>CM070570.1:10187334-11437334 GCA_036346355.1 Rhipidocladum racemiflorum | reverse complement strand
GTTTGCAAAAGGGGAGCTCAAGCAATTTGGTGATTAAGTGTTTTTGCATGGAGCCAGAAATATATGTATTCAAAAGATAGAAGAGCTCATGCATTTGAAAAATGATTTGAGGCCATTAATTTGCATGTGTTGCAAAACAGGATATAGCCTATACATTGTTGTTTCAATTATTTATTTGCAATTGTGATGTGCAAATAAACAAGAAGTTTATGGGTCCGGGATTCTAAGGCATGTGACTTGCATCGTGGTTGTTTGCAAGCGGATTTGGTCGTGGCTTGACCATCACATGGCTAAGAGAATCAATCTCATAGGTTTCGAGGTTTATTTGCTTAAAGCGTTTTTGCAAATATATATTGTTCGACTTTTTGCGAGTTGTGTGCTTGCAAAAGTGATTTGGGCTTAATTGCAAAATTCTTTGAGCATAGTTCAAATTGGCGCAAACTGCATGTATGCCGGACCAAGTTTTTCGTCCGGCATACAAAGTGCGTGTACGCCAGACCGAATTGTTTGGTCCGGCGCTGAAAGCTTTTTTTTTTTGCAAATTAAACCGAGTTTGTGCCGTTTGCAATGGACCAAAAACTTCAAGTGTACGCCAGACCAAATTTTCGGTCCGGCGCAATTGTGTTTGTCTGGAGTTTTTCTGAGACCGGCACTACCGCTGTTCATAGAGCGGTACTACCGAGATTTCGGTAGTACCGGGCTTTGTGCTGTGTACGACGGACCACTGGTTTTGGTCCAGCGTAAGTGAAGTTTGCTTTGTTCCAGTGGCCGGCACTACCAGGGATCATGGCTGGTAGTACCGGATAAGCAGTACTACCGGGCCCAAGCCCCGGCTGCTTTTTTCCAGAGAAGGTTTCTTTTGGGCTCAGTGAGTCCGGGCAAGATTACCGTAGGGGCGATCGCCGCCCCTAGAGGCACTACCGGATTTTGTTCTACGGTAGTGCCGGCCAACTAGCCGTTAACCGACCGTTAACCTGAGGCCGACACTACCGGGGTTTTGAGGCCGGTAGTGCCGGTTTTACTGATTTTTCAGGGATTTATTCCCAACGGCTAGTTTTTGGCATGGGGACTATATAAAGACCCCTTGGGGGACTTTTTCTGGATGATGCTTGCTCCTTTGAGTCCACTTGAGCTATTGTGATTTCTTTGCATGAGTGATACACTCAAATTTGATTTTTGAGCTAAGGAGTGAGTCCTAATTCGCATTAGTTGCAATTAGGAGTGGATTAATCCTCATTGTGCATGTGCTGCACTTGAGGAGGACTAAGTGCATGTGTAGCACTTAGGTTGATCACCGGAAGCACTTTTATTGTGCAAGGTGAAGTTCAAGCCGAAGGTTCGACTTGTTACTCTTGAAGGTTGCCGCCTTCTAGACGACATAGAAGCGTCGTGTCGGGAGCTCTCAAGATGTGTGAGACGCGCCGACAAAGTTTGTGAAGGTTGGAGCTTCCCCTACCTTATGAGGTAAAAAGCTACCACTAGTGGATTTGAGGAAAAGCGCTCTGGAGTGGAGCCGGTTCAACGGTTTGGTTGGACTAACCTCAACGTGGACTAGGGGAGACCGGCAAGTCTCCGAACACCGCGGTAAAAAGTCAGGTGTCACTTGTCTCTTTACATTCAAGTATTTTCATTATTGTCCTTTCATCTCTTGCTTGATAGTATATAGATTTGCTTAGTTTAAATTCATTGGATTGTCATAACGATTGTTGTGTAGAGACTTAACTTAGATAGTCCCTAGTGAGATTTTTGGTTTTGGATTCGATTGTTAAAGTTCATAATTAGACTCTTCTGCATTTCTTTGTGAACTTTAGACTTGGGGTCATTTTAGGCTACTCCTGATTATTTGGTAGAATTTTTAGAATCGCCTATTCACCCCCCCTCTAGGCGCCTCCTCGATCTTACAGCTGGTTCTATATGTATTAGTGCTTATCTGTAATGATCCATTCATTCCCTAATCTTATGTTATTTCTTAAGTTTACGTTATAAATGGCTAGACTTTGTTTTAAAATTACGACTGCAATTTACATAGATATACAATCATTTTTGTAGTATTAACAGGTCTTGATCCTAGAAGTGTCTTGAAACTAGTTTTACATATTTTAGCTTTCACTTGTAAAAGTTATTAATGTTTTAGTTTGTCTATACCTTAAATCCTTGTGTATCTTACATAAAGTATATTGCAATTAAGGGTTTGAATGCAAACTTAAGATTATTCATAATGATTTCTATCACATCAAATGGTTAGGTTCTATAGGGCATATATCTTTTTGTTTTAAACATACTATTATTTATTTGCGAAAGATATGCATATATTAATCTTTTTTACATGGACGATAAAACTATTTAGAAATTGAATTCATACTTAAGTTACACATTGAACATATTTGCAAGATTGGTTGATCTTTATATGTAGTGTGTTTATAAACTGGTTTCTTTTATATTAGCATTTATTTGTGCTATAAGGCTATATGCTAGTTACATGCATCTAGCACTTAAAGTCCTTTATAAGTTTAATAGAAACTAAATCAAATGAAAATTATTCTTGTGTAACTAGGTATATTATGATTCTAAAAGGGTTTAAGATTTGGTTCCATTAAAATTTGAATTTATAGGTTCAAGTTATAACTATTGGTGTTTCTATTCATTGAATAATGATCTAATTATAAATTTATTCTAAACAAGGTTGAAAGTTAAATGTCTTTGCAGCAATGGAATTCTTTAGGTCTCAGAAGTGTTTAGAAATTTATTTCATATTTTTAGGAGTTAGGGTTTACAATTTTTATATAGAGACCATATCAAGGTTCTCAATATAATGAAACATAAAGTAACAAATAAAAACTCAATGGTACACTCTAAGTATTTTTATATAATAAAGTGTTTACTATCTATATAACAAAAGAAATTGGTTGCACCTAATTTGAACTTTATTTGAACAAATTATGCATTTTTAAAATTTCTAGTATATTGGAATTAATCCTAATTGGAAAAGTATCTAAAACAAGTTGAAATTTAAATATTTTTGCATATTTGGGTTGCTCATGCCATAAGGATTCCATTAAAGTTTGTCTGACATAATTTGGATTTGATTTGCACATAATTTGTATTGAACACATTTGAATCCTTCTCTTTAAGATTGAATTTCATTCTGCATAAAGGTTAAATTCAAAATATTTTTGCTTATATGGAAACTACATGATTTAACATGAATTTAGAAATTTGTTTTGTCGGATTTGGATTCATATTGCAAAAGTTATGCCAACTTTAATCTCTCGGTTTGTAAATAATACCCAAATTGGAAATTACGCTTTCAACCAGGGAAGGCAGCTTTTCGTTTTTGGCTAGCCTTAAATGACTGGGCTGGCTTGTGGGGTCCGATTGGCAGTGGGTGTGAAGTGGCTTTAGGGCTGACAAGCGGAGCCCAAGTGGCAGTGAGTGCATGCGGCTTAGAGAAGCCGACCGGCTAGGCCCGCGGCTTAGAGGGACAAAACAGAGGAGGTGGTTGGAGGGAGCGCCAGCGATTAGGTGGTGACCGAAGGTGGCGGTCGGTGGTTTGGTGTGACAAAGGGAGCCGAGGGAGACCTGTAGGTGGGTTTGGTGGCAAGGGGGCGGTGCTTTAACGGGTCGACAGCGGTGTTCACGAGGGTCGCGGTGGTAGGTTATCGCCAGCGGCGAAGTAAGCAAGGAGAGCTGCGGCCGAGGGGTAAAAAGGGAGGAGAAGACCTCACCGAGTCAGTGGAGGGCTATGGCCAGTGCTATGACGATCAGGGGTGTCGGCTCCATGGCTACCAGGGCCACCGCGGCAGGAGATGGATGCAACGGTGACTCCACAATGAAGAAAAGCTCAAATCGAGCTATGGACTGGGTTCTAGAGATCAAGGAGGTGCTCCAATCCTAATTAATTGAAGAGTAATTGACTGGAGCGGCTTAATTTTGGTGTTCCCCTTTTTCTTGGAGTTCCTTGGTCATGGCAGCATGGAAGGAGAGCTTTGAGCTAGGCTCAGTAGAGGGCTAAAAAGGAAAAGGAAACAACCAAGCCAGTCCAAAATGTTTTAAACACAAGCTCAGCATAGATACAATCATCTCTAGTGTTCCACTACGCTTTCCATTAAAGACTTGAAAATTCACTACTTGCTCATTGAGAAAGTCCAACCGGATTTAACAAAATTTACATAACAATTTCTTTCTCTAGTTACCATTCTCAACACTTTTAATTAAAGTTTATGATGCTTATCAAAAAGACACCAACCCAAGACTACATTGACATGATCCCCATGGATCCCCATATCATAATACATCTTATTATAAATTTGAAACATAGTACTTCAACAAATCTTTCAGCATGATTAACCTATAAATTTCATACCACCTATATGTCCACGTCTCGACAATCGAAACTTATTCAGTTAACAAACGACTTCAACATGTAAATATTATCTCTACAAGACAAAGTTCGTAACTATGATTCTAAGACATACACTCATTAAGGAGAGAGTCTTACATCATGATAAATATACATGGTTCACTCCATCACACATGTTACAATAACCTCCATTTAACCATGGTTTTCAGCAAGTAGTCTAAACAATTACCACCACTACGGCACTACTAAGTCGTCAATAACAATAAATGGGCATAATCATCCAACAACAACATTACTTTTAGCTACCCTATACACAGGTTATAGCAAAGTTGCCACTACACCACATACTCCAACTATTTAAAATAAGTTGAATAAGTTAAACCATCACAAAACTCTTAAGGCAACCACAAAACCTATGTCTTCCCAATTGGCATCGATAATAGCATTATAGGAACACAACTGCCTACTCCCAATTATACTAATGGTTTGCAACAACATAAATAACAACTCTAATCAACTTCCAAGTTAAAGTCGCAAGCCAGCATGATTAAATTTCTCTATTAACACGTTAAATTGGAACATATTTAAGCAAGCAGCAATGTTTCTTTAACAATATCAGTAGTTTATATCATCTTAATGTCCTAACTATGCATCAAGGTTGAAATCTTTAAACACTATCAATGGTCATCTTCTCATGAAGTAAAAGCAGTGTGCTACCTCATTTTTTTTAACACAAAGCTACAAATTCTAGGCATGCACAATCACAGATTTAATCATTCTCGCTATGGAGTAATCCACAACACTAGAAGTTTATTTAATCTCAAGCTAAAGATAACAATCACATTGAATCGATTCATCTCACATATTAACTTAGCAATACGTCATTCCGTAAACCACATTGTTACATACTACATAGTACAATAAAAAAAACTTTTTTAAACACCTTCGTAGGTCACCTACTCTTGATGAACAGGATGCAACCCAACTTTAAAGATAGCTACAGCTCAAGAACATGAACGAACACCGATAAACCACTTCTCCTTTCCAGGCAAAGAAGAAAACAAACCTCCAACAGAAATGCAGGAGAGCTCAACTCTGATAGCCAAAACTATTCAAGAAATCTCAAGATCTACAATTTCCAAGAAGGAAGATGGAGGCACTAGGAAAAAACCAAATGTTCCATCAGATCTTTTTCGATAAAGATTCAAACTTAACGCCACCCAACTTAAGGTCTGCACAAGGAGAAACTTCAACACTTTCTTAGATAGGGAGAACAACAACCACATATGTTTCCTCCCCAAGACAGTCCACCATTACCAACAAAACCGGGTGTCAAAACAAAGATTGCGACCAAAAGACGTGCAACACACAATTCTTCTTCTTTGTCTTCAACCAAGGAAGACAAAACCACAAACCGCCTACGGAACAATCCGCGAGAATTCAATACCCACACACTTTTCTTTTGATTTCAATCAACTAAAACCAAGAAAACCAACCACACCGATCGTCAGAATGGTAAAAGAAATTCGAAGGAATCCACCACCAATCTCTTCTATTTGACTCCAGTCAACTACCCGATCTACGACAGAAAGGGTAAGCACTCTTCTCCTATAGGGGTTAATAATTCTTCGGTGATGGGGTTAACCGGCCACACCGTCAAACCACACCCTTACTATGAACAAAAAGAGGTGATCGAAACCCTTCGGCACCACAACCCCACTTTATCACAAATATAGCAACTCAAACAAATCTATCATAAATATAGCATTATACATCATCAAAAGTAGCATTCAACATCAAAATTTAGATACAATATTTAAACGGATAGCATCGATACCCATACCCTTCCTACTGTGCATCAGAGTGTGTCAAGTTTTAAATTAGTTAACCAAACTATTTCAGATTTTACGATTATTGCCCTAAGACCAAATTTTAACAAGTAAACATATGCCATGTTTCTACTTTTCTGAGTCAATATTTTAGTTTACTCTAGAGTAAATTACTACATTCACATATGCCTGAATGTTACCAAACATAGACTAAACAACATCTAAATACCACAAATAAAGATAAATTACAACAAAGGTGCAAATGCTAAAACCGAAAATTTCAGCAGCAACTCCTTTGTTTTTCCATGTTACGGAGCAACAATAAAGTATCACAAGTTATAACATAATGAAAAGCATCTAAAACAGCAATAACAGGTGACATAGCAACAATGTATGTCTAGGATAAAGCATTCAACCACTTCATGAGCTAAACGAATCAAATGATAAGACCGAGCAAACAGTTAAGCAATTCTCCAAGTTTCATGGCATTAACTTTATTATCATGACTCCGAATGATAACACTGTCTAATTTGTGTGGAGCTACGTGTAGATGTGTAGCTAACCCTTTTTTCCCGCATGCCGATTTCATGGTACCTAAGAAAAACAACATAAACACAAGCGTGAGTTCATCACTCAGCAAAGTTTATTGCAATGATACAAAAATAATAACAACTCACAAACATACTTAATGCCATTCACATATCCTGAGAATCAAACCATGAACTTCATTTATGCTCTCATATAACATCATCATAAACATCTCAAATAGCATCTTCATATGCATCTCATAGAACATCATAATCATCTCATGAACCACTTCATTCATGCAATGCACATATATCTTTGAAGCACATACCGGTATTGCCGAGTGCACACCCGTCGGCGTGCACCCCCTTTCCCCTTCCATCCCGTAGATGGAGGGTGCCTACTCTTACTGTCTCGCTCCCATGCACAACCGTGGATGGGACTACGAGGTAGATCTTTCGTGTTCACTACGTGTGAACACAGAGGCCCGCATCAGCATGAAACGCCTCTTCCATTATGAATGCACATGTGACATGAACATGTATAAACTTGCATAACCATTTAATACAACAACTTCACATTCAATATGTAACCATATTCATCATATCATAGGCAAATATCAATCATGGCAAGTTAACACAATCATACAACACCCAAACCCATCCCAATACACTTACCTTAACCGCGGGCGACGGATTGGCGAGAAGATGAGGGCACTCCCGGGGTCACACCACCTGCACATAGATACCACACACTCAACCATCTGAACACAAGACCACACAAGAACACTTAGTTAAACCGACTGTGCGACCTACTCCCAATACCCAAAAGCAGAGGTTCTGTCCAACGGGACAGCAGCCTTCGGAAGGCCATAACTCGGGCTTAACAACTCCAAATCAGACGAACGAGTACATTTTCTCGAAGCTTAGGAAATTTCCTAGCTTTTTCTAAGTATTGGGAAAAGCTTATTTGGCCTCTAAAATTGTTTAATCTACAAAACATTACGTTCTGTCCCAATTACATCACAATTTTGAACATGTTCGGTAAAACAGCCATAACTTTCAAACGGCTGGGCGGAATTGGACGTTCTTGGTGTCCAATTAAAGGTATTGAAGTTATATACAACTTTCTCAACAGACGTCCAACCAAAATCTGACTCTAAAATTATGAAAGCTCAAACCCTAGGTCGTGTGCCCAATCTGCCCGAAGCAGAACACTATGCAATCTGTAGTTTTCACCAATCCCATCTAATTGCAGCACCACTTTTCGATCTAAAAACACCAAAACACCCCCTAGCACATCACCTAGTCCACCCCCAAGGGATCTCCCCATTGCCATACCTTTGCCCGATGAACAACGACTCGACGAACACCGAAGAATCTCCTCCCGGATCTCCCGATCTCCTTCCTCGCTCCGAATCCACCGGATCTCCTCGTCACGGAGCTTCCCAATGGAGAGGACAGCGGGATGGAGGGGTGAGGAGCTCCCCTAGGACGGCTAGGGAGGTGGAGAGGTGAGGGGGGAGGTGAGGCGCAAGGGGAGGGCGCAAGGGGGAGGGCGGCGCACAAGGTGGGGAGGGAGGGGAGGGGCGGCTAGGGTTCCAGGGGGGCACATGAGGGATGGAGGGGGCGCAAGGCAGGTTCTTGCTGCCCTCCTCCCCCTCATGGGCCGGGAAATCCCACCATTGGCCCAAGTGGGGTCCCCCTTAAGGCCCAATTCGCCTCAGAAAGGCCCAAACTCCCGAAATCGGTCCAGAAACGCGATTAAACCTCATACCGTATAATTTTAATCTCCAATTTCACATTTTATAATGTTACAAAATTCCGTAGTGTCACATCTATTGTAATTCTTTTTTTAGGAAAAGAAGCAAGTGGCTTGTAGTCTTAATTTACTCTAGACATATAAAATGGACCAGTGGAGATGCTTTCCAAAAACATTAGTCAATACTGACGTAGTGGTAATAGAGTGTGTACATCTAATCTAGAATCGAGTTATTTGTTTTTTATTCAGCTTTTGAGGCTAGAATCCAAAATTAAAAGCAGAAACAAACAGGCCCTAAAGCTTAGTTCGTTTCAGTTTCTGGATTACGGAAGAAGCTGCTTCTCATTATGGGAGAATCAGGCCGAGTCAGATGCAACTTCTAGGTTCCAGATTGGGCTAGCAAGAATCATTGAGAAGCATATTCCAACCGGATTCTGATTCTGAAGCTGTCCAAAATCCTTCAGTTCGGTAAATAATCCGTTTTTTTAGCAGAAGCTAAAACAAATGGGGCCTAAAGCCATAGGACTTCGACAACAACCAGTCCACCCACGTGGCACCGCTTTTTTTTTTCAAAAAGGCCCTCTATAAATTCTAAAATTATGTTTAGGTCCTTCCACCGGTAATTTTGCAAAAAGGACATGTGATTCTACAGATTCGCAAATGGGTCCTCCAAGGTTGTTTTTGTAAAAAATCAAAATTACAACCAGGTCCTTCCATTGTAATTTTCCAAAAAAGGCCTTGTAGTTCTGTGTATTCGCGAACCGGTCCTTCTCCAAGGTTGTTTTTGTAAAATCTGAAATTACATCCAGGTCCTTCCACAGCAATTTTCCAAAAAAAGGCCCCATAGTTCCGTGTATTCGCAAACGAGTCCTCCACCTATTGTTTTCGCAAAAAAAAAATCGTGGTAACGCAAATTCACCATCGGCTCTTAACCAACCCATTTTTAACAAAATTTCCTGAGAAAACAAAAATTACATTAATATCCTCCTACCGTTTTTTTGCAAAAAGAACCACCGAACCAAATTTCTCGTCGAGTGACGTAGCGCGAGATCCTACTTAGTTCTAGTTATATATATGATAGAATCACGGTGGATCTAAAAACCATGAGCGCTACTTGACTCATAGCATATTGTAAAAGAAAAAAAGATACCAGCATAATCAATTTGTCGTATAGCATATAGAGTAAAATAAACAAAAAGAGCTTTTAGTCTATAACGACCTTATACTGATAGTGACGACCATGCATCACTGCATCCTACAAATCACCCCCACCTTCTGCAACCCCTCGGAGGAAAAACCAATACAATAAACCCCGGGTGCACCCACCATGGCGGTAGCAATAAATCTTCCAAAGGTCGGCAACATGCCAACATGTGTCCACACATATAGTGATGCACAGGGCACACCCCATTTTGTCCTAGACACCACGTGTAGAGCCCCGCTCGGCTGGCATTGCTGTTTGCTTTACGTCTTACTTAGTAGGGGCATTTGATGATTTGTCCCGAAGTTGATCAGTCTTTGATCATTTGTCAAAGTTGATGGGCGTTTGATCATTTGTCCTACGATGTCTCGATGACATGTGGCTCTAGGACCCGCATGTCAATGAGACATCGTAAGGCAAATGATCAAATGCTCACCAACTTTGGACAAATGATCAAAGGCTGATCAACTTCAGGGCAAATCATCAAATTTTCCTACTTAGTATAGTTGTAGTTTTTTTAAAATAATTTTTTGCTAGACTGTACGAGTAAAAAACTGTACGGCTGAATGATTGACTGAAGATGTTTGGTATTTGACAGTCTGTCTTTTAGGTTTGAGAGGTGCGGGTCGCGAATATGGTGAAAAGGGCATGTTTGTGATTTTATACTTGGTAAAAGGGGTAGTTTTTTTTTTAATTTTAATGGCAAAGTTAGAATCTCAATCCATCGAAATCATAGGAAATTATCTCAAATTAGTTTTTGTCTTTTAGCCTCTCGTAATACAAATGGATTGCTGGCTTTTGGTTCTAGAATGCTGAGAAGTCAACCGTTTCGAATATTTTTCAGTTTTGAATAATTTTAATGGCAAAGTTAGAAGCTCAATCCATCAAAATTATAGGAAAATGACGATTTCTCGTGGAAAATCGACGACCTTGTTGAACTTTTGTGCGATCAATTTTTTGTAGCGATTTTCGACGAAAATCGACCGATTTCCACCGATTTTCGATCGGTTTTTGACACATAATTTTTTTTGAATTTTTGAATTTTTTTGAATTATTTTTTGAATCGGACTGGTTTATCGACCGGTTTTTTATATCGGGCCGCGGTGATATGGGCAAAAATCGCAAAAATCGAGTGATTTTCGTCGATTTTATGAACCCTGGTGGACGTCAGTTTCGCTGTGCATACATCGTGCTCCTGCTACGGTGCTACCGCATCCTTCCTAGTGGGCGAGGCACCGTGCGATCGTGTTCTAGCATGAAAGAAAGCTTAATCAGAATTGCACCGAGTATAATAGTTACTAGTCAATGAGTTCATTTCGAACAAAAAAGTTAATAAGTTTTGACCCGTAGTGACTTGTTAATATGAATTTGAAATACCATTAAATGATAAATAAATAAAATTTACGTTGAACTATGTAAAGTTCAAAAGAAGCTCAGTAACATAACAAATGTTGAACTCGATAGTTTGCACGACCCCTTAACGAGATCGCGAGTAGGGCTAGCTATCGAGCTTTTTTTAAAATTGATATAGTTCAATACAAAATTATTTTATTTATCATTTAATTGGTTATTTCAAATTCGAGCTAACGAGCTACTATTGCGCAGGGCCTCGTTAAACTTTTTTTGTTCTAAATAGATTCATTTCAATTTTGAACCCATTAATTAGTGTAATCGAAATGATTTTAAATTGAATCCTAATAGTTTCTTTCGGCCCTACTCACGAGCGTGCTATTCTATGCGTGATCGCAAAGAATTTGCTGCGGTCGAGTTGACATCGAGATTGATCGATCGACTGCGCGCACCCAGCCCGGTCGAAGTGCACGCATGCTTGGTGCTAACTATAGTGGCACCGTGCATGTGAAGTGGAGCAAGGTTCACAAAATCGTTGAAAACCGCTCGAAAATTGTGGTTTTCGACCTATATCGAGCCGGTTCGAAACCCTAAACCGATCGGTATACCAGTTCAATTCAAAAAAATTTGAAAAAAAAAATTATGCGATGTAAACCAGTCGAAAACCGGTGAATACCGAGCGGCTTTCGACAAAAATTGACGAAAACCGCTCCAAAAACCGGCCGCCCAAAAGATTCAACCCGCCGATCGGTTTTCTCAAAAAACCGACCGAGCGATTTTTGTTTTTTTTTTCTTTGAGTTTGTTTTGGATTTTTTTTTCTTGAAACTCTTCGTTTTTTTGACAATTTTCATTCGATTTTTGTGATAAACTGATACTACTAAAACCTCTATTTTCAATTGGATAACGGTTTTATTAGCCT
Source organism: Rhipidocladum racemiflorum (assembly GCA_036346355.1). Lineage (NCBI taxonomy): Eukaryota > Viridiplantae > Streptophyta > Magnoliopsida > Poales > Poaceae > Rhipidocladum > Rhipidocladum racemiflorum. The sequence goes on along the minus strand of CM070570.1, from coordinate 11,425,388 downwards.
TAGAGTGGAGACAGCCAGACACACGCACGCACGTACGCTGCACATGCATCGGGGGCACCGGGTTGTATTGCCCCGATCTGCCTCACTGGCTGGGCCGGCTACGATGGAGGGGATGCAAGGTCGGCAGGATCTGCCTGCCTAGGTTTCGTCTTACTCGCAGCGTGCTGTAGCTAAGCCGTGTCAGTCACTGTGTTTCACCCTCGATCAGCCTCGCAGATTTATAGCAGCGAGATCTTGCATACAGCAAATGCTAAGTAATGCCTGTACTGTACCTCTGTGGCTCTGTTTGGAACGCACGGCTCTTACGAGAATTTCCGGTAGGATATGCACCATTTAATTATACCAACGAAGTAAAGTAACCGCTCAAAACTCGCAGTTACGGCCATTGGTAACACATTTCGATCCCTGTAGCTGCATGCATGCGTAGCATCGGCTGCTGTCTGGGACGATGCATCAACACGTGTGCACGTCGGAAACTAGGCACATCAGCAAGCTGCATACACCGTATATTATAATATCATAGAGTTTCGCCGACGTACTCGGTCCGAAATCGGCCATATTATCCGGATTTATTTCGCCGTTAGTTAGACTTCAATATTTTATCATCGCTCGTATGCACCAAAGGCTGTGCGACGCAACGGTATAGAGCGTGCCTACCGAGACCGAGGTCGCGCGATCGAGTTTCTGCTCATATGTTTTTTCTGGAAACCCCCCCTCCCCAAATTGCGAAAATTACATCCAAACCTGCCCCCCCCCCCCCCCCAACTGCGAAAATTACATCCAAATCCACCCCCCTCCAAATTGCGAAAATTACATCCAAATCACCCCCCCACCCCAGCCCCAACAAAATAGAAAAGAATCCAAAATTCCTTTTTTCCGCAAAGGCACCCAAAAAATACGAGAAACTTTTTGGAAATACGTATTAGCCCATTTTTTTATAGAAAAACCACCGAAATTTTCTAACTTTGTTTTTGTTTGTGCAAAAGGCTGCTAAAAAAATATGGTGCCCTTTCCGAAATGCATACTCTGTATATTAAATATGGAAAGTTTACGCTTTTTTTCCCGAAAAGCCACCCAAATTTTTGCTAAAGTTACATATTAGTACGTTTTTTTAAAGTTCCTCGAAAATTCTGGATATTATTTTTTAGCGTACGAACTTCCGAAATTTATTTTTAGCACGCAGTTTTTTTACGAATAGCCATCCGAAACTTCAAAAAATTACATATTAATCTATTCTTTTGCGGGAAGACCTCCGAAACTCCACGCAAAATTTGCCGTTTTGGGTGTGGCGGCTGGCGCGGCGTGCATCTAGTAGTATATAACATAAACAAATATGGATCATCAATAGTTTCTCTCGGTACAAATTGTATATATTTTAAAACAAATGAATGAGAAAATAATCATATACTATTTATTCATACTTTAATATAATAGATTACTGCCGGCTCTTACGAGTTCCTATTGGTAGGGATGGGCATTTATAAACTGAAACCGAAAAACTGAACTGAACCGAAAACCAAAATATTCTGAAACTATCTTATATGAAAATTACTCTAAGTGGTTGACAGCTATGAATTAAAAAGTTGTGAGCCTTCATAAAAATAATACATATGATTTGGTTGAGCTTCCAAAAGGGAAGAAATCTTTAAAGTGCAAATGGATTTATAAGAAGAAAGATGGTGTTTTTGGAGTTGAACCTGCAAGGTAGAAAACCTGTTTAGTGGTAAAAGATTTTGACCAAAGGGAAGGTATTGACTTCAATGAAGATTTTTTTTTTCTGTTGTTCGCCACGCACCAATTCGGGTTATGCTTGTTTTTGTTATTTTATTTGACTTGGAATTAGATCAACTTGATGTTAAAGCTGTTTTTTACATGGAGATTTAGAAGAAAAGATTTTTATAACACAATATGAGGTTTTGCTACTTTGAAAAAGAGGATTTAATTTGTCATTTGGAAAAGTCTCTCTATGGCCGTTCCTAGGCAGTGGTATAAAATGTTTGATTCCTTTATGATTGCACAATAATATTCTCGTAGCAATTATGATAACTGTATTTACTTCAAATAGTTTCCAAATGGTTCTTTTGTTTATTTGTTGCTTTATGTTGATGATATACTTATTGCTTCTCATGACAAGTCATTGATTATTCAAATGAAGGCTCAATTTGGTCATGAATTTGAGATGAAAGATCTTGGTCTGACACAGAAAATTCTTCGGATGGAAATTCAGCGTGATCTCAAAGCTGGTAAATTATTTCTATCTCAGAAAAATTACATTGAGAAGATACTTGACGAATTTAATCCCAGTGATTGCAAACATGTTTCTACACATTTTGCCTCACACTTTAAATTATCTTCAAGTCAGTGTCCTATTAATGAAGAAGATAAAGACTATATGTCCCATGTTCCTTACTCTAGTGCAGTTGGTAATCTAATATATGCTATGATTTGTACCAGATAAGATTTAGCTCATTCTGTTAGTGTTGTTAGCAAATTTATGCATAATCCTGGCAAAGAGCATTGGAATGCAATTGAGTGGATTCTTCGTTATTTGAATGGCACTTCTAATTTTTGCTTGATGTTTGATAAAAATAAAGTGAAGACAAATGATGTTCTTGGGTTTGTTGATTCTGATTATGCTGGTGATTTTGATAAAAGAAGATCAATTTCTGGATACATCTTCTCTTTATATGGTTCTGCAGTCAATTGAAAGGCATCGTTACAGCATATTGCCGCTTTTTCTACTACAAGCGGAGTATATTTCAGCTGCTGGAGGCATTAAGGAAGCTATTGGTTATGAGTTCTGGTTTCTAAACTTGGCATTAAATCGGATACTCTTACTGTTTATTGTGATAGTCAAAGTGCTATATATATATATATATATATATATATATATATATGTGTGTGTGTGTGTGTGTGTGTGTGTGTGTGTGTGTGTGTGTGCCAAGACCAAACATATTGATATCAAGAACCATTTTATTCATGACGGTGTCACTGAAGGACGAGCTGTTGTGGAAAAGATACACACTAATGATAATCCTGCAGACATGCTCACCAAGACACTTTCTAATACTAAGTTCAAGCATTGCCTTGACTTGGTTGGCATTCATGGTGCTTAATTGCCCTTCGGAGTTTTATGGAGGCAATTTTTCATTATGGATTTTGAGTCAGGAGGAAGTTTGTTAGAGATTATCATGGATTCTCTCGGATTCCTCAATATCCTAACTTACCAACAGATCAAATCTTTCCAAAACTTGGACTCTCTATTTTGACTATATAAGCTAACTTCATGTATTTGTAATCTTTGAACCAAATAGTGCATCTTTATTTCCCATGGTTTTTTCTCGTAAGGGTTTTTACGTAAAACTTTGTTTCTCCTTTTATGCGTGTGTTTGTTCGATATAAACCTAACACAGAGGTGTATAAACACTAACAGAGACAGCAAGCAGAGAGGTGCATGATTGGGAAAGAAAAGATGTCAAGAGTTGTTATGGGATCCTCCCTATCGGTTTTACAAGATGTCAAGAGGCAGAGGCGAAGCCAGCTATGGGGCGCACTGGGGCGTGCGCCCCTGCTCCAACACGGTGACAGGAAGGATGACATATCACGCTCACAAGAAATTCAAGGATATCACGCTCATCATTCCTGTCAGGCTGAAACAAGGCATGATCAAATTAGCCCAAAAAAGATAGATCATCACTAATGCAATGTCAAATAAATTTTAAAGAAAGGATCTAGATATTGTTCATCTTGCATTTGATGTTAGATTTGTTGGGCATCACTAATGCAATATCAAATGAATTTTAAAGAAAGGATCTAGATATTGTTCATGCCATGGGCCTAATTATGGATGTGAAAGAGAACTTGCAAAATTGGATTTTTTTCGGCAATGAAGGTTATCAAGACTGATTTGCGCAACAAGTCTCCGATGATTGGCTTAATGATTTAATGGTGTGCTACACCGAGAAAACAATATTCAAATCTATTGATGATGAAGCAATTATGGATTGCTTCCAAAGAATGAAAACCCGTAGAATGTGCTTACCTGTTGCCTCTAAATCCAACTCGTAGCTAGTGTGCCTAGCAACTTCATTTATGTGAGTATCTTATAAACTTCTACTTTGTTCCACTTGTTAAATGGTTATTTATGTATAAATTTGGCTTTTACTAGTAGTTGAAATGTTTAGCTTAGCCCCTCCTCTAATTTAGTCCTGGCTTCGCCACTGTCAAGAGGAGTTGTTAAGGGGGAAGCAGCGGCATAGCTTCTCGAGATGAGCTTATGCTATGAGAATATGAATCTAAATCTCAAAGGCGTTTAGGAGGCATGTCGTTAGAAGTTACATGCGCCCTAACGTGTTTTAGAATCTGTGCAAGTTTCTTTCTTGATTTTATGCAAATACAGTCTAAAAAATTGAGATGGCGGAAACCAGCTAGTTAGGCTCAAATTAAAAATGCACCTTGTTAGAGTCAGCCTAGGTATCCGACATGTCGATCGACATGATGAAAGGCTAAAAAAGTCCATATTTGTGTAAGTGTGACCGGCCTAGCTTGTTGCACTGATCTCCGTGACCAGCATGCATGCATGCATGCCGTACGTCCCCCTTCGCCTACATCTTACGATGACGCAGATGAGGATAACGTACTCGAGCGGTCATGACGACGATTTGGTCAGAAAATGTTGACACGAATGACATGTAACGGCACGGAGGAGGACAAGCTAACCAATGCGGCGGGGATGGCTGCTTGAGTGGAGGACGCTATGGTGCCGTCTCCTCTAGTTCATCTACTTTACATAGAGTCCACCGAGATGACAGAGTTCATTCTTTGGGGAGTTGATATCTTATAATGTGGAAGTCGGATAACATTATGGATGCACATGATAGGTTGGCAAGAGGCTTCGTGCCTAGAACGATGGAGCTTGTCAACCGTCAGTTCGGACTTCGAAAAGAAGTTAAAACTTTGATTATTCTTACGGTAATGCTAGTGATTAGACGTCTGTTTTTCTTACGTTACAAAAAAAATATTTCACAACGTTTAAAAAATTGTTTCACACCTTCAAAAAAATATTGCGACGGCGTCCGAAAAAATAAAAAAATCGAACGTCCGGCTGCAGGTTCTTCCCTTATTCTTACCGGTGCAAAGAGTGTAACAACATAATCTTTTAAAATAATCGCAAAACAAACGGGGAAATACTTCATGCCATCAGTGACGAGGCTACAAACTGAACTGTAGCTGGTTAAAAATTTTTCATGGGCTAATCTGAGAAGAGCTTCGTAGATTTTCATTTCTGTCTTTTCTTTTTTTTCCTTTTCCTTTTTTCTTCCTCTCTCTATTTCTTTCCTCTTTGGTGTAGTCTTCTCCACCTTGTGAGTCCCCTTCTAATTTAATCACAGCTACGGCTGCATTCAAAAAAAAAAAAACTCCTTCATTCTTTTTCATTTGATTCTTTTGACTTTTACGGTCTTTAAGGTGTGATTTTGACTATTATTTTCTTATAGCTTTATATTAATATATAGTAATAAAATTATAATATTATGAAAGTTATTTCTAATGACAAATTTACTAATACAGCATTTTATACAGCTAACCTATAAAATTTTAAACATCAAAAAAAAAAATTGACAGCACAGTCCAGGACGCCAAGGGTATTAGGATGGATTTTGTAAACACATAATGACACACAGAGGCAAGATCAATCGTTTAGTGCTAGACTTCAGATGTAACATGCATGGCCTCAAACCCTCGTCTTTTGTCTTGTTTTTTCCTCTTCCTTTTTGGGTGGATTCATGGCCATCTTCCAGACCGCTGCAACTTGCCCACAGCAAATGCATCCACAAGAGCACTAACTATGGACATCGACGCTACTAGTAATCAATGCTACTACAACTCTACAAGTAACAGGACACTAATCACCAAATTCTTAAAATAATCAGGATTTATTAGCATAGAGTTGACGGATGATGGATCTGACAGCTGCAGATGATGAATTGTGTGCCGACCATTGTCCCTCTGTAGTGATGTTGGTTTGCTTCAAGGGAGAGGGACAGTATTTTTTTTTACAAAAAAGGGAGAGGGACAGTAATTTTTTTTTACAAAAAAGGGAGAGGGACAGTAAGGTTAGTCTATGAAGATGCGATGTCATCCTGTTTGTGAAGTTCATCCGTTGGTCCCGGACGTCAATTAGAGGCCGGATTCTTGAATCCGGGTTTTACAGAGGTCGACAAGGGCTATGTTTGGGACTGTGGTGTCATTTCTAAATTCGAAATGTACTAGTAATCTAGCGTCTCTACTATTCTAAAGCAGCACTTGGTGGCAGTGGTTCATTCTTCCCACATCATTAATTACCGCTTAATTGTCCTGCTTAATTGCCCTACGCAAGAAACGAAGCGTTGCTTTAATTAGCCAGCTTTCGCAAGAAACGAAGCGTTAAAGATAGATGTTTGATCTTGTGAAATAATTTTTTTTTATTTTTTAATCTTTATTTTTCGTTATCAATTTTGCTTTTCGTAGCAACGCACAGGCATGTAACTAGTGATACTAATATTTGTGTGTAAATCACCGCTACCGGCTCCTCCGTTCTAAAGAGCTGTCACCGTTGTTTTTTTGAAAAATTAATATGATATTTAATGAAGGGAGTAACCAATAACTATGTTAGAAAAGATAATAAACAATCTCTTCTCTAACTCATCGAAATACTAAACAAATACTAATTAAATAGGAGATAAATTTTGGTAAAAAAAAAAAAAGAATCCAAACACTTTGGACCATCATCTTCTCTGTTCTAAGAGAAACTACCATCTTCAATTTTGTAACGTCAGTTCCCTGATCATCTACTCAACTGTTTTGGCGCCAATGGTCGTTCTCAACCAGAGTTAAACTTGGCAATTAGAAACCAATGATTAATTTTTGGTAGCTCTTTTTCATTATAAAATGCCAGAACAGGAGAGTATACTATACAGATGTTCCGTATGCGAAGATAGGAGCATACATATATAACCTCGAATCCTCTCGTGACAGGACATCATGCATATATCATTTGATTGGTTTGTTGATTAAATTGTTTGTACTACTTGGCCAGATTGTCCCAAGTAGCAGTACAACGAAATGAATATTTTGATCCCTCTGGTTTTCCAACTGCTGAGGGAGTCAAAGACGGCTTAAAAAAATGATGGGCATGACAGCAATGACGGAAGTAGGAAATTTTGAATCGGTGTGTTTTGAGTTTTGACCGGTCTGCCGCAATGACCATCCACGCTACCTGTGTTCTATACAGACTAGTTACATGCCCGTGCATTGCTACGAAAAATAAAATTGATAACGAAAAATAAAGATTAAAAAATAAAAAAATTATTTCACAAGATCAAACATCTATCTTTAACGCTTCGCTTTCGAAGTCGGCTAATTAAAGCAACGTTTCGTTTTTTGCGTAGGGCAATTAAGCAGGGCAATTAAGTAGGGCAATTAATGACATGGGTAGAACTCACCACTGCCACCAACTGCTGTTTTATAATAGTAGAGATTGTCTTGCAAAATTCCTTCTTTTTTAAGCGTGCATACTTGTTTTAGCGCGTTCATATATCACGGCACTCATAATGTATGGTGTAGAAATTTAAGTTTGCTTTTCCCTATGATCCTACCAATTCTATCCATCACCAAATTGGAAACATCTCAACTTTCAAGCCCGCCAAAGTCTAAAACATTTCCCAAACCTACTCCTAGACTGTTGATTGCCAACACATTTCCAAGTTTGGCATTCCGAAAATAAGCACGATATAAGCACAATTTGAGCAAAACAATAACTGACCTAAACACTTCGGAAATCAAACATAGAACAACCACAAGCTTGGCGTTTCGGTAGAACACAGCCCCACCATTCTGTGACGAGAAGATGGACGCCATGAGGAGATGGGGTATAGCGATCTCCGCAAGTTGCAAGAACAATCACACAACAGACCCATCATAAAAAAATTAGCCAAATCACGATATCAAAGTTGAACTAAGAGCTCGCACTACCACGGCGCATATGAGGAGTGAGAAGCTGGTGAACACGACCTAGCGGTCGGCTCCCGCCAGCCACCAGCTCCTCACCCGCGCCTCCATTAGGGATGTAGGGTTGAGTATGGACGCCAGACCGAGTTTGAGGTATTGTCTGGCCACTTGGGATAATGGGATGTGAGCCTGTGACGGGATACTAGGCAGTACTAGATGATTTTGTTGTCAGCTATCAGAACCATTTCATCAACCGGATGATTCCAAACGACATAAATAAAACCAAAAGGTACAAATCAATCTATGTGCTCCACAAAAAAACAGAAAGAAAGAGAGAGAGAGAAAAGAAAGGGGGAGAGAGAGAGAGAGAGAGAGAGAGAGTATGGTACTAGTAGGTAAAACCGAGGAAGCAGCTGATTGGCCTCAACGCTCAACCACTAGCTTTGTCAAGAAAATATTGTTTTTATGTTTTTAATTGGTCGATAATTCTTCTACGGAGGGTTGTCGCATATTTCTTTCGAATCGATGCTGTTTAGTCCGTAGTCAGCAAGGACAGTACGGCTGCATGATTATGAAAGAGGAGAATAATCATGTCCCACTGATCCACTCTTGTGCGTGCAGCTAAGCTGTGTCATTGTAAAACACCGTCACCATGAAGGCCCTGGCCCAATAAAATGAGGCCCAAAGAAAGCCCATAGAACTAGATCAAGAACACGCACATGCCGTTGTGTCTGTGGGTCGTGTAGGACACGGGCCTTTGGTGACTTCCACCCAGTGCCCTATTCATTATGAGTTACCAAAATATTCTTGCTGGACGATTGAAAAGTGAGCAGTTGATTAGTTTATTTCAAGTACGGATCATTCTGAACCACGATTGGCGCTCTCTCCGTTGATTTTCATAGCAATTTTACAGGAATTTCACAGGTGCCAGTTCCCGTAGGAAAAACAAGAAAAATTCTTGTGCTCCTGACATGGCCTTGTCTCTTGCCTTTTACTGGAAACAAGTCGAGGTTTATTGAAGATGGAGGGTGAAACGGATAATAGGATATAGATCAATGGTTTGGACTAATAATGCTAATCTAATTTTGACCTCCTGCTGGGGGAAGTTTCCTGAAAAGCAAACAACATGGTTCCTTAAAACAGGACGTTGCATTGTGTAACTTCCGATTCTCTACTTTTAAAAGCTACTCCACTTAATTTACTGACAGGCTACGGCAGATCTATTAGTTTAGGGACCCTGATTGTCACCATCCATGTTCCAGCATGAGCTCACTATCGCTACCACAGTCCACAGGACTCCTCAACAGAAGCAGCCAACCAGCAGCGGCCCTGTTTCATATATGACAAGATTGCCAACAGTCATAGGGAAAAACCAACATTGAAGGGCCCACCATATGAGACAATTTTGCGCCACCAAAGAGGACATACAACAGTGATTGATCTCCAGTGCAATGCGCACTCTTCTGTGTTAGCGTTTACATCTTTGGTATCAAGATGATGATGATTCAAAGAAATGGCAAACACACATGAATGACGATATTGAAGTTGGGAAGCTCATCTGAACATTGTATTTAGTTGCTGATGGATTACTTGTGCAATGCCATAAGCAAGATTGTTGATGTGTCTGTCTGCATTGTATAAACGCATGAACTGACACACACACACAAAGGAAAGGCGCATATCCCTACCTGGCGACAAAGCTAAGATATCACATAAGTGAACGAATGAGATTTTGTTAACATGTAACATCAGTATAAACATTTCAGTAATCAATACTCGTCCAAGTAACTGTACAATGACTCGTCATTCCTCCATCGACGCCTTGTGAGCAATGACTTGAGGAAACCCCTGCCTTTGCTCGAGCTTTTCTCCTGCTCTTTGTGGTTGTCCCAGTCGGAGTGTAACTGCATTGAAGTCTGTCTCTGCAAGGAATTATCCCATTAGAAACTAGAAAAAATTGGCTTCTGAATATGATTGAACACAAGGAAAACCAATGATGTAGATTTTTAAAGAAACTATCAAGTGACGTAATTTCTAATTAACATACAAGGTATATCTCAATATAACTAAATGTAAAAAGTTGGTGCTGTGGACATACAAAATGCTTTGGATTCACAGGTGGTCTTCGTGCGACTGTAGCAGATCGTGCAAGGGGATTGGAAGTTGGTATCGGCGAGCCTGCTCTTGTTTCTGTAAAGAAAAAATGCAAATATTATCCACTTAATTTTTTCTCTGCAAGCTTCACATTTGAAGAATGCATTTGCTCATTCAGCAATCAATGTAAACAGTGAGGTAAGGACAATGTACCTTTTGTATTTGAGTTCATGATTCGGGGAGATGGAGATTTAACTCGTGCTTTTCGAGAAGGTGACAAGGATCTTGGTCGATGATGTGTTTCACAAGTTGTAGTAGATGGTGAACGAACACTCCTGAAATGGAACACGCACACTTAAATAAGCCTGTAGTATGTCTTTTTTTTAAGAACAGTCAACAGGTGTCTTATGACCACTTTGAACGAGAAGCAAGTTTCAAACCAGGGTCCTCAGGGTTATCTGTTTACCTCATTGTAGTCTGCCTACAAACTGGAGGATAAATTGCTGGAAGGTAAAGCATTTTCAAAATCAATGACACAGTAAACTTTATCTGAAATTCAGAAATCAGAAATGTGGTAAAACTTACTAGATTGAGACTTGTGCATTTTGCGACTTGTATATTGCCTGTTATACCGTGGGGGCTCTGAAACTGGATGGATGACAGATTCCACTATATTGGCGCCTATACAGCATAACAACAATGATATATACATCACAAGAAAGTTCTTATATAAATCACTGGCAATAAAATAGGCTGTGAATTTGCCTGGTAATATGTAACGCCTGTGGTACTTCGGTGCCCAGATAAGAAGAGATTGTTGAGACCTTCCTTCCTGGTCAATCATCTGTTGGCAAATCCTTACCCTCTAAAATCATGTGAAACAGTGTTTCGAAGGTTAGGTGGCGTATCAACCAAGAATTATGTGGGAAATGCCATATACTCAAATGGGGAGACAAATGAATTATCCAATATTCATTTCATAATAGGAAAGTTAGAGAATGTAGATAACACAGATGATTTAAAAAGAACTTTCACCTCATTCGGCATTTAATTATTATACCTGTTCAACTGAAGATACTCGAAATTCTGTTTCATCAACCTCGTCAGCTTTTTCGTTGACAAGATTATCCATCTTGTATGACACGAAACCCAGATGGTCCACGGTGCTAACAAGGGCCTCAACTGTGTAATCTTTCAAACTCGTCATCACTCTACAGCAGATCAGTGTAAATGAGATGCAACAGACATGTTTTATTTCTTTTTTGAAGTAGCAAAATAAACAAAGAATCAAAGATCCAAACAAATAACAAAGATCTTACGTAGATTTGTGAGAATTGTTTCTGTAGAACACTTCAAAATATTCCGCCGCTGAGTACAGCTGTGACCGCAGATTCCTCAGGTCCTACAAACAAAAAATAATTTAAGTTCAGTATATGAGATACTATAAGAAATGCCAGCTTAGCATATACAGGAGAAGCATTACTAATTAACTAAGGTGCAGCCATGTGGGGTTTCATTGTAAACAAGGATCCTGATTTCTTTGTCTCGAGCAGCGACAAATTTGACAAAAGATGACTACGGCACGATTAATGGTTGACATTACCAGACCAATTAGCTCGCTAACCTATTGTTCAAACTTCAGATGTACAGCCCACGTATATTCGAGTAGAGCTGTGTATCACAGTTCACAACCCGTTTGGATCCCGCTTTCTTAGTAAGAGTCTCTGTGCTGGGTAGCCATTCTGCTACACGAACTGCGCATTTTTAAAATCCAAATGGGATAGTACTTTTGCTCAATTTGGGGAAAGGCACCAACAAAACAGCTTCATTCACTATAGAGTTGCATAGCCAATTATATCAGTGCTACAGGGTTGTTTTTTCAGAGGTTGTAATACAGGATTAGATGCAACAACATTGTCCTAGAAAGGAAGAAGGCCTTAGTAAAATCTTTCCAAAAATTATGACTACACTAAGTTTGCAAAGGGGACTACAGGGGCTAGACTGTTTGCTAACAAACTAGGGACAAAATCTAGTGATTGACAGTGACAGAACGGCAAATAATTAAGTGCGTCCCAAAATTAGACCCACAATCAGGTTTTTCTGGAAAAGCAGCCAGAAATCAAGAAATGCAGCACGACTTACTACAAGAACATTACCTAGATCCATGAGAACAAAAGGAGGGAGGAGGCAAAGATCGCGTCTTGTGGTGGTGAGATGGGCAAGAGGGTGTAGGCAGCATATACACATACACATACACATACCTTGAGGCTGTCCGAGAAGAGGAGGCCTTCTTGCAAGGACATGTCCTCACTGGTCGAGGCAGCATCAAGGTGGTGGGAGGAGACGGAGGATGGAGACATTGTGATTGCCTCCATGACCGAAGCTGCACCACCGCCACACCACCCACCAACCCGGCAGGGGCAGGAGAGACAAAAAAAAGAAGAAACCCAGGCACCTCCTGCTAAGATTCTCCCTACCAATAACACCACACGAAAACCCTCCTTGGCGAACCCCCCCACCCACCCAAGAAAGGTAGGGGTTTTTGAAGAAGGAAGAACTAGAAGTGCCTCCTTCTCTCTGGTTGTGGGTTTGAAGGTGGTGACCCGAGAGATGAGCGAGGGGAGGGGGAAGAGGTGAAGAATGTGATGGGTGGGCCGTGGGGGTGAAATGGGAAAGACCATAAGGGCTCTCTGGGGGGCTATGCCTACTTCTGCGCTCGTCAGCCTCGGATTGCCATCATCCGATTTTTAATTATTAAAATAATTTGTTTAAAAATCGTTCAAAAATTATTAGAAATCACATTGTTTTGAAATCTAAAATTTTGAAAAAAAAATTAAAAAATCTTCTGATTTTGACCGATTATCGCTCGATTTTGACTGGCCAGTTTCTCGAAGCCCAATTTTTTTAGCGTTTTTTTTTCTCGATTTTCACTTATTTTACCGATTATTACGATATTCACGTTCCATAATTTTTTTTGAAATTTTGAATTTTGTTATTTCTTTTTAAATTTAATCTGTTTATCGACGGACTTTAAATACAGTACCCCTTCGATGAGACCAAAATTTACGATTTTCTCGTGAATTTCGTTGATACTATGAACCCTAGCCATCACACAGGAGATCAAAAAAGTGCAAAGCCGGCGGATCGTAGTTCTATGGCAGACGGCCTAGATTGGTTTGACGTTGGGTCACTGATGTGACCTCAGAGGATCTCATTTCCTCCACCTTAGCCGCTCCTTCCCCTGTCCCACACGATGTGCTCTGCTCATCTCGTCCGCGTTCCCATTCTCCCCCGATCTATGCGCCGCCGTCGTCATTGCTGCCGCTCCACCTGTCGGTCTTCCTTTCGATTCTCCCGCCGTCGGCCTCTCTTCCTCCCTCCCCCATTCTTCTCTTCGTGTTCGACGCCCTAACGTTGGGCGGCCATCATGGAGGAAAAATTGATAAAATGCCACTCATGCGTGGTTGCTTGCGCATGGCATCGGGGCGCCGATTTGGTGATGGAGACACTCAAGCTGCAGATCCAAACGCCCCTGTTGACCCTCATGACCTTGGTTGGTAGTTGGTGGTGGCGCGCGGTGCGTTTGGATGCAGTGGCGATTGGTGATGGTGGGGAACGAACGACGGTGAGGCGACGCTCTTTTTTCTTTCATCCTCCTCACCTTTGCCTCATCCCCTTCTTCTTCTTTGGTCATCGTTGGCTCCACCACCGAGCTATCCCTCCTCCCTCCTATTTTCATCGAACCCGCTTCTGGTATCATCGCCTTGGCCTCGCTCTAGGCCCTAACTCACCACCTTAGTGGCGCCACCTGTGCCGACCCGCCGTCCTGCCAATCCATGATGGCCTCGCGGCGAGGCAACCTTGCCGTCCCATCTAGGGTTCGACGCCTCCATCTGCGAGAGTTGTTTGAGATATGCTGTATTCCTCTGTATGTCTCAAGTCACGGAAGGTTTTCGTAGTAGGTATGGGCTAAGTTGATGAAGTTTTCTGCATCAAATTTATTGGTTGCTTTCCGTTGTTTTCCCCCGTTTTTTTTACTTGCCATTGTGTGGTTATTCTATAATTAAGGAGATAAATGCTTATCACCTGTTGTTAAGGAAAAATAATCTTTTATCCGTGTCAAGTGTTATAATGGTTCCATCCAGTGAAGGATCAGTTGTGTTCGTGCTACGATCTGCATATAGATTCGATATCTTCCAGCTCAGTGCATGACGCTTTATTTTTAGTTCAGCATGCTGATGATGTTGTCACTTCACACAGCAGATTAATTACTTGATACAAATCGAAATCCTTACATATCCTACAATTCACAAGTCTTTATTTTGCAGGGCGCTGAGAGGTAGGTAAATGCTCTACAAGTTCAGAAGAGCAGTCAGCAAATGTAGATCATGCAGATAATGAAAGCTCAGGTTGAAAATATTCGTCAATGTCTATGCTATCTTTTAGTTGTGCAACCAAAACCTATAGGCCACATGCTTATATGATGTTACGCGCAGTGGATATGAACGATAAAGAGCAGATTTATTTTATACACACCTTCGAAAAGTGCAAATAGTTGCCTGCACGTAGTTCTCTACGCCTTATTATGGCACGTGGGCGCAGTAGCATATGCTTCAACCTAGGTTACAGGGAGGATCGATGATTTGTCCCGTTTTACTTGGTGTATTTAATCATTTGTTTTATATGTCTTATTGAATCGTATGTTAGTAGAATATTATAGAGCAAATAGGAATGAAAACGGATCGGATAGTTTCCGACCGATCCGGATAATTTTCGGATACGGATTCTGTCGGATCGGATATTTGTCGGATAGTATCGAATCGGATACGAATACGGATATTTTTTGTCGGATACGGATACGGATTCGGATAATCCGGATAGTGATGGATCGGATATCCGGATATACATATGGGCTGGGCCAAGCTCCTCTTTTGGCCCAAAAAGGGTACTAAATGTTAAATTGTTTTCTAATTTAATTAATTCATAAATCAAGTTTCAATTATTAAAATTAGCAAACTAGCTCCAAAAATTATGAATTTTTTTGATAAAATTCCAAACATAGTCTATAATTTTTTTTAAAATATTTTTAAAATTTATCATATTTTAAATTCTCTAAAACATTCAAAAATTGTTGTCTTTAATAGGTAAATATTTTAAATAAGTAGCTAAAATGCATAAAAACTCATAAAATATATAATTTATTATTTTAAACATAATTTAACAAATAATACAAATCTTGGGGTCATTACATGTAAGTGTTATATATGTTTGACATGGTAATTAAGTATTATCAAATTTTTAGTGTGTTCAATATTTGTTTTCATTTGTATCTCTGAGCAAGGATCACATTTTATTTTGCGTTTTGATCTACATGTATAATGAATAAATCATATGTACATGATGAACTAAGTCTTACATAATTTTGTTTGCAACATGGTATTTAACTATTGTCTAAGTGAATGAAAATGCTTATATTTATTCAATTTTCAATAATGTTTTAATCAAATCAACTAGTTATATGTTTTTGTTGATTTTTTATGTAAAATCTAAGGGATTATCATATTCCGATAAATATTCGTAACCGTATCCGATTCGATTCGTATTCGATCCGTATCTGTATTTGACATTATCCGTATTCGTATTCGTATCCGGAATATCCGTATTCGTATCCGAATCCGAGAAAAAAATATGAAAACAAATATGGTAGAGCCATTATCCGTCCGTATCCGATCCGTTTTCACCCCTAAGAGCAAAGAGAGGTGCTTCTATGCTCTTCCTTTTAAAAGTTGCACAACTATTAAAGCATGAATGAATGGTAGATGGTGATTATTTACCCCTTCGCTTGCTTTAAGATTTGTGCAACTTGTACTAGAAGGAAAAGCATAGAAGCACCTCTCTAGAGCAAATTATCAATAACACAAATAAATCAACAGTTTTTCTTTTTTGTGGGGGAAGGAGAGCAATGGGGGGTGGGGGCAGGCTGCAAAGGCCGAGACTGTGAGACCTACCTTCACTCAACGCTGGCACACAAATGGCCTGCTGCTTTTTTGCTAGGCGTACCGCTTTTTCTGACCTAGTACGGTGCAGGGGAGCCCAGATCGTATTCGTACGTGTAGTTGAAGCGCTTGTTCTGACCTAGTACGGTGCAGGGGAGCCCAGATCGTATTCGTACGTGTAGTTGAAGGAGCACAGGAATGGATGGACCATTGATAATGTGGCTTCAAGAAATTTACTTCGTGATTAAGGAGGTGTACTCTACTAGCAGTGGATTTCTTCTTTGCATAAATGAAAATTTTAATCACTTATTTATATATACAATATTAATTATAATCGTTTAGTGTTCGATCCATGCTTTAGCACAATCCTAACTCCGACGCTATCGCGATTCGCATGGTCGCATACATCAGCTGGCTGCTGGCGTGATTCACATGGTCACATACATCAGCTTGGAAAGAATATTAAGTACCGATTTCTTGGTTTCAGTTGGGTTGCTTTTCAAGGAACACGGCCACACGGGCGTAACTCTCGTCCCATTCTATTCTGTTATGTATATAAATAAAAAGGCAAACACTGTTTAGGGATCCAACAACACCAATAATGGGAAATGAAAGAGACCAGTACGGTGGACCTGTGCCACTCTCCCGGTCTGCTAGTATTTTTTTTTGTTTTTGTTTTGGATTATAGTTGTAGAGAAACTGATTCTTCAAAAACTAGAACCCAAAATCACACAAGGAGTGGATTGTGGATTCTAGTGTTGTTTTTTTGTTTTGGATTCTTTAAAACTTAATTCTGGATTATAGTTGTAGAGAAACTGATTCTTCAAAAACTAAACCCAAAATCACATATGGAGTCGATTGTGGATTCTAGTGTATATTGGTGAGCTGGAAGCTGGATTGTGATAATCGACTTTTAAAATTGAGTTATTTGTTACTTATTCAACTTTTGAGATCAAAATCCAGAATCAAAAGAGAAAACAAACAGACCCTTAGCAACGTTTGACGTGGCAGGAGCGGAGCAGAAATCTCCTCCCGTTTGGAGATTTGAGTTGGCCGGGCTGGCTTCGTGGAGGATCGACTTGGACCAAAGTAGTTAATGCATTGGGGCAAAAAATATATGAACGGCTAACTGACCAATGGAAGAATTTCCAACCGGGATCTGCAAACGTTAGACTTAACAGTTTTAAGGACCTTTCGTCTGGGCTTTTGTAAACTGGGATCTTCAATCTCTCGACTCGGTTTCTCACACATACAAAAGTATTTACCTCACGGTTTTAATGGAAGACCCGACATGTCGACTCACGGTGGAACCGTCCATGGACTGTGCCGACTGGAAAACATCACAGAATTGAGACCAATTGAGATCCAATGCAGTAGCTAGTGTGACCACAAGTTTAGCAGTCTAAAAAAATGAATGGTTCAGATCTTCCACAAGCTAGCATTGTTTGAGGAGAACTGCAGGGTATATGCGCTGCAGGCTGCAGCAAGCACTAAAGTATGCGCTGTAGCAGAACTGTTGTTTCGCACTGTACAATGATACGAGCCGTTGGTTCATTTGAACGAATAACTCTGGTTTTGGTTGTTGGACACGGAATTTTAGGCTGCAACCAGCGTGATTTATGTTACTAAGGGCATGTTTGGATCTATACAGCTAATAGTTAGCTGCTAAAAATTAGAAACTGTTTAGTTAGGCGTTTTTTAGCCCGTAACGGTTAACGGCGCTACCGGACAGCGTTGATTCGCGTTTGGTTCGCCGACTCTGTAATCCATCGCAGCGTTATCAGATATCGCCCCCTCACAAGCTCATTACCGCTCCCAGCCAACGTTATCCGATACCCTTCGTCGTCCCCTCCCCTCGCGACCTCACGCGACGCAGCAGCCGCCGCGCCTCCGGCCACCGCATCCTCGCCGGTGAGGATCTTCTGCCCCCATCGTCCTCTCCCTCTCCCTCTCCACCCTATCCATTTCTCCAAACCCTAACTCTTGCAATCCACAGCACATGTCTGCGCTTCCGCCGCATCACGCCGACGAGGACCTCCCTCTCCCGTCGCATCACGCCGGTGAGGTCCTCCCTCCCCTATATTCCTCTTCTTCTCCCTCCCATCCGTCTCCACCCCATCTTTTTTTCTCCATTCAATCCTTCGGTATAGAAGTCCATTCAACTTAACATCAGGAACCAGTCTGATTTATGTAAGCAACCATCACAAGATCTAGGGTTGAAAGATTGTAAATATGTGAACTACAAGTCCTAGGGCTTGTAGAGTTTCGGGAAACAAGGCTCTTTCTAATGTAGAAAGGAAGCCAGACGATTCAGTTCATTAATCTTGATAACATAGTTTTCTTGGCTGCAGGTTTATAGAATTTGTATGTGCTCAGGTTTAGATAGAATTTCTATATACTTGCTGTTTATTTTACTTGAATTAACCTACACTATTTGATGTCATATTTGCTTGTTTAGTGCTGTAGCATATATTCTAATTTGTTCATGTATTATCTTTGTACAGCACTATGGCACGTCTTCCATTAACTACCCAAAACAGGAAGAGAAATCTAGTTCTTAGAAATATGACGTCTGCGTTCATGCTTATGTTCTATTATATTTGGGTATTATTACTCCTCTCATATAAGTGGAAGTGTTGGAAAATAGAAAGGAGGATACAAGTTAGAGAAGTTAGAGAACTTCAAAGTGAACGTCTATATCATCTTATTCGTGAGAGTGATGCTCCTTGTATAAGTGAGCTTCGCATGGATAGGAGGACCTTTGATACATTGTGTGAGATGCTTAGAGATGTTGTTGGTTTGAAAGGAACAAGGCATATGCCGTTAGAAGAGATAGTAGCGGCATTCTTGTATACGTTGTCTCATCATTTGAAAAATAGAACAATAGGAGGCTTTTTCTTCCGAAGTGGTGAGACTGTGAGCCGACATTTCAACTCATGCCTACTAGCTGTTCTGGAACTTCACCAGTTACTACTTAAGAAACCCGAACCAATACCTAAGGACTGCACAGACTATAGATGGAAGTATTTTAAGAAATGTTTGGGTGCATTGGATGGTACACATGTGAAGGTTATTGTCCCAACTAAGCTGAAGGGGAGGTATAGGTCAAGAAAGGGAGACATTGTGACAAATGTCTTAGGTGTTTGTGCACCTGACATGCAGTTTATATATATGTTACCTGGTTGGGAGGGTTTTGCACATGATGGTCGTGTGCTTTGAGATGCTATCTCAAGGTCTGATGGTTTAAGAATCCCTCAAGGCTGCTATTATCTTGTTGATACTGGTTACACCAATGCAAATGGCTTTTTAGCGCCATACCGGGGTCAAAGATACCATCTAGGAGGTTTCACCGCGCAAAATCCACCACATAGCGCAGAAGAGTATTTCAACTTGTGCCATGCTAGAGCTAGGAATATTGTTGAGAGGGCTTTTGGAAGGCTCAAGGGTCGTTGGGCTATTTTGAGGGCTCCATCTTATTTTCCAGTCAAGACTCAGTGTCGAATCATAATGGCATGTGCTCTCTTGCACAACTTAATTTTGCAAAAGATGTCTAGAGACCCACTTGAATGTGAGGAACCAGCAATGGAGGCATCATTTGAAGTTATGGAAGGAGAAATTAGTGAACCGGAATTTATCACAGCTGTATCAACATCTAACGAGTGGACTGGTTTTCGTAATAATCTTGCTCAAGGGATGTATAATGCTATAGAGCTTCTAGGTCTAACTAAGGTTTGTAAAGAATGTTGTATTGCAAACTAATTAACATAAACACTTCTTACATGATGAATGAAGCCATGAGCTCAACTCCTGCACGTGGAAGAGGAAAAAATAAAAGAGTGTGGACTTATTTTGAGGATGAGGAGTTGATCAAGGCACTCTATGAGCTATTCCTAGATCCAAAGTGGAAAAGTGAGGGTGGTTTCAAGAATGGCTACCTGTCTGTTCTAGAAAGTGTGCTTGCTCAAAAAATACCAGGATGTAATCTCACTGCAATTCCACATATTGAGTCTAGGGTCAGACATTTTAGAACAAAGTATGGTGCAATTGAGATTATGCTAGCCAAAAGTGGGTTTTCTGGGATGAAAATAGGAATATGGTACAATGTGAGAAGCAACAATATGACAACCATTGCAGGGAAAGTTTCAGCTATTATTTGTGGGTTGCATACTTGCTTTTACAGCAATCCAATGTTCTGTATTGTTTTCTTGTAGGAAAATCCTGATGCAAAGGGCTTGTATGGCATTTCATTCCCACACCTCGATACCTTAGCTGCTATATATGGGAGAGACATTGCTACAAGAGAAGGAGCAGAGGGTCTTGTTGATGCTGTTCCAAACATGGAGAAAGAAATTGCTTTGGAAGAGAATCATGGTCGGGAGGTGGAAGAAGACTCTATGTCTAGAGAAACACCACGATTGACTTCGGACAGAAACTTTGTTGACTCAACTTCATCAACCTCTAAGAGAAGGAAGCGAGACAAAGGGAATGAGTTCAGCAAGTCAAGTGACCCGTTTTTGGATATGGTTGGTGGACTTCGTGGTGATCTTAAGAATGCTTCAAATCACTTTGGGAAAATGGCTGAAATTATGGACCGTGAAGCTAAGGTCCAAGAGGAATCAACACATGAGGACCCAATGCAAAATCTACAAAAGAAGTCTATAGATGAGTTGACTAGGCTTGGTTTCGCTGGTACTGAACTTATCAAGGCAGCAAGCGCCTTTGTCAATGTCCCAAGTCAGATGACTATGCTTTTTGCACTTCCAGAGACTCTAAGGATGGAATTCATACTGCACATGCTCGTTGGTAAGTTCTGCAATTTGATAATTCTCCTTATGTCCTGTCATATTTATAATACATATGCTATCTACCTATTTTATTAGTCAAGAGCATTTTTTGTCTTGTTCACAAGGTGTATATATTCCTGTTTAGTTGATAGTTGCCTAGTTGGTACTCGCGTCTGTTTGGGCGGTTGATCGTTGTTTCGTGCCTTTGGTTATCTTCCTTTTTGATTAGATAATGGTACTTGCATTTGTTATATATGCAAATATGACTTGTACTTATGTTTGTACTTTTTTCCTTCATTAGATGATGCTCAAAAGAAGAAGCGAGTCCTGCTTGATGCGGCAATTTTTTCACTTGAGAATTTAACAAGCTAGTGTTCATCTCAGAAGCAATTGAAGCTTAAAGACATGTTCTGTTATAACTTTGTATTTCCTAAGCAACTACACTGCTATCTTGGAATTTGACAAGCCAATGTACCAGAACGACCTTGTTTCGATTGTTCATTTGCTTGAATTTTGCAAGCACCTAATACTTGTTATTCAGTTTACCAGTTCATTTGCTTGAATTTTGGAAGCTCAAAGACATGTTCTGTTATTCAGTTTAGTATCAAGTATGGAAGCACTACTAGCTGTTCTTGAAGCACTACTAGCTGTTCTTGATACTAGCTGTTCTGGAAACTTCTGTTATGTTGGATGAGTAATCATCATTCTGTATATATTAGTAATCATCAGAATGTTTGTTTGTTCATGTATTATCATTCTGTATGGATTAATGCTATCATCAGAATGTTTGTTTTTTCATGTATCATCAGACTTGTACTTATGTTTGTAGAATGTGATCCGGTAATGCAGAGATCTGGTAATGTTTGTTGCGCTGGATCGGGTAATGCAGAGACTTGTACTTATGTTTGTAGAATGTGATCTGGTAATGCAGAGATCTGGTAATCCTCAGATGAAATGAAATGTGTAAGCTGTTATCTTGTCCCTAGCCAAACATGACTAAGGAAATGGAAGATATTACATAAGTGAACCAAACAAATTTTGTTTTCCCTTACACCGGAATGGATTACCAGGTGCAACAGTTTGCATTACCGTTACCACACCCTTTGCTGAACCAAACAGCACCTAATATCCTCCACACTAGCCTGTTAAAACACACAAGTTTCAGCATTTAGAACCTAAAACATACTACAGTTCAGATTTAAAGAAGCATAAAACTAGTAAAGTTTGAGAAATCAAAACATGGAAAGCTATGCCGTTAGAAAGTTAAGAAATGGTATACAACCCATTAGTTTTTCTGTTCGTTAAAGGTAATATATCTAATGTAAATATATTTTAGGGTGTTATTTATGCAATTCTCAACACGAACCATTCAATCTGGACTTAACGTAGGAGATGGATGTGAGGTAACAACCAATTAAGATATTTTTTGTAAAGTAGTTAATAAGTTTAGAGAGTTTTCTGTAAAAAAAAACATCTCAAGTGGTAGGAGTCCATCCGACTTTCATCGCATACTTTAAGTTCAGGACCTCAAGGGATGACAGTTTTACCCATAGGTACCCGACCCGATAAGGATGGGTACGGGTAGCATTTTAAATTCATGGGTTTTCAGGTTTGGGTACCCGATAAGGTCACAGGATGGGTGTGGGTATCAATTTGTACCCATGGGTATCCTATGACAAGCAGGCCATATATATATATATCAAAACCCTAACTCACTAATTTGCTGCCACAATCTTCTTGGTAGTCGGCTCTCCCTCCCGCCGCCTCCCGCCTCTTCCTTTGGCCCCATCTCCCACCCTCTTCACCTCCTCGCCCCCATGGCCCCCATCACCCCCACCTCGGTGGCTCAGCTCCCTCCGGCCTCCCTCCATTGGGGTCGGCCATCCGCATAGCGGTGCTACCGGTGTGAGGGCCGATCCCACCATCGTGCCTGCACGACTACGTGGTGCTGATGGGTCCCTCCCTTCCCACTCCAACCAGGTAGGGTTGCCCTCTCTACTTCCCCTTCCCAGGTTTCACCTTTGATTGCATCATGCCCTCCCCCTCCGGTGGTTACGGTGACTACGGCCAAGCATATCTGTTTGTTGCTATAGATACCTATGGGTACCCATTGGGTATCGGGTACCCATTGGGTATCGGCATGGGTACAGATTTGTGCGTGTGAAGTTTAATGGATTCGGGTGGACGGTGTTAAGGCCCCAAGTTTCAAAAGTTCTGGGACATCCGGAGTATCCGGATCAGCATCCGGAGTGTCCGGATCCAACCCGGAATGTCCGGATAAATGTCCGGAGTATCCGGATTGGGCTGACCGAGCGCCCCAACCCGGAGTGTCCGGACCAATTGTCCGGAGTGTCCGGGTTGATTCCACCGAAGACCCCAACCCGGAGTCTCCGGGTTAGCATCCGGAGAGTCCGGTATTTGCGGGGGTTTAGTATAAAAGTCCCATTTCGTGGCTCCCCTCCATTCCTTCTCCCCCATGTTGTTTCCCCACTGCTTGGTGCTACTCCCCTCCACCCTAGCTTCACTCCGGTGAGCTTCCCACCGGCCGGTGACCCTCCGTGGCTCCTCCCCGGCGACTCCTCCATCCCCGGGAACTCCTCCTCGCGCCGACTTCTCCTTCCTCCACCCGGCATTGTTCTCCTCCATCATCCTTGGAGGTAGGTCTTTCTCTTGGGGGTTGATTCGTGGGATTCTTGGGTTCTAAGACTATCCATGGTGGGTTAGGGTTTAGGTTTGGATTGGGAGTTTGGATTTGGATCTTGAGCTCTAGGGTTTTGGGTGTAGTGATTCTAGGGTTGGTTTGGGGCTTGGATTGATGAATGTGGGTACTAGTAAGGTAGATCGGGTAGTGGTAATGCCAATCCATGGGCCGATTAGAGTCGGCTTGTGGTTTTGTAGTTGGGTGTCGTTTTCTCGAGGTTTAGCTAGCTTGAAGTTCCCTCGGCCTTGCCGCGTGTGGGAATGTCATAGGTCGGGTCCCCGCGATGCCGTGGGACTTGGCGGCACCTCGATCCGTCGAGTTATTGGGTAAAACTCGCCAGATCCGGAGTGTCCGGACGACCAGTCCGGAGTGTCCGCCCTAGGCCGGAGTGTCCGTACACAAGGTCCGGAGTATCCGGGTTATCCGGACTGTCCGGATCAAATAACCGGACTGTCCGGGTTAGGCTATTCTGTCCGGTTTCGTTAACTTGTTCGGTCGCGTTGTTTCGTCGGGGTTTTTCCTTTGGTGTTCATTTCATTTGCATGGCATACATCTCATTATGCATTGTACTCGTGTAGAGAGCGATCCCGCGGGGACTGACGCCGCGGTGACCGAGGGTGCGACCGGAGAGCCAGTTACTACCGACCCGCAAGCAGAAGATCAAGGCAAGCACCTATGCATCTTGAACATGTATTAAATTGTAGTTTTGTAAATAACTTGCTTAATTGGTGAATTAAGTTTGCATTAGGAGTTGAATTGGGATAGGACTAGATCCCACTTGCTGCACATCCATCCGTTGAAATTGTGCATACTTCCGTTGGAACTAGCTTAGGGGTAATACTATGAGTCCATGCTTAGTCTTGCTTAGAGGTCGGGGTTCGGGCCAAGTGACGGAGGGTTCTGTCACTTGCGGTTGTTATTAATACGCACATACTACATTATGTTGGACTTGGGATTGGGAAAGGTTTTGGAAAGAAATGAATTGTGGACCGGGCGGGGAGTTGGTTCATTTGGGTATGGAGACTCAAATGTGTAGCCCCGTCTGTGTCAGTTGAGGACCGATCCGTAAGTGGAATCAGATTGAGTACACCCCGGTTGGTCGCATGCCCGATTATGGTACGGTAAGCCACTCTTTCTCTCATACGGAATCGAAGGACCGTAACTTCCTGTGGTTGGACGTGGTTGAGGGCGAGGCTTAGGCCGACTCTCGAGCGCCAAGCCGGGCTTGGGGCTGCTCGAGGGGGTGCTAGGTTTTCGGGCCACAGGAGGACGCTTCAGCGATTGGGTATGATTGGGAGGGGGTTGACACTAGGCCCTTGTGGTAAGTGTCGTGCGATCAATGCTTCCCTGCAGGGTTAATTAAGCGATTCGAATTGCCGCGCTCTCGGATATGAGCAAGCTTGATCTGAACTTCTTCTGCGTAGTAAACAACTTGAACTTGTGGTTCGCCGTTGGGCTTGAGCTAAATTTTGATATGAGATGGCTTGCTTTACCTTCTGTTAATTGCAATATCCTGCTAGAAGTAGGTGCTGTTACAACTGCTAACTACATTGAGAAAAACTTGAGTAGATGACAAAAATTGAAACAAAGTTAAGCAATTCCGCACTTTTAACCTAAGCCTGTTTACCTTGCTACCGCCAAATGCATAATCCTTTGGAGTCGGTCGTATATGGACCCCCGGGTAAGTCTTGCGAGTACCTTTTGTACTCATGCTTCTGCTTTGTGGTTTTCAGGTGAGGATCAGGTGGGTGGATGCGAGTTCTACCCTTACTGCCTCTCGGTGACCGGGCGGGGCACCGAGTAGAGGCTTAGCGCGGCATCGCACACGCCCGGAAGTGTTCAGGGGCAGAACACTTCCGGAGTAGTTTTATTTTGTTGTGTGTTGCGATCTGATTCACTTTTGTTGTATAGTTAGTCTTCTAATTTGTGTTTCGTCGTTGTTCAAGTCTCTGTCGTCGTCCCGTGGGTTGTTTTCTCTACTTGAGATCGTACCGCTGTAGTGGTTGTTGCATCACTTTTGGATATATGTATATTCTGCAACTGTGTATTTCTTGTCTGCTGAGTGGATGTCCGTGTATTCTAGGAAGGTCTTGCCGTATTTTTCTAGTTTTTGATGGCTTGGTTGATTTTTTTCGGGTCTTGGCTAGTCGTAGGGCTTTGTGGGTTGTTTTCCGTTTGGTTGGTGGTTTGTCGGGTTCGTCTTTGTGCCGTGTGTTTCCGCTTGCGTGTGGTTTGTAAGGTTTCGGGTTTGTTGCCCCCTTTGTGCAAATTGAACTGATAACGGCATTGGAAACCGGTATGTGGGGATCCTGGGCGTGTTTCGGGTCGCATACCGGGGGAATACCGGGATGGTTGTCGAATTGTTGGGATGTTTCTTGAAGTTGTCTCGATTGGGCTTGGGTGTTAGCACTGAGATCACCTTCGGTGATTCGTTGCTAGGATCCAAATCCGAGGGGAGTGACTGTTCATCCAACAACTCGAGGACGATCTGGGCGGCTCCTCATAGACGGCACTTTGTTTGGGTTTGGGTTTGGGTATGAAGCGGTAGTATCCGGATGTACCCATCCGATTGACATCCTTAAGGACCTCACAGCGATCTTTCCTTTGTTTGTGAATGCAAGCGCTACATCTCATCTCTCTCTCGCCTCTATCCCAATAATCCCTACTTTCATAAATAGATGTGTAGAAAATTGTTGTGCCACAAGGTACTCGCACGAGAAAGAATGTCAAAAATAGTTTTTTTTTTTACATCTAGAAACTGCTTCTGCCGATGACTGCACGAGCCGTTGGATCCATAAAGAACAACATCTAAACCGTCTTGGCGTGTCGAGGGACCTTAGGCCTGTTTGGATCCATTAACAGCTAATAGTTAGCTGGCAAATAGTTTCTAGCTAATATTAGCTAGCTAACTATTAGTTGGAGGGTGTTTGGATCCACCAGCTAATATGTGGTTAATAGATGTTATTGTCCAGAATACCCATGTTATTAAATGCTATTGGTGGTAGACGCAAAGGGTATTTTGGTTAAATGCCACCTATTAGCTGCTATTAGCTGGATTTGACTAGCTAATGAGATAACCATTAGCTAGGTGCTGAACTATTAGCGGACGGTTGAGAGAGGAGGGTAGAGTGCACAAGAAAGGTGTGCGCTAGATCCTATAAGTTGTCTGATTAAATTTAATCGCACGATTTGAAGTTCTAGACCTATCCTTAGAGATGTGTTGCAACGGTATACTGTGCAATAATCGCACTCTTTAACTAAATACTGAGCCCAAAACAAGATGGTTGGGGTTTGACAACCTTTCTGGTACTCGCATGGGCGGAAGTAGGGGGTGCCGGGTATGCCCTGGCACCCCTAAAATTTTGAGAATACTAGCTACTCCTAGGTGATCAGGTGAGCGGCGCGGTCGCGGTAGGTGGGCCAGGTGAGCAGCGCGGGTGCAGCAGACAAGTCAGGCAAGCGGCGTGCTAAGCGGTGAGGCTGTTCGAGCTTAGGTCCAGCTTTTACAGCTGTGCGAGCTCATCGATCCTGCTTCGGATTGGTCCCGATAAGGAGTTGTAGCTGAGGTCGAGGCTGGCCAAGCTTCGCAACTCGCCAATACGGCTCAGGACCGGCCTGGTGAGAGAGTTGTTGTTGAGGTCAAGGTGCACCAGGTTCTTGAGCTCGCCGATGGCCTACGGGACCTCACCGCGGACCAGTGCATTTTTGGGAGACGGTGAGCACCTGGAGGAACCTGAGGCTGGCCAGCTGCGACAGCAGCGTGTCGGTTTGCCAGACAATGACTAGTTGGAGCGGAGGCGAAGAGGTTGGTGGAGGGAGGCAGGGTGAGGGCGGTGGCGTTGGTCGGATTCTTGAAGCAATCGACGAAGAAGAGGAGGGACTCGACGTGGGGCAGCGCAAAAGCGTGGTGCAGGAACGCAACCACGTCCTTGCACGTCGGGTTGGGTGCGATGCCGAAATCGAGCCACGCGACGTGCAGCTGCGGCGTGGTGCCGCCGTCGCCGGGCGCCAACTTGCACTCAAGCCCCGGCCACGGTGTGCTGCACGGGTCAGGGTTGTCCGAGTCGGGGTCGGAGGAGACGGCCTCCATGACGCGGAGTAGTGTTTCCCTCTCGGCGGTGTCCATGGCTGCGTCAGCCACGGAGAGGAGGGATAGGAGGAGGAAGGCAACAGAGGGCGCTGGCATGATGGCTCAGACGGGCGTCGATGCGGCAGGTGGCTGGGGGGGTGCAGTGACACGGTGTGGGCCGGGCGGGCTGCAACGCAGCGTGAGCCTAGAGGGTGGCAGGCGAGTCACGGGTCGAGAGGGCGACGGCGCGGCGCGGGCACACCCATTAGAAAATTTTTGGCTCCACCACTGGGTACTCGGCATCTTCAATGTCGTGGGATCCCAGACCAGGTCCATGGAAGAAAACTAAACGAAGCCTCAAAAGCCTATATAAGTTGACAAGGCCCTATCATGCCGTAGCACCGGGCAATACCGCCAACAACGCGCGGCTAAAACTTGAGAAAAACCTTGGGATCGGACTAGGCCGCGGTTTGCGCTTTGCGGTCAACGGCCGTGTATGGGCCACCGGCCTCATCAGGCTGATCGCACGCGGCAGCGTGCTGTGCTATCTTATCTCTTCCGTGTCCGTGTGCGCCCGCGACCTGCGTGGGTGTTTCTGCGAGGTGCGGGCGAGTCGGCTGGGCGAAGTGAGTGGGATTCAGCCTCGCGCGCGCGCCTTGCCGGCCCAAGTTGGTGCTTGGCAAGCTAGCACGGTCGTACGCGGCGCTGATTGGTTTTCGTCCGACAAGACAGGCCAAATCACAATTTTTACTGATATGGGCAAGAAGGAAGGAGAAAAGAGGAAGTATAGTTATCTCTTCGTCAATAAACGATCATATAGACAGTATAAATCATAATTGTGTGTGTTATTGTCTATAATAAACGCTTTTTCTATCCTATATTTAAAATATTATGAAATCTTATAGAGATAATCTGAAAATGTGATCCATTGTAGAAATTGTCTTTAGTTTTATCTTCAGATGGTACGAAGGAGTATATAGATATTAACTTCAGTCTTTTAGTCCAGTGCATTGACTGTATACCCTATTTCGGCATTTCCCTTTCACAAACCAAGCTGAACCCATAGAGATTTTGTCAAACTTTCCCCCTTTTTTAAAGAATATCAGCTGCCTCATTAGTTTCAACTAAGTTATCGATAACAATCGCATTCTCTTCCCTTTATAAAACCTTTTTTTAGAGGAACTTTAACTCTGTTGAAAAGAGAAGGATCACTCTGAAAGAAAGAAAAAGATAGTGATCCGGTCACACATAGCTAATCCTCAGCCATATCAGTAGTGATTAAAACAACTTCTAACTTGAAAAATGTAAACTCCTTGTTAATGCAGCCCACATCCCAGATAATTCTCATCATAAAGTCAATCAAACAAATTGCTCAAGAACAATGAAAGATAGATGAATATAACAGCAAAGGATTAAAGCTAATATCATATGATTATCATCTCCCATATAGTATGTACAAAGGTTACACACCAATAGTTTTATAACTCTCAATTATTCCTTAAACATCATTAAGGTTTTGACTACACTTAAGCAAACTACTAAAGAGACATTGTCATTTTTTTAGAGCAGCCTAAAGAGACATTATCGAACTTTTCTTTCTGGAAACCTATGTTACATCAATTTTTCTTCAAAATGCTTGTGAAGAGAGAATTGACGCCAGCAACAAATCTGTTGCTTCAATACAAGAAGCTAGCCACCATGTTTCAGTTACAACCATCTCCGAAGACAAAAAGATACCCACCAATGCTTCAACAGTGAAAGGCTCCAAAAATCCACCTTTCAGCCCTAGCCTCCCTTCTAAAATTCAGTCTTGTGATCCTGCTCTGCAGCAGCAACAGAGAGCAACTTCTGATGAGGCTCAATCTTCTTCTCGTCTTCAATGGGATAGATCATTATCTTTCTGACCATTTGGCAAAATTCCCTGTAGGAGTCAATGCGTGTATATCAGTCATAACTCATTAAGCTCCTGTCAGATGAACAGGCAACTAGCAATTTTTTTCTTTTTTTTGGAGAATACGCAAATGCTTACAGCCATGGATCATCTCCGACTTCCATTGTGTCACCCTCGTCATCAGTGAAAGTCACTTTCCATTTGTGTTTCAGGTCCTTTTTGTCGAACATCTCTTCCAGATCACCCATCAGTTGTTCATACCCATCCAGACCCGCTAGATCTACAGCTCTACCCACAGCATTGCCATGCATTTGAACCTAAAACAAACCAAATATCAACTTAAGGTT
The DNA here is from genome assembly GCA_036346355.1 of Rhipidocladum racemiflorum. Classification (NCBI taxonomy): domain Eukaryota; kingdom Viridiplantae; phylum Streptophyta; class Magnoliopsida; order Poales; family Poaceae; genus Rhipidocladum; species Rhipidocladum racemiflorum. Next base: position 11,395,520 of record CM070570.1, on the reverse strand, counting down.
AGACAACAGTTTAAGAAGGAAGGGGAAGCAAAAGATACAAAACCTGTACCTTTATTCGATTTCTTGCAGTGTAACTCTGATGGCTTTGGATTTCTCGGGGGCTTTCGTTCACAACTATATGATCTTTTGTTACTTTTGAGAGTGCTGACAGCTGAGCTGAGTCTTCATAAGAACCAGCAGCTCTGGTTGAGGTTTTCCCTGCTTCCACACTCGCTTTGCCAGCAGTAGCCGTGCTGTTGGTATGTTTCATCAAATTCACACCAAACAGACGAAACATTCCAGGTTCCTTCCTCTCTTCGACAACCTTGGACAAATTTGGAGCAACCTCTTCAATTCGGTAACTACAGAGAGCAGTGTTGCATGACAACTTGGACGTGGGTTCCTCGGCTTGGTAAGCAGAAAGCGCAGGCCAAGGAACAACTCTTGCTTCATTGCCGGCAACCTGAAACAACTTCTGAGAAATCTCTGACAAGGTAGGAGAGACTCCCTTGCTTGCAGAGTTGAAGTCCTTCAACCAACTCTCAAGTACTACTGGATTCTGACAAACAGAACTACCACTCATGGTACCATAACCTGGGCGTTCGCTTGGCCAAACAACTTGATGTCCAGAGATACAATTGGGTTCACTGGAACCAACACCTGTCTTCTCACGCTGTTGTGGCATTCCAGATAGCCAAAATTCTTGAGTTGGTTCTGCAAATTAAGATGAAAGGATAATGAACGTCATGGGCCAAATAAATACAGTAATTTATCAGTAAGTCGAGCAATGAGAAATTTGCTATGCCATACCCAGTGAATGGATATCCAGGCATTCGCTTGGCTCCCGAGGTCGCTTGTTCTTCGTTGACGATTGCAGGGGTACATTGATGGTAGGTGCAGAGCCATCAAATGGTTCAATGTCCCAAGGGGAAACCCTCTCTGGGCCGTTGGAATTTGTAATTTCATCCCATTGGACCTAAACCGTGAATAGTTCAGAAGGTAATCAGCATTTTTAAGAAAAGGCAAAGAACAGAAAACAGAATAAATTGATCTTACCTTCAGTGACTTCCATTCAGAACCTGACCATTGTGGAGAAAGATCCCCATCATCAACTATAGTTCCAGCAAACCTACAGGTTTAAAATAGACATAGCGACCATGTGAATTTGAGATGATGGACAAACTGAAAAAGAAACAGATGAGATTGCAGGTCGAATCATTACTTCTTCACAGGGACATCTTCCCCTTCAAAACTCATCTTAAACCTCCCGCCCACAGTAAATCCAATTTTACTAGCTTCAAGGTACTTGTTCACACTGACAATGTATTGGCTTTGGCTTAACCTAAAAGAAACAACTTTCATTAGCAGAGAATAAGCACACTTCTATCAAACAATTGACGGTAGTAAAGGTCCAACCTTGGTCTATAATACACTAAGAAAATGGAATTGGTCTTAATAGCATGTGATGCACTTGCAAGCACCCCAAGATGCATGCTTTGGCTCGATATAACAGATGCTGGCATTGTGCTTTGCTTCTGCACAAGGCGCCTAACTCCAACACGCTGCTCCCCCGTCTCACTCCTACAAGAACAAAACATGGTGCCTTGTGATACAGACTTCGTATGAACATCTGCACAATCCTGTTCCTGATTCAGGAAGGGTTAAAGAGACATATATGCACTATAGTTCAGTTGAGATCTAACCTTAGGTAAACAAACGCATCACCGGCAATCAGCTTCTTAGATGTGACAAATGTGCTCCATCCGGTAGTCAGAAGGTGCCTACGGGGTTGGCCTAGACAACCAAGAATTGTAAGAAACTACGAATAAGCACCAGAAGGCACATAAAGCTGGTACAATTTTGCTACTGATCTGCAACCAAAAGATTACAGAACAATTCAGCAGATAACTGAAAAGAAACTAATTTTGCATACCCCTATAGATGTGCTTAAACCTCCACTCAGATCCATGAAGGTCCTTTGTGATGATCTCTTGAGTCGGCGTCGGCATCGACATATCCTGATCAACAGCAAACAAAACGGATTCTAACTTCACCGAACCATATGCATTCCCAAAAACGTGAGAATTGGGCATACCAGTGGCGGTAGGCACTCGTTGGCATGCCGTCGGAGGACGGAGAACCCGCCGTGGGTACTGGTGTCGGACGGTGTCAGGATCTTGCAGAAGGAGTGCACCACAGGCCTCGTCGACTCCGGCAGGGGCGGGTCAGGTACTGTTGGAAGATTGTTTTGCTGCAAACAACAGAAAAACCACTCTTTTTTCAGACAAATCCACAGGGTGCACTATCTGAATGCGAGTAAAATACTTTCCGCAAAAAGATTAGACGGAAGCATCTCAAATTCCTGGACTTGCAAACACAATCCAAAATTCAGGAAGCCCAAGATCACGGCCAGCACACGGGACATTTGGAAACCAGCGAAGAAGAACAAAACTAGGAAACAAAAGTGTGAGTGGTCACCACTCACATCCGGGTCCGGTTGCAGGGTAATCTGCGCGAACACCTCGTCCGTTTCCGTCTCGGCCTGCGCCACAAACAAACAAACAAACAAACAAAAGAGAATTACGACGAGCTCGCACCAAACGCAAGGGAAGAAAAGGCGAGACCTTCCCTCCGCCGCGACGGCGATTACCTTGAGCTCGACGTTGACGACCTTGCAGAGGATCTTGTACGGCACCTGGAACATCTTGATTTGCTCGGCCAGAAGCGCCGGGTCCGTCGGCTCTTGCAGCTACACCACCACACCACACGCACCAGCAAGAAGCGCGTCACTCGTGATGGAACAAACAACAAACACCCACAAGAGAACCCGGAACCGCAGAGAGAAAGAATTCACCACCGGAACACGCACACGCGCACGCACCTGCTCCAGGTGGCCCTGGAGGAAGTAGAACACCCTCTCGTCCGTCTGCGGCACCTGCACGAGCGGCCCCGCGCAGGCGCGCCACAGCTCTGCGAACAGCTCCGGGTCCCGTGCTGCCAAGAATCGAAGGCCCATGAGCGAACGAACCGACCGTGAACGCCGAAAAGCAGAGGAAACACCAAGGGACACCGCTGAGTGGACTCACCTTGCTCCATGGCCACGGGTGGTGGTGTGGTGGGTGGGTGTGCGTCGCTCTGGCCTCCCGGGGAGCGAAGTGGGGGGGAGAAGAAGCGAGCGCCTAGCGTTGAAGAGGAGGTCTGGTCACCGGGCGGTGCTCCCCTGTTTGAGAGTGTTGTTAGGCTCACCCCATTAAAGAAAGGCGCGGTGGGGAGTGGAGAGAGAGAGAGAGACCAGACGAAGAGGCTGCAGAAGCATAACGGCGGCGTTACAGAACTGTACTTTTATGGCTTTTAACAATCCTGCCCGTCTTTCTCCCCGCTTCCTACCAAATGAAGATGAAAACTTTAATTATTAATATTTTTGTACTTTAAATTGTATTTATTTATAAACCAATAACATATTAAAAATAACTAAATTATCTCTAATTATTATCACTAAACACTATATTTAATATATATATATAGAAAATATAAAATAAATGTAGATATTTATTAGCGGTAAAAAGAAAACGTCACGCTAATTTTATATTCGAATACAAAATAAATCATATATTTATAGATAAAATTATTTAAAAAATATATCTTATAAAAAAGTATTATTTTAAAAAAAATTCGCATGAAAGCCCCTGCCTCTCTTGCGAATTAAAACTCTTTCCTTCTGTCTCGACAATTGCTCCCCTTGCTAAAGTGATGGCTGTAGCAAAAATGTGGGTGCTCTGGTAGGTCCTCCGGCCGGCCACACGTAAATAAGGGCCATCGCAGTTCTTGACCACCTTACTTATGCATACCCATATTGAACGTCTACTACTAATCTCACAATGCTTCGAATGGTTAGATCTATTTTATTCTCTGGATTCTGTGCAGCATTGTTTATCCTTTATATTAAACAAAAGGATGATAGTTGATATCCTCTAAGAGATGTTTTTATAGAAAAAGGTGTCTTCTCGCCAAAAAAATGTCACTTCATAGGGAGTAATGTCTTATTAGTTATTTGTACTTATTTGAAATAACCCCGGTAATTAACCATGCATAACAACTAATTAAATTAAAATAACATACTTAATTAAACTAATTAATAAAGTTGAATAGCATAATTCAATTGTTACCGATTGAATACAATGAAATAAATTGTAAGATTATATAATTCATTGCATTTCAGATCACGAATTTCATAAATAATTAATTGCAAATGAGGTCATTACATTAAAATAAATCACATAATTAAATCAAGCAAATAAGCAAAGAATTAATATTACAACTCAACTATTAAAAATTGAGTGCTATAAATTATAATGTGAATACTTAATTACAATCGTAAATTACAAAAATGAATAATTACATTTCCAAAAAATTAAAATTTCAAGAATAGAAATTGCAAACACCGGTGTCCTTCCGTTTTTCTGAACACTATTTGTTATATCCTGCATTTTAGTTGCAAACACATAAGAATAAGAATAAATTCAATGCATGAAATTAGGTAAATGAATTAAGAATTAGAATTACCGTTAATTCCGTATGATTTAGCATCGGGCACTGATATACCAGATTCATTCGGGGCCGAATTGGCACCTCCCACGAAAATTAGGTTCATCATCTGGCAATTATACAAACCTGTTAATTAAATTCGTAGACGCACGTATTTTAAAATATCGTGCAGTAAAAGAATGAATTTTCCCCATAAAAAGGTAAAACTCTACGGTTAAGAGGATAAGTTCAGAGCACTGTGCATTAGGATAGCTTCAACTGAATCCATTCCCAGCCAAGCCTTCCTCAATGCAAGCCTTAATACTTAAGACATCCTCATCTCAACCATATAAGGCATAAAAGCTTCTAGTGCAAGCTTCATCCTAGAAGCCATAGCCATCCATTACAAGAGCACGGCACACGAGTACAAGTTTCCAACCAAGCCACTAAAACAAGCCAAGGCACCAAAGCCCCAGGAGCAAAGGAGGGAACACTAAGCACTAGGAGTCAAGATACCATAGCCCCCAAGCATACCACCTCCATCTTCCTCACAAGCACAAAAGCCATCAAGCACAAAGAGCATTAGGAGGCCAAGTTCTAAGAGACTAAAAGCCCTAAGCAAGCTAAAGCCTTACCCAGGAACAAATCTCTTAAAGGCAAGCCACAGAAACATCAACCATCAACCATCAACCATCCAAGCTCAAGGAAACCAGAAGGTCACCAGGCCATCAACACCAAGCAACACAAGAGTAAGACCACCATCAGGAGGAGCAAGCATCAAGGCACAAGCAAGGCAACACTTTTGCATCACCGTCACTAGCACAACCCATTCATCACTAGCACTACTCTTCATTTTCCACATTACAGGTAATCCCCACACCCATAGCCATATTAATTTGAAGAGCACCAATAGTCTTATATATAGGTTTAGCAAAAGCAAAAAACAACTAGAGACTAAAATCGATAGCTACAGTAGTGGTCTCAGATCATCGGCGTAACGGGGGTTGCGCCGTGCATTCTTGATAACCCATAAATGCTCCCTGACACACGATGGATTATGAGCATCGTTGCAGCGCCATCCAACCCGAGCACCAATGATAAAAATTCACCACAAACCATAACAAATAGTTGCTAGTTCGAGTAATCCAATGTGTGAATCAATCCATCATCTTCATCACATAAATTAGTTGATAAATCAAAGAAGGGGAAGAAGGGAGGACCCAGGGGCAACAAAACTAGAGCCAGACCCAGCTCGATGGCGTGTATGCCTACGCGCATAGGGAGACCGAAGAAAGTGCAAGGAAGGGGTTAAGCCTGGTTCGAGCCGTGAGCACACAAGGGGGGGTCAGGCTGGGCGGTGTGAGCCCATGCGCCGCCAATATCAAGCGGAGTCGGGTTGGAGTAGGACCTCGGGCAAGGCCGATGCAACGCTAGGCATGCGGGAGCCCAGGGCGTGCAGGCGTGGGACGGCCCCGTAGGCGACGACTCGGGCGGGCCCGTGTGCAGTGGAGGAGAGGGGAGCCCATGGCCGGGCAATGGCCAGGAGTGGGCGGCTCGGGGCAGCGCAACCATGGAAGAGCAGCCGGCGCAGGGTGTTTTAAAACTTTTGGGAGCCCATTTTCGCCCGTCCGAACTCTGTTTGGCTTCATTTTTCTTTTTAAATTAATCTAAAATCCTAAATTTCTATTTTATGCTAGTTTGATATTTTATTTGTATTTTATTTGAATTTGGATGTTTTTCGTGTGTAGATTTCGAAGAGTCTGAGGAGTACGCGAGCGACGACTTTGAGCAGCTACCCGTCGAACCAGGCAAGTCACACCTCTTTGATCACATTGATCCTAGTTTTTAAACTTGTATTTTGAATTTAAATTATAGCATAAATAATTGTTATGAATGTAATTTCTGTCCTAATTTTAAATTTGTAGTTATACCCAGGATTGTTAGGTCACCTTTGGAAATTGAATTCTTATACCATTGTAACCTTAAGATGTTAATGATTATATTTTGGTACTTAGAATTTTTTCAAACATGCTTAAAACTGAACTTAAAAAAATTTGAATTTTTTTTGCCAAAATAATGTTCTATTAAAATGAGAGTCATGATTTTAGTATTATCTGAAAATAGTATGGTTAAAATAAAAAATATGATTTAGATCGGACGTGAAATGGTTGGGAGGTGGTGTGGTTATGGTTTTAGGTTTGTGGAAAGTCTCGCCTAGTCAATTAAGGACGGGTCTGAGTTTCGCTGAATGTAAAGCCTAACCGTACTACCACAAGTCTGGAATGGGACAGATCTGGTTAGCCATATTAAAACATACCATGAACAGTCATGCCATTAGATGGAAGTGGTGTGGTGAAAGCTTGAGGCTGCCACTCAGGCGCAAGAGGGGGTTTCTGACTAGAGGGATTCTTTCAATGTGAAACTTTAGCGGGCATGACTAAATGGATGGGTTTTATAAGGGCCTTATCGTGATTTTATTATCCACATATCAAAGGAAGTTTGTTGGCGCAAAGTTGTATAATCTCTGCAGAGTATAAAATTAATCGATTAGTCATGCCCGCGGTCATGGGCATGCCGAGCAAGCCATTCACAAAAACCATGCTGCCGATCAATTTTATTTAAAAAGTTGTACAACTATTAATCTCTCATACAATACATATGATTTTTGTGTATCACTATTTAAAAAGTTGTACAACTATTAAAATATAAACGATGCGATAAAAACCATCAATGGTTACGGATACACAGAGAGAGGGAGACTGGCACATTATTAATGAGCTCTTTGATCCCGTGCGTCAGAATTTTCTTCTCTGCATAGATTCTTCTATCAAAATCGAGCCATTCGGCCGTAATCCAATGTGCACAATGGAAGCTCATTAATCCAACAAAACCATTTACTGTGCGATATAGAGGAATGGAGATCTCAAGGCATTAGGGTATGTGTACATACCAGTTTTGATCTATATAGAAGGGTGAGAAAAGAGAAGAGAGAAGAAAGCTGTCTCTTATTTAGTAGCCAGTTTTGCACGGGAGTATAGGTAGATTATTTATGTACAAAAGAAAAGAGATAGTTATTGCACAATATCTAGATATAACTTTTAGATACAATTATTGAATTAACTCGGTCAATCAAGCAATTCAAATGAGACATTAAAATAAAATAAATTATGTAATTAAATTAAATTAATCATTAACGAATTAATATTACAATGAAATTATTACAAATTGAGTACAAGAGATTCAATCATAACACTTGAATATTTAATTACAAGCCAAATGGCAAATTACATAAATGAATAACTACATCTAAAAAATAAAGATTTACAAAAATTTAATTTCAAAACCATGGTGATCTTCTAATCTTCATTTATAGACTTGCAAAGTCAATTGTACACATATGAGAAAGAGAATAGAATCAATGCATTAAATTAATTAAATGTAGGGGAGAGGCCTCCTCATGAAGGCCGTGAGGAAGAGGCAGTAAAGGGAGGAGACAAGGGGATAAGCCTCCCGGGTGAATAAAAAGAAAAGGAAAGGAAGAAAAGAAGAAACAGAGAAAGAAAGAGAAAATTGAAGAGAATAAAAACAAAAGGAAGAGAAAAGACCAGAGAAAAACAAGAAAAATAAACAAAACAAATAGATCAGTTAAATAATGAATATTTGTCTCCATCAAACTTCAAAAATCAATTAAAAACATGAATTTCAGTCGATTGACCAAGTTACTAAAGCGCGGTGGAAGAAAATGTTAAAAATATCTAAAAATTGTAAGGTAAAATGTATAAATCTTACAACCATAAAAGAAAAGGGTTGGACACTTTAAATATGGAAAAAATGATTGCCACTAAAATATGGCATTTATGTAATTTCAAGAATTAATCGGACCGCGAATCTTCAATCGGGTGAAGATACGTATTTTGACCAAAATCCAGGCAAGCTTCCTTATTCATATTTTTGAAATTATTTTCAAACGTTTTTAAGAAAACATCACTGCATAGGAAAATATCTTTTGAAGAAAAACCATAAATCGGATGTGATTGGAAAGATGAAAATTGTGAACTTCTACGACAGTATTTGAGTATTGATAAGTTGATTTGAGGATAAACTGTTGATGCAGTAAATTGAGGTGAAGTATATATATATTTGTGTGTGCGGGGTGGTTGGTAGAGGGTACCATTGTGAGGAGGACTGACGGAGGGACCCTCTACATTAGAGGTTACATAAAGATAAACCACTATACTTGGGTAATGAGCCGTATATTTCGTATCAACCATAGTGTGTGGAAATGACCAGAAAAGATTGTCCTATGATGGCATTATGATTTCCACATTGGGTAATAGTAGGTAACTAGGAGTGTGAAGCTGGGTCGCCGAAGCCCCAGTGAAGAACACATTTTGATGATCAGTTACGGTTGATTCCTTCAGGCTATATATGTAGAATCTTTGGTTGAGTATCTCATATTTCAAGTGGAGTACAATTGGTATGTTGAGAGTAGGTGGGGAACAGTTGAGGGCACCACTAATCATTGGCTACCAGGATTGGAGATCTAATACTGGATTAGCGACAAACATTCTAGGTTCTCAACTGCGATTGGGTTCACTGTGGGTAAGTGGTACAAACTTGCGCAGAGTTAAATCATGAATTCATGCCTGTCTCCTAGATTGGAGGCTACAAAAGCTAAGTCTGCCTCATATACGAGTGCTAGTAGAATCTTCATAATTAAAAATCGAAAACATATCTTCCTAAGAAAAACTTATTTCTAGAAAATGATTTGAGGAGGATGTAATGTGATATGAATTGGTTGGAGGAAAGTTGATATGATTTTGGAAGGAAAAATTCATATATATTGCATTCTGTTACTAATGCTTGCTGAGTACATTATTGTACTCACCCTTGTATAAATCCCTCTTGCTTAGACTCTGAGAAAGTTGGATTCACCGAGGAAGAATGGATGGAGAGCCACTTGCAGTATTAGGACTACGAGGTAGAAGTGGCGTGAGGGCTTGGCAAGGTTGGGAGACTAACGTGTGGGCACGACGCGATGTGGGCAGGGAGACTAACGTGCGGGCCCAACGTGTCTGAGAGATGGACATAGAGAAGCTACGAGGGGAACGCTCCTTTGACCACAATATGCCTTCTCACTACCAACGACGCTGAGCGCTTTCTTTTTTGGATTAAAACAATTTTAAATAAGCTTTTAAGTACTACTAGATATTTCTAGAATTCTTAGAAATATCAAACTAATTTAAAAGTTTATGATAAATTTATGGGGTGTTCTTGATAGGCACTGATGTTTTTGTACAATTTTTAGCATTTTAGAAGCTCTAGATTTTTCTTATAAATTATTTTATTGCCTCAGTTTTAATATAAAGTGTAGTATTTGATTTTGCAAAAAAAAAGCAACCTAACTCCAAAATTCATGAAATTTTTTTGGATTGGATCCCTAGACTATTTACAACCTAAATAAAATACTTCCAGACTTTTTACAGTCTTGAATTTTAAATTAAAATTTAGAAGCAATAGCTAGGAAAATGAAAAAGGTATTTTTCATAAATGCAGAACATTCTAGAAATACAAGAAAATTCTAAAAATTCATAAAAACTACAGGGAAAAATTTGGCAACTCAATATTTAATTTTTAGTAAAATTTGGGATGCTATAATTCATAATTCATGACAATGGTGAAGACGTAGTGGTGTTACAATTTGGTACCCCTTCTTATGCGCAACAGCTCCTAGATGGATAAGAGTTTTGTGAGATATGGCATGAGCGTGCACGGTCTCAAGAACGAAAAAGATGAATCTCGTAAAGTACCAAAGTAACAGCGATTAAGCAGCCATGATGAGAGAGAAAAGATTTGACGTAGCCAATCTCAATTTTTTTAAGCACAGTCTAAAAAGAGTACAAGGGATTGTTGCTATCTCGCAACCTCTTGAACCTTTTAGGACCCTTAGATTATTACCCTATATAAGAATATAGTGCTAAAGAATAACCTAATTTTGGATGAATTGGTTTATGGTTTTTTGGTTGTTTGGGTTCACCATGACCAATCCATGGGGTTATATAGCTAGCCGTCTTAGTCTTGCTCTAAAGAGAAGTATGAATCCTACTCTAAAAAAAGTAGGAATCCTAATTCTATTAGATTCATTTAGGGCCTGTTTGGCAACAAAGTATTTTTATAGTTTCTAGGCAAAACCATGGTTTTGGAGAATATCATGGTATTTTTGGCAATATGGTGTTTGGAAGCAACCCAAAAAAACTCTGTTTTGAATACCATGGTATTGCCAATACCATGGTATTTTTGGAGTATTGAAAACTCCACTCAAAGTGGAGTTTTGGGCTTTTGGTGCTAGTGTAGAGAGTGAGAGGTGTCAATACTTTGAAAATACCATGCAAAAGACTTTGTAGCCAAACAGTTTGTAGTTCCAAGAAAAACCATGGTTTCAATGGTGGTAGGTGAAACCATAGTATTTATGCCAAAACAATCTCTAAGCCATGACTTTGTAATACCATGGTATTGAAAAACTTTGCTTCCAAACAGGGCCTTAAACTCATTATAGCACATCTTTCTGAATCATAATGGGAGTTGGAATCATAATTCTATTAGATTCATTTAAACTCATTATAGCACATCTTTCTGAATCACGAAAGGCTACACATGAGTCATCATATCCAACAAATTAATTACATGTTTGAGTTGCATTGGGGATCGGAGCTTAAGAATGTGCGTTTTGGAATTCCTTCGGCTTATATACCCATCAAAACCATTGCTTTCTGATGAGAGCAAAGGACAAGTATTACAAGCTACACGTGCAGAGGATACTGTGGGGGCTGAATATCTTCTTCTCCATGGCCCAGGCGAGAAGAGCATTGGAGCATTAGATCCGCACAGTAGACCGGTCAACCAACAGTAGCCACCACAGTACATCCCCACCGCGATCAAGCCCGGCCGAGCCGAACGAAATCCAATAATTTGGTGGGACTTGCGCGTGAAGCTTTTCCCAGCTGCTGGACCCCCTCACGTATTTGTTGTTGCAAATCTGAACGTCACCGGATAAATTCGTAAAAATAGGTTCTTTCTGCCGAGCTCCCTCTCCTCGGCATGTCCACGAATTAATCAGGTTGATTAGTTATTTTATCGATCGTGTTAATTATTTAATCACTAATTAAACGATTTTACTTACTTAAGTGACTATTTAGGTCACCAATTAACCATGTATCTACCTATCGAGCTAGGCATGCTCGGTGGGCCTCTGTTGCCGAGCTCATGCTCATGGTGGATGATCTATCGAGTGCAGAGCTGTGCTGCTGCGGTACGGAAGTACATCTTATCGCATCTCCTCGACTCAACTTATTACATAGAATCTTTTTTTTTCCAGAAGTAGGGGTTATTTTTAAAACTTTATTTGGAGGAATGTTAGATTTGAAAAAAAAAAATAGAAAGAAATTCCTCGCGCGCGGCGCAAGCAACAGAGGCTTGACTTGACCGGAAGCGCGCGGCGTTTAACTCGATCGACCCGCGCCGGACGCGAAGCAACGGCTACAGCAAGACGAAGCCGTGCGCGATCCTAGTCGCTGTCGGTCGCCTGACTCGCCTCCTAAGCTGTCGCGCGGTGGCGGCCGTGCGCGTGGTCGGGTTGGTTGGTGCGGCCACAGGACCAGTAAAGGCCGCCACTGCTACGTCCGACCCGCATGTGCGCCGTGTGGCTCCCGCGCGCAAAACCATCCTTGTCTTGTACACTTGCACCAGCTAGAAGACCGCGTGGCAAGCCCGTACGTACGTACGCGACCGAGATGCCCACCAACATTCCAACAACCCTGCGCTTAGCGTTGGTACCTCTCCTCCGCCGGGCTGACGTCTCCATAGCAATTACAGGTCCGTATAAATGCGTCTTCATAGTTAAAACGTGTGCCTCACGTTTCGTGAGGTTATGACATTCGCTATAGATTTAGATATGTACTATAAATACATTCAAGTATGTGTAGGTGTACGTGTGAGTGCTAGACTGCTAGTACATCCTATCGTGTAGTAAGTAAAAAAAAAAAAACTAAGCTCTGCGCTGTGTGCCTGCCTACGTAGGCTGGCCCAGTCAGCCAAAGAGGCTAGGAAACGTGTAGTGCACACTGCCGTTTAAAAAAGAAAAAAAGTTTAGTGAACATTAATTATACAACGTTATACCCTCAATCACACGGTGCATGCTGCCGATCGTATGCGTATGGCACGATATTGGAAGAGAGGTTATTTTATTTTTTATTTTTTTAAAAAAATTGTATAAATATTAATTAAAAAAACGAAAGAAATGTGCAGTACACACAACATGCATGACAGATGAAAACTGACTGGTTTGTGTCATTATTAATTAAAGGTTACTCGTATGCCCTCAATAGTTGGTGCATGAAATATGCTATATTGTTGGCTATATATATAGTACACCCGAAATAAGAAAACATGTAGCACCCACTCCTTCACGCCCTTCAACAGATTCCATGACCAATCGCTTGCCCTAATCACTAAGCAATATAGGACTAGCTAATCAATCTCAGACCTCCTCCCTCGTGCAACTAAGGATACTTCCAATACAAATTTTTTTAGTTGATCTAAAACTATTCACATCATTAATAAATAGTACTAGATACTACCATTCAATCTTTTGTATCTTCACACAAATACATAGAGAACATCACATAAATATCATATAACACATAGATACAAACCCTCCTCTTTCTAATGCATGTTTTTTTTGTGTGCCCAAATTGTTTCTCATGCAAGAAAATGGTTTCCATCTATGTCTTTTTTAACCTTCTTTTCACGTCAGCATTAATCCTACATCACATGTTGAAGAAAATGCTGATATAAAAGTATTGGGAGTGCCCTAATGTCCCAAAATTGGCATCATGTGTTGTGCTCATGTTTCAATTGAGCTTTATTGTTGCTTTATAACTTTTGTGTTGAGTGATTTGCCAAGAAATAGAATATGTGCATATGTGTTACAGGCGGGCCGAGGAGCGCAGGCGGCCAGGTGGGCCGAGTGCGCAAACGGAGTGCAGGCGGTCAGGGGCCGAGCGCGCAGACGGAGGACAGGCGGCCAGGTGGGCCGGGCTGAACAATGCTTTGATATAAAAAAAGGAAGACCAACAGTTTGGAGGAGGAGGGTCTGTACTAGGGTTTCCAGAAAAAAAAAAAAAGAACGGCGACTGGCTGAACCGAGGAGAGAAAAAGGAAACAGACGGTGGTGTGCGAAGGGAGTCGCGACTGCTATAGTGCTCGCGCCGCTACAGTACGCGTGATTGCTACAATGCTCGCGGTGACGCAACAGAGAAACAGAAGGGGGAGAGAGATTAGAGGTGATCTTGAGGAGATTAGTGATTTCCAGTGGCGGGGGACGAACTAAAATTTTTATATGGCAAACTTTATAGCATATATAGTAATAGTGGTACACGAAATTAAAGTTATACATACGCTAATATTATAAAGCATATTATAATATGAGTGTATGACACTTAATGGAATGAAAACCATATTATAAAGCATAATGGATAAGGAAGAAGATAAAATGTGTACCAATAGAGTATTAATTGCGTCTAGGAGACATTAACAGCTGTATTTGGCAAGTTTTCATCTTTTGAAAATGCTTCTGCGCAGGTGAAAGCCACTGAACAAGAACGCGAACGCACTACGCACAAATATATACTGTATATATGCAGTGATACCCGGTATAGACTAGGTATGACGGAATCCATACCTTGCCATATTATTATTGGGTCCTCCGCCACTGGTGCTTTCATGTAAACGAACTATGAGTTGTCTACATGCAGTTGGTGGTTTTGGTATTTCATCTCTCTCATCTTGTGATTATTTTTTTGGTTTAGTACTGTTTTAATTATTTCTTCTGTTGTTTAGTGTCGATTAGCGTATCTAGACACTGTTCAGGAATATTTAGCGCCAACAATCCTTCATCGATGTCACAGTAAACATGCATATTACATATATTATAGGGGAATACATTGGAGGCCAAAGGAGACCTCCACGTAACCCCTCCTAGATTTTCGCGAAAAAGCCCTTCGGCTTCTTTTAAATCGCGGATAGGTCCCTGCGAGTTGCGAAAAGATCCTTCGTGATTTTTTGTGAGGGAAAAAAACATTTTCAAATCGCGTTTAGGTCCCTCATTCATTTCTTTACGGAAAAACTGCCGTTAACTACAAATCGCGAGCGAGCCCTTTTCTAATTTTTCACGGTGACTCGATAAGAGAAGGTTGGCATCTCTAATAATTTTCAGAACATGTATTATTACCCGGTTAACACATGGAGTGTTAGACTCGACAAAAACAGGTTGACCGGATAATAATAGAGTGTTAACCAAATTCATCAAAAAAATATGTATACAACTCTATCTCTCTATTTTTTTTGTAACTCGATTCCTAATATTTTCTAGAATAAGAAATATGTGTAGAGTTGAATCTCTATGGTTTTTTTTTTGCAACTCGATCTATAGTATAGAGTGTTAGACTCGCCAAAAGAAGATCGTTTCTCCGCTTTTCCTGAGAACATATATCTATTATACCTGGAAGATTTACAGAGCAGCCAGCCAGCCATGTCGCCCTCTTCGTCGAAAGTCCCTCCGAAAAAATTAAATTGCGTTTAAGTCCTTATGCCAGTTATTTTTCAGAAAAAAACTTTGATCAAAGTTCGCACGGCGCAGCAACGCGCGCGGCTCTAACTAGTATTTCATTACTGCTTGGCCAATCGAAACATCCAACGCATCGTGATTATCCGGGTGAGCTTATCACTGCGAGCGCTCGTGAACCCCACGCAAGCAGCATTCACATGTATAGTAGGAGTCTGCGGCTATTCTATATGCATATCCTATTCCCATCCTAAAAAATACTACTCCTTCCGCTTCACAATGGTTTTAATTATCAGAAAAACTAAAAAACGGTATACCGTTGCAACGGTATACCTCTGAAACTCATGAAACTTATGATTTTTTGCACTGAAACTCATGAAACTTAGCACTAAAAACTGATAAAACATGAAACTGATGAAACTAAACACTGAAACTCATGAAACCAGCACTGAAACTGATAAGTTTCATAAGTTTCATGGCTATACCGTTGCAACGGTATACCGTTCCCTAGTCATTCTCTTTAATTATAGCATTTAAATTTTTTTATCAAAATAGTTGTAATTCTCACGTTTCAATGCAATTTTAGAGGCAACATGATCTTTGCATCCTTCATCAATGCAGCCATCTGTTTAGCTAATTTTTTCAGCTAGCCTTCATTAACCACAAAGGGGATGAATTAAATGAGGATAGATAAGTCATTTTCTACGTCTTCTTATTTTGCATGAATTTAATTAAAATTATAAGAACTGAGGGAATAGATGCGTAGGCGCCGTGCAGCCCCGTGTGCCCAGCTGCCGTTGCCCCGCGTGCTCTCACAGCCCGCAAGTGCGCCGCGCAATCGCCGACGCGTGATATTAGTATATCTCGAAACACCACCTCCCCCTCCTCTCCCCAAATGCCGCACCGTCGCCCTCCCTACACCCATAAATACGACACATCGTCGGATGCCCATCGCTAGCGCAAGATCTAGGGCCCAGTCGCCATGCGAAGATTGATCTTACCTACATATATCTCAACGTAAATACAACAATATTAGAACCGTTCTATTTAATGCAAAAAAATATTTACCTTAGTCATGCCAATATATTAAGACTGCAACGCTAAAGTGTCGTGACAATGAATTATGCTAAAGTATCTGGTGAATTTTGGAACTAAGCCAAACTTAACTATGGCTTAAAAAGTTTAAATAAGATGGGTGAATTTGTAAAATGCACCCCCACTTTGGTCTAGAAACGTCCTTAATCTTTCTTCCTTTTTTTAGACCGAAAACGTACTTAGTTATTTTAGGGCATCTACAGTGATATAGACGGTAGCTGTCTATAGTATACCTCCATATCATCTACATACAGTACTAAAGATAATTTATACAATAGACTGTCTATATAACTGTCTGTAATGCTCTCTCATATAATTAGTAGACTGTCTGTACAATGGTATACGCACTATAAAGCTGTCTATAAGGCCGTCTGTTAAATAGTAGACAACATATTTCTCTCTCTTCCCTCTCTCTCCTCTACATCATCCAAAATCTGATGTGACATACCCTTATAGACAGCTGACATGTACCATTGTACATGCCCTTAATTGTTTGATCCCGTTGATAGCTCAATTGGATGACAGTTCAAGTTTTGGAAATTATTCCCCCCTTTTTTTTTCTCGGGAATCGAAATATTATATTTTTTGAGAGAAAGTGTCGTGGAATAATATATATATATATATATATATATATATATATATATATATATATATATATTTCTTATATGTGTGGATAATTTCCTAAACGGACTTAATTAGAACTCAGGGTCTTAGTAGATTACTTAGGAAGTAGCTTTTTTTTCTACAAGAAAAGTCTCATCCTCTCCTATATATAAGTGAGAGCATAGGAGCACATTGTATGCGTAAAAAAAAAATCAATAAAGATGAGAGAAAGTCGTTGTAAATCTACATTTTCTGATTCTATTTTGACCTCATGTATATACAATTTTGATTGGTCCACGATGACCTTGATACGTACGTAGGAGAATAAGACCATTTCACTCACGCCATTTTGGTGCTCCAAAGCGTGATCAAGCACTCCACACCCATACAAGCAAGTCCTGTGTGAGTACAGATGTTCGTAGATGCACCGTGTACCGTAGCCACGTCTCGTCTCGTATATGTGCGTCGCCAAACTTACCTCAATGAGTGCTCATGCTATTCACGTCATCGTGTTTTTAGAAAGATCCTCATCCCGTTTGGGTAATTGCGTACAGGTCCTCATCACCGAGGACCGTCGATCTTCCGTGTCGGTGCAGATCCCATCATCCACATATTCCCGGACCCGACCCTTGCGACTATAACTTGGGATAAATCCAAAACGTTCTGATTTTGCTACCCAACTGATCTCCATGATCGGGTGTATTTGGTACCATTCTTTTCATATTAGAGCAATATATATATATATATATATATATATATATATACACACACACACAAGTGGCGAATTTGATCATGAAATTTTATACATAGATGGGGTAAGTTGAGATGTACATCCATAATTTTTTTTCAGAAATTTTTGAAACCTTTTTTAGTTGGATTGCACGGTAATTGCACCAAACCTTTGATTGCACTGGATAAGCCCCCATTAACCAATGGTCCTGAATTTACTTGTTCTAAGAATAGCTAAATGTAATTATTATTTGATACAATGTGGATCGAATTTGAGCTGCATTATAGGCAGGGACATTTGCGCCTTATGAACGCACTCTTCAATCTTAATAGTCAACATATCCAGTGAAAACCCCTACATGTAAATTTTTTGAAAAATTCTTAAAAAAATTACCATACGTAGGGAAGATGAGGTTCTACAACCCTGTGAAATTTGAAGACCAAACTCAATTGCATATGGAAGATATGAAAAAGATTGTAGAACCTCATCTCCTCTATGTATGATAATTTTTTGAGAATTTTTTAAAATTTTTATACGTGGGTTTCACGGAGATTTCACGATAAGAGGGGTTTTCACTGGATATCCCCCATCTTAATAATGTAATTAAAAGTGCACAAAATGTGCCACAAGAGAACGGTATTTGATATGTGCATGCCCGTTAGTTTGGATCCGATACTCAAATTTCTTGTTGGTGCCCTTCAATTAAGATACTATGGTGCCAGGCACCATAATTTCAAACATACGAATTTAAGGTAAATTTAGGTATATTTTTCAAATATTTCAATTTTAGGGTATATACCCATCTATAACAAATCAAATCAAATGAATACCTTTGAAAACAATATACCCAATTCGAAGATTTTGAACGAATTTATATCACATGCATTGCTGGTTTATATATTAATAAGTAAACACATACCTACAATCAAATAATCATAAAAAAGGTGACTCTAGTTTGAATTTCAGTTCAAACTTGTTTGAACTAGTCAGTAAACTAGTTAAACTCAACATCGAAAAAATTCAAAAATTTTCGCTCGCGATGCATATGGGAATATACCCGTTTTATACCATGGTGCCCAGGCTGGATGAAGAAGAAACTTTGTTGGGTGGGTGCATTGCTTTTTGGGCCTTGTGGCTTGGTATGCCACTACTTTTTGGAGGTATAATTTGGCAATTGGTGATTTCGCTTGCAACCTGCACAATTGGACTCGAACCCTAGACGTATGCAGAGATTATATATAAAGAGTGAGTGAGTGTGTGTGTGTGTGTGTGCGCGCGCGCGTGCAACTCAACACCTCTCTTTCGCGAGGACATGGTAGCTTACCGAGTCAAGGGCGCTTGATGCGTGTTACGAGAAGTTAGCGATTGCAAGGTCACGGCGGGGGCATTGAGTGGATGCCGAGGAGCCAATAAGGACTCAGGCGTGCGGTGATGGACAACCCACCTTGGCGACGACGAGCAGGTAGGGAAGGTGGCACAACGTGAGTCGACGAGTGCCTGATTAGCTGAGTGGGCTAACCACAACATCAAATAGGCATTGTGCGCTCCTCTTCTGATTTATGATTTTTTTTGTCAAATGTAATTGCGCCAATGGATTAAATAGAGATAATAGCCGATTTGTTTGTTTGATTGATGTTAACTTGTACATAGATTTGCAAAAATTTGATAAGTTAACATCACACAAGTATTTATCTGAAAGTGCATCTAGGCCCCTCATTTTATTTTGGTGATTAATGATGACACAATTAAAGAGATTTAATATCTCAACTAAGTATAATGCAGATCTCGAGATTACATCAAGCTTGAAATGACTTTGGACGACTTTACGAGTATCAAATCTCAATAAAACGGCATCAAGACGAAGAAGTGTAATTTTCTTTTTATTTGAGTCTTAAGGATAGCCGTACTATTAAGAGGGTACTATGGAAAATCGTTTTTAGGATGTGCATGTGCTCAAGGTCAAAACTTGCATATAAACTAGCACTCAAAACTTGCATTTTCCAAAAATCAAAATTCCAACCGAGCCAGTCAACTCGGAGTATCCGGACAAAGCGATCCAGTATCGGACTTCGATCCGAGTCTCGGACGTTTTATCCGGAGTCTCCGGGTTAACCCTCTCGGCCAATTTGTGAATTCCGGAGAGTCCGGAGTATCCGGACTTTTGGTCCGGAGAGTCCGGACAACCCGGAGTCTCCGGGTTATTTGTCCGGAGTCTCCGGTCTGTTCGAAAAAGGGGAAAAACGGCTAGTTTTCAAAAATGTATTTAAAGCCTCCCCTTCATCCCCAACGGCTAGGACTGCTCTTGAGCTCATTCATTGCAACATTCAAGCTCTCTCTAACCTTTCAAAAGCATTCAATAGAGCCCTCACTTCCTCCCACAATTTAATTTGGTTGTTGATCCATTTTGGTGAGGAGAGGAAGAAGCAAAGTGCTAGGTGCATTCATTTCGAGTTGTTGAGCACTAGTTCATCCTCCAAGCAACTTCCGTGGTGCTATTACTCTAGGAGGTTGAAGGTCTCCTAGACGGCTAGGAGTCACCGGGAGCTACCAACGCGTGTGGTGAGCCCCGGTCGTTTGTGAAGGCGAGTCTCGCCTCCGAAAGGGAAGAGACAAGAAGTGAAGCCGGCGAGTGTATTTGTGCAACACCGGGAGGAAAGCGGGTTGAAAGAGACCCCGACTCAAGTGTGACCGAGCCACCTCAACGGAGACGTAGGATTCTCTTCAAGAATCCGAACTTCGGTGAAAAATCGCTTCTCTAGCTCTCTCTTTTCTTGCTTGTGTTGCTTGTGTGGATTTGTCTTCGTAAAGCCTAGATCTAGCTCTTTGTCTAGCTTTAATTCAAATCCATACTAGCACTTGTTCTAGATTGCTATTGTCTTTTACTCTTAGTAGTATTTTGTGCAAGTTCGAGCAACATGTGTTGCGTTCCCGAGCCGCCCAACTCGGAGACTCCGGTATCCAATACCGGAGTATCCGGACAAGCCGGAGTATCCGGACAAGCCGGAGTATCCGGATCAAAACCCGGAGACTCCGGGTTGACCTGTTCGGCCCGACTTAATTCCGCTGCGATTTTTTAATCCGCCTATTCACCCCCCCTCTAGGCGACATCGTTGGTCCTTTCATTATCAAATAATGAAATACCAATAGTAACCCTCGAACCGTTGAGAACACAACACAACTTGTTTAATATGTTTATCCTAATTTCGTTTAATTTTTTAAGCCCACTCACTTTTTTGTTTCTGACTTTGCCGCTGCTTTTAGAAATCCTAACCTCTCACTGTAGTCTGGCATGGGCCCATGCAATCACCCATATATGGAACTAAGTTACCCCTTTTCCTTTCTAAGCTACTCGTTCTAACTCCAAAATCCCGAAGACACACTTAGATCATCTAAAAGAGACAGCCATACTTTTGGGGGAAAAAAATATGTATCAAATAATACCTATCAATCCCGCGTTGAACTCCAATTGAATAGTCGAGCTTAGAGAACATCCACATTGACTACTACAAAACACTTAATAGATGTCAGTCTATTTGTGTCGGTTTTTTTGGAACCGACACAGATAAAATTTTTGTGTCGGTTTTTTTGGAACCGACACATTGTGTCGGTTTTTAATTGAAACCATTATT
The DNA here is from genome assembly GCA_036346355.1 of Rhipidocladum racemiflorum. Taxonomy (NCBI): domain Eukaryota; kingdom Viridiplantae; phylum Streptophyta; class Magnoliopsida; order Poales; family Poaceae; genus Rhipidocladum; species Rhipidocladum racemiflorum. The sequence continues at coordinate 11,374,339 of CM070570.1, read as the reverse complement.
TGTGTCGGTTCTAGCAAAAAAACATACACAAATAGTCCAATTTTTTGTGTCGGTTCTAGCCAAAAATCGACACAAATAGTAGTCCTATTATTTGTATCGATTCTAGCAAAAAACCGACACAAATAATATTATCTGTGTCGATTCTAACAAAAAAACCGACACAAATAGTCTACGCCTCTGTGTGATAGTAAAATGGCCATAACTTTTGACTCGTAACTCCGATCAGGGCGTTCTTTGGTTCGTTGGAAAGATAATGAGAAGCTCTATCCGAAAATCAGTAGGTCTTTCAATGATTTACTTGTGTGAGTGCTAGCGCGACGAAAGAATTCAAAAAAAATATCGTTTAGGGCCTCAAAACTGCCTCCAAAGTTTTGTACCTATTTTGGAGTATGTCAACACTTAAAGATATCTCAAACCGTGTTTGGAATATGAGAACATTAAAATTGATTTTTGGGTGCTCTGTAGGGTTATGGGGAGATGAACGCGTTATACGTTACATGCGATCGCACCAGCACTAAAGCACTGGATCTTATAAGAACTTTGAAGTTAAACGTGTTTGGGTGAGAGTAGTTCTAGGATGGGTGACCTCTCAGGAAGTTAAATCCGTACAAATAATAACAGATAAATTTTTTATCATATTATTTATGTCGGTTCTAGCTAAAAACCGACACAAATAATACTATCGGTGTCGGTTCTAGCAAAAAAAATGGCACAAATAATCATAATATTTGTGTCGGCTCTAGCCAAAAAACGACACAAATAATATTATCTGTGTCGGTTCTATCCAAAAATCAACACAAATAGTCTTATTAGTGTCAGTTTGAAAACCGACATTGATAATCTCCGATTTTTACTGTTGGTACATCTGTGTCAGTTTGAAAACCGACACTAATGTCGGTTCCGAACCGACACAGATGAGCTTCTCCATAGTAGTGATTGCAAGTGTAGTACTCCCTCCGTCCCATTATATAAAGCGTAGCTCCTACCAACGCAGAGACCAAGAAAGCAGTTATATCGCGCGGGGCTGATGGGGTTAATGCATGCATGCATGCGGATGCTTGAGAGATGGGAGAGAAGGTTAATGCATACATGCATGCACATAAGAGATGAGAGAGAAGAACAGAAGCCGAGGAGAGGTCACGTTCTATATTCTGGGACTTTAAAAAAAACAATATCCTCACCCGCACCAATTGCAAGTTACCACGCCCTACAGACATTGACGTAACCATACCTTTTTAGTTTTAGTGAGCATTCACTACCTGGTATGCATGGCACCTCTAACATTTTTAAAAATTATGTATATACCCTTGCTGGCTATATAGGTTTCAATTGAATATGTATTTCATTTGTAATTTGATAATATGAGAGGGAATTACATGAAAAACTATATTCCATTGCCTATGTTCATATTTTGTAGACAGACTATAGCATCGTCATTCTTTTTCTCGACCTATGTGATATATACCGTGTCAATGGTATGAAAATATCAATGGTGTACCATCAACATAAATTTTCTAGCTCTGCCGCTATCTATAGTACATATTTTCAAATAAATAAAAAAGTAAAATATTTCACGAAAAGCTCCCTGTTCACACGCACGATCACAGAATCGATCGACACCAACCAAAATATTGCTGTGCCAGTTGCCCTCTACGAGAACAAGATCGATTGTACAATACCTCAATCCGTGCTTTAGTTGATTAATAACGTCCTTCCCTGTTATTGGTGATCGATCGCTTGCCTTTGTTTTTTGTACTAATCACTTGCCGGATGGGGAATATTCGTGGTGACTCTAGTGAGAAACTCCACAGTCCACACATACATGAATCCATGCACCCATGCTTTGCAAGCCTGTAAAAGCGCCATGCCTACGAACTAGCTGGAATGTGCATGGATAGTTTAACATTTTGGAATCAACCAAGCCCTCATATTAAAATTAATCAACTTTTTGCATGGGTGAGTGTTAGATGTGTAGTGGTAGCTAGGGTTGTTCATGCTAACTTTTCATCCTAATTCGCATTGCTCTCTCTCTCTCTCTCTCTCTCTCTCTCTCTCTCTCGTGAAACATGGCTATAGATGATTTGTTGGTGCCAATGGTTGCAAAGCGAAAAGTTTTAGTATATGTCACCAAGCGCACGCCTCCATGTGGGAGCCAAAAGATCTGGCTGACTGGCTTCATGCGCACACAATTAGTTCATTGGCCATGGTGAAATTTTATATGCAGACTAGCTCGAAGATACAAAATGCAGGCCGAAGTGTGTACATATATACATGCCTAATTGTTGTATTGGTCATGTAAAACCAGTGGATATACAGATTGTTTGGAGGAAGAAACTCGTAGAAATTATTTACAGAGTGAATGTTGTTGTTGAACCTTAATTGCCATTCATCAGAATAGTTGTGTCCATTGATTTATGTCTTTCTAAAAATAGATAGTCCAGTTGATTAGATTAATTAGCCATTGATCTTGTTGCTTTGCTTCGAGTTGTGTCTAGACTAGAGTCTAGAGAGACAGCAACATGCCTAATTTTGCGTGTGTAGTTTGTTTGAATGATGAGTGAATAGGACAAGTAAAGCAAGGATTATGCGCAATGCGCGTCGTCGTACCATCGAATGTTTGAAGAGAGATATATATGACAGTCACAAGCTGCGTGCCCATACCAAATTCATAAAGAAAAAGGAGGCTACGTGCAGTTGGGCTTTAAAAAATTAGATGGCACATGGATAGACACAATCGATCTTAGGCTATAATCTCTCCTCTAGACGTGCAAACATTCTTTTAGCTAGTGTGATGCTAATTAACTCAGCTTACAGATTAACTTACGGAATGACGAGGCAAATTAGTTAATACATATGATCCATTAATCCGAACACATGTACATTTCCCCCCTATCCAATAACCTAGCTTTCGAATTCCCAGCCATATCCTGCCATGCCATGCATGCCTGGTTGGAGCAAAGCAATAACCCCTATTTTTCATCTCAACACGAGCGATCATGCATGAACGAAACCCTAATCACCGGCCGGGCAAGAACATCACGTGCCGTACGCACGTAGATTAATTCGACCAGACAAGGCTCGATTCGAGCAAGCAGATGTGCCAAACTAAACAGCCGGCCATGCATGCACCATTGAACCCTCCTAGCTCCTCCGCTCAGCCATGGCGGCGAACACGACGACGTACGTAGCCAATCGATTCTCGGGGAAGATAATTAACGGCGCCGTCGTTGGTTGGACATACAGTATACCCTCCACAGGAAAAAGCCCTAAACTAGCTAGCAATCATGCTACGATCTACGAGTCTACGCGCGTGTATTAACTTTGATTACCACTACTACAGATCTGGCCTTCCATACCGACCCATCAGTACCGATTGTATTTGAACCGGTACTGATAGTGACATCAATACCGGTTCATTAGCTACAGGGCTGTAGTAGGCTTTCAGTACCGGTTGGTAACACGAACCGGTACTGATGCCCTCACATTAGTACCGGTTCGTGACACGAACCAAGATCAAGGTACGGGCATCGATGCGGTTCGTGTTACCAACCGATACTATGTGATGGCATCGATGCGGTTCGTGTTACCAACCGGTGCGATGAGTGCATCGATCCGGTTCGTATTCTGACCGGTACTAATGCCTCGTTTCAGGAAAGTTCAAAAGGAATGCATATTCTATGTATATTAGTACGCGATGGTGGGTGAGTTGGTTAGAAGGGTGAGGTTGGAGTCACGAGGTTGCGGGTTCGAGTCCCACTTCTTCCATACATTCTCGATATATTTTGAAATATTTCTAGTACTATCAGTACCGGTTGGTGGAACGATCGATGCCCAATGAGCATCAGTCCCGGATGGCTGGTACCGGTTCAAAAACCGGTACTGATGACCGTTGTTAACCGGGATTGATGGTCTGATCTGTAGTAGTGTACGGTCTAAGTAGGTACTAGCTAGGAGCTGATCTCCGCTGCTGATCACCTATAATTAACTAAACTATGGCATCATCGATCACATATAGGGTTTGTCCATGGAGGAACGGGCGATCGTATTCACGCCTCAACTCGATATATCCATCACAGGGCAGGGCCGGCTAGCTAGAAAGATGCATGAAATACCAGAGTGGGTTGCGTGCGAAAATCTAATCTCCATCTGATGGCCGGCCGCCTTGAACCAGGAAAGCGTACGGATTTAGGGCTTACGGATCGAGAGACGATGCATGCATGCATGGGGCCGGCCCTTTCCTAGCTAGCTAGGCAACTCATGTCTCCATCGCCCGGGACACACCATTTACAAGTCCGGGTTTATTTGCTGGCCCGTGCTGACGTCAGGGTGATGCTACCTGTCCCCGGGCGTTGAGAAAGTATTTCCGCGTCGTGGCTGTTGTGCTGCACACGTACACTCTCTCGGCCGAATCATTAATTTAGATGTGTTGAGTGTAAATCTACATAAATTCGAGTGTAATTAATTATATGTATGGGGAGTAATAAAGCAATTCTTCCTTCCACGAGTACATGTACATACTCCCTCTGTCTCACAAAGAGTGCATTTCTAGTGTTCAAAATTTGTCCCATAAAAAGTGCATCTTTAGTCCGTAGGGCCCAGCTGTAAGTGTATGCATACTCTCATTTAAGTGCCTATGGAAACCGAAGCATCAGCATGCTTGTGTATGGAGTAATGGAGTCACATTAGTTATTTACCTTGCACACTAATCTGTCTTAAAAAACCTAGAAATGCACTTTTTTGTGGGATATGCTTTTTTGACGAGAAGACAAGTATATAATTGTATTGCGTCGTTCCAAATTTACAACGAAGTTGATGATGACGTGACTCAAGCCGCAGCCGTGTAATTAGCAAAAGAAGAAGAAGCCGATCGACTAGTATTGAGCATCCGTTAGAAAGGTGATAGCAGTATACTGTATAGCACATGGTTGTACTGTACACCTCTATTTTTGTTTTCCAAAATACAGGAAGCTAAAGGAAACCCTTCTTCGTAGAAATTAAAGTTAGAAACCATTAAGACAATAAACTTTTTTAAAAATCGGTTTTTAGAAGAACAATAAGACAATAAACATTTAAAAAAAACGTGCGAGTGATTTCTACAAAATATTCGTGAACAATATGTAACGGTAACTATTAAAGAATTCGTCGTTGGTGACTGTTCAATAAGGCATCTTCACAGAGCGTACTTCCATTTTAGAAATGCTCAGTTGGAAACCTAACGGCTGTGTCGGACGAAGTAACGGCACATCGGACAACCACTACTACAGAACATCAAATAGGAGTCGGTCTATCAGTGTCGGGTTTTTTGGAACCAACACATTAAAGTTTTTTGTGTCTGTTCCAAAACTCAAATAGTGGACAGGACTAAGTATTAGCGTCGGTTGCAATTACAAACCGACACAAATATTATTTGTGTCGGTTTGTAAATAGAACCGGTAAAAATAAAAACTTATTAGTGTCGGTTGTAAACACAAACCGACACAAATATTTTTTCGGATTATTAGTGCCAGTTTGTATATGGAATCGACACTAATAAGCAATATTTGTGTCGGTTGCATTTACAAACTGACACTAATAACCCCACCTATAACTACCCTTGTTGCTGGCAGCTCCTGCTCCATTCCAGATCTCACCTACCTCCCGATGGATTGCAAACCGAGCTCGTTGTTCTTCCTTCCGGATTTCCTTTGAAGCATTTTTGAGTGTTTGTACACCCTCTAAGTGTTTCAAGATGAGTAAATTGTTCTCCTCCCTTAATTTGTGGTTATCTAGATGCAATTTAAAGTTTAGATTTAGTACATTGAAGATTAATTAATTTATATGAGCTCAAATTATGGTTTAGATTTTTTTTTATTGATCGAGCATTTTATAGATGTTGAATTTATTACCTAGCTCCATTAAATGAACTTTAGCGTAGCTTTATATAATATGGATTAAAATTAGTGTCGGTTTACTATTGTTAGCTAATTAACTATTATCAAACATATATTAAATTTTAGTAAGATTAATTTATATGTTTTTTATTGATCTAGCATTTTGTAGACGACGAATTTATTACCTAGCTCTATTAGATGGAGTTTTGCTTAGCTCTATATAGTATAGATTAAAATTATGTCCATCTATTATTGGTAGCTAATTAATTATTATCAAACATATATTAAATTTAAGATATTAAATTTTAATAAGCATTGATTTGTAGTGATCTAGTTGAAATTTAATGTTTACATCTAATTCAACTAAGATATTATGGTTTAGATTTAGTTTTTTTTTATTGAACTAGAATTTTATAGATGATGAATTTATTACCTAGCTCCAATAGTTAAAATTTTGCTTAGCTTTATATAATATAAATTAAAATTATGTCCATCCACTATTGTTAGTTAATTAATTATTATGAAACATATATTAAATTTAAGATATTAAATTAAATTTTAATAAGCATTGCTTTATGGTGACTTGGTGCCTATAAAATTTTTACTCGATGCGTCGTTCTCTGTATACAAAGCTCGTGGAGGGCCACACAGAAATGACCCAGCGAAGCTGAAGCATACTTATAACTTTTCAGTATCCGCTAGTATGCAATAATCCTTCACACACTCTATAATGAAACATTCGAACTAATTAACCTATTTTTATTTTAACAATGCCACCAACAGCCAAAGGCCACTAACCTATGTGGATTCTACGCTTGCCACAACATGCAACTCCTCGTTGGTTCAAAGAAGACCAATGACATAGAGGTTTGTCAATCTTGAAATAATTGTTTCCACTTATTAATTTTTATACACGTAAAAACTTTACTCTTTCCATCGACAGGTGTGGCAATGTGCTGAATCTGCGTTGGAACATGCTGACCTGCTAGGAATTCGAGGACAACTCTGTGCCTTCTTGAATCGTGAGGTCATTAATCCAAAAGGCGAATTCCACTCAAGCCTCGCCTGATGAGTTGTGAATTTGTTCGATACCATTTGGATTAATTTGTGAACCTTGTGCTATGAATTTGTTAGTTGTAGTTCTGAATTCAGTTGGCTCTTATATATGTGAGTTGATTTCCGAAATGGATGCATTGTACATTGTAATGTGCGATCAGAGTTGATTTCTAAAATGGATGCGTTGTATGTTGTAATATGTCATCCGATCGAGTTCATTTCTGAAATGTATGTCATAATAATATACTGGTGATGCTCTATACTATTTTTTGTTTCAGAGGGCATAGCTAGCATTTCCTAAGGCTAGCCAGTAAATCAAAATTACTGTAAGAAAAATAAAAACAACATCACAAACGGTTACAAACTAGAACCGTCTGTGATGAGCCCTTCATCACAGACGGTTCTAGTTTGTAACCGTCTATGATGAGCCCTTTATCACAGACGGTTCTAGAACCATTTGGAACCGTCTGTGATAAATTTTTTCACAGACAGTTCAAAAACCGTCTGTGATGACTATAAGTCATCGTTGACAGTTTGCTACAGACGATTTACAAAACCGTCTACAAAACCGTCTGTGATGGGGTTTGTGAACGTATGTGATGAGGGTTTTCACAGTAGTGCTTAGAATTATTATTAGAGTATACAAAAAGTGCGTACTCCTACTTTCAATATACTACTTAAATGAATATATTATACTCTAATAATAATTCTAAAATACTTCAATGCGGCATAGTTGAAAAAAATTCATCGGAGCCCTTTATTATATATTTGTTTGCTATATACCTTGTTCCATATGTAAAAAAGAGTATATAAACAAATTATGCTATAAAGAGTGGACTTTGACGAAATTTTTCATGAAACTCACTTTGGAGTTTAGTACTAGAGCATACTCGAAAGGATAAAGAGGTATAAAAACATCATTTAAGGGTTATAATAGAAGTGGGAGTACATACTCCGAGGAGCATAAAACCATTATATCTTCCATCGCATAAAGCTAACGTGTCCATGCTCCGGCTAAAATTGTTGTCATTGTTTTTCTTCTTGTGGGTACTAATTACTCTCACCATTCTTGAATAGATGATATTTTAGGATTTTGCACTTCAATCAAGATAACTGTACAAAAGACCAAATTACACTCTTTTATTATGTCACTTATTGTTATTAAACAGTGTGTATTACTCTAGTCTATAGCGTTGCATGATCTTGGAAATAGTCAAAAGGGAGGGTATATAAAGGGAAAAGGTGAAAATCATATTAAAATTGTAAAATAATGTGTATTTAAAAATAAAATTTGAAAGCTAAAATAATATGTATTAAAAAACAAAAGAAGTAACGTATTGGTTCGTTTCTCGCTGCTAAAAAAACGCTTATATATGCTTCCTATCTGATCACTGCTCACTTCTCATATTTTGCCTGGCGGTCAACAACTCCAATATGGTCATCCAGCGGCCCAGCTTTCATATATATATATATATATACATACATATATACATATATATATATATATATATATATATATATATATATATAGAAAAAAAAACTGTGACACCTCGGTGCCTGGGCACCATGATCCAAAACTGGTATTTTTTCTATTTATTTGCATTCGAATTTTTTTGAATTTTTTAGGATGTTGAGTTTAACTAGTTTACTAACTAGTTTAAACAAGTTAGAACTGAAATTCGAACTAGAGTTTCTTTTTTTTATGATAGTTTGATTGTAGGTATATGCTGAGTATATATATAAATCAGTAAAGCATGTAATCTAAATTCATTCAAATATTTGAATTCGAGTATATTTTTTTAAATGTATGTGTTTCATTTGAATTGTTATAGATGGGTATATACTCTAAAATTGAAAGTTTTAAAAAATATACTCGAATTTGACTTGAAATCGTGCATTTAAAATCATGGTGCCTGGGCACCATGGTGTCCCATTACGGTATATACCCATCTATAAAAATTCAAATGAAACACATACCTTTGAAAAAATATACTCGAATTTGAAGATTTGAACGAATTTAGATTACATGCTTTGCTGATTTATATGTATGATCAACACATACCTACAATCAAACTATCATCAAAAAAGGAAACTTTAGTTTGAATTTCAGTTCAAACTTGTTTGAACTAGTTAGTAAACTGGTTGAACTCAGCATCCTAAAATTTTTAAATTTTTTCGCATACAAATACATATGGAAAATACCCGTTTTGGACCATGGTGTCCCAGGTAATTGTAATATATATATATATATATATATTATATATATATATATATTATATATATATATATATATATAATATATATATATATATATATATATATATAGAGAGAGAGAGAGAGAGAGAGAGAGAGAGAGAACTTGATCTAGCCTGCTTGGAAGAACTATGGAACCAAACAAAACATGACCGCTTACGCTCACATTCATCCTAGTCGAAGTCATGTATATGATCACCGTATAACAACAAGCAATCTTACATGTTGAGACGTCACTTGCTTCTATCTTTGTTGTATCTTTAGCCACGAAGACGTCACTTATTTATATCTTTACTGTATCTTCAGTGCGTCGGTGCTTACCATGTACATGTACGTGAAATTTATCAAAAAAGAATTAAGGTTTTATTTGTTTTTTCTTTTGATTATGGATTCTGAGTCTAAAAATTGAATAAAAAAACAAAAAATTGAATAAAAAAACAAACAGCTATATTCTAAGATTCTCGTAATCCATTCCACCCATATACATTAGAATCCACAATTCGTTTTATATATACTTTCGAATTCTGGTTTTTAGAGAACCAACTTCTTTAAAATCATAATCTAAATTCAGTATTTAGAAAATCCAAAATAAAAGCAGAGAGACTCTAAGACCTCCCTAGAAAACAAACATTAACAAGTAGGCCAGGAGCATCTTCCGGTGCCGGTGGAAGCGTCGCCGTCAGATGTAGTAACCTTGCTCGTTTACTGCCGACAGTACTAGCACAAAAAAATTACTTAGTTTCCTAGTATTTCAGTAGCATTTTCGTTACTAGCTAGTACTAAATATACAACTATAATATTATGGTCTAAAATTTGCTCAAAGACTAGCCTATCGTGGAGCGGCCGGGTTTACACATACATAGCACCTAATTATACTTTCGTTCTTGTTTTGTGTAAAAAGGCTAATCCAAAGGTACTATGTTTGGATCCAACAGACATTATGCACTGCTACAACTCATTTTAAACAAACAATGTGGGGCCAATACCACCACCGCTCCAAATGTAATTCCACCACCGCTCCAAATGGGCCTTCACATTAATGGGATAGGGTATTACATTCACCCCATAAGAGCTAACGCCTTTGGCAGCACACCGTATACATGATAAATGCCCATAATCACCTCTCGGTACAAGTCCGTATGTCCAGTGCATATGCCATACAATGCATCCACTTTGGGCCCACACACACCATGCACCATATATATATATATGCGCTCTGTCCCACACATATCCGTGCAGTGAAGGTTGATGCTATGATACCACCTGTAACACCCTCGCCTAAAATTCTTTCAAAACCCAACCCATCGTGGGCGGGCCTACGCATGCATAGCACCCCACTTACACTTTTATCATCGCTTTATGTAGAAGGATTAACCAAGAGGTACTATGTTTGGACTACTCAATATGCATTATATACTACTACAACTCACTTTAGACAAATAATGTGAAACTAATCCCACCATCGTGCCACATAGGCCACACGAACCTGGGTATTACAACAACACCAACTTGCAAATTTGCATTGGTATTATACAGGTATTCAAACTCCTAATTGTTTGCCTGCCCGGTGACACTAAGCCAAGGTTCACGTTTTCTATGGAATTCGTTCAAATTTTGAGAAATTCGCGCTTACCGCCCCCCGCCCCCCCCCCCCTCGAAAAAGAATTTCGTTCGGTTTACCACTCAAATTCAAAAAAAAAAAAAAAATTGAAAAAAAAATTATCCAAAAATTCCCTCAAATTAGTATTAATAGTTTTATGACCTCTGGCATGAATATATATTTTTTTTAAAAAAAACAAAGATTTGAGATATTTTTGAGCCATTCAAAATATAGAAATTAGAAAATAAAATAAAATAAATTAGAAGTATTTTTAGTAGTAATATTTGTTCAAGTATGTCAAGCAGCAATATTACTTCAATATATTTTAGTAACAATATTTATTCAATTATATTTAGTAGCAATATTTGTTCAAGTATGTCAAGTAGTAATATTTGTTGAAGTATGTCAAGTGGAATATTTGTTCAATTATGTCAAGTAGCATTATTTGTTGAAGTATATTTAGTAGCAGTAGTTATTCAATTATCTTTAGTAGCAATATTTGTTGAAGTATATTTAGTATCAATATTTGTTCAATTATATTTAGTAGCAATATTTATTGAAGTACATTTAGTAGCAATGGACGACACTCGAAAATGATACTATTTATTCAAGTAGTGATATTTGTATGCACAAAAATTATAATGTTATCCAGTATTGAAAAGTTTACTTCTCGTTGTATGCATGCATGGACTACCAAAACTCCTTGTTTCATTACTATTTTTTTATATTTTAAATTTACAATGAATTTTATGTGATTATGTGAATGCCTATTTTTGCACTTGTATTGATATGTGACAACTTTCAACTTTATGTGAATACCTTTTACAAAATTTACATTTTTTTTGCAATTTTCCTTTTTTTATTTCTTTCTCCATTTTTTAACCTGTCGCCGATTTTTGAGAAAAGCTCTCATCTTTTCGAGCGAAATTGGACCTTTTCGTTCGAATTTCGCTCCGCTGTTTGATTAGATTTCAAATTTGTTTGACTTTCAATAACCTTTGATTTTTCACAAATTTCACTACCATCGGCTCGTCAAAAAATGAGGTCGAAATATATTATTTGGCTCTACACTCCAGAAGAAAAATATAGAAGAGCTATATATACATATTAAAATGAACATGGAAATGTGCTAAAAAAATGCAAGAATCGGTCCGATATACCCAAAGGATCTTTGTCACTCACATGGAAAGGACCAGAGGAATATACTAATTGAAGAAATTTTTGTGTAATCCCATCATGATGAGCTGTGCCCAGCCCAATAATATGGTAGGGAAACCACGGGACAGAGCCAATTCAAGGTCTACAAGTCGCAAGGCATTACAGTATCCTGTTTGGCTTCTGAAGGAAAGAGACCAAAACAGTTCAAGAAACATGCCCACTTGGTCATTAACAATGTGGAGATTATCTGGATGTTATGCTGCTCGATTTGTCGTTTGCAGTGGGATTACATGGAAGTTTTCCTGCCTTCTGTTTGGCAATATCTTGGTCCCCCATGTTTTTATCTAATCTGAATGATGTTAGTTTACAGCCGCCATAATAGTTGTTTAAGTCTATGTAGTATGCTCATTCACCCATGACACTGATCCTTAGCTGAACCAAATTGAATGGTTCAATTACCACCTATGGTACCTTAACACATCGACTTATCAGCATCTGGGGAACAGAATTGGACTTTTAAATGCGTTTTATAAGATGACCAACGGGACAAGATCGACCGACAAACACGAAACATCAACTTGTAAGAAACAAGGAGTATTTGGTTCTAAGCTCATTGTTTACGATTAGCTGAAAGTGTTATCTCACAGTTGCATTGGACTATCCAAAGTAGAGCAAATTGTAGAATACATTAGACATCACTGTCTCCTAAAAATCATAACATATGGTGAAAACTACATTTCGGAGAAAACACAACATCAAGAGAATTTTGCAAGTTGTATGTAATTTCACCAACAGTCCATGTATTCTTGAAGAGCTCTTTTACGGTACACACCGAATACTATAGACCATCCATTCTTTTCAATCCACGGATCAGATTAGTTATGAGTCAATTATACTACAGCATCTAGTACGAGAAGTATAGTCCCAAAAAGGGCAAAATTGTAATTGAATTGACCTCTCTCATCCCGTCCTTTAATCCCGCTGCCACAACATCCCCCGATCTCATGCAGCCTTGACCTCAGCGATCGCAAATTCGCAGCGGGCAATCTACTGATCCTGGTAATCACAAGAAAAGAAGTGATCCCGTGAAAATCACCGCACGCATCTATCATGCGTGATTACAAAAAATTAAGTGGAGTCGATCCTTAACAATTAATTAACAAGAGACCTTCGCAAGAAGCGGCCAAGAATAAGCATGGTAATTCTGCGTTTCATAGATCAGATTTCTGTTATACTCAAAGTTGTTTTGTTTGTGCTTGACAACAACAATCCAATCAAATATTTTAATTTTAACTCTGGAATAAATGGTTTATGCCAAGGTGTTGGGCGCCGGCACCATGGCATGGTAATTGGTGTCGCGGTAAAGATGGAGCGAGCGGTAGAAAGGAGAAGATCTTTTCTGTTGATTTCCTCCGGAAAGTAAAGATAATTTCGGAGTTATCCTGTTTTGCAATTTAGGGTTTAGGTGAAAGGTCAAACGTATTAACTTATGCTACCATCTTTTACTACCAGCAGAATGTACCGAAAAAAAATCCTCTTCTTGAAACAAGACCACTATGTACAGGAAAGCTTATACAGCTTAAGTACTAGTTCAGTGACTTTTTGGCATCTACCAGTTAGATGGACTTCAAGTCTTGATAGGAAAGATGTCAGTGTTATCTACTTTTTTCTAAGCTTTGAGGCAAAGCGTACTCTGGGCAGTCTAATGCCTTGTAACCATGAGTAGACAGGCAATAACATTAACAATTGAGCCTAAGGGAGTAAGGGCGAAGAGAGCTTCTATGGGATTGGCAAAGAATATGCGCTGCAACTTGTTCTACCTATTTTGACCATATTTCCTACGCAAATCATGCTCCACTCGGCAAAACAGAGAATATTTTTCGCCTCGCTCCGATCCACCGTGAATTTCCCATGATGCTTCCTATTTCCTCCTAATCTGTTCCTATATCTTAGACTGCATATCTCATATGGTTATATCATAGCGAAGATCACATTCTTGATTCAAAGCGGCGAGCACTTACTCTCAAATGTCATTAAACTAATCTTGCTTACAATTCCGACAGAATAACATGCAAAGTGTTCACACCGTCGATCGATTCTCCCGTCCAATGAAGTCTGATTTGGCGATGCTTCTCCAGTGATGTATACATGCGAGCATTAAGCAAAGCGTTTGGCGTGGTACGAGACAATTATATTACCTAAAGGCTGGCTAGTGGAGGGGACTTGAAAAATATAAAGATTGAGGTAAAGAAGCATGAATAAGCTTAGGTTAGGCTCTATGGAAGGCCAGGCATTTGCATCTCTGACCACTAAAAGGATGGCTCGAGGCTTTTAATATCGATCCACTTGTCGACGCACAGTGGGATCGATCGCCTACATTCCATTCCAGAACGGCAGTTTTTGCACGCGAGAATAAAGCGAGTGACGCCTTTTCTTTGCGCCTTCCGCCCTGTCCCTGCTAATATATTTTATGTCTTGATTCCTAATGCATGTGTTTTGAGCCCAAGTTTATCACCGGTAGACCCCCTGCACTGCAGTGGATGCTGATTAGCACGGAGAACCTGCTGGGCACACCGAAGCTGCACGAATTGAAATCCTACCATCTTGTTGTTAATTGCCAGGAATCTGGATGTTGGATCCAACACTGTCTGCACAAACACACACACTGCACTTGGTCTCTCTAAAAGTTGATGCTAGGGGCCGGGCATACCAAATGGTTCATCACCTGGAGACCTTTCCATGCAAACAACTACTGTTGGCGACTCCTTTTCCTCCTGTCATCGCAGCGGGCGATCGTCGACGGTGACGGTACAGGGGCTGCCCTCCTGCTGAGTTCAGTGGCCAGCCCAGCCGATCTTATCGTCGGGCGAAAGAACGCTGTTCCGGCAATGTGCATGATCACGAGTGCAGATAGGGAGTAGAGCATAAAGCTTCTCCATCTAGGATCTGGAATTGAAGCCCGGGGCTGAAATGGGCCGACAGCATGTGCATCCCATCGTTAGGTGTGAGGATTGACCTGATGGGAAGCAGGGAAATGACACCAACTATGTTTCCCTGATAAATTCTTGATTTGATAAGGCTCGTCTGCCGTAGAGAGGGTTTACCTGTTGGGGACATGGTTCCTTTTCGCAACGTGCCTTGTTACTAGCACTTGCAGCAGATCAGTTTAGTGGGCAGTGAAACGTTTCGGTTGATACGTCGAGTATTCAGGGTTCATGGATGATACCGTAATCCATATCCAATGCAAGACTCAGCAAGTTGTTTTGGATGGGATGGAGACAATGGACAGATAGAAGCTCCCAACTTCAGTTTTCAAGAAAGCAGAGATGCCAACTTCTGTATAGTACAAGACGGTTACAACGCACAGAAAGAAAGCAAAAAAAAAAAAAAAAAAAGGTTAGTAGCATAAAATGGCGATCAGGAAGTGTTAGTACTGAATGGGACGATATGCTTCTGAAACAACTTACACAATTTCAGCATCTGGCCATGTACTTCCACCTGATGTTCAGCAGATTGCGATACACTGTTCTTGGATTTGGAAACAAACAACACCGTGCCCCAGAAGACTGAGATGTGGTTGAGTTAGCAAAGCCCCCAAGTGAACATGGAACAAGAGCAAAACAGGAACAAGAGGACTGTCAAAGGTATAACAGTATGATTCAGATACATCTGTCTGTCCTTGCCAGAATGGGGAAAACAAGATGAATGGGGCAAAATTTCAACATTTGCTTTTGTATAGAAAATGAGTAAAAAGATTACACTACAGGGTTTACAGATGTCCTCAACCAAAGCCTGAGATGTGATTGAGTTGCCAAAGCCCCCAAGTGAACATGGAACAAGAGCGAAACGGGAACAAGAGGGCTGTCAACGGTACAACAGTATGGCTCAGATACATCTGAGTCTGTCCTTGCCAGAATGGGGAAAACAAGATGAATGGGGCAAAATTTCAACATTTGCTTTTGTATAGAAAAAAAAAAAAAGTTTACACTACAGGTTTTACAGATGTCTTCAACCAAACCAACAAATTCAAACTTATGAAGTCTAGCAAGAACATTGTCCTTCCCTTTGCCTTACAAATATTGGCAGCCCACGACCATGCATCAGGAGAAACAATTGCATAAATAACCTCCGTATGTTCGCTTGAAACGTAACCAGCCTGCAGAGGGGACATTAGGAATGGTCACAAAATTTCAGTACAATAGTTTGATAATTCAATATATCAATATAACAGTAGTGTCCTTTCTCACTAAAGTGGTCCCTTTCTGAACTGCTTAACACCATTCATCGCATTCTCAAATTCAAAATCATTTGCTTTATTTTCTCACTTTTTCCAAGAATTACACTAATCAAATGAAAATTTGTCGTTCTCTCCTCAAAGTAGTATTTCTGGCAACACTAACTAAGGTCCAAAAGAGTTTAATTGCAGACAGTGGAGCCTTGGTAGCATTCAGCTTTTCCCAGTTGAAAAATTCAATGTTGAGGTAACGTCAGCAGAGAAACAAACAAGAATGCTGTGCAATGATGATTTCACATTTTTGTAGTTGCATGCGCACAAGCATTGCTATGAAAATATATGTACAAGCAAGGCACTTATGACCAAAAATGAAATAATCAATGTGAGTACAAACTGTTAACATTTTCTTTGGAATGTCTTCACGTATGTGCAAACTGTTATCCAATCAAGCCTTGATTGAATTTAACCAAACCTAATATGATCCTTTTGATCTTTTTAGCATTTATAAAGGTTATGAACAACTTTTACACAAGGAGAGGAATAGCATGTCTCCTTTTCATTTAGCTAGCTCAGCAAACCTTGGGTTGCACTGGCATTTCGCGAAACCTTCATGCCCCGCATCGGACACAGGTCTGACAAACCGCTGATGCATGTCTTGATGTGTCCAAATATCCCCTTTAAAAAAGATTATTTGAATTTCCAACAGACTGTGGACACAGACCAATCCAACCAAAAATAAATAACACCTACCCCCAACCCCCTCGGCACGCATCTAATCGCTATTAATAAAAAATATATAAAAATTCACTTAAACAACTAATTATTTGTGCCTTGCTTGCGTCTTATTTAACATAGGTATAGTCGTATAGATATGATGTGTCATCAACCAGGTCCGATTGAAATAGGCTAAAGTCTCATATGCCAACGTGTATTGGTACTTACATTAGTTGGCCAGTGACAGAACTGGAAACTCCAGAGAGTAGTGAACCCAGTCATCGCATCAAATGAGCTACGGTTTGCTTCTTTTTTAGAAGCCACAAACCTCTAATTATAGGGTTTTCACTTTTCATTATGAAAAGGGACATGTTTCCACACCTGGAGTTGGACACATAACACGATACATGGAAAAAGCAGCATAGATTTAGTAGGCATTAAAGCATCATTTGTTGTGTGTAGGAGATAATACATTACTAGGTCCAAAAAAGTCAACTAAGCTGTACGATCGAGAATGGCAGGGGCAAGTGGATGCAGATAGAGAAAGAGGTCTGTGAGGGTGCATGCCCCTGTCCTCAAGATCGCTAAAACAAAACAGGGATCTTTACGAGTGCTCTTCTAGAATACTGGTCCAGGACTTGGGTGAGCCTAAGTGGTTTGTAGAAACTACGTTTCTCTGTCGATATGTGCACACCGCAGAAGGAATAAGAAGTATATCAGTTACAAATATTTCACTGATAATTGTGGTCTGTTGAGTGGCTCTACTTGGGTTAGTATAGTAGGCAGTAGTTAAATGAGAATGAGCACTGTGGACGATGTGGAAAACTGACACACTAGGCTGTGAACAGAAGATGGCAGAAAAGATCACATGTATTGTCATACCGCCGGGGGGGGGTGTTAAGCGTTTAAATTGGGCCCTACATCTACATCCAAACAACTGATTACTTGGCTGGACAGTCCAAAACAGTGCAGCAGCCCACGTGTATCACCATGACCATAACTGATTCTATTCCCCAGAAACATCTAAGGTTATTTTTGCGACCTTTTTTTACATTGAAAAAAAATCCAAATGTGAATATAAGAGTGGCCTACTTTTTATGTCAAAGCTATTTGTAATCTTTACATGCTACAAGATAAAGGGTGTATATCAGGTTTAGTCAAATTGTTTACGGCACCAACCACTACAAGACATGACTTATGGTGCAGATATCGGTGTACTCATGTAAAGAGCTCTGTAAGTGAGATATTCCATAAAAATTATTTGGTAGTACACATACAGCATAGTTTTTGAAACATGTTCCTTACAACTTTTAGAATAATGGTTTATCACACTTTCTGATTTTTGAAGTGCTAATAGCAAATTATAAATAGCTAAAGTTGATCAAATTGCTCTCTTTCATCGTGCTGCTCCTAACACAACATCCTGGATCTGCCATGAGCAAATGATACCTGCATAATTCAACTGCAAACTAGACGAACATAAAGTTGAAGATGATGCAAGAAAATAGGAGTCACAAGATTCCAGATTATGCTAGTTAAGAAAAGTCCCAAGGAGAAAGAGAGGTCGTGACAGTTAAAGATCACCGTGCAGATTAAGAGACTAAATGGCGACAATAAGATGAGTTCCAACCAAATTACTATGGGTGCTTCTAAAATGATGGGGCTGATCAGGTCAAGCATCTGAAGCTACCTTTTGGGATGATACTTTGATCCTTGGAATTATCTAGTTGGAAGTTAGGTTAGACTGTTTTAGTGTTGCAACCATGGTTGTCACGGTGTACATGACGACCACGGCGCCTGAGAGGCACCAGGACACCATGGCGTCCTCAAGGCGAGGTATGTCGATTAAAAAGGGTTGACAGTGAAACTAAGACAACACATTAGAAAAGAAGTTTAGAACATAATTAACAAGCCTAGGTAGATTGCGACCACGGAGCGCACTTGATGCACCCATAGCCTGATCAATAAGAGCCTAGTCTAGATTTTCCGACTCCATCTCGTGGACATCCTCAGCACCTGCATCAATCCAATCAGTGTTCCACTCATACTCATCAAAGATCAGTTTGGGTTAAAGTCGCTTCCTTCTGCCAGCTGGCCAAGGAGCCTGCCTAGCAACTCGCCGTGGACGCCATAAATTCCTAGGCGCCCACCTAGATGGCCAAGGCGAGGCGAGCATCCATGGCGTCCCATCCGGAGCGCCACGAGGCCAAGGCGACGCGATGACAACCATGGTTGCAACTTGCAAGTGTTGGGTTGCATTTTCTCAAACCTCCATTCCCCGCCATCCCCCACCCACCTACCCACCCAAAAGAAAAACCAGTTTGAATGCAAACAATCAAGTCAACAGAACAAATATTAGTTTCCCACCAGAAGAAGTAAGTCAACAGAACAAATGTCAACATAGTTATAACTGACACCATATCATGACATTGCCAATATTCCCAGACAGAACTGCTTGTAATCTAACATTCCCATCAAGCAGTGCTTCTATGATTTTCCTCCAATACAAGTTGCACAAATTTTAAAACAAGCGGATGGGTAAGTAGTCACCGTCTACACTTCATTCATACTTTAATATTTGTGCAACTTTCAAAAAAAAGCATAGAAGCACCTCCCCCATTCCATCCACATCTTAAAAGAACTGATACTAACACAAGGCAGTTCTGACCTTAACAAAAGCTCTTATAGTGGATTCAACTCAGCAAACATATACTCTGCTAGCTCTCACCTAACCACTCAGCTACTTTGGTGGATTCACGTCAGCACTAAACTCCAAAACTGCTACCTTACCAGTGTCGTTTTTGCTCTAGTTTGGAAAGTGTTTTACAACTATAACCAGGCCAGCCTACCTGCACAGTTGCACTTGTGTTTCCAGGTTGGTTGGCTTGCCACTTTGCAAGAGGAACTGCATGTACTACAATCTCATTACCCACAAAAAAGGATTGGGAAGAAGCCCCACCTTGAGCTAATGTGATGCCGATTGTTTCAAAGAAGGGATCGTTAGCATAATATCCTATAATCCTATTTAACTTTGACCATGGTTGTTACGACGTCACCTTGGCGTCGTGGCGTTGCTGGCTAGGCACCGTGAGTGCTCGCCTCGCCTTGGAGAAATAGGCGGGCACCTAGAACTTTGCAGCGTCCACGGCGTCGTCTAGACATCCACGACGAGGCTCTAGGTGGCCGATTTAGCCAACTGGTAGAGGGATTGGGGCCAGGATCAGATAAATCGGCAGAGGGGTCAGCTTCTTGTTCCTTTCGACGATCTTGGTTGCTCCTTCAACCCTAGCCGCCGCAGTCCCTGATTGCACCGGCCGTCGACGAGCTCCCCTCCCTCCTCCACTCCCTCCGGTAGTCCGGTGAGCTCCCCTGAGTCCTCTTCTTCCTCCTCCTCTGCCTCTACTCTGTCCTCTGCTCTTTGTTGTGACTCTGCTTATCATCAACGAGATCGTGGTGGTGCAGGTCCAAGCTCAAGGCCGGTTGAAGAGGAAGGAAATGGGACTGATGAAGATTTTGTGATGGATGATGAAGTGATTGAAGATGACTACGATGAATCTCCTAGTCCTGCTCTTGACACCAATGAACAAACTGGTTTTGCAAGCTGCGAGAGACATGATTCCGATTATGATTGTTAATGTTAATATCCTTTGCAATTTCATGGTTTCGCCACTGATCATCTTTTGTTGTTCGGCTTTTCCTATTTAAGACCTTAAGTTTGCCCTCCCGGTTGTTAATTATGTTATGGACTTCTTCTCTAGCCTAATGTGTTGTCTTGTTACTCTTGTCTTAATGTTACTCGCCGTACCTCGCCTTGAAGACGCCATGGCGTCCTGGCACCTGCCAGACGCCGTGGTTGCCAGGTGCGCCTTGACAACCATGACTTCGACCATCAAAATGGTGAGCCAGCAGCTCTTGCCCTTCTACCATATCACATTCAGCTGATGCGCAATAACTCGTTGATAACTTCTTCATCATAATACCTAGATGATGGATGGTGGATGTTGACTTCTGAAAGAAGAGAATAACCACAGGAGCCATCATCATTTTTGCCGCTGATGGGGACACGGTGGCAGCAGGACAGACACACTCGACCTTCCTGCATTCTAGTTCACCCAAACCCAAAGCACTTGGGCATGGTATCTAGCACAACCATATTTGTCAGGATCGCAATACTGATCGCTGGGTCCTATGATAATATAGATCGGCCAATGGATCAGGATTTTATATGATCTTTATACCATCATCATAGGATCCTTCAGGATCATGATCCTACTCATATACTATATAAAGTATTGAATATGCAACAAACTATTGTTAATTTTAGTTTTTAACTTTGTTAGCTCAATTGACTTCCTTTTACAACAACAGCAACCAAACCTTTTGTCCCAAACAAGTTAGGGTAGGTTAGGAATGAAACCCAATCAAAATCAAAAGGCCCATAAACCTTTGATCTTAGGTCATGGTTTCGGTACATAAATCGCTAACTTCCATGAACTCATATCCAACACCAACTTTTTGGGTACATTCCAATCCTCCAAGTCTCTTTTAATTGTTTCTTCTCACGTTAGTCTCGATCGACCTCTGCCTCTTATGTTTTCGAGATGGCTTAAAGTTCCAATACACACCGGAGCCTTAGGAGGCCTCCGTTGGAGATGTCCAAACCATCTCAAGCGATGTTGGATAAGCTTAGCTCTATTGAGTTCCTTTTATCTCGTTAAATGCTGTTTTTAAGTTAAACAAATGATATCTTTATTATATTGGATATATAAAACAAGTAACGTTCAAAATATTGAAATCAATAAGTTTAACTGAACTAAAATTGAATTAACTAAGCTTGTATAAATAGTTCCATCAAAAGTTAAGTAAAAATCATCAAAAATATTATTTCAGACATAAACATCTCAATATATACTTCACGTTATAAATAGAATATATGTAATTTTTTTAATTCTGGTAGGGTCATGATCCTACAATCCTATCCAGTCAAATGAAGAATAATCCTACCTAGGATCCAGATCCTGACAAATTTTAGCACAGCCTCCTCAATCCTACCCATCCATCCCACTCAGGGCCTGTTTGTTTTTGCTTTTGATTCTGAATTCTAACCCCAAAAACTGAATAAAAAATAAGGGCATGTTTGTTTTTGCTTTGGATTCTCTAAAAACTGATTCTGGATTGTGGTTATAGAGAAATTGATTCTCCAGGAGCTGGAATCCAAAAGCACATATGAAGTAGATTGTGGATTCAGTGTATATGGATGGGCTGGATTGTGACAATTAGATTCTAGAATCAGGCTGTTTGTTTTTTATTCAGCTTTTGGGATCAGAATTCAAAATCAAAAACAAAAACAAACATGCCCTAAACAGCCTGATTCTAGAATTTGATTCTCACAATCCAGCCCATCCATATACACTAGAATGCACAATCCATTTCATATGTGCTTTTGGATTCCAATTTTTGGAGAATCAGCTTCTCTATAACCACAATCCAGAATCAGCTTTTAGAGAATCCAAAGCAAAAACAAACAGAGCATCAATGGCTGTAATTAACACCAACACAATCACAACATACTCAGTAGTAACTAGTAAGACACAGTTTTGCTCAGCCTGTACGGATCCACCTCACAACCGACGTTTCCTAATACTAACCAACTACGTTTTCTGCTAGTCTCTACTCTCGAATCCAAACCATGGCACAACACTCTCCACATCGAGAGTCGAGACCAATAAAAGTGAGAGAGGTAAATGCTGTGAATTAGACAGGTTGTTCCTACCTTTTTTTACCTATTTACCCGCCAATGCAGCTGAATCCCCTGCACACGGCGAGCCAGGCGGCGAAGAGCACGCCGAGGAGCACGAGATCCGCGAGGATGACCAGCCAGAGCTGGCGCCTCCACGTCCACCCACCGCCGCCGCAGCCGCGCTCCCTCTTGGGCGTCCTCCGCGCGAGCTCACCCTCCCTCCGCGCCGCCTCCTCCGCCTCCGCCTCGGCGGCGGCGACCTCCCCGGCCTCGCGCGCGAGCGCCTCCTCGTCGGGGAACGGCAGTCGCAGAGCCAGCCGCGGCATCTCGTCCCGCAACCTGGGCTCGGGGAGGCATCGCAGGCGGCGGAGGAAGAGAAGGAGGTGGGCCGCCGGGAGCTGCGGCGCGAGCGAGACCGCCGCGAGCGAGAGCGGCGGCGCGTGGAGCAGCGCGTGCGCCCGCCCCGCCGCGGAGTGGGTGACGTACCGGTGGTGCGGCGGCGCCGCGTCGGCCAGGGCGGCGGCGACCGCCGGGAGGTCGGCGCCGTTGGCGTCCGGGGCGTGCGCGAGTTCGGCGACGAGGGCGCTGTCGCGGAAGACGCAGGCGTACAGCAGCGGGTGCGAGGCCGGGAGCATCCGAGGCAGCTCGGCGGTGCGAGAGATCCCCCGAGGATTTGGATTCGTGGGGAGGCTGGAGGGAGGAGGAGGTGACGGTGGTGGTGTCGTTTGTACAACAGAACGGAGATGAAGGAAGCCAGGCTGGAGCAGTGGAGCAGGGTTAACAATGTCCATTTAGGATTGAAAATCCAATATCGATGGTATCGATTTTTAGCAAACATTGAGCGAAAATCTTCAAAACTCGATAGTTTGTAAAGTCAAATCTAGCGGTTAAAACCAAGCAAAAAAAATCAAAAAAGATCAGTTTTCTCGATTTATCGATGATTTGCGCGGTTTATCGAGCAGTTTAAAAAAAAACCTTGAAAACCAGTGCCAAAATAAAAATAGAGATAATGCAAGAAAAAAAATAGGAAATATTGCAAAAAAAATTTTGTAAAACGTTGTAAATTACATATTTAGCAATAATAGCATAACTATGAAAATTTTGAAAAAATTTAGCATAATTTTTTCTATATTTTAGACAATGTGAAGCTGTAAAGTAAGAATTTAGCAATAATATATCAACAAATAATATTTCATTTAAATACCGTTGACAACTCAATCTAACAAGTCCACATTTCAATAACATTAATTTCAATACCATGACTTAGTTGTACATGATAGATACTATAACTTAGTTCTGATAGATAGATGTCAAATCTTTTACTTTTCTCGATTAATTGAAATTATTTTTGTAGTTTATAATTAGTATAGGTAATAGATATTGTTATGAATTTTAATATTTTTGTAATTAAGCATTTTATTAAGGACTCTTTCTTTTAATCTAATATGTTATAACTCGAGTATTTTTTATTCTGAATTTTAATTAATTTGGCTTATAATTGATATGACTATTTGTTTTAAAAAAGGTAGTTTTATTTAATTATTATTATAAATTTTAGTTATTTATAGATTTACTTTGAAAAATGTATGAAAGTCAATTTGCTAATTTTCCTTAATTATCTATTCTGAATTTTACTTGATATTAACACTTTTTTTAATGTAAGCCATTATAATTTGGGTTTTTTATTCCAAATTTTAGCTAATAAAAGGCATTACGTCAGTGAATGTTATAAATAAAAATTCCTACAATCCTTGCCTAAATTATCATCTAGTATTTTGTGCAACATCATGCATGAAGATAGTCGGCGGCAGATGGATTTGGGTGGAGACGCTAGCAACTGCGAGAGCTCCGTGTGAGAAGTGTCAGAGTGCAATAAATGTGTCTGAAGCTTCATAGAACGAGGTGTATAGCGTGTAAACTTTAAGTGGGTCCGATCGGCCATAATGGGTATGGTATTGTTACTTTAAGTGGGTCCGATCGGCCATAATGGGTATGGTATTGTTTTCTTTTCTTTTTTACCCTTTTCAATTATATAAATTCGGTTTTGCATCAAAAATATCTCAAAATTTTGGTTTTTCATATCATTTTGATGGCAGACGTCATAAATCTATTAATACTAAGTTTAGAAAATTTTACAACATACTTTTTTGCAAAATTTTTAAATTTTTTGAATTTAAATTTGAATTGGACCGGTTTGTAGAACGGTTTCTATCGTCGAACTGGCTTGGCTTGGTCGGTTTTCACAAAAATCATTTGAATTTCATCGGTTTGGTCAACCCTGGGCTGGAGTTGTTCGGTTTGAGTTTTGGGAAAAGAAAACAAATTTGTTTTTTTTATGTTTATTAAATTTTGATAGTTTTGGATCTGCCTTATTAAAAACCAGGTGTTTATTTCAGGTATTTGTGGAAAGATTTCACATTGAAAAACCATATGGGTGGTAAGTAGTAAAAAGAGCACGTAATAAAACTAACAGCAAAAATGATTGAATGTTGAGTTTGTAAATAAATTAAAAAAACACAGGGAAGGGCTAACTTATCTTAGCAAATTATGCAGCAGTATCACATCTCTTAGAATATATGTAACCTACTTTGTTGCAGTAATTGTGTAACGTAGTACTATATATATACTGTTCTTAAATTTAGTGGGTTGTAGCTGTCTAAACAATTAATTCTGTAACATGTTAGAATTACCCTCTTTACTTAATTTTTATTAGTTATGTGTCTTAATTTTGAAGGAGGCTACTTGAATCCGAAATATTCTAGAATATCTGGTAGTTCCTTGTGTAAGATGTAAGGACTGATGAGGTTTGGGTGTTGAGACTTGAGAGTTTCTTTAGAATAAATTTCATAAAACTTGTACAAATTATTAGAAAACTATATATTTTAGTTCTTATTTTATAAAATTATAAGCTTTGTAAGAATTTATGTCACAAAACTATATGTTTTAGAGTTGACCGTTTATTATAACGGGTCTAACAGTGCAGGCCCCATTTCCCATTTCCCTTTTGCGTGAGGTGCCAATGTGTTTTGTACATGTGGCACTGCATGTCGGCTGTAATAAACCCACTTAAAATAGAGTTGGTTTTAAATTTTATAACGGGCATCCATGTGGGAGCTAGCTGTTGGCGTATGGATCTCAAGTCTCAACTCGATGTTCACTGCCACTTGTCAGCGTCATCCGATATTAACTTATGATATAGATAAAATTTCAGTTTAAATATAGAAGGATTTTATTTATTGATGGACGAATTTGAATCTATATGTAGTTAATTTTAATATATATTGAACATCCCCTCTCACAAAAAAAAAAAAATCACTAATAAAAAGAGAGAAGAATATTGCCCTCTACATTGTGTGCTCCTTATTTTGTTCTTGTGATCTTGTTGATACATCGTTGATTGATCATGGGTGAAAGACTACATTTTACAACATGTTATCAGCACGAGACTCTACAAGGCTGAAGCCCTAGATCAATCTGTATCTAGCGTATATTGTTCTATATTCTTTCAAATTAGATCAATCTTATTTTCGTGATACTAATCAAATTGCTCGGACGAAAAATCGACCTCATCAACGCAGAGAAATAAGCTGCCCGTCCTCTCTACCGTAGACGGCTGGCACTCAGGGCCGGTCCTGGCATTTTGGGGGCCCAGGGCGAAAACTTATATGGAGGCCCTATTCAACTCCTCATATATATATATATATATATATATATATATATATATATATATATATATATATATATATATATATATATATATATATATATAGAGAGGATGGTTAGTGTACTATCGATATACGGATCCTCAGTGCTATAGGTTGTGTTTGCAAAATTCGAAGATTTAAACTATTGATCCGAACCGTACATTCTATTCATCTCATTGAAATCTCACTATCCACCAAATTTTATATTTTTTGAATTTTTTCTCCTATTTATTTTGTATTTTCAAAAACTAGCTTCATTGGACGCCCCACAACTAATTAGATCGTGGATTTTGAAAAATACAAAATAAATAGGAGAAAAAATTCAAAAAATATAAAATTTTGTGGGTAGTGAGATTTCAATGAGATGAATAGAATGCACGGTTCGGATCAATAGTTTTGTTTTCGAATTTTGCAAACACAACCCTATAGCACAGAGGATCTGTGCTATCGATAGTAAACTAGCTATCCTCTATATATATATATATATATATACCTTTTTTTTCTCTCTATACGTCGCCATGTCCGGGCGATCGGCCGCCCGCCGTCCCTCTTGTTTTTACTTTTTCGCTGGATGAAACCCCTAGCCGCCAGCCGCCAAGAAGCATTCTTTCGATGGAAACCCTCTTTCCTCAAAAGACTTCTAGTCGCTCACGCGCTGATGTCCTGCACAAGCACAACTAGTCCAATGCCAAATTGCCAAGGTACAAGTTGATTTTCAAGCAACCATCGTGCAACCCTACTAAAAAAAGTTTCAACAAATTCTGAAAAAAAATCATGGATGTATATCTCAACTTACCCCATCTACGTATAAAATTCCATGATCAAATTCGTCTTATGCTAGAAGTTACAAAAAAAAAACAAATTTTGGACAAATGCACACCAAAATTTGTTTTTTTTTTGTAACTTCTAGCATAGGACGAATTTGATCATGAAATTTTATACGTAGATGGGGTAAGTTGAGATGTACATTCATGATTTTTTAAGAATTTTTCGAAACTTTTTTTAGTAGGGTTGCACGGTGGTTGCACGAAAACTTTAATTGCACTAGATATATAGTCATATATATGGACCGACACTTTGCTTAATTAATTTGGGGCCCTTAACTTTTGGGGGCCTGGGCGGCCGCCCACCCTGCCCCCCCTCAGGGCCGGCCGTGCTAGTGGCACTCCTGCAGCGGTGCGTCCTTGGGACCTGGTAGAACACGTCCGTATACTCGCTGCGCGTTGCGGAGGGCACGTCCAGCGTTTAGATGGAGGTGCTTATTGCCAACTTCCTGTGTCTCAAACTCGCAATGCACTCGACACGAACAAGCCCATCATCGGCGCGTCCGACGGTGTCCCGTTCCTGGTGCGCGTGTTCGAGGCCGCGGCCACTGACCAGGCGGGCAAGACGTGCTCTTGAACCTCTGTATCGCGGCGGCCAACGCGCCGCACTTGCTGGCCGTCGCTCGTCGCCGCTGTGGGGGGACATGCCCGTGACGGACCACGCCCTCGTGGCGCTCTGCAATCTCGTGGCTTCCTGCCCCGAGGGCCGCCGCGCGGTGAGCCTTGCCCCCGATGCGATCGCTGTCCTCGTCGACATGCTCAACTGGTCGGCCGAGCCGGGGTGCCAGGAGAATGCCGCATACGTGCTTATGGTCCTGGACTCCTGGCGCACCGAAGCTACGGCGGCCACGCTACCATGACTATGGCCGGCACCACGCTAGATGAAGCCCCTAGCCGCTAGCCGCCAGGATGCATTTTTTTGGTGGAATTTGGCTCACGGTGCTCGTGCAGAACCGCGCGTCCAGGCAGGGCCGGCCTGGGGGCAGGGTGGGTGGCCAGGCCCCCCCAAAAGTTAAGGGCTCACAAACTAATTAAGCAAAGTGTCGGTCCATATATATATATATATATATATATATATATATATATATATATATATATATATATATATATATATATATATATATATATATGCTTGGCAATTTGTTATTGGACTAGTTGTGCTTGTGCAAGACACCAGGACGTGAGCGACTAGAAGTCTTTTTAAAGAAAGAGGATTTCCACCAAAAGAATGCATCCTGGTGGCTGGCGGCTAGGGGCTTCATCTAGGGAAAAAGTAAAAACAGGAGGGGCGACGGGCGGCCGATCGTCTGGACGTGGCGACGCGTAGAGAGAAAAAAAGGGGGCGATCGCCTGGAAGTGGTGCACTGGTGTTGTTTGGGCAATTCGCCGACGAGCTGTGATCGTCCCTAATCCGAGGTATAGAATATTAATCTTCCCTAATCTCTTTCCCTATTAGTCTTACACTATTTAATCTTTGATACATTTATTATTATTTTCAGCGCCGTGCGTTATCAACTTATCATGTCATCTAGAAGATATCCATCCGGTAGCGAAAAAAGAAAAAGAAAAAACGTGCAGATGACTTCATAAAAACGCAGAAAGGAGCTATGGACAAATTTTTAAAGAGTAATTGGATGAGATTGATATCAATAGTATAATTGATGACTCTGTATCCAGACAAAATACCACTCTCGGTGTATGTGTTGTGACTCGTGTCTCTCAACTTTTATAGCTAGCATTCATCTGAGCATAGAGACATATCTTTAATCAACTACGTTGCATCCCTCTTAATAGTACGGCATGCCTATTTATTCAACGAGAAATGAGATAACATTAAAACGATGTCGTTTTTCTTTTCTTCCACTTTTTGAGGGTCGCCAGCGTCCGTAGATACTCTTACTTTGGGGCTTTCATCTGTTCATTAACTCATTGAACGCATTAGTTCTTTAACCGTTTGTCATTAATCATCCAAAACACATTTAGGGGCCTAGATGCACTTTCATGTGATGATATAGTTCTTAAATTTATTAAGTTCGAGGAGTCCTAGGAGGACACCTATGACTCATATGGACACCTCGATTAGTCTCCTAAGTATTCATTTACTTTGCTGGCCGATGTCACATATTCCTTATAAGTCTCCTAATCAGTTTAGCCCTAGTTCCTGAATGAACAATTGGTCTACGCTCCTGTTGAGTTATTATCATTTAAAATTGAATAAATAGTTATTTCTCATATATTTAATTATGCTGTGTTTATTCTATATTCTACAGTTTGTTATTGATGCAACAATGATTTGATTGTTAAATCATACTTCTAATATAGAATAAAGTATAATCCAATGGCGGAGAAGAAAATTTGTTTAGAAGATAGTTGTACCATGTTAAGTACCAATGGCGGAGAAGAAAATCTGCAACAAATAAGGTAATAATTTGCCAAATGTCTTCACTGATTACAAGAGAGTGAAAAAATCTCATATACCTGCAATATATGCACCTGATATAGTGGAAGTATCCCACAAAGATATAGTTAACTAACAAAAATGGCAAAGGAGGATAAAGTGAAAAGACTAGTGGCAAAAATAAAACGACGAAATGACTAGAGGCATAACCAAAATTGCACACTTTTCAGACACCAACAAAATTTTCCCAAAATGGTTAGGTTTGTGGTATGCAAGATTCTCTCTAGAGCTATTAAGAAATAAGAATTACGCTCCTTTGTGTTGAATTTATGTGTTCGAAATAGCCCCTTTATGGGCCGACATGTTAGTAGGCGAAATATTATTAATCTCTCTCAGTTCACAACCTCCCTTGGGAAAAACATTTAGAGATTGCAATTAGCACCGCCAAAGTGACTCCAGTTACACAACGTTATCGTCCATTCCAATCAAGAAGCAGATTTACCCAAATACATGAGCTAGATAGCACTGCTATACAATACCATTAGCTAGAATCGCTAGACCCTTTCAACATGCACTATTTCTTCTTTAAACCACTCATAAAACGCAGTTTAAACTCACGCTAACAATAACCCATCGTGTATACAACTATACAAGTGTAAAAAACTATGAGATACATATACATACATGCATGCAGATTAATTAATTCTGGTTTAAGTAGCTCATCATTGGCAGATGGGGCACATCATGAGGCCGTTCTCGTTGCACTTGCCGCACCTCTCAACGCCGCCTGCGTCGCCGGCGGCGACCACCTTGCAGCTACCGCCGCACTCCCAGCACGGCACGAACCGCGCGCCGCCGCAGCCCTCGCAGCCGCGGCCGTCCTTGGCCGCGCAGGCCTCCCCGCCCTTCCTGGCCCAACGCAGCATCTCCCTCAGCTTCCCGCTCTCCGCGAGCTCCGCGCACTGTTCTGCGCCACCCAGGTACCGCCCCATCACGAACAGCCGTGGCGGCGGAGCGCCCTCGCCGGCCAGCTCCCGGAGCTCGCGCAGGTATTCACCGTGCAGCGACACGTCGCGCTCCTCCACGGGCACGCCCCCGCCCACCGCCTCCGCACACGCCTCCACCGCCTGCCGCGCGCGCTCGCAGTCCTCGAACGTGCGCCTCACGCCGCGGAGCGACGTTGTGTACAGCACCACTCCGCCGCCCGCGGGGCCCGGCGGGCGCCGCTCGGGGTACCCTTCGAAAGGGTCCCTCCGCCGCCACTTGGCCGCGGCGGCGGCGCCATCACTGTTCTTGTTCTCGCGGTCACGCATCAGGAAGGGGTTGTCCTTCACAGCGCGCCGCCCCGTGAGCTCCGGCGGTGGCGGCTTCCTGTCAGCATCCTCAACGCCATGCACGTACGGCAGCGGCGGTGGTGCCTTCTTGCCAACGTCTTCTGTGCCAACCACGGACGGCGTCTGCGACGGCTGCTGCTTCTGCTGCGGCGGCGGCGGTTGTACTTGAGCTGCTGGTTGCTGTTGCTGCTTCTGCTTCTTCTTCTTGGGAGGAAGCTTGGGATTCGTCGTAGGCTTGATGTCTTCCAGGGCCTTGCTCACCTCGGACCAGGAAGCCGGGGAGAGCTCGTAGCTATCGAGCTTCTCGAGCAGAGGCAGCGGCATGACGGCGGTCGGCTTCTCGGCGTCGTCTCCTTCCTCCTCTTCATCGTCTTGGTCGGCCTCGACATCCCCCTTGGCAGCGTTGTGCTTGTCGGTGGCAATGAGCCACGGCTCCTCGACGGCGCTGATGTCGAAGAGGGAGACGCTCGTAGGCGGCGGGTGGTAGACGTCGGCCACCACGACGTACTTGGAGCCCGCGCACCCCATGGCTTAGGCTTTAAGCGAGGTGAGCCTCTTGTTGGCTAGCCGCCGGGGGTGGGGGGGGGGGGGGGTTATGGTCTTATGGAAGTTGTGGAGGCAAGGGGAGAACCGGAGGACGGTTTTGAGTGGCTGCGGGGTGATTCCATGATTGCATGGAACGGATGGACCTCACTGGTTAACATCAAAGCGCCTTGCAAATTGATTCCGCCATTCTGCACCGTAGGAATTAGATTTCCTGCTTTGGATCTTGAACCAAAAATATATACGAAAATGTCTATAAAATACCCCCAAACTTTGATCGAAAATCTATCCGACACCCCAAACTATAAAACTAGATATTTGATCTCTTGAACTTTGCAATCTGATTTAGATAACACGCTGATCCAGTTTCGTATAATGTTATTGCCCATGTGGCATGATGAGTAAGCGATTTTGCCACGTAGAATAATACATTGAGCAAATTTAGGTAAATGACAAGAAATACTCATAAGGGCTTCTCTTTCAAATCAAAATAGAAAGAGAGAGAGCTATAGGAGCCGACATATATAGAAGCATGATTAAGAGCTCAGCGAGGGAAAAGCCCATGTGAGTCCTGTCGATGTTCAAGACCTGAGGATTCCTAGATCGAGCTTATGCATGTAATTCGGGTTGCCTTTTGTCTATAAAACAAAGATCGAAAGAAGTACAAAATTAGGATTGCTTCTTTATCGAGTCACGAATGATTTACAGAATATAGACTTAAGTAGAAGATTAAAAAAACTAATGCCTAATCTTAATTACCTTCTCTAATCTCCATCCTCTTCTTCTGAATCCTTGCGGAAGCCTCCTTTTTATAGCGTCGAAGGGATGGCAATTTGTCATCTTGTAAAAGATGTCTTCCCATAAAAAAGATGTATTCTCATGCGCATTTTAATAAAGAGGTGTATCTTTGTAGAGAGTAACTTCCA
This sequence comes from Rhipidocladum racemiflorum, assembly GCA_036346355.1. Lineage (NCBI taxonomy): Eukaryota > Viridiplantae > Streptophyta > Magnoliopsida > Poales > Poaceae > Rhipidocladum > Rhipidocladum racemiflorum. The sequence continues at coordinate 11,341,985 of CM070570.1, read as the reverse complement.
AATGTTCGTCTGTACCAATCAAAGAGATCGTTTTCCGCACGCATGCCTTATGCGGAGGTAATCTCTTCTCCATCCTTAACTAGGTCGGGGTGTAAACTTATCCACATCTAACCTGTATGCTGGTCAGACCATCCTCAACTAGGTCGGGGTGTAAACTTATCCACATCTAACCTGTATGCTGGTCGGGGTTATCCGACCAGCGTGTATCTATCAGATCGGGATTTTTAAGGCATATTATATCATTCGATCAAATTTATTTATACTGATCAGGGATATTTTCACATGACTAAAATTAACTCTAGTTGAAGTCGTAACCAGGTAATAAACCTCGGGCCTTGTTTTTATTCATGGCTCTTTTTCTTTATGAGACTACCCAAAGAATAAAATAGGATATGTCAATCGTCGTCAAGCCATACCTATCATTGACCTAACTTGACCAGCATATCATCATACATGACAAAACCACTCACTTATTATGCCATATGCCACACAAACAATACCCTAATATGAAACCAGACTAAGGTATTATTTAAATCGAATTGCAAAGTTTGAGGGTCAAATATCCGATTTTATATAGTTAGGAGTGTGCAAATTCAATCAAAGTTTGGGGGTATTATAGGGACTTCTTCCAAATATATAACACATATAATTGAATATAAAATATACTTACATCTTACTTTAAATATATAACTTTGCTGCAGCAGATACGACTCAAGTGGTTAGAGATTTCGCCCAAAAACGACACTAACAGATTTAAGATTTGGATATAAAGTAACAAAAAATTAATGAAACACCGGACATTTTGATTGCATGTTTAATGTCTTATTGTTCTCGTGTTCCGTGGGTAATATAAGCTCCTGGTTGAGTACAAAGAAGTAACGAAAACGTGATGCACAGCTAGTCGCGGACTCAAACACCAGATGCACAGTTTACCTGAGAAGAACAGTGATAGAATCAGACATTATAGAACATCGGAACGATAAGGTGGTTGTGGGGCCCACTCAGTGATGACGTGCCCCGGCGTTTACGAGTCCAGGTAGTCGTCCACTGAGAAGAAAATGGGTGTAATCTCATTTTCATCTTTGGCTGCATCTTGTTATAGTCCTTTTCATGTAGTTCAATGCCACTTGGTTTTCTGGCTCACTGGCTGTGATACTCTTGACGTTTAGCCCCATGTACAGGCTGGAAATTGGATATCCGACTAACGGCAGTTTGAGAACATGACACAAACAACTTATACAAAAAGAAGAAGAAAAATGTAAGGCTGGATTGTCTCTTCCTTCATCACGATATTAGATCTCCCGATGAGAAATTACAAGTTCAAATGAGAAACAGCAGCTTATTGTTACAAACTTGCAAACATCGATCTAGAACATTTTAAAGGAAATGTTTCTTTTGTCTTCGAGGCCATCCAAATAAAAACATATCACATGGTTTGACTACTTGCATACATATTTATTTATTTTAAATAATAATAATACATATTTAAACATCACAAATCAACGGTGTTGCCATACAGAAGTCAGCAACAGATATTCAACACCAAAGAAATGTTCCTGACATACTTGGTAGTGGTAGTCCAGGTTCGGAACCCGGGCCAGCTTCTACTTGCTAAAAAAGTTTATTATGAGTTGTTTGGTAGATTCCAAACATCAAAAATTTGAAAACCCAAGTTTAAAGATTGCACACCACATACCAGCCAGTTTTTGGGCGAAAAACAAAACCAGCCAGGTTCCGGATTTTGTCGCCATCCAGTTTCCTAAACCCTGGTTGTGGTAAGCAGGACGCAAGAGCTTCTAGAAGAATATTGGGGGTTGAACATCGTAACAAAAGCATAACAGGCTATTTAATGATTCGGTGCGAAAAGCCTCCTAAAAGTTCCCTTTTCCAAAAAAGAAACTAAAGTACTAAACTAACAACCTGCAAATAATTTCCAAAATTTTCATAGGTATAAACAATGACAATATTTGCACCAGATACCCATGTAAACTCAAAAGTCTGGCTAATACCATTCAGCCTGATGATACATTAAGCTAGTCCTTATGTATCATCTAACAGCCTTCATTAGGTAATCTTGTTTACTATGGAAAGTTTTTTATTTCCTAATGCCCATGCTATTACTGCAGAAGTTTTTTGATTTCCTAATGCCCAAGCTATTACTAAAGCAGGATGCTGTAACATTAAAACAACAGGCGGAGTTCATTAAGACAAGTGCAAGATAGCTCCTAACCGATTAGAAATTTGCATTATATACTTATCACAAAATAAACAGGATATAGTTATGTAGCTCACATGGTCAAAAGTAAACTGAAATTGTTTCTTATATGTAGAGCAATAATGTGCCTTATTGATACTGTGCGCGCGCGCGTGTATGTGTGCGTGTGTCAGCATGATATAAGCCATAAAGTTGTTTGGAAATATTGGCTTTTTAGCTTTAAAATGTTACCCCCTGTACCTCCCCCATAAGCTACAATATTTCAAGTATAAACAGCAAAACATACCCCTATAACTCATCCGGACTTTTCCATACTATTCTGTCCAGTCAAGTCAGCACACAACATATGTAAATACCCGTAGTTCCATTGTTTAATTAAAAAGGCGTCTTACTTGTCCAATGTTACATTATCTTTGTCGTCCACATTTTTATGGGATTACGTACAAGCTCTAATCAAATTAAGTAATTGTGTAAGAAAACTACAAAAAGAACATATCAAACACTGTGCTGTTGGACCGTCAAATCAGACCTTCTATCTTAAATTTCTCACGCATATGTATCAAAGTGATTACAGGCAACTATGTTTTCAAGACATGTCTAAAGGCATGTAACACTGCAAACTTAAAATTCCGATAACATAGTTAGGATAGGGCAGCCTTTCTCGCGTCTTGACTAAAATATCAATTGCTCACACTGCATGAACTTAGCTAAGGAATATTATGGTAGATTGTTTCTGAAGTGCCATTCTTAGCAGCACCACTAATGGTTTCCCTGATCATTAATATTTAAGATGACAAACCACATATACATAAGAGGTCACTAAAATTTATGCCCATTGTGCAAATAGCACAGGAACCAACAAAAAAAAGTACTCTGGCAGCCTCATTGATCAGAAACACTTCTAAGGAAGGCAAGTCAAGCTATCAAACGGAACTACAGTGTCCATACCTTTTAGGATGCAGCTTCCAATACTGAAACGACAGCACAGGACAACCAAGCACAGATGACAGCCAACTGTCTGCATACAAGGAACCGAACTACCAGTCGACAACTCATCAAGATTCCTGACCTCTAGAGACAAGATTCACCAAGCAACCAGATGTCACTGATCCTCATTGCTTAGCTAGTTCTCAAAAGCAATGAAAAACAAAGTAGGCACAAAGAAAAATAATCAAAATAATAGAATAAACTACAGATAAAAGCTAATTAAAAATATATTGTCATCTATTTTAATTAATCTGCAATGCAAATAAGGTAAAAAAAATCAATATATGTCCCTTGTGTACAAATTTGCTTGAGAACCATGCACTATTTTAACACGATTATGGAAAGAACCTTTATCAGATTCACAATATTCAAGTTTAGTTAGTTCAAGTGTTCAATGTGGTCAATTTTTTAACAGCTAAGGATATAAAAATAGAGGGAGAGAAGAGGTTTCGTCACCAAATAGCTTAAATAAGAATTTTTCACCAACTATTAAGATGTTTAGACATAGAAGTTTAAAGCATTGGATGAACCACTAAAAAGTAAGAAGTAAGAAATCATTCACAAACTATAAAGCAGCTCACCAATGGTGAAGGGACTCTTAAAAAAACCGTAAAGGGAAACTGTAAAGCATAATACAAAATCTGACTGAAAAGCATTAAACATATAAAACAAACAATACCAAGAATATTTGGGCATATGAACTAATGACATCCATATGAAAATACAATGGAGCTATCAAGGATACGCAATGGAGTTTGCTGATATGTAGATATTTTTGTTCTTATAAATAATATAGAAAAGTACTATGAATGACGACGGGGGACATTTCTAAGATTTCATTGATCGACAAATTATTTTAATACAAATAAGGACCATATAATTAGTCCAGTGTTGTTTATAGTGTGCTATAGCAGAAAAAATGCAACCAGCACACGCTATAGACTGCAACAGTGCTACTGCACAAAAACATTGCAACTACTTTTGGAATAATTGCTGAACCTCTTTCTTCTAACAGCAATTAGTACCTATTCCATTTAATAACCTTCCATATCCCCACTTATTCTGGTAAACAACCTTCCATATCCCTCTGCCATTTGAATCCCTCAAGTTTCAACAAGAGAAGAGAGCCCGCTACCCATAAGCTTAATCCTTGATATGTTCCTTATATGGTTTAGTATCTTCTCTTATGTGATATTTTTCATGCATTTCCCTTTTTTCCTGCACATGTCATTCCTATTGCTCATTCCCCCATCTTCTTTAGATATAACAGAATTCATTGGTTCACTAGCTTAATTACATGAACCCTGAGTCCCTGACTGTAGCCTTGCTACCATCTGCATTGTATATCAGAGAAGATAAACATGCACAAGCTAAACTATCAATCTCAACTCAATGTTCACTATATGCCAAATTGCTAATGACAAAACAAAGCTATATAAGCTCACTTATTTCGAATCTTTCCTTATGTCTGAGAAAAACACATCTCCATACAATCATCCTTGCGAATCACCAAGGTTCACATTGTGTTACCACATTATTCAATTTAGAAGCCAACATATGTCCCAAACTACTCACAGAATTATACAACAACAACAACCAAGCCTTTTGTCCCAAACAAGTTGGGATAGGCTAGGAATGAAACCCAATCGAAGTCAAAAGACCCCTAAGCCATCTTGTCAACCACACTACTCACAGAATTGTCATTTACGATTGTCTTCTATCACCTGATAATGACTCGAAGACTTCTTCGACTCATTGGTAATATAACCAGGTAGAACGAAGAAGTATTAACAAATCAATCTGTCCGGTCATCATCCAAATATCCAACAGCATTAATTTATAATAATATATAACATGCTACATATGGTTCATTTCTTTCTCCAGATTGCTGTAAATAATCCTGGTACTAAAGGAGGATTAAATTTACCTAGCTAGATTAAATCAAACCCCCATGACAATTACTATTTGGAAAGACAATCACTAGTCAATACCATAATCCCCCATATATCCTAACAAAGCAATGAGTCATGAGCAGTAAGGAATCACATAACATTCATATGAGATCAACTTTAAATTATTTGTGAATTGCCACGGAGACTAAGGCAGGGATGCCCTCTGTATACAATGGGAGCGATAAAGCTTCCGTCCTGGCAAGCTCCTATAACCCTTATCATTCTTGTAGCCATTTTTGTTTCTCTCAAGGAATTGAAGACTTTCTTCAGGAATTGAGCTGGGTTGACTCATACAATGTTATGTATTAATAAGTAACACTTATATTATGATGGATAATGTATCAAAAATCCTAGTGGGAGAAAAGTTAAGGCCTTTTCACAATGTGTTAATAGATTAGATCTTCTATTAAATTTAAATCATTTTGGAAACTAACATACATTGACACATGCAAAATCCACACATTTCTACCATAAAGTCTAAAAGTCCACAGATGTCTGCCATAAATGTCTAAAAGGTTGTAAAATCCACATACTTCTATTATAAAAGTCTAAAAGGTTGCAAAATCCACAGATTTCTACCATATGCATCCCCAAACCCTAAACCCAACCAGCGAGAGTTTCCTCAACGACGCCACAACCAAAACTGCAAGAGAGATGGAAAATGGAGATAGGAAAGGAGAATCAGAGAGCAAAAGAAGTGTAGACGGGCATCTCAACAACGAGATTGCAGACAGACAAGAGAAACGAGTTTTCCGGTGCATCAGTAACAAGCTTGTGGGCAGATGGCCTATATCTTCTCTCCTCCCGACTACCATTTCTCCTCACCACTCTTCCTCTTCCACCTCCCAGCCATGTAAGGTCCATCATATCATTTTTCCTTCCTCTCCTCTCATTGATGATGAGTTCCAGTTCTGTTCAGTGGGGACAGCCTCGTATATCAATACGTATCTGATCGTATTAAAATTGTTCCTTTTTTTCAAAAGGAAAGTAGACGGATACATGTAGGTTGTGTACCAGTACCTGATACATATTAGGGTACTGGTATAGCGACTTGCGGCCATAATGGTGCTTCTTAGCAATACAAATATCAGACAAAAAGGCAATAATCACTGATAGGCTAGTTTTCTTTATAGAAGTTCACAGCATTAACACGATGGGTTTTCTCATATAAAATGGTCAGAAGCTTTCCAATTCCAAGCATACAGCTTGCATAAGGTGATAGTGATAGATTTCTGCAGCTACCCATAATGTTTTCCATATCTCACAAGGGAGAGTCTGGGAGATTTTCCAAAGAACCTACACACTAGAGAAGTTCCAATAGACTAGAGTTTTAGCCGCTATTCAACATAACTAACCTCTTCAAGCATATGCAACTCGGCAAATAGGACATGCATATTCATTAATACAAACACACATCAGGTTACTAGCTTCATTGCCCACACAGTCAAACGTCACCAGAAACTCCATCAAGTATGTGTTCCCCAGAAGAAAGGAACAAAATATTAGAAGGGTGCATCACCTTCAGAGATTTGAACTTTGAAATATCATCGGGCAACTGATTCAGATTCACTTAGGACAAATGCTTGAATAAGACTTCGGGCTGCATGCATCTGATCCGGTGTGCCAGATATCAAAATAGCAGTGTCCACCGCATCAGCTATAGGTTCAGCGATTGTTATCTTAGCTCCAGAAAACTGCACATAGTATTAATTATGTCAATCATACACCTCATAGTTAACCAGATATGCTACATGACACACTAGTCGAACACAAACCTCTCGGATCTTATTCAAACAACCTCCATCCTCCCCACACAGAGCAGGTGTAACTGATCTTGGAACCATGACATCTGCAGTTATGTTTGGTACCATAGATGACTGACCAGGACTGCAATTGCAATTTCTCAGGTAAATCCATGATGTCTCCCAATGTTGTTGATCAAATAACCAAAAAAGACATGAGAAGAAACAAACCCAGAAAATCCACCGATTCCTCTAGGTGCCATTCCAGTGATATCAGGTATTGACATCGGATCACCAACATTCCGCATTCCCTACAAAGTGAGGACCACAATGGTATAAGGAAAAGAATAAAAAACTTATAGAATGCACAAGTTATTTGCTTGGCGACCATATTAGTCTGCAATCCAACGCACCATGCCATAACTTGTCCACCACAATTGTTTTGCTACTCAAGTAGTGGCTATCACACTCTGGTGCCACCACTTTCAGATTACTTCTTCACAAAAATTAGGCAACTAGTCTGACGCCTAAAACCAAGCACAGCTCATTTTGCAGGATGTCATATTAGTTGGTGACCAAGTTTAGTTCCCAGCCAAACAGAGCACTTTAAGAACACAGTCTATAAACGTTTTCTAAAAAATTAAGAGGTTCATAGGATGTTCAAGAAATTCGTAGTTCAAATACCTTTGTGGTCCAAGGAGCAGGCATCTCATCCAATGGCTGGCCCCTAAAATCTTTATGAAACTGAGATGCATTAGGATAAATCCTCGGAGAGGTAGATGCATGGCTTCCCACATACGGACCAAATTGAGGATCTAGCAAACCAAAAGGTGGCTGCATGTTAGGACCCATTGCAGCCATTCTGTCCCGGAAAAGATGGTTTCGTAGTCTAGCAGTTATCTGCATTAGAGCTTCTTGAATAGCTTCGGAATTCCCACTTATCTAAAAGAACAGCGATTTTGCAGTTAATTAACCAAAAAAGACCTAAAAGTATTGTACAAAAGAGTCAGGCATAGGTAAATCAAGATGCAAAACAACAGATGAAGTAGAATTTCATCAGGACAAAGAATGATCTTAAGGCATTATTTGTAAAATTAGCGTGTAAGTTCTACAACACAGCATAAGCAGACCTGAACAACTTCATCATTTTCTGGGACACCCCTTGGGATCTTGTCTTTGCTCAGCACTACTATATGTGCTTCTGATAGCTTCCTCATTTCAGCTATGATACTACCGCCTTTGCCAAGAAGGCAACCAACTTGGTTAGGTGAAACGATCAGCCTACATATTGCAGGACCCTCCTTGTTGTTAGAGGTAGGCAACACAATTCTACGCTGCACATGAAGAATTGCATTCTGTGCAGGGGAAATTCCATCACCCGGATGCTACAGGATATAAAAACAAATGAATACATTAGTGACTATCTCGCCTTGAAAACACATTAGATCATAACACTACTTTCCGGGTAGTGGATGACTTCATTCAGACTTTCAATGGTAATAACAGTATTAAAATGTTAAGAGCTAACTCCAATGGAAATCACAAATTGTTTTGCTATTAAAGCACAGTTCTCAAATAAATGAATGCTTCTTGTGTCAAAATAAAGAACAAATGTTGCAAAAACTTTAGGCAAAGTATGAGGAGAAAAGTGCAAAAATTGGGTAATGCACCTCAAAAGTTTGGTGTCATTCAACTTTCTAATGCATTCACCATGTGCCTCTCCATGCATTAAGAAAAAATCATGATTGGATTTTTATACTTTGAATTTTATCAACATTTATGGCAGGCTATCTGGCAACCAGATTGCGGGTTGCACTCCCTACTAATGTTAATCCGCACAGTGCTACCAAATGGCACCCTTGAAGATAGAGAAGTCATCACTTTTCTAGCCCCCTAACAAACTTGTTTCGCAAATTTGGCTCCCGAACGCAATTGCAAAAATAGCCCCATCCCCGACCGCGGAAGGGCTGGAAGGTGACACTCCCCTTTCGCGGTAGGGGAGCGCGGAAGGTGACATGTGTCACCTTTTGGCGTTCCGCGGTCAGGGATGAGGATCTTTTTGCAATTGCGTTTGGGAGGGGGCTAAATTTGCAAAAAAGATTACGCACGGGGCTAGAAAAGTGATGGTTTCGAAGATAGAGTGTACAAATATATGAATTTTGCAACATCACTTTCAGAGAATCCAAATATTCAAAACTTTAGTAACAATGTGGCTAACAAAATATATGCTCTATAGTTCATTTGAATGCCATGTTGCCCAGACAGAACCTGAAGGAATTGTTAGTAGTACTAAGAAGCAGGTCACCAAATGAGCTAAACAGGTATTAATTAAAGGCTGATGAATACATTTCATGAAACTATACTATCAAGTGAAAAGCAAGGTGGTTACCGCGGGTCCAGAAATAACTACGATACGGTCTTCTGATTTTAGAACAGTCTCAATAACTTTTATTTCACAGCCTGTATCATTCTGAATAGTCTTGATATTGTTTCCACCCTTTCCTATTATACTTCCAACTTTGTCACTTGAGCATAACAACCTAAAGGTGAGGGGTTCTGTAGGAACTGAAGTATGGCCATGCATTAGAGCTTCAGGAAAAGTGGGAAAAGGAGCAACATTTGGTCGCTGATCAATGATATCAAAAGGTCCACTGGCATGGGGTGGCCCTTGAAAAGGGAGATGGAAGTTAGGTTGCATTCCTGGAGGAAGACCATCCGGCCGATTGAAGAATGAACGAGATAATGAATCAGAAGGAAGAGCAGCAGGAACTGCATCACTTTCCCTAGGGGGATGAGCAAAGAGCACTTTAGCCACCGCATTCAGACCTTTCCTAACTGAGTCAAGCTCTCCAGTGATCTGCAAAAATGATATATCAAGGAGCGCCAGAAATGATCTTCCAAAGCACAATCTAAGAAAGATTATAAAAGATAACGGTCGGGAACAAGAAAATGAAATCCAATACTGAAAAGATCTACCTGGCAAAGTTCGTCTTGGGATAAAGCACAAGCAGGAAGCTTCTCCTTTGAAACTCGAATTTCACAGCCACTATCAGCCGACATTTGCTTAATCACACTACCGCTTTTCCCCAAAAGCCAACCTACTTGGCTATCAAGCACCAATAATCTCAAAGAAACAGGAGTTCTCTCACCTGATGCATCCCCAGTTTGATTTTCATCTTCACTTGCGAAAATCCTATCAAAGACAAGCAAAATGGCCTTCACTGGTGACGGTATTACCCTCTCCGGCTCTAACTTTGTATCTTTTGCAACAGAGAAATCATCCTTTTCTTCCTTGCCGTGATCTTTCTCTCCATCATCCTCCTTTTCCTTGATGTGGTCTTTCTCTGGATCGTCCCTTTCTTCCGTCCTGTGGTCTTTCTCCTTCTCATGGTCACCATCAGCAGAAAAAGCGACACCTTCATCATGCACTTTGCCTTGCTCACGGCTAGCTTCTTTGTCCCTCTCAATGGCAGTTATGACAATAACTCTCTCGTCGCAACCAGGAACTGCTTCATCAACCCTGATTCTTACTCTATTTTCTTTCCTTATCTTTGCGATGATACCACCACCTTTACCAATGACATTCCCAGATTTTGAAACAGGGCAGAGAACACGGAAAATAGGAATACCGGGCTGTATATTCAGCTGAGTTTGCTGTGAATAAGCATGTTTTGTTTTCTGCCACTTCCCCCAACCATTGTGCTCCGAAGAATTCTTTTGAAACGGTCTCTTGGAAGGTGTCACACGGGAGGCCATGTCTTCCCCTACCCGACAGACAAGCGGAGAGCAGCAAATAAAATAAGAAATCAGCTACTATGAAAATCACAAACATTCAGCTAGCATCAAAAATATCAGTGGCCCAATTATCACAAGAAAAAGAAAGGTGAATGAAAACAGACACTCTGATAGATCGGTGGCACTGGAATAACAAAAAAGAACAGCATCGCATATTGCTAAATACATATAACAAAATCGGAACACACGGCACAGCCACATCAACGGCGTAAGAACTAAGATCAAATCAAACCGCTCGTGATTGCCACCAGCACATAGCAACAACTAGTTCCTAAACCTAGCTCCCTCTCCTCGGCTAACCACGCGCACCAAACCAACCCACCATCTAAACTGCACGGGGAATCCACAACCTACCCAGGAGGGGTCATCGTAACCCTAGAACAGCGGGAAACAGGCACCCGATAACACCACTCGGGAGAAGGTTGAACGGAGCTAGGGACGAGGAGAACGGAGGGGGGAGGTCGCTCACCTCGGCGGAGAGCAACCCTAGAGCTCGCGACGGGGAGCCAAGCCGAACAGCCGAGGGCGAGGGCTTTTTTGCTTGCTGCAGTGCTGCTGAACGAGATCAGTGGTCAGGCCAAGAGATAGCCAAATGGGCCAGCCCACGGTCCATCACGGTAGCATAGCCCACAGTATGATCCGACTATAAACGGGTTGGGCCGATATGGTCCGATAATCCGTACCGTGCTTGAGCCAGCAAGTCACGACCGAGCACCATTAGATATGGCACGGCCTGTTTAGTTCGTTTATTTGAAATATAACTGTTTTATAGTTGTTTTTTTGCCGTTGAAGGTTTAAAAAATCGAAACAATTCTGAAAAATCCCAAAACTTTTCCTATAAAAATTGTAGCACATCCCTTCATTTTCCCACCCGTACACTTACAATTTATTCTCTTCATTCTCTTGTTAAAATTCCTATGCTCTTAGTGATAATTTGGTAAAATTCAAATAGTTTTGTTAAAACTAAAAAAATCGAAATTTGAATTCCAGCTTCTGTTAAGAAAGCAAGGTAACAATATTGATTTAATTTTGTAGTTTTTTATTTTTAATGATATGAAATTAATAGTAGCGCAATTATTTCTTGCAGTTTTCTTAATGGAGAATCAGTATTTTTCGTCCTTCCCAGCTTCTGATTTCGAGATTTCACTCGAAGAGCTTCTTGCATCCTATCAAGCAGAAGAAGCTATAGCACCTGTACCATCCTCAGGCTCTACAAAAGTGCTACTGCATCGACAAGCACCAGGGCAAAAAGATCAAGACGTGGTACATCGGGATTCTGAAAAGATTTCGACCAAATTTTCGAGACATCAGACAACGTTCAAAAAAGATATGCTGTTTGTAAATATTGTAAGCAAAAATTAACTGTGAAATCTTCAGGTGGAATAGGGCACTTGAAGAGATATGCTAAGAACTGTAGAAAAAAAGCGGGATTGGCTATGAGACAGACGCAGCTGCAATGCAACCCCAATGGTACGGTACGTCACTGGGACTACAATCCTGAGGTAGCTCGTAAAGCTCTTTGACGTTTAATCGCTTCTCAAGATCTACCTTTAAACTTTGATGGGTCATCAATATTTGAAAACTCTATTAGGCCCGCTCATAATCCTAGGTTTCTTCAGTTTCTAGATAGACAACAACTAGAGATCTGATTAAGTGCAGTAATAACTATTGTGGAAAGCTAAAAGAGTTCTTTAGTATTTATACTTTTTATGTGTCTTTGACATTAGACATATGGAGTGGTAGGGCTAAAAAGGATTACCTTAGTGTGGTTGCTCATTTCGTAAACAATGACTGGCAACTAGAGAATAAAATTCTAGGATTCAAATTAATTGACGTAGCACACACTGGTGAAAATATTGTCGAGTGTATTATAAAAGTTGTGAAAGATTTTGGCCCCACAAATAAAATTTTTGCAATAACATTAGATAATCTTGCAGCAAACACTTCTGCAATGAATATTCTTACTTCACTTTTTAGTACGTGCGTCTAACTTTCTTGTTACATCAGCGTTGTGCTTGCCATATTATTAATCTTATAGTTAAATCTGGTTTAAAAAGGTTAAGCACGTACATTGAACCTTTTTGTATTGCAATATCTTTTTATTAATAATTCTAATGTATGAGTAGCAACATATAAGAACTATTATCTTGCAATGGGTGTATGCCCACATAAGTTTGGTGTAGATATGCTAATTAAATGAAACTCTACTTTCTTGATGCTTAATGAACTCATACCCTATAAGGACACATTTTATGTTTTTATTAATATGAACTATCGTACCCGGGATGGTCAACAGCTACACATAGAGCAACATTGGTATGTTGCTAATTAATTGCTATCATTTTTGAAAAAAAATTATGATCCGACTTGTTCTTTATCTAGAGTTTATTACTTAACCTTTCCTTTAATTATGCATAATATTCTAAAAATTGCTACTTACTTAAAGAGCCACGAAAATAATAGTATTTTTGCATGAAACTGATTTTGCTATGAAAACTAAAATTTTGAAATATTGGAAAGAAATTCCTATGTTATATGCATTCGCATTTATTTTATATTATATAGCTTTCGAGGATTTGATCATGTTCTCTCACTTCTTAGTGATGCGGTGGGCACTAATAATTCTAGTTATTTTTTAAATGTTTATGCTAAATTATCTGAAGTTTACGCTAAGTACGATCAGAAGTTTGGTGGAGTTCGTCTACAGTGACCTCCACCAGCACCCACAATAGGTAAGAAGAAAACTGTGTGGGGAAAGATATAGGGTGCAGTGGCTTTACCTAGAGGAGTTCAAAGTACAACAACGTCAAGTGTGGACACAACAATAGGTGGTGGGGAGCTAAGTGCCTATCTCAATAGCGACATTGTCAATTACTAGGAGTAGTAAGAGGACTTCAGCATTTTGTAGTGGTGGCATGAGCACAATATAGCACGAGATGTGTTAACAGTTCCTGTCTCCATGATTTCTTCGGAGTCTGCTTTCAGCCTATCCGAAAGAATAATCGAGGAGACAAGAATAAATCTACCAAGTGAGACGGTGGAAATACTTCTCACTGTGAAAGATTGGGAACAACCTGAACAACAAGCTCAATACAGTACAGAAAATGTTGAGCTGGCAGTGACATTTGAAAATCTTTATCTAAACAATAAGGAAGAATAGTTGTAATCTTCATTTTTTTCCTGTACCATTGAGCTATAGGTTGTACTCTTTTTTCTTTACCAAGGTTCTCTCGTGTTGAGTTTTTACTTAGCAATTTTTTAATAAGGCAGCCAAACATCAATAAAGCTCGTTATTTAATTCCAATTATTTATCTCATTTTAGAATTTTATTTCATATTTTTATCTTTTTTTCCCAATTTACATATATTTTAAAAAGTTTTTCTACATTCCTTTGAGTTTTCCTTATTATTCTAGATTATTTTTATAAATTTTCTAGATTTTTTCAAACTTTCACAATTTTTTAATTTTTCTGATTTTTTTGTTTTTTGGCACCAAACGAGCCAACCTCGGCCCAGCACAACCCGTCACCCCGCTAGGATCTATGCCGACACGGCACAACCCATGAGCCAATGGATCATGCTTGGGTCGAGGACCCGGAACGTGGGCCGGCACGGACTGCCCGTTTACTAGCTGGGCCTAAACGAGTCGTGCCGTGTTGGAACGCCCGTTTGGCCACCTCTAATGTATGCTTCTTTTGTCTTTTAAATTTTTTGAAAAAACTTTCTAAAGTCTTTAACTTGTTATGTATTATACTGTAACAAGGTTGTATTGTTAGTTTAGTTCAAAACAAAGTTGTCATCTTTACAATATTAAAAGACTCTAATTGTGATGAGTGAATCATTATTGACTTGCCCTTCCCAACGAATTCGTCACTTCTTCTCCTTCCTCACGCTACTCAAACTGATCCCCTGTTCGCTCACCCTTCCTAACAAAACCGTCACTACTTCTCCCCTTTCCTCACGCGCGCCCAAAACTGCTCCATGCCACCTCCCCATTCTTCCGCTGCCTCAAGTCGTTGCGGGCGTCCAGGACCCTCCTTTTAGGCATGGTGGGGCGGCCGCCCCAGCTACCGGATCAATTTAAGACCTTCATTATACATGTGCGAAGAGTTGATGATTTCATTACTTGTCATGATCTTGGAAATTTGGCCGTGAAGATGGTCGAAACTGAAAAACATCTTGCTTTTCTATTGATCTATCGCCTTATTGAGTTGGCATTGATCCAACCAGTGGCAACGGCATCGGTTGAAAGAGCCTTCTCGGCTATGCACTTAATCAAGACCGATTTGCGCAACAAGATGTGCGTCTGATGATTGGCTCAATGACTTGATGTTGTGCTACATTGAGAAGGGCATTTTTTAAAGGATTTGATTGTGATAACATTAAGAATAGGTTTCAAGCCATCAAAAACCGGAGAATGGACTTGCCAACAAAACCTAGACAACTAAGACGCGCTTAGTGCTTAAGTAGTGGTATGTATTTCCATAATATTAATCACTTTTTAGTATATAATCACTTCATTATATCTCACTGGTCCTCATTTATCTATTTGTTAAATTGACAGGATAATCTGTTATCTTTTTATCATTTGATGAATTTTGAATTATATGGTTGAAAAATTGGTGTTTACTCTTCATGTGAGAGGTATCAACTTAAATCTTCTTCTATGTCGTTCATTTACCGTTTACACTCTAATGTGTATGATTGAAATACAAATGTAATGTCTGTACGGTATATTTCTACTTTTGGTTAAGTTTATCACTCAAGTTCGCCCCATCTAATTTTTTTTGCTGGGTCCGCCACTGGGCGTCCTCGTGTGCATGCAGCGCCATACCATGTTGATTCGACGGTGATAGAAGCAGAATCTAGCGGCCCTCTGTTGTCTTCTTCGTGGTAAATATGAGCAGTGGACTGTGGGTGGATACACCGTTGGGGATCCTCCAGCAATCGGATCCGATCTAAACCGACCTCGTCGTCTCCACTCTCCACGGGCTGTATCTAACCGTCCCTTGGGCCACCAGCAGCGGATCCGGTGCCTCGACCATTCGGCAGCCAGATCCGGCCTACACCACCTCTCTTCGTCACCTCCGGCAGCAATATCTGGCAGTCCCCTGGGTCGCTAGCTGAGGTTCCGGTAACTCGCCTCTGCCATAGTTCACATGACATGCCCAGCAACATAGCAGGGCCCCATGACGGCGGTGTTAAGGGGGCACTGAGGTGGCGTTGGTTGTGCAGTGCACCCACTACAGAGGCAAGTGGTGTGGGTAGCGGGCAAGCGATGTTGCAGGCCAGGGATACACCGTTGTGGAGGCGAAGCGGTGCAGCGACATCAAGCAGAGAGGAGGTGGAGTGCGGCCATGATGGGAGAGATGGTGTGCGGCCATGCTGAGGGAGATGGAGTGCACCTCATGTAAATCGATGCCATCGTCGGTGCTCCTCTGGCTATCCTCAGCCCCCTCTCTCTTTTGTCCTAGCATTGTTGCCTCCCCCCCCCCCCCCCGCGTCACTCTCATCAGTCTCTTAGCCATTGTGACAAAGCAATGTCAGCAAGCTCGATTCGATGATTGCGTCATCGCTTCTGTTGGGCTCCCTTCCTCTTTCCCTAGCTCATGGTTCCATTAGCTCGACATCAGGTTGGTTACCAACAAACATCCTCACGGGTTATTTTGTTTTCCTTTATACGTTCCAATTTTTTCCAATTTATTCTCAACCCTCGCTCACGTGCCATGAGAAACCACAGAGGTGATAATAGGAGGATACATTGAGATATTGTGACATTCCAATTTGTTTCCTTTTTTGAAAAAAAAAAACTCTATGTAGTTTAGCTCTCTAAAATTTTTCACCATTTTATTTGGTGATTAAAGTTTAATATGGGATTTTTCTAAGTTAAAAATAATTTAATATGAGTAATTCTCACATGAACAAATTTAAAAATTATTTTATTTGGGTTTCTTGTCCTTCGAAGCATTTTCCAATATTTTATGGGAATTTTTAGAGTATATTTGCTATTTATTTGGAGCTCATTTGTATTTTTAGTATTTTCCAAAAAGAAAAACTAAGTTAAAATACCGAAAATGTGTTTGGGCTGAAACCCAACTGAGGCGGCCCAGTCAACCCCAGTTCGCATTGCAGCCTAGCCCACTAGCCTGTCTCTGTGTGTCGGTGGGGCTCACCTATCATAGACATTGTTGTTCCTCTCGGAGTGGGACTCTGTCTATGTGTCGTGCACGCTGTGGTCTTCGATGTGAATTCGGGGCTACACGTACATGCAAGTGTGGTATAAAAGGTGCACTAGCATCGCCTAGGTATCCTCGTCCAAAGCCCTAACTCCAGATAGAATTTGAGGTTTCCCATGAGCGCTGCCATCAAGGTTCTCACCGGATTCTACCATTGTTAGTGAGTCCCTATCGTCTTGGTATTCACCTTTAGATTCGTCTTGCTGTGTTCTACCGGGTGTGCATATTCTCGTCCCTGCAGCGTTATCGGAGGTCAGTGTCATTGTGGAGCTTGCCATTGCCACCGCCTTCTTGGTCATCGTCGTCGCTGGAAGCTATCGTTTGCCACAACATTTGTGTCATCTTGTTCGTCTTATCAAGCTCATGTTGGAGGCCTGACCCAGTGGTCCAAGAGAGTTCTCTATAAAGCTTCAAGGTTCGCTAGATATCTATGTCATGGTTCAAGTGCCGTATCTTCGTAGGCAGTATGGGTGAAAATGGGTCGTATATTTCTCACCCAATCCAGAACCAGATCAGGTCGGGAAGGGATTTGACTATCCGGTCGGATATGGGACAGGATCTGGATACTTGAATCAGGATTCGAGATCAAATTCAGAGAATATCTAGGAAATATGGGCTGGAATCTGGATATTCAGATTTTTTTTTTTCCTCTTCGGATATCCGGATTTTTTCTATTCGAGAGAGCTTTATATGTTGGCCATGGCACCTCCTGCCATGGAGTTCCAAGCTCTCACCCTTGGACGCCTCCCCTCCACCTCCCTACCATGCGCCGTCGCGTCCACACTGCACCCTCGTCGTTGCAGCTCATCACCCACCTTCCCCGCCGGTCTCCCCTCTTGAGCATGTGAATAGCCCTAGTCGCCTCCTTCGGGAGCTCGCGGAGCGCAAGAAGGCCATATACCCCAAGAAGAAGCACCCACCGTGTCGCTTCATTTTGAAGCCGTCGCTCGCTGATGATTGCCTCACCCAGTGCTTCCTCAATAGCCCGCAATTGTCGCTTAGCTCGCTCCTCTCCTCCTGCCTCCCCTCCGTGCCACTCTCCTCCACTGACCAAACCTGGATGGACGTACGAGCACCTCCTCAAGGCCAAGCAGGCACTCGGCTACCTGCTCGTCCCCTTGGAGACACTCGGTGACGGTGACGGTGACGATTGCCCCCACATGACACTTCGACTTCTTGCTCTACCTTGCATTCTAGCACCAGGAGCCCTCATGCGAGCATACGTGGACGCAGCACGCCCGGAATGGCCAGTCCAGGCTATGGTTCCTAGGCCAGTTTGTGCTCGAGCTCGTGTTCTACAAGTTATTCTTGCAAAAGTACCCCAGGGAATCCCTTGTGCCAATGTCGGAAGGTGCTACCGAAATGGTCGAGTCAGCCAGCCTGCATAATTTAGTGTTTTCTTATGACGATTTGGATAAGATGGTACGGAAGGATCGGAAACCGTCGATGAAGTAAGTGTGCATTTCCTTGCTTATATGCTGAAAATGTGCGGTTGGAAATGTAGATTTAGAATTCTGGTTTGTGATCATGTATTCCGATAGTGTGAGTAATCAGTTACTTGTGTGTGTAAACCGCAAAGTGAAACAACCACATTGTGCTAGGGATAGTTGCAGTTATGATAATACATTTTGTTAGGGTCTTGGAAATCCTATATTGCAACTAAAATAACTACATGAATGTTTAATGCCTGAATGTTGCCTGTTGTTTAGATCTTGATTGATGTTTTTCGCATGAGCTTGATCTGCATTTCTGTGATAGTCCTAACATAATATCTTGATGATGATTTAGCACTAGTTTGGTAGGGATCCACTTAAATATTTTTTAAATTGTTTTGGTTGATATATAATTTGCAATTATGGTCATGTACTCTATGGTTTGATTGAACATATATTATTCTATATGCCCATCCATTATACGTATATATTTATCCGTTTCCGACTCGAATCTATCATGTATCCATCCCGTGTTCGTATCCCAAATAACCTAGATTCGTATACGTATTCGGCTAGCCCGTATCAGGTAGGCGTGAAAACGGGTCGGATATTTCCAGCCCGGATCTTAGACCGGATCTGGTCGGGACCGGATTCGGAGCCGAATTTGACTATCTTGTCGGATCAAGGACGAGATCCAGATACTTGAATGCGGATACAGGATCAGATACAGAGTAGCCAATATCTGGTAAATATGGGATGGGATCCGGATATTCGGATATCCGAATTTTTCCTATTCGGATCGGATATCCGGATTTCTAATTCGGATATCAGTAAGGTCCAGCCCATTTCATCCCATTTTTTCCATGGAGAGCCCATTTATATTAACAATTAGTTGGTTCTATTGATCCTAAAATAGCATATTTTTCTATGACGTATACTGGGTTTGATTGATATATAACCTGCTACTATGGTCATGTACGCGTATGGTTTAATTCAAAATATATTACTCTATATATGCATACATTATCCGTATATCTTTATCCGTTTTCAACCCGAATCCGTCACATATCCGTATCCGAAATAACCCGAATTCGTATCCGTATCCGGCTAGTCCGTATCCGATTCCGAGCCCGAGGAAAAAACACAGGTTAGGATACGGGAAAAGCAATATCCCCCCGTATCCAACCCATTTTCACCCCTAGTATCAGGTTCTGATTCTGGGGGAAAATATGGGTTAGGATACAGGAAGAGAAACATCCACTCGTATTTGACCCGTTTTCACCCCTAGCTGGTGGTGACCATTTGTCCCCATGACGGTGTGTGTTGAGTTTGTGTTGTTCTCCGCGTCAGCCTACGCTAACTCGGAGATGTAGCCTTGTAGTTCATTAGTTACATGTTTGTGGGAGAGCATCGTCGCTTGTTGTTGTCTTCCCCGGCGAGGTTGAAGACGTGGTAAACCACATTAGTGCCACATGGGAGCCACATTAGCGTCACACAAGCATAGAAGCCAGATTATATCTAAATAGAACAAGTCTATCATGAGCCGTGTCTATGACATGTGGGGTCCACATGTTAGAGAGTCAAGCCATGCATCGTGTCCACTATGGATTATGGACTGTGTTCATGGTCTTGGTCCATACACCAAGGGCCCATATGTCAACCTCTAGTTAATTTTTGGAAATTTGGAAATTAATTATGAAATCAAAAAAATAGCCAGCCCCACATGTCAGTCTCTCAGAGAGGAATATTCTTGAGATCCTTTCTCTCTATTTTTCTATGCTTTATTTGTCCAATAAATCTTTTGAGAATTTGTTCTCTTTCATATGAACTCTGATTGAGTCTGTTCAAATTCCTAAATTCGACAAGTTGGATTTTAGTCAGCTATTTTGGCCACACATGGCAACTTCTGTAAGTTCTTTATGATTGTTTACGAATTAGAAATGCTTCCTATTAGCATAAACCATAGGAATAGCTACTGTTAGGTCGATGATGCCGGCTAGAGGGGGTGAATAGGTGGTTTTAAAAATTCTTTACGATTAATTACTTGCCTAAGTACCCCTAAGTCAAAACCCAAACAAAGAAAGATGCAGAAGCGATAAACTAAGATTTTGACAATTAAGGTCTAAATCAACTAGGCGCACTAAGTGCACTAACTAATTATGTCTATAATCAAGAATTGCAATCCTAATGACAATCAAGCAATTTAATTCTAGGAATGCAAATTGCAATAATGTAAATAAAAGATTGCAAGCAAAGTACAAAGAGACACATCGATATTTTACCATGATGTTCGGAGACTTGCCGGCCTCCCCTAATCCACATTGAGGCAAGCCAAACTACTTTGGACCAGCTCCATGAATTGAGCACCCATCTTGAATCCACTAGTGGTAGCTCTTTCTCGCTCTGGTTAGGTGAGCTCCAACCTTCACAAATTCACCAAGGCTTCTCACAACATCCATTGAGAAGCTCACCACACACGACGCCTTCACACGTTGTCTAGGTGTCGGTAAACACAAAGAGTAACAAATCAAACCCTCTAGTTTGAACCTCATCAAGTACAACACATATACAATGGTGACCACCAAGTGCAACACATGCGCAAGGCTTCCTTCAAGTGCAACACATGCACAAGAGACTCTCTATCCACTTCTAATTTGCAACACACAAATTAGACTCACTCTTAGCTTAAGAACCAAATATGGGACTGCAACACATGCACAACTCTACCCAAATGCTCAACAAAGACAACAAGCCTTTGCGCAACATCCAAATATGCTCTTTGGAAAATAACTACTACTGGCTAGGCACCGGTAGTACCGCCCTTGAGCTCCGGTAGTGCCGAACAAGAAATGGGTGCAAAACATGCTCGCTGAAAAATAACTACCGCCCTCATTAAGGTGGTAGTGCCGGTCGAGCAGCAGTACTGGCTCCCATAAGCGGTACTGTCGGCCCAGCTGTACTACTGACCTCAATGAGCGATAGTGCCGGCCACAGGGAGAAAATCAAGTTTTTCTCAAAAACTTTTCTCCGAACTATCAAATATTGATTCTTTGACCCATGTGATGATCAACATATGATCAAATCAATTTGCAAAACAAATTTGCAAAGCCTATTCACACACTCCAAAGAATCACATCAAAACTCCAACTTATTTGCAAAATACCTTTGCAAATAAACCAATAACCTATTAGATTAATCCTCTTAGCCATGTGATGATCAACATATGATCAAGTCAATTTACAAATCCATTTGCAAACTCTATTCACGTGCTAATACAAATGCAAATAAACCAATAACCTATGAGATCAATCCTCTTAGCCATGTAATGATCAACACATGATAAAATCAATATACAAACCCATTTGCAAACCCTATTCACACGCTCTAGGATTGAAACCCATAACCTCCAGCTTATTTGCAAAATGCGTTTGCAAATAACAAATCAACCCACTTAAAAGCAAATCTCGAGCCATGTGATGATCAACTCATAATCAAGTCAATTTGTAAACACATTTACAAATCATATTTGCATGCTCGAAGATAAGACTCAATAAAATCAATATTTTGCAAACAAAAAAAAACTCATTTTGAAAACACAAAGCATAAACATTTCTTAGCCTTGTGATGATCAACACATGATCAATTCACAAGCTAAAACTCCAATGCATGAGCGCTCCATTTGCAACACATACAAATACCTAGCTCCATGCAAGCAATAACCATTAAAATTAAGTTGCATTAGCTCTCTCCATTTGCAACACATGCAAAACTTAGTTACATGCAAACACCAACTATACCACTTAATTCAAATGCATGATCTTTCTTCCTTTTTGCAACACATGCAAATCCATAGCTCCATGAAAATAATAATTCAATTAAGAAGCAATTGAAGAAGCAAGCATGAACTTCAACATTTGCAACACATGCAAATATGAGCTTCATACAAAAAATCAATAAAGAGAGTGGGGTAGAGTGAATCGGATTAAGTTCAGTAACACATGATGAAGCTTAAGCTAAATGACTCAACCCCTCTTAATAGTACGGCAATCTAACTAGAAATCCAGTCTCTTAACCAAACACTAAGAATGGTAAAAGACTATGAACACAAGCTTAGCATATCTAGTTATACATTTGCCATTGCACAATCACTTAGAGCTTTCATGATAACCTTCATCCTTTCTCCAAGTTCGTGTCTTTTCTTTTTGTTCATCAACACACGATGAACCTCCTCTTGCCCTTCTCCTCGCTTCGGGATCCTCTTAAAGCTTATCAACATATGATGACTTCCTTGTCCCATACCTCGACTTGATGACCATCAACATATGATGTCATTCTAAGTCTTCATCATGCGTTGGACTAATCCTATATCCATAACTCATTCAAAATGGTTAGTCCAATAAATATGGTTGTCTCAATCATCAATTACATACCATTAACACATAATGGTTGCTCCCAAGATCCTTCAATCTATCCTTTTGATGATTGACCACAACTCAAATCAATTGATTAAATGATTAATTGTGCATTGAGTATATTGATGCAACTAATGCTTCATTATACTCAAGAACTTTCCCTCTGTCCTCAATCAATCAATAGAACACCATCAACTAATGATGAAGAGTTCTTTGATGATTAAAAGACAACTGAACACAATTTAATTTGCATTTAAATTGTTGTGAGTATATATTAGCTACACAAGTTTTATATAATCATTTTAATGGTTTCTAAGTAATGATCTAAATTATATGAAGTAGTGGAAAGGGATCAATACTCTTGTGACCATCAACCATAAAATAAACTCCTCTAAAAATTATGCATATAAATAATTGACTTTGAATCAATAAGCATAATTTCTTTTTGAGAATGCTTTGGAGTTTATCCTATATTAACATGAGAATACTACAACTACACAAGTTATATATACTCAAATGGTTGTTTCAATGGTAATGATCCTTAATAAATTTGGTAAGAAGACATGGATCAATAGTATTGAAACTTCAAGTTAAAGCATGAACTCCTCCTTGATGTGTGCATTCATGTATATATGGATTTAGAAACATAATGCACGTATCTAGGCTAAAGCAATGGAAGAGTTCATCATTTAACTTGAATCCAAAGTATGCGATAGGATAATAAGATGAATACGAGTGCATACCTTGGGTTTTCTATTTTCATCAAAATTTGAGACAAAAAAGAAGTTCAATAATCATGTTAGTCTCATAATGATTAGATTTGTCATTAAACAATTATTAATCATTAATCTAGAACCAATCACCAAAACTAATGTAGCTTGAACTTACAGCTACAGTTCAAAGATGTCTGCCATGTTATGCAATAGTTGACCTAATGCCATGCTAACATAATTTCATGGTTGGTACAAGATATAGGTTAGCTGACTAGCTCCAGTTCCACATTAGTTTGCTTTTCTTCATGCACGTTGTGAAGGGAGCTACTAATATGAAGATGTTAGTGATGCTTGTTATTTGCTCCTGCATTTAGTTCCACATTAGATAAGATGTTAGTGATGCTTGGTATTTGCTCCTGATAAAATTGAAGGAGAACGCGGTGCTACGCTAGCCGAAAACAAAACTTTTTTACCGCGAACACCCAGGAAACATGCGAGTCAGAGATCATGGAGCATTACCCTTGGAGCACGTTAGCAGCGGAAGTAAGAGTGGGTGAAGCCTCCCCGCGTGCTCCGAAGCACAGTACGTAGTCGAACACGACGTGGTACAACTCCTCGTCGCGGATCACCGTCACAGCAGTGTCGTTGTAGTCGCACAGTTGATGTAGCAGATTGAATCGATCAGCGCCGACGCAAGAGCGATGACGCCTCTACGGTATCCACACGTCCGGGGTGGGATCACCGCGCGCTGGTGTGCTAGCACCCACGCGTGCGGCTTTGGTTTTAGGGGCAGTGGGATGCGGTGGCGGGTAGGGCTTGTGGTAGGGAGACACTCGCTCCGCACGCCCCCACGCCTCCTTTATATAGAGCGCACTAACGGGCCTTCTGTAATAGAAGCCCACTAGGGCTCGCACTAATGGATCTTCTACAATAGAAATCCATTAAGACACTAGAGGATCCAAACCCACATAAACCCACTAATGGATCCAATCCATTACACATGATCCAACCCGTTAAGTGTGTGACCCATTAGGCTCATGTACAAGTCGGCCGCGGTCCCGAAGAACCCCTTTTCCGGACCACAAGTCAATAGCGGTACCTAGTAGCACATATTGACCCCCCGAATGTACACAATGATCGAATCAGCTGAACCTTGATATACTCACATAGGATCCTTTTGCCACACGATATCAGTCAAGCTCAAGGCGAGAAGCATGCGGCGTGCCACCCTTGTGATAGCTCGACAAATTCACTCGTCAATGTAATGGATATAATTCGTGATTAACTCTTTAATCACTTTGGCATGGCCATGCACTTTTCCTTATCCATCCATACCGAGGGGCCCAGAGATATCTCTCCCGTTATCAAGGAGGGGCAAATTCCATCTTGATCTCTTACACCTCACGTATGTTTCATGGCATACCCGTAAGCTACCTTTATAACTCCCATGTTATGGTGAAGCGTTTGATATCCCCAAAGTATATAATTACACATGCTGAGAATCAATAAGAATCTCAGGTCAAAGGATCATATAGGTATACCACTCGAGACTACATCCTGATGGCACTTCTTAAGATAACAATCTCAGCAGTGTCTCGGAGCGGGTCTATCCAACCCCATGTTCTCTAACATGTGCCCACATTATTAATTTGATATCTCCATATCTATGGTATGTGAAACATTACCATCAATCAATATATGCGTTGGTCAAATCACTATTGTCCCACATAATGATATGTGACCAGAGATCATTTAGAATAATATCATATAACCAATGTGTTTCACAATTAAGTCATACTCAATGAGCAAAGGAGTGACATTTATTCATGGAACTGATAAGTACATGAACATAGACGTATGATATAATCATCTCACATGATCGCCTCTAGGGCATATCACCAACAAAAATTGTATTTTTGATGCCATTGAGCGTGGATATAATTAGATGTATAAGTTTGCGAAGACAAAAAAGACACTTCGAATAATTGCCTTCAAATTTCGAGGTGACAAATGCATTAGTAACACAATTTCCTTCTCTTAAATGTGTTGCATATCTTCACCTTGGTTTTATAGTGTCACATTATTACTATGCTAGCCGATGATTGGATTAGCGTCAAATTATTACCCTGTGCACCTGGGGCTAACAAAATGTAGAATTGTGTTTGCAGATGTCTTTCGCCATGAGTACCAATGCAATTGTATTTTTGGTATTTTTCTCATTCAGCGTGTATATAATTACGTGTTTGATAATACAAAAAAAGACACTTTGAATGATTGCCTTCAAAGCGATAAATGCATCAATAAGTATTCTTTTTTCTAAGTGCATTGCATATGTTCATTGTAGTTTTATAATGTCAACCTATTACTGAGGTTTTGAATGATTGGATTAGGGCCATTACAAATATGCTATCTGGATTTGATAGAAACTTTATCAGCAATATTGGCCTAAAGTTTTTCTATGACAAACCCTCATGTAAAGCAAAAGAAACATACATGGTATTTGATTTTCCGTTCCAATGCACAAACAAATGACTAGTTAATATGAAAATATTGCCCATGGTAGCAACAATGAGCATTTCGTATGACTAATGTTGTAGATTTGATTGGTGACATGTAAAGTCCGCTTCTATGGCAATTAGTACATTAAAATAAAACCATCAAGAGCTTGTTTGGGTACTCGAGAGGCAAATCCCATTGGGTAGTAAATCTCCATGTGGATTTAATGGCCCAGAGGAAATGCTTGCTCTGTGGAGAATAATTCCTCCCATCATTTTTGGGAGGTGAAGGGAAAAGGACCAATCGAACAAAAATTCAGGAAAATAAGGGAGGATCAGGGGAGAGGGGAAAGAATTTCCTTATCGTTGCCATGCCACCACCGCCCAACCATTGTCATTGTTGTTGTGTGGTCATCCACTGCATGGAGTAGCCCTGCCATACTTCTCAGACAAAGACACCACCAAACCTATGCACTAGCCGCATCGCCACCTGTTTGCTATGAAACACATTACACCATCTTCCCCAATCTTCTGTAGAGCAAGTTGCTACCCGTCACCTACGGAGAGGCACCCCCCTCCACCGCCATCACCTCCCTTACACAACAATATCGCCACTCCAGTCGATCTGGAGTCACACGGTCAATTCGGATCAACTCCGCACCATAGGCCATAGGACTTGAACTAGGAAACCACACTATATTGGTGTCCCATAGGGCCTGATGCCTCCTCCTTGTTTCTTGCTATGCTCCATGGGTGCGGTGGCGCCATAGAGAATCAATGGTGAGGTGATAAAGAGGGGCGAGCATGGATAAAGGGACGAAGTTGTGGTACATGGGGAGAATTTCCCCAACCTGAAGAGGATTTTTTTTTCTCCGCGGTGGATTGGGCCAACATTTTGCCCACCCCGATCTCATCCAAATGCACTCACAACCCAATCCAAAAGAGTCTATGATGGGAGGAATTTTCCATAGGATTGGGATGGGATATCGGCCTGCCCAAACAAGCCCTAAGAAATAGTGACTTTGTATCATGGCAAAAGAACAAACAATGATTTGTGCAAAACTATTTTCCTTATATGACAATACTCAACAGTACCATTACTGGCATGTGCATGTGATTTTTTTTGTAACGTAAATTCGTTAGCGCATACATCGCCCCAATATAAAAGAGGCCTAATAGACCTCCTTAGTTGTTCGACAAAGGAGAAAAGAAGGATGGTAATCGGCCCTAATGCGTTACCTCTCTCTGACAAGCTCTCCTTACCATCTATTAAATCATTCGTTCGATTATGGATTATTACGCACTTGTTGTGGGGTACTTTGTTGTTGTCTTAATTCGACTCTTGTTTTTCCGACGAAGGTGGAGGGTTCCCTTGTCCGATGATTGATTTCACTATGGAATAAGATTATGTGAGCAAATAATGTTAGCTCGCCTGTATATTGGTACTTTTGTTATTCTATATTCCTATTTTATATGTTGCACCATCGTTAGCAATCTAACTTGCTAGCAAGCTTATTGAAGGAGATCTAGTATATTTATGGAAGTATATTGGGTTGTCTCAATTATTCATTTTAAGTTTTTTCTACATCGGGAGTTCAAATCTTCAATATACTACCAACAAGATTCAAAACATGGGTAAGAGTATTGCGACTTTGCCTTCCATGCATAGCAAAATTGATTGTTATCAGATCCAATTGGTTTGATACAAGTTACAATATTACATTAATCACTTTGCAGATGATCTCGCCACTTGCCGTGCATGTGTCCAACCAAGTAAGTTTACTGCCCCTGTGTTATGTTTACTTTGGTAGCATTTTTTATTTAATATGTCATTTTTTTTAGATGTGACTGCTTAGAAAAAAGCATAAATATAGACCCTACATGTTTTCTATAATCTACGTTGGACATGCCTTAATTTTCTTTGAAAGTAGAAAATTCCTAAATCTAATTTACCTCTGTGACTCACATATCAACGAGCAGTATAAAGAACCAAATTATCAAGTACAGAGATGCCCGATAGCGTGTCTGGGAAAAACATTAGTGTAATCCATGTCAGTTACTCGCATTACAACAAACAATCTCAACACCTTGTTTACGGTATAGTCCCTTCATTTTTAAATGCATGTCTTTCAAGCATTCACATTTTATTATCAAATGCATGTTATTTTACATATTTGAGATAATTTTGTGCCACTTTTGTTCTTTTGCATGCCCCTTCTATTCTTTTCAAGGTCATTTACTAGTAAGAACTTGAGTAACACACATCATCTAAGAATAATAAATGACATGTTGAAGAAGGGTAAGATGTTCTTTTTATGTATCCCTTGGTTGGTGTGCAAAATCTTATAATGACTTCTATTGAGAGGAAGGGAGGGAGTAGTGTACTAGAAGTCACCAACAATATGTATTATGAACTATTTAATATAGTACATGCTAGTAACTCACCAAACAACAAGCAATCTCACAATCAGGTTACTAATCAATGCACTAGAGTCACATATAATGTGTATTGATAACTCTTTAATCTATTCTACGTTAGTAACTCACAAGACAACAAGCTGTCTCAACCACTGGGTTACCATGCAATGTGCTAGGAGTCACCGATTATGTGTACATATTATTCTTTATTTTACTCTACGCTAGTAACTCACATAAAACAAGTAATCTCAACAACCACGTTATCGTGTGATGCACTAGGTAGGAGTCACCAGTGATGTGTACATAGATCTTTTTAATTTAGCCCATGTTAGTCACTCACATAACAACAAGCAATCCTAACAATTGGGTTACCAAACAATGCGCTGGCTAGGAGTCACCGATGATGTGTACTAAAAAAAACCTTTAATCTAGTCCACGCTAGTAAGTAGTGACTCACATAACAACAAGCATTCTTAGCTATCCAAATACCATGTAGCGCACTAAGAGTCACGGATGTGTGTACCAAAAAAAACCTTTAATATAGACCACATAGTGAGTCCCGTAACAACAAAAGCAACTTTAACAGATAGGCTACTATGCGATACACTAGGAATTATGGATGATGTGTAATGATAAAATTTTATATCCAGCTCACGTTAGTAACTCACATAACATCAAGCCAAGAGTCACCGATGATGTGTAAAGCCTACATTATAACTCATACAACAACAAACAATCCCAACAGTAGAGTTACCATGTAGTGCATGCCCCGAGGACAAACCCGTCCATATGACTCATCCACGTCAGGAACCCTTATGGGCTGTTTGGTTGGCTGCATCTAAAGAGATTTGCATCTACAGATGCAAAAGATGGGTGTTTGGTTGTCTTCTCATTCAACTCAGCTCTCTGAGATGCAAAACACTTCGGCTGGCTCCAGGAAACGAGAAAATCCACCGCTTTAGGCGAAACTCTGTGAGCCATGCATGCTTGCTGACATCAGCATTTATTATCTAATTTTCTTCTTTTCTTTGCTATATCTTTTGATTAACATCTCCGATTAACGAACCGATTTCACCTATGTATTCCTGATATTTTTTCGAACAAAATTAGACCATACTTGCTATATAAATTTCAAAAGATTAAAATTTTAGTTTTTCAATTTATTGATTTTCTAGAATATATTTTAAAATTTTTTATTTTCGTTTGTGAAATTATTGATTTTCTAGTATTTTTAAAATTTATTTCATCCTCTTTTGAGTTTGCCTATCACACTTTCATTCCAAAGGTCATCCAACCAAACAACATCTCTCGCGATCTGTCAACCTCATACGACCAACCAAACAACATCTCGCTCAGATCCACTCACCGACTCCCACCAAATTGCCTCGAGCTCACGCAATTTCTACCGAATCGGTAAGCAACCAAACAGCCCATTAACAGCAAACTGGCAACGGTTTGATCACTCGCTCGAAACGCACGCACGCACAGGAGAGCGTGTCCGTCCATGGCGATGCCGTGAGCGCTCATGAGGGGCCCGCCCGTCAGTCGCATTGGACCCATCCAATCCCCACCCCCGCAACGCCTTTTCAAGCGCCTGGACACCCCCCCTTCCCCACTCTTTTCCTTCCGTTTTGTTTTGTTTTGTTTTGTTTTATGCCCATCGGATGATGCGTGCATTAGACCGGGCTAATCGCCCGGGACCGCTCCGCCTACCAACGAGCCTACCCACCACCATAGGAAAAGGTGGCTCCCGCTTTCAGGCGGGAATCGGGGCCCACCACGTCAGCGAGGGTGAAAGCTAGGCCGGGTGGTGAGAAAGACGCTGGTCATTAGGCCTAAAAAACGTGTCAAGGGCTACTCACGTTTTCCTTAAATAGAGTTCACGTTTCCCACCACCTCGTCACACCACGCAACCCTCGCCGTCCGTCCCGTCTACCCGCCCGCCTCCCTCGGTGGCTTTACGCGCGGGACCATCGGTGAGTCGGCCCACTCGTCAGTGTCGTGCGCGCCGGGTCGGCGGGTGCACGCTCGGGGGGTCCTCGGGTGGGCGCACGGGTCACGTGCCGTCACGAGCTCCCCCTGAGTCGCCTCCTCTCCCGATCCCAGCAGGGCCCGAGGACACGTGGCGCGCACGTGCTCACGCGGCGGAGCGGGGTACGGGCGGCTCCTGCCTGTGACGCGGGCCGAGCCGAGCCGATGAGAGTCGGTTCACGTGAAGGGCCCATGGAGTGTGAGATGTCTGGATCTTCTGTGTATGTGGAAAGGGGCTCTGTGCTTATCCGATGATCTTCAGCTGGGGGCTGGGGGGCTCGTGTCGTGAGGCACCGGACGGGCGGACGGGACCCAACCGCGTTGTCACCTTGTGAAGGGATTTTGCCGTGCTCAAGAGAGAGAGGCCAGCTCGGGCAAGCGAAAAATTTGGAAGAGGAGCTTCTAAACATTTTCTTTTAATATAAGTTATATAAATCTTAAAGTAAATAAATAAATAGATAGATAATTAGTATTTAAATTTCATTCATGCTTCGATATTTGTATACCTTTAACATTGTGATGCACAGAAGCACCTTCTATAACTTGGTATTTTAGTTCTCTAAGAGCATCTCCAGCAAGGGCCCCTAAAACAGGGTCCCTATTTTGAATTTAGGGACTCTTCATATTTTTTGAGGCCCTGTTTTCAGAGCACAAGTCCAGCAACATCCCCTAAATCTCAGCCCCTATTTTACTTTTTCTCCTATTTTGACATATCCGCTATGTATAATCTTCATTTGACACCACTAAAATTCAATCAAAAATATTTGTAATACATAAAACATAAGCATGTTAACATTTACAATTTAAAAACATGAAATTTCAATTTTAAATTTAAAATTTTCAAAATATGATAAAATTTTCGAAGCCTCTCATGTATTTTCCTAGCTTCAATAATAGGGGTTGTACTCGTGTCCCTGGGAATTGGGGCTGAGGAGGCAAATTTAGGGGCCTCCTAATTTTAGGGGCTTGAGTTGGGGCCTCTGGGAATTGGGGCTGAGGAGGCAAATTTAGGGGCCCCTAATTTTAGGGGCTTGAGTTGGGGCCCTGCTGGATCTGTTTTTTTTACTGCACTCCCTATTTTAAGGTTTAGGGGCTGGTTTAGGGGCTCTGCTAGAGATGCTCTAATGCAAAAGTGAGTGAGATCACGCAGAGGTGTTGTTCGTGCAGATGAAAAAGTAGTTTTTAAAAGGTGAATGCAAGTGAGCTACATATGCAAAGATAATGAAGAACTTCTAGGGACAATCGTGGATTTTTAGGTGCTATGAAAAAAATTTCCTTACAAGGTCTAAAATTAGATTCAGTATGTTTTTAATGTAACCATAGGTGTGTTGTGTGTGGAACTTAAAATTACGACCTTACGTAATTGCAATTCACAAATAATCACGTTAACCGAGAAGGTTTAGGACTAGACTTAGCGTAGGCTTGATCGGCTTTTTCAAGCTGTATTGAGACATAATTACAATTCCAAACAATCACACTAATCAATTCTAAGTTTAAGATTTGGCTGATCGGCCGGTCAAGCTATTTGAGTTAGCTGTTACAGAAATTTCTCATCACATTTAATATCAAATTTAAAACATAGCAGGTCGCTTAACCCCTACTAGACCCAAGTCCAGTAAACTTTAAACTACTACCAACATCACATTTACTCCATCCGGTTAAATAGTTTTTGTTTTAGACATTGACACATTCTCCAACTCTAACCAGCACGCGAGTCACAAGAGGATGAGGTGAACTGATTGGAATGAGAGAGGATGAGGAGAAAAACAGAAGTGCTTGACTTATACAGTGACGGTATTTGTGGGTAGTTTCAATGAAGTTTAGTGGCAAAAGATTATTTTGATACCGTAAAAGTCTAAAAAATATGTTTCTTATATGGCTTTTAGGTTTTAGTTATACAAAAGCTTTAGAATTTTTTAAAGAGAATTGCTAAATTGCACTCGAGTGTTTCTTTAATTTGTAAGCACTCAAATTTTTTTACTTGTAAAGTACTCAAAATATGCGAAGAGATATCAAATTAGTTCAATTAATTGAATCTACATCTAAAGACTCAAAGTTTAAGTGATATTTAATAAAAAAAACACTCAGGTCCTTCTTAGACACCTTTTTTCAAAACCCGACTGAAAAATCAATGGTTTGTTTTATTTTTATTTTTTTTACTCTTAAGCCAGTAAAAGATCGAAAGAAATAGAGCCGTAAATCAGCCGACAACGCACACGCAAAAGCGAGCCGGGCCGGCACAGCTCGGCT
Organism: Rhipidocladum racemiflorum; assembly: GCA_036346355.1. Lineage (NCBI taxonomy): Eukaryota > Viridiplantae > Streptophyta > Magnoliopsida > Poales > Poaceae > Rhipidocladum > Rhipidocladum racemiflorum. Next base: position 11,309,307 of record CM070570.1, on the reverse strand, counting down.
CGGCTCGGGATCCCCAGTAGAAAATGGGAGGCACCCTCGTTTTCCTCTCTGATCCCCAAGTCGCCTCCGCCCGAAATCCCCTCGCGCACCGGAGAAAGTAAAACGCCGCCACCGTCGAACCCCTCCCTTCCCCCTACACGCCCACCGCGCCGCGTCGCCTCCGTCCCGACCCGCCAATTCGCGACCTCCCTCCGGAGCTCGGATTCGCGCGTGGGAAGATCCGGGCCTCGCCGTCGGCCGGGCGCGGATTCGGCGGCAGAAATCGGGTCTTTGTGGGGGGGCGGGCGTGCTGGATTTCGCGTCGCCGGCGCCGATTCGGGCTCGGGAGCCCCAGTCCGGTGAGATTCCTTGCTCCCTCTGCCTGTTATGTTTCAAAATTACCTCAGTACAGTACTTCTTTTACTACTTACCTGTTGTGTCATGAAATGGGGCGATTGTAATTCGTGGGTCGTCGTGTTTGGTAGATGAGCTTATTCACGTGGAATGTTGATTTGTTTGCGGTAGAAGGCGTGGAGGGTATGTTTAGGCTGGAATCTGATGGCTGCGATCGATAGAAGTTTATGGCTACACCCTTGTGTGCTTTAGCATGGAAATATGCTGTTCAGAGCTTGTTATTAGGCCAGATTTCCATTAGAATTCAATTATGTGTTCTCTGTGTTTTTTAACCGGCAACGCAAATTCTGAGATATTGTAGGAATGGTGTCTTGTAAAATGTCAAGATAGTTAAAAAAAATGCCCGTTTGCTGGCAGACGATTTATGTTCTTTGGGTTGATTATTACATGATTCCATTTCATCGTCATGTCCATGGGTAATACTCCGTATTCAGACACCGTTACTTTCCGTATTACCGTGGTGACTAGCTCACTTGTGTGTCCTAGATTAGCAAAGTTCTGGTTTTTACTTAGTCTTCTGTTTATCATTAATTGATTGATTCGAAGGGTACCAACTTCCAAGTGTGTGCACGGATTTTTGCTTACCATCTGGGATGTAATTTAGTGTGTCTTGTTAGCTGGATGGTGATTGGCAGTTTTATTCTGTGTTGTTATAAGTCATTCACTGTATTTACAAGTGCAATGGAATTTTATTGCCTATGTTCGTCTAAAACTTCAAAAAAGATATGTTTGTCTAAAACTGTAGTTTTGGTGCTCTGCTAGCCGATTGTTGCTAGAATTATTTATATCTCCACTGCCTTTTGGCCTGATCTATACTATTTTGAGTAGGTATTATGGTGATGAAGATGGAGATCGAGGAGGATGGTGCCAATGGAGGAACTGGTGGGGCATGGACTGAGGAGGACCGAGCCCTCAGCGCCACTGTGCTTGGAACAGATGCCTTTGCATACTTGACAAAAGGAGGTGGAGCCATATCTGAGGGTCTTGTTGCTGCATCTTTGCCTGTAGATTTGCAAAATAAACTTCAGGAGCTTGTCGAATCAGAGCGTCCTGGTGCTGGTTGGAACTATGCCATCTTCTGGCAGCTTTCACGCACCAAGTCTGCTGATCTCGTCCTTGGATGGGGGGATGGCTCTTGCCGTGAACCCCGTGATGGTGAGGTGGGAGCTGCTGCTTCTGCAGGCAATGATGATGCCAAGCAGCGGATGAGGAAGCGTGTGCTGCAGCGGTTGCACACAGCATTCGGGGGTGCTGATGAGGAGGATTATGCCCCAGGTATTGATCAGGTGACAGATACCGAGATGTTCTTCCTAGCATCTATGTACTTTGCATTTCCGCGTCGTGCCGGTGGCCCTGGTCAAGTATTTGCAGCTGGCGTACCCCTTTGGATTCCCAATACCGAGCACAGCGTATTCCCAGCCAATTACTGTTACCGGGGGTACCTTGCAAGCTCGGCAGGATTTAGGACTATCGTGTTAGTGCCATTTGAGACTGGTGTGCTTGAACTGGGTTCTATGATGCAGGTGGCAGAGAATTCTGACACTCTCCAGACCATAAAGTCTGTGTTTGCAGGGACAGGTGGTAATAAGGCCGCAGTTCAGAGACATGAGGGAAATGGTCCTATTGAGAGGTCACCAGGCTTGGCAAAGATTTTTGGGAAGGATTTGAACCTTGGTCGGCCTTCAGCAGGGCAAGTGGCTGGCGTATCAAAGGCAGATGAAAGGTCATGGGAACAGAGGACTGCTGGTGGTAGGAGCTCATTGCTTCCCAATGTCCAGAAAGGATTGCAGAATTTCACTTGGAGTCAGACTCGGGGCCTGAATTCTCATCAGCAGAAGTTTGGCAATGGTATACTGGTTGTGAGTAATGAAGCCACACACCGCAACAATGGAGCTGCAGACAGCCCTACCACAACACAGTTTCAGCTTCAGAAAGCACCACCACTTCAGAAACTACCACAGCTTCAGAAACCAGCACTGATAGTGAAACCACCGCAACTGGTCAACCAGCAACAGCTTCAGCCCCAGGCGCCTAGGCAAATAGATTTTAGTGCAGGGACCAGTTCCAAGTCTGGTGTCTTGGTTGCAAGAACAGCTGTTCTTGATGGGGAGAGTGGAGAGGCGGACGGCTTGTGTAAAGAGGAAGGCCTGCCCCCAGTTGTAGAGGACCGGCGGCCAAGGAAGAGGGGCAGAAAGCCTGCGAATGGGAGGGAAGAGCCACTTAATCATGTCGAGGCTGAGCGCCAGAGGAGGGAGAAGCTCAACCAGCGGTTCTACGCGCTGAGAGCTGTTGTGCCCAATATATCAAAAATGGACAAGGCCTCCCTGCTGGGTGATGCGATAACATACATCACTGACCTCCAGAAGAAGCTCAAGGAGATGGAGGCGGAGAGAGAAAGGTTTCTTGAGTCTGGTATGGTGGATCCGAGGGAGCGAGCTCCTAGACCCGAGGTGGACATCCAGGTGGTGCAAGATGAAGTTCTTGTCCGAGTGATGTCTCCCATGGAGAACCATCCCGTGAAGAAGGTCTTCCAAGCTTTTGAAGAGGCAGAAGTCTCTGTAGGCGAATCGAAGGTCACAGGCAACAATGGAACGGTAGTGCATTCCTTCATTATCAAGTGCCCTGGCTCTGAACAGCAAACGAGGGAGAAAGTGATTGCTGCGATGTCTCACGTGATGAGCTCAGTGTAGAATCATTGCGGGGTTGCTGCCGTAGAGGTGGTTTACTTTGCTTGTTGGAAACAAGCAGTAGCCGCTTGACACCTTTCAGTGTTGATAGAAGTTGTAGGCCGAGAAAGCAAGATCAGATTCTGACTTAGCAATGCAAGAAAAGCTCAAAGTTGAACTGCCATTGTTGTATGGTAGGTTCTTGTGGTCCATGTAGTTTTGATGTTCTATTGGGAAGAATACCATGTTCGTTAGTGTATTGCTTAATGCAGAACCATAAACAGTTGCATCTCTTGGCATGCATGAGTTGGAAATTTTACTTGATTTTCTGATAGTCTTTTATTATGTATTAGTTCGCTTCTTAAGTGAGGCAAAGGTTGTTCTTGTTTATGTATAGACTTTGAATCATTGTTCTTTTCATGGAGAGAGGAGAACAAAGAGTAGACCAGAGGGAGAGAAAAAAGAGTAGAAATATGTGAAAGCAAAACGTCCTATCTGGACTGGATAGCAAGGAGGCAAAGCCCCATCTGGACTGGGCCGCTAGGAGGAAAGAGGTGGACGAGAGGGGGAGTTAGTTCAATGGTTTTGTTATTTGTAACTTCTAGTATAGGAAATCTGTAAAATGTCAGATCTTAATTATTAATCTTAGCTATTAACTAGAGGATATCCTTAAATAGGATTATAGAATTTATTGAACTTTCTTTTTGTTATTTATTGAATTGATTCTTTTTGTTGGATTAGCTTTGACATGCTTGGGTTAGTTTAATGGTTTTGCTATTTTGTAAGCTGCCCTTTTTATTAGCCTTGATATGTGTGCGTCTACTATGATCCAACGGTTCTAGAATATGATTTGTACTTAAAAAGCAATGTCATCTTACAACCGGACATTACTAATCAAGTATCTGTGCGTTCCAGTGGAAATATATTTTTTAACTAAATAATTAAATTATATCACGTGTTTAAAATAAATAAAATTGCACCTTTGAGTTGTCATTAGAAAGGAGAAGTGAGTAATAAAATCAGGCATCGGGTGTGAGCAGAAAGAAAAAGATGTAATTGATTTTTTTTACAAGGATGAGAAAAAGGACCGATGACTCTCACTAATTTGTATTTATATATTAATGCAACTGGTGCATGTTGTGGGACACACATCCTCCGATGTGCTATCCAAAAGGCACGAATGTCACGGCAGGGTGGGCCGTTCGATTGCGGATGGAGGCTCTAGATCAACATGGGCTATATCTTGGAATCTCAATTTCTCGCGAGAGAAAAAACAGATTTTTTTTCTTTCTTCTTCCATCTCAATGCTAGCCATTCAACGCTTGATCGGGTGGTTGAGGGAGACCGAATTAATGGCACCTCTCTACCGAAAGCCAAAGGCAGAGGATGTGATTGCCATGTGGGCCGTGCTTGCTGCTTTGAGAGTTAGGCCTAGAAACAAGTTCATTTGCCTAGACACAAAACACCCCAGAAAATGTCGTGTCAAATATGCTTCTCTTTCTCATTTAGCAAGATGCACGTGTCGCGTTTTGAAGAAGAGTACCTATATCGGGAAAAGTTTCAAGAGTTTCCACGTTTCCTATATCGGCATGCATCACGTAGCCATGAATGAGACAACACAGTTCAGCTGAGCCAAACGAAGTACTTCCGTAACAATCAAATTAACGGACTCGTTGGCCAACTCCCGCGCGCGCGCAGCCTGCCTGCCCTACCGGAGCTGCCTCCGGCGGGGCAATGTTGCTACGGCGGCTCTCGACGCAGGGCATGGAGCAGTGCGACGGGAACTCCTCCACGAGCTCGATCGGCGCCGCAGTGCGCGCACCTGCCCGGCCGTCTGAGTGGTCAGGACCAGCAGCAGCTGCTGCCCCCGCTGGTCTAGTCGTCTTCCTCTCATTCACCTGATCGCCGATCGAGGACGCTGTCCAGGTAGGGGAACCACCACTTGGAGCCCGTGCACCGCACATAGTGCCGGCCGCCGTGCTCCTCGATGCGGACGACGGCGTCCGGGGTGCACTCCAGGTGGTGGTGCGAGCAGATGGAGGCGGAGAAGCGGTGCCGCAGCCGAGGCAGAAGGTGGCGTACGTAGTCCTGCGCGGAGAGACCATGTCCGCGACCAGGTAATCCTCCTCGTCCACCGTGGGGAAGGTCGGCCGGCCGGCGGTGTTCAGGCCGACGCGAACGGCGTAGTCGAACCCGGGCTCCGGGTGGTGGTGGTGCTCGTCGCAGCCGTGGGGGCAGTACGCGTGCCCGCACATGAAGCAGAAGCATGCACTCCCTCCGGCATGTCCGCGACAGGTCCTCCTTCTCCAGCCGCCTACTCGCCAACTTCACCTGCGACACGCGCGGCGGCGACACCGATCGCGTGCTTTACGTACGTATTACTGCCTCGCTCGCTCGCAACGTTACGCGCGTACGCACGCGTCTAATCATCTGTGCGGTGGCCGACTAGGGTCGGGGTATATAGACACGATCGGGATTCGGGACGAGAGAGACGGCGCGCGGCGAGGATTCCATCGGCGACCGATCGCTACTGGACCATCCGCGTGCGCGGTGGCCGCGCGCTCCGAATTAGGGTCGGTTAGTTGGGTTTGCTGAACTGTGCTGTCGTTCGTTCGTCGCAGGTTGGCTGTACGCATGCCTTTGCAACTTTTTTTCGATTACAAAGGAGAGGCGAGATTGTATTGTTATGAGATAACCTCCTAACCGTATTCGGTTAGGAGTCTATATCTTAATATGTGGGCGAATCCGAACTCTCCTTGAGGGGACTGCTATATATATACCGGGTGCCTCCTATTGTATTTACATACATTGATCAATAAAGAAGAGAGAGCTCCACCTTATATCTTGTGTCTCTTGTTCTTATGTTCTTGTGTTCTTGTTGATTGCCGGTGATCGACGTGGGTGAACTACTCGTTTTACAACACGTTATCAGCACGAGCCTCTACCGCAAGAAGTGAAGGATCGTCGACGACAACGAACGACTACTACCGGCGATTGATCGCCCGATCCGATCTGCAATCAACTCGTCACCACGCCGGCATCCGCTCGGATTGCCGAAAAAGTCCTACGCGACTCTATCCTACGCGATAGCCAACACTTCTGGTATCAAGAAAGTAAGTCGAAAAATCCTGCAGATTGTTTCGCTAGATGTATTGATGTAATCTAATGTTAGATACCGAGATCTATTACTATTCATCATCTTATCAAAAATAAAAATAGGAGACTTCGGCGACCGGCCGGAAGCCGCCGCCGCCTCCTAGCATGTGGCTTTACCCCTTGCGGATCAGACGTGCATGTGGCTTTGCTCCTTGCCGATCAGTGTGCGTACTAGTTTTGCATGTGGCTTTGCATGCTTGCATGCATGCTAGCCTTGCATTCGCATGCAGGCATGAATTGGCCGACAGCCCGAAGCCGACTTGCGCATGCCGCGATGAAGCCGCACCTGACCTGCCGAGTCCTGCCGGCGTCCCGTCGCGCTCGCAGCGAATCCTCTGATGTGGTCCATGTCTCGGTTGATAATAGTATCAGTAATACTAGGAATATTGCTCATGTCGAAAATTTTGATGTTAACTCTTTTCTCGGTAACAACCCAGATTTGGTACAAACAATTGTTGATCCTTCTAATTATTCAGTTATTGCAGTTGATCAGAACTTTAGTAAAAAGGATTGTGAGACTATGGTTAGTACTGATTTGTTTGCTGTTGGTGTTGCTCTAGCCAATAAGGGTATTGATTTGCGTGCCCTGGCTGACCTTTTTGCTGCTACCTCATCAAGTGTTGTTGGCGTGCCGCCGTAGGCACCGCGCGCTCGCAGCGCGTTTCCAGCCGCTGCGGCCTGAAGCCACCAACCCGGCCGCGTTGCTGCCGCGTCCACCCGACCGCACTGCCGCACCCGGCTTTGGCCTCGCAGTCCTGCACGCCGGCCGCCTTCTGCGCGCGTCGCCAGCGGCAGATGCAGTGGCGGCTAGGGTTTCAACCCTAGCCGCCGGTTCCTATCCCTGCGGCTTAGTGGGCCGGCCCAACGAAAAAAAAAATGAAAATTACGATTTCGCCCCTCTGTTTTAATAATTCTAGAAAATCATGGTTTAAATTAGAAAATAAGTTTTCTAGTTATGTGGACTTCCGAAAAAATAATAATTTATTATTTAGGACATATTGGAAGCTACATATCCTGGGTTTATTTTCTAGCTCTTTATCCATGTTTTATATGTGGTGAATTAATTTTTTCTGTTGCATAAGTAATTCTGAAAATTGCTCATATATTAACAGAAAATTGTGAAATTTGCTAGAAAATTATGATGACATCTTGTTCATGCCTTGGATCTGGTTTTAATTTTCCTTAGCATTATATCATGTTGATATTTGCTGAAATTCAAATTCCTGTTGTAAAGTAATTCTGAAAATTACTTGGAAATTAGCAGAAATTATGAAAAATGCTAGGAAAATTCCAGAATTTCTCATACAACAGTTTATGAGGACCTGTGTGGTTGGGATTTGATTTCGGTAATGAATAAACAGATATGAGACAATTGGTGTCTAGAAAAACACACATGAGGCTTGGTTATTTAATTGGCGCCCGGAAACGGGAAGTGCTCCCTCCCTCATGTGAGCCCTAAGGGCATGTTGACCTGGCCATGAGTCAAATTGACGGAGATATTCATTACTCGTTTTCACTCCCAACCAACAAGACTTACATAAGTTAAAATTTAACCTTATGCCATGTTTAATTTATGTTGGAATTACATAATTAACAGAAATTGGCTAATTGCTAAGGAAATTCTGGCAAAATGTGATAATTATCTACTGAATAGATATAGACCAAAACTTTATTGATTAAGTGAAGGTGCATGCAATATAGTATTTTACCTGTAGTAAAATCTCGTATTGCTTGCATGTAGGAAATGTCTGACATTGCACAAAGGGAATTTGCTGTGCTTGCCCTAGATGGCAGCAATTACCTCACCTGGGCAATGGATGCCAAAATCAACCTAACAGCTAGAGGACTTGGAGCTGCTATTGCTCGGCCTGAAGCCGGTGCATCCGATGTGCCTGATCCCTCAAAATGCGCCGCTTTATATTTCCTAAGGCACAATCTTCATTCGGACCTGAAGGCCGAATATTTGATGGAGGAGGACCCGTTGGTATTGTGGAATTCCCTGAAGGAACGCTACAACCAACAAAGATCCGTTTTGTTGCCAGAAGCACAACGCGAATGGACCCTCCTACGCTTTCAGGACTTCAAATCTGTGGCAGCTTATAATTCTGCAATGCACAAACTTGTCGCTAAATTGACCTTTTGTAACCAGAAAGTTACTGAAGCTGAGAAGATCGACAAAACCTTGTGCACTTTCCACCCCAACATGATGATACTACAACAACAAGATGCAGTCATGCAAAGTACAAGAAGTACTCTGAGCTTATTAGTGTTCTGCTAGAAGCAGAAAAACATGATGAACTCCTGATGAAGAATCATCATGCAAATACTAATGGAAGTCAAGCAGTGTCTGAAGCACACGCTACCGCTCAGCAGGCTAGTAGTAGCCATGGCCGCAGAAAGGGCCAAATGTACAAGGGGAATGAATAGAAAAATGACAGAAATCAAAAGGGAAAAGGCAAATCACAATGGAAAGGTAAAGGAAAGGGTATAGGAACCTTCCAGAAGCAAGGTCCAACCAATAAAGCACCCGACTCTCAAACATGCTTTAGGTGTGGTTGCGTTGGCCACTGGTCACGCAATTGTCGCACCCCAAAGCATTTGGCAGAACTTTACATGAAATCCACTGGGAGATTCCAGAAGAATCAAGAAAAGAAGGTTGAGGCACACTACACCGCTCTACCAGATGTTGAGCAAGACGGTGTAAAGAAAGAAGACAATGTCACTAACCCTACAACCGAGTTCAAGGAAAGCCTTCTCGGATATGGTAACTCGCCCATGGATGAGGATGACCTCCTCGGCACTGAGCTTATGGAGCTCCAGAAAGATACCAATGTTTCCCAGAAGATGAAACATGACTTGTATGGAGATCTAGAATAGTCTCCCTACATCCTTTTTGCTATATGTCGCATTTCCATTAGTTGAGCCTCCTTAAGAGCCTCATCAGTTTGAATAATTATGTTCCTGCATGAACATTTGGTCTATGCTCCTGTTGAGCAATTATCAGTGATAATTAAATAAAGTGTTTTCCAGAATATTTTGTGCAATAAATTGTTGATTGTTATACTATGCAACCTGAAGTTGGTATTGCAATAAAACCCAGAAATATTTAAAAATCTTGTAGATCAACTGGGTAATCTTGAGTTGAATACTATGATAAAACAATTACTAATTCTGTTGACCATAGCATAAAGATTTCCTTAGACCTGAAGATTTCTTATCATCTAACCTGTAGATGAATCACTGAATTTTTGAAGTAAATTTGAAGTGATATCTATGGACCTTTTCGGCCTATGTTGGAACCATGCTTCTACCAATTAATTGCCCAATTTGTGTGAGCCTCCTTTCCAGAAGAAAGAATCAAGTCCATTCAAATGGACAATGCTAACGAGTTTACCTCAAAAGCATTATATGGTTTTGGGAATTAATGTAGAGCTTTTAATACATCATGTCCACATAATAGAATGGCCCTGCAGAGTCATTATTAAGGGAATAAAATTTATTGCTTGACTACTTTGCAGAATAGTAGGCTACCCATCAGTTGTTGGGGCCACGCAGTGCTGCACACTGCGATATTAATTCAACTCAAATCAACTGTATATAATTTCCCCGTTGCAGATAGTGCATGGAAGAGAATTAAGTATTTCCCATCTGCGAAAATTTTGGTTATGTTGTATACATGCCAATCTCTCCACCATAGCATACCGCCATGGGACCTCACCAGAAGTTGAGGGTCTGTACATGGTTCGGTACGCTGATTGTACTAAGGACATATTTCGGCATTAGGGGATGATAAGTACCACATTAAAGAATGCCGAGTCCTTAGATCCACACACTAAAGAGACCGAACTTGAAGTTCGGAAAGTAATAAATCTGCAACAAGTAAGCTAAGAATTTGCCAAATACCTTCACTGATCATAAGGTAGTGGAAATATCTCATATACCTGAAGTGTATGCACCTGAAAGAGTGGAAATATCCTAGAAGGATATTGAACCCACTCTTGACCCTCATGATAAAATGAGGGGGAGGCCTCTAGGTGCACGGGACTCAATTCCGCGGAGACGTCCGCAGAAAAGGAGAACCAAATAAATGAGAACACTACCCATGATAGTGGAAGAAGCTCAACCTGATGTTGAGAAAATCCCTGAAGTGAGCCATCTAGAAGATGGTAACATCCCTGAAGTGATATATCCTGAAGATATAACCCCAGCGTATATTTGTGCGCACAATCCAACGCTGGGAAGTCGGAACACCCAGACTTCATCGTTGTGGGAAATCATGAGAAGCTGAAAGAAATTGATAAAGAGACATCCCTGGAGTGATGCAGGAGAATTATATATGAAGAAAGACTACAATTGTCGACATATTTTGCCTCTAAAAATTGCTAAAATCTGGATCCAGAACCAAAGTCCATGGCAGAGTGCCAGAAGCGCTCATCTAGGTTCACCTGAAAAAGCAATTGAGGTAGCGCTCGCTAAATGAGAGGAAAGTTCTTGGTCCTGTTGACAGAACATTTTTCTGAAATATTCCCTGTAGGATTAAATGGATTTTTCATCCTGAAGAGATATGAAAATATCCAGGTGGTGAGATATAAAGCGAGGCTTGTAGCACAAGGGTTTTAGCAGAGACCCATCATCGATTACGATGAAATCTGTTCTCCTGAAATATGTGGAATGACGTTCCGAAATTTAATATTGATGGCAGCAAGCTTAAACTTTTCAATACAATTGATGATTGTAATGACCACATATTTATATGGGTCACTGAATACAGATTCAAACAGTCGATAAGGATGTGGTACAATCGACTTAGTAAATTCCTCCTGAAGAAGGAATATGGTCCCGTAGGAATATTGTCCCTGTAGAGATTATACCTTTGTAAGAAAATCTCACGGGAATGCGTTTTGGCTAAGACGTGTAATCAACCATGTCCAGAAGTCATGTGGTATGAATACCGTTAATTCCCCTACTATTATCTATGAAGATAATACTGCTTGTGTTGCACAATTGTAATTGGGTTATGAAAAGAGCAATATCACGAAGCATATTGCTTCTAAGTTCTTTTATCCCCACAAACTCCAGAAGAATGGTGAGATAAAAATAATGCAAATTAAGTCGTGTGAAAATCTAGCAGATTTATTCACAAAATCCTTGCCAAATTCACCTTCCAAGGTATGTTAATGGCATTGGAATGAGGCGGCTTAGAGATTTGCATAGTTCAGGGGAAGTAAACCCCTGAACCATAATCCCTTTGCATGATCCTGAAGATCATAAGTTGTACTCTTTTTCCTTTGTGAGTTTTCCTGATGTTTCTCACATAAAGGTTTTTAATGAGGCAACAAACGCAACATAAAGAGCGAGTGTGATGTACTCTTTTCTCCATCTCTTTTTTCCCACTAGGTTTTTGAGTGGAGTTTTTAATGAGACATATGCATTACGCGGAATTCGCCCAAGGGGAAGTGTTATGAGATAACCTCCTAACCGTATTCGGTTAGGAGTCTATCTCTTAATATGTGTGCGAATCCGAACTCTCCTTGAGGGGACTGCTATATATATACCGGGTGCCTCCTATTGTATTTACATACATTGATCAATAAAGAAGAGAGAGCTCCACCCTATATCTTGTGTCTCTTGTTTTTGTGTTCTTGTGTTCTTGTTGATTGCCGGTGATCGACGTGGGTGAACTACTCGTTTTACAACATGTATCACCCGTGCGCGCCGCTCTGAGCATTCTTGACCTAGCCGCACAACACGTGGCGATGAGGAGTAATTTCAGAGCAGCTGATGCAGATGACCTGACACTGTAGACGCAGTGCATGGGAGGTTAAATTTGTCTGGTTTTGTTGTTTTTCTCCGCAGTTTAAATTTTTTTGGTTCAATTTTTTTTTGGCGAATTTGAAAATTTCTAAGCTGAAATTTTCTGACTTAAAATTTTATAGTCAAAACCTGTCGTATAGAAAGTTTTTGAATAGAAAGTTCTCTAAGTTTAAATTTTTTGAGTTGAACCTTTTCTGATTTGAATTTTTTGATTTAATTTTTTTTCGAGTTGAAATTTCCCGATTTGAAACTTTTTTGGTCGAATTTTTTTACTTGAATTTTAAATTGGAACTTTTCAAACCAAAAGTTTTTTGAATAAAAACTTTTCGAACCAAAATCTTTTGAATTGAAAGTTTTATGAGTTGAAACTTTCGAGTTGAAATTTTTCGAGTTGAAACTTTCCGAGTTGGTATTTTTCTATTTAAAACTTTTCATGTTGAAACTTTCTGAGTTGAAACTTTTTTGAGTTGAAATTTTTCGAGTTGAAACTTCCTAATTTGAATTTTTTCTATTTAAATTATTTGAGTTTTAAATTTGAGTTGAATTAAATTTTCAAAGTCTAAATGTTCTAATTTAATTTTTTTGTTTTAGAGGGAAGGAGGTAGGGGAAGTGAACAGGGAAAAGGGAAGGGGGATGAATGGAGAAGATGACACATGGCATCCTAAAGAGGTTATCTTAAATTTATTACTTTGTGATTAACCTCAAAATAGTCATTCCCAATGAGAGGTACACACCACCAAATACATACACACGAGTGTACACACAACACGCATCTGCGAGTGCGTCATCGTAACATATGCCTACCATGCCAGCCTACCATGCCTGGCCTCGGAAACAAGGCATGATGGGCGGAATGGCACTTCGGTTGAGCCGTGCTCGGGATAGGTTGGCATGGTAGCGGCACGGCAACACGTTACTCATACTAGAAGAAGAGAAGGGGAGGGTAGCAACATACCATGGGTGCTTGACGGTGATCTTGAAGAGCTCCTTCATGCACTTGTGCTCGCATAGGTACACGCTCGTTTCCAGGATGTATTGGTAGAGCGCGTTGCTCTAGAGAGGGTCTTGTAGTCGATCTCAGAGTGGCATGTTGTGGCAACCCGAATAATTAATCCAGAGCAGTAATAATAACAATATAGTAGCTAACAAAATATCGAGCGACCCGACACTCTATTAGATACTATACTGTGTTCAGAGTGTTGCGACAGAACAATACTTAGAGACTGAATGGAAACATATTACATTCCAAGTCACGTGGGGTTATATGTTCAGTACAATAATTTTACATTAGGTCCAAGTACAACAAAAATACAATACCAAAGGTATTAACTATTCCATAGACTATCGAAGTTACTGAACAATCTAGCCAACAAGCTAATCATCCTGATACTTTCCATTCTCGTAACCCAGATCTTGCGCGTGCTTGTCACCCCATGCCTCGTAGGCGAGTCCATTGGGATTCATAACCCCACCCAGCACTTGACCACTATGGCAATTCTCTAGCAAAGTGGGATTTAGCAAGAGTGAGTATAAAGTACTCAGCATGCATTAGTAGCAAAATGAAAATTATGATTTTTTTTCCAATACTCATCGCACATCCATCTCTCTCTCAAATCTATTTTCAGGAAAATAGGTTTATTAGGACAACATAGGTTTCAAATTTTAATTCTTGAAATTGCTACTGTCACTCGTATATGAGGCAGACTTAGCTTCCGTAGCCTCCAATCCAGAGAGACATGCATGAATTCATGATTTAACCCAGCGCAGGTTTGTACCCCTGAATGTTTATCATTAGTCTAGTATTAGATCTCCAAACCTGTTACTATAGTGAGGGACACCTATCCCTAGAATACCCACCAAATTCGTAGCTAACAATTGTACCATACTACCGCAGCAGTACTGATACTAAACCGAAGGCTTTACATATATAGCTTGAAAGAATCAACAGCAGCTGATTTTCAGTGTCGTCTCACTGGGCCTTCCGACATACCCAGCTTCACACACGTATTTATCTACTCTTACTTAATGTGAAGATCATAATAACTCCTAGGATAACATTTTCTAGCCGATTCCACACACTACGATTGATATTGAAAATAGGACTCATTTCCTCGAGTGTAATTGTTTATTCTTATATCATAGCCTATGTAGAGGACCCCGCCGGCCCACAACCTTCTCATCGGCGCTCTCTACCCACCATAATAATTGTACGCCACATCTAACTACCAATTCTTCCAAATTAACCCATTATCAAGTTCCCAATTCAATCCACTAATCATTTTCTCAATTTAATACAACTATTAACTCATCAATTCAATTAATCAACCCATAATTTCATTCAGTTCCAATTTAAGATTTCCAATTTAAATATAAAACTTCCAATGCATGAATGATACACATAGATATACCGACATCAATTTAAAGATATTTAATGAAAATTGATCAAAGGGAAGTTTGCCTGGAATAAAATTAGAAGGTACGGCCTCGCTCAAATACTGGGATGGGTGGTCTGACAGGTTCGGTTCGAGACCTGATAATTGAAAGTATTAAACTACAGCAATTAATCGGAGCAAATTTTTATGGAGTCCAACCATGCAAGGGTGGCTAAAGACCACTGTAGTGCTGCTGCCCGTTTAACCAAAAACCACTAATTTGGGGAAAAAATTCAATTTTACAAAGCATTAAACTCAGTAGATTTAATTATTACAAAAGTTGTAATTTTAAATACTTGTTACCGATTTAATCACAACTTTTAAAAAAAAATTTAAAATTTTCCTACGATCAAGGAACACCTAAATTAATCTACATGGTTCGCACAGGGGACCTATTTCTAATTCCCCCCTCTTTTCCTCCTTTTCTTTTTCTTTTCTCTTTTTCTCTTCTCTCCTTCTCTTTTCTCCCTCTCCTCCTTCCTTTTCCTAGCCGACACCTCCCTTAGCTCCCTTTGGTTCCCCTCTCCATTTCTTCTCCCATGGGAACCAAACTCTCTCTTTGGTCCTCCTCACAGTATCGGATGCCGGCCTCCTCCACTCCCCTATCGACCTTCGGCCCTGCCGCCTTCCTCCTCCTCTCACCTGGCCTCTTGGCTCGACCGATGCCTTGCCCTCGCCTGACTCGGCCCTCCACCACTTGGGCCGCTCTGACCGCAAGTGTAGGATCAAGGATAACCGACTAGAGGGGGGAATAGGAGGTTATAAAATTTTTCGGCTCTAATTGCAATATGTCACTACTTGAAACTAAGAGCAATACAATTTGCAATCAAGACCTAAAAATTCTACGTCTCACTAGAGTGCACCAACAAGTCTACAACTAAGAATGTAGATCGAATTTAGCTAGAGTACTACATAAGCAAACTAGTGAAGCAAATTAAACAAGTTAAGGACAAATACGCAAACCACAAATTGGAGACACAAGATTTATCCCGTGTTGTTCGGAGACTTGCCGGTCTCCCCTAATCCACGTTGAGGTAGCTTGACTCACTTCAAGCCAGCTCCTTTGCGCAATTGAGCATTCCTCGTATACTCGGGGTATCTCTTCCCCACTCTGGGTAGGCGAGCTCATTGCCTTTACATCGAATTGGGTCTTCTCACAAGCTTCGTCAAGAAGATCACCAACTCACCACCACCACACCGTCTAGGAGACGGCAACCTCCAAGAGAATAGAAAGGTGGATCCTCACTTGAGTGCTAAAACGGTTTTCAATTGGCTCAAACACACGCAAAGTGAACAAAGCTTTTGAATCCTCTCAAATGAAGAATTGAATGCAAATGATAGCGGAGAAGGTTGCTAGAGCTCAAGAGTAATCAATGAATGTCTAAGGATCTCTAGAAATGCAGTTGGGGGGGTATTTATAGCCCCCACCAACTAAACTAGCCGTTACAACCTCTGTCCTAAAAAAATCAGCGGGAGCGGTAGTGAAAGTGCAAGTGACTCTTGCAATGATTTTGGTGATTAATGACAAACGTATTTTGATGACAATCATATTAATATCAATGAAAGATGTTTTGTGCTTAATTGACATGCATATATTGTTATTGATTATGTTTATGATGCATGGCTTTAGTGTTTAATGACAAGCGCGTATTGATTGCAATCTTGTTAAGGTCATTAGTCTATTAAGTAATTAATTCATGCCAATCCTCTAGGTTGCGTGTTAATATGAGACTAAGATGATTATTTTTTAAGATTACTCTAAGTCTCACCTTAATAAGAGGAGTTTGGTATATCTTTGGTTAAATTCTTTCATCAATTTTAATTGAGTGCATATTGATAAATTGCATATTCATTTTGATATATTTAATAAATAATCTTTCATATGTCAAGTGTTCCTAGTTGTGTCATGTTTATTTACATGGAACACTTGTTGTGTTTTATTTGCTCACACACATTTAAATCTAATTCATACTTATTGAGCTTTTGGGACTAATATGTTTGCTGAGTGCTTTGGTAAGAATTAGGTCCTAAAGTTGTGTGTATGATGACCAAGTGGTTTGAAGGATGACAAGCGAGTCGAAGTTAATAAGACGACGGTGTCACCAAAAGTTGAGGACTAAGTCAAGACCGACTTGGCGTGGAGATCGTCGAAGAGGATGATCAAGTCAAGGTTGATAGGATGAGAGTCTCATGAGGTGAATTGAGTCAAGTTGGACAAGGCGAAGATGTCATCAATTATATGGTGAAGGTTTTCATGCACCGACATTAAGAAGGAAGACGGCAAGTGACTATTTCTAGACTTGTATTATCTTTGATTTAATTTGAGTTTAAGGATTGACATACTATTAAGAGGGATGCGACTTCGAATGACTTTTAGATGTGTCAAGTGCTCAAGTGATCCATCCTTGTGAAACTTAGAGAGAGAGAGTGGTGTTGGTGTTGCCGGAATGTGAGAGTTGTTGGTCTCTCTTGGATTCTTTATGAAATCTATTTTTATCCTTTGAGATTTGGGTAGTGATACCTTGTTATTTGTGTATCCCTCGTTCTTAGCTTTCCGTAGAGTCCAAATTCACTGAAATCGGAGTCCGGAGTCAAAAGTTATGCTCGTTTTCGTCGGGCTCTTGGGTAGCCGTTGGAATATAGTTGGGAGGCTGGTTCCTTGGTGCTTTGAGGTGTATTCTTAGTGATCTTGAGCTCCCAAAAGCCCCTCTAACCCTAGATCTTAGTGATCCCCTTTTTGAGTGAAGGGTTGGGTGTGAGAGTGAGTAGTGCTCGGGTTGAGTGTGATTAGTGTGGTTGAGCACTTGAGTTCATCTCCAAGTTTGTTTTTCGTGAGCATTTGTTGCTCTTGGAGGTTGAGGACTCCTATACGGCTAGGAGGTCGCCTACGAGCCACCGTTTTTGTGGTGTGCCGTAGGAAGTTTGTAAAGGTTGGATTCCGCCTCCGAAAGGAAATGGATCAAGAAGTGAAGCCGGCGAGTGCAAGGTGCAACACCGAGCAGCTAGCGGGTTGAAAGAGACCCCCGTGTCTTGGGTGACCGGGCCATCGGCAAGTGCAAAAGTGCAACACCGGGAGGACAAGGGTTGAAAGAGACCCTGGCTTGGTGCCGCCTCAACGGAGACGTAGGATTCCCTCAAGGATCCGAACTTCGGGATAAAATCTTCGTGTCTCCTTCTTTATTTCGGTTTTATCCTCTTTGTTCATCCGCTTAATTTGCTCTCGATTCTTGTGACTAGATTGATTAGATTGCATCTATTGCATCTATTCTTGCTTGTATCCTTACTTTGTTGCAGTAGAGTAATTTGTATCTCTAGATTTGAAGAAGTGTCTAATTTTATTGCTCATACTCTGTTTTGGCTGAACCAGGCAACCCGGAGTATATTGATCCGGAGTATCCGGATATACCGGAATATCCGAACCAAATATCCGGAGTATCCGAGTTGACTGTCTCGGGCTGAATTGTCTAAATTGCAGAATTTAATTATACCCATTACTTCCGCATTATCTCTGATACTTTAGTTTAAATTGGGTATAATTTTGTAATAGCCTATTCACCCCCCTCTAGGCCGACATCCCGGTCCTTTCAGGTAGTACCGTAGGCAAAAAGCCGGCACTACCACTCATCTGCAAACCAACCGTAACGGTCAACTATGTGCATTAAATGCGCGCTAAAACGGTCTTCAATTTGAAGTCCGGTACTATCGGCGTTGAAAGTGCGGTAGTACCGCTAATTTGGTCAATATCCAAATCAAATCATATGCTTTCTAGAAAAAGACTACCGCTATTAAAATCCCGGTACTACCGCAAAGTCGGTAGTACCGCTTAATGCACCGCGGTAGTGCCGACGATGAAAAAGATCCAGAGAAGCACGAAATGACACCTTACTGGGAAAAAGCTACCGCTATTCATAGTGCGGTACTATCGCAAACCCGGTAGTACCGCTCTTTACCCAGCGGTAGTGCTGGAGGAAAATTGGTGCCAAGACTTCAAAAAAAATGCACCATACTGGAAAAGACTACCTCCTATCTGATGCCGGTACTACCGTGAACCCAGTAGTACCGTTGATAACACTGTGGTAGTACCGCTCATCAAAAAAGTTCCAGGGTACATACTGGTTTTTAGCTACCGCTAAATTTGTCGGTACTACCGCCTTGACGGTAGTACCGTGTTTATACTTGCGGTAGTACCGGCCTAGAGAGAATTGAGAATTCACAGAAAACGACTCTCTGTAAAATAGCTACCGCTATATAAATGTCGGTAGTACTGCAATAGCGGTACTACTGCGAATATACCTGCAGTATGTCGGTTTTACTGAAGATGCATGATTTTCAAAACTGACTTTTCGAAACAAGTTTTAATATGCATTTTGAAGAATCTTTGAGCCAAATTTCAAACCATTTGATACTTCAAGATACTAATCCACTTTCCCTCTTTATAGTACGGTAAATATTCTAAAAAACCGATCTTTTCTCCAAGACTCCGAGATCAGTAAAAACATAAAAAGACAATATTCTATACTTGTACCTTGATCACAAGTCTTTAGCCTTCTTTTCTTGTCCTCTTTATGCCTAACCATGTGAAGTCATAGTTGCAATCAACCTGTTCTTAAATTCTAGAGAGAAGTGATTAGTCTTTTAAGTCGATTGTCATTAATTACCAAAACCAAAACGAATTTGGGGGCCTAGATGCTTCAGCAAGCCACCACCGGTCACCCCCCTCTCTCTACTATAGCCAATCCTCCCCACTGGCTCCTCTCCTCTCACTGCTCCCCTTGGCTCGACCCCATGCTGGCGCCGCCTCTCCTCTTCCCTTCTTCTCCCCCTGATTCCCCTCCTCTCCCCTCTTCCCCTCTCTTCCTCCCTACCCTAATGTACTACCCCAGTCCGTCGGCCTTCTCCCCCTGATTCCCTCATTACAGATATTTCCAATGTTTGATTTACTCTCCAAGATTTTATTTTTATTATGTTTAATGGTCGATGATGATTTGAAGCTTGTCCCAGTGGCGGTTTGGCAGTATTGCTGTGATACTCATGGGCAATCACACACCGGGGAGTGCGAGATGGTACATGAGCACGCGCAAGGTCGCCCCTCCTACGGCTACAACTGAGACCACTAGGGAAATACCCCGATCTACTCAATGCCCTACTATTAACTTCATCTGGGTGCTACACAACTGAGTGCTAGTACTCTTAAGGTTGTGCACCTGATGGAGTGGTTCGGGGATGGGGAAGTCGAGGTGGTTGATGCACTGGTGGTGGGAGAGGGTCCTATTGCTTGGGGTCTCCTCCTCCTCCTTGCTGCGGTTCAACCCCCCCTTTTGCCTTGTGCTTGCTCCAGCTTGGGGCTTCTCCTCCTTCTCCTGGTTTCTTCTTGGCTAGATCCCCTTCTTGTTCTTGGCTGGTTCTTGCTTAAGCTTGAGTTCTTGCTCTCAGTTCTGGGATGGCTCTCAGTTTGCTTGCTCTGGAATGGGAGTGTGTTCGACTAGAACTGAGGAGATGAGGATGTGCCTTGTTGCCTCTCGGCTGGAGTGGTGAAAAGGAAAGTTGCTGCTTCGGTTGCCTCAATTAGAATGAAGGGCATGGCTCCTGTCGGGACCCGAATATGCAAACCCGGACCCTCTGTGTAATCTGTACTAGTCCAGGATCACGCTAGTACACACAGGCATACAGGGTTGTTCATCACATCCATACACAACGGAAATATAAATAAAGTACTTCATATATTGAAATAACTGTTGCAAGACCTTAAGGTCGCCTTACATAATTCAGCCACGCAGGGCTTACTCAAAAACACAAGTAAATAATCATAAATAAGCAGCGGATAAATAAGTCTTGATGGCCCCCAAGTCTCCACAGGCATCTGACGTGGTTCGCTCCTTAGTTCTCTGGTCGTCCGCGTACTCCTCCTCCCAAGCCGGGTAGACTCATCTTCGATGTTTTTGTTTAAGCAAGGGTGAGTATACAACATACTCGAGAAGTCATGCACAGATGTGCAACTCTAATACTATATGCATGGCTTATTCCAAAGGAAAGGCTTAAGTGGTTATTTTGCGCTAAACAAAGATTTTGCTTGGATTAAATAACTCTAATAGATTGAAGCAGTAAATCCATATTACATAAATAATTGTCATTCTCTTTTCAACGATTTGGCACAAAGCCTAGTCAACTTCATTGGCACAAAGCCCCCAATTCCACACTTTGTTTTAGAAATCTACCCCTTGACTGTAATCCCGAGCTTTGTCGATGCAGTGGACTCGGCTATTCGAATAGTTTTGACACACTCTGCAGAGGTTGTACACTTTACCCACATGATACTGATCTCACACCACAAAGGCGATTAACTATAACGAAGCTTTTGAAACTTCATCTACACCAATGACCCTCTCGGTTTGTGCCATACACCATCCCTTCCCTTAGCAAGGCGAAGTATGGGACCGACAACACCGTTGGATAGGGTACCAAGCCGTAGCTCCAGACGCCTCCTCGATTACTCCCAAGTAATCACACCCTTAGGTATCAAAGGTAAGACTTGATCCTACTAGACTAAGACTGTCCCACACCACCATGTGGTTGTACAAAGGCCCGATTCAAAGGCTTGCAAGGTTAAGTCCTTAACTGTCGAGGGCAAGGCATCCATCTCACAATCGACCCAAAACATCTCACATCGCTCATCCCAATGCCGCAAAAATTTGTTTCTCAATATCTGTGCCATAAAGGCCCACCTGGCATAAAGCCCCATACCACTTGCCCCAGACTAAATCTTTTCCCCACCCTTGTTCAACTATTGTGCAACACATGCCAATGATAACCGGTTACCATGTAGAACCACAAAGGTACCTACACTTCACATCTTCCCGTGACAAGTTCACACTTAACATTCCAAAATCATCTCACTTGTCATTAGTCAATATTATTTTGCTTATTTTGAAACAAGGTTCACGTAAGCACAACTAAGCATCTAGTCACGGTCTAGCCTCCCGTGTTGGCACAATCATATTATCCAACATTTTAATCCCAACTTAAGGCAACAAGGAAACATATGACATACAAATAATATTAACAAGGGTGAGTTAACAATTAGGTTGATTAACTAATTACCCAAATTAAATTATTTATTTTATTCAACATAACATGCATACTTTAAATCGAAATATATCTTTAAAATGCTAGGATCAAAATGGTCAAAGCACGACTTGCCTTCAAATAGCTGATACTCTTGATCTAAGTCTTGAGCTTGGTCTTCGACTTCCACACTCCCGCTCAGATCAACGTCTACGCGTAGCAAACAACCAGGTAAACACACAATCGAAAAAATAAAACCGCAAATCAAATTAATGCGTAATTTCGCGAAAACTTCCAGAAAATTAGTTTAGCATATTCTAAGATTTATAAAATTTATTTCGACATTTTGACACGTATAGTTTAGTAGTTGCAAAATTCGCAAGTTTGTAGTTTCCACAATTAATTTAACAGTATAAATTTAATTGTAAAATTTCACAAAATTATCAGTAGAAAGGTATTAATATTTATTAATTAACAAAATTTGTTGCACGCAGTTTGGACTTAAAACAAATTCGCAGCGAAAAAGACAAATTTCGCAATTGTTAGAAAAATGCATGTACAAACTAAATTTCTATTTTTCTAGCATGCTACTGTTCATGGCGTATACACATATGCTTCTAGTTAATTTGGAGTTACGTGAAATACCGAGCGCAAATAAATTTTTGTATTTAGATGTGTATACTTCCTAATACGACCAGTATAAATGTAGATAGGAAATTTATACATGCGAATCGGCCAGACGATCGTAGCGGGACATGGCCTTGATCGTGGGAGAGCAATGACGACGGCAGTGAACACAGCTAGCCAGAATGAGTCGGCGGCGACAACGGCTACGGCAACGACGGCGACTACGGCTATACGTGCGTGCTACGCGGAAAAACAGCATGGTAGATATACATATGGCAAACAGACACACAATACCATATTCATGCAACTAGCGTTAAGCAACAGAGAGTGCCGCAACAAGTTCTACGATATTTGTGTCAACCGACTATATCTACGCGCAGCTATTTCTACACGCGATTTGACCAAGTATATATATACATCGATTCGGCCAAAAATCTACGTTCAACCGACTAAACTATATATATATATACGTGAAAATATATATACATCTACCGTCCACAGTACACGCATATAGAAAAACCATATAAGCCTAACACATGTATACATGCATCAATACATGCGGACAAGATTAATTGATTGATATAGATAGAGCGCGCATAAAAGAAAATAAGGAGAACTACCGGACGACGCGAAGCAGCGGCGCAATTCGTTGGGCGTAGGAAGAAGGCGGCGTGGCCGGAAGGTGCGCTCGTGACGTAGACGGTGGCGGCGGCGATAGCAGCGGCGACGTACACGGCGGCGATAAGCGGCGACGAGATTGGCGATGTGGCAGCGTCGACAATGACGGCAGCGGCGACTGGCGACCAACTGTGACGACGTCAACAGCGGCGAGGAAGTAATGAAAATGGTGTGGCTAGAAGGTAAATGGCTAGAAATGTTAGATATGAGGGAAGGAATGGAATGGTTAGAAGATGCCTGGCTAGTAAATTTTAAATGGCTTGGGTGTTCACGCATAGGAAAGGGAAATAGCCAGGACGTGATGCGATGCCAGGAGTGCAAAACGCCTAGCCATTCAAGCTTCGCTTAGGAAATGAAAGGACTGGAAGAAACGTGCAGGCATTGCACTAATAACACATTCCTACATGCATGGCACTCACGATGGAGAATCAACTGGAATGAAGTTCGTGCGCCACTTAAGGAAAATGGAACGGCTGGGAAGAAATGAGTATTCATGAGCACAGGGAAACAGCTGCATGAGAAACGGCTGGATTATTAGATTTCCGTTTCTGCATTGGAATGATTCGGTTACCATGTGCATTCCTGTACACAAGGAAATGGAAGAACGCCTCTAGCACATGACGTCCACAGTGTACCGATTCAAATTGGCTAGAAAATCAATCGTCACTACAGTAGATACGTATACACGTTTCAAAACATGTTGAGAGAAAATTAACGGAGAGGTTCCAAAATCTGAAAAAAAAATCCTCTAAAATACTAGGAACTATTTGGAACCTAACGAAGTTTGTTTCGTGATTTTTCGACGTATGGATTTCTCGCTAAAAAAATCTTTTAGTGAATCCAGACACTGTAGGTTTTGTAAAATCAACGACTTACGTTATATAACATATTTTTCGAAAATATTTGAAGCAAACACTCTCGTCTATCAATTATCTTTATTTTAAACCAAATTTTAGATTTTATGCTTATTCGAGAACACCGGACCTTTATTTAACGTGATTATTTCAATAGACTTGAATCCGATTTACTCGCGAGGCTTCCAAGTAGACTCCGAAAAATTACAAATAATCCCAGAAACACACCAAATATATTAAAAGAAATTTTTAGGCTGTTACAGCTCCCTTGTCCCTTGCCTTGATCACAGTGTGCCCAAGGGATATGCATTGTTGTGTTGGTCTTTGATGGCTGGTCCTTGGTTGTCTTTAATGGTCAAAGTTACCGTGCCCTCTTTTGAGCCTTTATTGTTTTACTAAAAGGTGAAGTGGCTATTGGGCTCTAAAAAACTAAGAATACCCCGCAATCTTTACCAGGTTTGTATCGATTGCCGTGTGATGAACCCTGAGACTAGTGAGAGGTGCTGACCTAGCCCCAGACGGGTATGGTATCTCTGTGATCAATACCCTCGCCTGCGGGTCTGGCGGCAATCCCCAAAACTAACTTTATCCGTTCTACTCGCATTTTAAATTTTATAAACAAAATACGTTGATTACTATACTGATTAGCTGCTCAACACTTTTATTTTTTTAATTAATACTCTAAGTTGTTTCACATGTTTTCTGCTTGCTGCCGCTGTCGTTGGTTTGCTTATTCATCGTGGTCGCCGCCGCCGCTGCCTCGGAGACGACGAAGCAACGATTGGTTTATATAACGCAACACAATGGATTGATTGGGGAGGCATGTGGCCCAGGATAGCGGGAATAGGGGGGCCGGGATGGCTAGGAGGAGAAGGGGAGCAAGGACACTAAGGCCAGGGAGGCAGAGGGGAATAGTCTACGCGTGTGATTGTAGTATGATCTACACTGGATTTATTCATACTCGGCGCTCATGGTAAAATGTTGTTATCGCCTGCTTTCATATACATG
Organism: Rhipidocladum racemiflorum; assembly: GCA_036346355.1. Taxonomy (NCBI): domain Eukaryota; kingdom Viridiplantae; phylum Streptophyta; class Magnoliopsida; order Poales; family Poaceae; genus Rhipidocladum; species Rhipidocladum racemiflorum. The sequence goes on along the minus strand of CM070570.1, from coordinate 11,284,616 downwards.
GGTTTCGGTTGCTCATGTCACATTCAATTCTTAACTATTGCATAGCGGCAACCAGGGCTACATTGCAGAGAAGTGTTCTAAATCTACAGGGATCGCATTTTAGGCCATGTTGTTATAACAATGGTGCAAAATTTTTGTTTGATATTTTGGATCTATTTTACACCTTTATTCCTTTGCTATCATTTCCTATGATATGCCATTTCGCACGAGATGTTCTACTGGTTCCGATGTCTACCATCTCTTATAAAGTCACGTTCAGTATGGTAAGGAGAATAATTGAAGAAAGGAGGTCATCCCTCATGCTCAAGATGGTGAAGGCAATCACTTGCATCAAGGATTGGGAATTAGTAAAAGAGCGACAATAACGTCAACCAGAGGATCCCAAGATCATGCAGACGTACGCTGACCTGGAATGCATGAATAATTTGAATATTGGGGAGTAGTTAGTATGTATGCATGTTGTTAATGTACTTTTTTCCTTACTAAGAGAACTCCACTCTGGGACGTAAGGTTTTTAAGAGACAGTAAATTTGTACATGTACTCAATAAATAAATAAAATTTAGTTATTTTTCTTGAATAATTATGTGTATCAAATCATCGCCAACAGTCGACGCTCACTCCTCGACGATGGGGGGCGTCCAAAGGCAAGGCCTGGGCCTCGTCGGAGGTGAATTAGGCACGGCATGACACGGCCCGAAGTCCGACGAGTGACGGCCCTACTCCCAGGTCTACACGCCTGGACAAATGATCTCACAAAATCACTACTAAAGTATAAGTTCGGATTAGAACTATGGTGGATAAAGTCGTACATTCACAACTCCACCATCCCATCTTTACCCCTATATAATTCACCAGTTAATTCTTTCCTACATGCACACGCTTTTTTGCCCCCACAGAGGATACCTTTCCTTTGCTCACCCTAACACGTGCACCCAGAAATCCGATTTCCTCATAATCAAGGGCTAAGATGTTTTATCACATTACTTCATCAAATCTAATGAACCAAATTACCCGGTTCATCCCATCAATCCCATCATCCCATCAAACTTTGTGAGCCGCAATCCAATCCCGCCTAATCCAGCGCCCCAATAGCCGCGCTTGACCTACTCCGTCGCCTCCTCCCTAATCCCGCGCCGCGCAGTGGCCCTCCGCGCCGCACCCGCGACACACTCCTCTCTCCCTCCTCCCCGCACCCGCGACACACTCCTATCTCCCTCCTCCCCGCCTCCGGCGATCCATCCCAAACCACCGCCACCGCCTTGCCATGGCCGCCGCGGCCCCCACCGTCACCAAGTCTCCGGCGGCCCCTACACCGGGCGGCTCCCTCCCGCTATCCTCCATCGACAAGACCGTCGCCGTTCGCGTCTCCGTCGACTTCATCCAGGTTTTCCCCCCGTTTGCCGCCACGGCCACCCCCCGGGACCAGCACGCCACGGTTGCCGCCATGCGCGAGGGCTTCGCCAGGGCGCTCGTGCACTACTACCCCGTCGCCGGCCGCATCGCGGAGCCGGTCCCAGGGGAGCCGGAGATCGAGTGCACGGGGGAAGGGGTCTGGTTCGTGGAGGCCGAGGCGAGCTGCGGGCTCGAGGAGGCGCGCAACCTCGAGCGCTCGCTGTGCATCCGCCTTAACCCGAGCCACGGGCTTCCTCTCTGCCTCTCGCTCTCCCAAATCCCCAATCCGATACGATTACTCCGAGCCCCCATCTCGACCGCGTCGTCGCCGTGCTCTCCCGCGCGCCCGTGGCCTCGTTCGCATTCTGGTGAGAAGGGAGGAGGTAACTATTCGATTCCAGGGTGAAAGTTTGGATCTTGATGCGAAAAAGATGGAATCTTTTTGTGCTTTGCTCTCTCCCCTTTTGCTGGCCTGCAACTAATCAGTTCGGATTAGAATCTTTGATCTTTTGTCGAAACACTGCCGATTTCTTTCTTAGAGATGCCCTATAATTGTACTGCCCTTGTCTTATTATCAAATAGTAATACATATAGATTAACAAAGATTTAGGAGATCTCAAAAATGCTTTGGATTGATTCTGTGTGATGTTATTTTCGGAGGAAATGGAGAATCTGATCGTCTCGTAGGCCCATCGATGTCTTTGATGGAGAAGGTGTTGTCCGTGAACATCCTCTCCTCGAGACTACTTCAAGGAGCTCTCTGAGGCTCAAGGCGTACCACGGGGTTATCGGCGAGATCTACAACCAGTCGACCACCTTGAACCATGGATGACCGGCAAACCGCGGCCCCTCCTCCGCGTTACGCCTCTGTACAAGTTCTTTACCATGAAGCTCACCGTGAAGCGGATGCACGAATTTCTTTGAAGCATCCTGATTCTCCGTACATCAGAGCTGTAAGTCTACGGTTTGTTGGTTCTCCCAATGTTCATTTCTGTTTCTGTGTTTCACGATCGCATATTGCATGCAGACTGCAATATTGGGGAATTAATAAATGTAAGAGAATTTCCTAAAGCACTGAATTTAGTTGTATGTGTGTAGACAGTGTCATTGAAAATGAGTCTCAGTGTATTGATAGGTAAGTTTTCCTCGGTAAATGTAGTGGGATGACTTGGAAATCTTTGTTGGAATCCTGGTAAGATCCTTGATAGGTAGTTGAGTCTCCACGGAAGAAACAAACATTTCCATTTGTGCATGGCACTAGCTTTTAGAGAACCTGGAATGTTTAGCTTATTAAAACTTTAATTTCAGCTCTCAAACAATAAATCAATAATAACCATTTAAATCAATAATTACAGCACTATATGAGAGTATGAAATCCATTTCAGAGTCCGAAGTGCAATGAGGATGAGGATGCTCCAAAGTAGGTTATGAAGAGGATATTTCTCTGGTAATCTTCGAGCTCCTTTCATCCTGTTTCTGTTTTGCCCCCTATTGGCTCTTATGGATAATCCCGCAATAAATGGGATAGTTGGCCTATATTACCTGGTGGGCATAATTATCTGCCATGGAGTCGTTGATTCTCTATTAGGGACTGTTAAGATCTGAATGTAGTGGTAGCAGTCTGGTAGTACACTGAAATTCAGTTTGTTTAACTGTTGTCTGTTCTTTATCTAATGGTATCCTGGTACTTGTGTTGCGCCCATTGGTGATGGTAGGTCGATGAAGGCGACCTGGAATGTGAGGTTGAATCCGTTCCTACCCCAAGCAACGAAACATTAGTTGAGGCCTCAACGTTTGCCAAGGCATCGCCTTGTGTGTTTTTCAACAGCGTTTCGCCGCAATATGGTCACTTTGCTATGCGCCTGTGCCTACATGAAGTAAATTCCAGTACTAAATCACACGTGTGCAAAATAATGAGCAAAGCACACACTTTCCATTATCTGTTTGTCGATCTAAATAATTGCTCACCATGTCTGTATACCACTGTTCTTGTCATCTCATTTTGTTGTGCCTACATAGATGGAAAATGTCCGATTATGCTAGTATCAGGAATACATTCTTGAATCTTGTTTTCTCTGTTTAACTAAAGGTAGAGTAAGCAATACATTTTGTTTCTGGAGATTAATGGTAAGATCAAAATCGAGCAACATTTTGATGGATGACGAATTTAACGGTAAGGTCTCTGACTTCGGATTGGCCAAGCTTTTGGGGTCAGATAAAAGCCACATTACTACTAGAGTGATGGGAACATTTGGGTACATTCTTCACTCATCTATATCCATTATTTGTGCTCTTTTTGCATCCTTTCTTAACCATGCTTACAAAAGTTTAATAGCCGCTCTGCCAATGAGGTAAATGATTGAGCTTTTTTTTTTGGAACCATGGCAGGAGAACTGACAAATTCATTGAAAGCGGGTTGACTTTCTGGATTTTACATCATTTAGTTTTTTTTATATAACCAATGTTGTTTAAGATGATAATCAAACCCTTTCATCAGGTCAATCTTGTTGAGTGGCTCAAAATGATGGTAGCCAATCGGAGAGCAGAGGAAGTGGTTGATCCAAGCCTAGAAATTAGACCGATTGTTAGGGCTCTTAAGTGAGCTCTGTTAATCGCACTAAGATGTGTTGATCCTAACTCTGAAAAGAGACCTAAGATGGGCCAAGTTGTTAGGATGCTTGAATCCGAAGAAGTTCCATACCGGGAGGTAATGATTGAAAACCTACCTTAATGTATACTGTGAGTAAAAAATGTTTGACATCTCTCCATTTGTTGTAAAAGGATCGAAGAAACCGGAGGAGTCGCACAGGAAGCATGGATATCAAGTCTATTGCAGAGGGTTCAAATTCGACTGAATTTGCAAACAAGGTAGAAAGGACCGGCAGCTCAACATCGAGGCCAGGTCTCGATCCTGAGGTTTATAAATCTATGATACATCATGAGCACCCATGCTCGTTGATCATTCGAGTAATGATGTTAATCACCAAGGTGATTCTGTCTTGATAGGAGATATTGGTAGGTAAAGGAAGGCATGCCGGATATTCTTGGCTAAAAATTTTGGCCTTGCTATTAGGTCGGCGAAATTCCCTGGTCTTTTGTTATTCAAAGTTTTTGTGCTTTATAGGTATATATTGGTCTTTGGGATATGATCATTATCGGGATTCGTGATGTTCCTTGGGTGTGTGACAATGGATCATTCTTTTGGGTCTTGCATTGTTACCTTTTCGATTTCGCTTGTTTCTCTGTTTACGCAATCTTTGCACATGAGGAAGGGCGGTGTTAAGCGCCATCATTTCTCAGGTTTATCTAACGAGCGGATGTGACCTTATTGGCGTAATTAGCGGACCCTACATGGTTCATTTTCTTTGGACATGTTAATTTGACTGTCTTTGAGAGTCAAGAGCTCTTTGTCAACACAGTGTCATTTTTTCGATGGAAGATCAGTATGAAAGGTGGTGTATCTTTAAAAAAAATCATTGAGACAGGGCTGTGCAAACAAACGCCCATATCTCGGAAAACAGTCGTGCCTACATTATTTTAGATCAGTATGAAAGGGAGTAGCTTTTTACGTAGCTTGTTGCAAGCATACATAGTTATTTTTGTCATAACTGCTGATTTTCGCCCTCGTTGTTAATATCTCCACACAGCTGTCATTGGACTTTGAGAATTTCCACTGCTTGCCTCTATCACCTGTGCCTGATATAAATGGAGATATTGTATGTCCAAGTGAAACTTCCATAGTTTTGTTAATTCGGGATACATCAATTGCTACTTATGATTCATGCATTATTCATCACTCATAACCTCGACAATATTTGAATTGTATTACCAAATATCGCCGTAGCGTTAGCACGGGCAATATACTAGTTAAGAGAGGGTTTCCACGTACCTTTGCAACCCCTATAGGTCACCTAGTTTTTAATTTCCTCCTATATCTAATTGTCATTTTATCTTAAATTAAGTTGGCATGCAAATAAGTAAATAACCCAAGACTGCCTCCTGTTAGCATTATTGAAAAAAGATAAAGAAAAACAGGTACCCAACCCAAGCACTAATCTGGGCCGGCCCAACTACAGGCCCAACCTTCTTCTCCAAGCTGCCGAAATCAAACTGCTCCCTTCGTCCGGTCGCCCCCCTTTCCCATTTCTTCCTTGCATCAATCGAGAGGGCATCCCCCCCCCCCCCCCCTCCCCGACCCGACGAGAATTTCAAAAACCCTACCTCCCGTACCCGACCCTTCCTCCCGATCTCCCCGACCCCAAACCCTAGCCGCGGCAGATCGCTGAGGCGGCGGACATGGAGGTGCCGCCGGAGATGCTCGACACCCTGGCGGGGTGGTTCGCGCAGTCGCTCTCCCCCGACACCGTCGCGCGCCGCGCCGCCGAGCAGAGCCTCTCCTCCGCCGCCGCCACCCCTGGCTTCGCGCTCGCGCTCCTCGGCCTCGCCTCCTCCCCGCGCCACGACCTTCAGGCCCGGCTCGCCGCCTCCGTCCACTTCAAGAACCTCCTCCGCCGCCGCTGGCCCAAGTCTTCCCCCGACGCCGACGATGCCGACCACCTCCCGCCTTCCGACTGCGCCATCATCAAGGCCCACATCCTCCAGCTCCTTCTCACCGCCCCGCCTCTCATCCAGGCTCAGCTCTCAGAGGCCCTCGCCGCAGCGGCGGCCTCGGACTTCCCCGCCAAGTGGGAGTCGCTCCTCCCGTCCGTCGTCTCCTCTCTCGGCACCGCAATCTCAGCGGGGGACGTCCCCGCGACCAACTCTCTCCTCTCCGCCGCGGCCTCCCTCTTCTCCCGCTTCCGCAACGCCTTCGACAACAATGCCCTCCGCCTCGACCTCAAATACTGCCTCGAGAACTTCGCCGCACCCCTCCTCGAGGTCTTCCTCTCCACCTCCCGCCGCCTTCAGGCCGCCGCGGCCGCGGCGAACCCGCTCGAACTCCGCCCGGTGTTCGAGTGCCTTCGCCTCTGCTGCGAGATCTTCTATTCGCTCAACTCCGTCGACCTGCCTGAGTTCTTTGAGGACCACATGCGCGAGTGGATGACGGAATTCCGTGCATTCCTCACCACCTCCTACCCACCGCCCATTGAGGCAGATGGTGCCCCGGATGCACTCCGTGCTGCTGTGTGTGATAACCTGCAGCTGTACATGGAGAAGTACGAGGAGGAGTTCAGGGGATACTTGAAGGAGTTTGTTGAAGCTGTATGGGGTCTCCTCATGGCGCCGACGGCCTCTCCGTCCCGTGGGCAGCTTGCGGTCACCGCAATAAGGTTCTTGACAACAGTCGCCGAGAGTGTGCATCATGCATTGTTCGGGAGCCCTGAGGCAATGAAGCAGATATGTGATAGTGTTGTTGTGCCTAACCTGCGGTTGCGGGATGAGGATGAGGAGTTGTTTGAGGGGAACTGGGTGGAATATGTCAGGCGTGACGCAGAGGGGAGCGATGCAGATACGCTGAGGCGTGCTGCATGCCGGTTGCTGCGGGGGCTTGCAGCAAACTACCGGGAGCAGGTGGCTGCACTCGTTTCAGCGCAGGTTCAGCAGATGTTGGCTGTATATGCGGCTGATCGAGCAAACAACTGGAAGGAGAAGGATGCTGCAATATACCTTGTTATCGCACTTATGCAGAAGCCCAGTGCCACAGGTGGTGGGACACCTGTGGTTGACATGGAGAGCTTCTTCACATCTGTGATCGTGCCTGAGCTGCAGGGCCCTGATTGGCAGTCTGAGCCAATGCTGAAGGCAACCGTCCTCAGGTTCTTGAAGGAGTTTAAGGATCAGATCTCCAAAGCCACTGCACTGGCACTGTTTCCAAGTGTGATAAGGTTCCTGACGCATGAATCCAATGTTGTCCATTCCTATGCCGCAACTGTTATCGAGAACCTGCTGATCATCAAGGATGTGGTCCCGGTACCAGGGGTGAACATGGTTACCAGGGCTCCACGTTATGTTGCTGCTGATATCAACCCATTTGCCCAACAGATTATTCAGGACCTGTCCAAGGCACTTAGTTTTCCTGATTCATATGAGAACCACTATCTGATGAAGTGCATGATGAGAGTGCTTGGGATTGCTAATATTGCCGGCCAAATTGTTCATGAGATTACTGCTCGTCTTGTGAGTATTCTCATGGAAGTGTGCAATAACCCCAAGAACCCTGACTTCAACCATTACTTGTTTGAGGCTCTGGCAGCTGTGATTGGCCGGGCTGGTGAGCAGGACCCAGCACTCCTACCTGCATTTGAGGCAAGCCTCTTCCCAGTGCTCCAGAGGATATTGGTTGAGGACATCTCAGAGTTCTGGCCATATGCTTTCCAGATATTCGCGCAACTTGTCAATTTGAGTCGACCACCTCTCTCACAGAATTACATGCAGTTATTTGGTGTCCTTCTGAGCAATGCTACCTGGGACCGACCACCGTGTGTTCCTGCCTTGGTCCGCTTGCTGCGAGCATTCCTTCGGAAAATTCCAAATGAGCTAAACCAAGAGGGCCGGCTGCCAAATATCCTAGTGATATTCCGTAGTCTCATTTCGAAGAGCAGCACTGAAGATTCTGCATTCTACATGCTTAACACGCTAGTGGAAAATGTTGGTTTTGACATTATGAATCCTTACATAAGTGAGATATGGAGTGCTCTGTTTACTCGCCTACAGACTAGGCAGGCAGTGAAGTTTGTGAATTCTCTTGTGGTCTTCATGTCCTTAGTGTCTGTCAAATATGGACCAGGTGTTCTTGTCAGTTCCGTCGATGCAATCCAGCCAAATCTTTTCACCACAGTCCTTCAGCGTTTTTGGATCCCCAATCTCAAATTGATTAAAGGGCCTCTTGAAGTTAAGCTGACAGCAGTTGCCTCGACAAAGTTGCTTTGTGAGTCTGCGGTGCTGTTGGATGCTGCTGCTGCCCAATCATGGGGCAAATTGCTTGACAGCGTCGTTGCACTGTTGTCCAGAACGGACCAAGATGGAGCACAACAAGAGCAAAATGACGGTGCTGATGTAGTGGATAGTCAGAAGACATCAGGTTATTCTGTCTCATTTGTACGCCTTCAATATGCTGGGAAAAGCGAAGATGATCTGTTGAAAGAAGTAAATGATCCAAAACAGTTTCTGGTCACATCCTTGGCCACTCTTTCTGCGCAGTCTCCTGGGAGGTTTGGTCCTATCATTGAGCAGTATGCGGACCCTGCGAACAAAAGCGTTCTTATTCAACTTTGCGCTGCCTACAATATTAACATTGTCTAGGTAAACAACTTCTAAGATCCTTCCCATTCATTTCTGCGTTGAGTTAATCAAATGCATTCTCATTTATGACGTCAAAAGTCAAAACATGGAAATCATTCATTGGTACTTATAAGCTTATTTATTTTGAATATGCCATTTTGCTCCATAGTTTATTGTTAATCTCTCTAATCTTGTACGTATCTGTGACCCAAATGCAGTAGAAGCTGATGAATGTGATATTATATTATTTTGGGATGCATTTCAGTCACCAGCTGCACAGCGAACCTTCCATTCGACATATGTAACAAAATCTTAGCTTGCTGATTCTGTAGACTGCTGTGTTCTCTTTTGTACAACTTTATTGTTATAGTTGCTCCAAGTATACAATTGAAAGGCCTTTTCTGTGTAGAAGTTGGGGTAACTATGAACACTGTGGATATAATAGTCATGAATAGCTATTGAGCTATCCATTAGATGCTATCTGAGCTAGCATTCCATGAGTTATTTCATACACAGTTTCTTTAGTCAGAAACTAGGAATGGTAGCATATCTTATCATCTTCTGTATCTTAGGATGTTAAACAGTACGTGGGTTCTGATCAAGCAAGAAGAATTATTCTATTCTCTCTCTCAACCTATTTCTATCCCCCTCTTCTAATACCCTAATCCCCTTCAAGCTATGCTACGTCCCTTGGAAGCCTAACGGATGCCACAGTATATATATTGAAATTCTAGTATGATAGTATGGTCAAATTTGTTGTGTATTACGTAATTATATTGTTAGGCTTGAGATTTGAGAGGGGCAGTCCAAAGCTGAATCCAAATTAGGCAAACTCGAGGTAGATCTTGTCCAAGTTATCCTGAACTCTCCTAATACATTGAAACATGGTTATTAAGTCGTACATTCGACTCGAGTTGCGCGCGCGCGCGCGCGGGGGGGGGGGGGGGCTTGGGTGAGTCTCCAGAGGGGCTACAAAGTTCTTCTAGAGAAGCTCGCATGAAGACAGAGGGCCTACAGAAATAAGACAGAGCATTACCTGTGAGGACAGAGCAGCGTGGGTAGAGGCGTAGGTGGCTCAAGTGGCGGCTGCTCGGGTGGAGCTAGATGGGGAGGCGGAGGCTGCTCGGGTGGAACCGGAGGGGGAGGCCGCTCATGCGGAGCTGGATTGCGGTGCTGCAGGGGCGCACGGACGGGTAGGGGCCGATTGTGGAGGCATCTAGGTTTTGGCCTATGCGTCCCCACATATATGTTGATCCTCTCTCTCTCTCTCTGAATGTGTGCCAAAAGTTGCCCGACTAGGAAAGGCCGATTAGTCGTCTAGCCGCCTGACTAGTCTCTCCAGTTGAGTCGAGCTCCCTAGTCGTTCTCTATACACCAACTAGACGACTAATCGTGGATTAGTCGCCGGATTAATAACAATGACTTGAAATAGGAATCCTATTCGTGATTATTTTGAGAATTATGTGTTCCATGTCTTGAGATGGATGGAACTTGCTAAAGAGCAGAGATCAATGCACCTACTAAGTATGCTAGTATGTAAACTTGCACAAATCAGCTAATTGTATCCCTGAAACTGAATCGTTGTGAGAATTTATATTCTTTTGCTGTTTTTATTAATTCAGTGGCATTGAGAAGGTACAATTGAGTATTTTCAAGCTAGGGAGTTTTGGACTAACTAAAGTATAACTGGTGTTTTAGATCGGCAAACAAGTTGGGTTGAAATATGGTTTGTGAAGCAATCTGAAAATCCCTAAGTGTTCAATATCCAACTCCTTTGTAACCAGAGAAATGTCGAAATTTTTGGTATACTTAAGCAACATGTGTTTTTTGGTTAGTTCTGCTAGAACCACTGAAAGGCAGTTGTCTTTATCCCGAATATACTGTTTTGTTTTATTTCAGTTTTGTTGATTACTTATTCATTCCCTAAATATCTCCTGTTTGTAGTTGTTTGTTTGGAACAGTTGGAAGTATCATATTTGCTCCAGAACTGTTTACCTTTGTGTGGATTAAAAAAAAAAACTGAATTTATTGTGAACATGTCATTTGTTTTGATTCGATTGTAGACACAAACTTTGTTTATTTCGGGTTATCTAACCCATGTTGTCTGAATATTTCAGGAGCCAATGGCATTGTTGGAAGGCATTTGCTTTGTGTCCAATGGGTTTTGTCAAAGGATGAGTCTCTTCGAGATGTTTCGTTTCATCCTTGCGTTAATGGTATGTGTAGGTTGGTCATGGGAGGGGAAGGAAGGATGGCAAATCATACAAGTAGGAAAAACATGAACTTTGTGGATGATTTGTCTATTTGGCCGGAATTTTTTGTGTGGAAGAGGCTGTTTTTTTCCCGGTAAGTGTATTGAAACTCACAGAGAATGTTGTCAGCGTGGTGTGTCTGTCCCGATTGAACTTGCTGTAATTTTGTCTGCCTACTCTGGCATGGGAAATGGAATATCGCGGATGTATTGATGTCATCCGCTATTGAGGGGTTAAAACGCCATGCCTGAATTGAAATGCTTCGTTTCTTGAGTTTTGGTTTGAAGATTGCAATCCAGCTGCAATTGCTTTCTACTGCATGCTCGAATTCCGGAAATGTGCAGCATACTCTCTGAGATAAGGCCATTTCTGTTGTTGCAGTTTTCATCGGGTGTATTTGGTTTGAAGTATGCTGTTGCCAAATTTTCGTAGGGTTCAATCTTGCATCTGTTTTCCTCTGGCACCATTAGTTCATTTTGTCATCAAATCTCGTTGAAGTCGACAAGCCGAAGACGATCAACTCGAGACAATCCCCGCCTGGCTGCGTGTCCAACCCGCTCGTGCCACGTCTGCGCCACATCATCCGCTCGTGCCACGCCCCGACGTTCATCCTCGCCGGCGCGGGCCCCGACGAGTCGGCAAAACGGTAACGAAAGCCCAGCCCAACCGGCCAACCCCCTCCCCTCCCCTCCCCTCTTCGTCACAACACATCCGCCGCCTACTGCTTCCGGGGATCGCGACGCACACCATCAACGGGCACCGCGCGAGCACGGCGGCGACTCCACCAATCCGCTCACCCACTGGGTAACAGCCCCCCAATCCGCTCCCTATCCCATCCCCTCTCCCCCCGACCTCCTCTCACGCTCGATCGCCGCCGTGCCATGAATGCCCTCGTCGAATGATTCGGCACGCCGGTTCGCCTCGGCAGTGGCCGGCGCTCCGTGGTCCTGCTCGCTCGATTCTATCTTAGTTCTCGTACACCGTGTTCCTATCCTAGTTCCTTCAAATACGTTCCTCTGGAGCTAGTCTTGCTTATTTCTTTTCAAGAAACGAAAACTTACTTTTTCTCATGCACCATGTCTTCTTTTTTTTTGTTTCCTTGCATGATCTAATATGGCGCAGGAGGCATAGAGAAGAGGGATCATGGACGTGGAGAACACTCAGGGCGATTACCGTTTCCAGGGTAATGTCCTGCCGCACGGAGACGGATCAAATGGAGGGGGAAACACCATGGAAGCAATATCTAGGGTGGAGCTCGAGGTTTCCTTCTGCTTCGAGAAGTTGCTGAATTTGGAGATGCTGGCGATGGAGATAGCTCGTCGTGCAACCGATATAGAGCCTCCCATGCTGGACCCGGAGTCGATGTCGGCCGACTCGGTCGAGAAGGCTTTCGAATTCGACGTTCTGTCTGGGATTCTGGATTCGGAGGTCAAGGAGTTGGAGAAGTTGGTCGGTTCTATTCAAATCGATATTGGGCATGCCGAAAACAAGGTTACCGGCGAAGAATCAGCGGGCAGGCTGAAGGGTAAGCTGCATGCCGTGGCGGTGTCTTTGATGCAGATGCAGGAGCTGATTGCCACTATCAGAAAAGAGTCAGCAAACTTTGAGAAAGTCACAGACCCTTCCCACGATAAAGCTGGTATGCTCATAGCATTTTAGGTCCTATTGTTGTTTAGTATTGACCGTATCCTTTTCCTAACCATTGCATTTTTACAGGAACTAGTGAAGGTGGTGGGTATGAAAGTGGACACATTTCATCTCACACTACTATGCAGGCTGAGGACCAAAGAAATGTTCTGCAGAAGTTAGAACAGTCAATAGCAAGTGGATTATATCTTGAAAAGCAGCTATGTTATTCAAGGGATGTTGTGGAAGAACTCAAATCGAAGCTGCATCATGTGGAACATGAATCGTATTTCTTGGAGGAATCAGTTGAAGCAATTTCTGAAAGAATGTTTGCAGCAGAAAATGCTTTCGAATTGTTTCTTGGAACTTCAAAGGAACTAATTGGTAAAATTAATACCATCGAGTTTCATCTAAGTGCATCGATTCGTAGGGAAGGTGATCTTAAATCAAAGTTAGAGAAAAGCTTGTTGAAATTAAATGCTTCAAAAAGCACACCGGAGAAGATGCAACAAGATAATGAACAGAATGCTGCTCAGGAAGCTGTGCAGAGTGGGACATTATCAGTCCCTGAGTTCTTGACTTTGCGGGATAGGGTTCAACAACTAGAGGAATGGTCGAAGGAATCTGGCTCTCGATTGCTGCTGGCAATGGTATCGGCAGGAGCAAATGAAGACGCGCAGAATATGTCTCAGTCTGAGATAAGCACATTCGGGAATGTTATCAATGATCTTAAAGATGCCATTTCCATAGCAGGTAGTAGAACACAGAATGCTGAAGCAAGGTGTGCACAGCTCACTCACACTAATATACAACTTAATGGGGAGCTAAACTCTCTTAAGAGTCAGGGGTCAGATAGGGCTGGCTTATTGGAGAGGAAACTTAAGGAGTCAGACACTCAATTAGAGCATGCAAAAGCATCAGTTGAGGCTATTGTTGAACAGCAGGGTATGCTAAAGTCTTCGATGTCTGATATGGAGCAAATGATTGAAGATCAAAAGGAGAAGTATTTTAAAGCTGAAACCAGGGCTGAGAATGCTGAATCAAAATGCACATTGTTGACAGACACTAACTTAGAGCTAAGTGAAGAGCTTTCATTTCTGAGAGGTCGAGTAGAAAGTCTAGAGAACTCGTTACGTCAAGCTAACCAACTGAAGATGTCCACTGCAAAAGACATTGGTATTAAAATTAAAACCATCACTGACTTGGTCACAAAACTTGCATTTGAAAGAGAACACCTTCATCTACAGGTATGCATGTTGTTATCAAGGAAAAAGCACTATTATTACTATTTTGTTTTGCTGTGAATGCATGTAGTTTGTTATTATGCAACTGTTTCTTACATGATTGTTAAGAAATTGTGGATAGGTGCTGTAATGCCTTTGAAATTTGTGCCTGAATGAATGGTACAGAGTAATCACAGAAAGGATAAAAAAATGAATTGGTACTTTGAGATTCTTAATGTATCAGAGTATGGTCTGGAATCAGGATATATCATGTTTGGGCAGACTGAACCACACCTTTGCCAGTATACAACAGTTATTATTGTTGTAGTTCATCGCTAGCAGGTGAAAAATGGCATGATTGAAGATGAGAATACGATTACATGAATTTGGACTTAGACAAGGGAACACATGTGCCCAATGGTTTTGACTCAGTAAAGAAACCGCAATACGATGAGTACTTCTTGAAAGGCAAAGCAATGATTGATTGGAGTTTAATTTACAGGTTCATATAAGGTCGAACTTTTTGCTGCATCATTCACTTGATATAACTCATTTTACATGTTTATTTTAAATATTAGTAACTGTTTAGAATCATGTCTGGAGGTAGTTGTTTATTTTTCCTCAAATATCCAGTTAACCAGCTTACTAATTTCGGTTGGCATGTAAATATGCAATCATATTTCTATGGATTAAGTCCATTTTACAACCCCCGAACTATGAAAAAAGTCCAAATAACCCCCAAACTATAAAACCGGTTATTTAACATCCTCATCTTCTAATACCAGATTAAATCACACCTCAAGGCCATCCCCTGGGCTGTTTTGCCTCTTGGGCAAGCTCGCGTGGTAGCATTTGTATCAGCAAGGCCTCCTTTGCGGCGGCCTCGGCCCCAGCCTTGAACAGGCAGCTGGCGACGGTGTCTACGACCTCCTGCTGTGTGGCGCCCGGGAGGGAGGGCCTCGTGAGCGCCATCACCTCGTGAGTGCGGCGAGGACATGACGGCGACACTGGCCTCCTCGAAGTGGACGGCGGTGAGGAAGGGCCGCAACATGGCGACCGGGAGTGAGGGCTAGGCTGCCATGGCCGGTGAGATGAGGCCGTGCAGTGCCTTGAGCGACGACACAAGCGGGTGGTCGACGGTGACGGCGTCAGCCGCTGCATGCAGGTGGCGGAGGCTGCGGCGCATGATGAGGCTCCACCACCCACCCGCGTGCAGCGGTCGCCGCCACCGCCGACCACCCGCTTGTGTCGTCCCTCAAGGCGCTACGTGGCCTTGTCTTCTCCCTTGCTACAACTGCCTCACCCTCGCTCCCGGTCGCCACGTTGCGGCCCTTCCTCGTTGTCGTCCACTCCGAGGAGGTCGGCGCCGCCGTCATGTCCTCCTCGCTCGCTGTGCTCCATGAGGTGATGGTGCTCATGGGGCCCTCCCTCCCTGACACTGCGCTGCGGGAGGTCGTGTAAGCTGGCGGCGGGCGGTTCGAGGCCGCCGAAAAGGAGGCCGTGTTGATGCGGATACTACCACGCCAGCTTGCCCAGGGGATGGCCATGTCAGCAAAACAGCCAAGAGAAACCGCCTTGAGGTGTGATTTAATCTGGTATTAGAAGGTGAGGGTGTTAAGTAACAGATTTTATAGTTTGGGAGGTTTATTTGGACTTTTTTCATAGTTTGGGGGTGTAAAATGGACTTATTACTACTTCTATAGCATAGAGTATCCAGTGTCCTCTCTACTTTTTTATTCAGCAAGGTTCGCCTGCTGCTTTCCCACCCCATTTTGTACACCCCTCCTGCACTTATAATTTACCTTATTGTATTTGTACTATGATAATCAGTGTAAATATCTTGGCTATTTTTGAACCTTCTCCCTTATTTCTGTTCATTACAGATTGTTTCGCTAACAAAGAAGAACAGGCTATTGGCCCAGAAATGCAAACAAAATGTTAATGAAGGTACGTTATTGAGCAAAAAATTTGCTGCTAATGAAGGTGAACTCAGGCCCACTAAAGTAACAGAGGAAGTAGTTCCATATTCTTCATCAACACAAACCAAGGTCAGGTCTCATTGAGGTGAATTGTTTTGTTATGTAACATGTAGAAGCAGCAAATTTATTGGGGTTTTCCACTACCGTTGGGAATGAACCATTATCACATTTTTTCCATCTTGAAAAAACATTCGTTATAGTAGAAAATGACTCTTAACTCTGAACTTCCCACCCATGCTATCTCCATAGTTCATGCTATCTCTGAACTTGGGTTGTGTTTTGTGGGTTAATGTAACTATGCAACTTGTTGTGTCCTATATAACTCTTCTTTCATTTTAAGTAGACTCTTCCTGTTTGAAGATTTGGCAAAAGTGATTACTATGTTCCGCTTATTGGTACATCACCTAAACTCTAGCTGCGCTGTTTATTTATGTGGTAAAAGGTGAAGACAACTGCTGACACTCTTGGAGCGGAGGAAGCTGAGATGACTGCTCCACTGGATGATGGATCTGGTACCGAGAGCACGCTTGAGACAGTGCGATCTATTGAGCCAACTCTGCTGAACTTGAATTACATGTTTGCGGCATTCCTGGTTTTGCTGTCTGTTGTTCTCGTGTACTTGCTGCACCAATAAGATGACAAAGTCAACGATTTACTAACGCAATTTGTAGTACCAGATAGAAAATCTCCTGTTTTGTAATAATGCACATTTGTTTATCTTCTTTCTGTCCTCGATTGTTGTAGGCATAATAAATTTTGGTAGAACCGTGGTAGTGTCTGTTGCAAGTGTTTCAGCCTTGGCATGAAATATTTATCAGTAACTCCGAGTAGCAAGCATTGTAGATCTAAAATGATCCCTTTTATCCCCATGTCCTCCTGATTCTGACTATTACTTGATCTAAGGTCATGTTTGGATCCCTGGACTAATTGTTAGCCAGCTAATAATTAGTCCTAGTCTATCCAAACAGGAGGACTAATAGGTTGGCTAATTTTTAGCCAACCCTTCAGCTAACAATTAGTCCATTAGTTGATGGGAGGGAGCTAATTTGGACTAATAGCAGGTAACACGTTGGGAAAAGTCTGAAATACCCTCGCTCTAGCCTTATCCTCACTTCCTCACCCGTGCGTCCGCTCTCCAGTCCGTTATGAGGGGGCAAACATGACTTTTCTAAGAAATTAGCCCAACCATTAGCCATGTATCCAAACAGCCCTGGGCTAATTTTAGATGGACTAATTATTAGCTGGCTAACAATTAGCTCTAGCCATTAGCCAACTAACAATTAGCTTTAGTCCATCCAAACATGGCCTAACATGCATCATTTGGCTACAATATTTGTTTGTAAGACATTTTATTAACCAATATCCAGTGGTCGCAAATTTGCACACTCATGGTTTTACATCCATGATGCCTGACAGCATATCCATATTCATGATGCATACCTGTCTTCTACTATAGTCAATAGGTGACATAAACACTGCTCTTCACAATTTTGCAGAATCACAGATACACTGGACTTAATAGGCGGGTTCTGACAATGTACCAGCATGTTGATCTCTTCCAGTGACCAGTAGTTAAATTGAATGTAGGCTCAGTTCAATGCTTTTCTTCCATCATCCCCCCTCGAGGGTGGTTATGTCGCAACAGCTTAATGCATGTTGGGTTTTACTGCCTATTCATAATTTCAGTAAAGTATATATACCATTAAATTGCAAGCTCTCTCAGCTATGGCCATAAGATGGGCAGGGTTATTTAAGTAAAGTAGCATCAGAGATGGAACAATCACAGTGGAAACCCATATTAATCACACATTCACATGCAATGTCATTCTAAGTTGACGCATGCAAAATGCAGCATATAGTACATCCATTGTGTCACTCCACTGCTAGGTGGATAAACCACAACCATCGCGAGCATTGTCATCACCATGAGCACGTATATACCAAAAATATACACTATTTATACGGCACTGAAACATTGAACTGGGTTTACGGTTGTGGCACACGGTACAGCCATTTTAGCACGTCTCAACACCAGTAGATTTGCAGTCAACGTCGAACCACACCTCATTGACACGGCCAATGATGCGGAAGGGGTTGTTGTACTGTGCAATTGAGTAGGCGTTCTTGCTAGGGTAGTTCGTGGAGTTAGCCCACGGTGACCGACTCAAGCTCATGGCAAGTTTCTCAGCTTCCTCAACAACATTGTTGTCCCGTGCATAGCCCGAGAAGCTCCTGACAGCAATGCAGTGGCTTGGCCACCTGTCTGGATGGAGGTTCAGTTCCGGGAGAGGAACAGGAGGGGAACCTTGGAACTTCGCCGGCAAGTAGAGCCGGACAAAGTAGGCTGAAGAGTGCAGAGGCCCTGCACCTGGGACGATGCTTGTAATGATGGGGGTCGTCATTCTGATCCTGGAGGAGTTGAGGTTTGCGCCCATCAGGTACTGGAACAATCTGGCAGGAATAAGTGAACAACATTAAAGTTTGAGCTTGTAGGATCCAGTAAAGCAAATTCAACAGACAACAAATTCAGAGAGGTGAAACAGAGAGCAAATTATGAGAAAAATAATGAATTCAATAGATTGATGTAACCAGGTGGCAATCAAATTTGCATTGCGAGAGGTGCTTCTATGCTTTTACATGGACAAATTGCGATTGTAGTACCAACATAATTTCACATGTTGCTGGCAAACATTTACCTCGGGAAATACCAAGCTAATGAAATATTTAAATTTCATGAGTTAGCAAAGTTGGATATAATATAGGTTGGAGTTTCGTGAGGCTAGGAGGAAAGTGGCGAAACAATACTCTGGACCGTGTCAATTTATTTGGGACCCTTTGCATCAGTTCTTTCACAAATAAAAAAGATCATGCCTTTTCTCTCTGTTTAACATCAAGAGTTCTTCGCAGATAAACATAAAGACACATAAAAGATCTTAATATCAGTTCCTAAAATGAAGAAAAGTTCCTAAATGTATGGCTAACAAAAGAAGTCAAAACTCTGTGATTTGTTAGCAATTTAATAAGAAAACAGGCTTAGGTGCCTGGATATTTCCTTAGAGCATCTCCAAGAAAAACCTTAAATATAGACTTAATTTAAATTATACGGCTTTTGGGGAAAAATTAACTCCAGCAAGGACCCTAAATTGTTAAAATTTAGCAAATTGTTTTAGGGCCCCTAGAAGAGTAGCTATATTTAGCAACTCTGTGATTGAGCTTTATCTTCATTGGGTTTTAGGGCCTAATTGCTGGAGTGAATATTTCGTTGGAGCCCTAAATCTAATTAGTTGAGGTCCTAAATTAAAGTTTAAGGCTTATTTTTAGAACTCTCTCTTGGAGATGCTCTTATAGCGGTCAACAGAAGCTATTTCCTGTTGAGAGCGGAGGCAATGAATCGTACAATTGAGCCCAATTATCATAAACGGGACAACCTTATTATTTTGAAGTTTGATCTTTTCCATACGCCGAAAGTTCAAAGTAGCTAAGGCAGCTGAGATATGTTAAGGGTTTTATCATTCCAGCAGCGAGTTAGAAAATGGACTATCTTCAGTTACTTTTGCAAATCCTCTCTAATTATGCAATTAGTCATCAACATTGAAATGAGGGAAAGTCAAGGGATCAAACTAAACCCAGTAGCTCAGGACTCAGGTTTGTATTTACTCAATTTGGTTTTCACAGGTCCTTTGGAAGCCAAAACTCCACATAAGATTGGATCATTCTCGTTAGACAAGAGAACAGCTAGCCCTCCATATTTTTCTGCTACAGAATCTCTTACCAAGCCAAATACTTCTGAGATCGCAGATTTGGACAAAACAATCTACTGAATATAACATCCTTCCCAGGCCTGAACTGAAATCTACAGGCATCACAACCGATATAGCGCATCATGATAAAATGTGAACAGCAAACACCCTCTAACCCCCCATCCAAGAGGACCAAGATTTCATCGCCATGGAACACAAGCCCAGGACCGCATGCTTTCAGGCTCAATGGATCAATCAGCCAATCGGCTGATTCCCTACCAATCCAAACAGGATCTTCGTGGCAGCGAGATGGATTACCGATGGAAGCCGAGCTTGGTGGCGACGTGGAAGGAGATGTCGTCGGATGGGGCCGACATCCAGACGGTGTCGCGGTAGAGCCGCACCTCGAAGTCCGACTCAGCGTGCACCGTCGTGTACTGCGGCGTCTCCGCGCCGCGGGCGGGTGGCGAGATCAGCGCGAGGAGGAGGAGGAGTGAGGTCACAACTGGACGCTGCCTCTCCATGGTCGTCGTCTCAGTCCTTGCCGGCTCAAGCCTCAACTGCTTGCGGCCTGGGGGAGGTCGCCAAGAGAAGTAAAATACGCAGAGGGGAAACGACGAAACGTGTACACCAAAACGGAGTCTGAACTGAAGAGGATTGAGACTTGAGAGTGTTCAGTTAGGGCACACGCACACGCACACAAAGTTGTGAACACAAGATTTTTAGGTAAAAATCTTTGCGGGAAAAATCACAGGAGACAATGCACTATTTTAGTTCGAGATTTACAAGTACGTAGGAGTGACTTATATAGTCAATTAGTCTGTATCGTAAAAGGCAAGTACTACAAGATATGGTAGGTTAGGAATCGAAGCATATTTTTAACAAACCTTTCCTTGACTCAAAATTTATAACGAGAATTTGTCTCTAAGAAACCCCGAAGGATAATGAAGCACTAAAAGTCCCGAAAGGTAATGAAGCACTTAAAAGTCCAAAAGACAGAGTGAATATGAAAGACTTGAACAGTCAATTCAAACACTACTTGCGAAGCAAAATTTCAGCAAATCACCAGTAGATCGAGAGAAAGACTAGAACAGTCAAACCAACACAGCTATAACAATGCAAACGAAGAATCTAGGTCTTCAATTCATAACTTCAGTAAAGTCTGAGCCTGTGCAACTTACCTCCTGAATAAATACTCAATCATCAAATGACATAAGCCAAGAAATCACCTGTGGCGCTTGATAAATAGCGAAGAAATCATCTCATGGACTTTTGGCAAGCTCCACCTGGAACATAAAATTCGGCAAATTGCCTACTGAAAATTCATAACATGGTTGAAATTGCTCCTGCAAAACTGTCAAGATGAAAATAACTGTCGTGCTATCAATGGAGTAAATTGTAGTAGACCCCTCACATTGAGCTAAGACAACAAGACAACGTTGTAGTATCCACTGTGAAGCAAAACTACTTCTTGCACTTTAATACTTCATCTTAAACTGAATTGGAGCAAAATCTTCACTAGAAAAACTCTGAAGAGATGCTACCATCAGGATGTCATTAAATTCCTAAGAATTAACGTTGCCAAAACCTCCGTAATGGTCAACGTATCCAAACAGTGATTGAAACACCCAATTAAAGTTGATGAAACATTAAATTCAATTGTCTCTTCAACTATATTTTGTTCTCCAAAGTTGACGATGGAACATCAAATAGAGTGACAAGAATCCGCCAATGATGAATCCCATCTGAATTGCAATGAAAAATCCGCTAATAATAGACATGAAAGCCTAAATTTTATGTATGAGATCCCGACAATAATAAACATTGTGGCCTAAACTGCAAAAGAAAAACCATCATTAATATAGCCTGAAAAAGGCGGGGGATTTGATCATTTGCCCTGAAGTTGATCGACCTTTGATCATTTGTCCGAAGGTGGTCCGCATATCAGTGAGACATCATAGGGCAAATGATCAAAGGCTGAACAACTTCGGACAAATGATCAAAGGCCGACCAACTTCGGGGCAAATGATCAATTTTTTCGCTGAGGGGGTGTGAAGATGGTGACGTCGGGAGAGGTGGTCGGTTGAAGGCGTCGACAAGGCGGAAGCTGGCACGACACGAGCTAACGGGCTGGCGAGATGTAAGCGACGTCGTGGGCCGCTAGTCTCGGCTGGAGCGAAGGAGGTGAAGAGATCGTGGGCCGGCGAGGAGGGCGCGCAGGCGACGTCTGGCGGACGGACCAGCACAAAGGCACGGCTCGAAGCTGGGGGTGGTCATAGCGGTTGCCGAGGACGACCAAAGATGTGCCGGCCGAGGCCGAGGCACGGGTGAGACGGAGCTCCCAAGGCGGTGGGAGCGGATGTCGGCGCCGAGGGCTGGGGTGGCCAGCAAGAGGAGGTGATGGCCAGCGTCGGGCGTTGCCTTGCGGGTGTCTCTGATACCACTTGTTAGGTTAGGGCACACGCACGCGCATGTAAAGTTAGGAACACAAGATTTTTACGTGGAAACCTTTGCAGGAAAAAACCATTAGAGACAATCCACTATTTCGGTTTGAGATTTACAAGTACATGAAGGTGGCTTATATAGCCAAAGAATTTATCGTAGAAAGCAAGCACTACAAGATATGGTATGTTAGGATTTGAAACATATTCCTAACAGAGAGTTCTTTAATCCACAACCTAATAGTGTAATACATTCGTTCAGGGGATCGTAGAATTTCCAAGGAATCCAATCTCATAGTAAATTTTCCTATATGGTCAGCCATCTTAGAACAAAGGATCAAGTTCATAGCATTCCTATGGAATTAATTGCTCCTGTCATAGGGATTTCGTAGGAATTTCAATGTAAGGTTGAACCTGGTGGAAAAAATTCCTTTGTGTCTTAATATATAACTTCTATTTTCCTTAAATTCTTGTAAAATTCTTGTGAATCATCCGAATACTGTTTTTTAAACTATTTATCTGTTTTTGTGTTCTTGTAGGATTACACCGTTATTTCTTAAGCGATTCTTGAAAGAGACCCTTAGACAAGGCATTTAGTAAGAAACCATTGCAAGCGGTGGATTGAATTTCTTGCGTGAGCTAATAACAGGTGGGCAACATCATTTCTGTTGGCACGTATATCTCATGCCAGATGTTTTAGCTACCGCGGAGAAGAATTTTAGTTCTAAAAGAAGAAGAAGCAGATTTCTGTAGCTTAAATAATGTAACAGAGAACTGCAGACAAACACTATAGCAGTGTGCTGCTGTAAGGATAGATTTGGGTAGCTTGATTTTCATTGGCCCTAATGCACATCACTGTGCTACTTGTAACTGTACACTCACAGAGGATCCACATTCCCAAACCCTGTTTTTTTTTTGTTTATATAATAACACTAGTAAGATTTGCAGGCTCCGCCGCGCCGTGCGAAATTTGATCCAAGTTTTTATTTCTGAAAAAAGGCAGGAATATCCGAGCGTTTTTTTTTGTTCGCTTGGGTTTTTTTGAGAAAAAAAATACACTATGTAAGAACCGTCGATGAATCTGCGAAACAACGGGCCTTTTTGGAAGAAAAAAAAAGAATAATACATGTTCTGAAAATATTAGATTTCGAGTTGAAAAAAAATTATAGACGTCGAGTTTAACACCCTATGCGTTCAACGGGTAATAATACATGTTTTTGGAAAATATTAGAGATCGAGTTGCAAAAAAAAAATTTAGATGCCGAGTTTAACACCCTATGCGTTCACCGGGTAATAATACACGTTATGGGAAATATTAGAGATCGTTCTGGACAATATTAGATTTCAAATTGCCAAAAAAATTATAGATGCCGAGTTTAACACCCTATGCGTTCACCGGGTAATAATACATGTTTTAGAAAATATAAGAGATCGAGTTGCAAAAAAATTTATAGACGCCGAGTTTAACACCCTATATGTTAACTGGGTAATACATGTTTCGAAAAATATAAGAGATGCTAATCTTCTTTTGTCGAGTTTAACACTCTATGCGTTCACCGAGTAATAATACATGATTCGAAAAACATTAGAGATCGAGTTGGGGGAAAAAGTCTAAAGAATAGACACCGAGTTTAATACCTTATGCGTTCATCTGGTAATGATACATGTTTGGGAAAATATTAGAGATCGAACTGCAAAAAAAATTAGATGCCGAGTTTAACACCCCATGCGTTAACCGGGTAATAATACATATTCTGGGAAATATTAGAGATCGTCTCGGAAAATATTAGATTTCGAGTTGCCAAAAAAATTATAGACGCCGAGTTTAACACTCTATGCATTCACCGGGTAATAATACATATTTTGAAAAATAATAGAGATCGAGTTGCAAAAAAAACTATAGATGCCGAGTTTAACACCCTATATGTTAACCGGGTAATACATGTTCCGAAAAATATTCGAGATGTTAACCTTCGTTTGTTGAGTTTAACACTCTACGCATTCACCGAGTAATAATACATGTTTCGAAAAATATTAGAGATCGAGTTGGGGAAAGAAATCTAGAGATCAAAGATCGAGTTGGAGGAAAAAAATCGAGTTGGAGAAAAAAGTCTAGAGATAGAGTCGTACACAAATTTCTGCTGACGAAAACATTTTTTCCGGGAAAAACAGAGAAATGACCTTGACGTAAGAAATGAGGACCTGTTTTTTTTTTTTTTTTTGATCTGTTCGCTATCCCGAAAAATTAGAAAATAGCTCGTTCGAGATTTGTATTTAGCGGAGGCGTTTTCCGAAAAGTAACAAACCAGGGACCTGAACGCAATTTAGAAATGATTTCCTTGCTCACAAAAAATCGCGAAAGATCTATCTGTAATTTGGAAGGATTTATCCGTGATTTAATGAAAAATGAGGGTTTTTTTTGCAAATTACAGGGGGTGACGTGGCCTTCCGGTTGGCCTCTAATTCTAGCCCTTATAAGGCTAGTTAATATTAATATGCCACAAGATTTGTGTAGACCAAGGGAAAAAAAATTCTTGTTCAACTTCGCTTGCTTGGGCATATCCGATTTAAGACTTTTGTGTGGGGAAAAACTTATGATCCAACTTATTTCCTTGGGCATGTTCAGTTTTATTATGGTGTGATGCAAGACAACATGGGCCGAAAGAACTTTCTAATTCATCTTTTGTTTTCCCTGTTCATTCACTCTTCTAAGCTTTGCTTCTATGCTTTCTCTTTTAATACAAATTGTACAGATCTTAAAGCAAGTGAAGGAGTAAGTAATCACTATCTACCCTTCATTCATGATTTAATATTTATACAACTTAAAAAACATAGAACCACCTCTCTAAAATGTTTATGTCCGAGAAGAGATGGTGGTGTTTGTGGGACGTTGCAAACGTTTGTGATATTATATGAAAGAGAAAAATTCATTGTGTACTACCGAATAACTCCGAGTTTTATGATTTGTCACCGAATAACTCATTATTCCTTCCATACTACTATTAGGATTTAAATTTTCTTCACCCCATGACATCACCCTCTAATCTCTGTCCAATGGGTGGCCCCGCTTTACAATGTATTATAGATCTTGCTATACTGTGATATTAGATTTAGAAGCTATGCTCATTTTTAAAACAGATGGGAAAAGATGGTGCAAGGGACACACATTTTATGCTTTAGGTGGTGATTACTCCTTTAATCCCTTCTAAATTTTACAATCATCGTTCATAAAAGATGCTGTTTGGAACGAACAACAAATAAATGGTTCAAAACACAGGCATACGGGACGTCTTTTTCTACGTGGTTGTTTGCATCACGTGGATTAGAAATGGGTTTTCAGAAAGCAGATTTTGGTAAGATTATACCGAAAACAGGTTTCATTATTATGTTACAGTGGATTTATAGGTTACCGTGTTTGGATTTTGGAACAGAAAACCAAAACGAGTTCTCACCAGTACAATTATTTGCTGAGATATACAACAAAATGCATTTTAATATGCAGCAGTTTCTGTTCTAATTGGATTGCTTCTGACTGTTGGAACAACTCCCCTGTCATCTGCAAACCATTTGATCTAGCAAACCGTTCCCCTCTATCTCTTTACTTGCCATCATCACCAACCCACATCTGATACACCACACAACACCTTTAACGACGATTAAAGAGCCGCATTCTATTTTGGTCTTATAAGAAAAAAAGGTTCTTAAAGAAAAAGAAGGCCCATATACATGGTTAAAACTCTAACCAACAGGGCTCACGATCAGTTACACGGTTAGACTTTCGACTAGTGTTCTGACATATACTCTATTACACTGGTCAGCCCCGTTCAGTGATTCACCATACATGACAAGTTAAATTGGTCGTAGTTGGTAGTAGCCACCACACAGGGCTACGTGCGAACAATTTTTTCTTGATAGGTACAAATAGCTGACCAGAAACCGTTTCCAACAATGTGACGCCTCTTGACTAAAAGATAACTTCTGGCAAAAAGACATCTTTTAGTGTGAGGACACCTTCCTAAAGGAACAATTGCCATCACTTCGCTCTGTATAAATAGGGAATTCTGCACACCATTAAGGGGGTGGTAGAAAGTACTCCCTCCGTTGGAATTTAGAAGGCGTATTAGGTTTCGTTAGGACAAGGCTTTGACCAATAATTACTCTATTAGCATATAATTTTTATGACACAAAATTGATATTAGCAGATTTGTATTCAAAAGTACTTATATATAATTATGATTTTGTATTGCATAAATGATATATTAATGAAGTAATCGTTGGTCAAAGTCTTGTCCTAACGAAACCTAATACGCCCTCTAAATTCCAACGGAGGGAGTATGATATAATGTATATGTGATTCCAGTCCTGTAGACAATTCATAACCTTGTACTCTGTCAAGCCACTTGGCTAATAAAGAACCAATTCTCCATACTTGACTAGTTAAATTGGTCGTAGTTGGTAGTATCCACCACACAGGCTACGTGCGGACAATTTTTTCTTTATGAGTACAAATAGCTGATCAGGAACCGTTTCCAACGATGAGACGTCTCTTGACTAAAAGACAACTCTTGGCAAAAATGCATCTTTTGATGGGAAGACACCTTTTTAAAGGAACAACTGCCATCGTTTTGCTTTGTATAAATAGGGAAGTATGCACACCATTAAAGGGATGATAGAAAGTATGATATAGTGTATATGTGATTCCAGTTCTATAGACAATTCACAACCTTGTACTCTGTCAAGCCACTTGACTAATAAAGAACCAATTCTCTTTCTACTTTTTCTCAATTCTTGATCCTAGCGTGGCAATTATTTTTCATTCATAAGCTCGGTTTTAGAGATAGCCAACAGGAGAGGTAGGACGTGAGGTGTCAAGGTCTTATAGTGAGCCATGAGGTAAGTTTGCCCCGCACCTCATGCTCACAGCCGGTGTGACTGGCGGTGGACAGATGCGAAAATAGTGACAGGCGATTGGAGCAGTGAGTGGCTAGGCGTGACGGCGGAGGGCACAGCTGTGCCGAGCCATGTGGGCACGGAGGAACATGATGCGGCGGTCAGGCGGAGAGTCAGAGGCGGAAGGAGACGAGCGTGTACTATAAGGGAGGACGCATGGGTGTGTCCCTAGCATACGTCTAATTTAAAGTGGAGGCCAGAGATTCACGGAGCATAGAGGCACACGCCTTGACCAATAAATACACTCGCATGTGCATATAATTTTTCACCGGAGACTTAAGCCCAGAGAGAAAGGTGAGCGATAAAACCTGAAATTTTGCTATTATAGAAAACATGTTTTGTTATCCATAAAGTTGGTTGCACTGTTCAAACAGACTTTTCCTAATTCTGGGCTAAAATAAGTTTTTCCAAATTTGGTTTTCACAAAACACACGATCCAAACAAGACCTACATCACATATATATTTAGAGTAGTGTTCTATACTTTCCCTCAATACAAATTGCCCAAATCTTAAAGCAAATAAAGGGATAATTAATAACCATCTATCCTTCATCTATGCTATAATATTTATGTAACTTTCAAAAAGAAAAGTATAAAAGCACATCTCATTTACTTATCTTTACTATTTTAGAAAAACTAACATTGGTGGTTTATCTACCTCTCACAACCCTCTTCTTACCAATGCTTCAGTGCTTACTAATAGGCCTCTTGCTCACAACACAAGATCTAATCGAGACCTATGTCACACATACAAAAATAATTGGAGAATTACTAATTTGTGGGCTCCTCACCAAATCTTTCGTGAGTATTCCCTCTCCTTGTGATTTGTGGGCTCCTCGTCAAATCTTTGGTGAGTATACCCTCTCCTTGTGACAAATGGCAGCACATCTTTTTTTTTCCACTTCTCTCCCCCCTCAAAGGTTCTTTCCTTATGGCAAGTGGTAGCACATTCTTCCTCTCCCACTTCCATCGCATCAAAACCTTTTACTTGTGACAAGTGACACCACCTCATTCCTTCCCCTACTTCCTTTCCCACTCAAAGACTCTCTCGTCGTGGCATGTGACGTCATCCCTTTCCTCCATTCCTTTCCCCTCAAACTCAAAATAGTTTCTGTATTTCAAATTTTCTCCAAAGTTTTTGAAAACAAGTATTTTTTAACCACTTTTGAAAGTTTTTTAATAGAAGCTTTTCGAATCGAAAGTTTATTGAATATAAACTTTTCTAACTGAAAGTTTTTGAATTGAAACTTTTTGGAATTTAACATTTTCAATTTGAAAACTTTTTGATTTGAAAATTTTTGAGTTGAAAACTTTTTGATTTGAAATTTTTTGAGTTAAACTTTATGAGTTGGAACTTTCTAGTTTGAAATTTTTTAGTTTAAAGTTTTTGAGTTGAAACTTTCTATTTAAAATTTTTTAAAATAAAAATGTTATGATTTGATATTTGTTTGTAAGTGGCAGGAAGGGATGTGGGAAAGTGGGTAGGAAAGAGAAAAAGGTTGAAGTGGATGGAGAAGATAACACATGACATTCTAAATATGTATTCTTAAATTTTATAGCTTGGTGTTACCCTCAAACTAGTCGTACCCTAGTAATTGTCCTTGCAACTAGAGTTGTGTTTGTATTGTCTACTTGTCCATGCAACTAAAGTTATGTTTGTATTCTCCTTGCAGTATATTGATGACCAATATTCTATACCTTGCAGCGGAGAGAATTGGCGAGCTCTGGTCGAAGCCACGTCACATTTTTTTTGCGGAACCCCCCGCCAATTGCTTTGCAAAAATTCCCTCCTGTTTCCAAGAAATCTACGATGAATCCTACGCCTGGCTGTTTTGCCAAAAGCATCCTAGCTCCCCAAAATTTGTGAAGCATCCTGCGCTGGCACTTTTGCAAAAAAAATGACTCTATTTTCTAAAAATTTTACGAACAATCCTGCAATGGCTCTTTTGCATAAAAAGATTCATGATCCTAGAGAATTGCCAAAAAAAACCTCATTGTCCTGGTAATTTACATCCAACTGAATCGACCCTTTTCAGAAAAAACGTGGCCATGAAATTCTCGCAATAAAGCCCAGCTATCTCTCGAAACCTTGTTCTCATTCTCCGTTTATGCAAAGCGATCCTTTGCGAATTCTAATATTTGGATTATTTCGGTTTTCCTTACATTTTTAGAGGTTTCACCAAAATGAAAAATGACATCCATCGGTGGGATTAGTTTTGCCATCTAAGCACTTTATAGAAATTCAAGCAGCGCAACGTAGTGTGCGGTCTAGGCTAGTGTTTTTTTTACAACTTGTGGTTCTTCACTCTTAAAGAGTAGAATTGATATTTTTAGAAATAAATAGCATCACTTATAAAAAGAAGGGAGATTTGATTATTTACCACAATATTGATGTGTACTCGATAATTTGTCACGCTATATCTTACTGATACTTGTACCTAAATTTCAGTGAGATATAATGGTCATCAAATATATATTAACTTTATAGTAAATAATCAATTATTCCAAAAAAAAAAAACGGGACGAGTATTCATAGACCCTAATTCAGATGAAATATTCCCCACCTTCGTCCCCAAACCAAAAACTACCCAAAAATTTCCCCTCCCAATCTCTCTCTCCCACCCTGAGATTCCCTCCCACGCTGATCCCAATCTGCGCCGCCCCCCCAAGTTCAAGCCCGCCCTCTTCCTCTCTCCCACCCCACTGCAACGCCGGTGGCCTCAGCTCACAGCAGCGATGGTATCGAGGAGGTGGGTTTTCTTGCTACGCTCTGCTCCGGAGCGCCGTCTTTGTACACGCTTAATTTTGCTACTTTATCCTATCCATTTTGCTTCGCTGCGTTTCTTTATCTTGCCAGATTCCAATTCCTCCCTCAATTTTCTTTCGGCGCTTCTCAAATGCACACAGTTGACCGTATTTGGCTTATCTGAGTCCCGTTTCTTCTCCATTCCCGCAGATTTTGACCTGTGGCGGCTCAATCTGCGGAGCGCAGCATGGAGACTACGCTGGCGCTGCAGGTATATGAGTTTAACAGTAAGGTGTGTTCTGGTGCTCCCTTTTCCCCCAACTTAATCTTGTTGATACAATGCTTGAAAATTGCTGTTCTAATGTTGGCGTTGGTATCGGTGCGTGTGCTTTGCAGGTGATGCAGGATGAGCTGCAGAGGCTGGGATTCAAGGTCAATCACCATGAGGAGAACATCAGGTTCCTCAAGTCCGAGATCAATGCCATCGAGGAGTCAAGCGTCGACCTGGGAAGTAAGATGTTAATGCCTTGTGCCACCTTGGTTATTTGGATTCTTGGCTATGCTGTTCTTGCCTGAGAATGCTGTATATTGATATCATAACGCTGACCATGGAACATATAGCATTATTAATTATTTATGTGGTGGTCTATAAGTCAAAGCTTTAAATTGTCCAGTTCTGGGTAGTTAAGGTCTGTTATTTATGAAACTTGATTTGCCAACATTTGTAAAGAATTCCGTTTTAAATTGTGGTGTCCATATCTAGTTGTCGAAACTCGAAATCATCTAAACTCTAAGGAGGAGAAACTCATAATATTTGGGGTTGAATCAATATCCTTGCGAGTGGCTGGTGCAAAAAGCTAACTAAGATGCTACACAATTATGTGTATAAGTAAATCAATATTAGGTCTCTTTGAGTACAGTAAATTGTATGTTTGAATAGCACTTATGCAGTAGCCATAGGATTAGCCAATTGATGCCAAATTCATCTTGGAAATCATAATCTGTTTGCATGAGCCTTGGTGTCTAGTTCACCTATTGTTTTCTGTTGTTAGCACCACGATCGGCTCACTGCATAGGATGGCCGACATGTTTAAAAAAAAGCATTGGATGGCTGTGGCACATTAGAATTATAATGTGCAAGATATGCGTGTGTCACTTTGATAAAAGAAGTCAAACTTGTCCTGTACTTTCATAACTTATTGCCCCTATTTATATGCTGAACCCTGGAACTTTTCTCAGTTAAGCTTGGGAATTATTATTCATCGGTGGCTGCAATTGCAAATAATGATACGTCTGTTCAAGAAGCTGAGCAACGTACTATTCAAAACATACTCAATCAGGACAAGACAGCAGCTGGGATTATATGCCAGCTGAAGGTCCGTCATTATCTGCAAGCATCAAAGATGCCACTGGTGAAAGATGTCCTTGGTATCGTGGCTACCTTGGGAAAAGTAAATGATGATAACCTCAGCAGGTCAATTTTTCTCTTTGTTTTGGCATGCTATTTAGTGCCTCAATTTATGCAAAGGTACTTGACATGATATATTTGTTTGTTTACTTTTGTTGGTATTTACTTTGTTCTTGTAAATTAGGTTACTCTCGGAGTACTTGGGAATGGACAATATGCTTGGTCTCGTTTGCAAGACTTATGATGGTGTTAAGGGTCTTGAAACATATGACAAGGAAGGCATCATTGATAAGACCAGTGGCATTCATGGACTGGGTCGCTCAATCGGAAAATTTTTGGATGGGAGGTTCAGTGTCTTTTGTCTTGAAATCATGAGGTGCCTTTTTAATTTAATTAATGCTCTTATTCTCTTTTGAACTTAACTAGATGAGCACTGTAACATTATACATTATTACACTTTGCAGACCATTTTCTGGTGATGTTATGATTGATGATCCGCAGAGAAAGCTTATGTTGCATAAACCAAGGTTGCCTAGCGGGGAGCCCCCTCCTGGTTTTCTGGGTTTTGCAGTAAATATGATTCATCTGGATCGGGAATACTTGAGTTGTCTCACAGCCAATGGCCATGGCCTTAGGGAGACTTTGTTTTACAGCTTGTTTTCTCATGTGCAAGTTTATAAGACCAGAGCTGACTTGCGACGTGCTATTCCTTTGATAAATGATGGTGCGATTTCTCTGGATGGTGGTATATTGAGGCCTAATGGCTCATTCTGCCTTGGTGACAGGTACGCAAATATGCAATTTATCCTTTCACATCACTTCATAATGTTGCTGGATCAATAGATCATACAGTGTTTGAGTTTGCAGATTGTCCTGATTACTGTGTGTTCTTTCATTAGTGTATACTTTCACTGTTTAGGATAAAATGATTATTTAAATCATGAGTGTTTTTTCACAAACTTAATTTATTAGACAATTGTTACAGGCTTACAGCCAACCTTGATATGTGTAATGAAACAGTAATATTAGTTCAAGTAAAAGCTACGCAGTAATAAAAAATCTAAGAAACAATATAATTTCTTTTTCTTTTCATTAATAATCCTCATGAAATCCAAATTGTAGTTTTACTTATTCTGCAAAGAAGAATTTCACTCTCCTACATGATTGTTTTACCCTGGTTTATTTACTAAAAGCAGTTCGATTACATTAATTTGCACTGTTAGTATTGCTATCTTTTTATACTCATTTTATATCTTTCATCACTTTTTATTAATTATTATAAATGGTCTTTGTAGGAAGAACATAGAAGTAAAATTTACTGTAACTGTAAGCCATGGGGTTTCAAACTTACCTGGAACTATCACTGAAATGGAAGAGCAAGTTAAACATAAGAATTGGGAGAAGGAAAGGCTTCTTGAGGATATGAAAAGAGAAGAAGATTTGTTGAACCGAGTTAAGGACTTATTCAGCAAGCAAAAGCAACAGCTCATGGACTATCTCACTCAACCAGCAGTGGCACAGGTGCATTTACAATACCAGTTTATTCTCTTCCAGAACTTCAACTACTTCATAATTCATAATACAATGCAATATTTAGGTATATATTAGTAGGGCTTTCTGTGAGGTGCTACTGGAGGAAGTACACATACTGGTGCTGCCCTAGCACAAACTGGTCACCTTATACATAGCTTAGTTTATGACTAGTTTTTTTCCTTCTGAAATTAGATATCTGTAGGATGCATTTTGGATGCAGCTTAGCTGCAGGAGGGGTCTGCTAGAGAATAAAGCATAACTCGGATTTTTTCCTCGGTAGTGTGGTAGAAATCACATATCATTTTCTTGTTCAACCTTCAAATGCTGTATCAGTAAGTTGTTGGTTTTAAAGGTGTTGTTTATGTAGTATCCAAACTCTGTAGCTCGGACACATTGAGGAGGTGCTACGGACACGGCTCCGACACGTCGCTGACATGTATTCTCCATGTTTCCAAATATTCCCGAGCGAAAAAAATAATTTTCTTTTCCGACACGTCAAGGACACATTGTGGACACACATGGGATGTGACCGAGCCCAGCCAGCCCAACATAATGCTTAAACCTAGGTCCCTTGCGCCAGATGCTCAACAGCCCAATCCAAAGACACTAAGGCCCCGTTTGGTACGGTTTCAGATTCTAATAGAAACGAAAACGGTTCTAGATTCTTGGTAAAAACGTTTCAGGTAGAATTAGAATCACTGTCTGGAAACCGTTTGGCTAGCTGTGTGGATTTTGTGAATCGGGGTGGAACGGGGTTAAGGGTGATTCGGCCCCAGCGTGGAAAAAGAAGAAACGTTCCGAGGAGAATTGTTCCGAGCTTTAACCCGTTTGGCTGGGTTTCTCCCAGATTCTAGTAGAAATGGCCCGGTTCCAAGTTGCCAAACGGGGCCTAAGTTATATACGTACAACCTCACCCTAAAACCTAATACGCGTCCTCCTCCAGTCCACACTTCTGGGGCAAATTTCAATAGTCATTGATCAGTGTTACATTCTTCCTATGCCTCTTAAAGGAATACCAAAATACCTTTTCTCTATCCGTCAAAAAAAGAGAAATACTTCTTTGCTCTCAAAGGAGTATGTCATACACGTGCTTCAAGGGATCTATATGGTTCTCTTCATTTTCTCAATCTCCGGAGTTCTGTTCTTGTATTTACTGTAGTTCACTGTTGGGACATGGGAAGTCCTAAACTCGGACTGAATGTGTGCTTGTGAGCATTTGTTTCCTTACGCATTATTTTGTGTTACAAGTTATAACCAGTTCAACCTAGTGTCATGTTGTGCTTTAGTGATCAATGGGAAATTGAGAGTAACCTCATTTCTTACAAACCAAACCCGTGATACTTTGTGCAAGAGTTTTGAGTTCTATATTTATTTTTGGTTGCACTAGTGGTTTTGTTTGGAATTTCGCTTTTAATCATTTATCAAGTACACTTTTATATGATCTGTGCATGTGACGCGTGAGCTTTGTCGATTTTATCCACTTTGACAATCCACAAAATTGTGTTGAAAGGCTTCTAGTAGTTCACACAGGCATTTCCTAAAACAATGGAACTTTTGATAAGACAGGCAAGAGAATGATGGTATTGTCCATATGTTCCTAGAAGGATGGAAAATGCTGATATGACAATGGTCCTTATGCCATTTCCTTTCTGCAGAGGGTGCAGGGTTCACCAACAATTCGTTCACCAGCAACTCCCCGAAGTAATCCATTTGGAGTCAGGCCTCCTCACCTGCGCTGACAATATAAAAATTTAGTTGTAACTTCCCTTTTGCTGGGAGTTTGGCATGCGCTGGCTTCATGACTGCAGAACCAATTGCATTTTGCAACAATCTTGATGTTTGTTTCTGGACACAGTAGGAAGTGCGACAAGGTGAAAGCACATAATTGGCATCTGTCTCTGTACTGTTTGCAACAGATGCATTGTTCTGTTAGTTTTTCTTTTTCTTCACTAGCTCTTTTGCGTGTCTCGTCGAAAAGAAGATGATAGAAGAGGTCCAATCTAACCAAATTAAGGAGAAGAATTGAAGGAAAATGCAAATGACATGTTTTTTTTTTTTTTTTTCCATTAGCCGATCCGGATGTTCCATTTCTGAAACGTTCCTGCTGGAAGGCGGCAGGAGCTTTTGTTCATTCTAATCATGTATGAAACATGATGTACAGATCGGCTTATGTTATCAGTGAAGCAACATAGATTAGTGAGAAAAACCCATTCTTGGTTCCTTTTACTGATCGTTAGGTTGGCTAGTATGACGGCAAGATGAGCTCATGTTTTGCTTGCTGGAAGCCTTCGTCGTGCGTGCGGCGGAAACGCTAATTGATGGTGAGAGTACCATGTTCGAGAGCCAAGAGCAATCAGAAAGGTAAAGAAACCACCGACATGTCAATATAAATCCAGGAATTTTCCGACAGCTATTACTCTTGGCAGCAATATGCAAATCAATGATTACCATATCTAAGGAAGGCAGCACGCGTTTAAATTACCCAATTCTGACACGGAGAGGTAGTGACAATAAATAACAATACTGGGCGCTTTAGTGTTAGGTAATTGGAAGCGTGAAACAAATGGCATGACGTGAAACTGCGTGGCATGTACTTGACATGTCAGATTGGTCCACAGGTTAGGATCAGTGCCTACTAGGTGGGATTGGGGGGCGCGTGCCATCATCTGTAGGGATGAAAACGGATCGAATGCGAACAGATAATGGCTCTAATATATTTGTTTTTATATTTTTCCTTGAATGCGGAAACGAATACAGATAAACCGGATACGGACACGAATATGAATAATATCGAATACAGATATAGAGAAAATTCGAGTTGAAACGAATACAACCATGAATATTTATCGGAACATGAAAACCCTTTAAATTGGACACACAAAATTAACAAAAAAATATAACTAATTTATTTGATCCAAACATTCATGAAGAACATGTAATAATCCAAGATTTGTATTTTTTTTTGAATTATGTTTAAAATAATAAATTATGTATTTATGAGTTTTTATGAATTTTTAGCTACATATTTAAAATATTTTCCTATTAAGGACAATAGTATTTGAATTTTAGAGAAAATTTAATGCTGAGAAAATCTTGATTTTTTTCCCCGAAATGATAGACTGTGTCATGAACGTTCCAAAAAAAATCATAAGTTTTGAAGCTGGTTTGCCAATTTTAATAATTAAAACTTGATTTTTGGAATAATTAAATTAAAAAAATAATTTTGAAATTCAGAAACTTTTTTGGGCCAAAAGAGTAGCTGGGCCTGAATATCCGGATAATCCGGATCTACATCCGTATTTGTAACCAATAGAAAAAAAATCTGTATTTGTTTTCGATTCGATACTATTCAATAAATATCCGAATCAACGAAATCCGTATTAAAAATTATTCGGATCGATAGGAAGCTATTTTATCCGTTTTCATCCCTTGTGGTGGGACAATGCATGATGAATGTCGCTCTAGGAATTTTTTAGGAGGTATTCTATCAGTTCTCTTTTCTTCTCTGGACTGATTTTTTTAGGAGTGACCGAGTGACTATGGATCCTTCAACTATAGATGGGCTAAAAAAAGACGTATCACCTCAATAAAAAAGTACTATCATGAAAATTCTGTCATGTACGGGATTGTCCATGTCACTCCTAAATAAGGTACTCCATGTATTAGCAGAACATAAATGTACAGTCTTTGCGATGTTTGTCCGGGAAAAAAAGGGTCAAAATTGCTCAATACCACTACAAAATCCCATAAGTTGTAATATTGCCCGTTTGTCAGGCTCGCGTAAGATGCTACTTCACATATCTTTGCATCCGGTTGTGCCATGAAAATCGAACGCGGAGGAGTGGCGACCCAAAAAGACGGCATCACTGTCCGTAAAGGTTCCGCGTTAGAGGTGCAAAACTTGGATGGCACAGGACACGTAAATCATCTCTGCACTCAGCTGACAAAACACATGGAATTATTCGACTGACCGAACCAAGTCATCCAGTCAAGAAGCAGATAAGGTGACGCGGCGCATGAGCAAAAAGCCACCGAAGTCGCCGTGCCGTGCTCGTCGGGGTCCAGCCGCTCGATGTCACCGGCGTAAAAGAAGTCAAGAGTCCATGCCGAAGCAAGGAGACGGCAGCAATCAATAGCCGTAGCTTCCCTCCCCTAATCTCAGAGAGAGAGAGAGAGAGAGAGAGAGAGAGATCGTGCCGCTTTGCCGCCCCGCGCTGTTTAGATCGCCCCCGGAATCCGCGACGCAAGCGCCGCGCTACAACGGGTACAACAAAGCGCCGGAGCCCCCACGCAACCCGGCCCTCTCCTCCCCGCCCTCACCGGAGCCCGGAGCGAGCGCGCGACGTGACGCGGGAGTTCGTGGCGGGCGGAGGCGCGCCATGGACGTGGGCAGCGTCGAGTGCCTCTCGCTGCCCGACGCCTCCATGGACGCGGACGACGTCGGCCTCGCCGCGGCCGCCTACCCCAAGGGAGGCGCGGGAGCTGGGGGCGCCGCGCCGGCGAGCGGCGTGCACGAGCTGCTCGAGTGCCCCGTCTGCACCAACTCCATGTACCCGCCGATCTACCAGGTCTGGGGCGGTTCTTGATTTGGTCTGCCCGATTCTTGATTCGGTGCGCTATGTGTGGGTGGGTCTGGATGTCGGGAGTCGGGACTGGGGCGATTCTTGGTTTTGGAATGGCGATCTGGGTTTGGGAACTTCGGGGGTGGGTTAAAGGTTGCGTTTTTACGATGCTGCCGTGCCGAATTGAATCCTTTCTGCTCTTGAAATGTTTGGTGGACAAATTATAATCGAGTAAAGGGAATTGACTTCTCTTCGCTTATAATTTTTGGGGATCATGGTGTTGTGGATTGGCTCCCATTCTTATATTTCGGGATAGTTTCAGTTACTTGTTCTGCCGTCCTCCAACGAAAAAAATTGATTGAGTTAGCTCAGCAATTAACCGATCGCTGTTTATTCCTTGTATTGTCGTTCTTGTTTGTAATTTTTAGTGCTCCTTCCTTCCATGCAGTCCAGGCTTAAGAAAAAGAACACAAATAGGATATTGCGACTGATCATTCTATTCGATGTCTTCTGTTAGATAGCTTGTGAAAATTGGAGTAGAACATAAGAATTTTGTCCTTGGTATCATGGAACAGGAACTGGTAAGTGATGACTAAACTGTGAGTTTGCTGGAATGAATCACCAAAACAATCCCACCTATAAACTTGTGTTTCCTATGGTATTTTGCTGTTCGTTTATAGGATGATCATACCCCACACCTGTTTCTTTGTACACTTCCTCCTCCCAGTGGAAATTGCATAGGTTCATAATTCGTTATGTATTTTCTAACTCCGTTTTCTTTCCTTGACCTGATTGTTAATCTACGATCCATCCTAAGTGGAGGACGCAGGGTATAGTAGAGACCAATCAACTTATCTTCTACAAAAGTCATAGTAAAATAGTATCTTAACATTCAGGCATGGGGAGTTGGCCCTTGCTTGGATTGCAAAGCATGGAATAGATATTGAAGAGGAGATCAGTGGTGCATAGAAATATAAGTTAACTAGAAGGAAGTTAGTTAATCTAAAAGGGAAGATTTGAATGTTAATATTGATATCTTGGTCCTAGGCAAGATAAATACTGAACGAGAGGTGCTTTTATGCTCTTTTTTTTAAAAGTTGCACAAATATTAAAGCATGAATGAAGAGTAGATGAGGATTAATTACCCCTTCGTTTGCTTCAAGATTTGTGCAACTTGTATTAGGACGAAAAGCATAGAAGCACTTCTCGAACTGAACATCGATTATCAATTTCTGGTGGTGTATGTACTTGGTTGTGCAAACAAATGTTGAGAAATATTATGGTAATAGCCGATCTATTTGTGTGTTGGATCGATGTAGTTGTGTGCAATCCAAGAATTGTACTGCTGGTTTTTGGATATGGTTCTCATCTCTTTGATTATATTTACAGTGCCAAAATGGGCATACTTTGTGTTCCACATGCAAAGCTAGGGTACACAATCGTTGTCCTACATGCAGACAAGAGCTTGGTGATATCAGGTGTTTGGCACTGGAGAAAGTAGCTGAATCACTTGAGCTTCCCTGTAAGTACTGCTCTTTGGGGTGCCCAGAAATCTTTCCATACCACAGTAAGAGAAATCATGAAGCGCAATGTGGCTTTAGACCATATAATTGTCCCTATGCTGGTTCTGAGTGTTTTGTGGCTGGTGATATCCCTTATCTTGTTGCCCATTTGAGGGATGATCACAAAGTTGATATGCATAGCGGCTGCACATTCAACCATAGATACGTCAAATCCAATGTACAAGAGGTTGACAATGCCACCTGGCTGCTGACAGTAAGTATTTATAATAGGATTGTTTTCTCTTGTCCCACATTAATGCATTAGCTGGATATAAGATAGTCCCAACAAGACATACTAGTTTTTGATACAAAAACTTTGTAACCTTGTATATTACATTTCCATCTACTAATTTTGATACATTTATTTGGTGTCTCTTGAGTAGGTCTTTCACTGTTTCGGGCAGTACTTCTGCCTGCACTTTGAGGCCTTCCAGCTTGGGATGGCACCAGTCTACATGGCCTTCCTCCGTTTCATGGGGGACGAGAACGAGGCGAGTAACTACAGCTACAGCCTCAAGGTCGGGGCCAATGGCCGGAAGATGGTATGGGAGGGCACTCCTAGAAGCGTCCGGGACAGCCACCGGAAGGTGCGAGACAGCCACGACGGCCTCATCATCCAGAGGAACATGGCGCTGTTCTTCTCAGGGGGCCACCGGAAGGAGCTGAAGCTGAGGATCACCGGCCGGATCTGGAAGGAGCAGCAGACCCCGGAGGGTGCCTGCATACCAAATCTCTGTAGCTAAGCAATGAAAATCTTCAGAAAAGAAAAAGACTATTATTTGGCCGGAGATCGTCTATCCCGTTGCCATGTCTTACTGTTTTTGTATGGTCCGAGGCAACGTTTCATGCTGTGTCTTTGTTAAGCAATATTGGGAGGGTACGATGCTCTTGTAAAGTAAATTGTGTATATATGACATCTCACATCTTATTACAGGCTCGCTTATCAAGCTCTCTGAATCCTGATATCTTCAGTTATGTTTCAGTGGGAAACTGCATTCTTGCTTCACGTTATTCAGTACTGAATTCTATCTTGAACCATGTTGTGATACAAGATGCTAGCAATGAAGGATTTGTAAAATGGAAATATGGCTATTTGTTCTTGTAACCCCTTTCCTTTATAAACTTGGTGTGTACTTGTGATAGCTCTTTTCAAAATTGACTGCAGAAAGTTGAAATGCTATTGTAGCACTCCGGTCAAAAATTCGTTCAATACTTAGTCCACACATAGAGCAGATCCGCTCACATATAGCACCATGCTTACATTTTCGTTATTATTTTGTGCAAAAGGATTAACTTGGAGTTGTTATATTTAGACTCAACAAGCATTATATACTACTACAACTCACTTTAGGCAAGTAACGTATGACTAATCCCACCACCGCTCTTCATATACCACATGGTCTTTTACACTAACGGACCATAGTATTACATTCACCTCTCTTATGGGCTGACCCTTAACAGCGCACCGTATACACGAGAAATGCCCATAACCACCCCTCGATACATATCCGTGTGTCCAGTGCCGGCACATATGTCGTGCAATGTGTCCACTCCGGGCCCACACGCACCATGTGCATAACCCGTGCCCCTATTCCAGATTTTTTTTACTTTTTTGGCCCTATTGCAAACTTTTTTTACGTAACTGGTCGTTGATCCGATAAAATTGTAAAAATAGCCCTTAAACAGTGCAATTCAGTTGACCAGGTTCGCTGAATTTTTTTTTATTTTTTAATCCATTTTCAGTGGTCCGGGAGCGCTGAATAATTTTTTTAATTTCTTTTATTTTAAGCGGACCTGGACCGCTGAATATTTTTTTATATTCAAGCATCCCCAACTGCTGAATTCCATTTTTTTAAAATTTTTAAGTGGACCGTGTCTGCTTATTAATTATTTTTTTGTTTTTTATATTTAAGCGGATGGAGTCCGCTGATTATTTAAATTTTTTCATTTTTTCGATTTCGTTTTTTTCTTTTCTTTTCTTTTGATTTAATTAATCCAAAAAATCTCAAAAATTCAAAAATATATTTTCTTAATCAGTTCAATCCACTGAGTTCAAAAATGACATCCACTCCACTAAATTAAGTCTCCAAAATAACCAAAATACCATCCCGACCCCTTCTCTGACCCATCTTTCCGGATTTTCCTGTTTTTCTTTCTTCTTGCTTTTATTTTGTTCGTTTATTTATTTGATTTTGTTTGTTCGCGTAATTTAATGCTGAAAAAGATAATTTCGAATGACATGATGCTTGTGGAGTTATGAAGAAATTGATGTACGTGACGCATACAATACGATACAAGTGGCGACTTCTACTATACAAATTTGTAGAAAACAAACTAGTTTGCAATTGCAGCATAAATTACAACAAGGATAAGATCCATACATAATCTTCTCTAACCACTTGATATGGTCTAAAATGCACTCCACCTTAAACATCAACATGTTAAGTCTCTGCTCGAGCATAGGGTCCATTCTCTGCTCTAGCCCAGGCTGCATCTCCTGTGGTACTGTGCCAATTTTCTGAAGTGTTGGCGTAGGACACATTATTTTTATTTTGATTTTTTTTAAAAAAATCACTATTGTTTGTTTTTAAAAATCACCATTGTTTGTTTTTTACAAAATTATTTGTCAGTTAATTTTGTTTGACAAAAAAATTCAAAGTTCGTTGTTCGTTGTTCTTTTTCGGTGTGCAACAAATTTGATTTTGTGTGTGTAAGCAATAGAGCGTCCTAGTAGCACAGTACCACAGGGGATACAGCCTAGGCTAGAGCAGAGGATGGACCCTATGCTCGAGCAGAGACTTAACATGTTGATGTTTAAGGTGGAATGCATTTTAGACTATATCAAGTGGTTAGAGAAAATTATGTATGTACTTATTCTTGTTGTAATTTATATTGCAATTGCAAACTAGTTCGTTTTCTGCAAATCTGTATCATACTAGTCGCC
Organism: Rhipidocladum racemiflorum; assembly: GCA_036346355.1. Lineage (NCBI taxonomy): Eukaryota > Viridiplantae > Streptophyta > Magnoliopsida > Poales > Poaceae > Rhipidocladum > Rhipidocladum racemiflorum. Next base: position 11,243,036 of record CM070570.1, on the reverse strand, counting down.
ATTTGTATCGTACTGTATGCGTCACATACATCAATTTCTTCATAACTCCACAAGCATCAGGTCATTCGAAATTATCTTTTTCAGTATTAAAATAGGCGAACAAACAAAATCAAATAAATAAATGAACAAAATAAAAGTAAGAAGAAAGGAAAACAGGAAAATCCGGAAAGAGGGGTTGGAGAAGGGGTCGGGAGGGTATTTGGTCATCTTGGAGATTTTGGAGACTTGGTTTAGTGGAGTGGATGCTATTTTTGGACTCAGTGGATCGAACTGATTAAGAAAATGTATTTTTGTATTTTTGGGATTAATTAAATCCGAAAAAGAAAAGAAAAGTAAAGGAAAAACAAAAACAATTTTTTTTAAAATAATCAGCGGACTCCATCCGCTTAAATATAAATAAACAATTTTTTAATTAATAAGCGGACACGATCCACTTAAAAAATAAAAAATAAAAAAATAAAAAAAATATTGGAATTCAGCGGCCGGGGACCGCTTAAATAAAAAAAATAAAAAAATATTCAGCGGTCCGAATCTGCTTAAAATCAAAAAATAAAAATAAAAAGAAATTGAAAATGGATTAAAAAATAAAAAAATTTCAGCGAACCTGGTTAGCTGAAATTGCACTGTTCAGGGGCTATTTTTACAATTTTATCGAATCAATAGCTAGTCACGTAAATTTTTTTTGCAATGGGACCAGAACAGTAAAAAATTCCCTATTCCACGCGCCTGTGCAGCAAAGTTTGATTCGCTAATACCATATGTAACACATTGGTCTAAAATCGCTCAAAGCCTAGCCCACCATAGGGTAGGCCCATGCATGCATATCGCCTCGCTTACACTTTTGTCTTTGCTTCATATAAAAGGGTTAACTCAGAGGTATTACGTTTGGACCCAATAAACATTATATAATACTGCAACTCACTTTAGACAATCAATGTGTAAGACCCTCCCTTTTATGATGCAGCGCATTATAAAAGAAAGGTTCTAATGTGCTTTCTGTGCTAGTCCTGTGATCAGTAGCTAACACGCACATACTCAAATTGAGATAACAACCATACTAATATTATCATTATTACTGCGGAAGTTATTTGTACAACATAGTCTTACAATTCAGAGTGATATTGCAGCAGAAAGCAATGAAAGTCTTGTAGTATGCTCATCCAATCCTCAGGCAATTGACAAGGTATAATATCTAGAAAGTCATATCATCAAAATTTTCGTATCATGCGGCGAAACATGTATCTTCGGGGCCTCATTTCTTTCCCATCTAAAACAACAAATTAAGCAAGGTTGAGTAGTTTCGTACTTAGCAAGACTTGAGTGTTTGAAATGCAGGCTAATCCTAGAGTAAGGCTTCTACGGTTATTTTTGCGTGGAGCCAAATTGAATTGTAAATACTGAATAATAGATTGAAAGCAAAATGTGTAAAAGCAAGTTGATAGATATATATAAAATGGCAACTAAGAATAACATAAATGTATAACTCACAGTTCGAATCGTCCATTCCCAACATATGACATGACATATGAAAACAATCTTTCCCAACACATGGCACAACAGCTGAATTCAATCTTGCCAACACATGTCAAGCATTGAATCATCTGTAAGGGTAAACTCACCAATATGAAATTTTAAGTTTCAATTCATTTTATGAAAATATAAAAAGTTATCTAACTAGTGTTAGTTCACCAAGTGCTCATGACCGCGAACGCGGCTAATCGATTAGTTTTGACTTTGCAGAGTTGTACAGCTCACCCACAAGGAATGATCATCTCTTTTTGCAAAGCTTATGTAACACACTTAATTTGGTGTGCCACAGAGAGATCATACATAACTGTTACATTACATAGCCCTAACTTTATACCAGCCCGATGATGATAAACCCTTGCTATGGCGGCAGAAGTTAATAGCCGTATTTAAAGTACCCACGATGGTTTCACATTCCATCGCCCTTGTTCTCCCCATAGCAAGGCGTATACTGTTGCATCGGTAGGCGTTATTCCTATCACCTCGGTGAGGGCACCCCTTCGAGCAACTTCTATCCAGAAGCTCGTGCTACTACAGCCTTCCAATGCGCAAAGCTAGTTCTAAGTAACTTAATAGGTTAAGGCTGTCCCATACTAGCCCTCGTGATTGTACAATTATTTCTTGGATCATGTAACACTACGTTCGATGCTCAATCAACTCGGGCGATAAATCTCCCCTTATTTATGTGCAAGTATACACCCTTGTACATCCGGCTATTGCCAATAATTGCCCGCGTTAAAATCATAGTTTTATCTCCATAAGAAAAATACTATTGATCGCACATTCAACATGTTCAACATTTATTTCCAACATATTCAAGATAAAATGTTCATCATGTTCAATATTCAAGTTCATCACGAACAGTATATCCATCTGTTCATGTTTCCAGACTAAAGCATGGCTAAGTAGATGCATGTAATAATCGAATATACCCTTTCCGATATCATGGTGTGTCCATCAATAATCTAGGGTTATCACCTATCACTATTGATTAAGGAAAGCCAACAAATTTAGGAATATACCTACCAATTCCCACAACATAGCAAATTTATGAAACATAACGCATACATGCAAGTTTTAATTAATTTTCCTTTTTAAAGAAAAACTGGGATCTACATGAGGTGCTTGCCTTGCTATTTGTTGTTTACGACAAAGTCGAAGTCATAGATTGTGTTGTAGACGGAGTCGGAGTTGTTGTCGAGTTCTAAGTCAGGTTCGTCGATAACAGTATTTTCGACGCCAGGTTCTACACGTTGTATCGCAAAACATAGCAAATAACTAACTCCAATAAGGTAAACTCCAACAAGGCAAAAAGAATACAGATAGGAAAACCAAATTAAAATCATTACACAAAAGAAGTGAGGGTGTAGGGTTAGGGTTTTATGATGTATAGTGTGTTATATATTGTCTTTTCACTCATACTTCTTACTAACGGTTTAGGCTATACCAAGATACGGTTACTTATTTACTATGAATTTGTTTATTATTATTTTATGAATTCAAGTAGCTAAGGTTATGTATGTTCGTATGCATTATTTCAATTTCCAAGAGTTAAGATTATTTGGATTCATAGAAGTAAGATATTAGTTAAGGTGTTTGTATGGATAGTACTTAGTTTTAAGTATGTTATGCATAAACAAATGATTTATACAACTTGGGTTTATAAAATGAGTCTACTGGCTGCATCTATGTGGTTACACAATGATTCTTAAGATGCAAATACTTTTGCTGAAGTTTTCTTAAGCCCAACTACTCATATAATGTGTTGTTGGTGACCATGATACTTAGGGTTATTGCACTAGTAGGATTCAGATCTAAAGCAAGATGTATACAATATATTTTTCTAGAATACGGTAGTCCATATACCAAAGAGAAATTCTAGGCCATTCTTCCTAAAATTTGCATTTAGACGAGATATTTTACGGGCTATCGAAAAGGCTTAAGTGTTTCTAAAATCTACGCGATAACGATTCAGTTTTCGCTTTAAGTTTGCGACTGCACCTTAAAGGATTATCTAACTGTTTTTTAGGAACAAGCATGGGATATCTCTAAGAGTGTTTTGAAGTTGGTTCCGCGATATTTCACTTTTATCCGTGAGTTTTTTTCATATGAATGAGCATTAAGGGCTTATATAGATTTAATTCTACATTATGAGATTTAATTCCTTGTTGTGGCAGCATATGGGAACGGATGGCGCATGCATGCAGTGGCGTTGTGGCGGCAAAATGGATGGAGTTCAATCGTTGTGGCAAGCTCCGGAATGGTAAGTGCATGCAAGCAGTAGCGTGGCAACGCACTCTGCGCTTGGGGCAAGCTGGCATAAGGAGAGAGTGACAGCGAGGCACTGAAGCTAGGGTGGTGGGATTTTGGCCGGCTTGGCTTGGCAGAGGGCAAAGCAACACTCGGCTGAGGAAGAGAGGACACTGGAGAGTAGGCCAAAGATGGCTGACAGTGGGAACAGGCAAGAATAGGTCCCACATGCAGTGAAAGAAAAAGGGAGAGCTAATTTAGGGCCAATTTTGGATAGATATGGCTCATGAAATTAACTCATCCATTCATTGCACTGTTTGAAAGTGTTCAAATTACCTTTAGATCTTAGTCAAAGTTTCTTTAAAGATGTTCAACATTATTATTTTTTTCCACATATTGTTGTTATACATTCTCTTTGTTTATTTCTTATGAAATTTTTTATTTTCATTTTAAAGGAGAAGATAATGATTAATATAAATGATTGTTTCTAAGTCAAGAAGTTTAAGAAAAGATAGAAATTCAAAATTAAGATTACCCTTAAAACTCATTTTAATTGTTTACTCATTTTAGAAAAGAATTTTAATATTGAAGTTATTCTTTATCAGAATTTAAGAAAATAAGGTAAAGATAATAAATTTTATTTTACATTTTTATTTTCCCCATTTTTGGATTTTTGGGATGTTACACAATGTGAGACTAATTCCACCACCACTCCATATACACCATACGTGTATTTACACTAAAGAGCTGGGGTATTACATATATTATTTTTCCTGCGTAGAAAATGAAAAGTTATGAGATGGAGAGGTAACTATGGTTTTGTTTTGTTCTTAAGATGGCTTTTGTTATTCCGTCATTCCAATGCGGCCATAAGTTGATAGCGAAACAAGGTGCGGACTTTTGACTAGGACCTACAAATACGATGTTGTCAACAGTTTGGAGTAGTAGTAGTACTCTTGCAGTTAGAGATTTAAGACTGATGTACATCACATTTGACAGCTTTACTTGGGCATGAAGAAAGAACAAGAGAAGGAGGAATTCTATGTAGATTGATTTTGGTTCTATGCACCAAACTGGTGATAGCAGGTGCAGACTTTATATTGCCGGTCATTGCCGGATAATGAACAATACAACGATTCGGTTGACAACAGAAAGATTATAAAGAGATTTGTTACAACATTAAGCTTATCTCTACAAACTACTATATCTTCAGATGTCTAACATCCTCCCTCAATCCCAACTAGTCTATGCAAGTTGAGATTGCGTTGAAAGCCCTCAAAAGTTCTGATCGGCAGCGGCTTGGTGAATATGTCTAAAAGTTGATCATGAGTAGAGATGAACCGAAATTCCAGTAGTTTATTTGCAACATGTTCTCTGACAAAATGAAAATTGATTTTTATATGCTTCGTATGAGCATGAAACACTGGATTTGCAGGGAGGTAAGTTGCACCCAGATTATCACACCATAGAGATGGCGGTCTCGATTGAAATACCACTAGCTCCTTGAGCAATGACTGAATCCAAATTGTTTCTGCTGTGGCATTAGCCATTGCCTTAAATTCAGACCCACTACTCGACCAGGACATAGTTGGTTGCATGCACGAACTGCAGGAGACCAAGTTACTTCCTAGAAATATAGCACTTGTGGACCTTCGGTCATCAGGACATCCTGCCTAGTCGGAGTCTGAGAATGCATTGATGAGAGTAGAACTCGACTTTCTGATATTCAGCCCCGTATCACTGGTATATTTTAGATACCGAAGAATCCTTTTCACTGCTGACCAATGATCATTATTAGGGGAGTGCAGATACTGACATACTCAGTTGACTGAGAATGAAATATCAGAATGAGTAATTGTCAAATACTATAATGCCCCTAGCTCCTTGAGCAATGACTGAATCCAAACTATTTCTGCTATGGTAGTAGCCATTGCCTTATATTTAGACTCGGTACTCGACCGGGACACAGTTGGTTACTTGCGCAAACTCCAGGAGATCAAGTTACTTCCTAGAAATATAGCAAACCCACTTGTGGACCTTTGGTCATCAAGACATCCTACCCAGTCAGAGGCCGAGAATGCACTGAGGATAGTAGAACTCGACTTTCTGATATTCAGTCCCATTTCCCTGGTATATTTTAGATACCTAAGAATCCTTTTTACTGTTGACCAATGATCATTAGTAGGAGAGTGTATATACTGACATGCTCGATTGATTGAGAATGAAATATTAGGTCAAGTAATTGTCAAATACTGTAATGCCCCCACAATGCTTTTGTAAAGTGTTGCAGCAGACTCAAAAAGCAATGTTCCATGAGTTTTTGACAACCACTCAGTAGCTGCCATTGGAGTAAGGGCCGGCTTACAGTTCCCCATACTATATTTCTTAAGAATATCATGTACATACTTGCTTTGGATGAGAAGTATACCTGCAGGCTGTGGCACAATGCTTTTGTAAAGTGTTGCAGCAGAGTCTAAAAGCAGTGTTCCCTGAGTTTTGACAATGACTTAGTAGCTGCCATTGGAGTAAGGGCCGGTTTACAGTTCTCCATACTATATTTCTTGAGAATATCATGTACATACTTGCTTTGGATGAGAAGTATACCTACTGGCTATGGCACAACTCCAATACCCAAGCAATAATGTAGATCACCGAGATCCTTAAGAGCAAATTCTGCTCGAAGTTGTTGGATCAAACCATTAATGGCTTGTGTTGAAGAACTAGTAATGATAATATCATCAACATAAATGAGCATATAGATGATAATTCCATTACTATCATATATAAACAAAGATGAATCAACCTAGGAAGATGTAAATCCGAGCTCTTGTAATTTCCCACCAAGTCTGGAATGTCAGGCTTGAGGTGCTTGTTTCAAACCATATAATGCTTTATCTAACTTGCAAACATAGTGTGGAAATTTTTTTCTTTCATATCCTGGTGGTTGACTCATGTAAACATCTTCTTTAAGAATACCATGTAGATATGCATTCTGAATATCTATTTGCCGTAGCTGCCATCCTCTGGATATGGTAAGAGAAAGAATAATTTTGACAAAGGTTGGGAGCAATCCTCTCATGACAGAGGTTGCGGCCACAGTTGCAACAGATCCGCTGGTGCTATTGTTCAAGGAGGGTGAGGTACTCATTGCTTTTGTGATGCCAAAAGCTCTAATACCATGAAGAAAGAACAAGAGAAGGAAGAATTCTATGTAGATTGATTTCGGTTCTGCGCACCGAACTATTGCCAGTAGGTACATACTTTATATTGCCGGTCATTGCCGGATAATGAACAGTACAACAATTTGGATGACAATAGAAAGATTACAAAGAGATTTTGTTACAACGATAAGCTTATCTCTACAAACTGCTATATCTTCATATTGTCTAACAGGGCACTTCGCACCTTGTTATTCTTGTCAAATTAATGGACTTCTGCTTCCACAATAAGGGAAGCCTAGTCAAATTGCAGACGACATTAAATCTGCCGGTGACCATGGCTGCGCAGCTGAAACTCTGAAAGTTTTCATCGTTTTAAAGGGCAACTTAACAAGATTTTTTTGACATTTTTTAAGGGTGTTCTTATCTACGAGAGCAAATCTAACCATGGGAGCTACTCGATCGGACGGTTGCTACTGAGAAAGTGGGATTCTTCACCCACCGATTTCCCGGACTAGACCAGCCAAAAGGGCAGAACTAAACCAATTCGGGCGTTGCAATGTAATAAGCTGCTCCGGCTATCGTTGATCCCTAGTGGCCGGCAGAGACAAATGAGGAGTTTACGTATTGTTCTTGCTGTAGGAGAATCTATTCTGATGAATTAGTGACTTAGGCAATGCATTAATGCCTTTGTCAAGATGGGCGACTGTGCCTCAAATGGCCAAATTACCTTTGACTGTGCCTCAAATGGCAGGTCAGAATCTTCCAGGAACTTGAGAGTGATGGGTAGGAGGTAATAGATAGACCTTCTTGGCGTTAAGTTAGCGATGTTAATGAAAGGGTTTTACTCCAGTTTGGTTTTTTTGGGTTTGGATGCCCATTTACATAGTTGTTACGCCACACTTTTTATCCATAATTCTGGAAAGCTTTTATGCTCCTCTTAGAGGAATGTTAATAAAGCCGACAAGAATTTTATGTAGAAGAAGATGGAAGTAGGGTCATGTAAGGCTCACTGGAAGTGTAAGACCATCCACATTTATAAAGAAGATGATGAGAATTGGGTCATTTCTATTTTACGTAATTCTAAAAAACAAGTTTATTTTAATTTCCTATAGGATGAATAGTGGGTGGTACAAAGATTATGTAACAATATTGTGTATCGATATGTACATAGCACAAAAAAGACAAGAGGACCAACTTATATTACAAAACTTAGATTTTCCTTTTTATGCAGTGTAAAGAGTAAGATGATGATACAGTCACATTTTCCTCTTTCTTGTTCTCGATGGTTCCTAGGCCAGTTAGAAGTGTGAGTGCACCCATGGGCAGAGGAGAAGATGGTATTAAGGTCATACTTTTGTTGCATAATTCCAGAAAAACTTATATCCTACCATGTGAAAGAAGAAGATGCCAATGAGGTCACATTTCTGCTGTATAATTCCAAAGAAAAACATTAATCGATAAGTAAGCAAAATTTTATATAAAGACCAACACAACAATAATGTCACATTTTGATGCAGGCTCATCATACAACAGGGTCACATTTTTTGCTACATAATTCAAGAAAACTTTCATCATCCTTTCTAAACAAACAAAATAATAGATAAGCACAAAACTTTTTATAAAGAACAACACAACAAAAAAGTCACATTTTCCTCTATAGTCCAACCTCATCACACAATAGGTTCACATTTTTTGCTGCATACTTCCATAAAACTTTCATCCTCCCATGCAAATAAACAGAAACATATATGACCACAAAAATTTTTTGTAAACAACAACACAATAACATGGTCACATTTTCGTTCATAACACAACTTATATCTTCCTTTGTAAACAAACAAAATAATAGATAAGCACAACTTTTTGTAAAGAGCAACACAACAAAGAAGTCACATTTTCCTCTATAGTCCAACCTCATCACACAATAGGATCACATTTTGTGCTGCATACTTCCATAAAACTTTCATCCTCCCATGTAAATAAACAGAAACATATATGGCCACAAAAAATATTTTGTAAACAACAACACAACAACATGATCACATTTTCCTTCATAACACAACCTCATCACACGATAGGGTCACATATTTCCTATATAATTCCAGAAAACCTTTATCCTTCTCCATAAGCAAACAAAAATGTAATGAACTTGGAACTTCTTATATAAAAAATGAACAACATAGTCACATATTCCACAAAAATTCAACCTCATCACACAATATTGTCACACTTTCCTGCTTAATTCCAAAAAACATTCATCTTCCTCTGTAAACAAACAAAAAGATAGATAAACACCAACCTTTTATAAAGAATAACATGTAAATGTAGTCACATTTTCCTCTATAATCCAACCTCATCACACAAAACGGACATGTTCATGCATAATTCCAGAAGAGATTCATCCTCATGAGCAAGAAAACAGTAAGACAATAAAAAAGGGACCTTTATAAAGAACAAAATGCCATGGGATCACATTTCTCTCCATAGTTCAGGCTTCATAAAAAACAAGGTCACTTTTTTTTCGTTGCATACTGCCAAAACACTTTCCTACCATGTAAACAAAACACGAAAGCTTTTATAAAGACACAAAATAACAATGGACTCACATTTTCCTCTGTGACCATCCTCTTCACACAATAGAATCGCCTTTTTGGCCGCATGTTTTTTTTTATCAAAGATTCATTCTCTTGTGTAACAAAACGAGAAGGCATATAAGGAAGAGACCTTTACAAAGAACAAAATGCAATGGAATCACATTTTCTCTCCATAGTTTATGCCCGCCAAACAACTTCACATTCTGCCAAAAAAAAACTTTCACTACATGCGCTTCCAGAACAAAAGATAAGAGCAGAGTCACATTTTCCTCCATAATCATCATCATCACAAAATAGAGTCACTATTTCGCTTCATGCTTCCAAAAAAAACTATCCTCCTATGCAAAAAAACAAGAAGACATGTAAGCAATAAACTTTTATAAAGAGCAAAGTGCCATGTAATCATATTTCTCTCCATGGTTTAGGCTCTCCTTAAGCGTGAGCCATCCCACAGTTTGCTGCAAACTACACTGTAAGACAAACATGAAACTTTTTATAAAGAAGAAAATACCAAAGAGTAGTCATCCCGTGTAAGAAAATGAGAAGACAGATAAGCATATACTTTTATAAAGAACAAAATGCCAACAATCACATTTCTTTGTGTTGCTCAGGCTCCTTAAGTGTGAGCTCCCTCATGATTTTCTGCACATTGCATTGCAAAGGTTCGCTAGAGGCCGTCCACACGAGTCAACTTTAACCAAGAGCCTGGGGGACCACGCCAAGATAGAAGGCTAGGGAACACGTCACGCCAACGTTTTGTAGTCTAATCTTCACTTTCCAACTCAGTCTTGCATCACGACAAAATATCTCCTCCTATCCATCACTGCCGCTTCGACTTTGCTTCTATTTGCTAAATTGCCATGGACCAGCCTTGCAGTGTCCCCATGCTTGTTGCCTTTATTTGCCAATCTGCCACTAGTCCTCTCAAGCACTTAGGGATCCCTTGCAGCATGCACTTTTGAATATTTTCTTGTGTGATGTTGTAGGTACGGCAATGTTGGTTTCCAAGGGGTAAAACAACCAACTGAAGTGTGAGCATGTGCATGTAAAAAAGAACTACGTGGAGAATAACACGATTTAGGACTCATGACATGGAAACATAAGATACATCATAACATATATGGATATAATTTAGCATGGTTATTGAGAGTAGGTTTTGCGTCTGAATTGCTTTTTTATGAAGCTAAATATTTGGAAATTAGCATCTATTACAATGAGCACAATGTATCACAAAGTAAAGTTATATTTAATAACATACATTATTTTGAAATATAAAATCAACTAAAAGGAAGGCCCACATTCGGAAATTCAAGTAATTATAATCCGTCGAGGTTCCCAGTCTGGGCACGGCTAGCCTTTTTTGGCGTTGCTCATCGTGACCTTTTAATAACCTTTTAACATGTTTGTTTCCCTTCTTCCTCATTCCGCAATGTCCCCGACTAACTATGAAGGATCGGTGCCTCCTACACCATTCTTCTCCTTTCTTTTTTCTCATAATTTACCCTTTGTTTGATTGCTTCCTCTTATGCATTCATCGCTCTTATGCTTTGTCGCTAATCATTTTCTCTCTTTAGTAGGTGGTAAGGATGATTCATACAAACAATCAACAAATAAATAACAATATCATTCATCACCAGAGTTTTTGAACATTCCACACTCTTCCTGTTCAAGGGCTTTGATTTTTGAAATTACCTCGACCAAGTCATGATTTGAGGAGTCGGTCATTGGTGGTGGCGGGCATTGGTAGGCAAGTGCTCATATATCCCCCTAATGGGAGGATATGTCATTGGAATCATGCTTGACAAAGATGATAATGTCGAAGATCTTCATCACCCTAGGGAATTTGATTTTTTTTTCTTGTTCTTTGGATCCTCCATGGAAGGTCAACACAAAAGTTATGTAAGTATGGGAACATCCTTTCTTGGAAAATTTTATTTTCCCTGAGAAGTTTTGCATTGGATATCCCTATCTATGATGCTAAACATTTGGAAACTTATTAATATTATGAAATATTGGTTTTATTTATGTGTTAAAAACACTGACTATAATATGCATTAGATAGGCACAACTCAGACTACACACTGAAGACTTAAATAGTGAAAAATATTGTTAAGGTTGTTTTAAAACTTTAGTTGCTCAAAATCTTAGACCTATTGTTATCTTATATTAACCATACAATTTGGTTTAATAAAATATTATAGTTGCAATGGAATTAAATGTAAAAGTAGATCCCAAGAAAAATATTACAAGAAGGAGAGTGTTTTTGTACAACTAATGAAATATCACACCTAGTATTACAACAAATGGCTAGTTTTAAGGGAAAAAGGTAGTCTAATCACTAAACACACCATTTTAGAACATGAGCACTAATTAACCTCAATTGGCGGAGGGTTCTTGCAATCATTAATAGTGATGCTCTTCTTCTCCTTTTCCTTATGAAAAATCAAAGGCAATTTTACATAATATCATACTCTAATAGCATAATGATTAAACCATATAGTAATAACTGACTAGGATTCTTGCACAAGTCAACATTTTACGACCAAAATCTCTCTAAAGAGTAGGCCCACATATTAGGGGCCATCTAACATAATGTTTATATATACGACCACGATTCAAAGGAAGCCTAATCCTCTTTAGTAACAAACTAGTTGGGAGTTAGTGACGATCAGTTAAGACCAGGGGACGACCAATCATATGGTTTTATAAGCCTTGATAAGATAAATTGGTCATAAGATATGGTGGTTTCCCACTTGATTAACGTAAGCGGTTATTGGCGCATCTGGCAACTTATGACGGTTGGCCAAGGGATACGGCGGTTGGCCAAGGGACATGACAGTTGAGTAAAGAATGAGACGGTTCAAGACTTAACGAAGACACGTGTGTAAAAACAAGAGATGCTTGTAGCAGTATTAACTGTCACCCCTTGGATACGCATAAATAGGGTGGCCTGCGTGCCCTAAACGAAAAAAAATCTCATTTCAATCGGATTACATTCTAATCCGAATTCATTCTTGTAATATTTTTCTGTCTATGGCAATAAAGTCTCTACTTGATCGTACTATCATATTTTATTTTTTTCGTAAGTTCGATAGTCAGATCCATATATTGTAGACACAAACAAAGACCTATTGCAGAAACATTTCTCTGGTAAAGGAGCTAATGCCAAGGCAAGAAGAAATGGTGCAACAAATCCCACTCCATGAAAGGGCAAAGTTGTACTTGTCCAAAATATTTGATACTCCATTAGTGTAGTTAAGCTCACCCTTAACTCCCAATGTGAGGCTATATAAAGATGGTGTCATCCGATATGCTGTTGTCATCGCCCTCCCCCTGCTCCCAGCATCTCACTCCTGTTTGATCAGCTCAGTTCTTACCATCTTCTAGTTTGAGAGGAAGGTTGAAATCCTCCTCGGAATCCACCAATTACCAGCCCCATTCGGGTCCATCACTTCGGTAAGTATTGGTTGTGTATTAGATTATGGGATTATTTCTGCCCTGTTTATTCTCTGTTTTTTTTTCTGTATCGTTTGTCTCTTAATCTCACTGAATCACTTGTTCTTCATGGTCCGTTAGGGGTTTTGATGTGCATTTTGGTGTTTATTGTGGGGAATTAATCCAGAGCTAACATTTTTTTTACCATACTTTGTGCTCAAATATGGAGAAATATTAGCCATACTGAATGTGCTTTGGGTTTTATCGGAGCTATTTTTTGGATGTGCCTTTGCTAAAACCATTTTGTGTGGATGGAATGTGGAATTTAAAACATCTGAATAGAATTTGTGGAAATATATGAGCATTGCTCCTCGATTGTGGAGCGGGGCTGAAATTTTTTGAGAGGGGCTAGGGAACGGTAACGGTATAGCCGTGAAACTTATGAAACTTATCAATTTCAGTGCTGGTTTCATGAGTTTCAATGTTTAGTTTCATCAGTTTCATGTTTCATCAGTTTTTAGTGCTAAGTTTCATGAGTTTCAGTGTAAAAATTCACAAGTTTCATGAGTTTCAGAGGTATACCGTTTCTTACTTTTCTGAAATTTTTACCTTGACTAGGTGCATTTCCTTTCTTTTTCATCATGGTGCCAAAGTGGGGGAGTTATTTAGTGCACAAACACAATTTTGGTGCACAAACTTTTGGTTTGGGCATCAAATTAGCACAAAATTTCCTAACCAAGCCATTGAATGTAGCATATAGTGTGTTGTATCAGTTCAAACTCAAAGTATGTTATGCTTTTCTTTTTTTAAAGTTGCACAAATATTAAATCATGAATAAAAAATAGATGGTGATTACCTACCTTTTCGCTTGCTTTAAGATTTGTACAATAGAGGAAAAGCATATAAGTACGGCTCAACAAACAAAGTTTGTGTGAACAGTAACATTTGCCCTTTTTTCCTTTCTTTTTTGATTTATCATTTGTTAGCATTTTTCTCATCTTTATTATTCTCAATGTGGAATGAATTTGAACTTGAAATTTTGTATTTAAGTAGAATAATTTTAGAAGTGTATCTACACTTTTTTTTCTTTCAAAGTGGCCATATTTGTAATTTCGGTTGCAAACTTGCTTGTTAAGTCCGTATGACTAATTGCGTCGTTTTACTGCGCAGGTAAACCAATTCCCAGCATCTAGAGTTGATCTTTGGAGATGGCTGTGACGATATTGTAGCAAAAATCTCCACCTTGCACCATTCGTAGGCGCCATTAGGCATCATCGGTGGAGAATACAGCAGCTGCTTCAGGGAAAAGCATGGCGTCCACTGGTGTTGCAGTAAGCCCGAGCAGTGACGGCCTGGACCTAGCTGCCGGCCGGTCGTCACATCGCGAACCAGAGGCCATTTTGATCTACCTCGCAGTGCCCGACTCACCCTTGGCCCGGAGGCAAGTGCTTGCGTCTGATTCAATCGCATCGGTGAAGCTTAGGATACAGAACAGCAAAGGCTTCGTGGTCAGGAACCAGAAGCTAGTGTTCGAAGGCCGGGAGCTTCCCCGCAGCGACTGCCTCATCCGGGACTACGGTGTGGGCTACCGGGGAGTGCTTCATCTTGTGATCCGACTATCCGAGATCCGTCTGATCACTGTGATGACCGTTTATGGGAGGAAGGTCAAGTTCCAAGTGGATCACGGCCGAAATGCCGAGCATACCAAGCAGCAGGAGATCGCCAAGAAGGGCGAGTGTTTCAGCGATCTTGGGGATCAGAAGCTCTTGCTGGACCAGGACGAGCTCGAGGACCGTAGGCTAATCACCGACATTTGCAAGAACAGTAATGCCGTTGTTCATTTGTTTGTCAGCAAGGCAGCAAAGTTCAGCACAAAGCCCGTAGATAGAGATTCTGAGCTATCAGTTACTGCTCCGAATGTGGAAAAGAAGCTGCAGGCTGATGCTACGAAGGCAATGGAGAGGAGGATTCCCTTGGTTGAACCAGTTGCCGCCACGGTTGGGCTCTCTCCGGCTGTCATGAGCATGATCCAAGCTACACTTGCCGGGCTAGAGAAGGGGTATCCACCTGTGATGTCTTCGGAGGGCACCGGCGGAGCCTACTTCATGCGGGACGCATCGCGTCCAGGGTATGTTGCCGTTTTCAAGCCGGTTGATGAAGAGCCAATGGCGGAGAACAATCCTCGTGGGCTTCCTCCGTCAATGGATGGAGAAGGGCTAAAGAAAGGGACGAGGGTAGGGGAAGGTGCGTTCAGGGAGGTGGCGGCGTATATCCTCGACCATCCCATCGCTGGGCGCCGCCGCGGCGCCGGCGATGAAGCCGGGTTCGCCGGTGTCCCTCCGACTGTTTTGGTCCGATGCCTGCATGGTTCTGCTGATCATCACATCGGAAATGGCCTTGTGGAGAAGGAGCTCAAGGTCGGATCCTTGCAGATGTTTGTCAAGAACTCTGGGAGTTGCGAGGATATGGGTCCTCGGGCTTTCCCCGTGCAGGAGGTGCACAAGATTGCTGTTTTGGATGTGAGGTTGGCTAACGCAGACCGCCATGCCGGCAACATATTGTTCCACAAGGACGGGAATGGCCAGTGCATGCTCATACCAATTGATCACGGATACTGCTTGCCTGAAAATGTGAGTATTTTTTGCATGTCTGCTTCGACTGGAGTCGTATGTATATTGTACTTTGTTTTGCGCCCCCTTTTCTTCTGCATGAATGGCAAGGTAAACGTGCCTCAAGATGTTCATGAATGTTGTTTAATTGAAGTGAATTAAGGCAATTAACTTCGTACCAGAAATTGCCACCCTTTAGTCGCTAATCACCAGATAGACCTAACTTCGCTAGCTTATAAATGTGGGCTAGTTTAGTTGTTTTAGATTCATTCAAGAATCACATATTTTTTCTTAGACTTCATGTAACACCTTGGCCCAAAAGTGGCACGTGTAGGCCAGGGGCTCAAGCATATGGCGCATGGCACGTGTGGGCCCGGAGTGGCCACACGGCAATGCATATGTGCTGGCACCGGACGCACGGCCATGTACCGAGAGGTGGTTCTGAGTATTTGCCGTGCGTCAGCCCTTAAGGTGGGTGGGTGTAATACCCCGGCCCATTAATGTGAAGGCTCATGTGGAGCGGTGGTGGAATTAG
This sequence comes from Rhipidocladum racemiflorum, assembly GCA_036346355.1. Taxonomy (NCBI): domain Eukaryota; kingdom Viridiplantae; phylum Streptophyta; class Magnoliopsida; order Poales; family Poaceae; genus Rhipidocladum; species Rhipidocladum racemiflorum. Next base: position 11,226,925 of record CM070570.1, on the reverse strand, counting down.
TCTCACATTGCTTGCATAAAGTGAGTTATGGTAGTATATAATGTCTGTTGGGTCCAAACATAGCACCTCTGAGTTAACTCTTTTATACGAAGCGCAGACGAAAGTGTAAGTGGGGTGCTATGTATGCGTGGACCCACCCCATGGTGGGCTGGGTCATGAGCGAAGTTTGGGCCAGGGTGTTACACTTCACTACTTCATTATTCACTGGATAAAATAAAACTTGGAGATGGTTTGTTACTTTGTCTTTTCATTGGTGTCATTGTTTTAGCTTCAGATGAGAAACACCATGCAGTTTATTCAGCATTATCTAGATAAATAGAGTTTGATTTTGATTGCTATTATGCTTATTGTGGCATAGACATAGCTTTCCATATCAGGAAATCATCATAGGGTGTAATGATTCTCTTTATGGAATTATTCTATTCAAAGTATTCTCTCTCTCTCTCTCTCTCTCTCTCTCTCTCTCTCTCTGAGTCGATTTTATGCCTAGAATGTGTTTTTGGAGAAGCTAGTTGTGTCAACATGACAGTTCCCCAACAGCTGCAGAAATTTGATCTTCTACACAATAGAATGGAACGTGAGATGAACTTGCCTTCTAAGTTGTAAAATATGCTCATAAGGATTTGATACAATGGTTGGAAAGTATAGTAAATATGGTATATAATTAACCACCCATTTTTTTTGTTATACATTGCGATTTCAAGTTACCCAGAAATGATTTGTCGTATATTTTGAATTTTACTTGCAATTATCCTTCCCTACTCCATTCACTAGATCACTGATCAAATGAAACTTCATGTTTTTTTAAATGATAATGGCAATTCAGAAATTTATTGTTACAAACTGCGTATCAAGAAAGTGGAATAACTATGTGCACTTTTGGGTGCCCATTTTAAAATTCTCTAACCATTAGTTTGGTTATTAACAACTATTGTCGCCTTATGTTCCATATATGTATTTTGAATTGATTCAGTTTTAGTAATTTATTTTCCTTTTCTTGTTGAATGACAGTTTCAGGACTGCACATTTGAGTGGCTTTACTGGCCCCAATCCCGCGAACCTTTCAATGCTGAAACTCTCAGCTACATAAAGTCGCTTGATGCCGAAGAGGATATCAAGATGCTCAAGTTCTATGGTTGGGAATTGCCATCGAAGTGTGTCCGTGTTCTTCGCATGAGCACCATGCTTCTGAAGAGAGGCGCTGATAGTGGTTTGACTCCTTTTGACATCGGTAGGATGCTGTGTAGGGAAAACGTGAAGAACAAATCCTTGATCGAAGATATTGTTGAAGAGGCAGAGGATGTTGTTCTTCCTGGGACAAGCGAAGAGGCATTCATGGAAGCCGTCTCAGAGATCATGGATCGCCATCTTCTTTAACTCTTCAACTTGAGACCTGGTTATTAGATGGGTTCTAGTCTATGGTCTATTGTGTATTTGACAAGGCAGTTGTAAGTTGTGTGAGTGCTTGCCTTGTGAAGATTCTGCTTCCATGGATGAACTAGGAAGCATCTTCAGGCCTTAAGACTGTTCCTGATGCTCAATGTAAATTAAAGGGCGTGAACCGTGAGGAATAATTCTAGTTTGTCCAACTCAAGTATATATTGTCCATGTTTGTGCAGTACCTTGCTATCTTACATGTTCTTTGTTTGCTCTCTGCAATGACCAATGTGGACATGTGGTTCCCCATAAAAACTTTGCTTTCGGACAACTGATTCAGTAGTATCTGCGGATACAATCATATAAGTGAAGCTTCCTCTTTGGTACATTAGATGTTTATCCAGAAAGGACTTGTAGTGTGACCTCTCTGATGAACTTCGCGCATGTATTACCACTTCTGCTCGTTCTGCAAGTGGCAGCTAGCTACTGTTGCATCAACTATTCAGCTCAGGCTCCTCAGAAATCGAGTGCTACTGAGAAGAGGCATGGAGAGAAACATCAACCTTGGCTTATGGGGGAGATGAAGAGAAAAGGGTAGCTGGATACCCAACCGAAGCTGTTTGCTTCGCATCCTTGAAGTTGCTAACTAAAAGTAACCGGTTCAAGAAATACTAATATCCGAACAAACTACAGATATGCACAAATATGCGCTTGCTTGTTTGCTTGGCTCGCTTAGATTTGTTTAAAAATTTATAGTATCAAATGGTTTAACTTAGATGCATAACAACATATTTACGTATTTTGTAGGCTATGTAGATTGGATATCATAAACATTGAAAATAACAAAAGCTTGAAGGAAAAATACAACTTGAGCAATATAACTGAAGTATGAGCTTCATTGGAGTTCATGTACAAATCAATTGTATTTAATTTGTTCTAAATTTTAGTTATTTAGGGATTTTATTTTGGAATTTGTATGGAAATCAAATTGCAATTTTTTATTTCAAATTTCAATTACTTTTTTGTTGGAATTTCTGTACAAATAATTTTTTTATTTAAATTTTATTTTGAATTATAGTTATTTAGGAATTTTACTTTAGAATTTGTATCGAAATCAAATTGTAAATTTTATTTTATCTTTTGTGGGGCCCAGAAGCATGGATCGGGTCTTTACTTACGTGTTGGACTAGAAGTGACACCCATATTCCACTTAAGTGTATGCTCACTGTCCTCAACTAGTCCCGTGCACGGATGTGAATCAAATGGCCCTCACCCAAACAAATATGAACCATCTGATTACCATCGTACACACTTACGCAACCAGGAGAGTTCCGACCACTTTTCGAAAACCATACTGGGATTGAGGTCAACCCATTCGGGCACAACACATGCCGTCCGTCTCAGAACCTTACTACCGCCCAAGTAGTTAAGGAACGACGGCCACTTGTGTTCACGTGTTGATGGTTGAGAATAATTCCGAGTACCCGGATATGTGTCTAGTGCTAGTTCCCAAGATCAACGCCTAGCACCCACATATCCCACATTCAAGATGCATCATTACACATACACACAAGTACTTGACATAAAAGTAGTCTAGAACTACTACATCTACTTAATATTACATGTCTACGGCCGATCGGCCAAATATATCTGTCGGTGTTTCGTGCACCGGCAATGCGAATTTGTGGTCGGATGGGGTCGCGCGCTCCCTCTCCCCGAATGGTCGACTCAAGGAGTCAGATGATGTATACTGGTTCGGGCTGAACGTCCCTACTCCAGTTCGTTCGGTGTGGGTGTATTGATCTTTGGGCGATGAACTAGAGGTATACAAGCGAGGCAGGGAGTCGGTCGACCGATCCCTCGGTGTTTTTGCTAGGGAGTTGCGGCTACCTAGAAGACTGTTTTTTCCATCGCCCCTCCCTCTCGGGCCCTGCCTCTCCTTATATAGACGGAGGAGGCAGGTTACACGGGAGTTTGGGAAAACCACGAGGAAAGGGGCCTGCGTGTCTCGGAGTCCGGTTTCTGTCTTGTCCGACTGACCCCTGCCCGTCCCGAGGCAGGGTTGGTGGCTCTGTGATGAGTGGTCTTGCGTGGTGCTGTCTGGATGACGCATCGCGTGGTGCTCCTGTCAGCCTCGGCGGCTTTAATGGCGCTTGACTTTGCCTTGGCCTCGGGAGTGGGCGTATTCTTCTGCGGCGTGCCAGGCGATGGGACGGGGGCTTGACTTCTTCGGTGGCTCCTCTGACAGTCTTGGGAAGGAGCCGCCTACCCTGGTACGGACGCCAGAGGACGCTGCGCACAAGGCAGCTGTCTGACACCGGCGTGGGCCTGGCGGCTCGTCTTGTGGTGGAGCTTCTGGCCGCGAAGCTTCAACATTAGGCGGTCGGAGCCCGCCGACCGCCGCCGGATCGAGTCCGCCGACCGCCCGAGTCGGTCTGCCGCAGTCGGGTTCGCTCTCCACGGCCCAAGTACCTTTGGCGATCTTTGGGCCTTCGCCGCGGTTGGTCAGCTCGTTCGCATTTCCGGGCTGATGGGGGTACCCATGGTATGGGTACTCGTCAGTAGCCCCCGAGCCCCCGAGCGGGTTGGAGAGCCGGTCGGGGGGTTAGCCCTTCGGGGGTAGCCGTCGGCCCGGAGGTCGGCGCGACTACTTGGGAGCCGCGCTAGCCAAAGAGCCTGGTGCAAGGCGAAGACCCGGCAGTGTAGCCGAGCCCGGAGAGCCGGTCGGGGGTTTAGCCCTGCGGTGGTAGCCGTCGGCCCGGAGGTCGGTGGTGCTTGGTCGGCGCGACTGCTTGGGAGCCGCGACAGCCTAAAGAGCTCCGGTGCGCGAGCGCACCGGCAGGTAGCTCTCGAGCCCCCGAGCGGGTCGGAGAGCCGGTCGGGGGTTTAGCCTGGCGGTGGTAGCCGTCGGCCCGGAGGTCGGCGGTGCTTGGTCGGCGCGACTGCTTGGGAGCCGCGCCACTTAAAGAGCTCCGGTGCGCTGGGCACCGCAGGTAGCTCTTGAGCCCCGAGCGGTCGGAGAGCTGGTCGGGGTTTAGCCCGGTCGGACTCTGGCAAGCTTCGTCGTTCGTGGGCCCTTAGAGTCGGTTGAGCGAACGCACGTTTACCTTCGTCGGTTTGAACGTCGTGCTCGTGCGAGCTACTGTCGGGCAATCCGAGTGGAACCTTGGCGATCTCCCTCGAGGGGGATCGTTTCCAAGCGGACGTAGCTCCCGGCGCGGGCGTCCGACCCGCTGTGGGGCGTTCCATAAAAACCTTTCCTTACTCATCCCGCGTTGGGCTGCCGGGTCGTCCGTAGGCCGGGCGTGGCTGGCCGCCACTCATCGATGAGCTCCGCGGGAGAGTGTGAGGTATGGTCTCGGACGCGGGCCACAGTGATTGGGTCATCCGCCGACCCATCTAGAGGCCCTCTGGGGGCTCACTGCGACCCGCCCCTCGCTCTATTTTACGTGTTGGGGCGGCTTTCATTCCAGCTGGCTGGATTCGGCCTTCGTAACCCTCAGCACGGTGTCGGGCCTCGGGCGCGAGCCCGTAGGCCGCTTGCTCTCCCGAGGCCGGGCGGCCTAGTGGGCCGTTTTCATACCTTTCTTGGCATGGGGCGCCCTGGCGTTCTGCGGCCGGCGAAGTGCGATCTTGGCGGCGTCTTGTGGCGGCCCGTTCTATCGGGCGATTAATGCTCGGTGGGATTTAAATGGCTGCGACACGCACGGAGTAGTGGGCGTGGTGGCGGTGACGGTTGGCATCGCGTCGGTCGCGTGAGGCGTTGGTTGGGCGCGGAGGCGCGTCTGTTCCCGCCAGGCGCCTATAAAGGAAAGGAGAGGGCGGCGTGGAGGGAGCAAAGCCTTCTGTTCGCGTCCTCTGCAGAAAAAAGGAGAGAAAGCGCAAGGGAAGAAAAAACTTCCTGCTTCGTCGCGTCGTCCCCCGCTCTCCTACGCACTCTTGGGGATGTCGCTGACCCCGCACTCGGCCGCGGCGGGTCGCTACCTCGGCTTGGAGAGGAAGGAGCTCCTTCCCCCGCGGCCCCAGTCCGGCTGGCGGATGCCGCCGGCCGGGACCGAGGTCCCCGAACTGGGAGACGGCGAGATAGTCTCGCTGGCGGCCTTCTACGAGCGGGGTTTCGGCCTCCCACTCCACCCGTTCATCCGGGGGCTGCTGCACTACTACGGGGGGGAAGTTCATCACCTGAACCCGAATGGAGTCCTCCACATCGCGGTCTTCATGACGCTGTGCGAGGCCTTTCTGGGGATCGAACCCCACTGGGGGCTCTGGCGCCACTTCTTCTTCGCGAGGCCGCCGTCGGATGCCACCGACCTCCTCGGCGCTCTGGCGATCCAACTGCGCCCCCGCCGCAAGTCGTCCTACACCGATGTGAAGCTGCCGACGTCCAACCGGGGGTGGCACAGCGAGTGGTTCTACGTCCGGAACATCGGCAACAGTGCCCTTCGCCGGTGGGAATTTACTGACGCCGCATCCTTGCTGGACCTGGGGTCCTGACGCGAGGGACCGGGCGAAGGTGGATGCGATCCTTGGAAAGCTCGCGGACCTGAAGCGGCGGGGCCTGACAGGCAAGGTGGTCCTCAGTACGTTCATGGAGAGGCGCATCCAACCCCTCAAGGATCGGCTGCGCCCCATGTTCGAGTACATCGGACCAACCGACCCTGCAAGGTCGTCAGAGCGGGAGCTTCCCCCGTCAGAGGTCCTCGCGCGTGTGGCCGCAGTTTCCATCGCGGGAGATACCGAGCCAGCGGGCGAGGCGCCTGCGCCGTTCTCGGCGCAGAATCCGTAGAACTTGGTACGTCTGGTGGCTCCTGTTTGCTTTTGCTTTGCTCTGTTCCTTCGCCCCCTTACCCGAGCGCGTTCTTGCAGGGGCTCGGTGGCCTGATCTCCCGCCCCTTGCTTCTGGGGGAAAAGGAGGCGAGAGCGGTCGTGCGCCTCGCAATGGAGCGGCGCGACGCCGCCCTCCTGGCGAAGAAGGAGGCCACGAAGGTGCGGAAGAGGAAAGAGCGCGCGGACCGGGCCACGCGCGGCGAGGAGGTCTCTGACGAGACTTTGAGTGACGGCGACGAAGAGTCATCGTCGAGCGAGGGGGGAGCGGTTGCCGGAGGCGACTCTGGCGGCTGCGACGCGGGTTCCAGCCGCGGGGCCGGCGACCGTGGTTCCTCGGAAGAAACCGCGGGCGCAGGGTATATCCTGAGGATGCGCAGACCCCTCACGCCTCCTCGCAGGGGCCCGGCAAAAAGGGCACGTCAGGTGCCGGTTGTTCGCTCCTCTCGGTAAGTGATTTATGCGCCCCCAGTTTGGTCCTCTCTGGTGTTTCTTCCTTCGCAATTCCTGACCGACCGCTGTGCGCAGGGGGCTCACCAGCGCTGGGAGGGCGCTGAGTCCCACTTCGGCGGTGAGGAACCGCACCCTTCCGCTCCCGTCCGCGGGGTGCGCGGCGGCGGTCGTCGGGAGCGGGGGTCCTTCGGATGCGCTCCCCGCGGCAGGGTCTGTTGGTGAGGGGACGCTGCCGGAGGGGGGAGCGCCGGGGCCGTTGCCGGCCCCGACAATGCAGGAGGAAGCTCCGCCGGCGCGCTTCCGCCCGCTGCTGCCTGGTGAGACCGGTGAGGTCCTGCCGCCACCTGGGGGGGCTGGGACCGCTACCGTTCGCAGCATCAACGGGAGACGTTCCGCCATCCTTGCCTTCCCCCGCACTGCCGACCGTGGGGGTCGGCGCGACTCTGCCGCTGGGGGAAGTACTGGGATTCGCGGCGTTCGCGACACCGGCGGGACGAGTTCTGCCGCCCCCGCCGCCGGGGCCACCGCCTGCTTTGGCGGTCCGAGTGTTGCTGGAGGGCGCGCAACCGGCCGGCCGCAGACATTTCGGCAGCGGGAAGTCGAGACAGAAGCGATTGCCGACCGCCGTCTTGACTTGGCCCGCCGACCGGCCGGAGGGCGCGTTAGTTACGGGCGACGAGGCGAGCAGCGGATTGGAATGCTTTGGAGGAGGAGATGGGGAGGATCCACGCCGACCTCACTCGTCTTGGTGGCCGCGTCGAGGCGAAAGTCCATTGCTCAGGAGTCCCGCTCGGCCAGATCGGTAAGTCTGACGGGGATTTGTCTTTCGTGCATCTCTCGACCGGGAAACGGAGACTGACCGGGCAGGTATTTGCAGCGCTTGACATCCCGGGCGGTGGACAAGTCGATGTTCCTCCGGCACTTGCACAGCCGGGGGAGTGCCATAGGGGAAGAGCTGCTCGACGCCCGGAGGGCGCTTGTTGCCGAGCAAGGAAGGGCCGCCACTACCGTGGTCGGTGGGGAAGTCATCAAGCCTTGTGGGAGGCTCAGCGACTTGTGGAGTCGTTGACCGTCGAGGGAGAGAGGGCCAGGTCGTCCCTGGCGGATGCTGAAGCGGCCAAGACTTCTGCGGTCCGCGCAGAAGGATCCGCTCGGGCGGAGGCCGCCCTCTTCCGAGAGGAATGCGAGTCGGCCCGCAGGGAGGCCGACCGGCTTCGCGGCGAGCGGGATCTTGCTCGGGGGGAGCTCGCGACGGCGAGGGAGCTTGCCGACCGCGCCGCGTCCGATCGAGAAGCGTGCCAAGGTCGAGGAGGAACCGGCGCCAAAGAGGCCTCCGTGGCGGTGAGTAGTTCAACCCCTTGGGAGCCATCGCAGCGGGCGTCTTTTGACGCTGTTTTTGTCCTGCAGAGTCGCGAAAAAGCCTTAGCGACGCTACCGGAGTCGCGAAGGGTGGCGGTGGAGAAACGGGATGCGGCGGTCGAGTCACGTGACTCGGCCCTTAGGGACAAGCGGGTGGCGGAGAGGGACGCGGCCGATACGACGGCCGAGCTAACGGTCCTTCATGTGGGCATCCAGGCCGTCTGCGACCGGCTGTTCGGGCTTACTCCGGGCCCCAGGGCCATCCCCGCCATACTTGGATGGGTCCCTGAGCGCGTCGATGCGTCGATGCGGGAAGCGGCGGTGCTTGGCGCTTCCTCGGCCCTGGTCAACACCGTCTCTTATTATGACGGCGTCGACCTTGAGGCGGTTGGGAGCGGCGTTGCTGCTGACCGAAGCGACGAAGAAGTCGACGCATTCATGGCCCGGGTCGATCCGTGCGCCCAAGAGATTGCCCGCCGAATCTCGCCGCGAGAAATCCTCCATCGGAAGGAGGGAGATGATTAGTTTCCCTATTTTTTGCTTTTTTGCAGTGCATGTAATGAACATGATTGCCCTAATCGAGTTCGACGTGTCGGGTTGCTTTAAGTTATTTTGCCCGTCTACCCCGTGCTTCCTCTGTGAATTTGGGCAATCTTACGACCATAGCTACAGGGCCCGCGGGGGTGCCCTGAGAGCGTAGGTGTTGCTTCAACTCCGTCCGAAGAGATCACGGGATAGGACAAGCTATCTCGAGCGATCGCTTTGTGGAGGAGAGGTGCCTAGGTCGGACCGCCTCCTTCGCGAAGCTTGCATTTGGTGGGTTGGAACGCTGACCTGAGTGGGGGTGCTTCGACCGTCCCTAGCGTCTCTTGCTCGGAGGACTTGTTTCCCCCCGCAGAGTGCCACTGAAGCCGTGAGTCAGCGGGCGTGGGCCGTAGTACTTTGGGCCGGGGAAATAGCCACGAGGTAGATAGCTCGGTCGGTCGAGTACGGCTTAGGTTAGCGACTTCGACGCTTTTTAACGATGGCCCGGTCGGTCTGCCTGATTGATCAAGCTATCTTACGCTCGGGCAACTTCCTTTTGCGCGAAATGCTACTCGGGAGCCGTAGCCGCTGGGGCTTAAGTTGTAGCATTCGGTTCGAGGAGGTTGCCACGAGGGAGATTGTTTGATCGGTCGACTGGCCGACCTAAATCGAAAGGCTCCATCCGACCGCCCTTGGCCCTTTGCTCAAGTAGCCTCCTTTTGCGCAAAGTGCTACCTCGAGCCGTGGCAGCGGGGCGTGGGCTGTAGCATTTTGGGTTTGAAGAGGTTACTATGAGGAGGGTAGCCCTCGGAGTGGTTACCGGTCATTGATCTAGGTCGGCCCGACCCGAGGTCGCAGGCAGCCCCCGAGTGGTTCATGGGGATTGAGGGTGCAGTCGACACGCACCGCTAGAGCCAGAGGCAGGCTTGTGATATTTTTGAAAAAAGGATTTTAAGTTTTGGAGATAAGGGCGGATTAACTCGCCTTGGGGACCGCGCCGCTTTCGGAACTGGTGTTGGGCGCTTCGTCTTCCGCTCCGTTGCGTGATCCCAAGGCGCTTCGTCTTCCGCGCCTCCCGCACTGTTTGGCTATAAAAGGAGAGGCGCCGGTGCGCTCGTTACTTTGGCAAGGACCGCCACCAAACGAACTTTCTCTGCGCACCATGGCGGACCGCAACACTCAGCCCCGCGAGGAAGTGGTCGCCCATCAGGCCTGGCTGCAGGAGGTGGCGGAGGCTGAGGCTGAGGCTGTTCGTGAGGACGTACGGCGAGTTGGCGTCCTCGTCGTGGGCGTTCCCCGACTTCGGGAAGTGAGGGCGCCGCTGGTGCAGGCGGTGGTCGAGGGACGTCGCGCGGAGTTCGGCTGGCGGGGCGCACACCAAGATCGTAACGGGCGGTTCGTTCTTGGTTGGGGCGATGTTCCTCCATAAATAAATAAAGCGCTTCTTTGCTCCCTGTTTCTTTTTTCTTCTTCGAGGATTTTGCGCTTGCGATTTGCCCATATCCGTAGTCTTTTGGGACCGCAACGGATCCGGCGTAGGTTGGAGGCGGGACTTTATGTGTGTTTGTTACCGGAATGGGACGGCCCGACCAACTGTAGGTCGGTTGTCCTTGTATTCGTGGTCTTTGCGACGGGCAGAGTACTACTTCGGGACCTCGGCTTTCGGGGCGGAGGTCGCAGTACTTGCGGCAGGTCAAAGACGGGAGAGAGAGAGGGAGAGCACTCGGTCGGTCGTCCGAGAGCTGCGTCTTCCTTTGCTCAAGTATTTGTCGAGTGGTAAAAAAGAGGGGAGAGGTTGACTATGAATAGAACTTTCTCAGCTTCTCTATGTTCCACGCATTAGTCACGAGATTTCCTTCAGTGTCCTTGAGGCGGAAGGTGCCGGGTCGGAGGACTTCGACGATGGTGAAAGGCCCCTCCCAGGGCGGGGAGAGCTTGTGCCTGTCCTTCGCGGATTGGACTTGACGCAGCACCAAGTCGCCGACTTCGAATGTGTGAAATCATGTGCTGAAAAATTGGCTTAGAATTGAATTTACAAATGTGTTTGTTCATGTGTTTTGTCAATTTGACAAGAAACATTAAGTTTCGCTTTGGCGCCGGACCAAACTTAAAGAAAACAGTAAGTTTCCCATCTACGACGGACAAAGTTTTTGGGTCTGTCGTGAACGTGTTTTTGAGCTCATGAGTCGAACTCAATCTTCCAAGAAACCAGTAAGTTTTGCATGTATGGCGGACAAACTTCTTTGGTCAGTCGTGAATGCATTTTTGCTTTAGGGTTTCGTTCGGACCATGTTGTTTTTGAAACCGAGCGTGGCACGTTTGCGCCGGACAAGATTTTTTGTCCGTCGTGAACATGAATTTGAAAGCGTTTTTGAACCGAGACTTTTGCATGTACGACGGACCGATTTTGATTGTCCGTCGTAAACATGTTTTGGCCGGAATGTTTTCTTTTGGAACCGAGAGTTTTCCTTGTACAACGGACAGACTTTGTTGGTCCGTTGTGAATCGCTTTCTAGGGTTTCACTTTGCATTTGAGCCGGACAGTTTATGTTTGTAAGTTGTGAAAGCGTTATTGCTGAATTAGGGTTTTGAGCAGAATTGAAATAATTTGAATTTGAGATTATGAAATTTGTGATGATTTCATGATGCTTCTTTTGAAGTGGACTTTATGCAATGCTCATGTGAGTAGTTGCATGGATTGACATTGAGTCAAGTCGTGGACTTGTTTTGTGGTTTGTTCATGTGCAGGTATTGCTCGAAGACGAATGTGGTCGATGACGGGACCGGAACTAGGTTCATGGAGGAACTGAGGTTCGGGACTAGGTTCAGGAGGAACTGAGGTCTTGATGGTCAAGGATGTCATGCGGGACGTTCGGGCTAAGAGAATGGTGCACATGAAGAATGGTTAGTCACGTGAGAATGGCAGGAGGTCATTCGCGTGCAAAGTGTTAGTCACGTGAGTATGGCAGGTGGCCATACGCGTGCAAAGTGTTAGTCACGTGAGTATGGTAGGGTTGCCATACGCGTGCAAGAGTTGTACTCGGCCTGGTTGGGCCAAGTAGAGTTGTGTTGGATACGGATTCCTTCTGTGGAATAGGAATCGTATTCAGAACTCCTTGTGGGTTGGTGCTTTAAATAGGTGGGGGTCTCCTGTTGAAAGGCACCAAGTAGAGCTGAGCGCATCAAGCTTTGAGCTTGGTTTTAGGGTTTGTACTCTTTTGATGAGAGTATTTTAGACAAGAAATAAAGATCAATTCTTCCAAGATTTTTATGCTACAAGAACCACGTCGCTACTGATGTTTTCTGTTTTGGTTCTTGTTTGCATACTTGTTCTAATTCTAGATTGGTTTTTGATCGTTGAGTTTCATCTTGATTTGATCCATCAAAAACCGTTCTAGGGTATTGATTTAGAGTTTCTCAAAGTCTAGTTGATTAATCTTTTGAAGATCTTGTTTAATCTTGAAGTTTTGATTAGATTGATTCTCGTCAAGCTCTGAAACAGCAAGCTTGCGAAGCTTATAACTTTTGATCTGTAAGTCCGATCGAGCTGATTCTTTTTGGGTTCGATTCGTATTGGAATCTAGTTTCTTGTGTCCAAATTTCAGATCAATCTAACGGTTGGATCTCCGGGAATTCTCGTTTTACTAAACCTCTATCATTCTGTTTTTGTCGAATACGTGGCAATTATTTGGTTCTATTTTGGGGTGAACTTTTAGTAGATCAAGAATTTGGTTTTAGCTTCTGCACAATCATTCACCCCCCTCTGATTGCTATATTCGTTTACTTCGATCCTACAGAATGAGCGGCCGCGAACCCGTCGGCCGTGGTAGCGGCGCAGCGCCTGCTGATACTTAGCCGACCGTAAGACCGCGATATCTCGAGCCTCGTCGAATCGGTCGAGGTCATCCTGTTGTTCCTCGATCCCTCGTGCGCTGTCGTAGTTCTGCACCCTTGGCACACCGTACTCAAGGTCAGTCGGGAGGACAGCCTCCGCTCCGAATACCAAGAAGAAAGGTGTGAACCCGGTCGACCGGGTCGGCGTGGTTCGTAGACTCCAAAGAACGGGTGGTAGCTCGGCGGCCCACCGTCCCGCGAATTTCTTCAGTCGACTGAAGATTCGCGGCTTGAGTCCTTGGAGGATCATGCCGTTGGCTCGCTCGGCCTGGCCGTTGGCCCGGGGGTGCGCTATTGCCTCCCAGTCGACTCGGATATTGAAGTTGTCGCAGAACTCGAGGAACTCCTTCCCTGTGAACTGCGTCCCATTGTCGGTGATGATGGAGTTGGGCACCCCGAAGCGGTAGACAATATCGCGGAAGAAGCCTGCTGCCTGCGCCAATGTGATCTTTGCCAACGGCTTGGCTTCGATCCACTTTTTGAACTTGTCCACGGCGACGAGTAAGTGAGTGAAGCCCCCGGGCGCCTTCTTGAAGGGCCCGACCAGATCGAGCCCCCAAACCGCGAAGGGCCACGTGATGGGGATTGTCTGCAGGGCTTGCGCAGGAAGGTGCGTCTGTCTGGCGAAGAATTGGCATCCTTCGCAGGTGCGGACGATTTGGGTCGCATCTGCTACGGCGGTCGGCCAGTAGAAATCTTGTCGGAAGGCTTTTCCTACCAGGGACCGCGGCGCGGCATGGTGCCCGCACACCCCGTCGTGGATATCCAGCAGAAGGTGCTTCCCTTGGTCGGTCGGAACGCACTTCTGAAGGATTCCAGACGGGCTCCTTTTGTAGAGGGCGCCTTCGACCAGGACGAAAGACTTAGCCCGCCGGGCGAGGCACCGAGCCTCGGTGGTATCGGCGGGGAGCACCCCCGTTTGTCAATCGATCGACAAACGGTTGCCTCTAGTCGGTTTCGACGCTCAGGACGCCCAAGTCCGACCCAGGCGGGTGAGCATCTGGCCGAAGATCGTGAGGCGCCCCGTCTTGAAGTCGGTGGCGCCCTCGGCACTCGGGTCCAACCGGATTGATGGGGCGAGGTCGAAGCGAAGATTCCAGGGGAACCGGCCCCTTTCCGAGGCGAGGTTGGCGAGGAGTCGGCTTCACCGTTATAGCGTCGGTGAGTGTGATGGAGCTCGAAGCCCTTGAACTTCTCTTCGAGCTTGCGGACCTCCAGGCAGTAGGCGGCCATCCGAGCGTCACGGGGCTCGGTGGCTTTCATCACTTGGTCGACGACCAGCTTGGAGTCGCCATGAACGTAGAGCCGTCGTCGCGCCAGTGTCGCGGGCGATCCGAAGGCCATTGACGAGGGCTTCGTACTCGGCGACATTGTTGGTGGCGCCGAAGAGTAGGCGGATGGCATACCGGAGCTTGTTGCCGAGTGGGGAGATGATGATGACCCCCGCGCCGGCCCCATTCTTGGTGTAAGACCCATCGAAGTACATCGTCCAGTACTCCGGGTCCTCGACCACCGCAGGGACTTGCGCCTCGGTCCACTCGGCGACGAAGTCCGCCAAGACCTGGGACTTGATCGCCGTCCTGGGGACGTACGATATGTCGAGGCCATTGAGCTCGAGAGCCCACTTGGCGATTCTTCCGGTAGCGTCGCGGTTGTGGACGACTTCTCCGAGTGGTGAGGAGGTTACCACGGAGATGGGGTGTCGATCGAAGTAATGGGCAAGCTTCCTCTTGGTAATGAGCACTGAGTACAGCAACTTCTGTATCTGGGGATATCGGACCTTTGTTTCGGAGAGCACCTCGCTGACGAAGTAGACCGGCCTCTGCACCTTGAAAACGCGGCCTTCCTCCGCTCGCTCCACAACAAGTGCCGCGCTGACGACCTGAGTCGTGGCGGCGATGTAGAGGAGCAAAGGCTCCTGTGGCTCCGGGGCGACCAGGACCAGAGGAGAGGTCAGAAAGGCCTTTAGTCGACTAAAGGCTTCCTGAGCTTCATGGGTCCAGGAAAAGCGGTCGGACTTCTTCATCAGCTTTGACGAGTACCCAGGCCATGGGTACCCCCAGCGGCCCGAAAGGGCGCGTGGGCCGAACCAGGCCGGTCGGGGCCCAAAGCCACGGCTGCCGAGGAAAAGCCGTAGCCATGACCAAGTCGGCGAAATCCCTGAAGAAGCGACAGCATTTATTGCGTATCGAGCGCATTAAATGCTGGCCGTAATGATGACGCAGCAGCACAAGTCCCCAACTCTCGCATTTACTACGAGCGGCGCAGCAACTACGCCGACCGGCCCGAGGGCAAGGGGAGCGGCCAGTCCCATCGGCCGCCACTTGCGGGCGACTAAAACCTGATCTTTTTCTCTTTTTAAGCAACAATGTAACCTCCTCCTCGCCTGTATAAAGGGGAGGCATCGAGCATGTAAGACCAAGGACAACCGGGGGAATCAAAACAAACAAACCAACACGAATCGAGTAGGGACGTTCAGCCCGAACCAGTATACATCTTGTGCTCACCCGAGTAAGCCGTCGAGGAGAGGGAGCGTGCACCCCCCCTCTTACCTATACAAATTCATTGGCCGGTGCTCGAAACACCGACAGTTGGCGCGCCAGGTAGGGGCCTGTGCACGACGTTGCCGCCATTTTTCCCGCTTAGCTTCCTCGACGGTTCCCTTTCTTTCTCCGACATCGCCATGCCGATAGCGTCGATCCGTTTCGGCTCCCTCGACCGTCACCACCACGGCGGGACGAGATAGTGATCGTCCCGCCGTACTCGGCGCCAAGTGTCCACCGAGGACCCTGACGCCCTCACAGCGCCAGAGACCTCCGGCTCGAGGTCCCGCCACGGACCGACGCCGAAGCACGCCAGAGGCCCCATCACCCCAAGCGATGCGCGAAGGCATCGGCGATGGCGTCGCACCGCCGCGACCTCGCCGTGGCGATGGTCGGCCATGTACCCCGACCACTTCGAGAAGGCGATGGAGAGCACGTGTCGAACCACGGATACCCGTCGAGCACAAGTATCGGGGCTGCGAAGTCTGAGCGTTTTCTTTCCGGAACCCCACGACGCCACGGGGCAAAGGAAAGAGGCAAGACTTCGGCGCCGACCACCGAGATCGAGAAAGCGACGTCGGCTTCCCGAGGCCGACGGTTGCCTCATGATCTTCGGCCAGGCCGGCAAGCTCACGCCGGCCGGAAGCGGCTCAAGCTTCGCTGCGAGAGGTGTTCGCGGCAAGCCCAGTAGTACCTAAATACCTTCGGTGGTGAGTCCCCGATCACCTTTGGCCGGCCGACCACCCCGACCACGTCCCGCAACCAGGGAGGTACCCGCCGTCATTGACCCTATCGTGGGAACAAAGCGCTGACTAAGGTGCTCATGGATCGGCGGCAGCGATCTCAACATCCTTTACGTTGAGACCCTCGGCGCCATGGGGATCCCCGCTCGAGCCTTCGACCAAGCGAGCACCCTTTCACGGCGTCGTTCCTGGCCAACAGGCCCACCCGCTCGGGCAGGTCGACCTGCCCGTCACGTTCGGGAGCCCGGTTAACTTCCGCACCGAGACCCTCACCTTCGAGGTCGTGGATTTTCCCGGCTCCTACCACGCCATCCTAGGGAGACCATGCTACGCGAAGTTCATGGCGATCCCCAACTACACCTACCTGAAGCTGAAGATGCCCGGGCCGCATGGGGTGATCACCGTAACTGCGTCTTTCCAGCTCGCCTACGGCTGCGAGAAAAACGATTCGCGAGTTGGCCTCGGCGGTCGTCGCATCCACCAGCTCGCCGGCCTCAGAAACCCGGCACCTCCGAGTCCGCTCCGACTCTAGCAAGTCCGGACCGGGCTCCTTCAAGTCCGCCGAGGACACAAAGACGATCGAGGTCGACCCGGAGGACCCGACCAACACCGCTCGGATCGGGACCACGCTTCCTGCCAAATAGGAAAGCGCGCTCGTCGACTTCCTCCGCGCCAGCAGGGCGCCTTCGCATGGAAGCCCTCCGAGCATGCCGGGATCCCGAGGAAGTCGCCGAGCACTCCACTGAACATCCGCACTGGAGTCTAGACCCGATCGCCCGTCTGCGCCAGCCGACGAAGGAAAGCGGCGTGGCCATAGGAGAGGAAATAGCCAAGCTCTTGGCGCGGGGTTCATCAAAGAAGTTCGCCACCCGAGTGGTTAGCAAACCACTGTGCTTGTAAAAGAAAGGCGGGAAATGGAGAATGTGTGTCGACTACACAAGCCTAAACAAGGCATGTCCGAAAGATCCATTCCCTCGCCCCGCATCGACCAAATGGTAGACTCCACGCGAGTGCGAATCCACTGTCGCTACGGATGCCTACTCAGGGTACCACCGGATCGCGATGAAAGAAGGCGACCGGCTCGCGACTTCCTTCATCACTCCGTGCGGTTCGTTACGCTCGTGACAATGCCGTTTGGCCTGAAAAGCGCGGGGCTACATACCGTAGATGTATGCGGACCTGCCTTTCCGACCAGATCGGCCGCAATGTCGGCGTCGTCGGCGACATCGTTGTCAAGACCAGGAAGACCAGCGACATCATCGCCGATCTGGAGGAGACTTTCGCGAACCTTCGGCGGTTCGCATCAAGCTCAACCGAGAAATGCGTTTTGGTACCCAAGGAAGCTACTCGGCTTCATCATCTCCGGCGCGGCATCGAAGCCGGTAGAGACAAGATCTCCGCGATCTTAAGGATGGGGCCGATCGGCAACCTCAAAGGGGCCCAAAGGTGACGGGATGCCTAAGCGGCCCTGAGTCGCTTCACGTCCGCCTCGGCGACAGCGGCTTGCCTCTATACAAACTCCTGAGGAAATCCGACCACTTCACCGGGCGAAGGAGGCTCGGGGCGCCTTCGGCGCTAAAGGTTTTCTGACCACCCCTCGATCTTTGGTCGCCGGCGCCGAAGAGCCTCTGCTACTCTACATTGCCGCCACGACCAGTCGTCGGCCACGGCACTTGTCGCGGAAGCGGCGAGAAGAAGAAGCGGGTCCTTAAGATCCAGGCCAGGTCTACTTCATTAGCGAAGTACTCTCGAGTCCAAGGCACGGTACCGCAGATTCGAGAAGATGCTCTACGCGATTCGATCCACGAAAAGAAAGCTGGTACATTACTTCCAACGGCACCACGTTTAAAGTGGTAACCTCCCTACCACTCGGCGAGGTCATCCATAACCGCGGCGCCTCGGGAAGAATTGCCAAGTGGGCACTCGAGCTCAATGGGCATGGCGTATCCTATGTCCCTCGGACTGCCATAAAATCTCAAGTTCTAGCCGACCGTCGCCGAGTGGACGAAGCCAGGCCCCACCTCGCTCGAAGACCACGAGTCTTGGGCGATGTACTTGACGGGTCCTTCACCAAAAGCGGAGCCGGGGCGGGTCGTCATTCTTTCACCACTCGGGAACAAGCTTGATGCGTCATCAGGCTACTTTTCGACGCAACCAACAACGTCGCCGAGTATGAGGCCCTCGTTCTTGGTCTCCGCATCGCCGCCCGACCTCGGAGCTCTGCGGTTATGCGTGCATGGCGACTCAAAACTGGTCGTCGATCAAGTCATGAAGGCTGCGAGAACCTCGCGGCGATCGGATGGCGACCCTCTTGTCGAGAAGTGCATGGCCCGGAGCGAAGTTCAAAGGATTTGAGCTCCATCATAGCTCTGACGGAACAACGGAGAGGCCGATCACCTGGCTAGTCTCGCCTCGTGAGGGCCGATCCGCCGGGAATTTTCGTCCTCGACCTACACCAAGCATCCATCCGGACCGATCGCCGGACGATCGGCCAGCGACCGACAAAGGCTGGCTGGTCAAGCCGGGTTACAGCGTCTGATGACCGGCACCGATTGGAGGAATCCCTTCATCGATCGGTGGTGGCGGTTCCCTCCCCGACCCAGCGAGGCCCGCCGCCTCGCTCGTCGGGCAAAATCCTTCATCTTGATCGGCAACGACCTCTGAAGGAGCCCCTCAGGATCCTCCGAGAAATGTGTCCCGGCCGACCAAGGAAGAGAGCTACTCCGCGACATCCACGGCGGGGTTTGCGGACACCACGCGGAGTCACGGGCCTGGTGGAAAGCCTTCCGACGGGGTTTCTCTTGGCCGACCGCCGTGGCCGACTCGAGCAAATCATCCGGACGTCTGAAGGGTGCCAATTCTTCGCTCGGCAAACTCACCTCCGGCGCAAGCCCTCAAGCGATCCCTATCACCTGGCCCTTCGCCGTTTGGGGACTCGATCTGGTCGGGCCCTTCAAGAAAGCGCCGGGGCTTCACCCACTGTTGGTTGCGATAGACAAGTTCACCAAGTGGATAGAAGCCAAGCCGATCACAACAATCACTTGGTAGCGACGTGGACTTCATCCGCAATATCGTCTCTGAGTTTGGAGTCCCGGAACTCCATCATCACCGACAGCGGGCAGTTCACGGGAAAGGAGTTTCTCGAGCTCTGCGGCGGCTTCGACATCGCGTGGATTGGGCGGCCGTCGCCCACCCACGAACAACGGCCAAGTCGAGCAGCGAGCGGCATGATCCTCCAAGGGCTCAAGCGCGAATCTTGATCGGCGAAGAAGTGCAGCGGGGCGTTGGGCGGCCGAGGTACCTCCGTGCTTTGGAGCTTACGGACCACCCGACCGGTCGGCCAGGGTTCACGCGTTTTCCTGGCATTCGGAGCGAAGCCATCTTACCGGCCGACTTGGACTACGGCGCCCCAAAGGTTCGAGCCTTGGCGAGACCGGGGCTCGAGTCCGGCAAAACCATTTGTCGGCCAGGCTCGATGAAGCGCGAGATGTCGCCGTCGTTCGCTCGACCAAATACCCGGCCCGAACAACTGCGGCGCTACCCACGACCGCAAGGTTAGAGGCGGCGTTCAACACAGCGACACAGTTCTGCGCCAGTCGATCCAACAAAGGCAAGCACAAGCTCTCCCTCCTTGGGAGGGCCCCTTCATTGTAGTAGAGGTCCTTCGACCTGGCACTTACCGGCTCAAGGATCGGCGGCAATATCTTGTCAAGCGCTGGAACATCGAAAAGCTAAGGCGATTCTACCCTTAGCCCTTTTTCTACCTCGTTCATTACCATGTTCACCTTTTTACCGGGCCTACAGCGTAGCATTTTTTCCACTCGGGTCGACATCCGTTCAACCGCTCATTCACCCGTCGTTCGGTCTACTTTTTTTCCGACCAGTACCACGGCCTCGCCCAGCTCTGATTTGCGAAGTGGTATCTCGCTAAGGAAAAAGAGACGAAACGAGGATGGTATCTGATTGCAGGGGAACTAACGCCGCGCCAAAACACTGTTTTTCTACTTTTTTGAAAGCAATGGAACATGTCGATCAGCTTTGGTCGGTTGGTCCCCATGAGACCCAAGAACCATGACCCGGCATGTCTTACCGCAACAAACCGAAAAATAGCGAAAAATACATGTAAAACCGAACACCTTTGTTTTCTTCCAATTCAACGGCATTTACATTCTTTAGAAACAAGAAAGTCTAAAACCAAGAAAGCTTTTTCGTTTAAGGGTCTTCCCGCCCGACAGTTGATCTCCGGACTTGTCATCCCTCTCAAAGCACAACCGGCTTCGCTCAATTTTCTTGCGGCCTTACGACAAAAAAATAGCCAGATCGCCGAAACTCCGCAGCAGAGAGCCCGATCCGCCGGGCGCACCTTCAAGCGGCGGCCCTGCGCCCCCCTGTGTGACCTCTATGGTCCCGGGAGCTTGAAGTCCGACAGAGGGGACCGCCGTCGGAGAAAATGCAGCGGCCACGATCGAGCGATCGGCCCGGCAGTCGTCGGCGCGAGCCTAGATGTCGCGATCGACTCCAGGCTCCGGAAGGAGAAGGAGCGCGGGGAGGACGGCGCCCGCTCCCCTAATTGCTCGAGGCGCTCGCGGCGGCGGTTCCCTCGGCCCGACGACGCGGCTTATCGCGCCGCTCTCGCTCCTCCTCCTCGCCTCCCGCTCCAGCGGCTCGATCCAACCCGTCGTCCGGCGAAACCGCCACTATAAGGCGGCGGCTCGTCGCCCCAACTCCTCCTCATCCTCGCCTCTCGTTGAAGGAGTCGATCGATCTCATCGATCGGTGGGTTCTCATCCTTAGGCAGGAATGAGAAGCGAGGCGACCATAAAAGCAAGTCGGCGGCTCGTCTCAGCGTTCTTTGAATGAAGTCAGCGCCCACCCTCCGCCTATTTATAGGCGTCCGAAAGCCAAGCGAAGCGGCAGGATACCCGCCGACATTCATGACGACCGCACCTTTTGAAGGCGATGGCGTAGAAAGCCGAAGCGCCAAAGCAAGCGGCGAGAACCGGCACCGCCAATTCCCGCGTTGAACAAAAACCTCGCCGATCATAAAGAAAGATAAGTGAATACCTTCTTCTTACACACTCGTTATTACTCCTTCAAGTGGCGCGGCGGTAACAAACAAACCGCCCCGCCCCACTCGAGGCTACAAGAGTCCCGCGGGTCGGGTTGACACAACCAATCGTCGGGTCCTCCCAAGGCGGCCAAACTTTCGACCAAAAGTACTACGGCCTCGCCCGGCTCTGATTCTGAAGTAGTGCTTGACGAAGAAAGGAAGTGCCCAAGCGGGTCGACCCACGATCGGTCGAAACGACCTCCACGGTTGAGCGTTCTCTCGATTTCCCAACTCTCTAACTTTTGTGATACACACACCGACCTATGCCCGACCCTGTGGTCCCTAAGGCAAGAGGCGGCGATGATATCCACCACGGCAAAAAAATGGGCAAGAGGTGAGGACAAAGCGAGCCCCAGCGGCCCCTAGTTGGAGTCGGCGGACGACCCAATCGCCTTAACTCACGTCAGGATCACACCTCACGCTCTCATGAGAACCGTCGGCCGGGTGGCGGCCAGTACACCTTGGATCGTGAGCGATCCAAGGTCCGATCTGAGATCGAGTAAGGAAAGATTCTTTATGGATCGCCCCGGTGGGGTCGGACGCCCGTGGCAGGATTGTCGCTAGGGGACCCCCTCGCGAGGGCCTCGAGTTCCACCGGATCACTCGCTTGTAGCCCCACGAGGCGGCGCTCGAGCCAGCGAAAACAAGCGGCGTTTCTCACCCCTCCTGGTCCCCCGCGTGGGCGGGCGTAAAATGGGACTCAACACGGGCGCCACGTGCTCGCCCGAGCGATCGACCCATCTAGCGCCCGGCGGCTCGACCGGGCGCCACGTGTCGCCGAGCGACCGGTAGCTGCGCGCCCAACCACGGGCGCCACGTGCTCGCCGAGCGACCAGCCAGCTGCGGCGCCCAAAGGCACGCGACCCGGGCGCCATGTGTTCGCCGAAGCGACCAGCCAGCCAGCGCCCGGCGCACGACCATGGCGCCCGACGACCGACCAGCTGCGCGCCCGGCGGCTCGACACGGCGCCACGTGTCGCCCGAGCGACCGGCTCATTGCGCGCCCAACCACAGGCGCCACGTGCTCGCCCGAGCGATCAGCCATTCGCGCCCGAAAACCGACCGACGGCGCCACGTGTCCGCCGAGCGACCGGCCGGCTACAGCGCCGGCGGCTCGACGGCGCCACGTGCTCGCCAGGAGATCAGCCAGCTGCGCGCCGAAAACGCGACCGGCGCCATGTATTCGCCGAAGCGACCCGGCCAGTAGCGCCCGGCAGCCGCGACCATGGCGCCCGGCGACCCGGCCCAGCTGCGCCGGCGGCTCGACGGCGCCACGTGCTCGCCGAGCGTCAGCCCGCTGCGGCGCTGGCGGCACGACGGCGCCATGTGTTCGCCAGAGCATTGACCGGCCGGCGCCCGGCGGCCGCGACCATGGCGCCCGACGACCGGCCAGCTGCGCGCCCGGCGCGGCTCGACGGCGCCACGTGTCCGCCAGGCGACCGGCTCGGCTGCGCCAACCGCAGGCGCCACGTGCTCGCCGAAGCGATCGGCCAGCTAACGGCGCCCGAAAACGCGACGGCGCCACGTGTCGCGAAGCGACCGGCCCGCTAGCGCGCCGGCGGCTCGACGGCGCCACGTGCTCGCCGAGCGTCGGCCAGCTGCGCGCCCGAAAACCGCGACCGGGCGCCATGTGTTCGCCGAAGCGACCGGCCAGCCGGCGCCCGGCGCGACCATAGCGCCCGGCGACCCGGCCAGCTAACGCGCCGGCGGCTCGACCGGCGCCACGTGCTCGCCGAAGCGTCGGCCAGCTAACGCGCTGGCGGCACGACCGGCGCCATGTGTTCGCCAGGGCATTACCGGCCAGCGCCCGGCGGCCGCGACCATGGCGCCGACGACCCGACCATTCTGCGCCCGTGATGCGGTCGGCGACCACCGCCCGGCGCCCGATGCCACGCTTACCATCTGCTCCCGGCGACCACCCTTGACCACGACGAAGGCGCCGGGCGCAGATATATCTGCGATCGGACCTCCCCGATACCATAAAGCAACGACCAAGCAAAGGCGAAACCCCAGGCACACGCTCTCAGGCCATTTCGGGGCTCGAACTACACCCGCGGGTGCGCTCATGCGCACCGGTCGAAGACTCTTCAGACCAAACCGGCGAAAACCCCAGGCACTGCTCTCCAGGCCGGCTCGGGGCTCAAACTACACCAGGTGCGCTCTTGCACCGGTCGGAGACTATGATCGAGGCCAAGCGAACCACGGCATCACGGCACGGAAACAAGACCCGGGCACCTCTCCGACCTGCGGGGCTCGGGGGCTCTTGGCGAGTACCAGGCCATGGGTACCCCAGCCCGAAAGAGCGCGTGGGCGAACCAGGCGGTCGGGGCCCAAAGCCACGCTGAGGAAAAGCCGTAGCCATGACCAAGTCGGCGAAATCCTGAAGAAGCGGCGACATTTATTGCGTGTCGGCGCATTAAATGCTGGCCGTAATGATGACGCAGCAAAGACAAGTCCCCAACTCTCGCATTTACTACGAGCGGCGCGGCAACTCGCCGACCGGCCAGCAGGCAAGGGGAGCGGCCGATCCCATCGGCCCGCCACTTGCGGGCGACTAAAACCTGATCTTTTTCTCTTTTTTAAGCAACAATGTAACCTCCTCCTCGCTTTGTATAAAGGGGAGGGCGAGCATGTAAGACAACGGACAACCGGGGAATCAATACAATCAAACCCACACGAACTGGAGTAGGGACGTTCAGCCCGAACCAGTATACATCTTGTGCTCACCCGAGTAAGCCGTCGAGGAGAGGGAGCGTGCACCCCCCTCTTACCTATACAAATTCATTGGCCGGTGCTCGAAACACCGACAAGCTTGTAGAGTGGCATCCCGCGTTCGCCGAGGCGGGATACGAAGCGACTTCGTGCCGCGAGGCACCCCATCAATCTCTGAACTCCCTTCAGATCGTTGATTGGCCCCATCCTCGTGATGGCGGAGATCTTGTCGCGGTTGGCTTCGATGCCGCGCTCAGAGACGATAAAGCCCAGCAGCTTGCCCTTGGGGACCCCGAAGACGCATTTCTCAGGGTTGAGCTTTACGCGAAACTGTCGGAGGTTCGCAAAAGTCTCCTCCAGATCGGCGATGAGGCCATCGACCTTCCTGGTTTTGACAACGATGTCATCGACGTAGGCTTCGATGTTACGGCCAATTTGGTCTGAAAAACACGCCTGCATACACCGTTGGTATGTGGCGCCTGCGTTTTTTAGACCAAAATGCATCGTGACGTAACAGTACGAGCCGTACGGGGTGATGAAGGAGGTCGCGAGCTGGTCGGACTCCTTCATCGCAATTTGGTGGTAGCCTGAATAGGCGTCCAAGAAGGAAAGGGACTCGCACCCGGCGGTGGAGTCCACGACACAATCGATGCGAGGTAATGGGAATGGATCTTTCGGACAGGCCTTGTTGAGGCTCGTGTAGTCAACACACATTCTCCATTGCCCCGACTTTTTCTTTACAAGGACGGGATTGGCGAGCCACTCGGGGTGACGCACTTCCCTTACAAAGCCGGCGGCCAAAAGTTTGGCGATCTCTTCCCCAATGGCCTGGCGCTTTTCTTCGTCGAAACGGCGCAGCGCTGAGCGGCGATGCAGATCCCGGTCGAATGTTCAGGGAATGCTCGGCGACCTCTTTCGGAACTCCTGGCATATCCGAGGGTCTCCAAGCGAAGACGTCTCGGTTTGCCCGGAGGAAGTCGACGAGCGCGCTTTCCTATTTGGCAGTGAGGGCGGCCCCGATCCGCACGGTCTTGGCGGGATCTTCGGGATCGACTGTGACCTCCTTCGTGTCCTCCGCGGATTTGAAGGAGCTCGTCCCCGATTTGCCGGAGTCGGGGGCGGACTCGGGGGCCTTCTCCTGGAGCTGGGCGAGCTCGGCGGAAGCGACGACCGCTGAGGCCAGCTCGCAGCTGCTTCGCTCGCAGTTGTAGGCGAGCTGGAAGGATGCGGCCACGGTGATGACACCCTGCGGCCCTGGCATCTTCAGCTTGAGATAGGTGTAGTTGGGGACAGCCATGAACTTCGCGTAGCAAGGCCGTCCCAGGATGGCGTGGTAGGAGCCGGGAAAGTCCACAACCTCGAAAGTGAGGTTCTCGGTGCGGAAGTTGTCCGGGCTCCCAAAGGTGACGGGCAGGCCGACTGTCCAGAGGGTGGGCTGTTGACACAGGACAACGCCGTGGAAAGGCGCCTGCTTAGCCGGAGGCGGAGGCGAGGGACCCCCAGGGCATCCAGGGTCTCAACATACATGATGTTGAGACTGCTGCCACCGTCCATGAGCACCTTGGTCAGGCGCTTCGTCCCCACGATGGGGTCGACGACGAGCGGGTAGCGTCCCGGGTGCGGGATGTGGTCGGGGTGGTCGGTCCGATCGAAGGCGATCGGGCACTCCGACCACTTTAGGTAGGAGGGCACGGCGGGGGTAGCCGTGTGAACCTCTCGGTGGGCGAGCTTCAACCGTCGCTTGTCGGCATAGCACTCTGCCCCTCCGAAGATCATGAGGCAGCCGTCGAGCTGTGGGAACTCGTCGGCTGGCTCATCGCCCTTCGCCCCGGCGTCGGGTGCCGGGTCGCGCTTCTTCCCCTTACCCCGCAATGTCGAGGGGTTTCCGGAGAGAAACCGCTTCAAGACTTCGCAGTCCCGATACTTGTGTTTGACGGGATAGTCGTGGTTCGGGCACGGACTATCCATCAGTTTCTCGAATCGGTCGGGCGTCTGCCGGGCCTGTTGTTTGGCAGGTCGGTTGGCAGCGGCGACCATTCAACCTTCGCGGCCCTGCTTCCCCTTCCGCTTCCTTTTGTCAGGGCGGTCGGAGGGGGCGCTGGCCCCGAGGCTGGCTATTTTGTGGGCCGTCTTCCTTTCGAAGATGGCCCCCACGGCCTCCTCGCCGGAGGCGTGATTGGTGGCGATATCGAGGAGCTCCTTGGTGGTCCGGGGTTTCGCACAGCCCAGCTTGTGGACCAGGGCCTCGCACGTGGTGCCGTAGATGAACGCCCCGACGACGTCGGCGTCACGGATGTCGGGGAGCTCGTTGCACTGTTGGGAGAAGCGGCGGATGTAGTCTCGGAGGGTTTCCCATTGCCGCTTGCGGCTCTTGAGTCCCAGGAGTTGCCGGGCGTTTGTAGGTGCCACTGGAAGTTCCGACGAAAGGTTCGTCAGTCGGCCCAGTGCCGATGGTGTTCTGGGCAGGTACTCGAGCCAGGCTCGAGTGAGTCCGCAAGGTAGATGGGGAGATCTTGGATGATGAAGGAGTCGTCTGTCGCTCCCCAGCTCGGCGAGCCGATAGTCTTCTAGCCGGACATCGGGTTGGTGGCCCTGTGTATTTGGCTATGTTAGTCGGGGCCGGAACCTGGTCGGGAAGTCGGCGTTGCGGATGAGGCGGGTGAGCGACGCGCCCGGACCGTCGAATCCCGGTCGGAATGGTTGCGTCGCTGCTATCGGCGACCTACGAGGGCGCCGCCATCGGTAGCTCTCCTTCGCGCCTCGAGGTGGTGCGAAGATCATACTTGTCCCCAGCGGTGGCGCACCGGGTGTATGATGCCTGGGGAGCTCGTGGAAGCGGGGCCGTCTTGGCTGGGCTCGTCGGCCTGTGAGGAGTAGCCCAGCGGCCCGAAGTGGCGCCCGTCCGTCGGGGAGCCGGATCATGGGCGTCTTGAGCGACAAAGACGTTCTACCGATCCGGAGGTTCTAATAGGTGGCCTTGGCTTCGGCTCTGTTGGCTCGAGCAGCCCTCGGGCGGCATTGCGCCGCGGCAATGTTACGGTTGGCGTGAGGAAGAACGGAAGGTCGTTCGTCTCCTCGACCAATCGCCGATGCACTGACGCCAGCGCGCCGCGCCGAGGCGAGTGGTGGGTTAAGGCCGACGGCTCGGCTCGGCCTGGAGCTTGTCGAGCTCGGCCTTTCGGGCCTCTAGCTCCTCGCGGCTGCCGAAGGTCGGGCGTTATGGTGCTTTGTCGTCGTCTTCCGCCGGATTCCTCCCGCCGCTTCGTCGCGGAGGAGGGTCCCGAGGGTAGCGAAGTGGAGGACGGTTCCGCCGCACCGTCATGTTGCACTCAGCGGAGTACGCCTGCGAGGGGATACTTTGTCAGAGCTAGAGCCGTGGCTAGAGGAATCCGCCAGCAGGTCGTGGAGGGAAGCCGGCGCGTAGCCGGCCATGGCCACGAGTTGAGAGCCTGTGGAGGGTGGAACCGCCGCTCGTCGCGGCTTCGTGGCGGCGTCACGAGCGATCTTGGCGCGACAGGCCCGCCGCGTGGCCCATCACGGGGGCCTCGAGGCGGAGGTTCTTGAGGACATCAAGCAACGCATCGAGCTTATGACGGCGCGCCCGGTCCCGGACGGCAGCGGGAATGAGGACAAGCTCTCCCGCCGTGGTGACGATAAAATCGAGGGTGCCGAAGCGGATCCAGCCCCTCGACATCGGCGAATCGTGGTGGGAGGAGGCCATCAGGGAGGAGAATGGGAACCCGAAGATGAGGATGTCGGTGAAGATGCGCGAGATCCCCTACCTGGCGCGCCAACTGTCGGTGTTTCGTGCACCGGCAATGCGAATTTGTGGTCGGATGGGGTCGCGCGCTCCCTCTCCCCGAATGGTCGACTCAAGGAGTCAGATGATGTATACTGGTTCGGGCTGAACGTCCCTACTCCAGTTCGTTCGGTGTGGGTGTATTGATCTTTGGGCGATGAACTAGAGGTATACAAGCGAGGCAGGGAGTCGGTCGACCGATCCCTCGGTGTTTTTGCTAGGGAGTTGCGGCTACCTAGAAGACTATTTTTTCCATCGCCCCTCCCTCTCGGGCCCTGCCTCTCCTTATATAGACGGAGGAGGCCGTTACACGGAGTTTGGGAAAACCACGAGGAAAGGGGCCTGCGTGTCTCGGTCCGGTTTCTGTCTTGTCGATCGACCCTGCGTCGGCCCCGGGGTTGGTGGCTCTGTGATGAGTGGTCTTGCGTGGTCTTTGTCTGGATGACGCATCGCGTGGTGCTCTGTCGACCTCGGCGGCTTTAATGGCGCTT
The DNA here is from genome assembly GCA_036346355.1 of Rhipidocladum racemiflorum. Classification (NCBI taxonomy): domain Eukaryota; kingdom Viridiplantae; phylum Streptophyta; class Magnoliopsida; order Poales; family Poaceae; genus Rhipidocladum; species Rhipidocladum racemiflorum. The sequence goes on along the minus strand of CM070570.1, from coordinate 11,199,096 downwards.
GACTTTGCCTTGGCCTCGGAGTGGGCGTATTCTTCGCGGCGTGCGGCGATGGGGCGGGGCTTGACTTCTTGGTGGCTCCTCTCGGCAGTCTTGGGAAGGAGCCGCTGCCTCAGACTGCAGGCCTTGAGGCAGCTGCGCACAAAGCGGTATCGACACCGGCGTGGGCCTGGCTGCTCGTCTTGTGGTGGAGCTTGCCGATCATGAAGCTTCAACATTAGGCGGTCGGAGCCCGCCGACCGCCCGGGATCGGAGTCCGCCGACCGTCCAGGGTCGGTCCTGCACAGGTCGGGGTTCGCTTTCCGCGGCCCAAGTACCTTTTGGCAGTGCTGGGCCTTCGCCACGGTTGGTCAGCCCGTTCGCGTTTCCGGGCTGATGGGGGTACCCATGGTATGGGTACTCGTCAATATCACATGAAGAGTAAAAAGTAGTGGAAATAAACACACGTCCAAAAGCGGGACAGCGGTGTGCCATCCATAACCCATAGGCAACCGACCAGGGAAAGACCCAGTTTATCCATTCGTGAAATCATCGGACTCGAGAGCGAAGTAGGAGTCGTCGGGTAGCTTGTCGTTACCTTCATTTAAACAATATTGGTTAAAGCAAATGGTGAGTACACGTATGTACTCGCAAGACTTTACTGTATGGAAGTAATTATACATGCATGGCTATTTCAATGGAAGAAAGCTTCTACTCTAGGTTCAATTTTTAGCATGAAGCAAATTTTATTTGTAAGCATGCAGTTTAGCAAATGATGACGGTATTAGAAAGACCATTTGATAAGAAACTACATACAGTATGTAAAGCATGTATACAACATTTCACGACCCCCCATGGTCATGAATAACAAGTAAATCACAGCCAACCCACCATACCGACAATCAACTCACCATACCATCGTTTACCAAAGTGTTCGCAAAATCAAAAACCAAAATGCTATACTTGACAATATGTCCCAAGCTGCTTTTGACTATGAGCACGGCTAATTAATTAGATTTAAATCTCTGCAGAGAGTTTACACTTTACCTACACGACATATTCTAGCAATCATGTCAACCATGCCACGCGATACATGAGTACACGTTTTGCTAAACTGACAAAATTGTTCTATTAGTTAAAGCCTACCCTTGCATCGGCCCGGTGAATATTGAACCATTGCTATGGCGGCAGAAGTCAATAGCCGTACTACCCGTACTCACGATGGTTTCACATCCCATCGCCCTCGTTCTCCCCATAGCAAGGCATTCACCGTTATGTTGGAATGTTTTAGTCCCAACACCTTAGTGAAGGGAGCACCTACAAATGCAACCGTACCCTGGTTTGTCCTTACTACTTCAACCTACCAAAATGCAAGGCTAAACTTCGACAAATTTACTAAGTTAAGGCTATCCCATACTAGCACATGTGGTTGCACAAATTGACTCAGTTGATAGCATCAAGTTCGGTCCTTAGGTTGACTCAGACGAGATCTCCCCCTAACTTCTGCAAGTCCATCCCTTGCACTGTTAAAGTCCATCCCTTGTGCATCCAGTTCAGTTATAACATATCTCGCCTGTGTCTAAATCAATATTTTTATTTTCATTTTTACCAAAATATCAACAATCTTTAATCATGTTCAATACAAACCAAAATTTGATCAAGTTGCATTCCCATCCTATTAACTTCTATAGCATGGCTAGGCATATGCAATTATTATTCGTCTATACCCATTCAACATTTCATAGAATGTCTAAACGTAACTTATGGTTCATCACGATTATCATGTCAATATAATTAAGGAAATCCCACAATTCTTAGACTTACAACTACCAATTCCCACAACATAGCAGCTTTACAAAAATTACACGCATGCATAATAATTTGATAAAACAAAATAGACACCGTAAAATATAGGATCAACATGGTCAAAGGAGGGTGCTTGCCTGTCTGCTCTTCTTCGAGGTTGTTTTCGGGGTCGTTATCAACAGATTCCGAAACGTTGTTAGCTACGCATTTAAATGACAGGAACCGTGACATAAGCAAATAACAACAAATCAATTAGGACAAAAATAAATCAGATGAAAACACCAAATTAAAACGTATCAAGAAGAACGTAGTGATTTTGGGGTTTTCAAATTATTACTTGCGTAACAGTTTCATTTGCACTTAGCTTATGCGAGGCTCTTTTACATTTATACTACTTTCATTCTTCGATTTCAAGAAGCTAAATTTATGTATTTTAGAGTTTATAATTTCGAATTCAAGAAGCTAAGACTGTTTGGATTAATAGAAATAAGACTTTAGTCAAGGTGTTTGTATGAATAGTGCTTAGCCCTAAGTATGATTTGCATAAGTAATGTTCTACACAAGTTGGGTTTACAGAGTAAGGTTACTGGCTGCATCTAGGCGATTTTCACAGTGATTCACATGACTCAAACACTTTAGCTAAGATTTTTCCCAGGCTTAATTATTCATAGCACGAGTTGTTGGCAGCCATAACACTTAGGGTTTTTGCACTAGCAGGATTCAGATGCAAAGCAAGACATAATTAAAATATTTTCCAGAATATGGTAGTCCAATAATCATAGAGCAATTTTGGGTCATTCTCTCTAAAAATTCATTTAGACGAGACATTTTACGGGCTGCCGAAAAGGCTTAAGTGTTTCTAAAAACTATGCGATAACGGTTAAATTTTCATTTTAAGAATGCGGCAGCACCTTAAGAGCTTAATTAATCATTATTTAGTCATTGGTAGGGAATGTTTCTAGGAGTGTTTTAAAGTTGGTTTCGCAACATTTTATTTCTATTTGTGACATTCTACATATAAATGAGTATCAAGACCTTATATGTACTTAGATCAACATTGCAAAACAGAGCACAAGTCCTATTTATTATGGAAACCCAGTGAGAGCAACAATTTTTGAGATCCTAGGAACTGGTCCCAACACATTTGAATCGAAAATGTGCAAGTTATAACCGTTTAACTAATTGCATGCATTGAACACCAACTATGCTAGCAATCATTACAAATTTAGCCTAAATTCGAATATTTTTACATGATTAGAAAGTTTGTGACCTAAGGATTCCAATGAAGTTGGTTTCATTCAACTTGGAGCTATTTTGCAAAAATATTGCATTATGAAACCTTTAGGCCTAGGGCATATATTTGAGCTCATTTGTTGTACATAGATCCAAAGTAAAATATTTTTGCATATTCGGATTCCTCATGATTTTAATAAAATCTAGAAACTTTTCTCACTACATTTGGAGTTATCTAGCAAAAGTTGTGCACAATTGAATCAAATCGATGAGGAAATTCGAAGAAAATCATAAAATACGTTTTCCTCAGAGGAAAGTGTACTTTCCTAATCGTGCTCTTAACAGCGCTTTAAATTGACCTGACAGTCGGGTCCCACCGGTCAGCGGCCGCGCACACGCGAGCCACCGACGGCTCGACCTGTCTGTTAGTGGCCCGAAGCAGAGGCGCCGAAGGCAGCGCTCATCGGCGACGAAGCGGCGGTAGAACATCGCGGCCGTCGGCCTAGAGGGCGGGTGGAGAAGTTGGTAGACCTGCAGGAGCAGTCGGTGGTGGCAACGTAGGCTCACGGCAGGCCAACGATGAGGTCGGGTGGAGCACGGTGGTCGAAGCTGCCGGAGAAGAAGATGAGCAGCGAATTAGCTTGGTAAAGCAGGGTATGAGCATTAGGGGGAGGAGAAGAACCCAACGGAGTGCCTCGAAGAGGTGGAGAGGCGACGGAGTGGGCCGGCGACACGCAACCGGAGGTGGAGGGGACAGGCGACCGCACGGAGGCTTCGGCTCAACGCGAGGGAGGAAATCTAGGGGGGAAATGGAAGGAGGAGGCGAGGCGAGGCTCTCCCTTAAATGCCCAACGGCGGAGCGAGCTAGGTGAAGTATGGGCGGTGAGCAGGCGTCGCCCGGGGCGCGGCGGCCACATGGCATGTGCGCTCTAACGCACACACCCGCGTGTCCTGGTGAGTTCCATCGGCTCAGATAGCAAGCAAGAGGGAAGGGGCAAGCACCGTGATAGCGAGGAGAGTTTTCAGAATTTGACACACTTTAAAATTCGCATTTCGGAATTTGACACTCTGGCCCACTGTCATACACACAGACGGTCCCACATGTCATTCAAATGCTCTGAAAGGCCTACGAATTGAGTGTCAAATTCTGAAATAACCCGATAGCGAGGGGCTCGTGAGCAATGGTGAAGCAGCTATGACGCAGGGGAATGGCGGCGTGATGCTCAAAGGTATGACGGTGGCTCAACGGAGTTTCACCGAACACCTTGTGCGCGCTCTGCTGTAATGCATTAAATCGGTTGGTAAGTTCGAGCTGTCATTCCATGCCTTTAAATAGTCTGCAAATTTTTGTGTAGGTAGACCAATGTATAAGGTTTTAAATGCATCTGGGTTCATTCAGTTTGGATTTGTGGATTACAAACTAAAATTCCTCAAATTTTGATGTTTTTAATCTTAAGTTGAAGTTCTAGAGTACTTGCTTAATGAGTAAAACTTTATTAAAGTCCACTTTTATTCAAATTTTGATATCTCGTATTTTACATAGTTGTTTACTCCATGGGGTTTCTTGGTACTTTCATAAATTTCCCTTGGGTGGTCTACTTTAGGTTCGTTTGATCGAATTTTGGTAAATTGAAATTCTACCCTATGGGATCAAAGGAAAAGCCCAAAATACAAACAAAAGCGCAAAGAGCCACTACATTTTGATCGTTGGTGCTATTTTCAGGGTGTTACACTTTTATTCTGTATTTTAGTTATCTTTGCTTGGAATTCGTATACAAATACAAATGCTATTTTTTGTTTATTTTTTTATCCTGAACTATATTTATTTAGGAATTTTACATTGGAATTCAAATGGATTGATGAAAAATTTTTTATTACTAGAATTGATGAAAAATTCTCGACCTATTTGGAAAGTTGGAATTTCACATAAAACAACTCAATTTCCACATGAATATAGAAAATCCTAAATACTTGTCTTGCAATTCCTAACTATCTAATATCTAATGTAGGTTGATTCCTAAATCCTAAATAGAAAAATTGTAATTTGAATGACACATGCTAAAAAAAATCGTATGGCATAGGTTGGTTGGCCACAAGACGTGGGCATCGTGCCGGCCGGCACAGGCATGACAGGCCGTGGACCTAGACCGTGCCATGTCACCACGGCCCAGCCAGCCCGCCATGCTGTGTCGTACTAGCCCGCCCCCTTCGGTGAGCCTAGGCATGGCTCATTAGCAAGTCGTACCCGCTTTGTGCCATGCCAACATAGGTCTGATCTATTTGCACTATTCCAACAAGAGGAAAGGAGCCGGAAACACACAGGGCTAAGGCAGCGGGCACAAATATTGGGAAAAAACTAAATTTTATTCAATATCTCAATCTCTCTCTCGCCCACCTCCCCGGCTCGCCTCGTCCACCTCTTCACTTCCTCATCCTCGCCACCCTCCGCCTCTCTGTCTCCCTTTGGCTCGCCTCCCCCTTGCCTCCCTCCGCCTCTCTGCACCTCACCCCCCTCACCTCTCCCACCCCCGGTCGGCTCGCCCTCCTTTGCCTCTCCGCATCTCTGTACCCCCCGGCTCGCCCTCCTCCAACTCCCTCTCCACACCCTCCACCGTTGCCCCCCCTCTCCCCCTCCACCATGGCACGAGCAATGACCGCAACAAGTGTGCCGTGGGTGTGGCGCGAGCACGCTGAGTGTGGCAAGCGGCATGGCGCGGGAGCGTGTGGCCCGCTTGGCGAGCGTGCCAAGGGTGTGTGAATAGCTTGGTGCTGTCAAGTACGCTTGCCTTATCGCCTGCCATGTGCTCCGTGTCGTGTGGCATGCCGCGAGCAGGTCGTGTCGGTCTGTGCCTGCTTGCCACTATTGTGGGCCGTGCCGGCCTGAGCATGGCCCACCTCGGCGTGCCAGGCCATGCCAACCACTATGCCTGGTTTCCAGGCTCAACACGGCCCTGCCAATCATGCAATGCCAGCACAGCCCATGTCTAGCTATACCCAATCAATGTGAGTCTAACCAGTGCTGTTTGAGTCAGCACAGACTCTCTTTGTCCCAACAAAAATGATTTGTTTTGCTGGTGTTCTCCTGTTCCACTTCTCCTCTACCTCTCTCACATGAACCGAAGCGATGCCGCTGCAACGACACGACGCGAGGTGAGTGCCAGTGCGAGATAGTAAGCCATGATCTCCCGCTCTCATGTGTAGGGTCGAGGATACGACTAGTGGGGGGGTGAATAGACGTCTTTAAAAATTCTACTCGATGATTACGAATACACTCTAATCAACCCCTATGTCAAAACCTAACAAATAATAATGCGGAAGCGATAAACTAAGATTTTGATAATTAAAACCTAAATCAACTAGGCTCACTAGTGCATTAACTAAATTATGTCTCTAATCAAGAATAAGCAATTCTACACAAACAAGCAATACGAATAAGAATTGCAAGAATGTAAACCAAAAGACACAAGAGACACACTGACTTTTTACCAATACGAATACGAAGATGAAAAACTCCAAGAACTAAAAGAAAGCTTAAAACCAATAAAGATTCTAAGAAATATTTCTTGCGCTTGAAAGTCTGAAGATGCAAGGGAAGCCTTACCTCTCTTATATAGACTTCCAAGCAGTTATGGCGTCGATTCAGTTACCAAGAAGAATTACACAAATTCCTTTATCGAGAACTTAAAAGGTGGTTCTGAAGGAATGCATGACCCCATAAAACATCTTGGAAGTTGAAAAGTCCCAAGTAAATACATTTATTTACTCGGATCTTGGGGGCTAGCTAACGACGATTAATGTGTCCTTAATTAATTCTGGGCCTACGCACTTATAATTGAAAAAGGCCCATATGGCCCAAGGCCTATTACCCACTTATGATTTCAACCAGAGCTACATATAGCCACGTGGAAATATTCCCAACCAGTTATACATACACTGGTTAGGATAATCTTGACCAGCATACAGGTCGGGAATGGGATAGTCTTCACCCCGGCCTGGTTGAGATCAGGGAAGACGTTACATCCGCATAAGACTTGCGTTCGAGAGACATTTTCTCTGACAGGTACAGACAGCTGTTTGGAAGTTACTCCCTACAAAGAAACACCTCTTTACCAAAAGAAGTTTCTTAACTAGAAGACACCTTTTTGGTGGAAAGACACATCTTAGAAGACGATAAACTGCCACCCCTTCGTTTGCTATAAATAGGAGGCTTCTACAAGGATCAATAAAGAATGATGTGTGATTAGAGAGGCTAATTAAGATTAGGCATTAGTGTTCTTAGTTTTCCACTCAAGTATGTATTCTGTAAACACTTGTAACTCAATAAAGAAGCAATCCCATTCTTTACTCTTTTCAATCTTTGATTTACTTGACAAAGGCAACCAAAATTATATTTGTAAGATCGATCTAGGGACCCCCAGGTCTTGAACATCGATAACGCTGATGTCATCCTCGAATTTCTTTTCGGTCAAATTATTTTCCTAAAGGAAAATCAAATTATGATGTCATGCTAACGTCATAAATCTAAACACCAAAACAAAAGAAAATCTAAAAACAACTACAGAGGCGGATAGGTGGGCCCAGTCCATACACCAGGTCCATGCATCGACGCTGGTCCTCTGTGGACTCGACGCATGGCGCTTCGAGTGGTGCTCCTGACGTCATCGCTGATGTCACACAGCTGACGTCCGCAGAGACGCGCGGGCGCGGCAGATGCGGGCACATGCTACGTGGCATGATCCGAGTCACTCGTGTTAGATCCTATAGCTGGAAATAAGCGACAAAGAACGACGGCGTAGAACAGTGAAGTCTCACCGGAGAGGAGGAAGATGACCCCTAGGACGACGCACAGGCGATGGTTTGACGTTGGGACTTGGCAGATCTAGAGCAGATCGACATATAGACCTCAGATCCATGCTCAATCACAGTGGAAGAGGCCTAACGATGGCACTAGCTCGTGAAACTTGACGACGGCACGGTCTTCTACTCCGACGAGCAATTTGTGCGCGCATGACAGCGTTCTACGCGATGCGAAGCTAGCGAGGCAAACAAAGTGGCTTGAGCTGGAGAACCTCGCATGATGTGTGGTAGGCATTAAATAGCCCTGAAAAGGTGTGTTAGGCGTGGATTCTATGGCGGCAACAACACAACGGCGGAGCGGAGTCCGTCTTGGCGATGACATCCGATAGCCGTACACGTGGCAAGATCAGCGGCCAAGATGCAAGCAGATGCGGCTCAATCTGGATCGAACATGGCAACACGATGTGGTGCAATCCTAGGCATCTGCGTCGACTCTATCCGACAATCGATACGTGGTAGGGTTTTCGAGATTATCTCAATCGTCCGATGAAATCCAACGGACGAAGATTAGGGTTTTCGGTGACATGGGCTGAACCTGGGCTGGTGCGGTGCGGGTTAGGCCGATTTGGGCTAGGCCTGATGGCTTTCAACCCAAATAAGATTCTGAAGCATTTTTTACTTTTGCTATTTAGATTAATTCTAGAAATTGAAATAAGCCAAAATAAATAGCAAAAATACCCGAAAATTTCATAAAAATTCTGAGAAAATATGTTAGGACATTTTTTTTAACTCAAATAAAATATTTCAATAAAACTTTATTTAAACTTTTCAAATTTTTAAATAGACTTTAACAAAAGGCTTAATTCAAATAAATTTCAAATAATTTAAATAAAATTCTAAATAAATTCTCAAAAACACGGAAAGCACAATAAATCCATAAAATGCAAAATTCGGGATGTTACAGTATCACTTATAAAAATTAAGTAAAATTGGTGCCCTTCTAAATTGTTGCACCTATCAAAATTTTCGTCGTTAATTGGTAGGTCTACAAAGTAGAGTGTCATTAATTATCATAATAAGAAAGGGTAATTGTCGAACACATACACGCATAACACTAGTTTTACTTAGCCAGGCTATCAAAATGGTTTTGGGCCTATGGGCATAATGTTGAGCCTGAGGCATGTGATGCCACTCAATAAACAAAAGTTACATGTGATGTAATTAGCAAGTGGTTGCTTACTTAGGTCATTAGGTTTCTAGCAATGATGCCAAAGCACGCTAGGACTTAATAAAATAGGGATCTTTAATCACTATTGTCATTAGAGGGAACATGTTTACATATAGCGAGAGTATCTTTTATTAAGTTGTTTAATGAAAGATTTTACTAGCTTAAAGCCATCCTTTTGGCTTAATTAGCTTAAAAGCAATCGGTTTTTATATGTGATAAAGGTGCGTAATTTTATCCTAACTTCAGTGGTATTAGTCTAAAACCAACTCTCAATAGGCAAAAAATTCAATGGATTTTGGCTTTTAGTTACATAAAAGCTTATAGTTTTTAAAAAAGCTTAGATAAAAACCACATATTTATTTATAATTTAAGTTTTAGCTTTTAAAGTGACGAAAAACCAAAACAATTATAACCTAAGTAGAAAATTGAATAGACGATGTTTGATGTAATCTTTAAGGGCTTGTTTGGCAAGCCCTTACCTACATGTAGGGGTGGAATTTTAGCTTGAAGCTCGAGGCTCGGCTCGGGCTCGGCTCGGTGCGGCTCGGCTCGGCTCGAATGGCCAACAAGCTGAGCCCAAGCCTACTGGCTGGCTCGCTTGGCCAACGAGCCGAGCCCGAGCCGGCTCGTGAGCGGCTCATTAGGCTCGACATTCATATAAGGTATAGAGCATTAATATTTGAAAATCTTCTAATACCACCAATTGCATTGCATCTCCACTTGTCACATACAACAGCATATCAAAAAAAGATGAAGCTATGCACCAAATAGACACTGAATGTTGTTTCTACCTAGAGATTCATAACTTCTTAACCTTTCAAACTTCTGCAGTTCTGCTTTCAAACTTGATGCTAAGGCTTTAGCGATACAAATTGCATAGCCTCATCCTACACAATTGAAGCATCCAATTCTATATCGACAAAACATATAATTACTGGTTTGGACAAAATCACATTTCGCATCCTCAATGGTCAATGTTGAATTGCTGATGCAACTGAAATCGAATTTGCAAACTATACTCACTGTAGTTTAACTATAATAGGTACTCAGGACCGCATTCTCAGAAACACATTCATAGAATCACTCAATCACACAAGTCACATTCACAGAATCACTCAAACACATTCATTGCATCAATTCACAGAATCACAAAACAAAATTCACAAAACTATACTCACTGTAGTTTAACTGAAATCTAATTTGCAGACTATACTCACTCACCGAGTCGGTAGCAGTTGGTGCTGGCGTGGAGGCAATGCCGAGAGACCCGACAACGGTGCTGCCGTCGCCATGGGCATGGGGATTAGGAACTGCCGGTGCCACTGCATCTGGAGCCGGCGATGGGGGTGCTCGCTTCTTCTTCTGCGGTCGCTCCATGGGGAGGCGGTGTGAGTGGAGCCGTGGAGGCGAGGAGGCCGGTGGGGCCGGCCGGGGAGAGTCGTCGGGCGGCGAGGTGAGGTAAGCGGTGTAGTTATCGCGGGCTCGCGCTGGCGCTCTGGCGGTCGAGGGCTCGAGCGAGCGGTAGCGTGGCGGGTCGGAGGCGGCAAGAGGTGAGGCTGGCGAGCGGCCCGGAGGCAGCGTCGTGGATGCTCGGTGACCTCGGCCGCGTCGCGTGTCCTTGGCTAGTTGGGGGAGGCAGCGATGGGGCGGATCCGTTAAGGGAGGGCTCCGTCGGCCCGTCAACGGTGGCCGACCGAACGCCGGATGCCCCCGAGGCCCCGATTGCACGAACCCTAGATCGGCGGCGCCAAAGATTTGGGGAAAATGTCGGGGTGGCGAGTGAAGGAGTCGGGCGAGTGGCGAGCACAACCACAAGGGGTTTTGCCATTTTGGTGCAGGCTCACGAGCCCAAACGAGCTGGCTCGCGGCTCGCCCGAGCCCGAGCCGAGCCTCATTTGTAGCTCGTTTAACACAGCGAGCCGAGCCGAGCTAGGCTCGAAAATTGCTGAGCTCGAACGAGCCGAGCCCGCTCGGCTCAATTCCACCCCTACCTACAGGTCACCGAAATGCCACCGGAGTTCGGAGTTATCTATCCATTTAAGATCCTGCTTGGTAGAGCTCTAGCTCCCTAGATATATTAAGGGCATGTTTGGATCCCTGGACTAATTGTTAGCTGGCTAAAAATTAGTCCTAGTCTATCCAAACAGGAAGACTAATAGGTGGGCTAATTTTTAGCCAACCCCTTAGCTAACAATTAGTCCATTAGTTGGTGGGGAGGAGCTAATTTGGGCTAATAGCATGTAACACGCTGGGAAAAGCCTGAAATACCCTCGCGCTGGTCTTATCATCATTTTCTCACCCATTATGAGGGGCAGAAATGACTTTTCTAAGAAATTAGTCCAACCATTAGTCATGTATCCAAACAGCTCTGGACTAATTTTAGATGGACTAATTATTAGCTGGCTAACAATTAGCTCTAGCCATTGGCCAGCTAACAATTAGTTTTAGTCCATCCAAACATGGCCTAAGAGAGCTGTGGGTATATTAAAAGTGTTTAGATATATCTTGTTTATATTTTAAAATAAAAATATAAGCTTAATCTCTACTATTATAAAGCAACAGTTGGTGGCAGTGGTGAGTTCTACTCACGTCATTAATTGCCCTGCTTAATTGCCCTACTTAATTGCTCTGCTTAATTGCCCTACGCGAAAAACGAAGCGTTGCTTTAATTAGCCAGCTTTCGCAAGAAACGAAGCGTTAAAGATAAATGTTTGATCTTGTGAAATAATTTTTTTATTTTTTAATCTTTATTTTTCGTTATCAATTTTGTTTTTCGTAGCAATGTACGGGCATGTAACTAGTTTATTTTAAATTTGAGGTGATAAATCGGGACAGTCTCAGGGTTACCGAGTTGCCCCTAGAATACAAAGTCATTTACCCACCAAATGCCACTCTATAAAAGCTCCCCATCCTCCTCTCCCTCATTTCTGTGCTCTTGACCCGCTCCCTCTCTATAGCCCGCATGGACAGCAGAAAGACCTAACGCCGCCGCGCCGGCATCCCCTCGCCGCCGGACGGGAGGCCCACGCTGCCGGCCAGTACCTTCCCACCGGTGTCGTTCGCCATCACCGCCGCTCCCGGACTCCCTCGCAGCCATCTTCCTATCCCCGTCGCCGCCTGGCCCCAACTCCCTCTCAGCTGGTCGCTGGTGACCTCTCCTTCGTGCGCGCCTCCTGAGGGTAAGAGCTCGCCGGCTGCCCCTCCCCTTTCGCCTCCCTTGTTCTCACGGCCGACCGGCCCGAAAATTTTCAGATCTTGAGCCGCCCTTGGTAGTTTTTTTCTTTCTTCCCTTTGGATTGTGTATATTCATCCCAAATTTCTAGGTCTGAAGAAAAAATGATGCTTGGGTGATGCCAGTAGAGGAAACATGTGTGTAGCATTCTTGTTCATGCTGATTTCTCGCTTTCATCAAATTATCATTTGCAATATGCACCTACTGTTAATTGATATTACATGTTCATGAATGCATCATTACCTGACAGTAGTTCAGATGTGAGACGTGTAATTGTTCAGATTTATTTAAATGTTCACAGATTGTAATTGCATGGAGATGCATTAGTTTTTCAGAGATGTCAAACTGAGTAATATCTAAGATTTTGTAACAAGTTTAAAGTTCAGAATTGTATAAATTGTCAGAGATGTGTAAAACTTTCAAAGGGCATTGTCATATTGGTTGAAATCTGCCATTGCATAAATTCTGAAACTAGTTCTAACTTTTCAATCTTTTGAAATCAATTTCTGGGTTTTGCAATCTTTTACATGCACCAGCAATTGTTCCTCCTATACCCTTTCCAATCTGGTAATGTGAAATAATCTCTTGGCTGCTCTTGTATTGATGTAAGATGGTGCACAGGCAGCTTGTTTATGGCCGTTTCTTGTAGTGATGTTGTTATGCAAAAAAATGCAGATGGCAGGGAATGTAGAGCGCAATGAGTAGAACACTAGGATTCATTGAATGAGCATGTGTTCATATTGATCCCTTTTCAATTCTGTTGCTTGAATGAACTTTTGTTATATGGATGCTTGAATGAACCAAATCTGGAGTATACAGAGAGGTTACAATTTTGATTCGGTAATGAGAAAGTAAGCCTATTTGTATTTCATACATTAGCAAGCCATCACACATCGATCAGATCCAAAATGAATGTGACAATTGCAAAGAAATTTCAGAAATCTGTATACATATAGAAAAGAATATATTACAAATAGACTTGAAGTGTTTAAAACTAGGGGTAGCATGTTCTTTTTGCCTCCAATCCTCTCTCAGGGTTTTGGGAGCCAACCTTCTACCAAACTCTTCCCTCAAGCAGCTCCAGATTCTCATAGGAGTGGATCTTTGGAGGAGCAGGAGCTGGGAGCTGAAAAATGAGGAGCAGAACCCTATCAAACAGGCCCTAAGAAGAAGCAATTCTATCAAACAGGCCCTAAGAAGAAGCAATTATTCTATATAGTATGCTGATGTTGATTTATATAACCTGTAATTAGAGTTTATAACTGTAGCTGAGAAGAATGATCAGCAGTTTTTAAAAGGAAAATTTGTTTATTTATAGGTTCAGCTTGTTAGGTATGTCTTGTTCCTGGTTCCATTGCATTATTCTTATGCAGCCCTTGTCAATTGATAGTTGCTTGATGTTCTTCTAGTCAAGCAGAAGAATACCATGGATGCGTTTATCCTTTTCTTTATTTAATCTAAGGTTACTGGTTTTGGTTTCATAGAATTGACACATGCAGGATAGATGGAGAATGTTATTTCAACAATAGAAATCTCCTTATGTGTTTCTCCTTGGTCCTGGGGGTTGTTAGACCACTGTCCTGTTGGCTCAAGTTGTGATGGTTGCTAAAAATTACGCTGTTTACTAGTTTAAAAGTGAGATTAAGTCATGTTATAAGTTGCTGTTATTTCTTATTCGGATTTGTATAGTCCTCTTGAAATTCAATCTCACCTAAATTAGATACGGTCCATTAGATATTTAGATTTAGAATTCATTGTGGTGTAGTGAAGTAGTGAACGAACTCTGCAGCTAATGTTTGATGGTGAGACATGTCTGAAGTACTTTTCTCTGCCTTCTCACACAGGTGGCACCTTCAGATACCTATGTTAGTTTGTTTCTTGTTGTATTTGCAAAATGGTGAAGCTGACAATGATAGCGCGTGTCACTGATGGCCTTCCACTGGCGGAAGGCTTAGATGATGGTCGGGATCTGAAGGATGCTGACTTCTACAAGCAGCAAGCAAAACTGTTGTTCAAAAACTTATCAAAAGGGCAGCATGAAGCATCAAGGATGTCAATTGAGACTGGACCATACCTTTTCCAGTATCCTTAATCCTTATGTTATTTGCAGCACCTTTTCTCTTTTGGAAAATGGTTTTTTCCTTCATGATCTTTGGTGTGTGTCTTGTGCGAATGAAAAAAAATGATGCAAGTCCAGGCAACGTAACTGGATAAGTGGCTTGAACTTCCTGAATCTTCATGGATATAATGATGTGATAATATCTGGCTCTTCGTATGTTGCTTCATTCCTAGCTCAATTTGCTTCTGCAAGTTAATGTGCTTATATTTTACTAAAAAGTCATCATGTGTAAAAGGGGTGCATGTACTGCATAAAGAAATTACAAAGGTGTTTTTAGGAAAAGAGACTTTTATGTCGACTTTGCAAACAGTTCTTTTATGATTATAGGCTGCAAATCTTAACGAGATAGTGCTGAAGAAAACGATTAGTTATTTAGCTCCAAGTACATATAAGACCTAATACACACTACTTTTTTTTTTCTTTTTTTTTTTTTTGGGGGTGGACCTGTTCATTTAGGTCTGCCTTTACATTCCAAAGGCATCATACAGCTACTGCTTTCCTGTGGTGCAAATTGGTGACTTTATAATAATTGACTACATCATTCAAAACAGTTTATTGTACTACCTTTTTGCATTAACAACAGCTTCCATATTCTGTATGCCTATCAAGTGTCAAGTATCAACTGTCTTCATCAAACATTTTTGCGTAAATGACACCAAAGAACCAGTATTACTACTGATGTATATTGAGAAGTTGATTCTCTTCTGTAGTTTCTAGCCTATTTGCCGAGTAAATTTCTTGTGGTACCATTGTTGCACCTAAATTCAACAAAACAGCTACATCATTGAGGGCCGCGTGTGCTATTTGACAATATGCGACCGTTCCTATCCAAAGAAACTTGCATTCCAGTATCTAGAAGATCTCAAAAATGAATTCGAGAGAGTCAATGGCAGCCAAATTGAAACTGCTGCAAGGCCATATGCTTTTATTAAATTTGGTATGGTTCTCAGATTTATGTATTTTGTTTATGTTCATTCTCTTATTATCAACTAGCTGATAGCCTACATGCCTATGTTTAGACGCATTTATACAGAAGACCAAGAAACTGTATTTGGATACCAGAACCCAAAGGAACCTTGCCAAGTTGAATGATGAGCTCTACGAGGTACACCAGATCATGACTCGCAATGTTCAAGAAGTTCTTGGTGTTGGTGAAAAACTTGACCGTGAGTTTGCCACTGCCATCTGCATTATGTTGCTTTATTATATATTCTGGCGTCATGGACCTGTGGATGGTTTCTGTGCATATTTAGAGTTAACTAGAGTCTATCTGTAAGCGTTTACCTAAAAAGGCATCAGTGAGTAGGCTGGCTGTTGGGTTCACAAATCAATTTGATTTCAACAAACTATGCTGTTGTGTGTATTTTTCGTTGGGTTATAGGTTTTTCTTATAAGCCTTCCTACAACGGGCACTTCTTGCTGCTCCAGATTTTATTCATATTTCTTACAAACATGGTTCTTTTAGGAATCCCTAGTCTCTCCTTATATGGAAGTGTTCCTGCCTGCCTTAATGTTATTTTTTCATGACACTCGTGTTGCATGTTTGTAACCCTCAGGCATGTCAATCAAAATTCGAATCAGTTGCTCATCAAAAGATTTCTCTTTGCAGAGGTGAGCGAAATGTCCAGCAGGTTGACCTCTGACACTAGAATTTATGCAGATAAGGCGAAGGATCTTAATCACCAGGTATGGTCCCCTTGATTGCATTCGTTATTTTAGTATATGCATCCTGGCAGTTAAGCTGAGTTGAGTACTTCCAAAACAAATGATGAATTTGTATTGGGCATTTGCATGAAGTATGTCTTGTTCATGCAACTTCATGGAAGTTTTGTCACTTTTGGCTTTTAATTAACCTTCTGAAAGGAAAGTAGTTTTCAGATAGATCTACGAGTGCTTGTTTGGTTTGTGGCATCGCTGGGAGCCTTGTCCTTCTCTAATTTCTTGATTTTTCCCCCTCAAATTTCTTATGAAATTCAAGATGCCATAGCTGATTTTGGCATTGTGTTTTTATTTCTGAGACAGGTTCATCCTTGGCTGCTGCTTCCATCCTCATTTTTGCTTTCTGTTTTCATTTCTGAGACATGAGTTCTTCTGATTTTCAGGCCTTGCTTCGAAAGTATGCCCCTGTTGCTATTGTGATTGGGATAGTACTGATGCTCTTTTGGGTTAAAAACAAGATATGGTGAGTGAGTGAAGCTGGGATCTCCTCTGTTACAATGCTGGAACGTCCTGAGTTCTCTGGGCACACCCACCATATGTTGATTCTGGTTCAAAAGATGCTTCGATGGCTTATCCCGCATCTGCCTATTCAAGCGAGTACTTTAGCTGCCTATTTCCCCCCAAACAAGAGTACCAAAAGTACACCCGTTGTAGTATAGACCCTGGTTATGGACCTGGTCCTGATGGAGGGGGTCCATGAATTCTTGGTGCGGCACATTCCTACTAATAGCTATGTAGAGTTGGCTTTTCGACCTCCGAAATAGTATATGTTTTTTGCAAGCTCACCGTGTAAGAATTAAGATTTTCAGATTGTTGGACAAGTGTTTGTCGCATACCATACTGTATCCAAAACTGTTTGGCATGTTTTGGTCGCAATGAAATATGTTCAACATGCTGCTGGAGACAGGTCATTTCCAATTCCAGTTACCCAGCTTGTTTTGTTGAATATTGTGACATGAATTTGAGGGAATAAGCCGAGATGGTTTTAATGTAGAGCAATGTATTATCAAGGGCCTATTTAGCTCCTGCCAAAATGGCAAATTATAGGATATACATACAGCAAGTCTGATCGCTGATGATGCATCTCAGGCTCTCAGCATCTGCCATTTCACCAACTAAACCCGGTTTGCGACACGATTTCACCAACTAAATCCGTTTAGGGATTGCATTCTTTTTTTCTTATTAAATTTCGGCCTGATATCTTGCATTTCCATCGAGAACCACAACCACCCAAGAAGGCAAAGAGCTACAGTACTAAATACTAACGAGTCAGCACCGGAAGCCGAGCACCTTGCCGTCGACCGGCGAGACGCCGACGCGGCACACCTTGGCCGCCTCCACCCGGTGCGTCAGCACCCGCAGCACCGTCACCCTCCCCTTGACGACGAGCAACGAGTCGACCTCCATCACCGCCGCGGCCGCCGCCAAGGTGGCGATCTCCGGTGGCGGCGGGGTGGCCGCGGCGAAGGCCGGGACGGCGAAGCTGGCGGACATGTTCTTGGTGCGGCCGCCGTCGATGAGGCCGGCGGGGATGTACGCGGAGCCGAGCTCCCCGCCGGCGTAGGCGACGCGGAGGGAGCTGTCGAAGTGCGCGAGCGGCACGCGGTTTGGGTTGCGCACGGAGGCCGTCTGCTCGAAGGTGAAGGCGACGGTGCCGTTGGCCACGGCGAAGGCCAGCAGCCGCACCGCCGCGACGGCGATGTCCGGCGGGCGCGGGCGGAAGACGAGGAACAGTGCCATGGCAGTGCCCAAGGCGGCCAGCAGGAGGAACACCGCCGCCACGAGGCAGGACGCCAGGGCGGACGAGGGGGGCGGCACGTACACGGGGCGCTCCTCCGCCGCGAAGTACGGCCCCCTGGCCATGGTGGCGCCGGCAGCCCCGCGAGTGCTTGACGCTTGCATGTGTGGAAGCGGAGGTGGGGAGTGGTCGCTCGCGTGGCGCATTCTCTTGTTTGCGTTATGGTGTGGTTGGGTTGGGTGGAGCCGTGGAGGCATCCGCCGAAGCGTGCTTTTTTGGCCGCCGCCGGCGGTGCTCATCAGTCTCTTTTGGGACGTTAAGCTTGTTCTTTAGCCTTTAAGCAACATACCGCGTTGATTGCGCTTTCGTTTTGCTGGGCCAAGCCAAAGGCCAAACCGGCGTCTTTCGTTGCTTTGGCTCAGCAGCATGCAGGATGCTGCAGTGGCTGGCTATTGATCTCCCTTCCGTTTTGACGGTTCTCCTGATCGTTTAGCCAAAACTGCGGACGTCTTGCTGCAAGCAAGGTCTGAGTATTCTTGTCGTTGGATCAGCCGGCGTTGCCCTCTGTTACGAGTACACTAACCTCCTAGCCTGTATATAGTTCACAAGGCAAAGCCGTGATGGTGGCGCGTCGTCGTCTCCGCGGCGTCGCTGCGCTGATCCTGTTTGTTTGATACGGTATCTCTGCTCGTTTGCAAGCCATGAGGACAAATGGTACGTGAGGCTTTGTTTAGTTGCGCCGGGAACGATGGATGGATGGCTCCCTAGTTAGTAGTCTCCCATGGACTCCTGTCCTCGCGAAGGCCCCCTCTCCGATCACGTCGGACCGACACTGTATCCGGGGGGCAGCCTCTCTGCGCCCCGTTTTTTTAGCCTTTCCCGCAGCTCGGAGCTCGTGCATATGGATGGGTACTACACAGTGGGACCCACAGGTCATACAGATCGATGCAAAGCCTCGAGCACGGACGTCGTAACCGGCCAGCCAAGTCCGCCGCCGCGTGGCGGACACCAGGCAGGCATGCAATCCAGTTCGTCAGCGCGGTGAGCGTCCAGTTGTCCGGTTACCAGCCGTGTGCACGGCAATCAAAACACCAAAGCTCACCTATTCGCATTGAGGGAACTCGGAACCCAACGATCTCGCCGTGTAATTTCAACCAATGCACCGATCAAACAGTAGCCAATAAGCGCTTCGTCCACCAGCATCCGTCCCTCGCCGACCGGCTTTCTTTGTTTTTTCAGACGAAATGACTGTGACGGACCGCCCTTTTCAGGGAGTGTGTTTAAATCCGCAATAGCTACCTAAGAAGATTAGTTATCGAGAACCAAGTCGTACATTGCAAGCATAAGAGCGAAATCAATTGCTTTATACAAATAAGGCCTAACGGCCAGGATTTACAAAAGGAAGCGGCGAGCTCCAATATAATACATCACAAAAGACCACACATGCAAGGCCTGAACACAGAAAAAAAACCCTAAAACTAGATTACTTCGCCATCTATGATCTTCTGGGATTCTCCGACGTCTTCGAACTCTAAAATAGGTTGAAAAGCAAGACTGAGTACACAACAATACTCAACAAGCCGCATAGGAATTTTTGAATATTACATGCGGGGATATTCTCAAAGAAATGGTAGTAAGGTTATTATGATGGTGGATGCAGTTTTATTTTTCAAGTCATTTTACATTTGAAACACAAACCATACATAATAGAAATAAGCAAATTTTGAGTTTTCACAAGTTCATCGTTACGTCAAGTTGGAAATAACAAGTCTACTTGGGTTAGGTTACGAGATTCACCCCAATTCAAACTTAGCTTCGTTTACCGGAAGCACAACGTATTTGTCGGGGATTGACTATCTGATAAAAGACCACGGTACCCACGGGTGATTCTGAGGCTCGCCGACCATACAATGCCGACAGAAGATGCTCGGGAATACGAAACGAGCATCACGCCTCTCGAGCATACACGTCCGCCCCTTCACTCACGGCCATTCCAAACGACCACGAGAAGGCATGCTCGTGGAGATCGCGTCATACTCGGGTACTTGGTCGGTGGACTCGGTCAATGCCCGGGGAAGGAAGGTGGCAACCAATCAGCCGAAGATCAAGGGAAATCATACCCGAAGTTCAAATAACGCGCAGATCAAGCGCAGCAGATCACGGACATAGTTGCATTGCGTAAATCCAGGGGGTAGTTACCTTCTATGTATCTCTAGGCCTAGTATTTAAACCCCTCTGATATCTGTAACAAAAGGACGCCATATACAGAACTCAATACACTGGAGTAGGGCTATTATCTCGGCAGTGAGAGGCCCGAACCAGGATAAACACCGCGTCCCTCTTCTCCCGACTCGGCGTCGCTCGGACGACCTTCCCGGTTCGTACGACGGGGCTCTGTTGATCCCCCATTCAACAAGTAAGCTCGACGGGAGCCCATTCTCCAATCGTCGACAGTATTCAAATACCATTTAAACATGAATCTGCAGAGTTGCTCAGCTTTACCCACAATATCTCTACGACCGTTAATGCCAAGTGCTACAAACATGTAACTTAAATGCATGCGGTCGGGCTGAGATTATCAAAGCTTTTCGTTGAACTACCCCTCTTTAGAACTTACCCGGTAGATCTTAAAACCACACAGTACTCAGGTCCCACGGGCCACGGCGGGATGCACGATCCGATACTGAGGGTATCTACCGTTGTGAGAATCGGCAGGTGACTCCACCGGTCAACCTCCATTCCACCCCATTCGCCCTGCGGGCATACTGTTCAACGCACACAGTATGAAACCTCCATCATATAAGTATTCTAAAGGGGAGTTCAAGTACCGAGCTAGCTAGGATCGAGTCAACGAGGCCGACCGACCCAACTTGTGGTTGAGTGGGATCTAAGTTATTTACTTTACCCAAGGTTGTGATTACTTAAATTATGCCTAAGACTTAGCCAATTCCAAACCAACAATCCTCACCGCACACATTGGCCTCGTCATCGGTCGAGGTTCGGGCACGTAGCCATTTAGTGGTTTGCCCGCCAAAGTCCTCTCACCGTAGCATATTTTTGAATATAGTCTACATCAAGCCTCCTGCTTGATGGTTTTATTTTAATACACAAAACTTTTAATGTTCAACTAATTAATTAACTACTAGCATACGAGGTTCAATAGCTAAGTCTGGGGTTTACAAAGGAAATAAGTCACAACAATACAAAGTGGGTCTTTAAGCAAGCAAGGTATTAGCTAGGTCATCATGGCATTCTAAAATAATCATTTCTAGCATTTTAACATACTAACATAATACAATATAAAAATAATTTAAACTATAATATTATCATAGGTTAAACATGTTCAAAGAGTCCGGCTTGCCTTGCGAGGCGACGGGAAGTCCTAGGTCGTCGTCGACGTAGTCGAACTCGGTGCCAGTTGCATCCTGCTCCTGCTCCTCGCACTGCTCCGGGAGGGGCTCCAAAGTCGGTTCTAGCGCACAAAAAGCGAGCAATAAGTAAACGAATAAAACAATAAAAGAAAATAAAGTAAAGGAGAAATGGGAAAGGATTGAGAGAGAAAGGGTCGGAGACGAGTTTGAGGGCATTTTGGGTATTTTGGAATTTTGTGGACTTCAAATGGCAAAACGGATGTCGTATTTGGACTCAATGGCTCGAAACGGTTAGGGTAGTGTATTTCAGCTATTTTTGGGCTTTTTGGGGATTTTTTTTCTCGGATTTTTGGAATATTAAAAAGGATTTTTTTGGATTAAATTAAATCCGAAAAGAAATGAAAAACAAGAAAATAGTAATGGGCCGTCCGGGGCACAGCCCAGTCCGGCCAGGAGGTCCAAGGGCCACGCGCGCGCGGGGGCGAAACTGGCCGGCCTAAGAGCACGGGCAGGCCGTGCTGACGCGTGGGCCCGGCGAGACAGGAGGCTGACGGTCGGGCCCCACTGGCAGGCGACGGGGGAGCATATGACGGGCGGGGCCCCGCGGTCAGAGAGCGAGAGCGACGGAGAGAGATCGAGGGGGAAGCAGAGGGGCTCGGGAGAGCGAGAGCGACGGAGAGAGATCAAACAGTAGCCAATGCATGCTTCGTCCACCAGCATCCGTCCCTTGCCGACCGACTTTCTTTGTTTTTTAGACGAAATGACGACCTGCATTCGCATCGAAGTGAATTAGCCCAAAACTAAACTCAACCAATGACGTACAGATGTCACTAGTTCGTGAGGACCTCTTTTCTGATTTGGAATACTGAGAAGATCCTATATGTACACAATACTAATTCTATGATCAATAGCTAGTACGCACGTTTATAATATTATCATCATATCCATACACAACATCATACATATAATAGCGGAAGGATACATCATGATTTACAAGGGTCTAGCAGAAGATACAAAAGTCCAGCAGTATGCCCATACAATCCTTTAGGCAACTGATAAGGACAGCCCTTAGAAAAATTCATCGGTAAAGTCCCTGGGTCCTACGGCATAAAATGGGGAATCGGCATGCGCGTTTCTTATTTTAGGGATGGGAGAGAGAATCCCGAAATCTCAGGATTCTCTCTCTCTTCCCTACTCCATTCCCCATCGGCGATCAACCATGCCAATCGGTCCAATGCTCGTGAGGAGTCAAGGCGCCGCTTCGCCGATCTGTCACGCACCCACAAAAAGACTACCCGCTGCTTCACCGGTCGGTTCCGCGCCGTCCAGAGTGCAGCCGTCGCTCTGGGATCGACGGGATCCACAAGGTTTGAACCGGATAGACCGGATTCGCTCAAGTGGATCGCTCGATCTGACGATGGCATCCTCGATCCAGCGATTCTAAGCTCGATCTGGCGACGATATTCTCAGTCCTACGATGGCAAGCTCAGTCCGGATCTATGGTGAGGCTAGTAGCGATTGCATAGGAAGGAAGAGGAGACGGAGATCTGGAGTTGGATACAAATGAGGAAGGTAAGATCATTACTTATAGTGAACTCTGCATAGCCATCATGTAGTTTTTCTTTTGCACGGTACCAGTTCAAATCATGGGTTGTTACAGAATATTTGGATATTTATCTTCAATTTAGTTTTGTATTCATGATCCAGTTGTGCATATTGGTTGGAATCCATCTCTGAATTTTGCAAAGTTCTTTGGAATATTTATGAATGAGACAATTTTGTTGCAAACTATTTGGAGGGTGAAGGAGTCCTATGGTTCTATCCTCTACATTTTACCTATGCTTCCATGCAATTTCCAAGTGACAAAAGCAACATGCCACCATGGAATAAAAATGCAGTTAAATTTTCAGTTAACTAATTGATAATCTCATCTTTTCTGTGTACTAATTGATAGACATCCTTATTTTCAGTTAAATTTTTATTTCTTTGTGTTGTACATGGAACTCTAACTATGTCTTTCACACCTTTGCAGCCAAACAACGCAGTTCGAGTTAGCAGTGTATGTCCCAAGGTTGCTCTGAAGGAACTGATTTTTACCTACCCAATGTGTCTAAACAAGTTGGAGCAGCCATCCACGACAACTTGCGGTCATATCTTTTTGCAAGAAGTGCATAATGGCACCCATCAAGGCTCACAAGAAAATGCCCTACTTGTAGGAAGAACCTAGGGACGAAGAGCTACCATCGCGTTTACCTTCTTACAACTGTTGACCAAGTCAGTGAGCCTGAACTTCAATTCTTCATGTTTACCAATTCATTTGTCATGGCAAAAGAACATCAACAGTAGTCAAGCAATGGAACTGCTATCGTTCATCGTTAGTTCAGAAGGCATTTGCTTGATGAGGTAAACAGCAGATATAAGGAGAACAAGAATCCATATTCCCAATTTCCCATGATGAACCTTTTTGTAAAATTGATAGCAAATTATGCAATACATAGTATTTATGCTGAGTAATATGCACTACTACAAAATAGCACATATGTGACACCCTATTTCTAGCGGGTTTTTTGGAACCGACACAAATAGAGTTATCAGTGACGGTTTTAAAATTCAAAATGGCGGGAGCACTATTTGTGATGGTTTTTGTTTGAAACCGCCACAAATAATGCCTTATTTATGGTGGTTTTTCTTTGGAACCGTCACAAATAATTTTGAAACTATTTGTCGCGGTTCCAAAGAAAAGCCATCATAAATAATGCATTATTTGTGCCTGTTTTTAGTTAAAATCATCACAAATAGTTATGAGTATTTGTGGTGGGTTTAGCGAAAAACTACCACCAATAATATAAGTATATGTGGCGGTTTTTGGCTAAAACCGCCACTGTTAGTATTATTTAGAGGTGGGCGTCGTGCGTCTTACGGCCGACCCATCGTGCTTGCCGAAACCGTGCCGTGCCACGACGGCCATCGCCATCGTGCCGTCTTGCGCGTCTTACCGACTCACTTTTGGCGAGCCCAAGCTACCATTTAACCGTGCTGCCGTCTTGCGCCAAGCCCGACCCATTTTACTATTGTGACGAACAAAGAAATAAAACAAATCACTACTACTAAACTACCTATTTTAATTACATAAGAGACTAATCACATCAACAAAATGTCAAACATAAATGCAATGCTTGAAGATGCCCTGAATCAACAATATCGCCAACTTTTAAGCCTTAATCAGTGATTTCGTGCCCGTTAAATGCGTCTTGCAAACGCGACAAGCTAAATCGTGTGTCGTCTTGCCGCCGTCGTGCACGATTCGGGCAGCCGCGGCAGGTACTCTGATTGCGTCTTGGCCGGCCGCAAATCTTGCCGTCTTGCCGTGCTTTGCACCGTGCCATACCATCGTGCTTCGGGCCGGCCCAAAAAAGCCCGGCCCAATGCCCACCTCTAGTATTATTTGTGGCGGTTTTAGTTTAAAACTGTCACAAATAATAAGTTAGTAAAAACAACATAACTTTTGACTCATAATTCCGATCAGGGCGTTCTTGTACTTTCTGTAGCCAGCACGATGAGCTCTCCAATTTTTCTTTCGGGCAACAAGTTTGATTCGGTTTACAAATAGGAAATCTGAACACGTTTAGTAAAATGGCCATAACTTTTGACTCGTAACTTCGATCGGGGCGTTTTTGGCTCATTGGAAAGCTAACGAGAAGTTCCATCCAAAAATTTTATTTAAATAAGTATTTTTGGCAGTTTTTGGCTAAAACCGCCACAGATAATATGAGTATTTGTGGCAGTTTTAACTAAACACCGCCGCTAATAGTATTATCTGCGGCCATTTTAAAATCGCCACTGATAATCCTCAATTATCAGTGGCACTTAATCTGTGATAGTTTGAAAACCGCCACTGATGTTTGTTAAAAACCGTCGCTAACGACGATTTTTGTACTAGTGATGTAAGACTAAACGTGTCTAAGTTGTATCGATCTTTAATGAGTCGATTGCTAAATATTGACATGGTTGATCTTTAATGACTAGTGTGTCAAAATGAAATCATCCTCATTTCACAATAACTGGATGTGTTGTTACTCTCCTTTTCCTTGCTGCATCTGACGAGTGTTTAATTTGGACTAGTATGTCAGAATGAAAGCCCCGGATATAGTATGCATAATAAATGATTTATTTTTGGCATGCTAACATCAAATCTTTAGGGAAGGCACTCCCCTATTCGTTAGTGCCAAGAGCTGATTTGGTGTTGAAAATTGCATGCTTCCTTACCTCGAAGAACCATGTTGCTAAAATAAATAAAGTTTGTTATTCCCCTGTAGTGTTGTGGCATATATTACTTAACTGGCACATATTCACAGGAACAATTTTTAATATCTAAGAGTTTATGAGACTTACGATATAGCCGTTACAATATAGCCGTTACGATGGCCGTTACAATATAACCATTACGATGGTCATTAGAATAAATTTCAAATTTCAAATTTTAGTATTTAAAAATAACTGTTCGGATATTTTTTGATAAAAATAAATGTTTAAATAAATGTTTGCTCATATAGCGATTATGAAATATCATTATAATATAGGAGAGAGAAAATAGAGAGTGAGATTTAGGGAATGCTGTCGGAGAGAAAACAGATATGGAGAAAGAATCTTTTTAAGGAATTCTGTATACGTGAATAAAGGAATCTAAATTTAGAGAACAAGATGGCCTTACAACTACGGCAGAACGACGAGCTGTGCGCCTCTCGTTGATTCCGTAAGTAATGGAGAGGTGGCCCAACTCAACGTGTACGTCAGGCCAGTGCACGCGAGAGGAATCGCTCTCTCGCCGCACGTCCGCCGCACCCGGCCGAGGCATGTACAACACTTGTCAAAATTAACCACGTCCACGGTCGAGCCATGCCTATAAATGGTGGCCATGTCTCTCCCCCTAAAGCATTCACAGAGACTAAACCACCTGCTTGGACAGCAACATCCTGCCTATATCGAGTTAGCAATGGCTGACCAACCCAACCTCAGCTACAAGGCCGGCGAGGCGGCAGGCCACGCGCAGGAGAGGAAGGACGAGGTAGTGCAGAAGGCGCACGATGCGGCGAGCTTCGCCCACGAGTCATCGCAAGAGGGCGCCGGCCAAGCCAGCGGCCTTGCGCAGCAGGCCGGTACGCAGGTGCAGCAGATCGCGCAGAGCGCCGCCGACGCCGTCAAGAATACCACCGGCATGGGCGGCAACTAGACCAATCGACTGCTGCCCGCGCGGCATGCATGCATGGCTCTGGCCTCCCATTGGATTTGGATGGACCGATCCTTGCTTGCAGCGTGACACGTACCTACGTACGTACGTTCATCGAGATCTTTGATGCCACTTGGAAATGATCCGATGCATCTTCCCTTTCTTTTTTTTCCCTTTTCGATTGTTCTTTGCTGAAACTAGAGTGGTTGATTCTCGACTGTCTGAGTTGAGAACCGGCCTGGTCATTATTCTAGTTTTCAAGTTCAATGCCACGTTCCTCTATGTATCACACGATATGATTTGATAACACATCCCGGTTGATTTACATTGTCGAATTCCTCAATGTTGCTAGTTTGCAGATTTATTCGATCGTGATGAAATATATCCAAAGTGTTAATTTCATAGCGATGGATTCGCCTGGGCAAACATACACATGTTATGTTCTATGACGTGCTTAATTTGCTAGCAAGATAGGTAATTGATCCTGTAACAAAGGTTTACGATACAATATGATGAGAAATTAATTACATCTAGCGTTCCAATTTCCAATTGAAAATGTTGTGATCATCCACGCGAGGAGATGCAACGAGAGGATGCGGTTGGTCCTTCACAAATCCACTACTACAGAATAGGACATCACTATCGCTTCAACTGTGTTGGTTTCTAATTTTTGAGAAAAAAAAAACGATTATGATATGTCACAAATTTTCAAGACAAAGTCATCACAATCAATTCTAGACAAGAACTGGTTGTGATAAAAAACCCTCATGACAGTCAGTTCTAGCTAAAACCGACTGTAATGAGAGTTCTATCTACAACCAACTGTGATGAGGTGGTATCATCATAGTTGGTTCTAGATAAGAACCGACTGTGATGAGGAGGGTCTTCATCACTGTCGGTTCTCAACTAGAACCGACAGTGATAATCGTATTATGTGGCGGCCCACATAATTAACCCCAGATAATGACTGGGTGTTGTCATTAATCCTGAGTTAATTATACTGATCTGGGCATATTTAATTAATAAACCATCGAGTAAGCCCGACGTATCTATTAATTAATACCCCATTTCAGAGTGTTGCAACAGAACACTAATTAGATACTTCAAAGATATCCAGTACCATTTATTCACGCAATACCATCTTACAGTTCTCCACCTGTCTTATTACACACTCCCTCCTTTCCAAAATATAAGGCCTATACTTTTTAGTATCTTGTTCCAAAATATAAGGCATGCATGCATTTTTTATTCTGAATTTCAGTTAATTTAGGTTGTACTTGGCATGGACTCTTTCTTTTAATCTAAGCCGTTGGCACGATAGATGGACGGTCAGATCTTTCTAGTTAATGTGGGAGCTTCCTCACAGTGCCTAATTAATATAGGTATAGCTCCGTTTTATTGAGTTATCGGCCACTTCAACTAAAAACTTAATTTGTTTATTACAAAAACTTAAACTGTTGAGGAAAGAAGACGATATACTCCAACACTTTTGACCCAATTGGTGTAGCACCCGCCACCCTTATTTTCTTGCCATAGTACTAGCTACAGTCCCATCAATTACATGTATCTTCTGAAATTCAAACCTATAATACTATGTGTAAGTGCTATTGCGGAAATTCTAAGACGTAGCCGTGTTAATTTTTTGCTAACAAATCTTATGGAGAAGACAACTACATGATCATCTGAAGAATATTTAAGCCTAACCTGCCATATTCTCAGCTTTGAGCTCAAGACTCTTCCAAGGGGTCCACATTATATTGCCCCCACATTTCTAATCTTTGATCTACCATCCTTTTGCTTTGGCAAAAGAAAATGCACCTTTCGTTTTGGTTAGTTAGAGATACAAAGGCGTGAATGCCTTACCCTTGCCTTGCATGCGCAGACAATGCAGTTCAACCCCATGGGAGTATGGACCATGCAATGCATATCTGATTATATATGGTGTAACACCCCGGCATTTAATATGCCCGAATGCTACCAAACATAGACTAAGCAACCTCTAAATACCACAATTACAAGTAAATTACAGCAAAGGAGCAAATGCTAATACCGAAAATTTCGGCAGCATCTCATTTGTTTTTCCATGAATTGAAGCAACAACAATCTTAACATATCAAGATAGCATAAAGAATGATAGCAATAACTTGAGAAAACAGGAATTTCAGCCATCATACAGCTAAGGATATAAGCCTATCCGTCTCATGTCAAATATGAACTAATCATTTACTCATGGCAACCAACAAGCATCAACACCACAGTTTAGTTCAGTGAATTAACCATCACAATTAAAGGAAGGAACATGTCATTGTTTATATGTGTGATGCTAAGTGATGACGTGTGACTAGCTCCCTTTCCAGCATGCCGGTTTCATGGTACCTAAGAAAAACAACATAAACACAAGCGTGAGTTCATCACTCAGCAAGTATATTGCAATGGAACAAGAAAATACATTCCAATGCCTTCATCACCACTTTTCACATACGACATCATACACATCTCATATTCATAGTGTAAGCATACCATTGACATCATCATATATCATCATCATATAACATCCTCATATAATACAATGCAATGCGATGCGATGCACATATCTCCTGGAAACTCATACCGGTATGGTTGAGTACACACCCGTCGGTGTGCACCCTCTCCCCCCTTCCATCTCGAAGATGGAGGGTGCCTACTCCTCGCTTCCATACACCGCGTGGATGGAATCACGATGTAGGACTTACTCATTGGCTCTCTGGAATAGTCATAACTTTCTCACCAACCTTCCCCGGACTAGTTATGACTTTCTCACCGCCCGGGCCATATATCATGCCATGTATGCAAACATGCCAACATCATAAATAACTTGTACATTAACCCATGGCATCATAACATAATAAGCATATTCATCATATCAATGGCAATCATTAAAGCATGGCATGTGAACATATCATATATTCAATTTCAATCTCAACCAATCTAGCAAACCACAACCCGCTACCCATTCCAATACACTTGCCTCAATCACGGGCGACGGACTGGCGAGACGTAGAGGGCACCCCCGGGGTCACAACACCTGCACATAGGCACCACACACTCAAAATCATGCCCACAAAACAATACGCAAACACTCTTCTACCCCGACTTCGCAAACTACCCGCACAACCCAAAAACAGAGGTTCTGTCCCGTCGGGACAGCAGACTTGCAACGAGCATAACTCGGGTTCTACGACTCAGAATCGATTAAACGAGTACATCCTCGCGTATCTTAGGAAATTTCCTAACTTTTTCTAAGTATATGGAAAAACTGATTCGGACTCTAAAGTGGTTTAATCTACAGAATATCGTGATCTGTTCCAATCACGTCACAGTTTTTAACACGTTCGGTAAAACAAGCATAACTTTCAAACGGCTGGGCGGAATTGGATGTTCTTTATACCCACTGAACGGTATTGAAATTACCTACAACTTCCTCAACAGGCGACCGACCAAAATCCAACTCTAAATTGGCGAAAACCCAAACCCTAGGTCGACTGCTCATGCTGCCCGAGACAGAGAACATGGCAAACTCTAGATTCCATCTAATCTATGCAATGACAGCACCACCAATTGATCTAAAAACATGATATTAACCCTTAGAACAGAACCTAGACCAACCCCAAGGATCCCCGTGGCCATACCTTCGCTCGACGAACGAAAACCCAACGGATCTCCTCCCGGTTCGCGCGATCTCCTTCCTTGCTCCAAATCCACCGGATCTCCTCGTCGCGGAGAGCTCTAATGGACGGATCTGCGGGGTGGTGAGGTGGAGAACTCCCCTAGGGGCAGCAAAGGAGGTGGAGAGGGGAGGAGAGGGGTGGTGGCGCCATGGGGGAAGATGGAGAGGAAGGGGAAGGGTGGAGGCGCATGGGGGGCTAGGGAGTGGCGGCTAGGGTTGGGAGAGGGAGTGGGGGGCGCACCAAGGGGTGGGGGCCAGATTTGGCTGCCCAAAAGTCCCCCCTTTGGGCCCAAACCCTTCCACAGGAGGCCTAACTCAATCCCAAAGGCCCAAAGTCCCCCGGAGAGGCCCAAACACCCAAAAACGGCCCAAAAACACGCTATAAACGGCATAACGTAAAGTTTTAACCTCCATTTTCACATTTTATAAAGTTTTTGACCTCAACATTCACATTTTATAAGATACGACACTCCGTGGTGTCACATATGGCTGGCATGCATGGCTCTGGCCTCCCATTGGATGTGGATGGACCGATCCTTACTTGCAGTGTGACACGTACCTACGTACGTACGTTCATTGAGATCTCTGATGCCACTTGGAAATCAACCGATGCATCTTCCCTTTGTTTTTTTTCCCTTTTCTTTTGTTCTTTGCTAAAACTAGAGTGGTTGATTCTCGACTGTCTAAGTTGAGAACCGGCCTGGTCATCATTCTAGTTTTAAAGTTCAATGCTATAACAAAGGTTGATTCTCCACTATGTATCACGTGATATGATTTAATAACACATCCCGATTGATCTACATTGTCGAATTCATCACTGTTGCTAGTTTGCAGATTTTTTCGATCAAGATGAAATATATCCAAAGTGTTAATTTCATAGCGATCGATTCGCCTAGGCGAACATACCATGTCATACGATCTGCGACGTGTGCTTAATTTGCTAGCAAGATACGTAATTGATGCTATAACAAAGGTTTACGAGACAATATGAGGAGAAATTAATTGCAGCTAGCGTTCCAATTTCCAACTCAAAATGTTGTGATCATCGACGCGAGGAGATGCAACGAGAGGATGCGGTTGGTCCTTCTCAAATCCACTACTACAGAATATGACATCACTATCGCTTCAACTGTGTTGGTTTCTAATTTTTTAGAAAAAATCGATTATGATATGTCACAAATTTTTGAGACAAAGTTATCACAATCAATTCTAGACAAGAACTGATTGTGATAAAAAAACCCGCTCATGACAGTCAGTTCTAGCTAGAACCGATTGTAATGAAAGTTCTAGCTACAACCGACAGTGATGAGGTGGTATCATCACAGTTGGTTCTAGATAAGAACCGACATTGATGAGGGGGGTCTTCATCACTGTCGCTTCTCATCTAGAACCGACAGTGATACGATTATCACTGTCGGTTCTAGTTGAGAACCGACTGTGCTAGAGACTTTTTGTCACTCTCTAAAGACATTGTGTCACTACCAAAATCGACAGTGATAACAAAAAAGAGCCGATTGTGATGTATATTCGTGTAGTAGTGATCACTGCTTACAATCTTGCGCACTGCTGCCTATCTTGTTTTCCATTTCAATAAATAAACAAGGAAATAATTATCTATACTAGTCGGCAACTCGTGCATTCGCATCAGCTAGCTTCTTAGATAAAGTTATTTTGATCTGTTGTACATGATAGCCACTATAACTTGATTCTATTAGATAGGCGTTAAAACTATTCCTTTTGTCCATTAATATGAAAATTTTCTCGTAGTTTATAATTAGTATAGGTTATAGATCTGTTACAAATTTTAATATTTTTGAAATTTAGCATCTAAATTTGCATACAAATGAAATCTCTAATCATCATTGATTCATTTCTAATTTAAATATTTTTGGACTGTACTTTGGGTGGATTCTTTCAGTTATAGGTTGGACTTTGTATAAAAATCTATTTCCTATTTTTCTTTATTGTATTCTAAATATTTTTAGTGTTTATTTTTGAATTCGTAAGGATACGAAGTTGCTTATTTTTTTTATTCTGGATTTAGTTAATTTGACTTGTACTTGATAAAGACTCACTCTGTCAAAAATATAGGGCATATTTTCTGTTGTTGGTGTTATCTATAGATATAGGTTGCATTTCATATTCTAATAAAAAAATTAGTGTGATCTATCCTTTATACCCTTAATAAATATCCAGGTTTACATTATATCATCTATATGCATGCATTGAACACAATGCTTATAGACAATAATTAAAGGTAATCTAGTTATTTTAATTTCACTTTGGTTTATATACTAAGAGAAAATACGCCGTACAAACTTGGATGAAAAAGGTAACTATTATTCTTTTTTTATGGATGTTACTTTGGAATTTGTACAAATCAAATCTCTAATCATCTTTTAATTTTCATTCCAAATTTTCATATTATTTTATCGTACCTAGGTGGATTTTTTTTCATTTTAGACTGGAATTCATATGAAAATTTATGTTTTATTTATTATTATTCTAAATATTATTTGTAGGGTTTACTTTGGAATTCGTATGAAATCAAATTATGAATTTTATTTTATTTTTTATTCCAAATTTTAGTTATTTTTGCTTAGACTTGATATAGACTATTTTATTTAATCAACTTACTAATTTTATTTAAATATTATTCCTAATTTTAGTTATTTATGGATTTTCTTTGAAAATCCTATGGAAGTCAAATTACTAATTTTCTTATTTTTTTATTTCAATTCTATTATAATATTAAAGTAGAAGCAAAAGATGCAACCATGTTTGCAATCAAAGCTAGAAATTCTCACATTAATCAGAATAAAAAAGAAAGATATGCACTATTAATTGTGGTAGGTCCAGACTTTGACGGTCTACATTAAAAGAAATAGTTTGTGTCATGTACAATACAAAAATAACTGAAATTTGGAATAAAAATAAAATAAGATTAGAAATTTGATTTCCATATGATTAAAAGAAAGAGTCCTTGTAGAGTACAATAATAATAAAATTTTAGATTAAAAAATAAAAAGATAATTAGTAATCTAATTTCCATATGAACATAAAAATAAAACCTAAATTCAGAATAAGAATAAAAAAAATTAATAGTTTGATTTGTATATGAATTCTAACCTTAAAAAACTAAAATACAGAATAAAAAATTAGAAAAAAGCACTTTGACCTCTATATGATTAAAAAAAAGGTCTACGTCCGGTATAATAAAAAAACAAAAATTCAAAGTAAAAGAAAAAGAATAAAATTAGCAATTTGATTTTGATACGAACATCAAAATAAAAATAAAATTAGAAACAAATCCTAATTGAAAACTAGTAATTAGGTTCCAACCTAAAACTAAAATTTGGAATAAACAAAATTTAGCAATTTGATTTCCATATGAACTCCAAAGTAAAATCCATAAATAGCTTAAATTCAGAATAACAATGAAATCAAAATACCAATTGGTTTTCTATATATTCCAACCTAAAACTATACAAAAAAAAACTCTATGTCATGTATGATCCAACAAGATGCAAATTTGGAATAAAATCAAATGATTATTAGCAATCTATTAGAAAATTAGTAATTTGATTTCCATATGACCATCAAATAAAATTGAAATTAGAAGCAAAAATTAAATGAAAATTAATAGTTTCATTTTATACAAATTACAAACTAAAAAAAATAAAATTTAGAATAAATAATTGTGTCGACGATTGGGGAACAGGCCCCCGCCGAGCTTACTTGTTGGTGGAGGGACCAACTGTGACCCCTTCTTACGTGAGGGATTACTCGAAGAATGGCTCACCAGATTCCAACGAATGTGGACACAATGTTTACTCCCTGGTTCGGGCCTCTCGAGAAAGAGATAATAGCCCTACTCCGGCTCGTTTACTCTTGCAATGTGTCCGAAGTTTTACACCAGGTGTCGCTATCGTTGTTGTTTGTCCCCCTCACGATGGGGACCCTTTTATAGCTTACAAAGGATCGAACTCCATGACCCCACTACCCGCACGTTTTGGACCTCGTCCAAACGTGGCAACTGGTGGATCCTATCTTTCCGCCACGCTCCCACGGGAAACGTAACGGGCCAACGGAAGTTACGCTCGGGTGGTTATTCCTACCGACCCCGAGACCTCGTAAGGTCGGCCGATGACCGGCACCGAGCTTGGACATCTTACCCGAGCTTGAGCTCGGAATCGACTGGAGTACGTGGCATTCTCGGTCCCACCCGAGCCCGAGCTCGAATCGGGCCTAATGCGTAGCCTTCCAAGCTTTGATTTAGACAATCCCGAGGTAACGACCTCCTGGTGGCTCGGCGGAGCGAGCTTGGTCGTTGGTGGCATCCGAGGTAATTTATGGAAATTACCCGACCCCGACAGCTAGCCCCAGGGTTCAAGTGGGAAAAGGTCTAAGGAAGGCCTTCCCTTGGGCCTACCATTCTCTGAGCATGTCGGTTTTGCCGCGGCGGACATCTGCCGCGACCAACGAGCTATTAACCTCCTTCGAGAGCGAAGCTTGTTCCCCGGCTCGTCGCGCTTGAGCTAACAGTGGGCCTTTCTTGGCCAGTTCCTTCTCCTAGAAGCCTGAATCGTCCTTCCTGGGAACCGTCTTTTCAGCGGGGCGGTTTCGATTTGCGTGCCCACGTGTCGTTTTCCGGATGGCGAACGCCTCAACTGCCCTCTGTGCCTCTAGGGCTTCCTCATCTCCTGGAGGAGTTTTTTAAACACTCGAAGAGAAAACCCTTAGACTCACTTGGCCGTATTGCGATCGCTGTGTCTCACACTCCTCTGCTTCGGCGCTCATCATTCTCCTTGATCATCTTCCTCATCCTCATGGCGAAGTTCGGCGTCAGCAAGCTCGACAGGCGCAGGCTGGAGACCCTCGAGCGGGCGAAGTACCTCGACGCCGGTACATGGAGAGCCCCAGCGACGAAGAGAGCCCGGCACGGAGGAGGGAGATCGTCTCCACCGAGCTCTACGCCATAAACGGGCTCCGACGCCGAAAGTGAGTTCGTCGAGGCCGTGCTCGCCTCCTGAGTGCGAGATCGCTCACCTTCACCCCAACTCTGTTCTCATCATGGCCATCTTTACCCATCTCTGCGAAGGGTTCGTGGGCGTCGAGCCCACTCCGATCTCTTCTTCCACTTCTACACCCTTTCTCGCACGCAAGACGCCGCAGGCCGGCCGCCTCTACTTCCGCTGCGTCCTACTCCGACCATACGAGTACCCGAGCTTCACGCTCAAGGACTCGTGTCGGGTTGGGCCGACTCATGGTTCTACTTGAGGAAAGCGGAGGCGGCACGCTTTCCTACTCTGGTGCCAGAGGTCGCGCCGTCGAGACACCCCGACCGCTCGTGGAGCCCGAGGAGGAGAAGATCCTCATGACGATCAACGAGCTCACGTGCCTGGGGCTGACCGGCCGGGACGTTACCCGGGACTACGTCAGGAACCGGATATCGCCCCTTAGGAGGAGGGAGCATCCCTTCTTCAAGGTCGAGGGTTGGCAGGACATCGCCCGAATCACGCTCAGGTATGCCGTCGCCCTCGATCTTCTTTTCCGAGCAGAGGATGCCCCTTCTCACGACCTCTCCCTTGGCTGGTATGCAGCTCCGGCAGAGGACTGGGTGGATGCGAGGGTGTCCGAGATGTTCGGCACCCCGAAAGGCAAGGAAATCATCGAGGGCCGCCAGATCCCGAACAACGTCCTTAACCGGACAGAGGCGGTAAGTTTCTGATTCGGACTTTTTTCCGAAGCCCTTGTCCGGACAGGCTTCGCCGGGGGCCTCCCGACCTCATTTGAGTCTTTCTCTTTTCCAACAGGAGAAGGTTGCCCTCGAGGTCGCCGTGTCCCAAAGGATCCCACCAAGTGGCGGGGTCGTAAGACCAAGGGACAGGCGGGTCGCAAGCGCCGCGCCGATCTCCGTCGGCCACGCCGTCCCGCCAGCGCACACGCAGCGCCTGCCCGACGACCACTCACCCCGCCAACACTTGGAGTATGCGGACCGGCAGGAGGTGAGTGAACTGAGATTGTGGATGGACGAGTACACCCGAAACAATCCCGAGCTAATGGCTCGTTTGCGCCCGGCTTCTTCTTGTGGGCGAAGAAGGAGGCGCACGCGCCGGTCCAGCGCGGAAGGTTGAGCTGGAGGGCCAGATCGCGGCCCTTCAGGCGGAGCTTGCGCGGGTGAGCTCGAGCCCGGCTCCTGGGGACCGCGAGGAGGAGAAAGACGAGCTGGACCCCGCCCCCTTGGTCCCGAGGTCCCGTAGGTCGCCGCCCACGCCTCAGCGCCAACGCCGACTGTCTCGAGGTCGGCTTGGAGGAGGTCGACCTGCGGCCGCCAGGGCCGACAAAGGCGCCAGCGGACATGGCCGCTTCTCCTGGCCCGCGCCCGAGCTCGCCAGCGGACGCCGCGCAAGGTCGATCCTCCGCTCTCTTCTTGTTTGTCTTTTTCCCCTCGGCACCATTCTAACTCCACATCGTCTATAGTGGGTGTGGCGGTTGGTGCGGAGTTATGGGATTCGAGCGATGGTCGACGATATTCTTGACTTCGTGCTAGAGAGGAGCTAGCCCGGCCGCCGAGGTCGTCATGGGCGACGGAGCCGAGGTGGGAGCCGAGGTCATGAGGCCCAGCCCCCACTGCCGCCGGTGGCGGCAGGTCGAGGTGGGGAGCCTGTTGCCGCGAGCCCCGGGACCGGAGGTCGTGTCTCCCGAAGAGGAGGCACGGAGGAAGATCGCGCCGCCGATGCCCGGCCGCGGCGGAGGGCATCCCCACATCATAGTCGTGGAGTCGACGGTGATGAGCGGCCGAGACTCCCCGCGAGGATTCTTCCGGTGCCCGGCGACATCATCGCCGCGACTCTTCAGAGATCGCCGAGGTCTCCCTGTTCATGACATCACGCCGGGTCCCAGCCACGCCCGGCGTCGGGGACCTTAATCCTGGTGGGGCTCGTCCGACGAGGAAGAGCCGCCTACCCCGCCGGTCGGGAGACAAGCCCGCCATCGTAGGTGGGCCGGGCAGCTTCCAGCGGAGGGATCTGCCGCACCGAGGTCGCTCGATCGAGACCGACCTCCCTGGCCGTCGACCGTGCCGGTTGATTCCGCACTCGGGGATCTTCTTTGCGGCCCAAGGGCCGGATACCGACCCGGTGTCCCCGGTTGCTCCCATGGCCGTGGACGCCGAAGTGGTGGAGCCCCCGATCGAGGAGGCGGAGCCCCCGGGCGCAACTTCTGCCCGGGAGGAAGAAGAGCGGGAGGTAATCCTTGCTCTTGAGGCCGTCCCTCTCCAGGAGGCGGAGGCTGTCCCCCAGGGCAAAAGTCCATCGCCTTCGGGGGACGGGGGAGCTCGGGCTCAAGCCTCCGAGCCCGATCAAGGAGAAGGGACTAAGGCGGGGGATCCCTTGCCTGCAGCAAGGTGGAGGACCCCGCCGAGTTGTTCCATCAGGGGCTGGAGACCCGACTTTTTTGGGTAAGTACTCCTGACTTATGTACTTTTACCGAGAGTTTCGATTACGACCTGAAAACGCCTTGTTGCGCAGGTGCTGGAGTCCACCATGAAGGACTTCCATGCCGCGACCGTGCCGCCAGAAGTTGTCGCGAAGCACCAAGCCGAGCAGGACGCCAAGATTGCGGAGCTCGAGCGCCGGGTTGCCGAGCTGACATCTTCCGAGGCCGAGATCCGGCGGAAGGTGGAGGAGTCCGTGCGCGAGCTCCAGGAGCGCCTCGACCGGAGCGAGCAGGCAAGGTCGGGCCTTGAAGCCACGGTGGCGACCTTGCGCGACGCCGACCAGCAACGGGAGGAGTCCAGGCGACTTCGACAAGCGGCGAGCGAAGGTCGGGAAGCTCGCCGGCGTGTGCTCGACCTTGAGTCCGAGCTTGACTCGGTGCGGGACGAGCTCGTCGCTTTGCAGGACGAAACGCGTCTGCTTCGTAATTTTCTTTTCTGTCTTTTACTGTAAAAAACTTAGGAGAAACTATCGATTGAATATAGAATGAGTTGGTTTAAATGGACGCGTTTTTGTTTTTCCCGAGATGACAACGATTTGTTTCGTGCCGCGGTCTTACGCGACTTAGTGGTTAATCGTACGAGGAAATGACTATCTCGTTCGAAAGTAGCACGAGGTCGAGGTGACCATTTTGCGCGAAAGTTGCACGAGGCCGAGGTCGTGGTCACATGGTACCTCTATAGCCCCCCGCCGCCAACGGTGGTCGTGGGCGTAAACTGCGAGCACGACTTCGTTGGCGGAGTAGAATTGCGAGGACCGTGTGGCCCTTAGGGTTACAGTACGTTGGCGCCGCGCACCGGCCGACCTGAGCTCGGAACCGCTCAGAAGGGTGTCCTGTGCGAATCTTTACTTGCGGTGGAGGTCTACCGCGAAAAAAGATGGTCGTCTTACGAGGAAGGAGGCCCTCGAGGTCGAGCTTTTGTCGTACGGTGTTTTGCCCCAACGACCGACTTGCCCCTGACACTTTGTCTAGGTCGAGCTTAATCGTAGAATGGGGAAAGAGAGGGAGAGAGAATGGGAGGGTAAGGTGATAAAGTTTATTAAAGAGGTAAAAAACGGGCGAGGTTAGACATGGAACTTACGCAGTTGGTCAATGTTCCAAGTACTAGCTAGTTCCCGACCATCTTCCATTGCAAGGCGGACAGCCCCCGGGCGTGTTGTTGAGACGACCGTGTAAGGACCTTCCCATCTTGGCGTTAGCTTGTTGGCTTTTGACAGGTCTTGGACCCGTCGCAGAACGAGGTCGCCGACGTGTAAGGTCCTTGGTCGTACCGATTTAGCGGCGTGCCTGCGAAGAGCTTGCAGGTAAACCGCGGATCGCAACAGAGCCCGTTCACGAGTTGCCTCCGCAAGGTCGAGGTCGAGAAGGCGTTCGCCTTCTGCGTCGATGTTATCGGCCAGGTTCACCCTCGGGGATCCTAGGACAACCTCGGCGGGTAGGACAGCTTCCGCGCCATATACGAGCTGAAAGGGGGTCTCCCCCGTGGCTCGGCTCGTCGTGGTCTTGGTGACCGAAGGGACGGGGTAGCTCGTCCACCCAGGCCTGACCATGCCGATCGAGGCTCTTGAAGACTCTCTTCTTGATTCCTTGGACGATCTGCCCGTTCGCACGCTCGGCCGCCCCATTGCTCTGTGGGTGGGCCACAGATGCGAAGCATATCTTGGTCCCGACCTCCTCGCAATAAGCCTGAAACACCTCGCTTGTGAACTGAGTGCCGTTGTCGGTAATGAGGCGACTCGGAATGCCAAAGCGGGTTACTACATTATTGCGGAAGAACCTTTTAGCCGCCTGTGCCGAGATGGTTGATATAGGCTCGGCCTCGATCCACTTAGTGAAGGTGTCGATTGCGACGAACAGGTATTTACAACCCCTCCTTCCCCTGGGAAATGGACCGAGTATGTCTATGCCCCAAACCGAGAACGGCCAGGTTAGCGGCATGGTCTCAGAGCGCCGTATCTTGGTGATGGACCTTCCGAGCATGGAACTGGCAAGATCGGCAGGAGGTTACTATTGAGCGTGCATCGGCCAGGGCCGTTGGCCAATAGTAACCCAATCGGAAGGCTTTGCTCACCAAGGTCCTAAAGGACGAGTGAGCTCCACACATCCCGTCATGGATATCCTTGAGGAGATATTTGCCTTCCTCTTGGGTGATGCACTTGGAGAGGACGCCAAGCGCGCCTTTGCGGTATAAGAGACCCTCGATCATTTTATAGGTCGAGGCGCCTCACTAGCCGGATTTCTCGGCTTCCTCCTCGAGCGAGGTCCCGTGTCGGCGTATTGGATGAATGGCGTCATCCGATTCGCATCCTGCTCGAGGAAGGAGACGGTACCACCGTCTCGGTTGCCTCCTCCTCGGGGTATGGAGGGCTTGTAGACGTGCTCGATGAGCACCCCGCCGAGCTGAAAGCTGTCTTGAACCGACCTTCGATAGATGGTCGGCCAGGGCATTGTCCTTCCTGAGGATGTATAGTACTTGAAGTTTCAAGTACTTTTCCATCTTCCTTACTTCAGCCAGGTAAAGCGCCATTGAGTCATCTGAGCACCGATACTCCTTGTTAACCTGGTTGGCGACCACCGCGAGTCGCCCTTCGCGATTAGTCGTTGGACTCGGCGCTTTGCATGCCCGGCTTGGCTAGCGCACCTTCGTATTCTGCTGCGTTGTTTGTTGCGCCGAATGCAATTGGAGGCGATCGATCCGCTCCCCCTGAGGGGATTCGAGGACCACTCCGGCCAGAGCAATCGTGAAGCTCGGGATCCGTCGGCGCACGACCAGCCCGGCCGTGCTCGGCCTGGTTGGGTTCGGGTTCGGACGGGCGGGGTTTGTCCATTCGGCTAGGAAATCCGCTAGGACACTGGATTTGATCGCGGTTCTAGCCGAGAATTCGATCTCGACCGGCGAGCTCCATGGCCCATTTCGCGATCCGCCCGCTTGCCCCCGATTCCGAGAATTTCCCTCAGCGGGAAGTTGGTCGGGACTTGTATTTTGTGTGCCTGGAAGTAGTGTCTTAATTTCTTCGAGGCCACGAGGAGCGCATAAAGGAGCTTCTGGACCTCGGGGTAACGCTCCTTTGGTCCGTGCAGCACCTCGCTGATGTAGTAGATCGGGCGCTGTACCCCGTCCCGTTCTACTGTGATGACGGCGCTTACCGCATGGGGTGTGGCGGCCAGGTAAAGCAAGAGGACCTCTCCTACTGCTGGCGTGGTCAAGACCGGGTCTTGACAAATATAGTTTAAGCTCTTTGAAAGAGCTGGTGCCTTCATCTGTCCAAGTGAAACCGTCGTGCTTCCGAGCGCCTTGAAGAAAGGTAGGCGCGTTCCCGAGCCGCGAGATGAAACGACTTAAGGCCGCCATCCTCCCAGTCAGGGACTGGACCTCCCGAGTGCAAGTCGGTGGTCGCATGTTCTCGATGGCTTCTATCTTCTCTGGGTTGGCCCCGATTCCTTGTGGGCCGATCATGTATCCGAGCACCTTGCCAGCTTTGACCCCGAACACACATTTTTCAGGGTTTAACTTTATTCGATGCTTATTGAGGTTATGAAAAGTCTCCTCTAGATCGGATACATGGTCGGAGGCCATTTTGCTCTTGACGACTATGTCGTCTACATACACTTCCAGGTTCCGACCTATTTGGCCCGAGAAGGTTTTCTGCATAAGGCGCTGGAAGGTTGCTCCAGCATTCCTTAGACCGAAGGACATGGTCGTGTAGCAGAATGTGCCAAACGGCGTGATGAAGGAAGTTTTCTCCTCGTCATCGGGCGATATACCGATCTGGTGATAGCCTGAGTAGGCGTCCAGAAAGCTCATCGCCTCGGAGCCGGCCGTCGCGTCGACCACCTGGTCTATCCGAGGTAGCGGGAAATTGTCCTTCGGGCATGCGGCATTTAGCCCCGTGTGATCGACACACATGCGCCACTTGCCTCCTTTCTTCATCACGATGACTGGGTTGGCCAACCAATCGGAATGGTCAACCTCCCGAATGAAACCGGCTTTGAGGAGCTTGTCCAGTTCCTCTCTGATGATGGCTTGCTTCTCCGGGGAGAAGCGCCTGAGCTTCGCCGCAGTGCTTTTGTCGTGCCGAGCGCTAGCTTTGTGCTCGACGACCTCCCTTGGGACTCCGGGCATGTCGGACGGTTCCCAGGCGAACGTGTCCGCGCTTCTCCGGAGGAAGGTCACGAGCTTGAGTTCCTATTTAGGATCTAGGGAAGCCCCCACGTGTACGACCTTGTCTGGCTTTGTGTCGCACAACGGGATGGCCTTGGTTTCTCCCCCGGCTTGGAGGCTAGCCTTGGGCCGGGGACTCCTCGGCTCTTGGTCGGGCCCATGTTGGGGCAGCTGACCGATCATGTCTAACGCCCTCTCGTCGCAGCTTTAGAGCTGCTCTCGGGCTTCCTTGATCGTGATCACGCCGCCGGGGCCGGGGACCTTCAAGCACTGGTAGCCGTGATGAGTGGCGGCCATGAATTTGGCGAGCGCTGGTCGGCCCAGGATGGCGTTATAAGCCGACTCGAAATCGACCACTTCGAACGTGATGAGCTCCGTTCGGAAGTTGCTCGGATTGCCGAACGTAACTGGCAGGACGATCTGGCCAAGTGGCCTGACCGACGTTCCGGGCACTATCCCGTAGAACGGGACCACCATGTTTTTGATCTTGGAGCGAGGGATCTGCATCTCGTCCAAGACCTTGGCAGATATCAGGTCTAGGGAACTTCCACAATCCACAAGGACCCGACCCTCGTGGTGTTGCATTGTTGGGCTAACGACCAACGGAAGCCTTTGGGGTTTCGGCATCCCCGGAGGGCAGTCGTCGCTGGAGAAGGTGATGGGCAGCTCGGACCACAGGAGCTGCTGGACAGGAGGCTTGCCCTGAGTGACACGGCACTTGCCAGCGGCCTCCTTCAACTCCCGACGCGACCCATAGGCGGCGGAGCCCCCGAATATCACGGCGATGTGATCTCTCGGCTCTTGGTACTCCATGTCGGTGTCTTGCTCTTCGGCGGGCTTCTTGCCCTTGACGTCCCCTTCCACCTCGGGGAGCGTGGGCATGGGACCCTTACCATTGTAGAACTGCTCCAGCGGGAGGCCCACGCCCCGCAATTCCAAGGTCATGCCCATGAGCCTGGTGGAGCGCGAGAAATAGGCACTAGCCCGCCGCGTTGGTCGCCGCGTTCTTGGTCGTCCGGCTCTGCTCGTTGTTCATTGAATCGGTCGACCCCTTCCTTTCGGCCCTCTACACGCATCGCGAGGTCGGTCGTGTCGTCGTTTTTCGATAGCTGCCACCATGCCTGAGACAGAGGATTTTTCTTCTTTTGATTTTTTCTCGATAGAGCTTACGCTCTTCCTACCGATGCCCTTCGAGCCCGGGCTGAGGGGGCAGCTTTCCCTCGTCCAGCAGCTTCTTCCACTGGACGGCCTCGTCCGCATTGGCATAGCGGTCAGCCATGCGGAACAGCTCGTTGGCCGTGATGTCCGGGTGGATTTCGAGGTCCTGAGTAAAGCGTACGTCTCGGACCCCGAATTTGAAAGCCCGGACGACCGCCTCATCCGAGATGCTCGGGATGGAATTGCGCACTTGCATGAAGCGCCGACGAATCGGCGCAGGTCTCGCCTCCGCCTCAGACGACGCTGAGGTCGCGCTCCTTCCCGGCGACGTAGCGCCTCCGAAGTTGGCTCGAGAGTGCCGCTCACCGGGCCCAGGACCGGATCGAGTTCTCCTTCGTTGAATAGCCACGTCGAGCCGGCCGTCGGGGCGTGGGCGTAAAGTTGGCCATCACCCTTTCATCACCCCCGGCAGCTAAAATGGCCGTGGTGTAGATTGAGAGAAACTCGTCGGGGTTCTGAGTCCCGTCGAATCTCTCGATGTGGCCCGGCTTAAACCTTGTCG
Organism: Rhipidocladum racemiflorum; assembly: GCA_036346355.1. Lineage (NCBI taxonomy): Eukaryota > Viridiplantae > Streptophyta > Magnoliopsida > Poales > Poaceae > Rhipidocladum > Rhipidocladum racemiflorum. The sequence goes on along the minus strand of CM070570.1, from coordinate 11,155,562 downwards.
GCCAGTCACTCGTCGCAGCCGACGTCGCGAACGCCCGCACCCGAACACGGATCGGGGCGATCACCACGAAGCGCCTGGCGGCCGGGCGATCCCGCCACCGAGCCCGAGGTTAGTGGGCCCGGCGAGTGAAAGTCTCCTACGCTCAGTAGGATGGGGAGTGGCCCGATGAGGAATGTTCGGCCGGTTACGCCTGTGGCTCACATTCCGCTGTCCCGAGGAGCCCCCCGGAATTGCTCCGGTGCCCTCCCGAGCCCTTGCCGCCGCTGGGCCACTCTGAGTGCGGCCGCGTGAGTCATCTGGTGGCGGCGCTGACGCCTGCCGGCGGCGTTCTCAGGAATTGCTCATGGCGTCCCTTTCGGGAGGCCTCCGCCGCCCTTATGTCTGCGTGGCGATTTCCTCGAGGTCGTCGGCCACACGGCCGCGCCCATGGCTTCTAGGTCGACTTGCTCAGGAAACTCTCTGAGGTTGCGCACCACCGTGGCCAGGGCTTGAAGGCGTTCGCCGCTCGGGGGAACGCGGGGTGACGAGCTCGTTCGTCGTCGTACGGGCTCCGGAGTTCCGTACGCGTGGAAATTCTCACGAACTTCGGCCCTGGTCTTATCAGTCAGGCCACCTCGGACTTGTCGGCGCAAGCTGGTCGGGCCCGATTCAGGGATGCCTGCAGTGCTCTTTGGCCGCTTCAGAAGCGGTGAAGACGCCGCTTCACCGGGATTTGCTCGGCGTTTCCATCCTCTTCCGCAACGAAGGCGTTACGGGATTGGGACGGATCGCGAGGGGACATCACGGTGTCTCCCGTGAAGCGGTCCCCTGGTCGAGCTCGTAGAGGTCGGGATGTCCGCACCATCGTAGAGCTCGTCGTACTCGCCGTCCGAGAGGGCGTCGAGTTGGGAGCGAAAGAATCGCCCGGCAGTGGCCGCTTCCAGGGAAAAGCTCCTGGAACCGCCTCGATTCTTAATGCGGCGGCGTCGCCGCCCCATCGTTGAAGAATCGCTTGTCCTCTTCCCGATCTCGGGCGTAGAGCCTCTGGTGGTTCGGGATTCGACATTCTCCGGATTCCTCACGAAAGGGAAAGTCGGTCCCCACGGACGGCGCCACGGTATCGACGATTGGGGAAACAGGCCCCGCCGAGCTTACTTGTTGGTGGAGGGACCAACTGTGACCCCTTCTTACGTGAGGGATTACTCAAGAATGGCTCACCAGATTCCAACGAATGTGGACACAAATGTTTACCCTGGTTCGGGCCTCTCGAGAAAGAGATAATAGCCCTACTCCGGCTCGTTTACTCTTGCAATGTGTCCGAGTTTTACAACCGTGTCAGCTATCGTTGTTGTTTGTCCCCCTCACGATGGGGACCCTTTTATAGCTTACAAAGGATCGAACTCCATGACCCCACTACCCGCACGTTTTGGACCTCGTCCAAACGTGGCAACTGGTGGATCCTATCTTTCCGCCACGCTCCCACGGGAAACGTAACGGGCCAACGGAAGTTACGCTCGGGTGGTTATTCCTACCGACCCCGAGACCTCGTAAGGTCGGCCGATGACCGGCACCGAGCTTGGACATCTTACCCGAGCTTGAGCTCGGAATCGACTGGAGTACGTGGCATTCTCGGTCCCACCCGAGCCCGAGCTCGGAACTGGCCGGAATGCGTAGCCTTCCAAGCTTTGATTTAGACAATCCCAGGGTAACGACCTCCTGGTGGCTCGGGCGGGAGCGAGCTTGGTCGTTGGTGGCATCCGAGGTAATTTATGGAAATTACCCGACCCCCCGACAAATTGTAATTACATCAGATGTTATAACAATATCGCGCTGCTCACCAGAGTCGTTGAAGAGAAAGGACAAAGTCAAAGGAGTCAAAAGCTGCGACGACGAGCGGTGACCGTCTGTATTGTTGAAGTCACTGGCAAAAGAAGCTCTTGATGATGGGGAGGCCCTGGTAGAGAGGAGATGAAGCTTTGTATGGAAGACGAGCTGCCAAGAATATAGATCCATTGGATTAATGGGGAAGAAACATCACTGAGTTGGCCAAAATCGAATAAGAGAAGCGACCTATATAGGACAAGTAGAAATCGAGCATTTATAACATCATGCATGTATATATACATGCGTGAATTCGTATGAATGGAGCACAAAGCTCATGGTAGAGATGACACTACTGTATGGAATAGGTTTGGGGCCACTAGTGAGAGCATGATGGGTGTCCCCGGTAGGGATAAGCGATAGTTATGCATGTATGCATGATGATGTCACAACTTTTAACATTAAGTAATAATTGGAGAGAAAAAGAAGACATCTATGCGATAAAGTATTGCATTGAAAATGGTAGCGGTTGAGAGGAATCGATCAAGAATTGAGCTGTTATTGGAAGTTGAAGCAGAAAAGTTGTGGGGCGATCAAGAAGATATATGACACACAGTTCGGTGGGGGCAGGCAGCGTGTGAGGAAGATAAGTTCAAAGTAACTCGCCCATGATGCATCGGTGTATACGTGAACAATTTACTATAATACCATATAAAATAATCAATGTATTGCTTGAAATTAAATAGAGGTGCATGTGCTGCATATATTCTAAAAAACTTGTTGATGGAGAAAGAATAGGGATATATAGCTACATGATCTATGCAAGATGAAGTGTTGCTACGTTTATAAGAATCCATCAACTTATTATGCTCAATGATTTTCTTCCATCAAAGCTTATACTTCAATTACGTTTTCAAGTGGAATTTTTCTTCTAGATTCTATTGTCATTTCTAATGTTTATGATGTCTTAAAAATCTAAATAGCCTACAAAATATGTTAATATATTCTCAAGCCTATAAGTTATATCATTTGATACTACAAACTTTAAAAGAAATCTAGCCGCACAAATAAGCAGGTAACCCGGCTAGTGTTAGCTAATTTAGGTTGTACTTGACATTGACTCTTTCTTCTAAGTTTGAAAATCAGCATGTCTTTCAATTATATGATTCATGTGAGTGCAAGCGCGGCGATAGAATTCCAAAAAAAACATCATTTAGGGCCTCAAAACCGCCTCCGAAGTTTTGTACCCATTTCGGAGTATGACAACAGTAAAATATATAAGCTCAAGCCGTGTTCAGAGTACGATAACAACAAAATCAGTGTTTGGGTGCTCTGCGGGGTTAAGGGGAGAGGGACGCGTTATAGGTCACATGCTATCATACCAGTACTAAAGCACTGGATCCTTTAAGAACTCTGAAGTTAAGCGTGCTTAGGTGAGAGTAGTACTAGGATGGGTGACCTCTCGGGAAGTTAAATCCGCTGGATCCCGTTGGAACTTCGAAGTTAAGTGTGCTTGGGCGAGAGTTGGGAGTAGTACTACGATGGGCTGACGCGTTGCACGAAGTTCTGGTGAGGTCATATTAGTATTCAGTTATGTGTCAGCTATAAACCCAATATCTTGTAATGACCATGAGATGGATTGAATCTACAATGCAAACAGATGTAGTCTTACTCTTTGGTCGTGTATCTTGCTCATTTGTGCAAAAACAGTGCTTTCTTTTCTAAGCCAGCCCTCCTTCACTTGGCTTTACCAATTCAATACTGATATTAGATTTCTCATTCAACTTATATCTGCATTTGCTTTTAATCAAAATTTATGATTCATTCCCATTCAACTTATTTGTTGGTTGATAATCTATTGCAAATGCAGTGCTGAGATGCTTGCCTGGCACTTTTTTGGACAAAGGGGTAGTTCTTTTGAGTAACCCAAGCGTTTAATTCGGCTTGTGTGTCAGAATGAAATCTTCCTCATTTCACAATAACTGGATGTGTTGTTACTCTCCCATTCCTTGCTAGATCTGACGAGTGTTTAATTTGGACTAGTATGTCAGAATGAAAGCTCCGGTTATAGTATGCATAATAAATGATTTACTTTTGGCATGCTAACATCAAATATTTAGGGGAGGCACTCCCCCATTCGTTAGTGCCAAGAGCTGATTTGGTGTCGAAAATTGCATGCTTCCTTACCTCAAAGAACCATGTTGCTAAAATAAATAAAGTTTGTTATTCCCCTGTAGTGCTTTGGCATATATTACTTTACTGGCACATATTCACAGGAACAATTTTTAATATCTAAGAATTTATGAGACTTACCATATAGCCGTTACAATATAGCCGTTACGATGGTCGTTACAATATAGCTGTTACAATATAACCATTACGATGGTCGTTAGAATAAATTTCAAATTTTAAATTTTCGTATTTAAAAATAGCTGTTCGAATTTTTTTTGATAAAAATAAATGTTTGCTCGTATAGCGGCTATGGAATATCATTATAATGTAGGAGAGAGAAAATAGAGGGTGAGATTTAGAGAATGCTGTTGGAGAGGATAGAGATATGGGGAAAGAATCTTTTTATGGAATTCTGTGTACGAGAATAAAGGAATCTAAATTTAGAGAACCAGATGGCCTTACAACTACGCCAGAACGATGAGCTGTGCACCTCTCGTTTATTTCGGAAGTAATGGAGAGGTGGCCCAACCCAACGTGTACGTTTGGCCAGTGCACGCGCGAGGAATCGCTCTCTCGCCGCATGTCCTCCGCACCCGGCCGAGGCATGTACAACACTTGTCAAAATCAACCATGTCCACGGTCGAGCCACGCCTATAAATTGTGGCCATGTCTCTCCCCCTAAAGCATTCACAGAGACTAAACCACCTGCTTGGACAGCAACGTCCTGCCTATATCGAGTTAGCAATGGCCGACCAACCCAACCTTAGCTACAAGGCCGGCGAGGCGGCAGGCCACGCGCAGGAGAGGAAGGATGAGGTAGTGCAGAAGGCGCACGATGCAGCGAGCTCCGCCCACGAGTCATCGCAAGAGGGCACCGGCCAAGCTGGCGGCCTTGCACAGCAGGCCGGTGTGCAGGTGCAGCAGATCGCGCAGAGCGCCGCCGACGCCGTCAAGAATGCCACCGGCATGGGCGGCAACTAGACCAATCGACTACTGCCCGCGCGGCATGCATGGCTCTGGCCTCCCATTGGATTTGGATGGACCGATCCTTCCTTGCAGCGTGATGCGTACCTACGTACATACGTTGATCGAGATCTCTAATGCTACTTGGAAATCAACCGATGCATCTTCCCTTTCTTTTTCCCTTTTCTTTTATTCTTTGCAGAAACTAGAGTGGTTGATTCTCGCTTGTCTGAGTTGAAAACCGGCCTAGTCATCATTCTAGTTTTCAAGTTCAATGCCATGTTTCACTATGTATCACACGATATGATTTAATAACACATCCCGGTTGATTTACATTGTCGATTTTGTCATTGTTGCTAGTTTGCAGATTTATTCGATCATGATGAAATATATCCAAAGTGTTAATTTCATAGCGATCGATTCGCCTAGGCGAACATACCATGTCATACGATCTGCGACGTGCTTAATTTGCTAGCAAGATACGTAATTGATGCTGTAACAAAGGTTTACGAGACAATATGAGGAGAAATTAATTCCAATTTCCAACTCAAAATGTTGTGATCATCGACGCGAGGAGATGCAACGAGAGGATGCCGTTGGTCCTTCACAAATCCACTACTACAGAATAGGACATCACTATCGTTTCAGCTGTGTTGGTTTCTAATTTTTGAGGGAAAAAACCGATTATGGTATGTCACAAATTTTCGAGGCAAAGTCATCACAATTGATTCTAGACAAGAACTGAATGTGATAAAAAAAACCCTCATCACATTCAGTTCTAGCTAGACTGATTGTGATAAAAAAAACCCTCGTCACAAAATTAGTGTGATCTTTTCTTTGTACCCTTAATAAATATCCAGGTTTACATTATGTCCTCTATATGCATGCATTGAATACAATGCTTATAGACAATAATTAAGGGTGATCTAGTCATTTTAATATCACTTTGGTCTATATACTAAGAGAAAATACGCCGTATAAACTTAGATGAAATAAGTAACTATTATTTTAATTTTTTGTTATTTATGGATGTTACTTTGGAATTCGTACAAAAAAATCTCTAATCATCCTTTAATTTTTATTCCAAATTTGCGTATTATTTTACCGTACCTGGGTGTATTTTTTCAGTTTTAGACTAGAACTCATATGAAAATTTATATTTTATTTATTATTATTCTAGATATTATTTGTAGGGTTTACTTTGGAATTCGTAGGAAATTAAATTATAAATTTTATTTTATTTTTATTCCAAATTTTAGTTATTTTTGCTTAGTCTTGATATAGACTATTTTCTTTAATCAACTTATTTTTATTTAAATATTATTCCAAATTATAGTTATCTATGGATTTTCTTTGAAAATCCTATGGAAGTCAAATTACTAATTTCTTATTTGTTTATTTCTAATCTATTATAATATTAAAGTAGAAGCAAAAGAAGCTACCACGTTTGCAATCAAAGCTATAAATTATCACATTAATTAGAAAAAAAAAAAGATATACACTATTAATCGTGATGGGTCCAGATTATGATCGTCTAAATCAAAAGAAAGAGTTTCTGTTATGTACAAAACAAAAATAACTAAAATTTGGAATAAAAATAAAATAAAATTAGAAATTTGATTTCCATATGATTAAAAGAAAGAGTTCATGTGGAGTACAATAATAATAAAATTTTAGAATAAAAACAAAAACATTATTAATGAAGGACCATGTGGAGGTCCATCAATGTTTGTGATAAGTATTTGACTTTATTTTAGTAAGGCATGCTCAGGTTTGAGTTTGATTTGAATCGGAATTCAAAAGGAAGCAATTTGAGTTGTGCCAGCTTCAGGTGTCACTACCGGCCTTACGGAGGTGATAGTATTGACTATATGAACGAGATAAGATTTTTGATGAGTTATTTGATGAGCATTTGCGATGATTATTGATCTTTCTGGACATTGCTATGTGATGGGTTTTCCTTGTCTTCGATGGTTACAGGACGACGGTGCTAGGTCATGGTGAGGTGGAGGATGACCAGGACTAGGTGCGTCGGAGGTCCAGACGGTCAAAGTTTGCTGGAAGATAATCGGAGATGGAGTTCGGGCAAGTCAAGAAGACATGGAAAGGCGATGATACTAGCTACATGCCGTGAGGATCGATGAGGGACGTTGGATCGAGGTCTAGTTGATAGGATAGCATGCCTAGGTACTATGCTTGGAGAACCGTGCAAGAAAACCCATTATTTGTGTGGGTTTTGGGTTGCCCTTGTATGGTTGTGTGAGTGGTTTAATCCTAGCCCTTGGTGGAGTGCTCTAGGGTTGAGGGACTCATCCAAGGGTGGTCGGTGGCCCAAGAGTAGTATAAATAGAGGGGGAAGGGTGCCCTCCCTCATAAAAAAGTTGTAGAGGTTTTTATGCTCCTTTGAACTTTGCTCACTTTGTTGTGAGGCTTTGTAAACCTCCCCTTCCTGCAATACAAATCATTTTCATTTATGCTTGAATTTACATTACACATTTACTTTACGGCTTAAATTCAGCATTTCAATTTTGCATTTAAATTCTCGCAATTTACTCTCGCAATTTGGATTTGCCTTCCCTCCTTCTAAATATTGTTGATCTACAATGTCTGGAGGGCACTCATATGGTTTCACATCTCTCTTGCACCCCAGGATAGACTAGAGATTAAGTTTATATCAAGTCACAAATCTGTCCTGAACTTGTTCTTCGTGCAACAGTCAGTCTTTGATGTTTAGAAAAATGTAGAAAAATCCTTTTTGGGTGATTCTTATTGTATAAGGTGCGTGACTCATATATCCATCTATGAAAAAATTGGAGAGTCCACTGGTTTCACCGTTTGGGCGCTATGAGGTGAATACCAAGCCCCAAACTTTATGATTGAAGTTCTTGACTGTCTGTAGTGCTTGATTTTTTCTAATTGTTCTACAAGGATTTTTTATGTGATTTTTGGTGGAGTGTTTCATGAGTCATTTTCTCACAAGGAGAAAAATTCCCAAAAATTTTAGAGTGACATAAATTCACCAACCACCTGCTCCAAGTGAGGATAATTTCTGAAAAATCTGCTTTCGCTTTTCTAAAAGTGACTTTGGTGATTTGTCTTGATCTCTTTTTGAAAAGCAATGTTTGAATTGATTTCTTTTTATTTGAATACTTAACAACCAGGATTGTGATTCAAAAATCCCTCACATATTTCTTAAGGACCATGTGGAGGTCCATCCATGTTTGTGACGAGTATTTGACTTTATTTTAGCGAGGTATGCTTAGGTTTGAGTTTGATTTTATTTGGAATTCAAAAGAAAGCAATTTGAGTTGTGTTAGATTCTTACGAAACTACCGACCTATGGTTGGTGGTAGTTCCGACATGATGAATGAGACATGATTAATTATGAGCAATTGAATGATTATTGAATATTATTGTTGGACAATGCTATGTGATAGGTTTCCTTATCTTTGATGATTGCAGGGCTTCAAATTGTGGTCATGATGAGGCGAAGAATGGTCGAGACTAGGCGAGGTGCGTCGGAGGTCCATATGGCCAGGGATCGCCGGAAGATGGCCGGAGATGAAGCCGGAGCAAGTCATGGAGGCAAGGGAATAATGGAGATGCTAGCTTAACACTGCTCGGATCAAGGAGAGACGTTGGATCGCGGGTCTAGAGGATAAAGTAGTGGTTAAGTCTAGTTCGCTTTGAGAATCGTGCAAAACCCGTTATGTTAGTGGGTTTCGGGTTAGTCCAAGAGGTAAAGTGTCAGATCAAATCCTAGTATTTTAGAGTTAGCTTAGGATAGAAGCAACCCATCCAAAGGTGGAGGATGATCCATGGACACTATAAATAGAGGGGTAGGGGTAGCCTCCCCTCTTAAAGGTTTGAGTTGCTCCTTTGAGTTTTGCCCACATGAAGTGAGACTTTGTAAACCTTCCAACCAAAAAATACAAATATTTCCTTCATATTCTTGTGAATTTAAATTCCGCATTTACATTATGCCTCTACTTTATGCAATTTAAATTCCGCATTTACTTTCATGCAAGTTGGATTTGCTTCCCCTCCTTCTACTTGCTTTTGCTTCCCCTCCTTCTACTTGCTTTTGCTTCGTCTTGCCAAAGATAAGTGATTGATGGATGAGTCTTCTCTTAGATCATATCCTAATGCTTTAGGCAAGTCTTGAAGAAATCTTGCTAGAAACCGATCTCTTCACTTACTCAACATTGTTCTTTCTTTTTCAAGTCTGTTCTCTCTGTGCAGCAGAGATTACTATTTTGTTGAAAAAATCATCAAACGTGATTTTAAAGTGATTCTTGTTGGGTTGAATTGCCAACTTCCATAGGTTCTTGTGATAAAAATTTCATAGGCCCAAGATCCACGGTTTAAGAGCTATGGAAGTTTTCCCAAGCACTAAATGCTCTGTCTGAGTTCTTCGTGCAGTAGAGATTATTATTTTCACCAGAATTTTTCTTTGATCGATTTGGATCTGATTTTTGGTGGGTGGTTGCATAGATCACATTTTGATTTAGGTTCTTTTCTGCTGAAAATTCACTTTTGCTTTTCAGAAACAGTAGATCTTGTTTTATTTATCTCTTTTTCTCTAAAGGTGGTTTTGAATTGATTCCTTTTTCGGTGGACTCCCAACAACCATTAGTACCATAGAAAAATATCCCCATGACCATATGAGCCACGAATTTTTATTCATGGCAATTTTATTAGGGGATATGTGCTGCTGTTTTAAGATGATATATGGTTGCTTGAGGTTTTCTTTGCATGGTTTGATTATTTAACTTGGTTCCTTGGGCCCATTGTTGGAGAACGCATCAATCTTATCCAAGAGGTGGAAATTTTGGAATTGGGATCATTCACCCCCCTTTGATCGCCATCTCGATCTTTCAATTGGTATCAGAGCTGGTTTGGCTCTCTTTAGATCTTGACCGGTCTCGAGACCCGTGACGACGGACAAGTACTCAATGAAGTCTCCAATATTTGCTAGAGTTGTTATCCATTTTGGAAAATATGGATAGAGTCATACATCATTGCCCAGGGCTTCCCGATATGGCAGAAGGTGAAACTCCCGTATGAGGTTCTTGCCGATGAGAACGTCAACGACGCGAACATGGCTGACGTTGAGGCAAACGCTAAGGCTAGGAACATCCTCATACAGGGACTTAGCCACAGTGAGTATGACCGGGTCTCTCACCTATGATCCGCTCATCAGATCTGGATGATCCTCGATGCTTACCATGAGGGTACCACCCAGATCAAGACGGTGAGGCAGGACCAGTACAAGCGTGACTACAACAAATTTGAACAGCACGGTGGTGAGTGTCTCGATGAGTGCTTTGCTCGGTTTTCCAAGATCCTGAGCAATCTCCGATCAGTTGGTACCACATACTCTGATTTGGAGAATGCTAGACACTTTCTGACAGCACTCAATTTGAGAATTTGGTAGATAAAGGTGACCACCATCAACGACACTACTGATCTGTCGACTTTGACTCTTGACGGGCTTTATTCCCATCTCAAGACTCATGAGCTCGACATCGTCTCTCGAAGGACAAAATCTCAATCAATGGCCTTGGTCACCGATCCCATTAGATCCTCTTCTAGACCATCTCTCGATTTCTCTCCTTGTTTTTCTCTCTCCGCTCTTTGTGATGTAAGCGATGAAGTTCTAGAATGATTTCCAAAAAATGAGCTTGCTCTTGTCGCTCGGAAATTTTCCAACATTTACAAGAGAGTGAGAGAGAGGAAGAGAGGTGGCACTATTACTTGCTTCGAGTGTGGTGGCCCCAACCACATTCGAGGAAACTACCCCAAGTTGGAGAAGGGCAAGAACGAGCAAGGCGGTTTGAGCAAGAACGACTACACCAACTAGAATCGCAACAAGAAGCCTCCAGTTTGTGAGCCGGTGTGAGAAAAGAAGTCCCGCAACTTCGCCAAGACAATAAGCTCTTCCACCGCGTACTTGCCGTGCTCGACGACCTTGACTTCTCCGACACGAAGACATGGAGAGACGAGGGTGCGGATGAACTGCAAGAGAAGAAGGGCGGTGATGACTTCTCCAGCATGTGGTTCATGGCAGCAAACGCCATTGAAGTTAGCGACTCCGAGTTGCACAGCGATATGGATGAGGTACCCTCCTATGACCAGCTAAATGATGACTTTTGCAAGCTAGGAAAATTTCATGCTAGACCTAGAGCTAGGTGTATGGTGTTAGAGAAGGAAGTAGGTAACTTGTCTCGAGAGTTAGCTTCACTTAAATCATATTCTTCCTGAGGCTCTGATAGCTGTACTCTCTATGATGCTTTGGTTGTGGAGTTGGAGAACCTAAGGACCTTGCATGATAGTGTGCTTTCTGAACTTGATAGTCTTAGGTCCAAGAGGGCTAGCTCTAGTTCTTCTGATGTCATTTCTGCTGATGTTAGTTTTCTTCATGCTCACACAACTGCATCCTGTAAAAATTGCCCTAAACTCCTTGCTAAAATTGATGCCATGAGCTGTCACCTTACGAAGCTTTCTGCTAGGAATGATGAACTTGAATTACATGCTTCTAAGGACCCAGTCAGCTCATGTGAAGGCTGTAAGCAACTAAAACTTGGCAATGAAGCTTTGAATGTCAAGTGTGCTCAATTTTCTAAGGACTTACTAATTAAGTCACAAAATGGTTTCTTGCTATGTGTTGGGGTTAAGGATGACGTGGATAAGGTCCACGCAGAGCTTAGGAAGAAGTTAGAGGCCCAGGTTGGTAGAATTAGAGATACTTCTTGTGTTTCCTGAGTCCCTCAAAATTGAGGCAGCCGCGTATAGGGAGATATATGCACGCGCTGTTCGATCCACTTCTTCTGGATCTTCTTCTACTCCTTCCCCTTACTCTTCATGTGCCTCACTTTTCCGAGAGTGTCAGTATCTTATGAGCACTCTCAAGAAATTTATTGGAGACAAGAAGAAGCTTAATCTCATTCTAGACCAGTTCAAGATTAGCAGATTCAATCAAGGTTTAGAATTTGATTACTTGGAGCACGCACGGGCGGATCCGCCTACAATTGTGCGTGCCTTAAATAGTGGAGAGATTGTGGTTGCTCCACGGACGAGCACCACTGTGTTTTGATCAGCCAGGATTGTCCATGGGATCTCTGACGAGAAGGTGACACTACTTGCTACTTCAGCCTCTAAGACGAAGTATACTTGTACCTTCTGTCAGAAGGATGGACACCTTGCTGATTTCTGCTTTAGACGCACCAAGATCACTCGGCATGAGCGTGTTCATGCCCTTAGGGGTATTCAGGGTCATCCCCACACTCTGAGTGCTCCTAAGGCACACACTGCTCCTAGATAGGTTAGAGAGTTGCCTATTTTTGGATAGCGTATGGGGCTTGGTTTTCAGGCTTCTACCTCTGGTTTTCGCCCCGGAGCTATCCCGAGTCAGTCCTTCCGCCATCCTCATGATATTTCTCGTTCTTCCCATCGAGGTAGATATCAGCGGCGTGAGTTTGCTTCCTTCAGCAAGAGGTCTGAGCAGCAGCACCAGGATGGTCTGGCCTTTGCACACCGGCGGACCAACCCAGTACCTGCTCCCAGGCATCCTAAAGGAGCTTTTTCTGAGTTTGTGAGAGTAGAGTCATGGAGAGGCGCTAGATTGCATTCTTCTGATCCTTTGATTGTTTCTTCTTCTGCTCAGGTGACTCAATATTGGGTTCCTAGACCTGCACTGATATGCCCTGGTACTGAGACATTTGCCTTTCGCTCTCATTGATTCAGGTCTGTAGGACAGAGAAGGGGGAGGTTTGGATTGTAGACTCCGGCTATTCACGCCATATGACCAAAGACTCCCAATGGTTTTCTTCCCTAGTCCGAGCTCCCGGTGATGAGGTGTTTGTAACACCCCGGCATTTAATATGCCCGAATGCTACCACACATAGACTAAACAACATCTAAATACCACATTTAAACATAAATTACAGCAAAGGCGCACATGCTAAAAACCGAAATTTCGGCAGCATCTCCTTTGTTTTAACATGAATTGAAGCAACAACAATAATAACATGTCAATATAGCATAATGAACTATAGCAATAACATGATCAAACGGACAAACAGCCACCATACCACTAAGGATATAAATTCTATCCGTCACATGACAAACATGGACTAAACATTTACTCGTAACGACCAACAAATCATCGAAACCACAGTTTAGCTCAAAGAAATAACCATAACCATAAGGGAAGGAACATGTCATTGTTTAAATGTGTGATGCTAAGTGATGACGTGTGACTAGCTCCCTTTCCCGCATGTCGGATTCATGGTACCTAAAAGAAAACAACATAAACACAAGCGTGAGTTCATCACTCAGCAAGTATATTGCAATGGTACAAACATAAGCAATTACATGGCTTCAACAACTCACATCATGTATCATCTCATTCATAATCACATATCCTTTTCATCATCATTATGTATGCAATGCAATGCGATGCTCATGTCTCCGTGGAAACTCATACCGGTATGGTTGAGTACATACCCGTCGGTGTGCACTCTCTCCCCCCTTCCATCCCGAAGATGGAGGGTGCTTACTCCTCGCTTCCGTTCACCGCGGTGAATGGAATCACGATGTAGGACTTACTCATTGGCTCTCCGGATTAGTCATAACTTTCTCACCGACCTTCCCGGATTAGTTATGACTTTCTCACCGCCCGGGCCATGTATCTTGCCATGTATGCAAATATGCCAACATCATGAATAACTTGTACATTAACACATGGCATCATCATGGATAACTTGTACATTAACACATGGCATCAACACATAATAAACATATTCATCGTATCAATGGCAAACATTAGAGCATGGCATGTGAACATATCATATATTCAAACTTCCATCTCAATCAATCAAACAACCTACACTCGCTATCCAATACAATACACTTGCCTCGACCACAAGCAACGGATTCGCGGGAAGTAGAAGGCACTCCCGGGGTCGCACCACCTGCACATAGGTACCACACACTCACAATCATGTCCACGAAACAGTAGGCAAACCCTCATCTACCCCGACATTGCCAACTACTCGCAAAACCCAAAAACAGAGGTTCTGTCCCGTCTGGACAGCAGCATTCCAAAAGGCATAACTTGAGTTCTGGGACTCCGAATGAATTAAATGAGTACATCCTCGCATAGCTTAGGAAATTTCTCAACTTTTTCTAGGTATAGGGAAAGACTGATTCAGACTCTAAAGTTGTTTAATCTACAAAATACTGTGATCTGTTCCAATCACGTCACAGATTTTAACACGCTCGGTAAAACAGCCATAACTTTCAAACGGCTGGGCGGAATTTAACGTTATTTATATCCACTGAAAGATAATGAAATTATCTACAACTTATTCAACATCCGTATGACCAAATTCGGACTCTAAATTGGCAAAAAACTTAACCCTAGGTCTACTGCTCATGCTGTCCCAAAACAGAAACGTGGCAACATCTAGATCTAATCCAAACTACTCAAGTCCAGCACCACCAATTGATCTAAAAACTTGATAAACATCATTAGAACAGTACCTAGATCAACCCCAAGGTTTCCCATGGACATACCTTCGCCCGACGACCGAAATCCCAACGAAACTCCTCCCGGATCGCTCCTCGCTCCACACTCCTCGCTCCTCGCTCCTCGCTCCAACGGATGGATCCTCGAGGTGCGGGGGTGGAGAGGCTACCCTAGGGCAGCAAGGGGTGGAGGAGAGTTGGGGAGCAAAGGGGCAAGGGCAAAGGGGGCGCACGGCCAAGTGGGGGAGGGAGAGGGGAGGTGGCGGCTAGGGCCAAGGGAAGGTGGGGGGTGCACCAATGGGGGGTGGGGCGCACCAAGGGCAGGGGAGAGGCCTTTTTACCAGCCCCCACACCCAATCCTAATCCTAAATGGATTCCCACTCCATCCCACCAAAGCCCACAACCCCCACTTTTAGGCCCAAACTCCCCCGGGAAGGCCCAAAACCCCGGAAACGCTATTAACCTCCATACCCTATGGTTTTAACCTCCAATACCATATTTCATAAAATTTTTGACCTTAACATTCACACTAAATAATGTCACACTATTCCGTAGTGTCACAGTGTTCACCTTTGGGGATGCTTCATCAGGTAGCGTCATCGCTAAAGGTACCGTTTGCATTAATGATCATTTTTTTCTCAAGGATGTTACCTTAGTCAGTAAGCTGCAATATAATTTGCTTTTTGTTTCTCAGCTTATCGATGATGGTTTCAAGGTAAGCTTTAAGAGCAGCACTTGTAGGATTCCCGATTCTTCTGGGGAGTTGGTTTGCGAGATTTCTCATTTTAGGAGAGTCTTTCATGTTAATTTTTTCTCCACTTCTGGAGACACTCTCCGTTGCCTTATTGCTTCAAAGTCCCATTATCTCTCTTTTTGGCATAGGAGACTTGGTCACATTGGCTTTGATCATTTGACTTGAGTCAGCGGCAATGATCTCATTCGTGGTCTGCCCAAACTCAAGATGGTCAAACATGTCATGTGTTCTCCTTGCTGGCATGGCAAGATGGTTGCTGCTTCTCATCTCCCAGTTACCCGAGTGATGACTGATGCACTAGGACAACTCTTGCACATGGACACTGTTGATCTGGCTAGAGTGCAGTCAACGGGAGGGAAGTGGTACATTCTTATCATAGTCGATGATTTTTCGAGGTATTATTGGGTGTTTTTCATAGCCTCGAAGGATGAATCCTTTCTCACTTTAGGGGTTTGGTCCATAAGTTGTTCATTGAGCTCCCAGGTGCCTTACAAGCGATCCGCAGTGACAATGGCACAGAGTTCAAGAACTACTTTAGCAGCTTCTGTGAGGAGTTAAGCATAGAGCACCAATTCTCTTCTCCATACGTCCCTTAGCAGAATGCCGTAGTGGAGAGGAAGAACAGGACCCTTTTTGAGATGGTCAGAACGATGCTAGATGAGTACAATACTCTTAGGAAGTTTTGGGCTGAGGCTGTAGCTACGGCATGGCATGTTGCTAACCAAGTCTTTCTTAGGGCACACCTGCACTGCACTTCTTTTGTGTTGAGATATGGGCGAAAGCCCAATGTGTCTCATTTTTTATGTTTTCAGTTACAAGTGCTTCTTCTTGAAGTCTAGGAACCTAGACAAGTTTGAGTCACGCTCTACTGATGGGATCTTTCTGGGTAACTCGACTTCTTTCCATAGCTATAGGATTTGGGTTGTAGACTTGTGTAGGATGATAGAGACATGTGAGGTGATCTTTGATGAGGCTAGTCCCGATGCTAGACCAGACATTTTAGGCTCTTCTCCTCTTTCCCAGTCTATTTTCGCAGAGGATGATGATGACGGAGATGAAGGCGTCTTGCCTAATCCAGTCTCCATTCCTGCTCCTGAGGTGCCTCCAATTTCCATCTCTACACCTCAGGGAGATCAGCCCTTACCCTTAGACTCTTCAGCAGCCAGTGGCTCTATTCCTACTTATCCCACACGAGGAGTAGAGGCCACTTCTGCTTTTGGACCTCCCCACCACATTCAGCAGGCCCATACACCGGACCAGATCATTGGAGATATGTTTGAGCGAGTCACTCGCTCAAAGTTAGATCTGTCCACTTTTTGCCTTCGCTCTACCTTTGTTGCCTCTTTTGAGTCGAAGAAAGTTTCTCATGCATTATCTAATGAATCTTGGATTAATGCCATGCATGAGGAACTCGAAAACTTCGAGAGAAACAAAGTTTGAAAGCTTGTCAAGCCTCCTTCTGGTCACAACATCATTGAGACCAAATGGGTGTTCAAAAACAAGCAGAGTGAAATGGGGTTGTAGTTCAAAACAAGGCTAGGCTAGTCGCTCAGGGTTTCACTTAGGTCGAGGGTCTCGACTTCGAGGAGACTTTTGTCCCTGTAGCAAGACTAGAGGCCATCAGGATCCTGCTCACATTTGCGGCATCCAATGTCTTCAAGCTTTATCAAATGGATGTCAAGAGTGCATTCCTCAATGGCTTCATCCAGAACTGACACAGATGTAGGTTTTTAAAGTAGTGATATAAGTATTTTTTGCGGTTTTTGGCTAAAACCGCCATAGATAGTACTATCAGTGGTGGTTTTTGGCTAAAACCATCACAGATAATATGAGTATTTGTGACGGTTTTAGCCAAACACCGCCACTGATAGTATTATTTGTGGCTGTTTTTAAATCGCCACTAATAATCTTCGATTATCAATGGCACTTAATCTATGATGGTTTGAAAACCACCACTGATGTTAGTTGAAAACCGCCACTAATGACGATTTTTGTACTAGTGATGTAAGATTAAACGTGTCTAAGTTGTATCGATCTTTAATGAGTTGATTGCTAAATATTGACATGGTTGATCTTGACGTTTGCAGAATGGTTGATCATACAGATTGTCAGGCACGTTTGCAGAATCGTTGGGTGAAGAAGGGATGTGCTTTCACTCGTGAGATCATGTTAGTATTCAGTTATCTGTCAGCTATAAACCCAATATATTGTAATGACCATGAGATGGATTGAATACAAATCTACAATGCAAACAGATGTAGTCTTACTCTTTGGTCTTGTATCTTGTTCATTTGTGCAAAAATAGTGCTTTCTTTTCTAAGCCAGCCCTCCTTCACTTGGCTTTACCAATTCAATACTGATATTAGATTTCTCCAATCATATGTAACTAATTAAGATGAATAGTACTTATATCTGCATTTTCTTTTAATCAAAATTTATGATTCATTCCCATTCAACATATCTGTTGGTTGATAATCTATTGCAAATGCAGTGCTGAGATGCTTCCTTGGCACTTTTTGGGACAAAGTGGTAGTCTTGTTGAGTAACCCAAGCGTTTAATTTGGACTTGTGTGTTAGAATGAAATCATCCTCATTTCACAATAACTGGATGTGTTGTTACTCTCCTTTTCCTTGCTGCATCTGATGAGTGTTTAATTTGGACTAGTATGTCAGAATGAAAGCCCCAGTTATAGTATGCATAATAAATGATTTACTTTTGGCATGCTAACATCAAATCTTTAGGGAAGGCACTCCCCCATTTGTTAGTGCCAAGAGCTGATTTGGTGTTGAAAATTGCATGCTTCCTTACCTCAAAGAACCATGTTGCTAAAATAAATAAAGTTTGTTATTCCCCTGTAGTGCTGTGGCATATATTACTTTACTGGCACATATTCACATGAACAATTTTTAATATCTAAGAGTTTATGAGGCTTACGATATAGTCTTTACAACATAGCTGTTATGATGGCCGTTACAATATAGCCGTTACAATATAACCATTATGATGGTCATTAGAATAAATTTCAAATTTCAAATTTTTGTATTTAAAAATAGTTGTTCGGATTTTTTTGATAAAAATAAATGTTTGCCCGTATGGCGGTTATGAAATATCATTATAATATAGGAGAGAGAAAATAGATAGTGAGATTTAGGGAATGCTGTTGGAGAGGAAAGAGATATAGAGAAATAATCTTTTTAAGGAATTCTGTATACGAGAATATATGAATCTAAATTTAGAGAACCAGATGGCCTTACAACTACGGCAGAACGACGAGCTATGCGCCTCTCGTTGATTCCATATGTAATGGAGAGGTGGCCCAACCCAGCATGTACGTTAGGCCAGTGCATGCGCGAGGAATCGCTCTCTCGCTGCACATCCGCCGCACCCGGCCGAGGCATGCACAACACTTGTCAAAATTAACCATGTCCACGGTCGAGCCACACCTATAAATGGTGGCCATGTCTCTCCCCCTAAAGCATTCACAGAGACTAAACCAATTGCTTGGACAGCAACGTCCTGCCTATATCAGGTTAGCAATGGCCGATCAACCCAACCTCAGCTACAAGACCGGCGAGGCGGCAGGCCACGTGCAGGAGAGGAAGGACGAGGTAGTGCAGAAGGCGCACGATGCGGTGAGCTTCGCCCACGAGTCATCGCAAGAGGGCGCCGGCCAAGCTGGCGGCCTCGCGCAGCAGGCCGGTGCGCAGGTGCAGCAGATCGCTCAGAGCACCGCCGATGCCGTCAAGAAAGCCACCGGCATGGGCGGCAATTAGACCAATCAACTGCTGCCCGTGCGGCATGCATGCATGGCTCTGGCCTCCCATTGGATTTGGATGGGCCGATCCTTGCTTGCAACTTGACGCGTACCTACGTACGTATGTTCATCGAGATCTTTGATGCCACTTGGAAATGATCCGATGCATCCCTTTCTTTTTTTCCCTTTTCTTTTGTTCTTTGCTGAAACTAGAGTGGTTGATTCTCGGCTGTCTGAGTTGAGAACCAGCTTGATCATCATTCTAGTTTTCAAGTTCAATGCCACGTTCCTCTATGTATCACGCGATATGATTTGATAACACATCCCTGTTGATTTACATTGTCGAATTCGTCACTGTTGCTAGTTTGCAAATTTATTTGATCATGATGAAATATATCCAAAGTGTTAATTTCATAGCGATCGATTCGCCTAGGCGAACATACCATGTCATAAGATCTGCGATATGTGCTTAATTTGCTAGCAAGATACGTAATTGATGCTATAACAAAGGTTTACGAGACAATATGAGGAGAAATTAATTGCAGCTAGTGTTCCAATTTCCAACTCAAAATGTTGTGATCATCGACGCGAGGAGATGCAACGAGAGGATGCGGTTGGTCCTTCACAAATCCACTACTACAGAATATGACATCACTATCGCTTCAACTGTGTTGGTTTCTAATTTTTGAGAAAAAAATCGATTATGATATGTCACAAATTTTCGAGACAAAGTCATCACAATCAATTCTAGACAATAACTGATTGTGATAAAAAAAAACCCGCTCATGACAGTCAGTTCTAGCTAGAACCGATTGTAATGAGAGTTCTAGCTACAACCGACAGTGATGAGGGGGGTCTTCATCACTATCGCTTCTCATCTAGAACCGACAGTGATACGATTAACACTGTCGGTTCTAGTTGAGAACCGACTGTGCTAGAGACTTTTTGTCACTCTCTAAAGACATTGTGTCACTACCAAAATCGACAGTGATAACAAAAAAGAGCCGATTGTGATGTATATTCGTGTAGTAGTGATCACTGCTTACAATCTTGCGCACTGCTGCCTATCTTGTTTTCCATTTCAATAAATAAACAAGGAAATAATTATCTATACTAGTTAAACCTTTCGTGCATTCGCATCAGCTAGCTTCTTAGATAAAGTTATTTTGGTCTGTTGTACATGATAGCCACTATAACTTGATTCTATTAGATAGGCGTTAAAACTATTCCTTTTGTCCATTAATATGAAAATTTTCTCGTAGTTTATAATTAGTATAGGTTATAGATCTGTTACAAATTTTAATATTTTTGAAATTTAGCATCTAAATTTGCATACAAATGAAATCTCTAATCATCATTGATTCATTTCTAATTTAAATATTTTTGGACTGTACTTTGGGTGGATTCTTTCAGTTATAGGTTGGACTTTGTATAAAAATCTATTTCCTATTTTTCTTTATTGTATTCTAAATATTTTTAGTGTTTATTTTTGAATTCGTAAGGATACGAAGTTGCTTATTTTTTTATTCTGGATTTAGTTAATTTGACTTGTACTTGATAAAGACTCACTCTGTAAAAAATATAGGGCATATTTTCTGTTGTTGGTCTTATCTATAAATATAGGTTGCATTTCATATTCTAATAAAAAATTAGTGTGATCTATCATTTATACCCTTAATAAATATCCAAGTTTACATTATATCATCTATATGCATGCATTGAACACAATGCTTATAGACAATAATTAAGGGTAATCTAGTCATTTTAATTTCACTTTGGTCTATATACTAAGAGAAAATACACCGTACAAACTTGGATGAAATAGGTAACTATTATTCTATTTTTTGTTATTTACGGATGTTACTTTGGAATTCGTAAAAATCAAATCTCTAATCATCCTTAAATTTTTATTCCAAATTTTCATGTTATTTTATCGTAACTAGGTGGATTTTTTCAGTTTTAGACTGGAATTCATATGAAAATTTATATTTTATTTATTATTATTCTAAATATTATTTGTAGGGTTTACTTTGCAATTCGTATGAAATCAAATTATGAATTTTATTTTGTTTTTTATTCCAAATTTTAGTTATTTTTGCTTAGACTTGATATAGACTATTTTATTTAATCAACTTTTTTTATTTAAATATGATTCCAAATTTTAGTTATTTATGGATTTTCTTTGAAAATCCTATGGAAGTCAAATTACTAATTTTCTTGTTTTTTTTATTTCAATTCTATTATAATATTAAAGTAGAAGCAAAAGATGCCACCATGTTTGCAATCAAAGCTAGAAATTCTCACATTAATCAGAAGAAAAAAGAAAGATATACAGTATTAATTGTGGTGGGTCCAGACTATGACGGTCTACATTAAAAGAAATAGTTTGTGTCATGTACAATACAAAAATAACTGAAATTTGGAATAAAAATAAAATAAGATTAGAAATTTGATTTCCATATGATTAAAAGAAAGTGTCCATGTAGAGTACAATAATAATAAGATTTTAGATTAAAAATAAAAAGATAATTAGTAATCTAATTTCCATATGAACATCAAAATAAAACATAAATTCAGAATAAAAATAAAATAAAAATTAGTAGTTTGATTTGTATATGAATTCTAACCTTAAAAGACTGAAATACAGAATAAAAAATTAGAAAAATGGGTGGTGCGCAGGTGCGCAGGTGCAGCAGATCGCTCAGAGCACCGCCGATGCCGTCAAGAATGCCACCGGCATGGGCGGCAATTAGACCAATCAACTGCTGCCCGTGCGTCATGCATAGGGGTGAAAACGGGTCGGATATTTCCCGCCCGATCCGGAACCGAATCCGGGAAAAACCGGATCCGGGAGGAGGATTTCGTATCCGGTCGGATTCGGATCGGATCCGGATATTTAAATACGGATACGGATACGGATTCAGAGCATGAAATATCCGTCGGATACGGATTATTCCCGTATTTAATCCGGATACGAACCCACATTCTATCCGGATATCCGGTTAATCTTCTATTCCTCATTAGTCATTTAGTCATTCTAGTATTCGACTGCTCCTCATTCCTCAACCTCAAGTCCTCAATCCTCTGATCCTCTCAGATCTGAACCAGAGACACGCCGAGTCGCCGCCGCCGATGCGCGCCCTCCGCCCTCGCCCACCGCGCCTTCATCCACCGTGCCCTCCGCCGTCGTCCACCGCACCATCGTCCGCCTGGTGAACGCGCCTTCCCCCTCCTCGCGCCCTCACTTTGGTGAGCCTTGCGGCGGCGGTCAGACGAACTGGCCAAGGCTGCCGTGTCTTGGCGCCGAAGCTGTGCGTCGTCCATCGCGCCTCCACCCTGGTCCATCGTGCCCTCCACCTGGTGAACGCGGCCTCTCCTCCAGTCCTTCCTCCTCGTCCACTACCGCACCGCACCCAAATCCGAGCCTCCGAGGTAGGTGAGCACTAAGCAGCAAGCTGTAGGAATTTGTGTGTATATGTTAGGTTGGACATTAGAAAGGTTGGGAGCAGATGTTGTGTATACAGATGTTTGGGCTAGCATGGGCCAGAAGGAGGAAGCTGAATATAAAAAGCAAATATTCCAGGAATTCACGGTTCGTCTGCCTCTCGTTTTACACTAATTTCAATCTATGCACATATCGTTATACTTAAGACTGGAATGTAGATACCTATTATTTCTTGTTTTCCTAGATGCTAATCACGTCTACTTGGGAAGGTTCATACGAACGATTTACTAGAAACCACAGAACTTGTTTTTTATGTTCGACTTTTAGAAGATGTAAGAATAATACTAAAAGTTAGCTCATGAGAATTCATTATGATGCCCTAGTGAGTAGTGATAATTAAAACAGAAGAGCACGAAGGTGTGTGAATACTTGCGCTGCATGTCTTGGTTTTAGTTTCTCAGTTGTCTCTGCACATGGGATGGCCCTTAGCGAATGCTTCTGTAATTCTTTGTGCTTGTAGGTGGATGAAGCCCTGATGGAGATGGCTGGTCCAGAAGCCTACCTTATGCATTGTTTGCCTGCCTGCCGAGCAAGGGGTGGAGGTGACAGACGGTGTCATTGAGGCTCCCAACTCAATCGTATTCCCACAGGCAGAGAACAGAATGCACGCTCAGAATGCAACGATGCTTCATGTGCTGGGGGCTTAATTACGAAATTGCATACTACTGTTACATCGAGCTTTTAATCTGAAGAGCATTACTGAAGAATTGAGCTTCTTTCGGTTTTCGCAAGTGTTCTTTGAAGGCGTGAGAGTAGAGATTTTGGAACATCTGATTGTATTCAGATGCTTTGCGTGTAGTACTGTAACAGGTTGGTAATCCTGAATAAATGCCTAAACTTTATGATCCATTTTCCAAGTTGTGACAACTTAGTACTGTTCAATCAGGATATTTTCTTTCTTCGAAAGCTTTATTCATCACTTACCTGACTTAAGCCATACTTGTGTTGAAAAGTTCATGTGAATGTTGTATGGTTCATGCATTTTTTTTTTTGCCTTGCATACTATCCGACTATATTATCCGTTTCCGATCCGTATCCGTCATGTATCCGTCCCGTGTCCGAATCCGAACTAATCCGAATTCGTATCCGTATCCGGTCTATCCGTATCCGACTCCGAATCCGGGATAATAATATGGGTTAGGATACGGGACAAGCAATATCCGACCGAATCCGACCCGTTTTCACCCCTGGTCATGCATGCATGGCTCTGGCCTCCCGTTGGATTTGGATGGACCGATTCTTGCTTGTAGCTTGACGCGTACCTACGTACGTACGTACGTTCATCGAGATCTTTGATGCCACTTGGAAATGATCCGAAGCATCCCTTTCTTTTTTCCCCTTTTCTTTTGTTCTTTGCTGAAACTAGAGTGGTTGATTCTCGGCTGTCTGAGTTGAGAACCGGCCTGGTCATCATTCTAGTTTTCAAGTTCAATGCCATGTTCCTCTATGTATCACGCGATATGATTTGATAACACATCCCGGTTGATTTACATTGTCGAATTCGTCACTGTTGCTAGTTTGCAGATTTATTCGATCGTGATGAAATATATCCAAACTGTTAATTTCGTAGCGATCGATTCGCCTGGGCAAACATACACATGTTACGATCTACGACGTGCTTAATTTGCTAGCAAGATAGGTAATTGATGCTTTAATAAAGGTTTACGAGACAATATGATGAGAAATTAATTGCATCTAGCGTTCCAATTTCCAACTGAAAATGTTGTGATCATCCACGCGAGGAGATGCAACGAGAAGATGCGGTTGGTCCTTCACAAATCCACTACTACAGAATAGGACATCACTATCGCTTCAACTGTCTTGCTTTCTAATTTTTTGGGGGGAAAATCGATTATGATATGTCACAAATTTTCGAGACAAAGTCATCACAATCAATTCTAGGCAAGAACTGATTGTGATAAAAAAAAACCCTCGTGACACTCTAGCTAGAACCGACTGTAATGAGAGTTCTAGCTACAACCGACTGTGATGAGGGGGGTCTTCATCACTGTCGGTTCTCAACTAGAACCGACAGTGATAATCGTATTATGTGGCGATCCGCATAATTAACCCCAAATAATGATTGGGTGTTGTCATTAATCCTGAGTTAATTATATTGATCTGGGCATATTTAATTAATAAACCATCGAGTAAGCCCGACATATCTATTAATTAATACGCCATTTCAGAGTGTTGCAACAGAACACTAATTATAGACTTCAAAGATATCCAGTACCATTTATACATGCAGTACCATCTTACAGTCCTCCACCTGTCTTATTACACACTCCCTCCTTTCCAAAATATAAGGCCTATACTTTTTACTATCTTATTCCAAAATATAAGGCATGCATGCATTTTTTATTCTGAATTTCAGTTAATTTAGGTTATACTTGGCATGGATTCTTTCTTTTAATCTAAGCCGTTGGCACGATAGATGGACGGTCAGATCTTTCTAGTTAATGTGGGAGCTTCCTCACGGTGCCTAATTAATATAGGTATAGATCCGTTTTAATGAGTTATCGGCGACTTCAACTAAAAACTTAATTTGCTTATTACAAAAACTTAAACTGTTGAGGAAAGACGACGATATACTCCAACACATTTGACCCAATTGGTGTAGCACCCGCCACCCTTATTTTCTTGCCATAGTACTAGCTACAGTCCCATCAATTACATGTAGAGAGGTGCTTCTATGCTCTTCCTTCTAGTACAAGTTGCACAAATCTTAAAGTAAACGAAGGGGTAAGTAATCACTATCTACCCTTCATTCATGCTTTAATAGTTGTGCAACTTTTAAAAGAAAGAGCATAGAAGCACCTCTCTTACATGTATCTTCTGAAATTCAAACCTATAATACCATGTGTAAGTGCTATTGTGGAAATTCTAAGACGTAGCCGTGTTAATTTTTTGCTAACAAATCTTATGGAGAAGACAACTACATGATCATCTGAAGAATATTTAAGCCTAACCAGCCATATTCTCAGCTTTGAGCTCAAGACTCTTCCAAGGGGTCCACATTATATTGCCCCCACATTTCTAATCTTCGATCTACCATCCTTTTGCTTTGGCAAAAGAAAATGCACCTTTCGTTTTGGTTAGTTAGAGATACAAAGGCGTCTTTATTCACTCGCTTGCTTGCTTTCAAAAGGCACCCATGGCTTTTCGGCTAACTAGGAAATGATCACTGACGAAAAAAAAAAAAAAAACCAACAGATCGATCGATCGATCAACGTGAATGCCTTACCCTTGCCTTGCATGCGCAGACAATGCAGTCCAACCCCGTGGGAGTATGGACCATGCAATGCATATCTGATTATACATTTACGCTACTTGTGTGGCAAAAATACTAGGTGCCTGAATTTAATTGTTTTACATGGTTTGCTTTCATCAATCATCGTAATGGGGGTGTCTAGAAAGTACCTGAGTGTTTTTTAGTTTGAGAGCACTCAAATTTGTAGCCTTTGAATCTAGATCCATTGATCCAATCAATTTGACATCTCTCCCCACCACCCTCCTCTTTATAGGCCCCCAAGTTAAGTACTCACAAACTAAAAAAACACTCAGTAGCCATTCTCTTCTTCCTTTTATGACTTTCGAGGATTCTTTTGGTCTTTTCTGACGATGATCACCACTGATCTTTTCCAGGGTAGCTCTAGCTAGTACTATTTTCTGGAAATCCAACAGAAAGACAAAGCATATATTCTGTGCTAGTGTAATCAGCCTATACGACGATCTAAAGGAGCTTTTCGATTGGCATCTTTAATTTCACAAAGCATTTGCACCTGCACTGTTGAGACTACAGATTATGTGTGCACAATAACAGGCACAGAGTAATTAGCCCCATCTTAAGTTTTTTATACTAAAAGAAAGGGTAATCTCTTCAAATAGAAAGAAGAAGAAAAGAAGGGGTAGAATAATTAGCCACGGTAATTAAATCGCTTACTGTGTTTTTTTTTGGTAAAACTCCAGTGAAATTCCCGCACTAAAAAGGCATGTACCGAGGAACGCATGCATTGCGTAAAATCCTCCTGACTGATCAGCTATCTTTCACTTATGCAAATCATCGTGACATCTGTCACTGGCACGTCCCTAATCCTAAATAAGTCCAATGCAGCAAAAGAATGGCACCGACTTCAGCTACAATGATTCACAATACACCACTGTGTGAAATATACTGTCCTCACACGGTCAAGCCGGCGACGAATGCTACCCCGGTGGGCGGCAGCCAAGAGTAGCCGCCGATGAACCGCCCGACGGTGAACTCCATGGCCTCTTCGGGCAGCTTGATGACGCGGTGGCCCGGCCACGCCACGCGCCTCCCGACCGCCGCTCCGGGCCCGTAGTTCCGGTACTCGCCGTAGTACAGCGTGTCGGGGGCACGCCCGGACGCGTCCCACGCGAGCCAGCCGGCGGCGTGCACGTGGTCCGCCATGTACGACATCATGTACACCGCCCGCGCGTACGGCTTCCACGGTCGGCCGAGGTACGTCGGGTAGGAGCTCTGCACGGAGACGAGCTCCGGCGCGGGGAGCAGCCGGCAGCCGTGCACGGAGATGCCCGTGCTCTGGTTCGGGTCCCGCCGGCCCTGCGCGGTCACCGTGTTCTTCTGCTGCGGAAGCGGCCGCCGCGCCCACAGCGTGCAGTTCTGCAGCACCACGGCCGCGTTGCCGAACACGAAGTCCACCGTTCCGGCCACGTCACAGTCGCGGTAGAACTGCCGCTGCGCGTGCGCGTACAGCGTGTCCTGGTACCCCAGGATGGCGCACCGGTACACCACCGCGTGATCGCCGCTCACCAGCAGCGCCACCGCCTGGTGCTTCGCCGGCCCCGCCCGGTTCTCCACCGTCATGTCCCGCATGATGAGCCCCGCTCCGGCCACCGCTGCATGCAGCCAACGAACGATCGATGCTTACTCCGCCACGATCAGTAACGTATACTGTGTTGCACGTACATTTAATTGTACATGTACAATGCTACGTACGTACCTAACGTGGCGGTATGGAAGGTGGTGTAGTTGTCGTGGATGCTGCGGTAACCGACGACGACGGTCTTGCCTACGCCGTCGCCGACGAGCATGAGGTTGGCCTTCTTGCGCTCGACCTTGACGTTTTCGATGTACACGCCGGCCTTGACGTATATCACGACGCGGCGGTGGCTGCCGTCCGGCGCCGCCTTGATGGCGTCGCGGAGCGTCCGGTGCGTCCCGCTGCCGTCCTTCGCGACCACCATGTCGGGCTCGATATCGGCGGCCGCAGCCTGGAGGAGCCGGCGGTCGTTGTGTGTTACCCACCTTGGGAAGCTGACGTCGGCGCCGCCGCCGGTGCTGTCGTCGCTAGTTAGAAGCCTTCGGTGGAGTTGGTTACGGACGGGGATTCCGGAGAGGTCGCCGCCCGCCCTTCCGCGCGCCGCGTAGATGGCGAGGCTGTTGCTGAGGTGCTCACCGAGGTTGCTGAGGTAGCCGAGCATCCGCGGCTTGATGCGGCCGTCCTCGTCGTCATCGGCGCCGACTTCTTGGAGGCCGTCGTAGCACGTGTCGTGGTTCGTGAGCGCCGCGCTGAGCCACGTCATGACGTCGTCGTCCTGGGTAGCCATGTCGGCAGCAGCCGAGTCGGTGGAGTCCGGCGACGCTGGTGGCGCGGCGATGACACCAACTGACCGCGCGAGGAGCTCGGCCGCGGCGTCGAGCAGCTCCACGCAGTCACCATAGGCGGCGCTTGCCCGGGAGCCCGCTAGCAGCGCGGCGGCGCCGCCGAGCTCCGTCGCGTTGTACAGCGCGTCCACGACGCGCCGGTGCGTCATGTTTAGCGACATGGGCACGAGGTCGGCGTTCCCGGCTCTCGCCGCGCCGGGCAAGCCCATGAGAGCGCTGATGCACAGCTCCGGGTAGAGCGTCACCCCGCACGTTCGTGTGATCGCCTCGGTCGGTGCCCTGCTCGTGGACGGCCGCCCACCGGACGCCAATCTCGACCTCCCCACGACGGCAATCACCACCGACACGGCGAGGCCGATGGCGAGCGCCACGCCAATGATGGACACGACGACGAGCAGGCGGCGGCGTTCGGCGCATCCGAGTCGAGGCTTAGTCGACTCGGGCGAGCCGAGCTTGGCATGTGCCATGTAATATATGCGAAGTGAATGGTTATCGGTGGACTGGAGGGGAATGGAGCAAAAGTGAGAATAGTTATTTAAGCAGATACTAATTTATAGGGAGAGGAGACACAGAGGGGTCTGTCTATCTTGCCTTTGCCACTAATTAGCTGGCCTCGATCACATTGGCCTTTGTTAAGCAATAAGCCTGTCTAGGTATATTTAGCATGCCATATCAATTGGCTGCCCCCTGATCTGGGGATCCTGTAAACCCCATCCCTTGAGTTGTGTGGTGATTGCTTCCCTTCCATCTATCTCTCTTCGTGGTATCAGACACTCTTTCCTGAGCCGTTTCCGCTGCTCATCTCCCTTCCCTAGCTCTTCATGGCCACCGACCTCACTGCTGCTGCCAACTACATGGCCGTCCCGCCAGCTGCTCCGGTCATGCCGGTTGTCCCCCTGCCGGCAGTTCCTTCCATGCCGGCTGCGGTGACGCCCGCCATCAACGTCGCCTCTGGTCCTCGATCTAAAGGCCACCAACTACACCAAGTGGCAAACTGGCCATTTGCAGCAAGTTCGCTCTCCTCTCCCACATCACGGCACCGTCGCGGCGAATCCCATCGACCGCTTGGTCTCAGGTGGACTTCACCGTACTGTCTTGGTTCTATGGTTCCATCCCTAAGGATATCCTCGACGTTGTTATGGAGCCCAATCAGATCGCTCGCGATCTGTGGGCTCGCATCCAGGAGCTCTTCAACAACAACAACCGTGAAACACGCGCGATGTACCTTAGCCAGCAATTCCATACGCTGGCTCAAGGCGATTCTTCGATCTCCGACTACTGCCAACGCCTCAAGACAGTGGCGAATCCAGAATGAAAATAGAGGGGGCTCTTATGTCAAAATTCTAACTCAAGACAAGCATACTAATGGTATATCTACCGGTCTATTGTCAATCAAATTTCAAATTCATACATAAATATAAAGTAAACAAAGTGAATAATCAAAATACAACATGTGTAGTACCTTACTAGTTACTAATGGATAGAATGACATAAATATGTGAGGACAGATCATCGACCATTCGACATTTCGACCTATAGATGAAAATATAAAACTTAGTAAAGCAATTTCAATTTGTCAATACTTATAAAAAATATAAATTGAAATAAAACTTACGAAGGCATTAGTATTGAGTACGACGTAATTTCACTCTACGATTTTTCATCTCTTGAAAGCATCGAATGATTCATTTATTATCGAAGTTTCTAAATATCTCTTTCTCAGTGTAACATACCATCAAGTCATTGAACCAATCATTTGCTATCTTGTTGCGCAAATCTGTCTTAATAATCTTCATTGCTGAGAAGATTCTTTCTACTGGATCAACAACAATTTCATTGGGATTAAAAACATGTGGAGCCATATTGCCCTCGTTGGTTCGTGGGTTGCTAGTACTTGTACTTCGTCAAAAAAAATTGTGTACTGTTTGGTTCTCCATTTTTAGGACCTAATTTACTGTAATAAAAAAAATTGAATTACACATACAATAAACAATCGGGCAATAAGGGATGAATCAACACTCAATAGAATACAGATGAATGAATAGAATAATATATTGGCTACTTTGGAAAAGTGAAGCGTGCAGTGGTAAGTGGGGAATTGGGGATTGAAAATTGCTACCTTTTGTTGCTCCAAGCCTCCACGGGACCTCCAGACGCCAAACGTCTTCTTTCCTCGGTCGCTTCGCTCCAATCCTCATGGTCGCTACTCGCTCAATCCTTCCTTCCGTCGCCGGCGCTCGGTCGCTCCAGGCTCCAGCGCAGCCCGCCTCCAGGCTCCAGTCCTCTGCCCTCCCGGCCTTGCAGGCTTTGCGGCGGGCGGCTTCGGTCCGGTGACTCCGGTCCTCCCGGCGGCGCTGGCTCCTGGCTGGCTCGGTCCTCCCGGCGGGGCGCCCCAAGATTGCCGACTTGGCGACTTCGATCTCGCGAGGGTCTGCGCCTCTGCGGCAAGGACAGGCTGCGCTACAGTAATACCCCGTTCCCGATCCATTCCGATTCGATCCCGTTTCCGTTCCGAATTCCAGATCCGATCCCATTATTGTGTTCTTTGTATTATTGTTGGGCTAATCACTAAGCCCATGTTTAATTTGTGGCCTACTAGTCCAAAATTGTATTAGTATTGTTTTCTTTGTATTAGTCTTGTTCTTGACTGCTGTTAAATCTGAAGATGGATTGAGTTCTGTGAGACTGGTATGTGAATGTTCTACCCCGGGGGGGAGGGTGTTGCGCCGGCCGGAGCTGGGGCGCCCCAACGATAGATTCGCCACTGCCTCAAGACAACGGCCGATGCCCACCGCGATGTTGGCTACCTCGTTAGCAATATTGACCTCGTCAACAACATGCTGCGCGGTCTTAATCCGCAGTTCTCCAACGCCACTGACATCATCACCTTCAGAGGAGTCGTCCCCTTGTTTGTCGAGGCTCGTAATCTGCTTCAACTTCATGAACTTCGTCAGGTACGCAACGTCTCCGTGTAGCCTACCACAGCTCTTCTATCCACCACGCCGGCCACCGGCTACCACCAATCGGGTTCCACATCCTCTGGAAACTCCGATAGTGGTGGCAGTGGCAGTGGCAGCAGTAGCAACAACCGCCGTGGCAAAGGACGTTGCAATAACAAGGGGCATTCCTCTTCTTCTGGCGGTGGTCGAGCGCCATACTCCATGTCTTTCATGCCCCATGGACCGTGGATATGCTTCAACCTAGGAGCTTCACCGGCTGGCACACCCCAATGGCGCACTACTACCAACTAGGGTATCCTTAGTCCACATCCTCAGGCACCACAGGCGCTATACACTTCTTTTGCACCACCTCCTACCTCACTGATCGTGCCCTCCAGGGAACAGGCCAGTCTAGTCACAGCCATGAACCAACTCGCCTTACAAAACCAAGGCAATTGGATCATGGACACCAGTGCAACCTCACATATGATGTCGGATGATGGTATTATCCCCCTTCCCCTCGCTGTCCCAACGTCATCTCTGGTTATTGTAGGTGATGGATCTCACCTTCCTGTCTCCAAAAGTGATCACTCTGTTCTCCATGCCAACTACTCTCGCTTCTCTCTCAATAATGTTCTTGTCATGCCCACTCTAGTGCGCAATCTTATATATGTTCGTCAATTCACTCGTGACAACAATTGCTCTATTGAGTTTGATGTCTTTGGTTTTTCTGTCAAGGACATCCGAACCAAGCGCGTGATTCTTCGCTGCAATAGTTCCAATGATCTCTACTCCGTGTCACCTTCCACCCCTCCAACTACTGCAACTCACGTACATTTCGTTGCCTCATCCACTCTCTGGCATCAACGACTTGGTCACCCTGGCCGTTCGTCCTCCATAATTTGCACAAATTCTCTTCCATTATATGTACTAAAATAGATCGCATCCTTTGTCATGCCTGTCAACTTGGCAAACATGTGCGTCTTCCTTTTGATACTTCCAGCTCTTCCTCTTTGGTGCCCTTTGATTTAATACATTTGTAACACCCCGGCATTTAATACGCCCGAATGCTACCAAACATAAGCTACACAACGTCTAAAGACCACATTTAAACATAAATTCCAACAAAGGTACATATGCTAAAAACTGATATTTCGGCAGCATCTCCTTTGTTTTTCCATGAATTAACACAATATCAAAAACATGGCAAGATATATCATAGCACACGACATCTAAAACATCAACATAAATGGATATATCATCAAATTACGCCAATACTACCACGCTCAACCACTTCATAAGCTATAACGAAGCAAATAAGGGAGCACGAGCATGCTAAATTAAACCATACATTAAGTTTATGGCACAACTCTTAATATCATGTCTCCAAGTGATTAAGTATAGACTATGATGGTGGAGCTACGTGTAGAAGTGTAGCTAAACCCCTTTGTCCCGCATGCTGATCTCAAAGTACCTAAAAACAACATAAAACACAAGCGTGAGTTCGAAACTCAGCAAGCATATTGTAATGGACAACAAGAACAATAACATGGCAAAAACATCTCCCATCATGTATATCATCTCAATCATGAACACTTAATAATATCATCATCAATATGCATGTAATGCAATGCTCATATGCTCATATCTCCTTGGAAACTCATACCGGTATGGTTGAGTACACACCCGTCGGTGTGCACCCTCTCCCCCCTTCCATCCCGAAGATGGAGGGTGCCTACTCCTCGCTTCCAAACACCACGTGGATGGAATCACGATGTAGGACTTACTCAATGGCATTTCCGGATTAGTCATAACTTTCTCACCGACCTTCCCGGACTAGTTATGACTTTCTCACCGCCCGAGCCATGTAACATGCCATGTATGCATTTATGCCAACATCATATTTAACTCACATATTAACACATGGCATCATAACATATTAAACATGCTCATCATATCATTGACAATCATAAAAGCATGGCAAGTGATCATATATCATGTAGTCAATTCCATCTATTCTCAACAAGCAACCTACAAATCGCTATCCATCACAACACACTTGCCTCAACCACGTGCAACGGATTGGCGGGAAGTAGAGGGCACTCCCGGGGTCGCACCACCTGCACATAGGTACCACACGCTCACAAACATAACCACAAAACAGTACGCAAACCCTCATGTACCCCGACATTGCCATCTACTCGCAAAACCTAAAAACAGAGGTTCTGTCCCGGCGGGACAGCAGCCTTGCAAAAGGCATAACTTGAGTTCTGGGACTCCTAATCAATTAAACGAGTACATCCTCGCGTAGCTTAGGAAATTTCCCAACTTTCTCTAGGTATATGGAAAGACTGATTCGGACTCTAAAGTCGTCTAATCTACAGATTACCGTGATCTGTTCCAATTACATCACAGATTTTAACACGCTTGGTAAAACAGCCATAACTTTCAAACGGCTGATCGGATTTTAACGTGCTTTATGACCACGGAAAGATAATTAAATTATCTACAACTTCTTTTAAGTCCGTATGGACAGATTCGGAATCTAAATCGACGAAAACTCAAACCCTAGCCCGACTGCTCAATCTGCCCGAAAACAGAAACGTGGCAACGTCTAGATCTAACCCAAAGAACTCCAACCCAGCACCACCAATTGATCTAAAAACTTCATAAACACCCTAAGAACAGTACCTAGATTAAACCCAAGGATCCCCATGATCATACCTTTGCCCAACGAACGAATCTCCAATAGATCTCCTCGCGGATCGCTCCACGCTCCTCGCTCCTCGCTCCTCGCTCCAACGGATGGATCCACAAGGTGCAGAGATGTGGAGACCACCCTAGGGCAGCAAGGGGGTGGAGGAGAGGTGGTGGAGAGTTGGGGAGCAATGGGGCAAAGGGAGGGGGAGGCGCACGGCCAAGGGAGGAGGGAGGCGGCTAGGAAAAGGGCAAGTGGGGGGTAGGGCGCACAAGGGGCAGGGGTGAACGTCCAAGGGATGGTGGGGAACCCTTTTACCAGCCCCCACACCCAATCCTAGTCCATTACGGAGACCTACTCCATCCCACCAAAGCCCACTTAAGGCCCAAACTCCCCCGGGAAGGCCCGAAACTCCCAACGGCCCTAAACGTTATTAACCTCCATACCTTATGGTTTTAACCTGCCATACCATATTTCATAAAGTTTTTGACCTTAACATGCACCATTTAAAAGGTTACGACACTCCGTGGTGACACATCACTTCAAACAGCCCAAAAACGCGAGTAAACCTCAAGCCGAAAGGTTTTATTCTCTAATTTCACATTCTATAATGTCACACCATACCGTAGTGTCACATTCTCCCCCCCTTCAACAGGATTCGACCTCGAATCCGAAGGACGCCAAAATCAATGACAAAATCCCCAAGGGACAAACGGCTTCTCTGTGACACAAAACATTCACACAACGACTAAAACCGAACAAACAACAAACGAGTTCCCAAAACCAACACATAGAGAAAAAGTGTTGATCTAGCTCAACTAAGGGCAACCCTCACAAATCGACCTTCACTTCAATTCCCCAACAGAATCTGCGTTTCAACCACAAAGGGCTCCATCAACCCAAAACGCTCGAATCCTCACGGCAAACACTTCATACTTCTATCACAACCAACCTGACTACCATACTCCATTAAACTCAACATGACATAATCAAAGGAAGTCACAATTCCTTTAACGACCTTTCTACATTCCGAAAATTTCCATCGAGGAAAACTCATTAAGGCACACTTGCCCTTCCGATACACCATCATACTAACATTTTATTCCATCCTTTCCTGCATAAGACTCAAATCCAAGAACAACTAGTGACGACAAATTCTCACGGCAGGACAAATATCACCGAACTACCGTCAACTTCACTTCCACCCATCGCTACACTTAATAATGGTTAAACCCATACATCATCATCCTCCATCACAAACCACCCTTATACCACTAGGGTTCAACACCTAGCCCCAAGCTAGGATCGAAAAACCTTACCAAACCACAATTGGTTCCTTTCTTAAGAGGGTCTCGCCCTCACACAAAAACACTTAGCTATCAAGCCCAAGTGTACACACAACAACTCAAACCCAAAGCGTTAACAACCATTTTGGAAAGAATTCGGCAACATCCAAGCCAAAACACAAAGGAAGCATAAATCCCCTACATCACAACCAACATACCAGAAATTGTTCATTGCTTCTTTTCATACTAGAAAGCAAGGGAAATCTCGTTTTATGACATAAATGCACACTCTTCAGGAGCACTCCGGATTAGTCATATCTCCATATATGACTTTCTCACCGACCTGGCTCAACGACTCTTTTATCATTTAACATGTAAAAACGATGTCATGTTTACTTTTCACCATTCCCTCATCATGTAACCACACTACCGAATAGTCATTCACATGATGACTTCTGCCTCGGTATCATATGAATAAATCTCGAATAACATCGAGAGTTGCGCTAATTCATATAAACTATGACGGCAACATCGTTAATCAACAAAACACCACATCGTGTGAAAACCCATCTTCGATTTAACACTAGCTTTGCAACACCTCGCAAAATCAAACTCAACCCTTTGGAATGTAACATCGACTCCAAAGTCAAACATCCGCAGACACAAGCGCCATAAATTTTTATCAAAAGAGAGGGAAACTCAATCCAAAAGAAAACTCTTCACTAACCAAATTCACTTATGAAACATTCATAAAAATCCAGACTTGTAAAACACTCGCACACCAGACACATTTTCCATATGACTCCAACTCTAGTCAAATAGAGTTACACATAAAGGGCTTAACTCAATAGTTTCCAACACAACACTTTATGACCATCTTCTTCCTTTTAAAATTTATTCCAAAGATAATCCAATGTGGACGCCAAGGAGCGATCCACTCAAAACTTTTGGATGTAAACTCAACCGACAATACGAACTAAACAAATTCGCCATAACCAAAGGTCGAGACCAAACACTACGAAGTTTTGGGGAAACTCTGAAAATCAACATAATAAGCAACTCAACCGAAAGAATTCAACCAAGATGGCAACCAACCAAACAAGTCCATAAGGATTTAAACGTGAGCTCAACATGAAACCCTATACTTATACTTTTTAAACAATCAAATTACACCTTTCTACTCATCGGGAAACCCCTCAAAGTTGCAACAAGATCTTTAAAACAAATTCTTTCTCCCATTATCTTCCCCAATAAATAAAGTTTATGATGCTTACGAAAAGACATCCCACGAAGGCTAAGTCAACAAGATCCCCACTGACCAACATAACAAATAACATCATATTCTAGATTTGAAACAAGTGCTCCAACAAAACTTTCAGCGTGACCAACCAATAACTTTCATACCACCTATATGAAAACGTCTCGACAATCGAAACTTATTCAGTTAAACAACGACTTCAACATGTAAATATTATCTCTACAAGACAAAGTTCATAGCTAGGATTCCAAGGCATACATTCATTAAGGATAAAACTGTATATCAGGTTAATTATCCATGGTTCACTCCATCACCACAGGTTACAACACCCTCCATTTAGTCAATGGTTTCCAACAAGTATTCTACACAATTACCACCACTACTAAGTCATCAATAAAAACAAATGGGCATAATCATCAACCGATCAACATTACTTTTAGCTACCCTATACATAGGTGATAACAAAATTACAACATACTCCAACTATTTAAAATAGATTGAAAACTAGCATTGAAGGGTCACAACTGCATACTTCCAAATATACTAGTAGTTTGCAACAACATAAATAACCACTCCAATCAACTTCCAAATTAAAGTCACTAGTCTCTACTAATCCGTTAGATTAGCACATCTTTAAACACCAAGCAAAGCTTCTTAACAATATCAACAGTTTACATCATCTTAATGTTTTAACTATGCATCAAGGTTTAAACTTGTCGGGGGGTCGGGTAATTTCCATAAATTACCTCGGATGCCACCAACGACCAAGCTCGCTCCCGCCCGAGCCACCAGGAGGTCGTTACCCTGGGATTGTCTAAATCAAAGCTTGGAAGGCTACGCATTCCGGCCAGTTCCGAGCTCGGGCTCGGGTGGGACCGAGAATGCCACGTACTCCAGTCGATTCCGAGCTCAAGCTCGGGTAAGATGTCCAAGCTCGGTGCCGGTCATCGGCCGACCTTACGAGGTCTCGGGGTCGGTAGGAATAACCACCCGAGCGTAACTTCCGTTGGCGCTACGCTTCCCGTGGAGCGTGGCGGAAAGATAGGATCCACCGGTTGCCACGTTTGGGCGAGGTCCAAAGCGTCGCGGGTAGTGGGGTCATGGAGTTCGATCCTTTGTAAGCTATAAAAGGGTCCCCATCGTGAGGGGACAAACAACAACGATGGCAGACACATCAGTAAAACTTCGGACACATTGCAAGAGTAAGCGAGAGTGGAGTAGGGCTATTATCTCTTTCTCGAGAGGCCCGAACCAGGGTAAACATGTGTCCACATTCGTTGGAATCTGGTGAGCCATTCTTCGAGTAATCCCTCACGTAAGAAGGGGTCACGGCTTGGTCCCTCCA
This sequence comes from Rhipidocladum racemiflorum, assembly GCA_036346355.1. NCBI lineage: Eukaryota > Viridiplantae > Streptophyta > Magnoliopsida > Poales > Poaceae > Rhipidocladum > Rhipidocladum racemiflorum. The sequence goes on along the minus strand of CM070570.1, from coordinate 11,117,903 downwards.
CCAACAAGTAAGCTCGGCGGGGCCTGTTCCCCAATCGCCGACACCGGCGCCGTCGTGGGGACCGACTTTCCTTTCGTGAGGAATCCCGAGAATGTCGAATCCCGTAACCACCAGAGGCTCTACGCCCCGAGATCGGGAAGAGGACAAGCGATTCTTCAACGATGGGGCGGCGACGTCGCCGGCATTAAGAATCGAGGCAGTTCCAGGAGCTTTTCCTGGAAGCCGGCTGCCGCACCGGAGCGATTCTTTCGCTCCCAACTCGACGCCTCTCGGGACGGCAGTACGACGCTCTACGATGGTCGACATCCCCGACCTCTACGAGCTCGACCAGGGGACCGCTTCACGGGAGACACCGTGATGTCCCCTCGCGATCCGGCCCAATCCCGTAACGTCTTCGTTGCGGAAGAGGATGGAAACGCCGAGCAAATCCGGTGAAGCGCGTCTTCACCGCTACGAAGCGGCCAAAGAGCACCTGCAGGCATCCCCGAATCGGACGCTGACCAGCTTGCGCCGGCAAGTCCGAGGTGGCCTGACTGATAAGACCAGGGCCGAAGTTCGTGAGAATTTCCGCAGCGTCTGGAACTCCGGAGTTCGCATTTACGACGACTTAACGAGCTCGTCACCCCGCGTTCCCAGCGGGAACGCCTTCAAGCCCTCGCCACGGTGGTGCGCAACCTCGAGAGTTTCCTGAGCAAGTCGACCTAGAAGCCATGGGCGCGGCCGTGGCCGACCTCGAGGAAATCGCCACGACATAAGGGCGGCGAGGCCTCCCGGAAAGGGACGCCAGAGCAATTCTCGAACGCCGCCGCCGGCGTCCGAGCGCCGCCACCTCGATGACTCACGCAGCCGCTGAGTGGCTGGCGCGGCCAGCCACGGGCTCGGGAGGGCACCGGAGCAATTCGGGGCTCCCTGGACCCGGCGGAATGTGAGCCACGCGTAACCGGCCGAACATTCCTCATCGGGCCACTCCCCATCCTACAGCGTAGGGAGACTTTCACTCGCCGGGCCCACTAACCTCGGGCTCGGTGGCGGGATCGCCCGACCGCGCTCGTGGTGATCGCCTCCGATCCGTGTTCGGGTGCGATGCGTTCGCGACGTCGCCGCGACGAGTGACCTGGCCGACAAGGTTTAAGCCGGGCCACATCGAGAGATTCGACGGACTCGTAACCCCGACGAGTTTCTCTCAATCTACACCACGGCCATTTTAGTCCGGGGTGATGAAAGGGTGATGGCCAACTTTACGCCTGATCCTGGGCCGGGCCGGCTCGGGCGTGGCTATTCAACCGAAGGAGAACTTCGATCCGGTCCTGGGCCCGGTGAGCAAGACTCTCCGAGCCAACTTCCGTAGTCCGCTACGCCCGCCGGAAGGAGCGCGACCTCGGCGTCTGATATGACGGAGGGCGAGACCTCGCGCCCCTGGCCCAGCGCTTCATGCAAGTGCGCAATTCCATCCCGAGCATCTCGGATGAGGCGGTCGTCGGGCTTTCAAATTCGGGGTCCGAGACGACGCTTTACTCAGACCTCGAAATCCACCCGGACATCACGGCCAACGAGCCGCTCCGCATGGCTGACCGCTATGCCAATGCGGACGAGGCCGCCCAGCTGGAAGAAGTCGGGCGAGGAAAGCTGCCCCCTCGGCCCGGGCTCGAAGGGCATCCACCGAAGAGCGTAAGCTCTATCGAGAAAAAATCAAAAAGAAGAAAAATCCTCTGCCTCTCGGCATGGTGGCAGCTATCGAAAGACGACGACCGACCTCGCAGTCGTGTAGGGGGGGGGGACCCGAAAGGAAGGGGTCTACCGATACAGATGAACAACGAGCAGAGCCGGGACGACCAAGAACGCGGCGACCAACGCGCGGGCTAGTGCCTATTTACGCCCGCTCCACCTGGCTCATGGGCATGACCTTCGGAATTTCAGGACGTGGGCCTCCCGCATGGAGCAGTTCTACAATTGTAAGGGTCCCATGCCCACGCTCCACGAGGTGGAAGGGGACGTCAAGGGCAAGAAGCCCGCCAAGAGCAAGACACCGACATGGAGTACCAAGAGCCGAGAGATCACATCGCCGTGATATTCGGGGCTCCGCCGCCTATGGGTCGCGTCGGGAGTTGAAGGAGGCCGCGAAGTACTTCGTGTCACTCGGGGAAGCCTCTGTCCGGCGACTCAAGTGGTCCGAGCCGCCGATCACCTTCTCCAGGGACGATCGCCTCCGGATGACGAAACCCCAAAGGCTTCCGTTGGTCGTTAGCCCAACAATCTGCAACACCACAGAGGGTCGGGTCCTTGTGGATTGTGGAAGTTCCTAGACCTGATATTCGCCAAGGTCTTGGGCGAGATGCGATCCTCGCTCCAAGATCAAAAACATGGTGGTCCCGTTCTACGGGATAGTGCCCGGAACGTCGGTCATGCCACTTGGCCAGATCGTCCTGCCAGTTACGTTCGGCAATCCGAGCAACTTCCGAACGGAGCTCATCACGTTCGAAGTGGTCGATTTAGAGTCGGCTTATAACGCCATCTGGGCCGACCAGCGCCGCCAAATTCATGGCCGCCACTCATCACGGCTACCGGTGCTTGAAGGTCCCCGGCCCGGCGGCGTGATCACGATCAAGGAAGCCCGAGAGCAGCTCTAAATCGCGACGAGAGGGCGTTAGACATGATCGGTCAGCTGCCCTGGCCAAGGCCCGACCAAGAGCCGAGAGTCCCCGCCCAAGGCTAGCCTCCAAGCCGGAGAAACCAAGGCCATCCGTTGTGCGACACAAAGCCGCACAAGGTCGTACACGTGGGGCTTCCTAGATCCTAAATAGGAACTCAAGCTCGTGACCTTCCTCCGAGAAGCGCGGACACGTTCGCTCGGGAACCGTCCGACATGCCCGAGTCCCAAGGGAGGTCGCCGAGCACAAAGCAGCGCTCGGCTCGACAAAAAGCCTGCGGCGAAGCTCAGCGCTTCTCCCTGAGAAGCAAGCCATCATCGAGAGGAACCGGACAAGCTCCTCAAAGCCGGTTTCATTCGGGAGGTTGACCCTTCCGCTTTGTTGGCCAACCCTGCCATGGTTTTGAAGAAAGGAGGCAAGTGGCGCATGTGTGTCGATCACACGGGGCTAAATGCCGCATGCCCGAAGGACAATTTCCCGCTACCTCGGATAGACCAGTTGGTCGACGCGACGGCCGGCTCCGAGGCGATGAGCTTTCTGGACGCCTACTCAGGCTATCACCAGATCGGTATATCGCCCGATGACGAGGAGAAAACTTCCTTCATCACGCCGTTTGGCACATTCTGCTACACGACCATGTCCTTCGGTCTAAGGAATGCTGGAGCAACCTTCCAGCGCCTTATGCAGAAAACCTTCTCGGGCCAAATAGGTCGAACCTGGAAGTGTATGTAGACGACATAGTCGTCAAGAGCAAAATGGCCTCCGACCATGTATCCGATCTAGAGGAGACTTTTCATAACCTCAATAAGCATCGAATAAAGTTAAACCCTGAAAAATGTGTGTTCGGGGTCAAAGCGGGCAAGGTGCTCGGATACATGATCGGCCCACAAGGAATCGGGGCCAACCCAGAGAAGATAGAAGCCATCGAGAACATGCGACCACCGACTTGCACTCGGGAGGTCCAGTCCTCGATCGAGAATGGCGGCCTTAAGTCGTTTCATCTCGAGGCTCGAGGAACGCGCCTACCTTTCTTCAAGGCGCTCCTAAGCACGACGGTTTCACTTGGACAGATGAAGGCATCGCTCTTTCAAAGAGCTTAAACTATATTTGTCAAGACCCCGGTCTTGACCACGCCCAGTAGGAGAGGTCCTCTTGCTTTACTCGCCGCCACACCCCATGCGGTAAGCGCCGTCATCACAGTAGAACGGGACGGGGTACAGCGCCCGATCTACTACATCAGCGAGGTGCTGCACGGACCAAAGGAGCGTTACCCCGAGGTCCAGAAGCTCCTTTATGCGCTCCTCGTGGCCTCGAAGAAATTAAGACACTACTTCCAGGCACACAAAATACAAGTCCCGACCAACTTCCCGCCGAGGAAATTCTCTGAATCGGGGCCATAGCGGCGGATCGCGAAATGGGCCATGGAGCTCGCCGAATTCGAGATCGAATTCTCGGCTAGAACCGCGATCAAATCCCAGGTCCTAGCGGATTTCCTAGCCGAATGGACAAACCCCGCCCCGTCCGAACCCGAACCCAACCAGGCCGAGCACGGTCGCTGGGTCGTGCACTTCGACGGATCCCGAGCTTACGATTGCTCGGGGGCTGGAGTGGTCCTCGAATCCCCTCAGGGGGAGCGGATCCAGTACGCCCTCCAATTGCATTTGGCGCAACAAACAACGCAGCGAATCACGAAGGTCCGCTAGCCAAGCCGGGCATGCAAAGCGCTCGAGTCCAACGACTAATCGCTGAAGGGCGACTCGCACCGGTCGTCAACCAGGTTAACAAGGAGTATCGCGTTCGATGACTCAATGGCGCTTTACCTGGCTGAAGTAAGGAAGATGGAAAAGTACTTGAAACTTCAAGTACTATACATCCCCGTGAAGGACAATGCCCTGGCCGACCATCTATCGAAGGTCGGTTCCGCCAGCTTCGCTCCGTGGTGCTCATCGAGCACGTCTACAAGCCCTCCATACCCCCGAGGAGGAGGCAACCGAGACGGGTGGTACCGCTCTCCTTCCTCGAGCAGGATGCGAACCGGATGACGCCATTCATCCAATACTTCGTGACACGGGACATCGCCGAGGAGGAAGCCGAAATCCCGGCTAGTGAGGCGCCTCGACCTATAAAATGATCGAGGGTCTCTTATACCGCAAAGGCGCGCTTGGCGTCCTCTCCAAGTGCATCACCCAAGAGGAAGGCAAATATCTCCTTAAGGATATCCATGACGGATGTGTGGAGCTCACTCGTCCCTTAGGACCTTGGTGAGCAAAGCCTTCCGATTGGGTTACTATTGGCCAACGGCCCTGGCCGATGCACGCTCAATAGTAACCTCCTGCCGATCTTGCCGCCCATGCTCGGAAGGTCCATCACCAAGATACGCGCTCTGCACCATGCCGCTAACCTGGCCGTTTCTCGGTTTGGGGCATAGACATACTCGGTCCATTTCCCAGGGGAAGGAGGGGTTGTAAATACCTGTTCGTCGCAATCGACACCTTCACTAAGTGGATCGAGGCCGAGCCTATATCAACCATCTCGGCACAGGCGGCTAAAAGGTTCTTCCGCAATAATGTAGTAACCCGCTTTGGCATTCCGAGTCGCCTCATTACCGACAACGGCACTCAGTTCACAAGCGAGGTGTTTCAGGCTTATTGCGAGGAGGTCGGGACCAAGATATGCTTCGCATCTGTGGCCCACCCACAGAGCAATGGGGCGGCCGAGCGTGCGAACGGGCAGATCGTCCAAGGAATCAAGAAGAGAGTCTTCAAGAGCCTCGATCGGCATGGTCAGGCCTGGGTGGACGAGCTACCCCTCGTCCTCAGTCGATCACCAAGACGACGAAGCCGAGCCACGGGGAGACCCCCTTTCAGCCGTATATGGCGCGGAAGCTGTCCTACCCGCCGAGGTTGTCCTAGGATCCCCGAGGTGAACCTGGCCGATAACATCGACGCAGAAGCGACGCCTTCTCGACCTCGACCTTGCGGAGGCGACTTCGTGAACGGGCTCGTTGCGATCCGCGGTTTACCCGCAAGCTCTTCGCGAGCACGCCGCCAAATCGCTACGACCAAGGACCTTACACGTCGGCGATCTCGTTCTGCGACGGGTCCAAGACCTGTCAAAAGCCAACAAGCTAACGCCAAGATGGGAAGGTCCTTACACGGTCGTCTCAACAACACGCCCGGGGGCTGTCCGCCTTGCAATGGAAGATGGTCGGGAACTAGCTAGTACTTGGAACATTGACCAACTGCGTAAGTTCCATGTCTAACCTCGCCCGTTTTTTACCTCTTTAATAAACTTTATCACCTTACCCTCCCATTCTCTCTCTCCCTCTCTTTCCCCATTCTACGATTAAGCTCGACCTAGACAAAGTGTCAGGGGCAAGTCGGTCGTTGGGGCAAAACACCGTACGACAAAAGCTCGACCTCGAGGGCCTCCTTCCTCGTAAGACGACCATCTTTTTTCGCGGTAGACCTCCACCGCAAGTAAAGATTCGCACAGGACACCCTTCTGAGCGGTTCCGAGCTCAGGTCGGCCGGTGCGCGGCGCCAACGTACCGTAACCCTAAGGGCCACACGGTCCCCGCAGAATTCTACTCCGCCAACGAAGTCGTGCTCATAGATTCGCCCACGACCACCGTTGGCGGCGGGGGGCTATAGAGTACCATGTGGGCCACGACCTCGGCCTCGTGCAACTTTCGCGCAAAATGGTCACCTCGACCTCGTGCTACTTTCGAGCGAGATAGTCATTTCCTCGTACGATTAACCACTAAGTCGCGTAAGACCGCGGCACGAAACAAATCGTTGTCATCTCGGGGAAAAACAAAAACGTCCATTTAAACCAACTCATTCTATATTCAATCGATAGTTTCTCCTAAGTTTTTTAATGTAAAAGACAGGAAAATGAAAATTACGTAAGCCCGGACGCGTTTCGTCCTGCAAAGCGACGAGCTCGTCCCGCACCGAGTCAAGCTCGGACTCAAGGTCGAGCACACGCCGGCGAGCTTCCCGACCTTCGCTCGCCGCTTGTCGAAGTCGCCTGGACTCCTCCCGTTGCTGGTCGATTGTCCTTTCGGCACTTCGGGCGGCGTCGCGCAAGGTCGCCACCGTGGCTTCAAGGCCCGACCTTGCCTGCTCGCTCCGGTCGAGGCGCTCCTGGAGCTCGCGCACGGACTCCTCCACCTTCCGCCGGATCTCGGCCTCGGAAGATGTCAGCTCGGCAACCCGGCGCTCGAGCTCCGCAATCTTGGCGTCCTGCTCGGCTTGGTGCTTCGCGACAACTTCTGGCGGCACGGTCGCGGCATGGAAGTCCTTCATGGTGGACTCCAGCACCTGCGCAACAAGGCGTTTTCAGGTCGTAATCGAAACTCTCGGTAAAAGTACATAAGTCAGGAGTACTTACCCAAAAAAGTCGGGTCTCCAGCCCCTGATGGAACAACTCGGCGGGGTCCTCCACCTCGCTCTGGGCAGGTAAGGGATCCCCCGCCTTAGTCCCTTCTCCTTGATCGGGCTCGGAGGCTTGAGCCCGAGCCTCCCCCCCGGCGATGGACTTTTGCCCTGGGGGACAGCCTCCGCCTCCTGGAGAGGGACGGCCTCAAGAGCAAGGATTACCTCCCGCTCTTCTTCCTCCCGGGCAGAAGTTGCGCCCGGGGGCTCCGCCTCCTCGATCGGAGGCTCCACCACTTCGGCGTCCACGGCCATGGGAGCAACCGGACAGGGTCAGATCCGGCCCTTGGGCCGCAGCAGGAGATCCCCGAAAAGGAATCAACCGGGGGCACCGGGTCGACGACCGGGAGGTCGGTCTCGACTGGAGCAGCCTCGGTGCCCGGCAGATCCCCTCCGCCTGGAAGCTGCCCCGGCCCACCTACGGTAGCCGGGCTTGTCTCCCCGACCAGCGGGGTAGCTGGCTCTTCCTCGTCGGACGAGCCCCCACCAGGATTAAGGTCCCCCGACGCCGGGCGCTACCGACCCGCGTGATGTCATGAACCCGGGGAGACCTCGGCGATCTCTCAAGAGTCGCGGCGATGATGTCGCTGGCACCGGAAGAATCCTCGCGGGGAGTCTCAGCGGCCTGCTCATCACCGTCAGACTCCACGACTATGATGTGGGGGATGCCCTCCGCTGCGGCCCGGGCATCGGCGGCCGCGATCTTCCTCCGTGCCTCCTCTTCGGGAGACACGACCTCCGGGTCCCGGGGCTCGCGACAGCGAGCTCCCCCACCTCGACCTCGTCGCCACCGCGGCAGTGGGGCTGGCCTCCATGACCTCGGCTCCCACCTCGGCTCGTCGCCCATGACGACCTCGGCGGCCGGGCTAGCTCCTCTCTAGCACGAAGTCAAGAATATCGTCAGCCATCGCTTCGAAATCCCATAACTCCGCACCAACTGCCACACCCACTATAGACGATGTGGAGTTAGAATGGTGCCGGAGGGGAAAAAGACAAACAAGAAGAGAGCAGAGATCGACCTTGCGCGGCCCGCTGCCGAGCTCGGCGCGGGCCAGGGCGGCCATGTCCGCTGCGCCTTGTCGGCCCTGGCGATCGCAGGTCGACCTCCTCAAGCCGACCTCGGAGACGATCGGCGTTAGCGCGATTGAGGCGTGGCGGCGACCTCTGGGACCTCGGGACCAAGGGGCGGGTCCGGCTCGTCCTTCTCCTCCTCGCGGTCCCAGGAGCCGGGCTCGAGCTCACCAGCGCAAGCTCCGCTGAAGGGCGCGATCAGCCCTCGGCTCAACCTTCCATTTGGACCCGGCGCCAGCTGCGGCCTTCTTCGCCCGTAGCGACAATTTGGCAAGCGAGCCATTAGCTCGGGATTGTTTAGTGTACTCGTCCATCCACAATCTCAGTTCACTCACCTCCTGCCCGGTCCGCATACTCCAAGTGTTGGCGGGGTGAGTGGTCGTCCGGGCCAGGGCGCCTGCGTGTGCGCCTGGGCGGGGACGGCGTGGCCGACGGAGATCGAGCGCGGCGCTTGCGACCCGCCTGTCCCTTGGTCTTACGACCCCGTCCCGCCAGCTGGGATCCCAGCTGGGACACGGCGACCTCGAGGGCAACCTTCTCCTGTTGGAAAAGAGAAAGACTCAAATGAGGTCGGGAGGCCCCCGGCGAAGCCTGTCCGGACAAGGGCTTCGGAAAAAAGTCCGAATCAGAAACTTACCGCCTCTGTCCGGTTAAGGACGTTGTTCGGGATCTGGCGGCCCTCGATGATTTCCTTGCCTTTCGGGGTGCCGAACATCTCGGACACCCTCGCATCCACCCAGTCCTCTGCCGGAGCTGCATACCAGCCAAGGGAGAGGTCGTGAGAAGGGGCATCCTCTGCTCGGAAAAGAAGATCGAGGGCGACGGCATACCTGAGCGTGATTCCCGGGCGATGTCCTGCCACCCCTCGACCTTGAAGAAGGGATGCTCCCTCCTCCTAAGGGGCGATATCCGGTTCCTGACGTAGTCCCGGGTAACGCCCCACGGCCAGCCCCAGGCCACGTGAGCTCGTTGATCGTCATGAGGATCTTCTCCTCCTCGGGCTCCACGGGCGGTCGGGGTGTCTCGACGGCGCGACCTCTGGCACCAGAGTAGGAAAGCGTGCCGCCCTCCGCTTTCCTCAAGTAGAACCATGAGTCGGCCCAACCCGACACCGAGTCCTTGAGCGTGAAGCTCGGGTACTCGTATGGTCGGGTAGGACGCAGGCGGAAGTAGAGGCAGCCGGCCTGCGAAGGCGTGCCGGTGCGAGAAAGGGTGTAGAAGTGGAAGAAGAGACTGGGAGTGGGCTCGACGCCCACGAACCCTTCGCAGAGATGGGTAAAGATGGCCATGATGAGAACAGAGTTGGGGTGAAGGTGAGCGATCTCGCACTCGCAGGAGGCGAGTACGGCCTCGACGAACTCACTTTCGGGCGTACGGAGCCCGTTTATGGCGTAGAGCTCGGTGGAGACGATCTCCCCCTCCTCCGGCTGCGGGCTCTCTTCGTCGCCAGGGGCTCTCCATGTACCGGCGTCGAGGTACTTCGCCCTTCGAGGGTCTCCACTGCGCTGTCGAGCTTGCCGACGCCGAACCGCCATGAGGATGAGGAAGATGATCAAGGAGAATGATGGCGCCGAAGCGGAGGAGTGTGAGACACGGCCCGATCATACGGCCAAGTGAGTCTAAGGGTTTTCTCTTCGAGTGTTTAAAAAACTCCTCCAGGAGATGAGGAAGCCCTAGAGGCACAGAGGGCAGTTGAGGCGTTCGCCATCCGGAAAACGACACGTGGGCACGCAAATCGAAACCGTCCTGCCAGAAAAGACGGTTCCCCAGGAAGGACAGTTCAGGCTTCTAGGAGAAGGAACCGCTGAAGAAAGGCCCACTTCTGTTAGCTCGAAGCGCGACGAGCTGGGGGAACAAGCTCGTTCCCGAAGGAGGTTAATAGCTCGTTGGTCGCGGCAGATGTCCGCCGCGGCAAAACCGACATGCTCGTAGAATGGTAGGCCCAAGGGGAAGGCCTTCCTTAGACCTTTTCCCACTTGAACCTCGGGGCTAGCTGTTTGGGTCGGGTAATTTCCATAAATTACCTCGGATGCCACCAACGACCAAGCTCGCTCCCGCCCGAGCCACCAGGAGGTCGTTACCCTGGGATTGTCTAAATCAAAGCTTGGAAGGCTACGCATTCCGGCCAGTTCCGAGCTCGGGCTCGGGTGGGACCGAGAATGCCACGTACTCGATCGATTCCGAGCTCAAGCTCGGGTAAGATGTCCAAGCTTCGGTCTGGTCATCGGCCGACCTTACGAGGTCTCGGGGTCGGTAGGAATAACCACCCGAGCGTAACTTCCGTTGGCCCGTTACGTTTCCCGTGGGAGCGTGGCGGAAAGATAGGATCCACCAGTTGCCACGTTTGGACGAGGTCCAAAACGTGCGGGTAGTGGGGTCATGGAGTTCGATCCTTTGTAAGCTATAAAAGGGTCCCCATCGTGAGGGGGACAAACAACAACAGTAGCAGCACACAGACTGTAAAACTCAGACACATTGCAAGAGTAAACGAGAGCTGGAGTAGGGCTATTATCTCTTTCTCGAGAGGCCCGAACCAGGGTAAACCGCTGTGTCCACATTCGTTGGAATCTGGTGAGCCATTCTTCGAGTAATCCCTCACGTAAGAAGGGGTCACAGTTGGTCCCTCCACCAACAAGTAAGCTCGGCGGGGGCCTGTTCCCCAATCGTCGACAAAACTTTTAACATTAACGAGGATCATAAGCACTTTTAAAGCAAGGCAACAGATTCTAAGCATGAACATTAACACTTTCAATCATTCTCACTAAGAGTGAACTACAACACTAGTAGTCTATTTATTCTCAAACTTAGAGATTTTACTCACATTGAATTGATTCAACTCAAAATTTAACTTAGCAACACATCAATCCATAAACCACATTGTTACCTACTACATAACATGCTAAACATCAATTCTTACTAGGGACAAACGATTTCAGTCAAAAGACTACTTACTTTGTTTACAACATTTTAGTTTTAAAACTCATCCCAAATTCATAAGGAAACTTGACTCTCAAAATTGCAATGAGACAAACCCAAACTTGGTTATGCAAAGGAATTCTCCAAAACACTTTTCAATCTCAAAGACTTCCATAGAGGAAACTGGTTGGAAGACAACTTTTCTCAAAAGGGAACCAAGTGCTCCATTAACCTTTTCAAATAAAACCTTAACACCAAACCCCTAACTTTCACGACTCAAGAGGGCTTTCAAAGATGATTTCTCAAACCAAGAAATGATGAAATCAAACACCACTTACTACTCTGAAGCCACGCAGAACTTCAGCCACGACGGCCAGTGCGGCACAACTCCGCAAAACTCCTATAACCTCGGAGAAAGACAAACACGAGGAATAAATCGAATGCTTCTTCCCCATAAAGAAATCAACGAACTAAGCATTAAATCGAAAGGCGCCGAAAGGAGCGCAACCCTAGACTCCTCTTCTTCGTCTTTAACCAAGAAAGACAAACCCACACACCGCATACGGAACGATCCGGAAATCAATACAAAACACTTTTCTTTTGGTTCAACTCAACTAAAGCCAAGAAAAGCAACGAACACCGACCGTCAGAACGGCAAAGAACATACGAAAGAAACCACCATTAACTCTTCCTTTTTGTCTCCAATCAACTACCCGATCTACAACAGAAAGGGTAAGCGCTCTTCTCCTACAGGGGTTAACCGTTCTTCGGTGATGGCGCTAACCAGCCACACCATCAAACCTCACCCTTACTATAAACAAAAAGAGGTGACCGAAACCCTTCGGTACCACAACCCCACAACATATAACATTGACATAGCAACAAGCATTGTCGAAAGAAGCATCCAACATCATAGCTTAAATACAATATTTAAGCGTAAAGAAAACGATACCCAAACCCTTTCCTACTGTGCATCCAGTGTGTGTCAAATTTTAGGTTAGTTATACCACTTTTGCAAGTTTTAATGTTGCTATCCTATAACAAAGTTTTAGTTGAAACCTAAGCCATGTTTCTAAGTTATTCCACATCATATTTTAGTTGTACCCTATGGCATGACACTAAAATACACATTCCAAGGACCTACAGCCCGCTCTGATACCAACTGTAACACCCCGGCATTTAATACGCCCGAATGCTACCAAACATAAGCTACACAACGTCTAAAGACCACATTTAAACATAAATTCCAGCAAAGGTACATATGCTAAAAACCGATATTTCGGCAGCATCTCCTTTGTTTTTCCATGAATTAACACAATATCAAAAACATGGCAAGATATATCATAGCACACGACATCTAAAACATCAACATAAATGGACATATCATCAAATTACGCCAATACTACCACGCTCAACCACTTCATAAGCTATAACGAAGCAAATAAGGGATCACGAGCATGCTAAATTAAGCCATACATTAAGTTTATGGCACAACTCTTAATATCATGTCTCCAAGTGATTAAGTATAGACTATGATGGTGGAGCTACGTGTAGAAGTGTAGCTAAACCCCTTTGTCCCGCATGCTGATCTCAAAGTACCTAAAAACAACATAAAACACAAGCGTGAGTTCGAAACTCAGCAAGCATATTGTAATGGACAACAAGAACAATAACATGGCAAAAACATCTCCCATCATGTATATCATCTCAATCATGAACACTTAATAATATCATCATCAATATGCATGTAATGCAATGCTCATATGCTCATATCTCCTTGGAAACTCATACCGGTATGGTTGAGTACACACCCGTCGGTGTGCACCCTCTCCCCCCTTCCATCCCGAAGATGGAGGGTGCCTACTCCTCGCTTCCAAACACCACGTGGATGGAATCACGATGTAGGACTTACTCAATGGCATTTCCGGATTAGTCATAACTTTCTCACCGACCTTCCCGGACTAGTTATGACTTTCTCACCGCCCGAGCCATGTAACATGCCATGTATGCATTTATGCCAACATCATATTTAACTCACATATTAACACATGGCATCATAACATATTAAACATGCTCATCATATCATTGACAATCATAAAAGCATGGCAAGTGATCATATATCATGTAGTCAATTCCATCTATTCTCAACAAGCAACCTACAAATCGCTATCCATCACAACACACTTGCCTCAACCACGTGCAACGGATTGGCGGGAAGTAGAGGGCACTCCCGGGGTCGCACCACCTGCACATAGGTACCACACGCTCACAAACATAACCACAAAACAGTACGCAAACCCTCATGTACCCCGACATTGCCATCTACTCGCAAAACCTAAAAACAGAGGTTCTGTCCCGGCGGGACAGCAGCCTTGCAAAAGGCATAACTTGAGTTCTGGGACTCCTAATCAATTAAACGAGTACATCCTCGCGTAGCTTAGGAAATTTCCCAACTTTCTCTAGGTATATGGAAAGACTGATTCGGACTCTAAAGTCGTCTAATCTACAGATTACCGTGATCTGTTCCAATTACATCACAGATTTTAACACGCTTGGTAAAACAGCCATAACTTTCAAACGGCTGATCGGATTTTAACGTGCTTTATGACCACGGAAATATAATTAAATTATCTACAACTTCTTTTAAGTCCGTATGGACAGATTCGGATTCTAAATCGACGAAAACTCAAACCCTAGCCCGACTGCTCAATCTGCCCGAAAACAGAAACGTGGCAACGTCTAGATCTAACCCAAAGAACTCCAACCCAGCACCACCAATTGATCTAAAAACTTCATAAACACCCTAAGAACAGTACCTAGATTAAACCCAAGGATCCCCATGATCATACCTTTGCCCAACGAACGAATCTCCAATAGATCTCCTCGCGGATCGCTCCACGCTCCTCGCTCCTCGCTCCTCGCTCCAACGGATGGATCCACAAGGTGCAGAGATGTGGAGACCACCCTAGGGCAGCAAGGGGGTGGAGGAGAGGTGGTGGAGAGTTGGGGAGCAATGGGGCAAAGGGAGGGGGAGGCGCACGGCCAAGGGAGGAGGGAGGCGGCTAGGAAAAGGGCAAGTGGGGGGTAGGGCGCACAAGGGGCAGGGGTGAACGTCCAAGGGATGGTGGGGAGCCCTTTTACCAGCCCCCACACCCAATCCTAGTCCATTACGGAGACCTACTCCATCCCACCAAAGCCCACTTAAGGCCCAAACTCCCCCGGGAAGGCCCAAAACCCAGCGGCCCTAAACGTTATTAACCTCCATACCTTATGGTTTTAACCTGCCATACCATATTTCATAAAGTTTTTGACCTTAACATGCACCATTTAAAAGGTTACGACACTCCGTGGTGACACATCACTTCAAACGGCCCAAAAACGCGAGTAAACCTCAAGCCGAAAGGTTTTATTCTCTAATTTCACATTCTATAATGTCACACCATACCGTAGTGTCACAACATTGTGATGTATGGACATCTCCTATTCTTAGTAATTCAGGGTTCAAATATTATCTGATCATTCTCGATGATTTCTCCCATTTTTGTTGGACTTTTCCCCTTCAACAGAGATCCAAGGTTCACCAACATATCATCCATTTCCACAAATAGGTTGTGACACAATTTTGTTTTTCTATCAAAACCATTTAGGTGGATAATGGCACCGAATTTGTCAACAACATATCCTCCAAATTCTTCTTAGATCATGGCATCCTTCTTTGGCTTTCGTGCCCTTATACTTTGCAGCAAAATGGTAATGCAGAGCGTATTCTTCACACTCTAAACAATACGATCCACACTCTTCTCTTTCATGCCCACATGCTGCCCTCCTGTTGGGACGAAGCCCTAGCCACCGCCACTCACCTCCTTAACCGACGTCCCTCCTCCTCTATTTGAAGTTGCCTCCCTTTTGAAAAACTATACAAGAAACATCCTTCCTTCGATAATCTTGAGGTTTTGATTGTCTTTGTTATCCGAACCTTTCAGCCACCACTCCCAACAAGCTCTCCCCTTAATCTACAGCCTGTATTTTTCTTGGTTACCCTAGTTCCCACAAGGGCTACCGTTGTCTTGACCTTGCCACACAACGAGTTATCATCTTCTGGAACGTTACATTCAATGAACAATCATTTCCCTTCGCCGACCATGCCAAGACTCTAAAACCTCTTTCCCTAGATTTCCTCCTGGATGATGTTGCTTCCTTGCCTACAGCACGTCTAGCTAGCCCCTCCGTTGTACACTTGGAAACTACGGGTCCAGCCGCGCCCTTGGTAGTTCACGGGCTCGCGGATCACAAGCTAGACGAGTTCGCAGAGCGTGCGTGCTCATCTCCCATTGAGCACATGCAGCAGACGCGTCTCTGAGTCATGCGGGATCGTGTGACCGTGTCTGCATGTATGGCTCTCCTGTGGATCCCGGCTTGCCCGTTGATTGCGTGTACAACGCGCTCGGCTCGCCCGCACGTCACGCACACGGCACCCCCGACACACACGACTCTCCCATTACTCACGTGCATGATGCGATCGGTTCACCCGTCGCTGATCGCACCCGCCATGGGTTCGGCCTGCCCGATGACCGCGCGTCTGACGCAGCCCACACGCCTTGCATCCTCAAGGCATCAGGCCTGCATGGTGCACCCGTCGTGTATGGTCTCATGTGGTGCATGGCGCCGGCGTGCCCCCACTTCCTCAGGACTCGTCCACGGCCGCTCCATCGCTTTGCGATGTTGAGCAACCACACACTCCGTCGCTCACCTCCAACATCGCAACTTTGACCTATGGTCTGCTCCGCGACCCGCTCCTTGATTTCACCACATGGTCACATGTGCCCGATCGGGCATTGTCAAGCCAATGGATTGTCTCAACCTATATGTGGTGCACACCTCAACGTCTCCGATTCCTTCCAATTGTTGGAGTGCTCTAGTAGACCCGAACTGGCGTGCCACCATGGCAGAAGAATTCTAGGGCCTAGTTGACAACAACACTTGGAGCCTGTTCCTCGTCTAGCTCGCACCAACATCATGACGGGCAAGTGGGTTTTCAAACATAAATTCCACTCGGATGGAACACTTACTCATCATAAAGCGTGTTGGGTTGTTTGTGGTTATTCTCAGCAACAAGGTGTCATCTACGACGAGACTTTCAGCCCAGTGATCAAGCTAGCAACAAGTCGAGCTATTCTCAGCATTGCTTCCTCCCACCACTGGCCAATTCGCCAGCTTAATGTGAAGAATGCCTTCTTACATGGCCATCTTGATGAAATTGTTTATTTTCAACAGCCATCTAGTTTCATTGATCCCTCATCGCCTGACCATGTCTTTCTTCTTCGGAAGTCTCTATACGGCCTCAAGCAGGCGCCCTGAGCCTGGTACCAGCGCTTTGCCACCTATCTTCGATGCCTTGGGTTCGTTGCCTCTTCCTCGGACACTTCTCTTTTCGTCCTCAAAGATGGTATCCAACTCGAATACTTGCTCCTTTATGTCAATGACATTATCCTCACCGCTTCCTCAAGTGATCTGCTTCGCCGACTTACTCAATGGCTCCACTCTGACTTTGCGATGACTGATCTGGGTGATCTTCATTTCTTCCTTGGGATCGCTGTTCAGCGCTCCACCACAGGGCTCTTTCTCTCTTAGCGTCAATACGCCGTGGATCTCCTTCAACGCGCTGGCATGGTTGAGTGCCACTCCACGACAACACCAGTGGACACTAATGCTAAGCTTTTTGCTCTCGACGGCCCACCTGTTGCAGACCCATCCACGTACCGGAGCCTCGCAGGTGCTCTTCAGTACCTGACACTTACTCGCCCGACTTGTCTTACGTCGTTCAGCAGGCCTGTCTCTTCATGCATGATCCGCGGGAACCTCATCTCGCGCTGATCAAGCATATTCTACGATATGTCAAAGGCACACTCGATGTTGGTCTTCACATTGGCACCTCACCGGCTTCTTCCCTCACCGCCTACTCCGATGCGGATTGGGCGGGCTGCCCGAACTCACGATGCTCTACCTCTGACTACTGCATCTACCTCGGTGACAATCTCGTGTCCTGGTCCTCCAAGCGTCAGAACACTATGTCTCGCTCGAGTGCTGAGGCCGTGTACCGCGCCGTCGCCGAGTGCTGCTAGTTGCAGTAACTTCTCCAAGATCTACATCAGCCTATAGCTTCGACGACCGTTGTGTACCGCGACAATGTCAGCGCCGTCTACATGTCCTCCAACCCAATTCAACATCAGCACACGAAGCATATTAAGATCGACATTTATTTTGTCTGCAAGAAGGTCTCCCTGTCATGTTCGTGTCCTACACGTACCTCCTTCACACCAGTTCGCGGACATCATGACGAAATGCCTGCCTGTATAGCTGTTCTCAAATTTTTCGGTCCAGTCTTTGCGTCCGGAAAACTCCCGATACGACTATGGGCAGGTGTTAAGCAATAAGCATGTCTAGGTATATTTAGTATGCCCTTGATTGGCTCCTCCTGCAATTAGCATGCCATATTGGCTGCCCCCTGATCTGGGGATCCTGTACGCACTAATCATGGCATATATATGATAGCCGCCCCAGCCCTTGAGTCGTGTGGTGATTGCTTTCCTTCCATCTCTCTTCAGCCTTTCTTTGCTTTATGCATCGAGTCCACAATAGTCAGGGAACAATGGCATAAGTACCACTGCACCATACCAGATGCTGGGCATCATGTTTCATCCTTTCGATAACGATGAATGTAGAGTTTTATGCCTTAGCCATCTTGTCTCAAGAGCTTAAGCCGTTGAGCTGAGGAAGGCTGAGCAGTGAGCATCTAAGCCATTTTACTTTGTCAAAGTGGCTTCAACGCATTCCTAAAATAAATAAATAAAAGAGGCGCAAATTTTAAAACACTCTTTGTTATATTTAGACTTGAGTAAATTTACGGCTGGACCTGAACTTTGGAGTCTACGTATGTTGGGTCGACTTATCCTAGTCGTGGACACCCTATGTATATCACGTCGAGTTTTATGCACCGATATATCAATCATCTCATTATGCTCTGGTGCATCTGAAAAACATCGAAGTTGATTTCTTCACCAAATTCAAGTCAAACTTTTTTACCTTCCGTTGGGGTTCACCAAACCCCGAACATAAATTTTCGGATATGTATGGGCGAGAGAGATGAGATCCATTAAACACCTATATCCAATCTGGGTCACAAATTTTGGCTGAGCTTTGGCCAAAAATAAAATTAAATAAAATAAAGAGGAGTGGTACCTAGACAGAACCGATATGTAAACCCGCAATAGGAAGCTACGTTACGGAGTTGCAGGCTACAAGCTTTTAACCAGATGGTCAAAGAAGAAAAGGCCCCGGCGATGCGATGCTGACAGGAGTAAACGGTGATGTGGTATCGCACTATGTCGATGCGCTAGTGGCGGCGGAGGAGGGTATATCTTGCCAAAAACCGGCGTCTGAAACGCTGCCAATATGCGCGGCGGGTCACCGGCTTGCGCCATGGAACGTAATAACGTGGCTTTCGATGCGAGCAGCGTCTTTTGCTCCGCCGAATTCTGTCGAGCTACGAATCGCTCTGTGCTTTTGCTCCGTCGCTGCAAGGCTTAGCGCCACGCGATGCAACGTAGGAGTTAGCTATTTAGGGGGAGATGGTTCAAGAGATCTTAGCTCGCTGTTTGGGTTGGGTTTGACCTAGTATCCAGAAGTGCTAGGCGTGACGGTCCGGCTAACAGCATTTGGTTGGCATGCGGTGGGGGGCAGAATTCGGCAGGAGGCGAAACTAACGCCGGGCGTCCCTGCCTGTCAGGCAGCTATGAAACACTGAAACCCTACTACGTACTGATATCAATACGCCGGTTGAGAGCGTTGGGTGGGGCTCGCCTGGATCCGACCAGTGATACAAACGTCGTTGCGATCCTACTTGCTCGTCTTGATTTCCAGCACTGCTACGGTGCATTTGTCCCAGAAATTTACGCAGGGGAAGAGGTGGGTATGGGTTACTAACTACACTTGTTGTATACCAAAACAGCATCCTAGATTCCTAGTTGCTGGACAACAATTGTGGCCACGCAAGTACCTAGTCTGAACCGCGCGGTAGTTGGTTACGATGTGCACAAAATGTGGTCAGCTCTAACTAGCATGGTCACCTCGATGCAGTAGTTATCTTGTGCAAAGTTAGATCTCTCATCCAGTGCGTATATCACCATGGTGCAGTCGCTACCCGCTGCAAAGCTTGGTCACTTTTCTTCACAATTGACTCCATCTCCTCCATCTCCACGTCCATTTTGCTCAGAGCATCCTTCAGATTCGACAGCTTAGACTCGAGAACTTTCATCTTCTCCCCAGCACGAGCCCGCTCGACCTTCACCTCTTTGTACTTCTCGCACTCTGCGGGATCTCTTGATTGCGCAGGGAGGCCAAGAAGATCCTTGACACGTTTGAGCAAGAATGCAACATCCATGCCCAGGAGCTCAAAGGATTCCAAGGTCTTCTTCCAGATCAGAAAGTCCACATGAGAGGAAGCATGCGCCTTGCAGGCCCTGATACCCTCAGCGATGTTGATCGTCTCCATGATCACTCCTACAACAAGTGTAAGATTTAATTGCTTGAGAAGATGCTTGTGAAGGAACGACTTCTGGGCACAGCAGAGCTCGTAGTACGTCCTGCGTAGGTGATCAGCAAATTTGCAGTCAATAACCAAACGGTCCACAATGATGTTGAAGTTACTGAAACTTGTCACATCGTCAAAATCCACATCTGAATCTGAAAATCCGATGCCGTCAATTGCTTCACCGGCTAGATTATTGCTGTCATTGTGAGCTACTTTGCTACTGAAACTGATAACCTTTGGATCCTCCTTAACCTTGTCACTGACTATGATAACCTTTCGACCCTCCTTAACCTTGTCACTGACTCTGGTAACCTTTGGATCCTTCCTGGCATCATCAGATCTTTCTTCTTCTGGCATGTGGAGCACGGAACATGATTCAGGAGATTGAATAGTTAGCCTATTTCCATGTATAATAGATGATCAGTGCTTCATCAACAAGATAAACTTTCACTCACTCGATATCTTCCCTTTCTTGCATGCTGCCAAACTCAGGAGACCGCGTGTAGTTGTAGTGAAGTTATTTGCTCTTATTATATATACCTGAATGGAAGGCGTACAAAAACGAGATGAAATTGTATTATTACATAAGTGAGGACTGCACACGCAAGAAAGGATTCAAGAAATGGGTATCCTGTAAACAGTAACCAATACATTGGGAAACACTTGCCTTAAATTTTGTTGATCTCACAAGTTGAAAAACCACAGCATCGCCAACCTTAATACCGTGCTTAATCGAAAAACCTCTCCACCCAGCACTAAGTCCCTGCTTCATACCTAGAAAACTTGTATCATAGTTGTGCCCATCCTCATCTTCTAGCACAATGCCAGCGTCATGCTTTGGGAGATGCTTGTTGCAGAAGTCAGATGGTAGACCCTGGGAGAGGAACACAAAAGTCAGATGCAGAGGAAGCGAAAAAAAAAGAGATTGTTTTCAGGTGGCTTGAGCAAATTTTTGGTGGCTCTTTTCTTAAACACAAGCACTCTTTCAATTAAGTGGTAAATGCCAAGAGCCTAAGACATTCAGGAAATGTCCATAGCTGGCATATACTTTATTTACGAGACTTGCTTCTATGCACTCGCTAAAACTACATTTCACGAATCTCAACATGCTTTTAAATTTATAGATTCCACTTTTGGAGAGAGCATTTGTTTGGTAATCTGATTGCTTAATAAAAAAGGTAATTTGAATGTTTCTTCAGGAGGTGTTTCCTCCCATTCTCTATTTGGGTCCACATACTGTTCATAAGAAATAATTGCCAAATTATTCAGCATTGGCAAAAATTTAAATGGCTAATCAATAGCAACTTACCAGCCAAAAACCCCGAACTACATGTGATTGTCGCATATACTTGACAAAGCTAGGATGTTCTGCTGGTAACTTCGCCTGTACCACCTTAGCTCTCGCCATAGCAGACCCACAGTTGTCCTGAACACTGTAATTTGTTTAAGGATGCAAGTGGCTAAGTGCATAACCGGACATGCTCGAGAACTTTTAATGCAGTTTACTCATGAGAAAAACAAGAAAAGTTGAAGTACCTTGCACGTATCTTTTGGCCATTAACAGCCGATACCTGTCAAGTCACAACTTGTTCATATTTAGCCCATTCATTCAGTGATGAACTAATGGAAAGTCAAGAAAAATGGAGCTTACAAACACAACAATTTTATATAGACTATAGAGCAATGAGAAGGGAGTAAGGGACATAGAAAAATCCATTGAAAATACATGCTTAGAAGCACATTCAATATTGTATTCTGCCATTCAATCCAATAAGAAAATTTGAGTCAGCCATCGAAATTCCTAAAAGTTAATTTTTTGTATATATCAAAATATTTGGGGTATTATGAGCTCATAAATGAAAATTGGAAGTTCATTTTACCGTTTCTAATTTTCCAAGATATGAAATGATCATATCGCATGCACAAATACAAGGATGGAACTAGAGAGTGCGTCTTACTTTAATAGTGTTAGTCAGGCCGGTGCTAGTATTTTGGGCATTGTGTGTTTGAGTAACACCAGGAAGTTTTATTTGTTCACGCTCCTCTCTGCTTGGCCTTACGATCTTCCATAATGAGGAAACCAAATATCAGAATGGTTAGATCAATTAGTTGTATACTTGTACTTAATGATTTATGAGATGAAAAGGAATTCAACAAGGAGCTGTTGCAACAATGCGAAAATATTGTTGCTACGTGTAGTGCTCTATTGGTCATGTAGTATAATTGGTGGTGATGCTCTAAATGGTGCCACTGAATACTGATGCTCATGTAGGGTATATCTACATGAAATTTACACCCTAATGTATACAAGAGAACTAAAGCAATAGCAAACATACTTGCAAAGGAACAACCCCCACCTCGTCATCTGCATCATCACAATCAATTACTATAGCCTGTTGATTGACATCAATAGCGAGCTTCTCATCCTGCAATCACCAAATACCTTTTTTGTCTCGTGAAAATATCAAGTTCAACAGAAGACCAAACGGGAACATATAGTCTGATAGCATGGAGAATGCATAAGGTCATTGAGTATAGACGGTACTATAAAGTGCTAATGAGCATTGAAAGAAAAACATTAACAGAAAATTTCTGGACTACATTTTAGTTTATCAGAGACAATTTCACATAATATGTGTGATAAGTGTCAACAAGGAAAAAGAGGAAAACTAAGGAAATGGTTGACATAAAGACTACTGAAGTGACCTCACAACAATCTAACTCGAGTTCAAGCTGTTCGAAACTTGAAAACAGACAACACATGACTAAAATCTATCAGAAGTGATGAGTTCAGAGGTTCAATCCATGGGCCAACCAACATACACGGATTCTACGTCTCCTAGAACAGCAGCACAGTCTACATTGTTGAAGTTTGAAGAGGTGTTGCGCCAAGAGTGATGGGAAGTGTTGGCGTATCGGTAGATTGCCCCCCTTTGCTACTAGTCTACTGTACTTATCAAACTAAGGATGTGGATTCAGACATACATATTGCTCTGCTTACACCCAACTATGGTATCGTGTTTTTTTTCATTATGATATATGAACATGTGATACACTGAAGCTTCGAACAAGGAACAACGAACAATTTCTTAAATACAGCAATGTGGAATGATTCCATGCAGGACCTCACCATGGGCACAACATCATCATCACCCTTGTCGATCTCGCTCTCGCTGCTGCTGCTTCTGTCAAGCAAGGCGAGCCTTTTCTTCACCAATGCGATCTTCTGCTCCATCTTGTTCTTGGAGGGCTGGGAGTGGGAACCTGCCGGCCTCTCTCTCTTCCTCTGAAGAGCAATCAACCAAAGCAGAGCAACGAATTCAATACAAAATTATCTATGCAATGAAAGTTCGATACTTTCATTATCGAAAAAAAAAGTCTCACCCGGCAATAAGTAGTATAACTAATTGATCAAAGAGGAAGCAAAATCTTCAGCGATCAAAAGATGAAGAAAGATTCGATAAACATCGAACACTACACCTAATTAATCAAGATGATGCAAAAAAAACAAGGAAATCAAGAAACAATAGCCCCGAAACACAGGCACCATACGACCGATTCACCAAAATAAAAGAACATGTTCACACATTGTGAAAGAAAACTGAGCTGAAAAGACTTGTCACAAAGCTACAGGTTTTATAATCGATCTTTGTTCAGTTATAAAACACAAATTCTCTTTAAAATTTGTAATTTTGTGAAATAAAAGCTAAGACCTATAACACACAAATTCTCTTTAAAATTTGTAGTTTTGTAAAATAAAAGCTAAGACCTGTAGTTTAGTAGTTTGTACGAGAAATATGTAATTTTATAAAATTTACTCTATTAAAAACTAACTTAACAATATGAAATAAAACAAAATTACTCTGGGTAAAATGATAAAATAGATAAACCCAAGAAATCGTAGTACAAAATCTGTCATTAATCGACATTCAAGAGAACCCTGGGAAACAAAGAAACCTCGATCGCGAATCAGATTAATAAATGAACGAAAGAAAGAACTCAATGACAGGGGGGTTGAAAGAGAGAGAGAGAGAGAGAGAGAGAGAGGAACGTGCCTTGAGGGGCTGATCGATCGCCATCGCCTCCGGCTCCGGGCTCCTGGAACCCTGAAGCTCGAACACCTCGGCTGTTCACCTCACTTCGCAATTTGGGGGCTCAGTTCAAGCTTGAAACGTTCTCGTGTGGAGGAGGAGGGACTGGTTCAGTGGTAGTACCAGCAGTCCAGCACAGCATACTCCTATATAAAATGGTAGAGTAGAAACTAGAAGGAGCCGACCGTTCAGCTACAGTGATTGATTGACATGACGGCGGCCATATTCGCTTAACTTTTCAAAAAGGGTTGAAAACGGGTTAACTCTAAATTCAGGACGCCGCGTAAGGAAAAACTCTAAATTCAGCTCAAGAAAGCTCCATTTTTAGAGAAAAAAAATTGATCTAGCTAGACAAGGTTAGGGTGGATGAATATCACGACATAAATTTCGTAGGAAACGGATCATTCCCTAAGTTAGAGTAAAGTTCTATTTGAAATGGGCGATCTGACATAAATGTATAGGATGTTACATAGGGAATAGTATAATATAGTCAAATACTCTCACTTTGCCTCATTCCAAGTTAGACAAATGTGATTGAATCATACATCTGTTTGATTCATAGTCATAATTATAGTAAGATTTATTTTTTACTAACTAAATCCTACAAGTCAATAACTAAAACAATATGATAATATTTTTTGTCAATCAAAGTGTGACTTTAATTTTGATGGTGTAGTACTGTTAGAGATAGAGTCCTGTTATTCCTTTCCCTCATGTACTCTATATATTGTGGCAATTGGCTCTCATATTGAATACAAGTCATATTCATAACATGGTATCAGAGCCAGGTTCAAACCCTAGCTTCCATCCAATTCCGCTGTAGCTTCCCCCGGGAGGAGCAATCTCCGCTCCCGGGGGTCAGGGAGTGGAGATTGCTCCTCCCGGGGGAAGCTACAGCGGAATTGGATGGAAGCTAGGGTCCAGTTCACCTAAAAGCTTAAGCTGATGAGGAAAGACGGGCAATTCACTTATACTTCAACACTCTCCCTCACGTGTTGGCTCCCTCAGGCCTAAGACGTGGAATAAAAGTGGGCTGCAATTATTATTTTTTAATTGCACCAACCGGGTCTTGAACTCGAGACCTCTTGGCTCTGATACCATATTGAGTTGCATGCACCAGCCAGTTCACCTAAAAGCTTAAGCTGATGAGGAAAGACGGGCAATTCACTTATACTTCAACAAATACTACGTTAGTTTAGCTAAAAAAAGTATGACAAATCTTGGTAACCTTAGTATACGAATCAGGCACTTAGTTTGATTTTTTTAAAATAATTATGGGGACCTGCATGATTAACCCAGGGTAACGGTAGTAAACATGTCATTAACTCTGAGGTAATTACGCTGAGCTGGGCATATTAGCTAATAAACTTCAAGCGGATCCGACTCTTTATTAGATAATACGTCAATTCAGAGTGTTGCAACAGAACGATAATTAGATACTAGAAAGGTAACTTTATTACATCTCCTATCACGCAGGATGCCGTCTTAAGGTTCACATGTCTACCATAATATTTACAACAAAAGTTTACATATACTATGTACACGACATTATAACCTAGTAATCTGCGACCTCTAATAGCAGGGGTCGCTACTCCACCCAGTCCTTTGGGTAGTCTTCTAGCTCCTCGTAACCCTGATCTTGCAGATTACCATCTCCCCACTCCTCTTCGGTGACTCCATGGCAATCAGTATCTAAGCAAGGAGGGGTTTATACAAGAGTGAGTACAAAAGTACTCGGCAAGCATTAGTATCAACATGCAACATATGAATTTTTTCCTTTCCCGCTCATCTCACTTACTTCCCAGAACCATCTGGTAAATCTCCCTCTCAAAACCATTTCTAGAAAATAGTTTTATTAGAAAAGTTGTCGATTTTAATTATCCAAAAATGCTACTAACACTCATATATGAGGCAGACTTAGCTTCCGTAGCCTCCAATCCAGGAAAGAGGCATGAATTCATGATTTAACCCTGCGCAGGTTTGTACCACTTTACCCATAGCGAACTTAATCGTAGTTGAGAACCAAGAATGTTAATCACTACTCTGGTATTAGATTGTGGCGACCCGCATAATTAACCCCAGATAATGACTGTAGCTGTGCCATTAATCTCGAGTTAATCATACTGATCTGGGCATATTTAATTAATAAACCATCGAGTAAGCCCGACATGAATATTAATTAATACGCCATTTCAAAGTGTTGCAACAGAAACAATAATTAGAGACTGAAATGGAAACTTTATTACCTTTCCATTGCCACGCAGGCTATATGTTCTTTGCTATAATTATACATACGATCCATGTACAATAAGGTAATACATGGATACTCATTACCCGAAAACTATCATCAGCTACTACATTCATCTGGAATCCATATTCTGATCAGTTGCTTGTCCACCAAATCCAACATCTAGCAAAGGGAGAGTTATAAACGGTGAGTACAAAGATGTACTCAGCAAGCGATAATAGTAACATAATCATAATGAGTTTTATCCACCGGAGCTCTTACCAACTCCAAATCAAAATGGGTTTTATAAACCGGAACTCTCCAGTTCCAAACAAACTAGATTTTATCACAGGAACTCTCCAGTTCCATTCCTCAATCACAGCTCAAATCCATTTATCCAAAATAAGTTTTATTAAGAAAATCTTGGGCATTGTTATTTGTAAAACTTCTACTAACACTCGTATTCAATGTTCCGTAGCCTCCAGTCCAGGAGACAGGCATGAATTCATGATTTATACCCTGCGCAGGTTTTGTATCACTTTCCCCATAGCGAACTTGACCGAAGTCAAGAACCCAGAACGTTTATCACTGCTTTGGTATTAAATCTCCAACCCTGGCCCCTTCCAGTTGTACGCTATACTGATTCGACGGCACTATGACCGGGGTTAGCCAGTTATACCTCATCACAAAATCAGAAGTACTCGTTTTCCCTGGCCACTACCCGTTGTGCTACAACGCGAATCAGTGGTACTATAGACATTGGGGTAGCCAGTTGATCTCCGCCTCAACAAGCTGAGATACTCCGCCTAAGCTTTAAATATAGCGCTTCCGTTTACTCATTTCAACATTGAGTTCCGGCTGATGGATACCGTCACCGGCTATCCCATGTCCTTCTCCGGGAATCCGGCAATCCCAGATTAACACAATATACTTACCCATTGTGGAGATTTAAATACCATCGCAGGACAACCTTTTCTGGTTGTTTCCACACACTATGGTTGACACGAATTAATACGGTTCTATGTCCG
Organism: Rhipidocladum racemiflorum; assembly: GCA_036346355.1. Taxonomy (NCBI): domain Eukaryota; kingdom Viridiplantae; phylum Streptophyta; class Magnoliopsida; order Poales; family Poaceae; genus Rhipidocladum; species Rhipidocladum racemiflorum. Next base: position 11,090,893 of record CM070570.1, on the reverse strand, counting down.
AGTGAAGTGGTTTCAACCTTATATTATATCCAATGTAGAGGGCCCCACCGGCAACCTCGAACATGGCACCCTCTACCCACCATTTAATAACTCACCCCGACTCCCCGTCGGTTGAGTCCAAATCACAATCCGACTGCACTCCCAGTCGATTCCACAATCGATTTCAATTTTAAATAAATAAATTTTTCCATGCATTCATGTATTTCACAAATCTTTTAGAAACTCTATAAATCCATTTCATAAACATGGACAAGGAATGCTTGCCTGGATTTTGGTGGAGATATACGGCCTCACACGATTGCAGAAGATAATCTGCCAGATTTAAACTGATTTCCTGAAATTAGAGAATAATATACTTTAGATAACTAATAAGCTTTTATATGATTTGGGTGTCCAACCCTTTCTTTAAATTTTATTGAGTTAATGTATGTTCAATGAGTATTTCATTTTTGAGGTTCTTTATATTAACATGTTTCGACTGAACATGTTTTAGTCTGAAATAGTGTGGCTTATTACTTTTTGTTTGATGCCCATTGCATTCTGAATTTATATTCTAATCTAGATAAGATTATAGTTGTTTCAATTATCATGACAGTTGCTATAATTAATTATTCCTTAGTTTCTTTAACAACTCTAATTCATTTTCCTTTTACTTGGTTTATTTTGTTTTCTTGATTAATTAGAATATTACTGATTCAATTTTATGGTTGATGTATTGGGTAATTTATAGAATCTGACTCCTTTATGGATTATAATAGGTTATACTTGTCAATTCAATTCCATTTTCTTGATTAATAATATTTGATCCTAATCTACTCGATTTATCGACTATTTACTTGTAAGGGAATTATTAGTACTATTTCCTTACTGCATATACACTTATTTATTCTTATGCAACCTTTAACTATCATAATATGATTTTAATATAAAAGTCTTAATGTAATCCGATTTACTAAATCTTTAATCCTAATAATAATATTCCTGACATTAGTATTTCTTATATTGGTTGTTATTATTTTATTGTCTTCCTATCAATCTTTTCTTCTCCGATTAGATCTTATCTCTTCTTTAACTCAATTTAATTTGATGTAGGTTGTTTATTTAAATTTGGTCTATATATATTGATTCGTTGCCTTTTTGATTTGGCGTGTTTTAATTTCAAACATTACAGTTTGCAATACTTTAAGTTGATGCAGTCTACTTTAACGTATTGCTATTTAAGGTATTTTAGTTTAACACATTGACCTAGTTATGATTATCCACTCCTATTCATTAAACTAGTTATTGATAAGGTTTTGGTTTCCCAGAGGCCTTCTACTTAGTTTAGGTCTTATTTTGATCTCTGCTAAATGCAAACTGTATAAGAGTATATGAGTTGATTTGTGTAGCAATTAATCTGGTCAACATTTCTCTCATTTAAAGTAGTATTCCTTCTAATTGACTCATTATGGGGATTATTGGTTTTGTTTACCCAGACGCAGATTAACAGTCCAATTAGAACTAAGTGCTAAAACTACCTGAAAATCATATTTTAATGGTAATAAGTTTTTATATGTTTTAAAGAAGCCCAAAGAGTTTAATATACTGCTTTAGGATTCATAAGTTTTGTTTTGCGAGTTTTAGCACTTTAATCGACTTTTATACGGTTGTATTTAATTTAAATTGATTGACTGATTAAGTTTATAATTTAATTCTATTCAAATTATTTGAATTAATTTCGGAGGTTTTACCGTGATTAAAATTTATAGATTTGGGTGGCATTTCTAGATTTAATTATCTTTCTTGTTTTTCTCCTTTCTTTTCAATTCTTTCTATTTTTATTCCTTTTTCTTCTTCTCTTTTATTTCCTTATTTTATTTCTTATTCTTTTATCCTTTTCTTTCTTATTTCTTTTCCTTATTTCACTTTTTCCCTCCTCCTCATCCATTCGGCCTTATGGCCTCCTCTCCTCATTCTCTTCGCCTCCTTTCATTTCCCTCTGCTCCTCTCTGCCGATCGACTCCTACTCCAGACCTTGCGCCGCCGCCGCCCTCCTCGGTCTCTGCCTCTGTACGGCTCCGGCTCGGCCTTCCCCCGTCCCTACGATTTGGTTTTCCCCCTTCTCCATCTCCTTAATTAGGGAGTGGTAACCCTATTTCTTCATTCCCCTCTTCTATTGGTCCTTGCGCTGGCTGATGCTACCTCGGTTTGATCTAGAGTTTGATGGTCCCTTGATTTATTGTCTCCTTTTTCCTCTAATGGCCGAATCCTTATTGCGATTGGGGATGATTCCATGATTGCTTGATGCTAGGGTTTTCATGATGATTGAGATTAAGGCTCACATGCTGAGATCATGCTGTTATGATCTGTGATGTGTTACAAGGTTGATTAGCGATTCATCGCACTGATTGTTGCTATGATATGAATGAGCTTAATGATTTAATTAGCTTGATGCTGGGTTACTGAATGATCTCTAAATGCTTAATATGGCATGGTGACAGTGGTCCTATATAGATTCTTTTGCATGGTAGATGATAGTATGGGGCTATGCTACTGATTGCTTCTCTGAATATTCAATTGAACATGATGCCAGGGTATGGAATTCGATTGCCGCCTTATTTTTGTTCTAGTTTGTATTGTGCTGGGATGGTCTGATTTACTATCCCCTATACTGATTTACTGTGGTATAAACACATTTAGCATATGATGCACAAGATGAAGCTAAGTTGCTTTTACTGAGTTCTTTGTATAGCGATTGATGAAATGATGCTATGTTATGGGCTGTTTCCCTGAATGTTTAATTAAACATGATGACAGTGACTTAGATTAAATTGTTGCATGGTAGATGATATTGATTTGATGCCATGCTAGAGGGTTTTGCTGCCTCTTCTTGGTCTGTGATGCATGATCTCTTAATCGATCTATTGCAAGTTGGATGGCACCTATTTCCTACTGTCAGTGCGCCGGGGAAGCATGTTAGGCTGGGGAAAAACATGATGCAACCCTTGCTATGCTTAAATCCTAAATACTGAGGCCAAGGTCTCTTACTCCTATTATCCATTCTTACTTCTAGCTCATTTTTATCTCTACTGTCTGCTCCATTTCGATTTCCACATTTTTGTTCTTATTTCCATTCTTACTACTTCTGAGATACTACTCTACTGGGGTTGGTTTAATGGGGACTTACTGGGATATGGACTGAAGTAAGAACTGGAGATGTGAGGGAGATGGTTGTGCTGCTCCAGCTTGGATCTCCTTCCTCCCCTTCTGGTTCCTGTTTGCTCCTTGCTCCTAGTGGTTGTCCTGGGCTTGGTCTCCTTGCGCTTGGTTTCGGCTGCTCCTTACTTCTGGCCTCTGCTGCTCTTTGCTCTTGATCAATCCTTGCTCCTGGCTGCGCCTTGGTCCTGGCTTCTGGAGCTCTAGGGTTTATCTGCTTTGCTTTGTTCGGTTGGATTTTGGGGGACTGCTGTGAGCTGGTTGCTATCTGGAAGTTTCCTTTTTAATCGTTTCGGTGGCGCTTGGTGGTTCTCGAACTGAACGTCTTTGTCCTCTATGTACAGATGTCTTGGTTTAATCTGGGAGGGTTGTGCTGTCCACTTTGCACGATAATTGAGCTCTATCCTTTTCACCGTGATGTTTTGTTGTGTGGTCTTCTCTTTGTTTCTTTGGATAATTTGATTTCTATGGTTTGCTAATTTGATACACACATCTACAGTCTACCCAGGTTTGTATACTGCCGAATGATGCAACTAATATTCGCTAGAGGGGCCAGATTAGCCCCCGGATGATCTAGGGTACCTCAATTAGCGATAATTAATTGAAATGAGCTGACGGCAGTTCCTAACTTATTTATATTTTCATTTATTTAATCGGTACTAATCTAATGCATTGCTATCTGGTTTCAATGCAGGTTATGCAGATGAAGATGAGGATAATTAGATTAGGATTTTATACCTTGTAATATTGTACAATTAAATTGTAACTTGTTAATTGAATTTTGTAATTGAGACTTTTATTGTTTCACAATTCCATAGTTGTAATTGATTTTCAATTTATAATATAATATTTCATATACGTTAATAAAGTTCATTAACTGTTTTTGTTTAATTTTCCTCCTAATTCATCGTTAACTGTTAATTGATTTGATTGTGTGGGGTATTTCATAGATCTCCAATCCTATTAACATGCAACTAACAGTTGTACCAAGCTACCACAACAGCCTCGATACTCAGCCCAGGGCTTTACATATATAGCCCTAAAAATCAACCGCAATTCTGAAGGAGTCAACACGCAGCTGACTATCCACAATGTGTTCTTCACTGGGGCTCCGGCATACCCAGCTTCACACCCCTAGTTATCTACTCTTATCCCATGTGGAGATCATAATACCATCATAGGACAACCTTTTCTGGTCATTTCCACACACTATGGTTGATACGAAATATACGGCTCATTGCCCAAGTGTAGTGGTTTGTCCTTCTATAACCTCCAATGTAGAGAGTCCCACCAGCAGTCTTCCTCATAATAGACCCTCTACCCACCACACACACACACACACACACACACATCAACCTACCGCCTCAGAAGTTTATAAAATTCTATCTTTCCAACCACATCCAATTTAGGGTTTTTCTTTTAGAAGATATTCTCCACGCAGTGATGTTTCCTTAAAACACTTAAAACAATTTAGAAACATGGACAAAGGAAGCTTGCTTGGATTTTGGTCAAAACACGTGTCTTCACTTGAAGATTAACGGTCCGATTATTGCCTAAAATTACATAAATGCCATATTTTAGCAGCAATAAGCTTTTCCATATTTAAGATGTCCAACCCTGTCCTCTAATTATTCTAATATTTATAATTTTTCATTGCGATTTTTAGAGCTTCTTAGCATTTTGTTCCATTGTGCTTTAGTTGAATAATCGACCGACTAATTTTGTTATTTATTAGATTTTTAACTGATTTAGCTTGAAGGTAAGTTGTTCACATGAATGAATTAACTCCTAAGTTTTATTATTTAACTAAAATTATATTTTTCTTGTTTTTCTCTTTTCTTTTTCCTCTTCTTCTATTTTCTACTAGTTCATTTGGTTGCAACAATTTCCCATGCTATTACTAATGTAATGTTATACTACGGTTATTTAGTTGATCAAATGCTCATTTTACGTGTTTTTAGAAATTTTCCTCTTTCTTTTTATTTATTTTTTCTTTTCTCTCCTTTTTTATTTTATTTCATTTCCTCTCCTTATCCATTCACTTGGCTGGCTCTTCACTTCTTCTCCCCTCTCCTTCGTTTTCCCCAAATCCTCATCTCCTCCTCTCCCGGCTCCATGGTGCCTCCCATGCCGATCCAGTCACCCGGCCGCCGGCCAACTCGCTACACGCTGGATTCTCCCCTCTGCCAACTCCACGGATTTGATGGAGCTGAAGCTTTACCAAACACCCCCTTAATATACTCACAACTCCAGCTCTATAAATTTGGTGGAGCTAAGAATACCCATTTCCCTAAGAGTGTTTAAGTGGGTCATCTTGTTTAAATTTTAGAATAAAAATATAAACTTAATTCACTTTATTTTAGCCTACAAGTTTCAGATCTGAGGTGAAGTTAGGATCTGAAGCTCTATCAAATAGGACCTTAGTTTCTTTTACTGTGTTAGAGATGATGGTTCTTATGCTGTGAGACTAGGATACTACGTATTTGAATTTAAATACAATGGAAAGAAAAGACGAGAGAGATCATAATTGTTGACCTCTTTCTGTTTTGGAAAAGAGAACCTGTTGTTAATTCCTAATCTCTCTCTTTCTCTCTCTCTCTCTCTCTTGTGATTCACCGATTTATCCTAGTCGTGCTATTATTGTACTTACTAGGATGGTACGCGCGGCGCACGCCGCGCGCGTTAACGGGAAATGAATTTGTGTTTTTTTCGGATAAAAAACGGACCACGGAACAATTTTTTCGTAGAAAAACGAGGAAAAACGACGTAAAATATTTTTTCTCATGCTCTGGAGAAAAAACGAACAACAAAACCATTTTTTCCCAACAAAAACGGATAAATGACGGACGAAAAACGAATTCTCATTTTTTTTAGAGAAAACGGTAAACGGAATCATTTTTGCCATGCTCCGGAGGAAAAACGGATCACGAAAACATTTTTTCCGCCAAAGCGGAGAAAGGAATCTTTTTTAGAGAAAACGGGCAACGAAAATATTTTTCCACACAAGCGTGAACGGGAAACGAATTTGTGTTTTTGGGGCAAAAGCGAGGAAAAACGACGTAAAACATTTATCCCATGCCCTGGAAGAAAAACGAACAACGAAACTATTTTTTTCCAACAAAAACGGATAAACGACGGATGAAAACGGATTTACATTTTTTTAGAGAAAGCGGCAAGCGAAAACATTTTCCCCATGCTCCGAGAAAAAGCGGATCACGAAAACATTTTTTCCGAGCAAAAGCGGAGAAAGGAAAATTTTTTTGAGCGAAACGGCAACGAAAATATTTTTCCATGCTCGGAGGAAAAAGCAGACCACGAAAACATTTTTCCGGACAAAGCGTAAAAGGACCCGAACGTAAAGCACAGGGACCTATTTGTTATAATTTTGGACCTATTCGCTATTTTGAAAAATTAGAAAAGGGCTCGTTCGCTATTCGCATTTAATGGGGGGTCTCCCTGTAAAATACCGAACGAGGGACCTAAACGCGAAACGGGGAAATCTATTTTCCTCTCACAGAAAATCGCACAAGGACCTATACGTAATTTTAAAAAAACGGAGGACTTTTTCGGAAAATAGAGGAGAGAGAAGGTGGAAGTGAGGTGGATGCTTGAGGAGCCTTGAAACCTCCCATATGTAATTGAGGGATAATAAGTTGTGAGCAATGCTGGTAAGCAAGGTTTTCAACCCTAGCTAACGTATGCATCCACGGGGGCAATCCCATCTCACCACCCTAACAAAGTAACAATCAAGATTACTGTATTTCGTTCCATGCAGGTTACAAGCAAGCGAACACGTCACATTTTGAATCCCTAAAGCCTACGGGTTATGCATGCGATGCAACCAGACTCTCCCCAAGTACTGGTACGTGTGGCCGCTGCCTAACGCCCCGTTGGTTCGTTCGATCTGGTACGTGGTGTTTGATTTGGAGCGTCCGGTCTCCCACCCGACGTGACGCAACGGCATTGGCCTTCGCCCACGGCAACCACGTACCATATTGAACGTGCGGCGGTGCTGCGGCCCGGCGAATTTGGGCACGCATGTTGCCGCCGCGCCGAGCGGCCGGCCACTTGACCTCTCGCGCGTCTCAAACCGAGCTAGCGCACTGGGCGTTGCATAGGGGTGCCTAATGAACTAAAGGCTAGTACAAATCTGGTTTAAATCTAAAATCTTGTTTCTTCGATCTAATCTAATTCAAATCCAAAATTAATATGTCTATATTCAATTCAGACCCAAATATGGCTTGGGCCTTGATTCAAGCCATTTACATATACAACTAACAACACTATAACCTCAACCCTACATCAATTTAACATGGCCCTACATCAATTTAGTACAAAATACAAAGGTCCATGCCTGGTCCAATCTGACCTAGATTCAATCAAAATAGCTATGAATCTAAAATAAATCTAATCCATTTGTAATTTTAGACCGGCCTAATCCAAAAGTCTGGACCGATCCAAGCCAATTAGCACCCCTAGCGTTGCATGCATCTCCCGTTGCGCATGAATTCTTCCCCACCCAAATGGTCATAATTTTCTGGTTTTTTCCCTTAGCACCTTTTTTCTTCAAATCCGGTTCCTACCGAATAAATTTATAAAAGATAGTACCTTCTCAACCACGAGAGGCACGATAGACGATGCGTGTTACGCTCCTGTACCGTGACAACACTTTCCATCACGCCTTCGTCACCTCAAGCTTGGTACCAATGACTTGCCGAGCTACCCGTGCTTGGATGCCAGGTACTGAGCTTCCACTGCTCAGTAATTAAGTGATTAAATGATTAAAGTGACTAATGAAAGTGGTTACTTGATGAACTTGCCGAGGCATGGATGCTTAGCATGAAAACTTGTCGCGCTCTCGTACTGTGACAAATGATACATGCCACATGTCATGTCTTTTATGATCGAGAAGGAAATTAGTTTTACAAATTTATTCAAAGGGAAACTAGATTTTGCATTAAAAAATATATTTTAGGGGTCAGGAAAAAGAAGGTTTTAAGGGGTTGTTTGGTTGTCTGTATACACAAAGATTTGCATCTACAGATGCATAATCTTATTTTTTATCGTGTTTGGTTGCCTGCATCTAGTTTTGAGCCTGGTTATCTGGATGCAAGATTCTTCATGCAGCCTGGCTCTAAAGATACGTAGAAAATAGGCGTATCTCTAGATGCAGCCTCGTGTTCTGCGCAAGGGGTCACTGTTAGCCACAATAGCAAACCATGCATGCGGTACCACGTGGGAATGTAAAAGTTTTTTTTCTTTTTTATTTATATCTTTTGATTAGCATCTCCGATTACCGAACTGATTTCAAAAATGGGTTCCTAACATTTTTTCGAACAAAACTAGATCACACTTGCTATATAAAATTTAAAATATTTAAATTCTAAAATACATGTCTACTAAACACTCAACCAAACACCGTCTCTGCATCTATGTATTCCGTATCCCATCAGCTTGGTTGAATCGAACGGACCAAGCTCGCAAGAGAAGGCAACCAAACAGCCCCTAAATGATCAAAGCCTGCCCTGGTCATTGTCGAGACTCGAGCCTAAAAATACCTGTGGAAGCCAGGCCAGGGGTCCAAATTTCGGCGAAATCTCGGATTTCGGACCCATCCGAGATTTAAAATCCCGAAAAATTCAAAAAAAAAATTCAAATCTCGGATTTCTCGGTGAGATTTGGTAGTTTTTTTGCCGGATTTTGATTTTTGTGCATTGTATTTGCTTGGGTTTAAGATCAAGATCATCCACAAAAAAATTCAAAAAGTTTAACATGTTTTTGATCATTTTTTGGTCGGTTCAATTTGTCGGTTAGGACTTTCCGATTTTTTTTAAAAAATTTTAATATTGATCATCTACTGAAAATTTTATAGGAATATTATGGATGTGTTAGGACCATTCACAAAAAAATTTAAAATTTTCTAAAGTGGTTTGAACTTTTTTAATACATAGGAACTTTTGTAGCATTGAAACAGCAGAGAGAAATGATATCTGATACTGACATTGATAGTTGGAATCAATCTGTGTATAACTATAAGAGAGAAGTGGAGTGAAAACAGTGGTACAAAAACCATTTCAAAATTATTGAATGACATATATTGAAAAACAAAATTTAAAACATAAGATAACATGTATTTATAAATAGATACAGTACTAACTCACTTATGTATATATGGCATTGATCAGGCCTTCATCAATTCAATCGCATGCACGTTATGCTAGGTCAGCGTTGAACTTCACATCACCAAACCTGGAGTAGAGCTCAATAGATCTTTTCTTACTGATCAAAACTCAAAACTGCAGGTGGTTTCAAAGAAAGAACCCCCCTCAATACATATGAACATATATAAAACTTTTCAAATGAATTGAAGTTTATTTGTTACATTTGAAAAATTAAAAACTGATTTTATATACGTTTTTTATCATGACTTTACCACTGTTAGATTTTTAAAAATTCCTCATGTTTGATCATCATCTCAAATTTTTATGAGAACATTAGTGATGTCTGAGGATCATCCAAAAAAATTTTCAAATTTTGTTGATTTCTTTTAGACCATTTTTCGGACGGTTCAATGTGGACCGAGATCTCGGATTTCCCAGTTGAAAAAAACCGGATTTGAAATTTGATTTTTGCATTTTGTCCAGATTTTATCCGAAATTTCGGCGATTTCGAATTTCGGCCACCTTCGAGATTTTTCCAAAAACGAGATTTATAACCTTGAGCCAGGCCCAGCGAGTTGGGCTAATCCTTGGTAAATCTTGTGGTGTTAATTACGTCAAACCGCAGATGCGTTTTCCGTGCCATACATGGGAAGGTGTACGACACGATCGTAGTAGTAGATGGTTGCACATCAGTCGGGCACTCGATTTGCCTTGATGTCTTTCCTTCGGAAAACCACCCAATAATAACTTCCAAAACGAGAATGAAAAGAATACTCGGACGGCACATATACAGAGGTATAGACGGCAGCTGTCTATAATATACCTTTATGTCATCTACAAACAGTACTAAAAATAACTTGTACAATAAGTTGTCTATAGAGCTGTCTGTAATGATCTCTCATATGATTAATAGACTGTCTCTACAATGATATGCACACTATAAAACTGTCTATAAGGCCGTCTGTTAATAGTAGACATCATATTTCTCTATCTTCCCTCTCTCTATTCTACATCATCTAAAATCTGATATGGTATACCCTTATAGACAGCTGACATGTGCCATATACATGCCCTATATGTACTCCATGTGGCACACCAGTGTTATATACGAGCACTTCCAAAACTTTAAAAAACGTCGTGATATTATCTTTTTATGTATCAAATTTGTTGACTGAAATTATTTTGATTTTAATGGTTTAAGATTTGTAAGACTTTAGAACTATTTGAGACTTTAGAACTACTAGTTACATGCCCGTGCATTGCTACGAAAAACAAAATTGATAACGAAAAATAAAGATTAAAAAATAAAAAAATTATTTCACAAGATCAAACATCTATCTTTAACGCTTCGCTTTGCTAAAGTCAAGCTAATTAAAGCAACGCTTCGTTTTTTGCATAGGGCAATTAAGTAGGGCAATTAAGCAGGGCAATTAATGACATGGGTAGAACTCACCACTGCCACCAACTGCTGCTTTATAATAGTAGAGATTTGTATGAAACTTTTAACAAATTTTGAATATATATATATATATATATATATATATATATATATATATATATATATTGAATTTATGAAGTTAGAAACTAATATACAAGACTATATAGCGCCGCTGCAATTTGGAATACGTGGTACTTATCCCTAGTTTAATTAGGAAAGGCCCCGTAATTAGGCTGTGAGTACGGTGGCATGCAGCGATTTCAGTATGGGTGGCGTCGGCACGCGACGAGCCGGGCAAAGCGCGGCGCCCCGCTTTAAGCTCTTTCCTCCCTTGGCACGCAAGGTGTCTCCGTCCCAATCGCATCGCATCCGTGTGGTGTGACTCCCGCAATTCCCCACCTTCGCCTACCGCTGCCGCTGCCGCTGCTACTGACTGCGGAGCCCTTCCCCAAGTCCAGCTCAGGCACAAGCGCGGGCGGGACTGAAGGTGCTGTGCTCGTCCAACTCCCGAGAACTCTTCTTCTCCTCCGCGTCTGCTCTGTTCTCTTCTTCTTGGTCGATGCTGGTTCGTGTTCTTTCTTTCGTTGCGGTGGGTTTCTTGATGATGTGATGGAGATCATGGATGCATCCAAGATCATTGGATCGCGGTGATCCGAGTGTTTGGGTCTCATATGCTACCTACCTATCTATCAGTCATCCTTTCGTTTTCTTTGTGGGGTTCTTGTTCTTGATGGTGCGCTGCGGTGACACTCCTGCTCCCGGATGGTGACGGCCCCAGATTAATTTTTTTTTTTGTCTGTTCTTGGGGTGGTGATGTCTCGGGTCCATTTGGCCGACCAAGGCGTCATGCACTGATTGGAGTGTTGAGGGGCCAACTAACATGAGCTCTTGAAAAATAACCGAGAAAAGAGGTGGGAAAGAATGCCTTGGCGCGTTGGGATTCTCCGAGAAGATCGATTCTCTTTCTCGAAAGAAGAAGAAGAACCTAAATTCTCCTCTTCTTTTCGTTTCCTTTTTTTTTCTTGTTTGAGTCATTCTTGCCGAGTAAATGATTTCTTGTGAAGCTGCTGTTTACGCATCTGTCGTTCATGTGCTTTCGATCTTTACCTTCATTGATTGTGCAAATGCGTAATCTTTCTGGTTGTCTGTTCAAATGGTGTTTCATGTTTCTCAGGGACTTTTTTTGTGTGTGTGTGTGTGTAGTGGGTTACAGGATGGGACTAAAGAAGGTGCTTCAGCTGTTTGGAGTAGTTAAGAAGAAGGATTCCAAGAAGAAAGGTGATGTACCTCGGCTCTTGTTTAATCAGTGGTATTTTCCCACCTCGGCTCTTGTTTAATCACCGGATACTTCCCTCCTTAGAAAGAATACTTGGCTTGTTCAATGGTGGTCTCTCTCATCTGATGCCATATGTTAATCTGTTGTGCACTACCACTATTCTTCATCAACTCTGTATTGCTAAGTACCCGATCTGCACCTCGGTTCCGCCCGCCGACGCCCACGCACCTCACTTCCACGCAAGGATGTGGCAAGAAGAGAACACTGTGCATATCTAGCCTCTGTACATCACTGCGCTGCACAGTGCACCGCGCCTTCCCTTGCTTTGGTTCTGTTCGTCGCTGCTGCTTGTCAGAGGTGTCACATCCTTCTGGGAGGCTCTTGCTTCTAGGTGAGGACAAGAGTTTTCTGGTGCGCGCTTTGCAGCCAATTTGAGTGCTGCAGCTGTAGATGCACACGATTGTGTTGATTTCTAATACAACTTTGCTGAAACATGGCCAATGCCAATCGAAGAACCTATTGGCTGCCAGTGTCTTGGAGCAGGAGGTTGTTTCAGCAAGTGATACTGAGTTGATTGCCATGGGTAAGATGCAAACTAGGTATTGAATTAGAAACGAGGGCAATTTGGTCCATGCGAAAGCGTATTAGGAGGAAATTGGTTTTAATCTCCGTAATGGCATTTCTCAAAGTAAACTCACGCTGTCGTGGTATATATTTCGAAGGGGAAACTATAGTAGCATTTTTCGGAACCGTGCACTCTATAAGTCTATAGTGGCATCTGTCGAATTTTCCCGAGACATAAAGCTTAAAGACGTTATCTTGTATGAATTAAAATAAAGGTGAACAGAGATTGATTCATTATATATCTTACTAGATGCTTATAGGCACACAACATAAACAACATTGTGGTGTGGAAAGTACGAATTCACATGAAACCATGTTCTGAAGTTTTCTAAATAAAACCCATTATCTATCAGAAACTTTTTTCTACTCTGTAAAGATTAGGCAGAGCTCCTGCTGTTCTTTAAAAAAAATATCTTTTTGTTCTTTTCTAAACGTTTTTTAATAAATGAATAATCTGTTTATGCAGGCAAGTCCATCGATCCTCTTTGGGAAGGTAGCTTTCCATGCCCAATGTTAAATTTTGTATATATTCTGCTTGTGCCTCATTAGTTATTTTTACTTTAAACAGCATCAGATAATATCTGAAAATATTCCCAGCCTCTGGCTGGTTTCAAAAAAAAAAAAAAAAAAAAGATAATATCTGAAAATGTCTATCCACTTTGTTTTGTTGGCAGTGGTTAGGAAAGTAAGCCTCTAGAATTGATGTAGGAGCCGTGACTCTTTAAGTCTTGACTAATAAATACTCATTGTTTTTCTTGCTGCATGCAAAAAATATGCATGATGGAGTTTCGTGGGGGGCTGAAGCACTGATTTAAGGAAGTAAATGGTAAAGTGCTCACAAGGGCAGATTTCTGCCATATATTTCGAATGTGGTATTCACTTCTGTAGGAAATTGCGACTATTTATAGTTTAATGCTACACTAGTTGTCTTTCACGCTGTAGGATTACTTTAAAATGGCACCCAACTTTCAAACTTTTAATGGGACAAGTAGCTGTCATTCGTTAGGATGGGAGTAACAGTTCAGATATGCAATTTCATATAGGCAGGGATCCCATCCTGTATCTCTGTCTTAAACTCTAAAGTAGATATTTGGTGATAACATAACTATTTGACATCATTTAACCAGTCTCCCGGATTTCAGCTGCTGCTCCACAGTCCACTGTAAATGTCAATGCGAATAACAGTCTTTTGGATCCCTGTTCAATTGGGACCGGTACTGTAGTATCACTCCAAAAACTTGAGCCTGAGTGTTTAAGTATCATCTCATCGATGACAAGGACAGAACATGGATCTGACACTGGTGATTACATGTTGTTTAACCAATTTGATGTCATTCAAGATTACTCGGATCACCACTACGCAAAGCATTCACCAGGGAAGGTATGCTACACTATTTCTTGAATTCTATTTCTGGTGTTAGATCCAACTGTAAATTAATTTTCCACCTCCAAATACGTGACCAGACAACCAAAGATTGGGTGAAGACAATCCAAAATGAATGGAAGCTTCTACAGAAAGATCTACCTGGTCAGTACATTTTTGTTATGGAAGTGACAATAGAGCACCTAGGTGCTCTTTAGTCTTATAGAGCTCCCACTTTTTCTTTTATAGAATAATCTTAGAAACCTTTTGTCTTCTATTTGTGACATTTACCACTAAATTATGTCGTGTAACTCAAGAAATTACAAAATGCAACTAAAAAATAATAGTTATCTTCTACATTTTTAATAAATTACCAGACCAAGTCACACCAATTGGACCCTAAGTTAACATCGATAGTATAACAAATTACCACCATAAGTTCAAGATTACCATCAATTTTGCGGATATGAAAAAGATCAAAAGTTTCCATAATTCAAACCCTAAGTTACCATTATAATTTAAAGAAAGTACCCAGAGTTCAAAATTACCATCACTTCTGTGAATATGAAAAAGTTCAAAGCTTGTCGTCAGGTGCGCTTAAGTTACCATCTGCAAATTCAACAAATTACCAACCTATAGTTCAAAAATTACCAACCATCACTTTGTAAATTTTACAACTTCAAAATCACCATCAGCTGACTTCTAAGTTAACACCTACATTTCACAAAATTATCACACCAAAAGTACTATTTGTTTTCATCAAGATGAACGAGGATCAACACTATAGGCCAACAATATTGCCACCTGAGTTTATAATTTACCATTATTTTGTGAGTTTGGGTAAATAGTTTAAGAATTAAAATCGGTTATATTATAAATTTTATTACATGCAGTTCAACAAATTACCACAATAGTTTCAAGAATTTACTATCATCTTGTGTGTTTGTAGTTCCAACACCATGAGCGCCCCTAAAAGCTGTCACATACATGATTTTTAACTGAGAGAGATCTCAAATTTTCTGACGATCTTCCTCTCTACGCTTCCCGGGAGGGAGGAGTAAACTTGGTGTGGGTCTTTTTGGCGGTGACTTTATTGTATTAAAAAATGTATAGGGAGGGAAGGAAGTAATGGCAGGATGTGATGTAAGAGGTTGTATGAACGCTACGTCGTATGAACCACTGGCTTGTTTGCTGTTGTCACACTGTCCCCAGGGTTAGAGCCCATCCAAGCCGTCCTGTGCCTAGGCACACGATAGATTTCGCGTTTTTTATATGATAAATCGGTATGCTTATTTTCATGATTTTATCAAACAATCAGTTCATTGATGGTGAATGGCGTTTAGTGGTTGTTTATTGTTGTCACCAAACTTTTTATGCTGATTATATCCGATAAATTTTCCCTGTCAAAAGAAAGTACATTAAATCTTTGTTAACTTCATGGTAGTGTCACAATACCATATCTGGAATTGATTAGGATATACTCGTTGGTTCTTATGATTTGCTTGTGTGGTTAGGAGTTTTGACATGCTGTTCAGGCCCAAACTAGCTCGTGACATTGTTCATACTTGTTAATGCACTAATGTGCCACAAAATGTAACTACAGAAACTTCAAAGGAGTTACTGTTGTGCCCATACTCCGTACAGTCATTGCTCTCTGTATTTGTTGACCCTTTTCATATAATCTTATCATAGCGGATATAGTGTTTTTTCAGAAAATAATATTTTATATTTGGAAAAGATGGGCAACTATCAAATTATGTCACTAAGGCAAAGCTAATGTGTCACGTGTCATTTCATATGGTTGACATTTGCGCCTGTGATCTTTCTGTTATGTTTATTCTGGAGGATTTGTACCTGAAACCAGTTGATTTCTTTTATTTTATTACTGGTAACTTGGATCTCAGTTTGGTTTCAATTATGCAGGATCTGTATATGTTAGAGTTTATGAGGATAGGATCGATCTACTTAGGGCTGCTATAGTTGGGCCTGCTGGAACTCCGTATCATGACGGCCTGTTCTTCTTTGACATTCGTTTTCCTGCTGAATACCCACGATGTCCACCAGTATGTAACCTCTTCACAATGACACCCGCTTTCCCCTTATTTTTCTATTGGCATCACCATCAATGCAGTCTCTTAACAAAAACTCATCCAATATGTACAGAAAGTTCATTACCATTCAGGTGGGCTTCGGCTAAATCCAAATTTGTATGAGAGTGGAAAAGTTTGCCTTAGCCTTCTGAACACCTGGTGGGGTACTGGATGTGAGAGGTGGGGCAAGTCAAATTCCACCATACTGCAGGTGTTGGTCTCCATCCAAGGCCTTGTGTTGAATGATAAACCATACTTTAATGAGCCAGGCAACAAAAATTCGGCTAATACACCTGTTGGTGAAAAGAATTCCTTGGCATATAATCAGACTGCCTTTCTACTATCCTGCAAGACAATGTTGTATTCACTTCGGAAGCCTCCAAAGGTAATTACAGAATCCCTCATCTCTTTGCAAGGTAAAAGTGGTATCTTGGTTAGTCTTCGTGCTGATAAAAAACAAAGAAGATTCTCAGCTGTGTCATGTTGCAGCATCACTTATACACTTGTCCAAAAAACAAATTGTATAGATCAAAAAGCACCTAAATTAAAAATGTATGCAAATCAACTCCTACAGACCTTAATTGTTTCAAAATGCCAGTTTTTTTAGTTCTTTTACAGTGCACAACAATGAATATGAACCGTTCATTGCCTTTAAGCCAAAGGTTAAAAATAGATTAGATCAAGTTATACTACCATGTGTAATATATGTAGTAAAATGTGAGGAGGGGTAGAATGATAAAAAATTTCAATACAGCGGATGGGTAAAACGGTAAATGAATTTTTTCACCCACCCGAAGCCCATTTCATCATCCCCACCGTAAGCCCTCCCTCTGTCAGTGCATCGCGCATCAGAGGACCTCGACAACTCGCTAAAATTACGTTAATACCCTTTTAAAATGTAATATTTTTATTTGTAAAAGTCCAAAATACCCCACCAAATCAATGGTTAGATCTAATTTATACTACCATAATATACTACAAGTATAATCCACTGTAAAAGAACATAATGAAAGCACCTTGTTGCTTATAATTTTTGATCGATCTGACAAACAATTTGGGATCACTAGAACATCCTTGTAGCTTAATTATGTTCTGATCACACCAGCTGTACTTGTTATCACCTGAACGTTTTTAGTTGTGAAGTGCTTTCCGAAAGGAAATATTTGTTGACCAGAATTTGTGGGTTTTCCGAATGTTTAAAGAATAAAGACACCCATTATTTTTTTTCATGTTTCTTACATGAACCTGGTAATGATGTGCCCAAAGATTGACGTCAGCTTCGGCAAACGAATGTTGAATAAATCGAACAAGAAAATGAGTCTCTGAAATATCAACGAAAGAAAATGAGTCCTACGAGTGTTTAAAGGCAGCTGCAGCCCTTGTGGACATGAATGCTAGTACATGGCAAAAATACATCCTTCGGTTTTGCACCTCTTGCGCTATTCTTTATGCCACTGAACTCATTCTTTTCTTTCGTTCGCTGTAGCATTTTGAGACCCTTGTTGTGCGCCACTTCACTGAGCGTGAGCGTGTCATTCTGGATGCATGCGATGCATACATGTCTGGCGCAGTTGTTGGATCATCTGTCGGGAATGACACCAAGTATCCCTGTGACAAGTGCTTTGCTGATTTCAAAAGGCCACTGGAGCTGTACACTGAACATCTCACAAAGGAATTAGCTGCAAACAGAACTTGCTTGCTGGAACCGAGAAGGGACTCGTCAGCTGCAGATGAGATCGTGTCTACCAGCGAGAATTCTTTTGTCAGAACACCTGCCGTTGCAATTCACCTGCCTAACTGAAAAGTGAAAGGGTGTATAGATCATCATACACGTTATATATCCTGTTTAGGATTTTGAAGGTTAACTACACCATCCTTGCAGTGCTCAGTACCTGCCAGTCGTTAACCATTTCTGGTGATGGCACATCTGTTTTATGATCAAAATTTGGTCCCATTCTGTATCTTGTTTTCTACCTACTTTATGGTTTTTATACACGTGACTTGTGCATCTTTTCTGCATGACATGGTCATAGAACCTGTCGCACTAGCTTCAAGCCCTGTATGAAGATGACCATAGAACCTGTGGCACTTTGATGATCACCAACACAAATTGATGTTCTTTCCAACTCAGGACAGGATTTTTTTTTTTTTTGGAGTGTATAGGCATCATCGGGATGTTTTTGTCCCAAAAAACATCCAAATTTTGAACCGTACAATCAAAACACGCATCCGTCTACATCCATCCAATCAAAACCTAGCAACCCACTTCGAATTCAGGGGGACGTGCATTGATTTCAAAGCAAATCTAATGGTCAAGAATTTAGATGATGGTTACTAAAAGAAAACATTAGGGTGAAAGTTATCAAAAACCCATTTTTTAACTTAATTAAATGAGCGAAGTTGCAAGACTGGTGCACATGCTCAGGGGCAACCTTGCAAGACGAGACTATTGCAGGCTCAGTCGTGCGAGCAATCTTCAGTCAAAGAGAGATTTAAATAACAAAAAAATTGTACGAACTAAAGCATGAAGCTTGGTTGCAGATCAAACTTGATCAGATTGCAAAGACTTGTTGATCTTGCTCACGAGGGAAGTTTTATCAGCACATCTATAGTGAAGGAACATCTGCTTCCGACAGTTTAGTTGCAAACGCCAGAGGTACGTACAAGGCTTCCATAATTCATTAGCAGCTGTTAGCAAACGAGTAATCGCGTTCTGCGTCTGTACAGGAAGTATACCGGGATTCCAAGAATCATGTATGGTAAGGAACATCACAGCAGTAAAAGAGGATCAGGAGCAATGGCAATTGACAGCAATACGGAGATCTGTTGTACCTTGGTGTTCAGTCCTAGAGATACTCAAAACTGACGGAGTGCAGTCCTAGAAGTACTCAAAATCGACGGAGGAATCGCTCGCGGCCGGCTTGGCCGCTGCGGCACCTGCGGATAAGCTAGCCGGAGTAGTCGCCGGTGCACTCTCCGGCGCCTTCTTCTCCTTGGCTACGAGATGTCTGAAGTCTACAGGGTCAGGAACCGAAGGTGGATGAGCACTCCTGACGAGCGCCCAGTTCACCCCCTCAAAGAACGGGTGCTGCTTGATCTCAGTGGCGCCCCTCTTGAACGCGATCCTCTTCTGGGGGTCCTTCACCAGCAGCCCTCGGATGAGGTCCCGCGCGACTGCGCTCACCGGCGGCGGGCCGTCGGGGAACCGCAGCGGCTGCTCCACCACGTTGCATAGCGTGGCGCGGTTGCTGTTGCCCTTGAACGGCGTCACGCCGTGCAGCAGCTCGTACAGGAAGATGCCGAAGGTCCACCAGTCCACCGCGCTGCCGTGCCCCTCCCCTCGGATGATCTCCGGCGCGAGGTACTCGTGGGTGCCGACGAACGACATCGACCGGGCGTCCGTCGGCTCGGCGTTGAACTCGAGCAGCGACCCGTTGAGGCCGAAGTCCGACTTGGTCTTGCGGTTCCTCTTGGGTAGTATGCGCGGGAAGAAGGCCGACGGCTGGATGCAGCCCTGGCTGACGCCCTCGTTGCCGCCGAGGCCTTTCTCGACGCCGTTGGCGCCTGCGTGCACCGACGAGGACTTGACAAGCGTCGGGCTGACAGAACACCTCAGTGACAGGTCGAAGTCGGACAGCATGATGTGCCCTCCATCTCGGACCAGGACGTTTTCAGGCTTCAGGTCTCGGTACACAATGCCCAGCATGTGGAGGTACTCAAGCGCAAGCAACACCTCGGAGGCATAAAATCTACGCACGCAACAACAACAAAAGAAAGAACTCGATCTGATCGGCAAATGCTATACGTCGGTCTGCAAAAGCTGTATGTACGGAGCAGTGACAAAAATGGCTTGGGATCCGAATTAATGAACTAACCTGGCCGCCTGCTCGTTGAAATGCTTGTTGGGCTGCTTCTGTCGAAGCGAGTGGAGGTTGCCGCCGCAGCAATACTCCATGACAAGGCAGTAGAACTTGTCGGTCTCGAAATGGGTGTAGAGTGTGGGCAGGAAGGGGTGATCAAGGAGGCCGAGTATCTCCCTCTCGGTCTGTGCCCGGATCAGCTTGTTCCTGCTGATCAGTGACTCCTTGTCCATCACTTTCATGGCGAAGAACGCGTCTGTCCCCCGGAGCTCCACAAGGTAAACGCTGCCAATGTCCCCGTACCCGAGGCGCTTCAGAAGCCTGAAGTGGACTAGGCTGAGAGGGGAGTCCCTGGAGCTGGCCAGTTGGACGGCCTCCCACCTGCAGTCGCCGCCGGTGTGCCTCTTGGCCTGACCGAAAGCGCAGCTATCCAAACTGTTACTTCTGGTGCTGTCGAAGCTGCCTTGACTGACGGTCACCCACGAATCGCTGGGTTTCTCGTCCTCGCTCTTCATGCCTCTCGATGTTGTTTCGGATGTTGTCGTCGGCACGGGATTTGTTACGCCGTCTGTCTCCGGACCTGGGATTGTTTTGTCAGCTGGATCCGCTTTCTTCTTGTGACGTGATTTCTTATCACAAGGGATTTGTGAGTGCGCAGCTGGTTTGGATGATGCGGTTGGATTGGCTGACACACCTGATTGATTTCGCTGTAAGGTGCCATTGGACTCGGTATTGAAATCCATTTTGTCATTCACGGTGGACAGCTTGTTGTATGACATGGAGTGCATCTGAAACTTCACAAGGTACTTCATTTGGACAGTAAAAAAATGGGTAAGAATGGAATCGTTAGCTATACTTTCTATAATCGTATATTTTTTATATAACTCTAATATCTATATAGATTAATATTCACCGTTATAATCTGGTCCTACCAAAAATAAGTGGTGGAGATCCTTGGACTCTTTCTTTTAATCTAAACCGTTATAACCCGGATCCGCTAGATAGACAGTTAGATATTTTCTTTTAAAAAAAAACATCCGATGGTGGAGATCCTTCAACTTTCTTTTAATCTAAGCCGTTATAATCCGGATCCACCTAGATTAAGGGCCAAATGTTATGCTTTTATGTGAGAATTTCTAGTATATTTCTCTTTTGTTCTTAGCAACTCTCATGAGCTTTTAATATATAATAGATAGATTATGCATATCCATGCAGGAGTTTATTTTACTATCTTCTGCTAGACGCTAGTTGTTCCATTCCATAAAAGACTGAAACAACACAATTTATTCCAGATGAATTACTTACGAGATGCAACTCTTCACAGGCAAGACCAATGAACAAGCACATATGCAAGAACAGTAGTGCACATGCAGAAAATGCGCATATAGATCATTTAACTATGTGAATTCCCAAAAGGATTTCTGCATCTGCCTATCCCCTGTCTCAACTGTAACATATTTTTTTTGGCCATCATGGCATCATTTAAGTATCGGACCAAACAGGCACACTTAAAGATCTAGAATACAAAAGATGTGGCACATAGCATAAGTTGAGCAAACATCTCGAAGCCACAGAAAATAGGAATATATGTTTGTGTTTTCTTTAAGGTATAAATAGCAAATTGGCCGGGCCAGGAATAATAAAAGGAACACCCATACGTAATTCTTTGACTTGCTTTGAACAGCACAGGCACAGCATGGGAACTAGCATGTCGGCATGATCATGCATAGACCTACTGAACAATTGTAAATGAACTATGGCATCAATCAAATTGAAGTACTGAACCAAGCAGACGGATAATTCTCAGCCTTACAATGCATGGAAAAACTAAGCATCCTCCGGTTGTAAATTTAACAATTAGGCTCCACCAAATCGTACTCATTAATTGGAGCTGGAGCACAATGGAACAATAACACGGTATCTGATCAGTTCTTTCTCCTCCTAGAAAAGAAGAACAAACCTAAACGGGGGGACCAGACCAAACCTCGACGAACGCCAACGCGGCCGCACGCCTTCAAACGCCACGCAAAGAATTAAACCGTCTCGAAAAAAGAGAGGCGAAGGTGCCTTTCCGTGGATGCGAACGACATTGCGAGGGGAATCGATCAGCAGAGGCCTCCGCCGCACGAGGTGACCGAGTGTTTCGCCGGTGGGGGAGGCAATGCGATCTGGAGGGAGGCGGGCCTCGTGGGGTGGCGAGGGGAAGGCGCGTGGAGCGGGGAGCAAGAAGGGATGGAGCGGACGAGAGGAGGCATCGCCTAAATTTAAGAGGCGCGCGCTCGTGCAGTGCAGCAGGATCCGAGCGGGAGGCGTGCGGCTGTGTAAGGTGGCGACGGCCTGAGGAGACGGGAGGGGCGGTGCTTCCAAGGCCCCGGCCTGGAGCCTGAACCGGCATTGGGAATGGAATGGAGTGCCGTGTGTGTGATGCAAGTTTGGAAATTAAGAACAAGACACGCACTCCGGCCCTCAGGGTGTGTACTATAGTTAGCCGTTTATATATATGTTTTTATCACCTAAGAGTTTTATTGACATGGGGGAGAAAGAATATAGTTGATTCTTTGTAAAAAAAAAAATTATATAGACAATATAAAACACCATTGTATTATTTATTTTCTATAATAAATACTTTTTCATGTTATAATTGGAAGGTTGTGGGATCTCATAGAGAACGTGCATTAAGATATCATTTATTGTAAAAGTTATTTTTAGTTCTCATCTTTAGATAACATGTACGTAGGAGTATATAATCAACGGTCGTCTCTACTATTGTACACGATCTTTTATCTTGGGTTGATTTGCTTCGATGGCATGTGTCCAAATTAGGGAAAGAGAGACAAAATCAAGAGAGTAGAAGCACAAAATTGAGGGCCTACCTACCTACCAAGTACCACCCACCTTGTGCTCTCCGGTGACCTCTTCTCCTCCAGTAACAACAAACCTGTGATCGGCAGGTTAAGTTTTATGTGTTTAGTGCCAAGATTTCTGACCATACCTCTAGGCAACAGGCAAGATCGGTGATGGGCGGGACTAGGTCAACCAGTGACAGCAATAAAGTTAGGTTTCAGGAGAAGTGAAAGAACAGGGGATGCGCCTAGAGGGGGGTGAATAGGCGATTACAAAATTATACCCAATTTAAATTAATCTATCAGAGATAATGCGGAAGCAATTGAGATAATTAAGTTTTGCAATTTAAATAATTCAGCCCGAGATACCAACTCTGAGACTCGATATTTAGTCCGGATACTCGTATGTCCTGATACTCGGATCAATATACCGGATACTCGGGTTACTGTTCGGCCGAGCAGAGAGACAATAAATTGAAGCGCTTCTTTGATTCTAGTGATACAAATTACTCTACTGCAATGAATCAAGTATATTAGCAAGAATAGATGCAGTAGAGACCATCTAATTGATCTAATCACAAGAATCGAAAGCAAGGTAAGCGGATGAGCAAAAGAGTAAACCAAGTAAGGAAGGAGACACGAAGATTTTATCCCGGTTCGGATCCTTGAGGGGATCCTACGTCTCCGCTGAGGCGGCTCGGTCACACTTGAGCCGGGTCTCTTTCAACCCTCTTCCTCCCTGTTGCACAATGCACTCGCCGGTCTTCACTTCTTTGATTCCTTTCCTTGCGGAGGCGGAATCGAACCTTCACAAACCTTCGGTGGCCTTCCACACAAAGCTTGGAAGCTCACCGGCAACTCCTAGCCGTCTAGGAGACCTCAACCTCCAAGAGCAACAAATGCTCCCGAAGAACTCACTTAGAGTCCACCTCAAGTGCTCAACACACTAAACACATTCAATCCAATCACTACCCACTCTCACACCCAAACCTTCACTCAAAAGGGATCACTAAGATCTAGGGTTAGAGGGGATTTTGGGAGCTCAAGATCACTAAGAAGAACACCTCAAAGCACCAAGGATCTAGCTCCACTCCTCAAATCAATCCTCAATCCAAACACCTCTCTCCACTACCCAACCCTTCACAAAAGGGGATCACTAAGATCTAAGGAGTAGGGAGGAGTATTGGGGGCTCAAACACTCACAAAGAACACCTCTAATACCCAGCAAAAACCTCCCCAACAGCTACTTTGAAGTGGGCAAGAAGGGGGCTTTAAATAGAGGAACCCCAAAAACTAGCCGTTGGGACTGACCGGGCAACCCGAGACTCGGATAATTAACCCGACACTCGGATCATCCGGACACTCGGATAACCCGAGACTCCGGGTTAAATGTTCGGATACTCCGGATCTCCCAGTGAGACTCAAGCACTCGACTAAAACGGGCATAACTTTTGATCCCTGACTCGATTTCGGCGACCCGGACTTTTCGGAAAGCTATGAACGGTGGCTATCCAACTAACAAGGTCTCACTACCCAAATCTCAAAGGATAAAATCAGATTGCACAAAGAATCCACAAGGAGACCTCAAATTCTCACTTTCCGAAACCAACAACACTTCTATCCCTCACACCAACCCACCTACACCTAGGTGAACAAAGTGTGACTTGGGTTTCTCAACCTTAGACAAGGATAGACCACTTTTGAGCACTTGAGACTTATCTAAGTGATTTCAACGATTGCATCCCTCTTAATAGTACGGCAATCCTTAGACTCAAATTTAACACAAAATCTAAGTCTTACACTAAGCTTACATGCCGACTTCTTCCGGATGCACGGTGCATGATGACGCTTCCACAAAGATTGATGACGCCCTTCGTCTTGTCAACCTCGACGCGATTCACCTCATGAGACTCTCGTCTTCTCCGACCTTGACCTCGATCATCACCAAGACGATCCTCACGCCAAGTCGTTCTTGACTTAGTCCTCAGCTCTTGGTGACACCGCCGTCTTATTTGACTTTGACTCGCTTGTCATCCTTCAAACCATCTTGGTCATCATACACACAGCTTTGGGACCTAACTCTTATCAAAGCACTCAGCAAACATATTAGTCCCACAAGCTTAAAGATATGAATTAGAATTAAGTGAGTGAGATGAAATTCAACAAGTGTTTCATATAAATAGGCATGATATCAACGGAAACACTTGACATAAGAAATGTTCTCTACTAAGTGCGGCATGATGAATATGTGATTGATCTAACTGCACTAGAGAGATAATTGCCAATATGAAGAATCAATTAAATCATGGCAAGGACCACAGACTTTGCTTAAATGAAGCACATGATAGAATATACACGAATTACACATGTGCAAACAATATTTGGAATGAGAGTAAATAATGTGATCCAATTCTAGATTAAACTTCACTAAGAGAGGTGCATTAGAAGATACACAACTAAGACATGTATGCACCAAGTCAATATGAAGCAATGAAGTTTAACACTAGTTAAAACATGCATATTAAAAAAAACAAAGCACATAATGAACTCAAATGAATATATATATATGCACAAGCAATTATGACATGAATCAATGTGCACATATGAAATCAACAAGTTACTTAGAGTTCAATATGCATTTGCTAAAGAGGAATGCAATGACAAATATGGAAGGAATACCGAGATTGCATACCTCATTTTTGCTTAACCATCCCAATTGATTTTCCTCTAAAATAGATGAGACTAATATTCAACTAGGCAATAAACATGTTAGTCTCATAACAATATAAACATATTAGAGGTTTGTCATTTGTTAAACACTAAGTTAAGCATTTGTACAATTACATTGATTGACATTACATGCGTTTGTCATTAATCGTTTATCATTAATCACCAAAACAACATAAGTGCCTAGATGCACTTTCAAGAAGCAACATCCGTAAGCGAGGAAGAGGCTGTAGAATGTTGTCGTAGCTATGGCACCAGTGGCTGTGGTGGGCTCTGATGAAGGGGACGGGCAATAGGGTGGCAGCGATAGAGATGAGTTTTTCTAAAGCAGTGCCTCTTCTTCAAGAGGTAGGCTAGAGGTTCATGCTTTGTGGGGAGCAGGGTTCACCTTTTCGTCGAGATTCGTCGAAAATCGACCGTACCGCTAGGGTTTGGTATAAAAAACCGGTCGATAAACCGGTCCGATTCAAAAAAAAATTCAAAAAAAATCGAAAATTCGAAAAAATTTGCGTGTCAAAAACAGGTCGAAAATCGGTGAAAATCAGTCGATTTTCGTCAAAAATCGCTACCAAAAGTCGACCGCACAAAAAGTTCAACATGGTTGTCGAATTTCCATCGAAATCGTCGAATTTCGACGATTTTTGAATTTTTTTTCAAAAAAATCTGGTTTTTAAATTTTTACGATTTTCGGCTTGATTTTTGCGATTATCAAATTTCACTGTTCATTCGAAAATCAGCAAAACGAAATGGTGAACCCTGGTGGGGAGAGGGAGAACCGGAGAAGGGCTTATTCACCAATTTGTTGTGCCGTGAACGATGACCGGTCAGGGGCCCTATGAGGTAGTTTTCTTTAAGGACAAGTAGTTATTTATATTTTGACCGATGTTAAATATAAAATAAATAAGAGTTCAACAGTATATACAAAATTAGAGCCCACTAACCCAATAACAGACGGCTATTCTTCCGCCTATTTTGTAAAGTTTGAGAGAACTAATGAACCCTTACGAAGGAAATAAATATATCCTATGAGCCATCCTTACCTTTAGGTTTTTTTAAGAGCAAATACAATAAGATCACCTTAGCTTACTGTTAACTCTGTATATATCATTTCTGTCGTCTGTGGAAGAGTGAGAAAGGAAGAGA
Organism: Rhipidocladum racemiflorum; assembly: GCA_036346355.1. Taxonomy (NCBI): domain Eukaryota; kingdom Viridiplantae; phylum Streptophyta; class Magnoliopsida; order Poales; family Poaceae; genus Rhipidocladum; species Rhipidocladum racemiflorum. The sequence goes on along the minus strand of CM070570.1, from coordinate 11,064,173 downwards.
GAGAAGAGAGATGTCTCTTATTTATTAGTAGCCAGTTTTACACAGGAGCATATGTAGATTATTTATGTACAAGAGAGAAGAGATGGTTATTGCACAACATCTAGAAATACACACCAGCCTTTTGCTTACTCTAAATAACATGGATAAAAAATAGAAGAAGTAGTGGAGCTTACTATTGCACTTGCTCTAAAAGTCGGACTCTTTCGAATCATGACATGTGGTCACACAAAGAAGTTGATTTATTCTGCCATGTGTCATGAGACGACCTCTTTGGAACTCAGAAATGCAAAAAAAAAAGGAAAAGGATAAGGAAAACACACACATGGTTTGATAAGAATGCAAGTGTAAAACAAAGAGTTGGAAAACACAGGAAAATAACAGGAATGTCCTTTTTGGACAGGTTGTAGAAAAAACATAGGAAAACCGTCTCGATTCTACACAAATGAGTGAAAAAAAGAGGTTGGGGTGAATTTTTTTTGTCCCATGAAATTTTTATGGAACTGTAGGAATGCTACAGTATTCTTACGGAATTTCATGGGCTCATTCATGCGTTCCAAAATAGTAGGAATAGGATCGAATTCTGTAGAAATTGAATTCCTCGGAAATTCCTTCGATCCAACAAAGGGCTAAGTTAGCCCTTTGTCTAAAAAAATTGAAGTTAGCCCAGCTGCGTTGTGGTCTTGTGGAAACAATGGGCAATGGTTGGATTGAGTTGTGTTTGGTTATGACTTTAATTAGGTTGGGCTGGGGCTAAGATTATTAGATGGGGTTTGTGCCCTTCAGTTTGATTAAATGAGTAGGATCGACTTAGGTCGGCCCATCCAGGCTATGGAGAGTCTGACCGTGAATCGTGCATGTGCACACGGACCCATTTTCCCGGTCCATCAACAGCTAGAGCAACCCAAGTATCTGGCTGTTGGATTTTTTGGGGGAAAAAAGTGTATCTTGTTTGGATGATGCTTGAGCCTAGCCGAACCGACCCAAAACTAGAGAAGGACTCATCCACAGAATTTGAAAAAAAAAGGCCGAGGGGGGGGGGGGTATGTTTGTTGATCTTGACATCCAGTCTAGTATAGGCCCAGTTCTTTTCAGCTTCTGGATTATGGGAGAAGCTGCTTCTGATTATGGGAGAATCAAACCGAGTTAACTATGACTTCTAGGTTTCGGACCGAGCTAGCAAGAATCTGTGAAAAGCATATTTCAGCCAGATTCTGATTCTCAAAAAAGCTGTGCAGAATCTTCCCGTTCGGCAAATAATCCGCTTTTTTAAAAAAACAGAAGCTGAAACGAACGGGGCCATAGGCATTTTGCAATGTTTCGAACTCGCGAGGTAGACGGCGAGGTCTCGCTTTCACCCACGGCCGTCAAGATGGACACAACGGCATGCCTATACTATCACCTGGAGGGCGGCGGCATCGACTACTGCTGCCGTTCAAACTCGTGGGCATGCTCACTCTTCTCCATTCGGCTGGCTAGCGCCCTCCCGAGTCCCAACTCTCCCTAGCAACGTCGGGGTGCAGCCGTACGCTGGCGAGCGACAAATGAAATATCCCAACATTTCAAAAGAATTTAATTTGTTTCCTTTTTGGTTTTTTGTTTGATTTTTTTTCGGAGTTTTCGGTTTTGAATTACGCGTTTGGGCCATTCCTTTGCAACTGGGCCTTCCGACCCAGGCCTGCTCCGCATGGCCAATCGGCCCAGCAGCGCCGATTCGTTTCCCTCGCTTCGATAACGCCGCGTCTGCGTCGTGCCGCGTCGCCACACCGCCAGCCGCGACGCCGCCACTAAGCCGCCGCTTACCGCTTTGCCGCTAACCGTGGCCGCTGCCGCTTTGGCTGGCGCTGGCCGCCGCTGCCGCTTCGCCGCATCTCTCCTCCCACGATGGCTATAAAAGCCCGAGCTCGCCCGCCTTTTCGCCTTGCTCAGGTGAGCTTCTCCTCCGCCGCCTCTGTGCTCAGCCATCGCTGCGTCTCCGTCGAACCCTAGCCGTTGCGCCAACCGACTCCACCGGCAGCTCCCGCGACGCCTGGGCCCGCCTGTCATTGCCACCCCCCTTCGCTGGGCCGGCCCAGCGCGCCAGGTCGCTCACGTGCGCTCGCGCCATGGGCCATGTTGGGCCGAAAGCCGTTTTACTATGCAACCCGTTATCCTTTTTAATTCTTTTTCTTTTTAGGTTTATTAAATAATCCAAAAATCCGTTTTAAATTCCAGAAAAGCCCCCAAAATCCTAAAATACATATTCTTGACCGTTTCGACCCACTGAGTCCAAAAATGGCCTCCGCTCCGCCATCTGAAGCTCCCAAAATTCTCGAAATGCCCATTTTGCCCTCTAACTCTCTCCCGGCCCGTTTTCGATTTTCGTTTTCGTTTCTGTCCATCGTTTTTCGTTTATTTATCGTCGTTCGTTCTTTTGCACTAAAACCGTCCGTTGAGCAGTTCGAGGAGCATCAGCAGGAGCCGGACCAGACGGAAGCTAAGTACGACTACGCCCTAGATGACCCCCTAGCTCAGCAAGGCAAGCCGCACGTCTTTGAACATGTTGAACCCAAGTATTCCTGATATCGTAGTACTTATTTTCTACTGTATTATTTTAATGGTATGTTGAAGTATTGAAAATCGATATGTTGGAATGACATGATACTTAGTTAATGTCGAATTGTTCTTAAGCCTCCTTGGCATTGTTAGGCCTTGTTAAATCCTTGAATAACCCTAGCTATTAATTATGCAATTGTGGTTAGATATTAATCTTATTAATTTCACTCAAATTCTTTAAAAAGAGAAAGAAAATTATGGCGAGCCGCTGGCTCAGAGTTTTATGAAGTGCTACAGTCAGGGGGAACAGTATTTGACTAGCCACGAGGTGGATGTGAGTCCGATTCCCGGCTGATGATTAATGCCATGGTTGGTTTGGATGGCTTGTATGTGCAAGTACCAGGTGGGTTTGTGATTGTATGGCTTGATCTTTGGTAAATTAAGGTTGAAACCCCTTGAGCAAAATACTTCTGAAGTGGACAGAGGGTTCCCGGCAGCTAATCTTCCTAGGTAGCTGTTGTGGTATTTAGATGTGCCCCTTGAAAGTGCATCTAGGTCCCTTAGAATGTTTTGGATGATTAATGACAAGCGATTAAGGGACTAATGGGTTCAATGAGTTAATGAACAGGTGAAAGTCCCGAAGCAAAAAGGATTTACAGAAGTTGACGTCCTTCAAAAAGTGAAGGAAAGAAACATGACGTCATATCGATGTAATTCACATTTTTATTTGGTCATAGGTATGCCATACTATTAAGAGGGATGCAACTTAGTCAATCTAGGATAAGTCTCTTTGCTCAGATGAATGCCTACTAATTTTTGTCGATAGACACGAATCGTAACACGCACACCGAGTAGTTTTCATCCCTATACATATCGGAAGTTCCGATGTATCGAATTATCCGGTGTGAGTGTTTTGTGCACTCTCTGGATACATCGGATATTCCGATATGATCATCGGAAGTTCCGATATGTGTTTAAAAGCTTTAGGGTACCCTCTGTCCACTTCAGAAGTTCCGATGCTTTTGATCGGATGTTCCGATCCATATAAGATCTGTAAAAGGGTACTCTCTGGATAGATCGGAAGTTTCGATATGCACATCGGACATTCCGATACTGACTTGGAATTGTTTTGAAAATGCTTTTCAAAAGTCGCTCTATAGACACTTCGGACATTCTGATCGTAAATATCAGAAGTTCCGATGTATGGTTTTCGACCGTTTAAACCAGTTAAATTTTTGGAGAATTAGACATATCGGATGTTTCGATGGGTTCATCGGAAGTTCTGATATGTGGCTGAGTGGAGGAATAACAGCTAGTTTTTTCCCATTCCTATATATACCCCTCCACCCCCTTAAATGTAGCTAGAGTTTTGGGTGTGGTTTCTCTTGAGCATTAAACACACTTCTTGAGTTGTTCTTTCTTTGTTTCCTCTTTGATCTTAGTGATCAAACTAAAGAGTGAGGGTTGAACAAGATTTGAGCCTAGAACACGAGAGAGACATTCTTGAGCATTAAGGATCATCTCCAAGATTGGGATCAAGTTGCATTTATTACTCTTGGAGGTTAAATGATTCCTAGACGGCTAGGTGTCACTCACGAGCTCCCGAAGATTGTGGGTAGCCGTGAGAAGTTTGTGAAGGACAATTTCGCCTCCGGAAGGGAAGAATCAAGAGTGAAACGAAATCTCAAGTGTAACCGAGGTTTGGGAGGAAAGGGTTGGAATAGACCCGGCTCTTTGTGAGCTTCCTCAATGGAGACGTAGGATCCCCTCAAGGATCCGAACTTCGGGAACAAATACACTTGTTTATTTGTTTGATTTATTTCTTGCTCATTGTGAATCACGTTCTATTCTTGAAAGTGCATCTAGGCCCCTAAATTAGTTTTGGTGGATTAATGACAAACGATTAAAGGGACTAATGTATTCAATAAGCTTGTGAACAGGTAAAAGTTCCAAAATGAGATCACCTACATGCGAAGGATACCCTCAAACAAGATTACGTGAGTAAAACGGCATTATGCTTTTACTTTCTATGTTTTTGGGTCGTAGGAATGCCGTACTATTAAGAGGGATGCATCGTGATTGATCTAGACTAATCTCTATGCTCAGATGAATATCATATTAATTCTTTTAGAGGCTCTAAGTCGCCACTCATGCACTGGAATTTGGTTTCCTTAAAATTTAAGTCGGACATTCCGATCTCACATCGGAAGTTCCGATGTTGCCAGACATTCCGATGTGCATATGTGCTTAAGTCCGATGCGTGGAAACAGGGTCGGAAGTAGGGCTGTAAACAGGTCGAATTCGAGCGGGCCTGGGGCTGTCAGGCTCGAGCTCGGTAAGGCTCGAGCCGAGCTCGAGTTGGGGCCCGAGCCTAGATCCAGGCTCGAGCTCGGCTCGGTCCAAGCTCGAGTAGGTTCGAGCTCGGCTCGAGTAAGCTCGGTAAGCTGATAAGCTCGAATAAGCTCGGTAAGCTCGAGTAAATTCGGTTAATCTGGTAGGCTCGGTAGGCTCGGTAACAAGCTCGAGTAAGTTCGGCTCGAGTAAGCTCGATAACAAGCTCGAGAAAGTTCGTTTCACGGAAGCTCGATCCAAACTCGAGTAGGCTCGTGAGCTATTCGAGCTCGGCTCGGTGAAGCTCGCAAGCTTGAAGGCAGGCTCAAGCTCGGTTCATTCCAGGCTCGAGCCGAGCTCGAATCGAGCCTGGAACGAATCGAGCTCAAACAGTTTGAGAGCCTCGAGCTTTTTTTACAGCCCTAGTCGGAAGTTCTGATATGTTGGATCGGAAGTTCCGATACATGTTTGACACCTTCCAGGGTGCTCTCTGTAAAGATCGGAAGTTCCGATGTCTTTGATCGGAAGTTCCGATGTGTTCAAACCTGAAAAAGGGAGCTCTCTGGAAATATCGGACATTCCGATATCTCCGTTCGGACATTCCAATGTTGAGTCGGAAGTTCCGATATATATATCGGACAGTCCGATATGGACTTAGAGACTTTTGTCAAAAGTGTCTTTCTGAGAACATCGGAAGTTCCGATGTCAACATCGGAAATTCCGATGCATCTCGTTTCAACCGTTGGAGTGCGCTTGAGTTCTGAAAGTATACACAGATCGGACATTCCGATATGCCGATCGGGAGTTCCGATATGTGGCTGAGTGCGGGTATAACGGCTAGTTTTTGCAAGATTCTATAAATACCCCACTCCTCTTCCTTTGGAAGGTTACACACACTCCCATTGGCAGAACTCTAGAGCACTTTGAGCCTTCTCTAGTCATTTCTTGAGCCCTCCTCTTTGATCTTAGGGATCATCTAGAGAGTGAGGACTAGAAGTGAGATCTAGAGCTTGAGTAAAAAGGAAGTGTCATTCATCTCGAGCATTAGAGTGTTCCTCCAAGATCGATCAACGGTGCATTTGTAGTACTCTTGGAGGTTGAAGGACTCCTAGACGGCTAGGAGTCGCTCACGAGCTCCCAAAGATTGTGGGACGCCGTGAGGAGTTTGTGAAGGCCGGCTCCGCCTCCGAAAGGAAAGGAACCAATAGTGAAACCAAGCCTCAAGTGTGACCGAGGTTTGGGAGGAAAGGGTTGGAAAAGACCCGGCTCTTTGGAGCCTCCTCAACGGAGACGTAGGATTCCCTCAAGAATCCGAACTCCGGGATCAAATCTTTGTCTCTCTTCTTGATTCACTTTTGATCTTTGTACCAGCTATTTTCGTTACCTTACTGCTACTGAGTTCTTAAATTGCTCCTGTCTCTTGTTGAACTCAGTAGGAGGTTCCACCTTTTAAAGGTCTATCGGACATTCCGAACAAATATCGGAAGTTCTGATTTAGTCAGAAGTTCCGATATTATACCGGAAGTTCCGATACCCTTTCCGCTGCAACGAATTTAGTTTTAAATTTAAATCGCCTATTCACCCCCCCTCTAGGCCTTGTTAACCTCTTTTCAATTCTCTCCATTAGAGTTTTAAATAGTTACTAGTTAATCCTAGATCTCTTACTTCATCTTGCACCAAGTTGTAATAGAAGTAATTCGTAGCTAGATAGATTTCTTCATTTATTCTCGAATCTCAGAACTGTTCGGATATTCCGATATGTAGTCGGAAGTTCCGATACTATACTGGAAGTTCCGATACCATTTTCGCTGCAGTAAATTTTGTCTGAAATTTTAAATAGCCTATTCACCCCCCTCTAGGCATTTGTCACATCTTTCACCCCTCAAAAGGCGGTCTGTCACAATAACGACAGCATGCTCGGTGCGGGTGGAGGTTTGCGGCCATTGCCGTGTTGTGGGCTGGGCTCCGCTCCCGTTCCGCCTGGCTGGCTGAATCAGAGAGAGCATGGTCCCTGAAACCAGGGCAATCTTTTTTAGAGCGAGATTGGGGCAATTGAATTAGGGGACCTTTGTTCTCTATATGAACCAAAAGCACCAGGCACCAACAAACGCTACTATATGTAACAGTAGTTCTTGCTAGTAATAAATATTGTAAAATATAGTCGTTCATCCATGATCAATCAACAGCACGCCACATAATCATAAGAACAAAAACATGGAGCACACACAATATAGGGGGCAAAGCACCCTCTCTTTTATTAGAATGATTCTCTCTGTACAAGGATGCTCAATATATAGCAAAACTAACAGAAGATAGGTTCGGATTCGTTGACCAATAGATAGAGTCCCTCCAAAATTGGATTATGATTCTATCTATATCATAACACTCCCCTTAGACTAATACCACGTAATGTACACGTCTCATTAAAAACTCCTCCCAAAAATTCAATGAAAAAAAGGGATGGAGAAAAGAGATTTCACTCGCACTCCGTATTACACTAATTGCCTCGTTAAAAAACCTTCATGTGAGAAAACTTCAGGAAAACTCACCAAGGGAAAAGAGCACAACTTATAATCTTCATGATATAAAATATGATCTTCAGGATCTTACAAAAAAAGTCATGGTTCAGGGATTTACTCCCCCCTGAACTCTGGAAATCTCTAAGTCGCCTCATTCCAATGCCATTAACATAGCTTTGAAAAATAGATTTTAGCAAGGACTTAGTGAACAAATCTGCTAGATTTTCACATTACTTAGTTTGTAATAACTTTGCCTCACCATTCTTCTGGAGTTAATGAGGATAAAAAAATACAGGCAATATACTTCGTGGTATTGTTCTTTACATAACCCATTTGGATTTGTGTAACACAAGTAATATTATCTTCATAGATAATTGTAGGGGTCTAGACGGTATTAATACCATATGACTTATAGATATGGTTAATCATGTGTCTCAGCCAAACACACTCTCGTGAGGCTCCATATAAAGTTATAACCTCTAAGTGGTTGTTAGAAGTAGCCACCAAGGTCTGCTCAAAAGACAACCAAGAAAGGGTTGAACCACCTTAGAAAACATAAAACCAGTCTTATATTTAGCATTGTGAGGATCAGACAAATAGCCAACATCTATATATCACACCATAGTTAAGTCTTGGTTCTTCTAGAAAAACGGTCCAAGATCTTGAGTACCTTAGAGGTATATCCGTATATGAGTAAAGTCTTGACATCAGCCCAATGTCTTCTAGTTGGAACTACACTATGTCTTGCTAACAAATTTACTGCGAATGCAATATCTGGCCACATACAATTCGCAAGATACGTAAGTATGAGACTTTAGGTCCAAAGATTTTCTCATTTTCCATCCTTAGTCTAAAAGGATTTTTATCTTCATCAATAAATTTTACAACCATGGGGTTTTTAAAGGATGAGATTTATCCATATTAAATCTTTTCAATACATTTTTTTTAAAGGACGATATTATTTGAACGAGAAGTAATAAAACAGAGGATAGAAGGCATGAATAATGGTGTGTACTTAGCATGATTTTACTGCGATGATTAGTATATAAAATAACAGTATTAGTACATGTAATGACAATAATTCTATAAGTAGCAGTAGATGAAATAACGGTACGTGGCGTAAATAATGGTGTAATGTTAGTGATATTAGTTTGAATATTGTTATATTGTTGTAGTACCATAAAATTTGTGGTAAGTCTCTTTCGTCAATTCGGATGTCAAGCTATGTTATTTTGTAAGTCATGCTATGTGCCACCCTGATATTTCGATGTGATGCTACGTACCCTAAAAATTGTATATACATTTTCTCATTGTCATTTTCTTAAAAATGAGGTATATAGTAAAGAGTAAACTATTGATTCATACTACGTGTCTGCACTGAGCGGACTGGGGTGTATTTAGTGTGATTAGGGATGCGATGAACTGTACGGTAGTATTTAATTCGCGTGCATCATTTTCTATAGTAGGTACTACATGACAGATATCGAAGATTTGTTCGTGTTTTATGGTGACGACGTTGTTCGAGAGGGTCCATATAGGGTGGACATTTTGATCTGCAAATGGAAGGTGATTCGGTTTCGGGGCCTGACGGAGATGGGTCTGCCCGAGCTCCATAGGTGCGTGAGAAACGTATTCAATGGGGAGACAGCCCAAAAGAAGCTTGTAATCGAGGCCATACATGCCAGAGTTGTCGGAGGTTCGACTGGTTACACGTGGGAGCTGTGCAAGATCGTGGGAAGCGCAATATGGGGGGGAATACATACAAATTATGATGAACCCTCAGGCGATGATACACCGTCGGCCGATGATGTATGTGCGCCTTTTGGACAGAGGAGAAACCTCAAGTCATTCTGGGGGCGGTGGCGTCGGCGTGGAAGCATCCTCTCAGGGCATCCATGAGGACACTGATACGGCTAAATTTCAACCCAATGAAGATGTCGGACGATGGTGGTCTGCACGCATTGACTGCCACGAGAACCTGGAAGCCCTGGCGGACGAAACAATATCCGATACGACGACGACGTTTGAATTTGTTGCACACCGAAAAAAAACGAGGAACAACGAAATTTGAATTTTTTGTCAAACAAAATAAACTGACAAATAATTTTGTAAAATACTACATGAAGAGGTGCGCCGCGACACGGGTCTAAAAATAAAAAAAATCTTTGGGGCTATTTTCGTAAAAAAATAAATAAATTAAAGGGTCACAACAATGTTGATTTCTTCCCTTTCTTTATTACGGACCAGTATTAGCCAGTGGAGGGAAAAGGGCGTGTTTGAATCCCCGACCCATCTCGGCCGTCCGCCCGCTCTGCAACGGCGGGATCGTCCCTCGTGGGGAGCGTGCGGGGTGAGTCTGGGACCCACCGGTCAGCCTGTTCCTTGCAGTTTGAACCCTGAACTGTCGCGCGCTCTCCTCACTTTCGGTAAGACTAATCAAGCATTCACATTTAAGCACAGGTCACATGTTTGGGCCTTGCGACCCCGGACATGCTTTATGTGAGGTTAGGCTAGATTTACCAGCAGGTGAGCGGAAGCGGAAGGAGCCTCGGTTTTCGCTAGGTTAAAAAGAGAGATCTCGAACTGGGCAAGCCAGATGCAGGAGCTATGATACCGTTACAGAAGGCATGTGGGGCCCACCTAATGTTTGCAGCTGATGCTGCCGTGGTCCGTGCCATTTTGGATCCGAGTAATGCTGATGCGGTCGGTCAGTGATCATTCATTCATGCAGGTGTAACTCCAAGGAAGGCTCGTGTAACCGAAATCAATTAGAAAATCGTTTCTAATTTGATATTATTATTTTTCAAAAATTGTCAAAAATATCAAAAATCATGTGGTTTTGAAATTCAAATTTTTAAAAATAAATAAATAAATAATCTACCGATTTTCTCTCGATTTTTACATGCCAATTGAATGTTTCTCAGAGCCGATTTTTTGAGTGATTTCTCTCAATTTTTACCGATTATTGCGATATTTATGTCGCATAAATTTTTTTTTGATTTTTTTTAAAAAAAATTAATTTAATCGGTTTACCGACTAATTTTAGATGTGATACGTCCGAAAATTGTGATTTTTGTAATTTTTTTTTCCGATAATGTGAACCCTGATTGACCGTGGTGTTACTTGTTGTATCAATCATTTTTCACGGAAAACATACCAAGAGGCAAGAGCATGCTTGGTTCACGGAAAACGTGCTCGTGCCACACCTAAGTTAGTCTTGAAATGGCTAATAAAGAAACACGCAGCCTTCGCTTTGCTCTGTCCAGGATGCCACATGCGGATTCAAATTTCAAAATTCAAAAGAAAACCTTGGTGCTCTTTTTTTTTTCTGAAAACTTGGTGCTCTAGGTAACCCCAGCCCGAGGAGGGTTCCGCGTCGGGTGGTGGTGGCCGCGAGCTCTCCCGCCGTCCGTCGATGTCGAGCAACGCCTCCGTCTCCCGCCGCTCCTCGTCGTCGGCGATGACCGCGACGGCGAAGCGCCCCGCCATGGCGGAGAACGCCTGGGGAGCCAAGGCGGCGGCCGCGGGTCCCGCGGCCGCGCGGCAGGCGAAGAAGCGCGTCGCGCTCGGCAACATCACCAACGTCGCTGCGGGAGGGAGGGCCGGCTCCGGGAAGGGCGCGGCCCCGGCGGGCAATGCGGTAAGGCTGTAGCACACCCTTTTCAATATGCGGGGTGCTACAAAGGCTCCGAGCGTGATGGGTCGTCGCGGGATCGGGGGGTTGCCTTGTGAAATTGCTGGCGTTTTCTCGTCTGGAGTTGAGATCTTTTGCTCGATTTAGTGTTTTGAACGTTGGTGAGGCTACGGGCGCAAGGGTTCGTCGCTTTCTGTTGCTTCTTGCTTGTTCTACGGATGGACCAAGTACATTGTTCTTTGTTCTTGTGTTAGGGGAATTCTTGATGCGTGATGTGGTATCCATCGAAGCGATCTGGGTCTTTTCTGCTATTGGAGGACGTGAGCTGCGAATTGTTCGCTCCTTTAGCCTAACGGTAGTGCTTTTGTGTATTTCTGTTCTCCATGCAGCGTTTCTTGGGTTCTTTTTGCTTGCAATATTTTCCTTTTCTTCCTCAATTTGATGCAGCATTTCTTGGATTTCTTGTTGTGTAGCCGACGCATGATTTCTCCTCTTCCACATTCCCAAATCTTTATGGCTTATGAGCTTCTGACTTATATTTGCATTCAGTTTTGCGCCTTCACCACTGTTGCTTTTTCCATTGCCGATTGTGAGGCTGCGCTTCATGGGCTTGGAACGTTTTCTTGATTGGATTCTTGGTGAGCGTTGATGGTCAAAATGACGACTGTACTGGAATAGTTTAGCATAAAGTTTATTGTCAATTCAAAAGAAAGTTTCTTGGTGTTCGCGAAGTGGCGATTTTTCATCTTTGTTTGCTTTGGAATCTTCTATTTGTAATATGGTAATGATAGTATTACGCATTTATAATATTTGTGCATTTTTTAATCCATTTTGTGCCAAATTGGTGGGGAGTCTCGAATGAAGAGATTTGAACTAAGGTATTTCCTTTTGTTCAATTCACATGCAGAAGCTAAATTCCACCACCTCAGCTGCACCTGTGAAGAAGGGATCTTTGGCAAGTGTTCGCAATGTGAGCTCGAATCGCGGCTCTGCGGTGAAATCGGCTTCCACCAAGCCAACTCCGGTCATATCTCGCCATGGCAGCACCACACAAAAGAAGAGTATTCCTCCTCCCAAAATGTCTACTGTCGCGCCGATTGTCGCGCCTGCCATTTTACCCTGCAGCAGCTCCACGTCTCCTGGACATTCGGGAGATTCCATTTCCATTGATGAGACAATGTCGACATGCGACTCTATGAAAAGCCCTGACTTTGAATACATTGATAATGGGAACTCCTCAGTGCTCGCTTCCTTGCAGCGACGGGCGAATGAAAATCTGTGTATCTCAGAGGATAGAGATGATGAAGGTTTATTTTGCTTGCTGAAATGATAGGATGTGTGCTTTATAGTTTATTTTGTTAGATATCTGTTGATTTATGTATTTTTCTTGTTTGTTTATAGCAGGAACTAACACGAAGAAAAATGCTCCTACCCCAATGGAAATCGATCACATTTGTGATGTTGACAATAACTATAAAGACCCACAGTTGTGTGCTACTCTTGCGTCTGATATATATACGCACTTGCGTGAGGCTGAGGTGACGTATTGTTTTATTCTGTATCTTTGTTTTTGCTAAAATTATTTTACTTCCTCAAGCAGTGAACATAAGTAACTGTTCTAGTTACAATGTTTAGAGCAAACTCACTTTGCATGTTAGTAGTTTTGGAGTAGATTGCAATTGCAGCCGTAATTTGAAGTAAAGACTCTATACTAATGACCATTAATTTTTCATTTCACTCATCTTTGAACAGATCAATGCACTTCCCTAATAGGGATTGTTGCCTAACACATGTTAGAATAGATCAATAGAACACTGTACTATTCTTATTAGAATGTTATTTTGCATATCTTCTACATGACATGAGCATTGGACTGAATGCTGATTTGCTTCAGCCCGGTGCATGTTTCTTGGTGTTGCTTGCCTTTCTCAGCCTGTGGTCTAGAAGTCTTTTGGTGCCTTGGCTACATCATACACCTTATTGTCAATTGCCAGCATTGCTTTGGGACCATTGGTGCCCGGTACATATTTTCAAAAGTTCTGAAAAAATTATCACACATGGAGTTGGTGATATTCTACAATCCTATAAAATTTGAAAACCAAAATCAATCTCATTTGAAAGTTATGACTAAATAAAAAATACAAAGATTCATGAACTGAAATTCAAACTAGAGTTTCCTTTTTTATGATAGTTTGATTGTAGGTATGTGCTGATTATATATATAAATTAGCAAAGTATGTGATCTAGATTCATTCAAATCTTTGAATTTGAGTATATTTTTTCAAAGGTATGTGTTTCATTTGAATTGATATAGATGGATACATACCCGAAAACTGAAAGTTTCAAAAAATATACTCGGATTTGGCTTGAATTAACGCATTTAAAATTATGGTGTCCAGGCCCCATGGTGCCCCCATTCCGCCATCATATATAAGAGAGAGAGAGAGAGAGAGAGGAGGTTTCCTATATATTTCAGTTCAAACTTGTTTGAACTAGTTAGTAAGCTAGTTAAACTCGACATACAAAAAATTTCACTTTTTTGCACACGATACATAGGGGAATACCCGTTTTAGATCATCGTGCTCAGGCACCATGCGGTCCATGCGGTCCAAGTTAACTTTATTGGGAAATTCTTCGTACTCGTGGGAGTATGTACTCCCACTTTCAATATACCGCTTAAATAATATTATTATACCTCTTTATCCTTTTGAGCATACTCTAATATTGATTATAAGATAATCCCAAATGAGTTCCATAAAAAATTTCATCAAAGTTCATTTTTATAGTATAATTTGTGTATGTACTCCTTTTATATGTAGAAAAGGGTATATACAAAAAATAAAGGGCTCCGATGAATTTTTTTCAACCAGGTAACGTTGGAGTATCTTAGAATTAGTATTTAAGATAGTAACCCAAAAGTGATAAAGAGGTATAATATGTTCGTTTAAATGGTATATTGAAAGGTGGAGTTTGAAAAAGGCTTATATATAGGAAAATGGATTCATACTCCTGGGATTATGTACTTTCACTTTTAATATGCCATATCGCTTAAATGATGTTATATCTCTTTATCCATAGATATGAACAGACCTTTTATGATGTAGATAGAGTCCTAAAGCTCTGTTTCTTGCCTGTCTACTTATATTTTGTTGTAATGTTGTATTTGCTCTTTAGCAGACCAAGAAAAGGCCATCAACTGATTTTATGGAAACAATTCAAAAGGATGTAAATCCAAGCATGAGGGCTATCCTGATTGATTGGCTTGTAGAAGTAAGCTTGTCTGCTGCACAAAGCAAATTTTATAATAAATTAAAAGACTGAAGATCACTCTTTCCATTATATTAATGTATTCTTTATTGCAGGTTGCTGAAGAATATCGTCTTGTTCCCGATACCTTATACCTGACAGTCAACTACATTGACCGTTATCTTTCTGGCAACGAGATCAATCGCCAAAGGCTGCAATTACTTGGTGTTGCTTGCATGCTTATAGCTGCGTAAGATACTAAGATCCAGCAAATTCATTTTTTATTTATTTCCAGGAATTTTTGGTTTGCATTTCATTGTTAGCCTACTAACTTTGCATGGTCAAATTTCAGCAAATATGAGGAGATATGTGCACCCCAAGTAGAAGAATTCTGCTACATCACTGACAATACATACTTCAGGGATGAGGTTCGTGATCTATTACTGCGGACAGTTCCTCGTCTGTCCCCACCGTCCTCTAACTCGTAGATAAACAGGTTTTGGAGATGGAAGCTTCCGTCCTGAATTACCTGAAGTTTGAAATGACCGCACCTACAGCAAAGTGCTTTTTGAGGTTCTGCTCTGTTTGATCTAAATAAACTCCATAGCATCTTTACGAACCGAATCCCACTGACTCTCTTTCTTGCTTAATGCTTGCAATAGGAGATTTGTTCGGGCTGCACAAGTATGTGACGAGGTACTGCTCTCTTAATCAGCTTCTGCTTACTTGCTGCAATTCCGTAACGTATATTTTTTGTTGCATTGCGTTAATAACTTTTCTTTTCACAGGATCCAGCTTTGCATCTTGAGTTCCTTGCCAACTATGTCGCTGAGCTATCACTGCTGGAGTACAATCTACTTTCCTACCCTCCTTCACTAGTAGCGGCCTCAGCTATTTTCTTGGCGAAATTCGTACTCCAGCCTACAAAACATCCTTGGGTGGGTGGCCTCGTCATGCCGTTTCTATAAATCTTTATATCTGTTCCCATGTCAAATTGTTACATGAGCTAACAAGTACTTCCCATTGTAAATTGGAAGCAGAATTCTACCCTTGCCCATTATACACAATACAAGCCATCAGAATTGTGCGATTGTGTGAAGGCACTGCATCGCCTTTTCAGTGTTGGTCCTGGGAGTAACCTTCCTGCAATCAGAGAAAAGTACAGTCAACATAAGGTAACTGGATGTGCTCCCCAATCTCTTCAGTTTGACATACTGTTGCTAATGCTGTCCTCCTCCACTTTTCTCTCCTCAGTACAAGTTTGTCGCGAAAGAGCACTGTCCACCATCAGTTCCTACTGAATTCTTCCGAGATGCGACATGCTAGACTAGAAGCCCAGGAGTAGCTACAGTTGCTTACTGAATTCTTCCTCTTGCGGCTCAAATGCCGAGTTGCACCGCAGATCAGTGCAGATGGTTGCTTGATGCAAGGCATGCTGGTAACCCCTGCTGTTTCAGGTGATTGGCAGAGTGTAGATTCTGGATCGATGCTGCTATGTTTGTGGTAATGTTATGGTAGTGGTGTGCTTCCTGCCCTCCATCCCTCCTCCTGCTCCCTGCTGTTATGTTTTGTACCTAGACCCATGTTTTCAGGTGCATGTACGTCGGAGTGCTGCAGCAAAGCATAAACATCTTGTTTGTAATGGCATAATACTGGAGTCACTTGGAATGTTGTAAACATAGCTGCCAAGGCAGGTTTGGTGACGCCCTTGTATGAGAATGTGGTCGCATTGTTAGTCTGGTATCTTAATAAGAGCACCATATTTTAACAGTGCTCGTTCTGAATAAGTTCTTGCCTCGTACCTCTAGCCCTTGCACTTCACTTACTGATGCAGTGTTGACGTTACAAATTACAGTTTCCCATTCAGCAAAGATAATGAGAAGGCTCTGCCGCTGTGTACCGAATTTTCTGGATTGCTTCCACAGTGTAGTCTACAGGACTTGATGTTTCAAAAGATAATCGTGCCTTTTCAAAAGAAGCACTGCTCACAAAGAGGAGGAGCCAACCAGAAGGATCAATGTATCCATCTTGACACATTTAATTCAGAGTGCGAAATATGCGGCCAATGTCTGCGTGATTAGCATGGGAACCCAGGCTAATCCTAGAGCAGATCAGAGCAGTGCCGCGGCCGCCCCCAATGCAAGGTTTAAAATCTCGCCGAAATTCGGCGAAATTTCGGATTTCGGACCCCTCCGAGTTACATAATCCCAGTTTAATTTAAAAAACCATAAAAAAAATTAAAGCGCTACAGTACACTAAAATCTCATCGAAATTTCGGTAAAATTGATCGAGATTTGTATAAATGTTGATCGTGATTGACCGGATTTGATCGGATTGGATTCTTCACGTCATTGACCGAGATCATAATTTCCGCGAAGTTAGAAAAACCCTAAAAAATTGAAATGTGATAGTACCGAGAAATTTCGTCGAGATTTCGGTAATTTAGACCGAAATTTCGGATTTCTCGGTACTATCACATTTCAATTTTTGGGTTACCGGGAAAAACCGGATTTGAATTTTGGTTTTTAAATTTCGTCCGAATTTGATTCGAAATTTCCGAATCTTGTTGAAATTTCAGATTTCAGCTAGGCCCGAGATGGAGTCCGAAAACGAAATTTGAATCCTTGCCCCAATGTCGGACGAGGAGACCGGGGACAGCTTCGACTTCTGCGAGCCCAAAATGCTGAAAGATTCTTTAGTTGCGTGGATTGAGAATGAGGAAGAGAGCATGGACGGTCGCGAGGAGGCGCCGCCGATGGAGATCCTCCTGTACCCAGGTAGGAGGAATTTATGTGTGTATTCTTCTTGGGTTGGGGTTGGCGATCTACCGTAGAAATTTATGCTTGATTCATGTTGCTATGCATGCGTTGCTGGATTCAATCCGTCCAGAAATCGCCGCCTCATTTGCTCGCGGCATAATTTGCTTACTACCGTTACTGGATCTGACTATTATTTCTTGGTTGCCTCCATGTTAAGATCTTTTAGAGAGGGGATGGGGATGGGAGAGGCTGATGCCCTACAGGCCTGGTTACGTTGACCGGTCCATCTTCAAGGGCTATTTCATCCACAATGCTGGTCAAATTGCTGCTCTTTGAGCCCAGGAGAAGTTGAGTTTGGCGCAATCTGGCGAAATTAACAAGCCATTGCTGCTGGTTGCAACGCCCTGCGTGCTGCAGCAGACCTGGTAATTAGGTCCCTCCTGCCTCTACCAATCCATACTGTGGCCTGGCCTAGTTGTTCGATTGATTCAGTTGCTGGTTGCCCTGTTCTCGCCGTTGCAAAAACAATGGTGTCAAGTGTCTCAAGATGGAGGACAGTATCTCATGAGTTGTGCAGGGGGTCTCACTGCCAACGAGCAATAATCCAAGGGTGAATTCCATGCTGCAGCTACGGGCAATATTACACTATATTAGCTACAAACGCTATAGCTAACAATAGCTCCGCTATATGCCGTAGCTTCTAACTAGCGATAGCATCGTTATCCTACGTAGGTACCCACGGTCGAAAACATTGAGCTTATTTTAAAAACCAACATTACTAGAAGGCTCAAATGCATCTCTTATAAGCTTGAACTATGAGAAAACCTAGTACAAGGCCCCATCTCGTTCTTTTTCAATAATCCAGCATTCATATTTCTTAGTGATGAAGTTCTTATTGTTAAAAACATTATGATATAGTTACCAGTTATAGTTTTTGACATATATTAGCATGTTTGTTGATTCCAGACTTAACTCATATTTTTATTATAAAATATTAATACCTTCTCGAGTACCATGGTTTTATGGTTTGTTTGAAGGTAAATTATATTATATACATATTTAATTTTAAAAAAATTTCAATACTGAAAACGTGACAAATGATGGCTTTTGCGATAGTTAGCGATAGCTGATATAACTTTTTTGTGACCTTGCCGCGAAGCCACGAAAATCATGATTGAAAACCTTGATCTTTAGCGATAAGGTCCGGCGGTGTGCCTTGAAACTTATGCTCTACCAAGGGTCTGAATCTGCCGCCGCTGCCGCCATGGTGGTATGTGCCTCCCTCTACCAAAAACAAACTGCGGTTTAATTATTGGTGCTCATTCTTTGATGCTTATGAGCTTGTCACCAATTGCAAAATGATGGTTCGAATTCGAAGGGTATCGCAAAGGAGGCTAAGTTGCTGCGTAACTTGCTGAGTCGAGAGGTCTATGACAGCCAACTAAAGTATACGCTGTGTGATTTGATCCGGGTGAATACACTCAGAATTTTTTAATATTGAAAACGCGCCTATAGGGTACGATCTGAGTAATAAATATTGTTGTTCTTTTTGCACATATATTAATTGTTGGGTCAGAATAATGACATTTTATTGTGGTATACTATCACCAGGGAGTCATTGTTGGGAAACTGAGTTACGAAGAATCTGATGCAAAGGAAAAACTCTAAGAAGGGTATAAATGAATGCTGTGAAAAGAGCAATCAGGAGATTTGGAAGAGGAAGAGAAACAAGAAGTAGTTTTCCTTCTTTTTTTAGAGTAGGAACAAGAAGTCTTAGGAATGATTCAAAAGTAGAAGCTTGAAAGAAGACTGCATCAATGGATCTTATGAGTTAATTTCCTTCTCAGGAATGTCGTGCTGACCATAGATATGACAAGTTGAAGCCAAAAGCACCAAAACCATTATATTCCACAGCAACATTTTACATCGATTTCACCATAAGCCAGATATATTACCTAGGTGTTGAAATGGACAGAGTACAAGTTATGGAATGCTGTTTGCCTTAAAATAAACCGGAGCACTGGCTTACTCCTACCATTAATCTATCAACCTCCAAAAGTCAGGCTAAACAATTCCATAACTGATGCTCAGTACAGCTGTTTAGATGTGTGCATACCTACGTGTAATGCAAGTTCAACATAAATAAATAGTAGGAAAACCATATCAGCAAGCTAGAAATCGTGCGAACTGTTTGATTGGCATATTAGGGTTAGCATTGACAGAATCGTATCTTCTAGTTGATAGCACAGCTATTACTTGGCCCTGATGGTTCCAGAAAATCGTAGTGCATGTTCACTATAATTATGCCTTGGTTAGCTTTGAGCATGCACGATTGATTGGATTTAATTACGATGGGTGCTTAATTTTTCCATTTCGTTCTTGTATTTTTCGTGGTATGTGATGCACAATCATTGACTATTTACGCATGTACAGGAGAATGTTGCTTACACAGCTGTATATATGCCTTAAAATATAACAGTTACATTGCTAGCTCACCTTAGATCTGTGTTTGGGCAGAAGTAGCGGCTAGACACACATTCTCAGAGGAAAAGATTGAAGCCACCGTTTAAGCAACAGATATCACTCGTAATATTTGCTAAGAAATATGGAAGAAGAAAAATATGGTTTACAGGGCATCTTCAGTCAATGTAAGATGGTACTAAATCAAGTGCATCAACAAATACTACTCTTAATATGTATAAGAGAACTGTGAGAGTATGATCACAGAACATCCTCAGTCATTGTAAAAGGTTACTAATTAAATCAAGTGCGTTCAATAATCTCGAGTATTGTTCAAGAATCTGGCACAAGAAACTGAGACTCAGAAGGAGGCTTTTGTTTGCCATTTCAGGCGCAACAACCATTTTATCCGTAGTCCTTAACAAGTGGCCCGTGAAGTTACGCGATGTATACGTACTGCTTTAAAACTTCAACTTAGACGATCAATATCACGACTACAAATGCCCCACCTACATGGTTATCCAAAATATTGATTTGATTGGTGCAATAAAAAAAGGCATTTGCCAGAAAGGCAGAAAGTTCGATTTCCCTTCTCTTTTTTTTCCTGCGAGGAAAAGTTTGATACCGCTGATATTAAACAAACTGACCTTATCTCATCAGTTGAGTGTTCATTCGTAGCAAGTAACTTCTTGACGTGGAAATTTGATTTCCCGAGACTCCTGATTGATAAGTATGCCAGGGAGCAATTTCTGACCAAATTGCGCAGGAATCAGAAATCATGGTATCTTTGTGTGCTGCACAAACTCAAGAATAAGAGTAATTTGCTGGCTAGAATAAAATTAATAACTGTTTCCATTTAAGAAGGATGCAACCCTCTTCTCTCCCCCCATCGGCAGCCTGCTTCTCCATCTCCCTTACACCTAGTAGCTCTCCATGACCAACAGCTCCGCACGTCTCCCCCACCTCCCCCGCCCTCGCTCAGCGGACCGCCTCCCACCGCAGCTAGGGATGTAAGTGGGCTTCTTCGCGGTGATCTGCATCACCCGCTTCATCACCCGCTTCAGGAATACTAGGAAGTCCACAACACTACTCATGATCAGGGCCGGCCCTGAGGGGGGGCAAGGTGGGCGACCGCCCAGGGCCCCCCAAAAGTTAACGGCCTCCAAATTATTTGAGCAAAGTGCCGGTCTATATATATGACAATATATCCAGTGCAATTAAAGTTTTCGTGCAACTATCATGCAACTCTACTAAAAAAAGTTTCAAAAAAATCTTAAAAAAATCATGAACGTACATCTCAACTTACCCCATCTACGTATAAAATTTCATGATCAAATTCGTCCTATGCTAGAAGTTAAAAAAAACAAATTTTGATGTGCATTTGAACTATTAAGTTTGTCCAAAATTTGTCTTTTTTGTAACTTCTAGCATAGGACGAATTTGATCATGAAATTTTATACGTAGATGGGGTAAGTTGAGATGTACGTTCATGATTTTTTTCAGAATTTTTTGAAACTTTTTGTAGTAGGGTTGCACGAAAATCAGCTTGTACCTTGGCAATTTGGCATTGGACTAGTTGTGCTTATGCAGGACGCTAGGGCGTGAGCGACTAGAAGTCTTTTGAGGAATGAGGGTTTCCATCAAAAGAATGCTTCCTGGCGCCTAGCGGCTAGGGGTTTCATCCAACGAAAAAGTAAAAACAGGAGGGGCGGTGGGCGGCCGATCGCCCGGACGTGGGGACATATAGAGAGAAAAAAAGGTATATATATGAGAAGGTGAATGGGGCCTCTATATAAGTTTTCGCCCTGGGCCCCCAAAATGCCAGGACCGGCCCTGCTCATGATCTCCCACGCGGCATCTGGGGAGGAGGTGACAATCACCAGGAACTCGCAGAACCGAAGCATCATGAGCGGGCCATGCCGATTATCATATTCTTCTTCTCGTTCCCCTCCTCGAGTAGCGCAGTGGACTTCCTGGTCTTCTTGAAGCGAGTGATGCGGGTCACTGTCGGCGTATTCTACACCAAGGTACCCGCTCCCCCGCACTAAAAAACGGTCAAGTGGCGGCCAGGGCGTGCTTGGGCCCACCGCCACGGCAAGAGAAAGAGCCCCACGGTGGTCGCCCAGCGGACACGTGGCGTCTGTCGAGCCGTGGCGCCAGCAAAGCGGTCGCCCAGTGACACGTGGCGTCTGAGCCAGGCAGCTGGCGCCACTGCAGGTGGTCGCCCAGCGGACACGTGGCGTCTGAGCGAGCTGGGCGCCCAGCAAGGTGGTCGCCCCAGCGGACACGTGGCGTATAGGCCAGGCCGCTGGGCGTCTAGGAAGGTGGTCGCCCAGTGGATACGTGGCATGCAGTCCTGGCCACTGGCGCACCATCCCCGGGATAGCCTTGCCGAGGTCAAGGACATTAAATGCGAATCGTGCGCATTAACTGTGGAAGCATAGAGGCCGCAGCATGGCGGCGCGCCTTCCCCAGGCGCATCATAACTACGGGAGATGTCACAACTACACCTCACCCCATGACGGAACGGGCGGCGTTGGTGGACATGGGGCCCAAGGCAGGATTGTGACGGCTGCGGCAGATATTAATGCGACATAAGAACAGTGTAATGAGTATGGCTTGCAGTGTAAGCCTCCCATGCGCCCCCAGTAGCCCAAGTATAAAAGGAAGCCGGGGTGCATGGGAGAAAGGGGTTCGGGAGGCTGTAAGGTTTCCATCCTCTCTAGTAAGAACACAAGCAATACCAAGAAAAGCAGGACTAGGGCTATTACTCTCCGGAGGGCCTGAACCTGGGTAAAGCTCCTTGCGTCCCCCTGTTAGCCTGAGCCTCCGGCATCTCGGCTGCCTCCGTCTTCCACCCTGAGGCGATTGCCCCAAAGCCCCAGTCGAATCTCATAAGCACCTGCCTCGGAGGTGCTGTTGGCTAATCTGGCAAGCAGTGGCGCGCCAGTAGGGGCTATTGGTGGTTAGATCGCCCCCTTTCTTCCGCTTTCAGCGAGAGGCTAAGCGAGAAGAGGCGTTTGTCTTCATGGCGGACTCGCACTCCAAGCGTGGCAATCCGCCAAGAAAGTGGCGCTCATAGCCGCTTCCAGGCATTCGAGGAGGAACCGTTATCCCGGCCCTCCGCCGCAGAGAAGCGCGTGACTCCGCTGGGGTCACCTCGCCTGGCCGGCGCTTGGCGCTGGGGGATGACACTCCCGCGCGAAGCCTTCGTGCGGCTCGGCTCCTTCTCGATCATCCCCGCAGCGCTGGGGAAACACCACCACTCCATGGTCAGCGGGATATCGCCCACTGGTGGACGTCGCTGACAACAAGTTGAAGCGGCGACCACCGGGCTTCGGCTGCGTGGCGGCGAGGAACGCCAGCGCCTAACGCGCCGGGTTCCAGCCGCCACACGATGACCCCTCCCGGTATCAAGGGTCGGGATAAGGGGAAGGGAGTCCTGGTTGCAACCCCCTCTGTAACGGGGGGATGGGCACGTGACTCCGCTTCTTCCCGTGGTCCCCCCGAGTCAAGGGGGAACCGCGAAGACCTTCGATCGCGCCTTGACGAGAGGCGGCGTCAGCGCGACGGTGACCTGCGTCGTGTCCTCCGCGAACGCCGCGAGGGCGCAAGACAGGGGCTCCTCCTCGGACTGGCGAGCGCAGGTCGCACTCCTCATCCTCCCCTCCGGATCGAGGGCGGCGAACGACGCTGCTCCCCCTACAACGTTGGATGCCATGCGTTCTCTCTCCGCCTTCGGCAAGCTATATGGCCGGAGAGATTCCGCCCCGCCTCCATCGAGAAGTATGACGGTACCACCAACCCGGAGGAGTTCCTGCAAATCTACACCACGGTGGTGCGTCTTGGGAGGGTCCGAGAAAGTAATGGCCAACTACCTCCCGACGTCGCCGACGGCTCTGCCTGCCTTGGCTACTTAACCTCCGCGAGGCTCAGACACTCGTGGGAGGAGTCAGGCGACATTTTGTCGCCAACTTTCAGGGCTCTTACGCTCAACCAGGCGTGGAGGACGACCTCCACGCTCTGGAGCAGGCAGAGGGGGAGTCCCTGAGAGAGTTCATCCGGCGGTTCAGCCACTGTCGAAACACGATCCCCCGGATCTCTGAGCAGTCGGTGATTATCGCTTTCCGGA
Organism: Rhipidocladum racemiflorum; assembly: GCA_036346355.1. NCBI lineage: Eukaryota > Viridiplantae > Streptophyta > Magnoliopsida > Poales > Poaceae > Rhipidocladum > Rhipidocladum racemiflorum. The sequence continues at coordinate 11,040,560 of CM070570.1, read as the reverse complement.
GGGGGGTCCGAGACCAGAAGATGCGGGGATGGCCACGCGCGTCATCTCAACCACGTCTGAGTTGTTCTCCCTGGCGCACAAGTGCGCCAGTATGGCCGGAGCTCTGGCGCGCGTAAAACCTTCGACTCGGCGATCTTTGGCGCCTCGAAGTCCTCCGACCGCAAGAAGAAAAAGAAGAAGCGGAGGGAGGCAACCGCTAGGGAGGTCTTGGTCGCTGAGCCGGAGCCCAAGTCCCGGCGTCATGATGATCAGGACCAACGGGATGAGCGCCGGGGCAGGCGCGGCGACCGCAGGGACCATCGCTCGCCCCGCCGCGAAAACGATGGCGGCAAGCCCTATTGCCCCATCCATCGAACAAGCGGACACGACTTGGAGGACTGCCAAGTTGTGTCCAAGCTGGTCGACAGGCGGCTCAAGAAACGCCGTGGGAAAGATCACGAAGACGAAGACGACGAAGATGCGGCTCGCTTAGCCTTCCAAAGAAAGTGAGCGCACGGTGGCGTTCATACATGGTGGCTCCGCCACTTACTCATCGAACTCGCAGTACAAGCGGGATCTGAGGCAAGTGTGCGCCACAACGTCATCCTCCGGGGCGAGCCGGCCATTGAAGTGGTCGGGCTTGACCAATCACTTTCGATTGGCTGACCACCCGAGAACACCTCCGCCCGCCATCTCCCGATCGTGGTGTCCCCACGGTCCGCACGCGGTAGGCGGGTCCTGGTTGATGGGGCAAGCGCCATCAACTCGCTATCTGTTGGAGCGTACCAGCGCTCCAAATCCCGCTGAGAATCGCGTCCGCCCCGCTTTTTTACTGAGTTGCCCGGGGTGGGCCTCTTACCCACAGGACAAGTCCGGTTGTCGGTTACGTTCGGAAGTTCGAGAACTTCCTGACGGAGTCGGTGGATTTCGAGGTCGCCGATTTCGACCTCCCCTACAATGCCTTGCTCGCCGCCCGACCTGGTCAAGTTCATGGCGGTGGCCCATTACGCCTACATGCGGTGAAAATCCCAGGGCCTGGGGTCCAATCACGGACAAGGTGGATAGATCGAAGCCCCGCGCCTTAGCAAGCAAACAGGATCTGGCCGGCACCACCTGCCGCAAGACGCGACAAGGGCGACAACCCGGCCTCCTCGGCCAAGACCCGTGCTCGCCTAAGCCTTCTGCGAGGCAAAGGCGGTCCCCGTGGGCGAGGACGGCTCGGGCAAGGTCGTCAAGATCAGCACCGACCTCAGCGCCAAATAGGAAGATGCGGTCGTCACCTTCCTCCGGTCTAACCTGGATGTGTTCGCCTGGGAACCATCAGAAATGACCGGGGTCCCCAGGGAGGTGATCGAGCACCGATTGGCAACGCTCCCTGGAGCGCACCCGGTTCGGCAAAAGATCCGACGGCAGGCGCCAGAGCGACAGGACGCCATTCGGGACGAGGTGGAAAAGCTTTTGTCTGCCAATATTGTGCGGGAGGCCGCCTATCCGGAGTGGCTGGCCAACCCCGTGCTCGTGAGGAAGTCCAACGGGAAGTGGCGAATGTGCATCGACTTCACCGACCTCAACAAAGCCTGCCCCAAGGACCCATACCCCCTTCCGCGGATAGACATCGTCGTCGACTCCACGGCAGGGTGCGAAGCTTTGTGCTTCCTCGATGCCTACTCCGGCTACCACCAGATCAGCATGGCGCAAGAAGATGAAGAGAAGACTGCTTTTGTGACTCCTCTCGGTGTGTCTTTGCTATGTCAAGATGCCTTTCGGTGAAGAACGCCGGGCGCCACCTATCAGCGGGCCATGCACATAGTGTTTCGGCCCCAAATAGGGAAGAATCTGGAAGTGTATGTCGATGATTTGGTGGTAAAAACAAAAAAGGCTGATGAGCTCGTTCAGGACCTAGAAGAGACCTTCTCTCGCCTCAGAAACTACTGCCTAAAGTTGAATCCCGAGAAGTGCGTGTTTGGTGTCTCATCCGGAAAGCTGCTCGGTTTCCTGGTCTCCAGCCGTGGAATCGAAGTCAACCCGGAGAAAATAGAAGCAATCGAGCGGATGCAGCCGCCTACCCGGCTCAAGCAATCGCAATGCTTGGTCGGCTAGCCTCCCCTGAGCTTCATATCCGGCTCGGGGAGAAAAGTTTACTGCTCAAGCTATTGAAGAAGACCAACTCATTTGAATGGACCCCGAAGCCCATCGAGCATTTGAAGATCTCAAGAAGTACCTCTCTTCCCTGCATCGTCGCCTTCGAGCCGGGCGAGCCGTTATCTTTGTATGTGGCGGCTAGCCCTCTCAGTAGTGGCGCTACCGGTGGCGGAACGGGAAGGTGTCCAACGGCCGGTCTACTACATCAGCAAAATGCTACACGACCCAGAAACAAGGTACCCTCAGGCTCAGAAGATGGTCTATGATGTGGTGTTAGCATCGAGAAAGTTGCGGCACTATTTTCAAGGGAGGGAGATCACAGTGGTCTCCTCATATCCCTTGCGTGAAATCCTCCACAACCGAGAAGCAGAGGGCCGCATCGCAAAGTGGTCCGTCGAGCTGGGGGAGTTCGGGGTCAAGTTTGCTCCTCGTACCGCAATAAAGAGTCAAAGGCTAGCGGACTTCGCTGCCGAGTGGACCCGGCCGAGTCTGGCCAGACATCTCCCACGCCCTCCCCCTGGACGCTTTTCTTCGACGGATCATTCAGGCTGGAAGGCGCGGGGGCCGGGCTCCTCCTGGTCTCCCCGACTGGGGACCTCCTCAAGTACGTGGTCGTCCTCGACTTCAAAGCTACCAACAATGTCGCCGAGTACGAGGGCTTGCTGGCCGGGCTCCGAGCCGCCGCAGCCATCGGCGTCCGGCGCCTGCAAGTAAAAGGCGATTCCCTATTGGTCATCAATCAAGCAAGGAAAGATTTCTCCTGTCCTGACCCCGTCATGGCGGCGTACTTGGCGGAGGTCAGGAAATTGGAACGGCACTTCAAGGATCGATATACCCACATCCCACGACGCGACAACCACTGGCCAGGCGAGCTCGCCCGGCTCGCCTCAACCAGATCTCTGTGCCGTCGGGGTCTTTGAAGAAAGGCTTCCGCGACCGTCCATCGCAGCCCCCGTTTCCGGTGGGGACGATGGTGATGCCGCTTCAACCCTCGCCTCTGGAGGGGAAGCGAATCCGGCGGAAACGCCCGGCCAAAGTGAGTACTGGGCGACCACCTGCGTGGTCGCCAGACTTGACCGGAAGACACATGGATGGATCCGATCCTGGCCTACTGCGGGATCAAGTGTGCCCGATGATGATGCGTCGGCGAAGAAGGTAGCACGAAAGGCCAAATGCTATACCCTGGTGGGCGGGGACTGTCTGCGCCGGGTAAGAACGGAATTCTTCGAGTGCATCACTCGGGAAGAAGGGAGCAGCTTGCTCTCGATATCCATGGAGGCGTGTCACGGGAGCCATGTGTCCGGCGAACGATGGCGGGAAAAGCTTTCGTCAAGGGTTCTATTGGCCGACCGCCTCCAGGATGCTTGCGAGTGGTGAGGAGATGCGGCGTGCGCTTCCACGCCAAGCGAATCCACCAACCGCCCAAGCTCGCAAACTATCCCGCTCTCTTGGCCCTTCGCGTCCTGGGGCCGATATCTGAGCCCGTTCAGCGGGCCGCACGAGGCTACACCCATCTGCTCGTCGTCATCGACAAATTCACTAAATGGGTGGAAGCGAGGCGGTGAGGTCCATCACCGCCGCAGATGCGATCAAGTTCATGCAAGGGATATTCGCCCGCCGAGTCGCCAACCGCATTATCACCGACAGCGGCGCCTGATTCACCAGCGGCCTTCTTAGATTTCTGTGAAGAAATGGGCACCAAGGTCTGCTTTGCCTCTGCCGCCCACCCCAAGAGCAACGGCCAGGTCGAAGGGCCAACGCTACCAGCGCTGAAGGGCCTCAAGACCAGGCGTTCGACCGACTCCACAAGCGTGGCGCCCGATGGATCGAAGAGCTCCGGCGTGTTGTGGTCACTGACCACTCCTAGCCAAGCACAGGGAAACTCCATTCTTCCTGGTCTACTGGCGCAGGTCGTTCTCCTTCCAATTGGGCCAGGATCACCCAGCGTCGCGTCATTCCGCGGAAGAGGAGCAGGAGGGTCTGGCGGGACGACGTCAACCTCCTGGAAGAGGCGCGAGATCGAGCGGCTTTACGCGCCGCAAGGTACCAAAGCAAAGTCTCAGCGGTACCACGCCTCCGGTCAATGAGAGAACATCGGCGTTAGGCGACTGGTCTTCGCGAAAAGTCGATCGCATGCCGGTCGCATAAATCTGTCTCCCAGTGGGAGGGAACCTTCAAAGTGGTCTCGCCTCGCCCGGGGCGATCGGGTTGGCCATCAAGACGGCGAAGAGCTAGCAAACTCCCATATAGAAAATCTGCGCAAGTTCTACCCCTGATCGGTTGTAAGTCCTAGGATCTGTCCCCCGACCGGCCGGAGTGTGTCTTCCTCTCCGCCGTGGGTCGGGGGGGACCTTATGTTTAAATTTAAACATTCACTTTCTCTATCCGAAGTATTTGTTCTTTCTACCCTCTCTTCGGTCTTTTGCCCACTGTTGGGCAGCGCCAAGACACCCGCCCCTGGTGCCCTGCCGCCTTGCAAAAACCCAGTAGCAAAGGCGGAATCGCTAAGTGAGAGCGGCGTGCGGAAATGGGCGGTTGGACGGCTGGTTCAGCACGACCCCCAGCACGGCCATGACACTCCGGGTGTCCCCGTGGGGGTCGGCGACTTGAGCACCGTTGCCAAAAGCCCAAGGCCCTGTCACGACTCACTAAGTGTTCGTTCCCTAGAGGCTATCTGGGAGGCAAATTTCGCTAAGGCGAGGGGTTTGAGGGCCGAGGTCCCGCGGCGCAAGACTTTAAGTCTTTAAGCGATTATATGCTCGTTCGTGCAGAACCGGAAAAAGTTGCGGCGAAAGCAAGCTTTTAAGCAACTTGGCAGGGAGCTTACACTTCTACTTCATTCGAAATAATAAATGTCTAAAGTTTTGCAGACAAAGGCACGACCGAAAAAGAAAAGAAGAAAAGCTATTGAGGAGGTGCTGGAGGGTCCTCCGCGTCATCTGCCGCCTCCTCGGCTGCCGCCGCGTCTTCAGCAAGGGGGGCCACGTCCAGCACCATCGCCACGTCCTCCACCACCGCCTCCATCTGGGGGTTCTCCATCGTTAGCTGGGCGGCAACACCTTTCGGAGGCTTCGTGAACTTCGCTCCTCCGCTGCGCCGATCGCCCTCAAACCCTTGGACGAGAGCCGCGGGATCAAAGTTGGCGCCACGGCCGGCACAAAGCAAGCCAGACGCACTTTGCCGTGGCCGCCAGAATCGCGCGCTTCTCCTGGGCGGACCGAGCGGAAAGGGCGGCGGGCAGATGCGTGAGGAAGTCCGCGGTCTGGCAGAGGCAAAAGGCGTAATGACGTGGCCTCTCCTCCCGCGGACCCGGTTGCTCCAGTCCCAGTGGAGCAAGGCTGGCCATCGTCCGGTTGAAGGCGTGGCGCAGCATCCGCAGTGGGTCCACCTCCGACTGAGCCCGATCAACCCTCTCCGCCTCGGCTCATGAAAGGCGCTCGGCGGTGGTGCTTTGCTCTGCCGCCTCGCTTCCCTCCGCACTGCAGCCTCCAGCCCCGCCCGATCGCGAGTCCTCTACCTCTTTGCGAGGCGGTTGATTTCGACTCCGCCTCCGTCAGCAGTTCCTGCTCGTCACCAGGCGATTGCTCGTCTTTGAGTAGAAACTCGCCAAGGCCGCCACAATGAGCATCGGCGTCTAGAAACGGAGGCGGCGGGAGTTCTGAGGTAGGGACGGGGCCGAGCAGACCTTAGTCTGGCCAGCGGCGGCAGCAGCTCCACTGGGACCCTTGGCCGCCCCTGGCCGTCCTGAGGCTCAGCGACCCAAGCGCAACCACGGCCATGGCGCCTTGGCCGTCCCAGCGACGGCAAGGGTATCCGAGTAGGAACCCTGGACAAAGGAGGAAACAACGGTAAGGATTAGTCTTAAAAAACTTGAACTTTTATATTGCATTTGTGTCTCCTGGTGAGTACCTAGGCGCCGGCCTTGGGAAGCGGGGCACGCTTCGAACGAGACCCGGCCCCATGCCGCTGCCAGCGCCGGTGCGGAGGAAAGGCTCCCATTCTTTGGTGGCGGCGGCGAGGCGGCGTATCGCCTGGCCGATGGCGGCGAGGCGAGGCGAATCCGCCATCATGGCGGCGGAGACGAGGCGGAGGCGAATCCACCGCCGGTGGCGGTGGCGGTGCGAAGGGACCGGCGGCGGAGAGTCCATCGTCGTGCCCCGGCAGGCAAGGGTGGGCGAACCCCACCGGTCGGCGAGCCCCTGCCACCATGGAGGAACCGTTGCCGCGCAATCAAGAAGCCCTGCGGCCGACGTGGAAGTCCCCGCCGGCCGAGCCCGAAGCGGGGCCTCAGGAAAGATGGGTGGAGTCGTCGTCATCGTCAGGCGCTGCGCCTCACTCGTCGCCCCTCACGACCGCCACGGTGAGGAGGATCCGGATTGTAAGGGTCGCTGGCGTATCACGACCAGGCGAGCCCATGGCATCCATCGAGGCGGCGCGGATTATCGCCAGCGCTCCGAGGGACACCGGCAAAGTGGGACTGCGCCGCCGAAAGCGGCGGACGGGCCGGATAGGCTCAGTACAACATCCACCTGTCGATCACATCGTCATCCAAATTCCCGGCGGCTATCAGCACCAAAAGGAAAAGGAATCGCGGGAGGCAGTATTGTTATAATCAGGTTTTGCCAGAAAAAAATATATAGAAGTAACAAGGAGTGATGCAGAGTAGGAACAGGTTACATCCGGGAATACTCCGGGTCCCATCGCCCTGGCCCATGTACTGCCAGGCTGGGCAGACGCGGCGGCGCAGGGGGCACAGCCTCCGGGTAATAAAATCCCGGATTACCATGGCCCCCGTCAGGCCCGCCGCCGCTCGTCGGCGCGGGCGGCCATCGCTGAGCTTCGGGCGCATCGCTCACTGGAGCCCCAGTTGGGGTTCTTGGCCGCCGGGGCGGAAGCTCCAAAGATTTCAATGCCATTGTCGTCCTCGGCGTCTGACCACTCTGCGCCAATCCCTCCAGTTGGACCGGCGGTCCAATGGAAGGTAGCGCAACGATCCGTCCACGGCCGCGGTGACAGCTCCGGAGACTGCGAGGGTACATCGCCACGCGAAGGGTGTAGAAGAAGCGAAAAAGGAGAAGGTTGGGCAGCACTCCCACAAACATCTCGCAAGTGAGCAAAGGCGAAGAAGGATAACGAGTTGGGAGGAAGGTGGATGTGGTGAATGGCGTAGAAGTTGAGAACAGAGAGATAAAAGTCGGAAACCGGCGGTAGCAGGCCGGCAAGGAGCTGCCATCCGAAGAAAACCACTTCTCCAGGCCGACAGCGAGGCTCAATAGTCCCGGCACGGAGGCGAAGGGCGCCCCCAGTAATGTTCTGGGAGAACCTAATGGCCCTCTCCTCCTCGATGATCGAAGAAGGAAGTACCGGAGCCATTAGGAGGAGAGGGTATCGGAGTCACGGCGATAAAGGGAAGAAGCAAGAGAACCTAAGGCGTCGGAAAGAGACGAGTGTGGGGAGATGGAAGGAAGAAGAACTACTCCCCTTCGATCGGCCTCTTATAAGGCCGCGGAAGACGAACCGTGCGGGAAAACCGAAAGAAGCGCGCGATTTGAAAAAGAGGAAGTTTAAGGGCCTCATAAAGGCGCATCCCAAGGAAACGTCTTGGCGGTTACAAGGAGGAAGTAACCGCAAGAAACCGCCTGGGAATCGGAGAAGCCGGAAGATCTTCTTTGCGGGGCCGCGACCTTTGAAGGGTCCCACCGGAGCCGGGCTTGAGTTCTCAAGACGCCAATTAAAGAAGAAGAAGAGCAGAACACCAAAAAGCGCTCCTGGGTGGGCCCGGGGGCTACTGTCGGCGTATTCTACACCAAGGTACCCGCTCCCCCGCACTAAAAAACGGTCAAGTGGCGGCCAAGGCGTGCTTGGGCCCACTGCCACGGCAAGAGAAAGAGCCCACGGTGGTCGCCAGCGACACGTGGCGTCTGTCGGCCGTGGCGCCCAGCAAGGTGGTCGCCCACGACACGTGGCGTCTGAGCCAGCCGCTGGCGCCAGAAGGTGGTCGCCCAGCGGACACGTGGCGTCTGAGCGAGCGGCTGGCGCCTAAGCAAGGTGGTCGCCCACGGACACGTGGCGTCTGAGCCAGGCCGGGCGTCTAGGAAGGTGGTCGCCAGTGAATACGTGGCATGCGATCTGGCCATCGGCGCACCATCCGGGATAGCCTTGCCGAGGTCAAGGACATTAAATGCGAATCGTGCGCGTGCATTAATCGAAGCATAGAGGCGCGGCATGGCGGCGCGCCTTCCCCAGCGCATCATAACTACGAGAGACGTCACAACTACATCTCACCCCATGGCCAGGCAGGCGGCGTTGGTGGACATGGGGCCCGAGGCAGATTGTGACTACGGCGGCAGATATTAATGCGACATAAGAACAGTGACGGGCGCATTAAATGCGCCCGTGGCGGTGTAATGAGTATGGCTTGCAGTGTAAGCCTCCCATGCGCCCCCAGCAGCCCAAGTATAAAAGGAAGCCGGGGTGCATGGGAGAAAGGGTTCGGGAGGCTGTAAGGTTTCCATCCTCTCTAGTAAGAACACAAGCAATACCAAGAAAGGCAGGACTAGGGCTATTACTCTCCGGAGGGCCTGAACCTGGGTAAAGCTCCTTGCGTCCCCCTGTTAGCCTGAGCCTCCGGGTACTCCGGTCGTCTCCGTCTTCCACCCTGAGGCGATTGCCCCGAAAGCCCCCCCCCGTCGGAATCTCATAAGCACCCGTCTCGGAGGTGCCTGTTGGCTAGTACGCCGACAGTCACCACGAACAAGCCCACTTACATCCCTAGCCGCAGCTACCAGCGACGCCATCGGCACTACGGCCGCCCTCTCGCTGCTGTTGAAACTAGTCTTGTAATAGGAAAGTTTTAGTTTGGGAAGTTTGTGTTAAAAAAGTTTAGGATGAGAAGTTCAAGTAGGACAAGGAACTGGAATCCTATTTTGTTCCTTAAGGTTGTAGTTTTGAGTATAAATAGACGGTAGTCCTGAGTTTTGTCAGCAAGAAGAAAGAAACAAGCCAATAGGTGATAAATAAAGAAGAGAAAATTGTCTCAAGATTTCTGAATGTTCTGTTCCAACAGGTGCTTCCACCACCCGTAGCCGGCGGCGCCCTCACTGCCTCGCTGCTCCACCACCTCTTCCCCATCCCGCCCAACATAAGTGTCAGTTGTGCTAATCACCGTATCACCCGTTGCTGCCGGCCACCACCCTTCTCTGATCCCACGGTCAACACCAGCGCCACCGTCTCGTTTGCTTGTTACCACCTCCCCCTCCCTCTAAAGTTCTAAACCCAGGGTTCCGGTAAACTCCTCCCTAACTTCGGTGAATCCTACATCTAATCAAACTATTGCCTGAGAAGAAGCATGTGATGGAAACTAGTTCGCCATCGCCATCGCCGTCGCCTGAGAAGAAACTTTATGGTGGGAACTCAGTCATCACCGTCGCCTGACAATAGTTTGTTTGCCATTGCTAGGGTGATCGCATGGTGCCGTCCATCCTTTGATCCGAGCTCCGTGCAGTGGTCGCATCATAAGGCTATGGCGCGATCCGCGATAGACTTTACCATTTAAGAAACAATATTCGTTGGTTGAGGTATGATTCATTGCGTTTGGTTCGCTGTATCAGGTTGAATCGAACCGTTCCGTGCAGGATTTAATCTCGTTCATGCGTTTGGTTGACTGAACGGAACCATCTGGTACGAGATGAGATGGTACAGATTCCTAGAATATTCCTTGGAGATGATGTATCGTTTGATACGACAAATTCGGCTGAACCGATCGGTATAGGACCGACCGGTACCATCCCATCCAGGATCATCTCATCCATCCTGTACCATCCCATCCCATTCAGCCTGGTACATCCAACCAAACACACCCAAGCAAGCTGGTCTTGTTACCTGGCTGATCATAAAAGGGGTGGCAGCAAACGGGGGTTGCCATGTTACAAGAGGACACAGTTTTTGCTATGCGAGACGAAGCGGAGGGCCCACATGTTTTAAATTTTAGCTGGTCTTATTAGACTGATCAGCTGGCAATTTGGCGTACAAAGCACAACCCCCATTTATCTCTATGCTTCACTAGAACCAAAACTACATAAGCATGCTCGCCGCCAAAAAAAAAAAAAAAGCGTTTGAGGGGTTGATACTTTGGTACTGCATGTGTTTTAGGAATTGTATAATTTTCTTTTGAAAGGAGTAGTGTACAAGCACACACTACTACAAACATGAACATCATAATCGATTCTTTTTTATCATCTAGGTCGGTTTTGGTGGCGATATAAAGTTGTTAGACCATCTCCAACCATATTCCCTTCATTTCATTCCCTTCCCTGTTCCCATTCCCTTTATTTCCCCTCATCTCCAACAGATTCCCTTTAAAGGGAATTGTATAGGGAAAGGAGAGAATCACTTCTTTGGAGGAATGGGAGAGAATCCTGCGTTGAAGGGAATCTTGAAGGAACCGTTGGGCCCGAAGGAATGGGAATCCCTTCACGAAGGGAAAATGAGAGGGGAATGGACATGGTTGGAGATGGTCTTAGACGGTGATGAGGAGATGCTATCGCAGTCAATTTTCGTCCGATAAAAATATGGCGTCATCACAATTGGTTCTCAGATGTTGTTCATCACTAGCTCTATTTTGCCATCTACAAATATTAAAAGACAACCAGAATTGAGTGATTTGTACACAACTTTTGAGTTATACAAATTGCATATTTGAACCAACATTTAGTACTATTGTTCTCTCAACAACATAAAGCTACACTCATAACACACTAGTAAATGGATCAATTTAGAAAGAAGTGGTGTTTCTAACATCTCCTATTGCACACACATACCGAGGAGGAGCAAATCTAGTAGAGAGACCTTCTTCTTGTTCTTTGCTCTTGCTCTCCATCACTGCCAGCATCAGGCTCCATGCCTCACCCCTGCGATGCGCATACAGGAGCCACGAGCGGCTGCCGGAGCGAATGATGGGAGGAGCACGAGAGTAGTAACAGGAAAATTAATGTGCGTGCGGCCACCGGCGAAAGACAGCAGCCGCACGGCCACAAGCCACGAGAGCGACGTCAATCTGGACAAGGAGAAGGCAGAGTAGCGCATTGGTGTGGACTGGAGCTTGGAGGAAGAGAAGACAATGAAGATAGGTAAGTGTAGCTCTAACGATGGTGTAGGAAATAAAAGGGATTGAAGTTTAATTTCGTTTGGCGCTAGCTGAGAGCCCCAAAATTTGAAAAGTCCGCCAGAACGTAAATGATGGTTTACGTCTTAATACATAGCGAAAAGGCACATCACAATCAGTTCTCACCTAAGAACCGATTGTGATGATTCTCCACCATATTATCCCTAATCACCGAATTATATATCGTAATCGGTTTTTTCCTGAAAAATTAGGAACTGGTCCAGATGAAGTGATGTTGTACCATTCTGTAGTATCGATATGACACTATACAATTTTATATAAAACCTGTGTTAAAATGCAATACGATTTTAGTACCAACGATAAAAGGTTTCAAGTCGTGAGGCGCTTTGATTTCCTTCGGAACTAACAAGGAAAATACTACTCGTACTTCATAAATAATTGTCAATGTTAATTACTACAGGTACGTACGTACATTCCATTTGCACAACACAATGCTCCTGAAATTAATATGTTCTCCAAATTTGGGCTTCACTCCGTTCTTAGAGCATCTCCAAGAGCACTCTCCAAATTTCACTCTCCAAAAGCCAAATTTGGAGAGTTCTCCAAAAATTTGACTCTCTATATCTCCTTCCTCTCCAACAGCACTCTCTATATCACACTCTCTATTTTCTCTCCCCTATATTTTAATCATATTCCATAACCGCCATAACCGCTATTGTAACCAGCACGTTGCAACGGTTTTTTTTCAACGGGTAAATTCGAAATTGGAACGGCTATATTTAAATGCGGGAATATAAAATTCTTAATTTATTGTAACGACAACACTGCAACGGCTATTTTTTAACGGGTAAATTCGAACGGCTATATTTCAATGCGGGAATTTAAAATTCGAAATTTATTGTAACGACTACGCTACAACGGCTATTTTTAACGGGTAAATTCGAAATTGACGGCTACATTTCAATGCGGGAATTTAAAATTGAATTTATTGTAACGACAACGCCATAGCGGCTATTTTTTAACTGTAAATTCGAACGGCTATATTTCAATGCGAATTTAAAATTAAAATTTATTGTAACGACTACGCTTACAACGGCTATTTTTAGCAGGTAAATTCGAAATTGACGGCTACATTTCAATGCGGAATTTAAAATTCGAATTTATTGTAACGACAACGTCAAGAACGGCTATTTTTAACTGTAAATTCGACGGCTATATTTCAATGCGAATTTAAAATTCGAATTTATTGTAACGACTACGCTACAACGGCTATTTTTCAACGGATAAATTCGAGCGGCTATATTACTCTGCTCTATATATACATACCCATTTGCGCTTGAAGTATTGCACGTTTCTTGTTGTTCACTACCAATAACACCTCAATGAGTCGTCGAAATTTAGTCTTGGAATGTCTCTCGGAAGATGAGGAGTCTGAGAGAAATGATGAGTACGTATTTCTTTTGACAACAGGATACCTAGCACACATGGAAGATCGGGATGTTCGACGCCATGGCGGTTCTACTCCTGGCCATGAAGTCGTTCATCGCAATAGACAAGAAGGACATGCTAGACCTGCTCCAAGACTATTTTGTCGATCCTCCTATCTATGGCCCAACCTTCTTTCTAGCAGTTTGGAAATATTCGTTTTTATGTCTTCGCGTATTATCTTTGATCATCCCAGACGCGCTCACTCTCTAATTTTGGCGTAGGTTCGAATGAATCGTTCTTTATTTCTTCGCATATTGCATGCTGTAGAAGCACATGATAACTATTTCGTTCAGAAGCGGAATTGTGCTGGAATTCTTGGGTTATCTTCTTTGCAAAAGATTACCGCGGCATTTCGGATGCTAGCCTATGGAGTAGCAGCAGATGCTATTGATGATTATGTGCGGATTGGAGAAAGTACTGCTATAGAGAGCCTGAGAAGGTTTGTGAAAGCTATTATTGAAATCTTTGGAGATGAGTATTTGAGATCTCCAAATGATAATGACACTGCTAGATTACTTGCAATTGGTGACGAAAGAGGTTTTCTAGGTATGCTAGGGAGCATAGATTGCATGCACTGGAAGTGGAAAAATTGCCCTGCAGCATGGCAGGGCATGTATACTGGTCATGTGCATGAGCCAACAATCATTCTAGAAGCCGTTGCCCATAAGATCTTTGGATATGGCATGCTTTTTTGGTTTACCAGGGTCTCACAACGATATTAATGTTCTTCACCGATCCCCTCTCTTCGCAAAGCTAGCCGAAGGGCAAGCACCTGAAGTGAATTATACTGTGAACGGTCACAATTATACAATGGGATACTATCTTGCAGATGGAATATATCCTTCATGGGCAACATTTGTGAAGACAATACCAGCTCCTCAAGGGAATAAGAAAAAACATTTCGCCGAAGCTCAAGAAGCGGCTAGGAAGGATGTGGAACGAGCATTTGGAGTATTACAAGCTCGTTTTGCAATTGTTCGCGGACCAGCTCGTTTTTGGTATCAAGAAACACTTAGAGATATCATGACAGCATGTATCATCATGCATAACATGATAATTGAAGATGAGAGGGATGGACCTCCAGTTGATTACAATTACGAAGCAATGGGAGAAAATGTTGCGGTCTCCCATGAAATAACACATGAGCTTTCTGAGTTTATCCAAACTCATCAATCCATCAGAAATAGAAAAGCTCACTCCCAGCTTCAGGATGATCTAGTCGAGCACTTATGGCAACGTTACGGAAGGATCTAGTTGAGCGCTAGTTTACTGTTTCAATTATGATGTACTAGCTTCTGCACTTCAATATGATGTACTAGCTTCTGCACTTCAATTATGATGTACTAGCTTCTGCACTTCAATATGATGTACTAGCTTCTGCACGTCAATATGATGTACTAATTTATGCACTTCAACTCACACTAGTACGATAGCACAATTCAAATGTCTTACTTATAAAAGGTTCAACGCATACAGGCTAGTACCATAGCATAGTCCAATAGCATAAAATGTTCAAGATATTAATTCGTAGAACATAACTAGTGATCAACCAGACGTATTACATCTTCGAGCGATGATATCGTTCTGCAGGTTCGTGTAGTATTGTTGTTGTGGCCCACTCAAGCGACTGATGTCAATGCTCATAATCCTCTCCTCTTCGACCATTCTCTTCAATTCGAACTCACTTTTCCTTATCTCAATCTTTTCTTTCTCTTGAGAAATCCTCTCTTGCTCTTGTGCAAATGCTCGTTCATACCGCTCGTCCCTCTTAAGCTCTTTCATAACCTCCAATTCTTTCATCTCCTTCCTAAAGTTTTCTAATGCTTCCATGTAGAGTGAACCTGTTCGGACACTGTCAATAGAATCTTTACCTCGGCGTAACCGTTCTTTCTCAGCCTTCCTACCACTTGGCCTTGTCAACACATCAGTTTCTGTAGTAGGAGCATCTTCATGAATATGAACTGCATTAGAGCTAAGAGGACTAGAACTACCCGGAGAAGCATTAGATGATGTTTTCTGCTTTTTTTGAGATAAATGATCATTCCACTTTGGATGGTGTTGTAATACGTTCCAGCAATGCAGGTATGCAAATAATCGGCCTTCTTCCTCCTGGTACAAAGCTTTAGCATGGACTATCTGTAGAAAAGATTAAGTAGCTTATTTAATATGGACACAACATATGAAATTGTAATAAAAAGGGATATGGACCAACCTTATCTTGCTCTGTTATCCCGCTTTGCCTTCTACGCTCAATCCGGTCATAACAACCACAAAACTTGTTCACATGTTCTTGGATAGATGACCAACGGTGCATAAGTGAATTCTGAGTACTGGCCTGAGAAGAAGTCTTTGTTCTCATGAAAGTAATCATGTATTCTACTCCAATAAGTGGCACGAGTTTGTTGGGTCCCTTGCACTGGGTCCAAACTAACATTAAGCCATGCCGACACCAACATATTGTCTTCCTTCTCTGAGAAATTTTTTGATCTTTTATTATGAGGTCTCGGTGGGATCGGAATGGTCAATTGGTGAATGTTGCTCCCCAATTGGACTTTCATCCCAACGTATTTCACTTCCCCCCTCACTCAACAGACTAGTGTAGAAGCCATCCATATTAGATATGCTGCGGACATCAAGATTTCATTAAGAAAATTTGCATAACAACACGTATCAAAAAGAACATGAGTCACGGCATTGATGATCATAAAGTCGATCAATACATATAGTGATGATCTAAGTCTTCATATACATAACACAAAAGATAAGGATAACACTAGCCACCGGAGTGATACTTTCATCCTCTCTAAATTGACGATCATCGCGTTTACTCGAATCATCGTTCGTAGTCGTATGGAAGCAATTGCTCGCCTAAACTCGATGAAGTGTCTTCTTCTTCAGGACGATCAACGCCATCCGTTCGCACCAAATCTTCGGAATGTATGGCAAGTTCGTCAAGGCGGCAAGCAATTTGTTCGATCTCAAGTAAGACTTGGTTTAGTTCAGTTGCGCTGGCGCATGAGCAAGGAGAAAAGTTATCGTTCACTACATTCTTAATGTCACATGCGATTTCCTCTATGCGCTTAATTGTCCAAGCATGCACTGCACTGACTTTCTTCGATTCTTTCTCCATCTTTATGCATTACAGTGGACAAGAAAACACAAAATGTTTCAATTACGTAATCATCTATTGCCAGCAGATAGAAACTATTGACAATACCAGATCAAAGACAGCAGATAGAAACTATTGACAGTTATAGATCAAAGACAGCAAAATAAAGGCATGATAAAGCATACAATTAAGAGGGGCAAGTTTTATGTCAAAAAGTAAGGCATTTAGCCCTTGTTCTATGTGCATAGCCGTAAAACAACATCTATTTTGGACTGGAGGTAGCCACTCAAAAAATTGCATGCCAACACTTTTACCAGGTCAACATACAGATCAAGCAAACTAGCACCAATCCAATTCAAAATTCATAGCCAGTGTGTCATCCATGTTCTCATCAATTCTGTCATGAATAGTGCCACATTGAAGCCAAGATTAGCCCAACGGGATAAGAGAAAACAACATGAATAAAGTATTGGTGCAGAAAACCGAGCCTCAGAAGATAATCCATCTGAAATAATACTTTCATGAATAATTAAGAATATTATGCCAATAAGGTATATAATAATGCATGGTTATAGGATATGACCAAAAGGTCAAGAAATAAGGATTTTGTCAACCGCTAAAGGAAATATTAATGTAATCAATTAAGGAGAACAGGAAACATCCACAACAGAGTAGAGAACCTGCGATTAAAAAAATGCCTAATGATCATAATTAGTGCACATGTGGAAATCCATCCTTGCTTGCTGTGAACCATTACTCACATACGTAAACTCCTTAATTTCAAAGAGATTTCAAGTGAGACCTAATCTAAACCAGTGCATGCAAAAAATACCCTCATATTTAACACAGGTTTTCAGAAAATGTTCGTCTTTTTTAATGCACAATGGGCTTCTCTTGGTTGGGATCATGTCCCATATCTTGAAGTGTTAATAACTATTCAAATTAAACATACAGATTTTAGTTAAGTGTAACATAGTCGACTCACGAAATTAGATGGAACATCAACCAAAACAGTGGAATGGCCTAATTGGTATAGGTAGCCACTCATAAAAATGCATGCCAACACTTTTACCAGGTCAACAGACAGATGAAGCAAACCATCACCAATCCAATTGGACTGCCACTAAATTTCTGTCGATGTATAAATGGAAGGGACCCTTGTAATAAGACATTTTTTGAAATGCATAGCTTACTTGTGAAAAACTCCTCTGCAGAGTGTAAAACTCAATTCATAGTTCATGTTTTTGTTATGAGCTCGTTATGCGGTTGATCAATAGCTCGTTGTTTTATTATTAATGCTAAATATTGGGTGGTCATGACTACATAAGATGTACATAAAAAAATAATGTTATCACCATTTGCATGTTTAGATGTACTTTTGCTAAAGGCATGCTCAATAGGGGCAAACTTGCTGAAGGTATTGATTTTGATCGACATTATGGCAGACTTGTGATCATGTTTGGTGTTGCTTTCCAATACACACTTAGCAGGTGAGGACTCAGTCTCATAGTTGTCTTCAGAGTACTCTCTATTATGCCACTGGTTATCGACCTAGAACTACTGGATGCCATCGGGCCGACAAGATAATTGGATTCAAGTATACAAAGCAGGGGCCTTGAGCAAAGGCATAGAACACATATATGCTCAATTGTAGACACATATAGTATCATGACCTAGATGGAGTTCGAATCAAACAATAATTAGCGAAAGCTACTTGATATCCACAATGTAAGCATGTGCCGAACCAAAAATCACCACTCAAATCCATCTGTAAAACACACTGGAAGAGGAATATGGTGGTTCGGCGAATACTTACCAAGAAAACGAGAAGCAACCAAATCTAGAGGTCCAAGCCAGTAGCAGCACCGGATCCGTGTTGCAGCCGGAGGTTGGCACGCACCCTGCACGACAGGAAACTAGAACATAGGGGGTAGTTTACCAACAAATCACAACAAGAACACAAGAACCAACCAGATCTAGAGGTCGACTGGCATTACCGGTACTAGATCTGCCGTGGGTGGCTCGTCGGGTCGGTGGCGAGTGGAGATGGCGGCGGAGGATGCGAGAGAGTGGCCGGGGGACGGCGCTCCGTGAGGTCGGGACGGAGGATGAGAGAGCGATGACGCTCCGTGACTGGAGATGGCGGCGGAGAGGAGATGGAGGGGAGAGCGAGTGGAGTGGAGATGGGCTGCAGAGGAGAGGAGGGGCTTAGAGTGGAGATGGGCTGCCAGTGGACTCGCTCTGCTTTCGCGACGAACGGCTTCCGTTGCGGCTCGCCGGATAGCGAGCGGAGAGAGAATCGCCAAATATAGCGAGTCTCTCTCCGCTCGTAACATTTCCAGAACAAGGTAGCGAGTTTGTTGGAGCTCTGTTTTTTCACCGGCTCGCTAATTTTTGGAGATAGAGAGTGGGATACAGATACTGTTGGAGATGCTCTTAGGGAGCTATCGTTTGGTTGCGACGTATTAACAAAAAAACTCTTACTGAATCGGATAAGAGAGGCCAAATCTATGACATAAACAAATTCTAAGCTGAAAGTTGAAAAATAGGACGCAAAAAAGATTGGATCAAGCTATTAATTTGTTGCCCATCAATACATAGTTACTTGAAAGCTACGTCTACGAGATACATAAAGCTTTAGGCCCTGTTTGAAAGGGTTTAAAGCCAGCCTCAGCTTTCAAAAAACTAGCAAGTTTTCTTCTTCCAAACCGCTTAACTTTTAAGCGTTTTTTGGTATAATCTAGAAGTTATACTTAAAAGTTGAAAGTCAAAAGCTAAAACCTAGGTTAGACCTGATTTTATAATTTATTGTTGAGAAAATTAACTTTTTGTTAAACAGCTTTTAATTTTGAAAACCGGTTGCGATATATAATTGCGATATATAATTTCGAAAACCCGGTTAGACCGCTACTTTTTTTTAACTAAAAAACAGCCTTTAAAAAAAAGTATAGCTCCCTAAACATAGCCTAAGACAAACTAGACTCCTCCTTTAATTTCGAAAGACAATGGTATATATATCCACGGCATGTAGCCGATGTGGCCAAACCCTCTCTCACTGCTGTCTGTCGCCTACACATATTGATATGGTCACTGGGGAAGCAGGGAGCTGGCATTCCGGTAGAGGTACCACTCATGCCAGCACATTGGAGTACAGTCCTTGCACAGGTAGTACTACTTATTTCGGTTAAGCAAGGCACCAGAAGATTCCAACATTGTAGATTAATAACAAATTAGCTGTGTTTTTCTTGTACTTCTTCTCCTCCTCCTTCAGTCTGACTATTTAGCATTGGGCAAATTAAGTGGCAGATTAGCTAGCTGTTGGTTCAGTCCTTGAGACTTCAGAACTCTTTAAGAGCAAGTACAATAGTAAAGCCCACTGTAGGTTAATAGTAAGCTAAAAGCCAGCTTATACAATAACTGTCTCTAAAAGTTGTCTCTAAATGTTTTGCAATAACTATCTCTTCTCTCTTGTACATAAATGATTTACCTATGCATTCGTGCAAAGCTGGCTACTAAATAAGAGCTAGCTATCTTCTCTCTCATCATTTCTCACTCTTTCACGTAGACAAATGCTGACATATACAAGCTAAGAGCCAGCTGACGTGACCTTATTGTACTTGCTCTAATCATACTGTCTTCCCAGGATGAGGGGCTGTGATTGGCCGGGGGCGTTGCTTCCTTGGGGAGCTCACCCTGCCTACTCTCCTCGACGCGGGGCCCACCCGCAGGAATGCTTATCTGGCCGTACCTGGTCTTCTGTGGAGCACGGATATGCATGTGCGGCGTCGCATCGGCACCTCTTTAATAAGGGTAAGGATGGTTCAATGGATGTAGACGCCATTTCACCCGTATAGAGATGGAAAATGATCGAGACGAAAATGAAATGGCAACATGGGATATTTAAAGGGAATGATATATGTTCGTTCTTATCAGGCCTATGAATGTGTAAAGATACAATGAAATGTAAGAATTGCAATAATCTGGACGGTACCAAATTAGTTAATACCACATTCGGTTCCTAAAAAACTGGTCCGTTTAACGTGTAGTTGGTACTAACTCGATATGGGTGTTATACTAGAAAACTGAAAGTATTGTACCCTAGTAAAAGGCAATGTTAATAAGTTGGTGATCTTTCAGCCTAGAAACATGTATACTTGTACTTCAATATTTAAAGGTAAAATTCCGAGCTAGAATAATATTCGGTGTAAAAGTACATGATAAATACACTTAGTACTCCGTCTTATTACATTGCGATGGACAAATTAGTATAGTTATCTTAAAAATAACATCATCATATTAATCGAGTGTTTAAAATCTTGTTGAAAAGATATCTCAACAGATACTACAATTCTGGCATTTATTTCTAACAGATATCCTATATAATTAAAAAAAATTATTCACAGCCTCAAAATCATCCATGCAATTGATATGACACATGACCAGATTACGAAGTCATGACACAGAGGATCCTAGCAACATCTCTCTCTCTCTCTCTCTTCCTCTCTCTCTCTCCAGCACAGCTTGCAAGGCTCCACGACCCATTCATCATTTCAGCCGGGGCGCAATGACACCCCTTCCATAACCTTCGATTTCTTCCCATTTGACATTTATGCCCCGCCTCCCTGCGGCAACCATTAGGGATGGCAATGGGTCGGATCGGGTGCGGGTTTTACAAAATCCGATCCGAACCCGAACCCGATTCGGAATACCCAACCCGAACCCGAATTACCGTTCGGGTAGAAACATATACCCGAACCCGAACCCGACGAATTGCGAAACGACGAATTGCAGCGGGTATCAAACATAGTTTAAAATCAGCAGATTTCACATGAGAAGATGTTGCGGTCTTGCACTCTTCTTGCGGTGAAGCGATGAAAGCGATGAAGCGATATTTTTGCATTAGATAGTAGAAGGCGAAGAAGAACAACTAGCTAGGAGATAACCAACAATCAATTTGGTTTATGAGCGAGAACAAATCAAAACATAAAGAACAAATTTGTGACTCAACAGTCAACATTAAGACAAGTCAACATTACAAGCACTGTACCTATTAATCGTAAGAACACAACCAACATGGCAACATTCAATCATTCATGCCGATCGAAATTTAGACCAACATTCAATTAAGCGTAAGAACACAACCAATTTAGACACAACTCTATTAATCAGAAGAACACAACCAACATTCAATCATTCATCTTTGGTAGAAATTTAGACCAAGTTAGAAATTTTGATAGCGGTAGCAACCCATCAAGACATCAATTAATCAGAAGAACACAACCAACAAAGACAACCAATACCATCAAGACATCAAGACAAAGAAGAACAAGGAACTACCTATTCGGAGGTGGCGTCGGGCGGTCTGGGAAGCGGCTTGGCCGGGCAGTTCGAGCGAGGCGCCAGGTGGGAAGGTGGCGTCAGCGATCGCCGTCGAAGTCCTCGGGAGGCAGGCGATCATTGGCCATTGGCCGTAGGTGGCGTCGAGGCCGGGCGATGGGCAGTCGAGCGTCTGGCCAGCGATCTGAGGCCCAGCTAACCGTGCGAGGCTGCCGAGGAGAAGCGAAGCATTGCCCTGCCGAGAAGCGAGGCGGCGAGGCGCTCTGGGGCGGGCGGGGCGTGGTGGGTCCCCGGGTGGCCGGGTGGGGATCTGAGGAATTAGGGATTTGGGAGAGTTGGGACGACTTCGTGGATCTTGGGGCTGAGGTGGGCCAGGGTGGTCACGTGGGGTGAATGAAGACTTGAAGGCCTGAAGGGTAGTGAGAGAATTTGGATACCGCGGTACCCATGGGTATCGATTAAAACCCGAATCCGATCCGAGTCACCACGGGTACCCGACCCGCAAAACCCACGGGTAAAATATATTACCCGAACCCGAACCCGACGGGTGCAGAACCCGCGGGTACCCGAACCCGCGGGTATAATTGCCACCCCTAGCAACCATCCCGCCTTATGTGGGGCATCTTTGTAATTTGATGCAGAATCCCAGGGTGCCTTTCTTGCCAGCCCATTATATACCACTCTCAATCTCTCATGGCATCCTGTCTTCTGTACTGCTGCCCATTGGTAGGCTGGTGATCAGGACCGCACATAACGCCACAGGACTACAGGAGGCATCGAGAAGAGCTAGGCATCTCTCCTCGGCTAGCTGCATGTATGCTTTCTTTCTTCCAGCTTTGATCATTTTCTTGGCTTCCTTCTTAGTGCCATGAGAGATTTTTCTGATGTTTCTGTGTGTGTGTGTGTGTGTGTGTGTGTGTTTTTGGCCTGTTGTGTTGGTATGAAGTAGTACAGATTTCTGAAGGAGAGAGATGGCCAGTGTTTGGAAGACCAAGGTTCTCCCTGGACTCAACAAGATCTTTGACAAGGATGGCAAGAAGGCTGCTGCTGCTGAGTTCTTGAAATCCTTTAATAAGGTAGGGATAGGCACGCTTGAAGTGATAGTCTATCTTTCTTCGGTATTATTTTGTTGTGTTGATTAATTGGGTTTGGTGTGGGGGTGTGATATATATATCGGCTATGTGTATATGTAGGAGGAGATTGGCAAGGAGATTGAAGACAAGAAGACAGAACTAGAGCCCACGGTTGTGGAGGTAGTTGAATCATCCCCAGATGAGATTAAGGTGACAAGATTAATTTTCAGTAATTTTTTTTGGGTTGCTGAGACATGACAGTAGCCACCTAAGTGATGATTATCACCCTTTTAATTAATTCACCTGTTGAACATATTGTAGGCTTTGATAAAGGACAAAAAACCAGCCAAGATCAAGAAGAACTCGGCTGCAGTCACCAAGTTCCTTGAGGAATTGGCCAAGATTGGTAAGTATGACAAAACTAAATCATTCTTATTTTGTATTTCTATGGTACTTAAAATAGAACAAGTAAAAAATAAAAACCGTACCGATAATTTCGTAAGGTTTTGCATGTGAATCTTTCAAAAAAAAAATCACAAAAGCAACTTGGAGCAAAAGGAAAACACTTAAACATAGCTTGCTATTTTTATAGTAATAGCTAGGTGAAGACGTGAAGTACATGTAGATGGAGGATTTTACTTACTGAATCGGTTGATACATTTTCTTCTTGTGATATGCAAATGCAATGGTCCATGGTATTGAAAAGCCAGAACTATAAATCTATACCTTCAAAAAAATCCAAAATATCTTAATATATATTTTAAAGAAAATTAGTTGCCATTTATCAATCACCTTTTGCTAAACAAATAGGATTGCCTTCTTTCGAGTTTCTTTTAGCAATCTTGTCGATTCATTTTCTTCGGGTTTTATTTCTCAAACAACCTTTATTCCTTGTCTTTTGAACAAAATAACCTTTATTCTCCTGTCACATAATTAAACTTTTTTTACGAGGTTCATGTATTTAAACTGCACAGGAGTCTTCTCACCTCCGTTTCTTTGGACAGAAGCTCACATGCAAACTCTCCGCTACTTTAGCTGATGCAGACAGAAGACTAACTAGTCGAGCAAAAAACAAAAAACAAAAATAAACACACAGTTCTAATTTAAACCTCAACCAGTTCCTTGTTAGCGCAGATGCATGAAACCTCATATTTATATAATACCAGGCTACATATGAAAAATTAATCAACTCGCATGAATTTTCCTTGTTCTTAATACAGATGATACAAAAAGTCTCGTGCGTCTACTCGAACAAAAATGATTTCTCCTTCTTGAGAAAGATGTTAGAGAGGTGCTTCAAAATGTTAATCCTTTGATTTCTATTGATACTAATCTATGTTTCTTTGCAGAATTCCCGGGAGCCAAGCAGTTGAGCGACGCAGTGGCCAAGTCCGGTACCACGCCCCTCTCCGGCGCGGTCGTCTTCATCTTGGACAAGGTTGCTCCTTTCGTCCCCAAGGAGGAGCCCAAGGCCGAGGCGGAGCCCGCCGCCACAGCCGCGGCGGAGACCACCTCTCGGGAAGTCGCCGTGGAGGAGAAGAAGGAGGAGGCTGAGCCCGCCGCGGCGGCAGAGGCGGTAGAGGAGAAGAAGGAGGAGGAGGAGATCGAGAAGAAAGAGGAGGCGACCGAGAAGAAAGAGGAGGAGAAGCCGGCCGAAGCCGAAGCCACATCAGCCGAGCCGGAGAAGAAATGACCACTGGACTAAGCAATTCAAGCTACCTGCTGGTAAAAAAAAAGAAGAAGAAGTCTCCAAGCTATTGTGAATCTGTGATCGATCACTCTCTGTCTACGTACGTAGCTGCACAAAGTAAGTAAAGACACACACTTGCCATGCACACATATTCGCATGCAAACACGATGCATGGGTATGGATGCATGAACATTTGTTATTCTTTCACCTCTCGATCCCTCCTCAGAACTCTCTCTCCATGACCGATGGTCTCATGATCGTCTCCTCCGTGTAAATTTATGTGGGGTTTTCTTTCCTTTTTTCTGGGTGATTAAACATGTGTAATTATATTGATATGTTTGTTGGTCATGAAAAGCAACTTGTGTACATCTTTTTTGTTTTTTGTTTTAATTTTAATTTTGAGCTTGAGGTGTGATGAAGACAAACATGAACTCCCTTCAATTGTAATACAAATTAATGGGTGTGGATATATATGGTACACTTTTTTTGCTGTTCTTGCTAGCTAGCTCACATGCCTGCTGACTGCTGTAGTGAACCTCATTAATTTGATTGTCTATACGTATAAAGGTTAGGTAGGAAGGCCATACTTATCCTCTACAATTGTTCCATATAGTGATGCCATATCTCATGGTAGCACCTAGATAATATATATCCTAATTAATTAAGGATGTTCTGTTGCAAGCTGGATGAACTATCTAATCAAACTGTAATTGATTTTATGCTAAAAGTTACCTGCGTGGATTAATTCACGGAAATAATTACCACGCATGCATACTGATATTGTTTGAGCGTTGTTCGGAACGTAGGAATTATATTCTACCTAACTATACTCTCTTGGAAAACAAACATCATAAACCTTAATGTTTGAGTACTAAGCTTTAAGGTATTTAATTAGACAAGAACTAATGATCACCTTATGTTGATTAAGCATCTCTTGACAAGATAAGCACCAAGGCCTGGCCATGTATGTTTTTGCTTTTGATTTTAGATTCTCAATCTCAAAGGCTGAATGAAAAAACAAACAGTCCGATTCTAAAAATCGATTATCATAATTCAGCCCTCCCATATACACTATAATCTACACTTCACTTTATGCGTGCTTTTAGATTCCAGTTTTTGAAGAATCAGCTTCTCTACAATCGTAATTTAGAATTAGCTTTTAAAGAAACTAAAGAAAAACAAACAGATCCTATGAGTTCAGTAAAAAATGAGGCACTAAGTACTTTGTGTATCAAATCATGGCACGGAACCTTTGGGGCTAGCCAAACAAATCTCAATCAGTGCCGCGATGAAAAGGACGTGAGCTTAATCCAATCACGCGGTTGTCTCGTCACGGCACGCATCTCTCAGGAAAAGAGATGGAGGGCCTGCGTGATGTATGCACTCTACAGAACTGTATCTCTTCCGTCTAAGTTTATATAACACATTTTTTTAATAGCTTTTCATAAATATAAAATATGTTTCATATTTCAATGTAAAAACTAGTATAATATTTTCTTTATAAAAGGTGCTTCTGTATTTTTTTAAAAAAAGTTGCACAAAGATTAAAACATTAATGAAAAATAGATAGTGGTTACTTACCCATTCGGGTACTTTAAGATTTGTGCAATTTATATTAGGAGAGAAAATACATAAGCACTCCTTTTTCCTTTATACCTTAATAAATATCCATATTTATTTGATATTATGTACATATATACATTAAATATAGTTTTAGAGGTAACAATTAGAGTAGTCTAATCATTTTTAAAATCTCTTTAGTTTATGTACCAAGAAAAAAATACATTTTATAAACTTAGACGAGAGGATATAATCGATCATGTAAAATATATAACTAAAGAAAATATTTCGAAAGAAAGGAGGGAAGAAAGGTAGGGGGTAAGAAAAGGGGGTTGATTGACTAGTTTGGCGATGATATTTTGTTTTTGGTTTAGGTCCGGGGCAAAGCGGTAATTTCAGTGCGCCTTTGTCCATTCCCTTGGACTAGCTGGTCGCTCCTGGGCTCAGTCACGTATGCATCGCCAGGTCCACACGTGGATGCTTGTCTTGTCCGAGGGTTATCTAGTTTTAGTTTTCACCGTGAAAAGGCTGGAGATACGACGTCCATGGTTCGAATCTCACCGAAGAGTTGCTAGTAAGAAATCTGATGATCCATAAACGTTGTATCACCAGATTTCTGAACACGATCAGATACCGTCATCGATCGTTGATCTCGTTCCCCTTAAGGTAAGTTGGTAATTATCAATCAGAAATATTTCTGGCACCTACCAACCCATCTTATATATATATCCAACTATATGTCTCGAATATGATATCATCGTGTAGCTGTAACGAAGCAGCCTAGTCTTTGAATCGCGCAGTACATGCACATCAGAGCTAGGCGCCACACGCAGTGTGTAAACCGCAACAACACAAGCGCACAACATATACATGAGGTAGGGGCCGGGAGAGGAGGGGTTAACCCGGCCGGTTAGGTGCGAACTAGCTAGTAGATGCTTCGGCATGCATGCCGGACGGAGCTTCTTCGTGGCTCACGCCTCGGTGTGCCGTCTCCGACGTCACCCATTCGAAGGATGGGGGAACAGAGCTCCTTCGTGCTCACGCTTCGGCGGCGTGTTCTCTCCGACGTCCGACGTCTCCCGTTCGAAACGTAGGGAAGAAGCCTTTTTGCGCTCACGCTTTGGCGTGCCATCTCCGACGTCCGTCACCGGCCCGTTCCAACTACTAGAAAAAAGAGCCTTCAGTACCGGTTAGTGAGGACCTTCAGTACTGGTTTTTTAAATCGGTACAAGCCATCCGGGACTGATGCCCGATGGCATCGGTACTAAAAATATTTCAAAATATGGGAGAAGCGGGACTCGAACGCGCAACCTCGTGACTGCAGCCTCATACTTCTAACCAACCCACCCACCATCGCGTACTGATATACATAGAATATTCACTCCTTTTGAACTTTCCTGAAACAAGGCTGTTACGAACCGGTACTGATGCCTCATTTCAGGAAAGTTCAACCGGTACTAATACCCTCATCAGAGGAAAGTTCAAAACGAATCGGTACTGATACCCTCACTACAAGGATCTTGCTCAGTGTCCTCGGCTTTTACCGACGACACAGATACCAAAACCGCCGACACAGGGCTCTGTCGTCGGCCTCCCGACGACACAAGTCCCACGACAGAGAGTCGACGACACAACCAACCTATGTCCACGGCCACAATAAATCCCGACGACACAGATGCCATCCGGGGCCGACCCGACACCCAGACATTTGTCGTTGGCGAACTTAAAGCTGCCGATACAGAGGAGACACTTCTGTCCTCGGCCTAATTAATGCTACCGACACAGAGTGGACATCTGTGTCCTCAGCCTAATTAATCTTTGCCCGAGCCGCAGTGGACATCTGTGTCCTCGGCACAGGCTATAGCCGACGACCGCAGACCCGCCACGGTGCGGAACACAGGGCTATCTTGTGTCGTCGGCATAGTTAAAGCCGCGGATAACGCATTATTCTGACATTTTGAAACACAAAAACGAAGATATTTTCCAAAAGATCAACGTCACTCATATCCTAGTTAGTACTACTCTCGCCTAAGCACGCTTAACTAGTGAGTTCTACCACTGATTTTAATGCAAATGAGCACTTCCCATGAGGTCACCCATCCTAATACTACTCTCACCCAAGCACGCTTAACTTCAAAATTCTTATATGATCTAGTACCAGAGTGTTGGTATGATCACATTTGAAATATAACGTGCCCCCCTCCTCTTAACCTCACAAATGACCAAAACTCTAATTTTAGTATTCTTATACTTTGAATTTACCATGGCATGGATGCTTCAAATTTCAACTAAGTGTTCAATTTTACTATGATATGTGTGCTTCAAATTTTAACTAAGTGTCCAATTTTAATAGTTGGATCCAAGATCGAACTAGCTAGCAACAATCGAAGCTACATCTGTGTCCTCGGCCTGGGCTATAGCCGAAGCGACCTGAGACCTTCAGTGCCGTAACACAGGGCTATCTTGTGTTGTCGGCATAGTTAAAGCCGCGGATACAGAGTGGACATCTGTGTTCTCGGCCTGGGCTGTAGCCGACGACACAGACCCCTTCTGGTGCCAGAACCTGGGGCTATCTTGTGTCGTCGGCATGGTTAGAGCCGAGGACACAGGTTGTAAAAAAAAAATACTGCGAATTTTTTTAAAAAAATCCAATTTTAACCTGCAAAAAAACCCCATTCCCAGCAGTTTTATATCCCCAATTTCCCAGAACAATCACAACATATAATTTCACACACATTACCACATTCGCATTCACCAATACAATGCCACAAATGATCACCATCGACACAGGTTCAACTTGTGTCATCGGTAACATTCTTCGATATTTTTGTCGCCTACGACGGGTCGAACGAGACATTTGTACGGTCATTTAAAGGTTTTACAACACTCACAGCCTATTCCAGGTGATTCCTCACTCTTTCAATTGGTCTGCGTTGGATCGTCACAAGGTTCTACTCAATGTACTCGACACGTAGTACGTACGGAGATATACACATAGCGCCGTAACATACCAATTAATTAAATAATAAAAAGTTACATGTCATATAGATGTATGTTACCTAACAAACCATTCTAAAAGCTCTATTTAATTTTTCTTAATTTTAAAAACAACAAAAACATTTTCAAAAAGATTTTATGAATTAATCTGGAATTACTATTGTAAATCGGCTAAAATTAAACGGTCGACAAAATTTAATCTGTGTCGTCGGCGACATTTATGCCGTGGACATAGACTTATTTCTATCGTCGGCTGTTTCTCTCCCGACGACAAACAGTCTTCGTGCCACTGGTGGGCCTGAGCATCCTGCAGGTTGGTCCCACATGGCGGAGTGCCTGTGTCGGCGGGTTTAATGAGGCCGAGGACACAGCTTGTGAGGCGGAGTGCCTGTGTGGGCGGGTTTAATGAGGCCGAGGACACAGCCTGTGTTGGCGGGATCTGAAATTCAAATTTCATCGTGCGCCGATACTCCCTGTTTGAGGCGGAGTGCCTGTGTCGGCGGGTTTAATGTGGCCGAGGACACAGACTGTGGTCTATATCGGCGGGTTTAGGCGGCCGAGGACACAGGCCTGCTTGGTGTATATATGTCGTCGGGTTACGTTAAAACCGTCGATAGAGGCATACTTTGTGTCGTCGGTTTTTTTACCGACGATAAAAATGTTTCGGCCGAGGACACTATTCTTGTTTCTTGTAGTGTCATCAGTACTGGTTCAAATCTAATTTGGACTGATGTGCCGGTAGGAGAGCCCTGTTTTCTAGTAGTGCAAGATGGGGGCGGCAGATCGAGAGGCTTTTGTCTTCGATGCGCTGTCTCCGACACCATGCACCCGATTTGAAGGATGCATGGGAGACAGATGCCACCTTTTGGTCGAGAATTAAGGAGCCCCTCGAGGAAGCCTTGGATCACCAAGGACTTCCCAAGGCGATTCACAAGCACCCCATTCTCCAACCCCCTTCCATGTCATCCCCAGAGTAGCGCTGGAGCCCCGTGTCAGGGTCGCGCTGGGTCGACCCGGCACCCCATTCATGGTCACCGCCGGTAAGAAGCCCTCTTTGCTCTTGTAGCTGGGGGGTAGCACTGGTGCCAGAACGCCTAGGGTGGGGAGGTAGCCCGTAGTTGTTTAATTGGCCGGCTGTCATGAAACGGCGGCGCGTCGGAGTCACGGCGATCATCCTGGATGGACCGTGAGTCGTAGCGCCCACCTTTCGTCATCCCTTCTTCACCGGCGGTGGTGGGGACAAGCTCGAACATTGTCAGCAACGACAGAGGGCCAATGATGTGGTGGAAGCCAACTCCCCAGAACCACCAGACGCGCAAAGAGACGCTAGTGCAAGCGAGGATGGCGGTGGCTGTGGCGGCGATGAAACGGATGCGAGAACAAGCGAGAGAAGAGAGTGCTCGCCCCGCCCCCGTGTCGGCACGAATTGTATCCACCGAGGCAAGACGACGCGACACCCCAAGGACGAAAGGGAACGATTAGAGCAAGTACAATAAAGCCACATCAGCTGGCTCTTATTTAGTAGCCAGCTTTGCACGGATGCATAGGTAAATCATTTATGTATAAGAGAGAAGAGATAATTATTGCACAACATCTAGAGACAACTTTTAGAAACAGTTATTGTACAAGCTGGCTTTTAGCTTACTATTAGCCTGCAGTGGGCTTTACTATTGTACTTGCTCTTAGGGATCGAATGCTTTCCCTAGTACGCATCCACATAACATCACTAAATAATATGTATAACAATAGTAATTAACATGTGTAGTAAATTGTAAAAAAAAAGTACAATGTTTTCAAAAAAAATTAGAGAAAGTGCAAAATTTCTCACTAAAAATTAGATAAAAACCATAAGTATAAAACTGATGTATGGTTTATAACTAGTTTATGTATAAAAAATGACCTTACAATGCTCCAATATCTTAAACATCTAGATGCAACAAAATCGAAAACATATTTACCACCACTGAAAAAGGATGCATCGATTTCCTCATTGCAACAATTGGACATCTCTAATTCAAAAAAAAAACTTTGATGCAACAAATCAAAATAAACCAATCGTTCCATTACTTCACTTTCTCTCACTCCAAACAATAGATACGCCGCTACCAGATATTTCCTATTCAGTTCATACCTTCATCTTCTCTTGCCGAAAGCCCTAGATGCACCACCACTCAAACAATGACGTGCCAAAGCCTCACCGGTGAGCTTCCTTCGTGCCCACAAAGAGCCGCCGCTACTACCGGTGATGACCACCATGTTGGGCCAGTTGGTCGAATAAAACCCCAACTATCCTTTTAAATTAAGTTGAAACCTCTCGAATTTTAGTCAGAAGTTTCAAATCCCCTCTTTTTATGGGTGAAAGCTTTTGAATCTCAGCTAAAATTCCAATTCAAAAAATGTTTACAACAAAAGCCTACTAGAGGAGGAGGCCATGTCCAAGCTTTTGAATCTCAGCTCGCAGTTGGAGAAGAAGTGGGCAAGCTCGGAGCTAACGAGCTCAAATTTGGTTGACCCAGAACTCAATGGCTCGTCGTTGACCCTCTGTTCGTCAAACTGTCTTACTGTCATGCTAGATGGCTAGCAAGGGGGCAAAACAATGGCTCTAGATGGAAAGAGCAGGATGGAGCACAACAAGAGCAAACAAGGAGGTAGGGTGGGGAAAGTGGAGGTGCGATGAGATCATCTGACGTCGACAATGGCTCCGTATGGGGTCACACATTAGGAGGGCTCACACGTCAGTGACTCACGTCAGAGGTCTCAACGTCAGTGAAACCAGATTCGAGTGGAGGTGAGGCATCCGAGAAAAGTTTCTCGCTCTAGACGTCTCTATGCTATCATTTCAAGCTTTAGCTAAACCCACACTTCAGGACCATCGAAGCGTACTTACCATTACTGTTTTGTCTCCGTGACTACAAGTCTACAACATAGGCCAGCATGGGAATTTGGATAATACATAGGCCGAGATCGATTTGGAACAGGGCCAATTTTTTAAGAATCTTACAGTCAGGCGTTCCTAACGGTGCTTAATTTGATCTGTGAACCGCAAGTGTACAAGTAGAACTGAGAAGATTCACCGGAATCTAGTAATCTGCTAACTGGAGCTCTGAAGGCACATACTGAAGAGCCACAATCTTATCCTGTACCTGTGACCTCATATATGAAGCATCAACACCAATATGCTTGGTGAGTTCATGCTTCACCGATCTCAGCGCAATCTTGATAGCCCTGTCTTGTCGAGATAAAAGAGGAGTCGGTGTAAACAGAAACACCAAAATCCTCAAGCAACCACCGTAGCCACGTAACCTCTGCTGTCAAAGAGCCATAGCTACTTAACTCGACCTCGGCACTTTCGAGAAACTGCTGTTTGCTTCTTAGTCTTCCAAGCAATGAGAGAACCACCAAGAAAAACACAGTAAGCAGAAAGAGACCGACGATCAGAGTGATCACTAGCCCATGTAGCATCAGAGTATGCCTGAGTCAGTAAAGAGCTGGAGCGCGGAAAGAAAAGACGGCGAGAGATGGTTCCACGAAGATATCGTAGAACACGAAGAAGATGACTATAGTGGAGCTGAGTGGGAGCAGAAACGAACTGACTCAGGATATGAACTGGATGAGAAATGTCAGGACGAGTGACACCAAGATAAACAAGACTCCCAACAAGATGGCGATAGCGAGTAGGATCCTCAAGAGGTTCACCATCAGTAGGTCGAAGGTGAACATTGAGCTCCATGGGAGTCTCACCAGACGCTCATCAGTGAGAGAGGCACGATCAAGAAGATCCTGGATATACTTCTCTTGGGAGAGAAAGAAGCCCTCAGAGGTGGAAGAAACCTCAATCCCAAGAAAGTATCGGAGAGGACCAAGATCAGACATGAGAAACTGCTCATTGAGACGGGATTTTACAAAGGCAATATACTCAGAATCATCGCCAGTAATGATCATGTCATCAACATACAGAAGGAGAAGAGTCCGACCACGAGAAGAGGTGTGAACAAAGAGCGCAGGATCATGGGTACTGGAAGAAAAACCAGCGGCAGTGATCACAGAAGAAAAACGCTCAAACCAAGCACGAGGGGCTTGCTTGAGCCCATAAAGAGAGCGACGAAGCCGACAAACCATGCCCTCAGGAATAGAATACCCCGGTGGTGGCTGCATATAGACCTCCTCATGCAGCTCACCATTAAGAAAGGCATTCTTGACATCAAGCTGAGAGATGGACCACTCTCGAACAGAGGCAACAGCAAGAAGAGTGCGAACAGTGGTCATGTGAGCCACAGGGGCAAAGGTCTCATCATAATCACGACCATGCTCCTGCTGAAAACCACGCGCCACAAGACGAGCCTTGTAGCGCTCAAGAGAACCATCAGAGCGAGTCTTAACTTTATAGACCCACTTGCAGGTAATGGGACGAACACGTGGAGGAAGTGGAACAAGATCCCATGTGCCAGTGCGCTCAAGGGCAGCAATCTCCTCCGCCATCGCATGCTGCCATTCCTGATGAATAACAGCATCACGGTAAGAAGTCGGCTCGGCCAGAGCTGCACCAACAAAAGCAAAACGCGCAGGAGGCCGAATAGACTGTCGATCGCGAAGAGCATAACGAGGAGGAGACACTGAAGAAGATGGCTCAGCAGAAGAAGAAGATGGCACATCAGAAGAGTCCTCAGCTGGCGGACGACGAGTGTAGTGGAGAGGATAAGGAGAAACAACATCTGAAGAAAGATGTGTAGGAGAGGACGGTGGTGAAGAAACCGGCGATAAAGGAGACACCGAGCGTGAAGGGAAAGTGGCAACTGGAGTGTCAGGAAAAGTCAGAAAAGACAGTGGCTCAACAAGGGAAGTAGGAGAGGAAGAAGGACGAGGATAGAAGGGACGAGACTCATCAAAAGTGACATCTCGTGATATCCGTATCCGTCGGCCAACAGGATCACAACAACGATATCCCTTATGCTCAGCACTATATCCCAGAAAAACACACTCAATAGGTGAGCGATCGGCTTGGTGCGTTCAC
Organism: Rhipidocladum racemiflorum; assembly: GCA_036346355.1. Taxonomy (NCBI): domain Eukaryota; kingdom Viridiplantae; phylum Streptophyta; class Magnoliopsida; order Poales; family Poaceae; genus Rhipidocladum; species Rhipidocladum racemiflorum. Next base: position 11,007,050 of record CM070570.1, on the reverse strand, counting down.
GGGTGCAAGAAGAACATAGCACACACATCCAAAAGACGAAGTCGAGAATAATCGAGGCATGCCACAAAGACGCTCAACTGGAATCCCACCCTTCAGAGCAGAAGAGGGTTGGATGTTGGTCAAGTATGCCGCAGTGGAAACGGCCTCACTCAAAATGAGGTGGAACAAATGAAGCAAGCATAAGAGCGAGCTGTCTCAAGGAGATGACGATGCTTGCGCCAAAGAACACCATTCTTAGCATGAGCACCAGGACAAGAAAATCGAGAAAGAGTGCCTGTGTGGCAAGAAAAGCTCAAGAGCGCGGACAGATACTCCTCGCCGAGTCAAAGACGAAGAACACGAATGGGAGAATCAAACTGAGTGTGAATCATGGTGGCAAAAGTCTTATAGATGGATAAAACCTCACTACGAGAGGACATAAAATATATCCAAGTGTGGCGAGAAAAATCATCTATAAAAAGAATATAGTATCGATGACCCCCTTTTGAAACAAAAGGAGCCGGACCCCACACATCAGAATGAACAAGATCAAAAGGACGCTGTGATATAGACTCACTAGAATGATAGGGGAGTTGTAGCTGTTTGCCAAGCTTACAACCCGTACAGTATAAAGAAGCATCACCAGACACAGAGCCTAAAAGACCTCGACGAACTAAAGAAGACAGTCGGGAACCACAAAGGTGACCCAAACGGTGATGCCACTGAGCAAAAGTCCCGGTAGAAGAAGCAACGGATGCTGAAGCAGTCGTGGAAACAGAGAGACTGGCCGAGGCAGCGGAACGTAGATGAAGCCAGTCGAGTTCCCACAGACGCTGAGGGTCATGGCGCCGAGGGCCAGTCCCAACTAGAACCCCCGTGCGGCGATCCTGAACACAACAAGAGTCAGAATCAAGAATAACGCGACAACCATGATCGATAAGGCGGCGGCGGATATGAGCCGCATGGTCGGGCTTGGGAACATAAGAAACAGCAGGAACATGAAAAGAGGACGACAAAAGATTCCCTCGTCCTGCAACAGAAAGAGAGGTACCATCTGCGGTCTGCACAGTGATAGGAGCAACAAGAGGACTAATGGAATGAAGACTCGAAGAATCAGATGTCATATGAAAAGAAGCACCAGAGTCAAGGATCCATGGTGTGATACCTGATGAGGATGGTAGTTTCTCATTAGAAGACTGAGTAGCAGAACCTGTCGGTGTAGTGACAGCCATGCGACGCAGTAGCATAAGAATCTCCTGAGTAGAGTCGTAACTGCAGGTCTGGCCGAGGAGAGGTACCCAAGAGTCGGGGCCCTTAGAAGGCGTCCCCTCGGCGTGCAAGATCCTTCTTCTTCTGTAGTGCACTGCTCCACATGTCCGTTCTTATTGCAGAGGGTGCGGTGAAGGCCTCCACCCCGATGGTTGTAATCGAGCAGTGTCACTGTCGGAGGAGTAGAGCGAGGCGCCGCCAAAATCGAGGAGACACCGGCCAGGCCGGCGCCACGAAGACGAGTCTCCTCGGTCTGAATAGCCGCAAGGGCCTCCAACAGAGTGACCACGAGGATGACGGCGGCGGTGAGCGCGAATCTGCTCGAACTTCGGCTCGAAGGCGTGTCGAGAAAGTCGTAGATCTTGGCGAAGCTCCAAGTGAGAATGCCGGGCGCCGACAACACCGGGCATGTCTGCAAACGTCCGGTCCAAGTGAATCAAGGCGACGCCACACCAAGACAATTGCGCATAAAACTCATCCACGGTAGAATCACCTCGCCAAGCGATCGCTCTGTCGCACAACAAAGAAGGTACGAAGAGTCTCCGGTTGGCTCATAGCGATCGCGAAGATGTGCCCACATCAATCAGTCTTTGGCGACAAGGCAACAATGTCACCAAGAAGATACACCCCATGCTAGCAACGAGAATAGCAGAGGCACGAGCATCTTCGTCAATCCATGTCTTGTGGGCGACAAGCGAGTCCGAAAGGACTCCACGGCCTCGATATAATCATCGGTGATCTTCAAGGGCAGCATCATCACCTCCTTGGGAATAACAGCGTGACAGGAAGCGGGGCGAGGCGGACAAGATAGCTCGCCGGAAAGAAACTCCCATAGACGCTGACCACGCATGTGAAGGCGCATATGAAGAACCCAGTCTCGATAATTGAGACCATCAAAAATGACCGGACAGCGGGGAACGGAAACAGTCCCCGAAGAACCAGATGACGACGACATTTTTTTTTTGGTGGAACCGAAGACTAACCAATCGGCTTGTGGATCGGTTTCAGTTCCGATCGAACAAGCTTAAATAGGTGGACTTGGTTCCGAGCAGGGGGGTGGGCCTGACCCACGCCGGCGACGGCCTGACCCGCGGCGGCCGGAGACGATGAGGACCGCAGTGGCCGGAGGCGACCTGGCCCGCGGCGACCGGAGGCGAGGCGTTCGACCCGCGACGACCGGAGGCGGCGGCGCCGGAGGCGATGCAGCCACAACGCGGCTTGGCCGACGACGGCCGATACGCTCAACCCGCGACGGCCAGAGGCGAGGCGGTCCGGAGACGAGGGCGGCCCGCAGCGGCGGCGGCTTGGCTCCGGCTTTTGCGGTGAGACGAGGGCGGCCGGAGGCGATGAAGAAGTCAAGAAGGAGGAAACCGACGGGAAAAAGCTGGTGAAGAAATCGACGCAAGTGCAACGTCAGGGTAGAAAACCTAACCCTAGATTTGGCTCTGATACCATGTTATGATTAGCACATGTATTCATCATGAGGCAAAAGGGCCTATATATATACATGTACAAGAGGGCAAGCAATAGGAATAGGAATATGACTCTATCCCTAACATACAAGGAAAGCAATAGGAATAGAACTATATCTCTAACAGTTGGTACATACAATGATACAACCACGAGAATTGTATTCCCGCAATCGGTCAGCGTCAGAAAGGATAGTCTTTGGAAAAGACAGGGGACTGGTTCTTCTTCTCTCTGTTTATACTCTTTTTAAGCTGGTCTGTATAAATAAATCCACTGCTAATTTGTCATAGTTATATATTTAAGGACTACAGTATCCAATAAAAGAGAATAGTATCGTACTAAAATGGAATATTCTTAAACAAAATTTAACTTGGCATAAGTGCTTACAAGATTATTTGTGAGAGGAAGTATATATGTGAAGAGTATTTTCAGGTTTGTTGGAGTAAATTGGCTAGTGGAAACCTTTAGACCTGATCTCATGTTCACATTTTTGTTGGACCAGCTACTATATATAGCCATATGGTAGAGCTGTCTTGAATGATTGGGTTGTATTGGCTGGCCAGTTGGCCTGGTAGCTCAGTCAGGCCAGGAGGGCCAGGGGTCCATGGATGGCTAAAATCCTGAGTCTGCCCCCAACCTTACAACCCCCTAAGGGTTAAACTAGGTTCATTAGCATAGTACTACCATTAAACTTGCAATCATAAGCAAGCTTATCATCATTTGTTCTTTCTTTTTTTTGTGTCCACATCAGTAGGTCGCATATATCTGGGGCTACTTTTGTTTTGTAAGTACTGTGGAACAACTAGTTAGCGTAGTAAGTCTAGGTCATAGGTTTGGGATCAAACATAAAGAGATCTTCGAATAATACACCTAAAGCATAGTTAGTGAAATTAAACTCGCTTGAGTTTGGTGAGTTTTATTGGCTAGTGTTTAGTTTATCCTTAGCAAAAAGTGTCAATACTTGTGATCAAGAAATTCCATGCCACAAAAATTATGATATGCCGTACTTTGCCATAAAAAGTTTAGCAAAACGAGGCTTCCAACCAAATAATGGTCGAAACCTATGTGCCATAGCCGTCAGTTGGCAACAAACTTGTTAGCTGAATGTCTTCCGTAGAGTGTAGAAGAAGGCAGTAGCAAGAATTATTAGCGATGTAGCAGGTGATGATAGCTAGGTGCCATCAACCCAACTCGCAAAACAATGGTTTTGATTGCGATTTTTTTTTTCCGGATAGAGCCGTTCAAACGACGTGCTCACGAAGCGAGTGTGTCGGTCCCCGGGTGTATACAGAATGGAGTATTTATGCGGAATACGGTGTATAACTGAATAACTCACGGGTCTATCTCATGTATATCTGGCAGCTGGGAGTATGGACGAAAACAGATCGGATAATTTTCGATCGATCTGGATAATTTTTTAATACGATTTTTTTATTGGATATGAATATAGATTCGGATGCTCACTATCCATCGAATACGGATATAAATTATCTAGATATTCAAGGGCAGGATTATCTGGATATTCAGACACGCGGGTTGAGCCAACTGGCCAAGGCTACTCTTTTGGCCCAAAAAGGTTTTTGAATTTCAAAATTATTTTATAATTTAATAAATCTAGAAATCAGGTTTCAATTATTAAAATTGGCATTTGGCAAACCGGCTCTAAAAATTATGAATATTTTTTGGGGACGTTTATGTCATAGTATATCATTTTAAAAAATTATTTTAAAGATTTTTTTCATCATTTAAATTTTCTCTAAAATTTAAATGCTGCTGTCGTTAATAGGAAAATATTTTAAATCTGTAGCTAAAAATGTGTAAAAACTTAAAAATATATAATTTATTATTTTAAACATAATTCAACAAAGAATACGAATCTTGGGTCATTGGATGTTCTTCATGAATGTTTGGATCAAATAAAGCAAATCTCTAGGCATATGCTTGGAAAAGGAACTCACATATCAATCATTATAAAAAGGAGTATATCTGCTTAATTAACCAAACAAGAAAACATCGATGAACTCATACCATGGGATCTCCTCGTCCGTGCATGCTGCGGTCAGGGTTAACAAAACCGAAACCGAAAAAACCGATGGAAAACCGAAATTGGAAATTCGAAAATATCGAGCCAAAAACCGCTCGAAAATCGTTAGAAACCGAAGAGTTTCAAAACCGAGCATTTGAACAAAAAACATTCAAAACAAAATTTAAAAAAACGAAAACCATTCGGTTTTCTCGAAAACCCATCGGTTTTCTCGAAAAACCGATCGGCGAGTTGAACGTTTTAGGCGATCGGTTTTTGGAGCGATTTTCGTCGGTTTTTTCGAAAAATCGCTCGGTTTTCACCGGTTTTCGATCGGTTTACATCGCATAAATTTTTTCAAATTTTTTGATTTTTTTGAATTATTTTTTTAATTGAATCGGTTTACCGACCGGTTTAGGATTTCGAACCGGCTCGATACGGTCGAAAACCGCGATTTTCGAGCGGTTTTCGTTGGTTTTGTGAACCCTGGCTGCGGTGATGCTCTCATCCTGACCCAACATCGATGGCACATTGCAGCGCTGCGGGGACGCGCATAATTAGTTTATGGTAATAATAGTCACATTGTTTTTATTTTAAAATAATTATATGAATCTTGACACATCAACTAATCAAAACATTAGTTAATATGCCGTGTTCAGAGTGTTGTAACGGAACAATAATTAGAGACTAAAATAGAAATTTTATTACATTCAATTGCCACGCAGGGCTACAAGTCCAGAGTTCACAAGTTCATATATAATACTTAATATAGCAAAAGTTTATATACATAACACTAGTATACCCAAAAGATCAATGGTCATCGTCGTACAGTCCACTACTCCACCCAATCCTCCTGGTAGTCCTCTGTTGTCTCGTCACTTTGACCCTGCGGGTGATCGTCCACCTACTCCTCACCGGCAAGTCCATAATGCTCAAATTCTAAGCAAATGGGGAGTTATATATAAAGGGTGAGTACAAAAGTAATCAGCAAGCATTAATAGCAAAATGCATTATATGTAGTTTTTCTTCCACATCCATCTCAAATAGTATCCATAATCATCTCATGAACCCTTCCTCAAACCCTCTTTCAGAAAATAGGTTTTATTAGAAAAATCTATATCTCTAGTTTTCAATTATCCAAAATGCTACTAGCACTAGTATATGAGGCAAACTTAGCTTTCATAGCCTCTAAACTATGAGACATGCATGGATTCATGATTTTATCCTGCGCAGGTTTGTACCACTTAACCCATAGTGAACCCAACTGCAATTGGGAACCCAGAATGTTTTATCACTATTCCGATATTAGATCTCTAACCCTGATAGCCAATGAGTAGTGGTGTCCTCGATTGTTTTCCACCTACTCTCAACGTATCAGTTGTATTTCGCCTGACACCGGAGATACTTAACCAAAGACTTTACATATATAGCATGAAGGAATCAACCTCATATCATCATCAAGATGTGTCCCTCACTCGGGCTCCGGTAGGGATGAAAACGGATCGGATAGTTTCCAACCGATTCGGATAATTTTCGGATATGGATTCGGTCGGATCGGATATTTGTCGGATTATATCGGATCGAATACGGATACGGATTTTTTTGTCGGATACAGATACAGATTTGGTATCTCATTTTCCGTCGGATACGGATTCGGATAATCCGGATATTGATGGGTCGGATATCCAGATATGCATGTGGGCTAGGCCAAGACTGCTCTTTTGGCACAAAAGGTTTCTCAATTTCAAAATCGTTTTCTAATTTAATTAATCCATAAAGTAAATTTTCATGATTAAAATTGGCAAACCAACTCCAAAGATTACAAATTTTTTCAAGAAAGTTCCATACATAATATATCATTTAAAAAAAATCATTTTCAAGATTTTATCAGTTTTTTAATTTTTCTCAAAAATTCAAACATTGATATTCTTAATAAAAAAATATTTTAAATAAGTAGCTAAAAATGCATAAATATTCATAAATATAATTTATTATTTTAAACAAAATTCAACAAAGAATATATATCTTAGATCATTACATGTAAGTGTTATGTACTTTTTCTAGAGATATGGTATCGAAGTATTATTAAGCTTTTAGTGTGTTCTGTATTTACTTTCATTTGTATCTCTGAGCAAGGATTACCTTCATTTTGTGTTTTGTTCTACGTATATGATGAACTAATTGTATGTGTATGATAAACTAAGTCTTACATAATTTTGTTTGCGCCATGATCTCTAACTATTGTCTAGTGAACGGAAATGCTTATATTTATTAATTTTTCAATAATGTTTTGATCAAATCAACTAGTTACGTATTTTTGTTGATTTTTGTTGATTTTTCATGTTCTGATAAATATTTGAAATTGTATCCGATTCGATTCATATTCGATTGATATCTGTATTTGATATTATCCATATTCGTTGTATCTGGTCCGTTTTCATCCCTGGGATCCGATGTAGCCAGCTGCACACTCATAGTTATCTACTTTTATCCAATGTAGAGATCATAACACCACCATACGATAATTTTTTTGGTCGTTTCCATACACTATGGTTGATATTATAAATACGACTCATTGCTCAAGTGTAGTGGTTTATCCTTATATATAACCTCTAATATAGCTGCAGTCCTTCTCACTATGATACCCTCTATCCACCACCCACACACATATGTATCAACACACAGACATATGGATTATAAATGTATTAATTTAATTGAAGATATATTTTTCTCTTTTCTTCTCTCTTTATTTACTTTAGTTTCAAAACGTTTAATTACAACTATTTTCATGAGATTACTAGCGTCGAAATTAAGTTGTTATTATTATGTCTCATTGCTGATTACACATGTTTGTGTGCTACCAAAATTATCCATTTTCTTTTTTCTCTGTTTTTTTCTTCTTTTTTCTTTCTTCTCTATCTTTTTTCCCCTTCTATTCTTTTCTTTCATCCCTTCTCCTTTTGAGAGGTGCTCTTATGCTTTTCTTTTTTAAAGTTGCATAAATATTAAAACATGAATAAAGGGTAAAAGGTGATTACTTACCTCTTCGCTTGCTTCAAGATTTATACAATTTGTATTAGAAGGAAAAACATAGAAGCACTGCTCTCTTATTTTTCTTCACATGTTCACTGGAATCTTATCCTTTCTCTCGCGACAAGTGCTTCTATGCTCTTCACTACTCGCGCTTCCCTGGGGGCCGCCGCCCATTCGTTCCTCCCCGGCCCGCGTTGCCCCGGCCCCTGCTCCCTTGCGCGGCCTCGCCTGGCCGGCCAGCGCATGCCGCGTCCCTGCAGCCTAGCGCTACGGTCCCGCAAGCCCGCTCATGGTTGGGCCCTCTTTTCGCATGGCTGCCTTCGGCCTCCCTTGCCTGGAACGCCCCGGCCCAGGCTGGGCCGCGCCCTGGCTCAGCCGCCCCAGGGCCGCTGCTACCCCACGGTTCCTTAGGGCCAATTGGCCCAATTTCATTCCCCCTTTTTTAATTATTTTGATTCTCTACCACTAATTTTTAATACTTGGGTTATGTATTCAGGAACTATGGATTGATCATCCACTGATTGCTTAACTCCTCTGCTGACTTTCTATACTACTTGATTTGTGCACCGAAGAACAGGGATTATTTGATTTCCTATACTAGCAAGTGATGTACTCTAGCCTGTGATGATTAAAGTACTAGTTGGATGGCAATTAATGGTATTGTGATAACACCTGTGGTTTATGTCGCACGTCGGGGAGTGTTGACAATTTCCACGAGCATAAACAATATATACTACCATTTGCAACCACTAGCTGAGACCACTAAACTTCTCAACTGTCTTAAGCTTCTAGTTAATTCTTACTAGTTTTATTCTGATGTTGATACTACTGCTACTCCTACCGATGAAAGCTTACCACACGAAAAAATTGCAAGGAAGTTCATAGTTTGTGTATTTTGCAAATACCTTCACACACACGCACATAAAAAAGAGCATGTCTAAAAATATGCATACCATCTAACTAGTTTTATATACTCGTATGCTAAACATACATACTCTCCGTTGTGCGAGATACTCCATGCGTTGTGAGATACGGTATAGGGAGCAACTACTTATATATTGTACTCCTGAGATTACGTATTCCCGTTCAATCCAAACAACATGCATGTTCCCTTCTTTTAAGCGTTTAGTTGTGTATGTAGTTGTACTGAAAAAATGATTTAATTAAATCATTCGGTTAAAACGAAGAGGTATGGAAGTATATACTCTAAGAATACTATATAAATGTGTGTGTATCGCCAAGCCAAAGCTGCAGCTCGATCTAACCGGGCCAATACCCTGTATTCCCAGCCCATTACAAGCCCAAATCGGCCTAATCCACACAATGCTAAGTTCTCTGGTCTCCCTCCCGCAACAGGTGTTTTGTAGAATTCGGTATATATCTAACCCTTGTACATTATTTTTAAAAAAAAATTCTAGCTCTCTAATATATGTTTGTATAAAAATAGCTATTTTTTTACTATGGAAGACACAATATGAGATATATGTCCTCTGCCATATTTCGGGAGCGTGCAATCTAGCGAACTCCGTGGCAGTTGGCACAAGCGTGAAAGAACATGATATGAAATCCTAAGCAATAGTGAAGTAAAGCAAAAAGTAAGAGTGTGTTTGGTTGATAGAAGGAGGTTAAATAGGATGTGATGATTCTATTCAAGCAACAAAACACATGGATAACTTTTTTCTTAAACCATCTCATACATATACCACTTTGTACAGACAACAAAACACACCCTAACAGTATATAGTAGTGGTGAACAGTGCACAAACGCTTCGTCGCCGAGGTGGGCACTTGGGCAGACCTTTTTAGGTCGGCCCGAGGCATGGTGCTCCAGTCCGGTCCAAAACCCGACATGGCACGGGGGTGGGCCGTGCCATGCTTGAGGCCAGGGCACGATGGGCGGCATAGCACGGCGGAGGCACGGGCAGCACGGTGGAGGCATGAGAGAGGAGCAGGGCCACGTGGGGGTTACTTGTGCCGTGTCGCTACTGTTGCCGAGCTCGCCTCGACCCCTCCGCCGCTCGCTCCCGACGTTGTGGCCTGCGCGGACGCTTCTGACACCGTGCTGACGCGCCTCCTCGCTGCGAGAGGGAGCAATGGGCGAGAGAGAACTGAAAGAGATTGAGCATCATATGTCTCCATCTCCTTTCCTCTCGTCGCAATAGTGTAAATGGGCCAGGCCTGGGCCTGCACGGCACGAAGTAGACACGAAGCGCAAATGGACCGTGCCTGGGCTCGCCGAAGGCGAGCCGGACCGGCACGGTAGGCACGAAACACGATGGACCCGTGACGGGCCAGCCCGGCACGACACGATGTCCATCTCTCTCGTGAGCACTGTGGCGCTCGCCCTGCATGCCGTACACTGCCGTGTTTTCACTATAGGAAGGGAGCTATTTTTGGTCCAGCATGGCACGTTGCCCACCTCTCTCACGAGCACTGTGGCGCTCGCCCCGCATGTGGCAGAGCTGGCGGTTTCCGCGCTCACTGCCATATTTTCCTATAGGAAGGGAGCTATTTTTTTTTTAAAAAAAAACACGTGCTAAGAGGCTAAACTTGTAAACACAAGGTAAAGAGAGGCTAAACTTGTAAACAAAAGGTAGGGAGAGGTGCTTCTATGCTCTTTCTTTTAAAAGTTGCACAACTATTAAAGCATAAATGAATGGTAGATGGTAATTACTTATCCCTTCGCTTGTTTCAAGATTTGTGCAGCTTATGCTAGAAGGAAAAGAATAGAAGCACTCCTCGTAGATATGCACAGTGCTCTGTGCTGTACAAGTGCACTGCGAGGCGGAGGCCACCACGCGCACTCCGTCTCTCCACCCACTGGCCACCGACTCTCCCTCCCCAATGGCGGGCTACCGCGGCGCCTACGCCTCCGCCCCCTCCGCCGGCGGCGGGGCTGCGGCGTTCGCGACGCGCGTGCTGCTCCTCCTCACGCTGCTGCCGCTCGCGCTCGCCGCGTTCGCCTTCGCGCTCCAGTGGCGCGGCGGCCTGCGCGACCCGTCCGGCGCCGCCTGGCCCGCGGATACGCAGCGGTTCCCCGGCATGGAGAACAGCCCACTCGGGTCGTCGTCCTCCTCCTCCTCGGGGGGCGCCGGGTCCTACTTCGCCGTCTCCTCCTCGTCGGTTTCCTCCGCGGCCGCCGACTGCGCTGAGATCCTCGGTCGGAGCGCTTCCCCCCACGGCATCTCCCTCTACCGCGGATGGAGCTTCGACTCCGACGCCGCCCTGACCCCCAAGGTGCGACCCGCGCTTCCGGTCCGATCTGATCTGCGCGTACAGATCCCATTTTTAGAGCGATTCAGTGTGATCTCGTGCTAGGGAATTGCGACTAGTTACGTTTGACCCTAGTAGCTTGTTGCCTGCTGAACTGCAATATTGCGTGATCTCGCCTGAAATTTTTCAAATTTACAATAGCGATTTGGTGCGACCTGGTCGTTTCTGAGGTTGTGAGGATGAGATCAGATAGTGATTTTATGTGAATTGCTGTGATAGCGTGCAGTATTTCGCAGTAGGACAATACCATCGAGTGGTTTTTCTGGTTTTGAATCGGTGCCTAATAAGTGGAATTGGAAACCTTTCCTTGGTAGTTGATATCTAGGCCCTGTTCCTACTTCATAGTGCAAAGGCCTATATTCTAGAGCAATTTATTGTTAGTTCAAATGCGATTTAGCTGTTCTAGGCTCAGGCTGTGCTGTTCCTCCAAATATCATCATCAAATTCCACCAAATATCGTCATGTTTGATGCCATTGCCATCTAGAGGTTGTTAGCTGCTTAGAGGTATTTTTGAAGCAAAAGCAGTTGCTTAGTGGTATAGGAGATGGATTTTGACTCAGGGCAGTGTTGAGTGGTGCAGCCTTCCATAAACTTTGGATGTTCGAGACTTAAGAGTTTGTGGGTTGGTCGACTTGCAATCTTGCATTTGTGCACACAGCCACAATCCCTTTGTGAACTTTGCTTGACTCAGTGAGATCTTGTGTTCCCTAGTTGTGAAACCATGATCTTTGCACAATTTAGTCATGACTTAGTAACTGAAATAATAAATGTGTATCCAGATTGTTCATTTGACAGAATACCATAAAAAATCTTGCATAATTTGTAGTTGCTCTATGTTTTTAGCAAATGAGGCCATACTGGTGATAATTTACTAGCACATTTTTCCCTGTATGTTCCACCAAAGTTGAGTATATGACTATATGGACATCTTGAATCATTACATTGATTTGGAGGGCGGTTTACACACGGACTTCTATCGAAGCATCTTGCCTAGCAAGTCTGAAAAACAGTGTATACGATGCTCACATGGTTCTTAAATATTTGATGAAGTAGAGAAGACTCGTTGAAATCATGCCATGACCCCAGAATATTGTATCTATGTCAAATTGTCTATTTTTATTTTAAAAATATACTTGACAATCTGATACAGATGTCTAGAGTCTTGTGCAGCACAGCATGATTCTTATGTTGAGCTAATTCTGTCCCTTGGAATATCTTGGTGATACTGCAGATCTGTATCACGGGAAGCACATCGGCTGGCCTACACCAAATTCTTCCATGGTTGTATTATCACAAGGTCATTGGTGTTTCACACTTTTTTCTCTTTGTTGAAGGAGAGGCTGCAAAACCAGCTGTTACATCAGTTCTTGAATCTATTCGGGTAAATAAGTCCCTCTATGTCCTTTCGCTGTGTGACTTTTGCATGATCTAGTTCTGACTTTCTTTGTCTCTATTTTAGGGTGTAAAAGTTATTTTCAGAACTAAAGAGCTGAAAGAGAAACAGGACAAAAGGTATGGTGATATGCTGAACAGTTATATGAGTTTTTTTTTACTAACAAACCTACTTCATGCAAATATTTCAAGTTTGGTTGGAAGTTTCAACTACAACTTATGTAAAAATTCAGTTCTTGTAAATAAAGTTCTTCTTTAACAAGATATATAGATAAGAAATTCATTGATACATGCTGATACTATTTGCTTCAAATGATGTGGTTGAGGTATAGTAAATATGTCAAGTTACTTGCTTCTATTACAATGTTGTTAGTTGAACTTTTCACGAGATTGAAGCATGTTCGGAAGTATTGTTGTTGGTTGGATCCTATATTCTGTTTTCGTTGTGCTAGTGAACAATTTATATTTTGCTAACAATTTTATCGCTGTATATTCATGATGTTTTGAATGTCTAAACTTCTTTTGTTTCAATCATTTTCAGCCGCATTTGGAATGAGACTTGGCTGGCAGGTTTCTTTTACAAGCCATGCAATTATGAACTATTTGTTAAGCAATCGCTAAACATGGAAATGGCTATCGTTATGGCAAGGGTATGAACTTTTTTCTTTTTCTTTTTTTTCTTCTGTTTGATAGTATTTGCTTACATAACAATCTCGGTGTTCATGCCCTTTTGTAAAGAGTATCAGAGTATCATATTAAGTATTAAATTTTTTATTCACAAAAATTAGCGCTGCTCATTTTATCTAATTTTCAGCTAATTTTTTTTCCTATTTCAACTCAATTTCTGAGGGAACAATAGCTACCATCATATAGTGTTCCAGCCTCTCTATCGAACTATTTAGCACCAGCACCAATACATTGCATCAGTAGTACAACACAACATGTAGACTGATATCTAGGGATTTAAGTAATAGTAGTAAAATGGGGATGGCTCTGGTACAATTAAATGTAACTTCAAAAAGTTTCTCAACATTTTCCTCTGCTACATTGTTTTCCACTTCCCCGCACTCTCACGGGTAGGATCAGTAGTGGATGGTGGAAAAAGCGAATTTAAAGTGCATTAAATGCAAACACGTGTACCATAGTTACTCCTTAATAAAAAAAATATGTGTTTCCTTTTGCAGTGCACAGTAAATATTAGCCCAACGGCCACTGCAATTAACTAAAACTCAAGAACTCCTATGACCTTGATATGTTTTGCTATTGTACCAATGCCATATCAAGAATTTGAGTTTACATCAGTCAGTTGCTGGGAAACATTGACAAGACTATAGTGATCTGCTATACTTATGGAGGAATTTTACATGCTTATGTTGAATTTTGGAATAAAGACCTTACATATGGTGGTGAGTTTGATGTGAGCTTCACCTGTTTTATTATCGCAGGATGCTGGAATGGATTGGATTATTCATCTTGATACTGATGAGTTAATTCATCCAGCGGGTGCCCGGGAGTACTCCCTGAGGCGATTGCTTTTAGATGTTCCTGATAATGTTGACATGGTTATCTTCCCCAACTATGTGAGTTGCAGAACTAATCTTTTGTTGAATATGGTAGCCTGTTTCACATCTGATTGTTATTTTTCCCCAGGAGAGCAGCATTGAGCGGGATGACATCAAAGATCCTTTTACTGAGGTATGTAAGCTATTATTGTCAATAACATTAAAATTTTTTTTGACTCTATACCACAACAAAAGGCGCAGTTTAGTGAAAGCCACACTGAAAAATACAACTCAAGAGTAAAATATTAGTTAATTGACATGTTGCAAACATCTTACACTATGCTTTAGCATTGATGAAGTATTGAAAACAAGATGTTTGCCTGTAATTTGAAATCATGTTATTAGAACTTTGCACCGACGAGGAAATAGTATGAGAAAATCGAAGAGAAGCTCCACAAATGTGGCAACTGGCAGCAAAAGTCCTTGATAATTCATATTGGGGTCCTGGCCCATGCTTGAAAGTACGGACTCAGAATTGCTCTGCTTTAATCGCAGCGCTAGCCTTCTTTTTGGATTACACTATGCTTTAGCATTGATGAAGTATTGAAAACAATATGTTGGCCTGTAATTTGAAATCATGTTATTAGAACTTTGCGCTGATGAGGAAATAGTATGAGAAAATCAAAGAGAAGCTCCACAAATGTGGCAACCGGCAGCAAAAGTCCTTGATATATTCATATTAGGGTCCTGGCCCATGCTTGAAAGTACGGAATCAGAATTGCTCTGCTTTAATCGCAGCGCTAGCCTTCTTTTTGGATTACACTTCTAAGTTAGAAGTTGAAACTTGAACTGGAGGAGGAATCTTTTCCTTTTAAGAAGAGCAGCTTGGTGGAGAGATGGAGACCAGTTTTACTACTCCCTCTGGTTCCATAACTTGTCGTTTTGGACATTGGTACGGTCTTCGAAATGCAACTTTGACCATCAATTACTAATGAAATTTATTTATAAAATCCACAAAAAATATGATATTCTGAAAGTGGTTTTCAAGATGAATTTATATATATGGTTTTCATATACCCAATCCATATAGTTTAAAAGATTTTTATAGATAAAGTTTCAAAACTTTGACTTAGGACAAGTCTAAAACAACAAGTATTATGAAACCGGAGGGAGTAGTTGATATGCAATATGCCATTATCAAGTCATAGGCATATCTCTATGTGGCAGCTTTCATAACTGTATTATGCAAAGTCACAATTATGTGATTTATAGTTGTGAGCTGTGTTTGATTAATTATGTGCATCCATATGCTTTAAGCTGCTGTTGTTTGGTTTCTACCAAAGTTTTCTTTGTAGATTTGATAGCTGATGTGTGATCCATAAAATACTTCGTAAATTCTTACCAAGTTTGTGTACCTGAAGGTTTCCATGTTTAAGAAAAATTATGACCATCTTCCAAAGGATACATATTTTGGCCTATACAAAGAAGCAACACGTGGTAATCCAAACTACTTCCTCACTTATGGTAATGGGAAATCAGCGGCAAGGGTTCAGGAGCATCTGCGTCCAAATGGTGCTCATAGATGGCATAATTACATGAAAACCCCAAAGTAAGATGACAGATATTTGAATATACGGAGCTTTTTTAAATTAAAAAGTTCTCAGTGAACAAATTTTAGTCAGTTTCTACTGGATGGTTTAGTCATCTGTTTTCTTTTCCTGTAGTGAAATCAAGTTGGAGGAGGCTGCTATTCTGCATTACACTTACACAAAATTTTCGGACTTGACTTCAAGAAGGGATAGGTGTGGCTGCAAGCCAACAAAGGAAGATGTGAAGCGATGTTTTATCCTGGAATTTGACAGATTGGTGAGTTCTTTTTTTCATTCCCTTTATTGCAACTCTGTAACATTTGTTGTTGACCTACAGTTACCTGGTCAAACATCATGCATTATTCTGGTTGAAGTAGTGCATTGATATCATTTAAAATGTAGCGGCAGTGCAACATGCAGAAGTATGATACAAAACAGGCTGACTCTTAAGAATGAGAAGCTTACTTTCTTAACAATTTTTTCCTAGATTCTAGCTTTGCCAAAACAACTTATGCAGCTTTAATAGGCTATTTTGTTTGCATGGTATAGCTAATTGGATAATTAACAAAATTGAGAAAACTAAGAAAATTTGCCTTTCCACTCTGACATGTCAGGCCTTCGTAATTGCATCAACAGCTACTGAAGAAGAGATGAGGAACTGGTAACACCCTTACCCCTCTACACCCCCTCCCTTCCTACTACTCTCCTGAAGTACGAGATTATGTTTGTTTGGCTACTTTTGTTTAGGTTCCGGGAACATGTTATATGGAACGACAAAGATACCAATTTGAAACTTTTGAGAAAGGGTGTTCTAACACGCATATATGCACCAATGGTAAGCCTTTATCAATCCTTTTCTTCTTCTCTGGAGTCTCAATCTTAAGACACTAACTCATAAAGTAGTGTCTTGAATGCTTGCTAAATTAGGCTTCATCTTTGCAGGCTATTATTCGTGGTCTCAAGGAATCTGGCATCTTCACCACTGCAGTAACTTCTGCCAAAGCACACTCTAAAGCAAAGCCATCTGACATTGGTCTTGAAAATAAGGAGTCTATCCACGCAAATATAACAGCTGCTCAATCCACAATGTTGAAAGAACGTGGCACCGACAATTTGCAAGCAACTGCAAGAAAGATCCTGGAAATGATTGATGTTCAGGAAGAAGCAATGCCACCAATGTCGCCCCCCGGTTTTGTTGAGCTCATCGAAGGTGCATTGGTATAAGTTTTGTGAGATTCTGGAGGCGTGCTGGACTGTTGTGGCTGCCAACGGGGCATCTCGTCTGATCCTAAGATATCTAACCATGCAGCTTTGAGCATAGTCTCTTATCTTCTTTGGTGCGGCAGATTGCAGATTGCCACTACTTTGTCAGTTCACTTCTGTGTATAGATAGCACCGGAGGCGTTGTTGGGCGTTATATTATCCTGTATCTCCCGATGTCGTAATGCTGATGTAAAATTCCATATGTTATCTAGGTTGGTACTCAATTTCAAAGTGTAAGCCGCCAAACTAGTGTACTGCGATACATAAAGCAGGTGAACATTGCTGCCTGTTTTGAACCTGAGATTGATGTAAACTTTGTCCCAATGAGAGGCATATATAATTTGACAATACTGATGGTTGGAGCGTTCTCGGGCTGCCATTTTCTGTGCATACAACTATACAAGGAACTGAAAATCGTGTAAATTGACGATGGTGGACTAAGCAAAAACAGTCGAATTATCCG
Organism: Rhipidocladum racemiflorum; assembly: GCA_036346355.1. NCBI lineage: Eukaryota > Viridiplantae > Streptophyta > Magnoliopsida > Poales > Poaceae > Rhipidocladum > Rhipidocladum racemiflorum. The sequence continues at coordinate 10,989,793 of CM070570.1, read as the reverse complement.
GTGGAAAAAATATTGACAGCAGAACAAATTCTCTTCTGAACAGATTGAAGGGATGACCGTCTACCTTGCGGGGTATGGGGCTGTGGCCGGGAACGAAGCCGAATCCGAGTACCTGACCAACACAAAACACTCATATTTGGGCAGCGCTTGGACACGTGCCTGTGTAAAGCCAACAATTGCCAAAATTTAGTAGCTTTTGATTTGCTGCCAAAATGGAAGATTACCTTTCCTTTTTTTTTTCTTTTTCTTTTTCTTTTTCCCTTTTTTTTTGGTGGCGTCGCAGTGTGTTCTCCTACTGAATCTTAATCAGCTCATGAATGATAAATTCCGTAGCCATATCCTGAGTCCTGACAGACATTGATTAGGGGAAAAGAAAATATAAAGTGACGGTTGGTTCTCTCTCGAGAATCAATCAAATCTCAAGCCATTTGTGGCGACCCAGAAATCGTCTAGAAATTTCTTTTTAAATAGATATTATATATCACCTGTTTACAACAGCAAAAGACAGCGGATGAACGTTAAATAGGGAAATGTGTCCAATTGAATAAAGTTAAAAGAACATTGTAGGCCGTCGGCCTAAAATTTAAATTACGAACCATCAATTGAAAACAAACCCACAAGAAAAGCCTGAGTGCGGCTGTGACCCTAAACGCCATTACTGTTGAACGCAAAGTTATCCAAACGACTGTCTTCTTTCTCTCATCCTCTGAATAAATATCAACAAGCAATGTTGAGTACACGTATGTACTCGCAAGACTTTAGTGTATGGAAATAAATAAATATGCAGGGTTAGTCCAAAAGGATCAAGCTTCTACACTAAGTTTATTTTCAGCATAAGACATATTTTATTTGCAGTAGGGTAGTACATAAAATAGTATCAGAATTGTAAAGAGCATTTGATATGAAAGTAAATATAGTAAGTAAAGTTCATCATCATTATTTCTTGTCCCTCCATGGCCATGAACAGCGAGTAATTCTGAGCCACCCATGGCATAAAGAACAAACCAACCCGTCATATCCCATTTTTCCAAAGTATTTGCAAAACCAAAACCAAAACCAAAAGTTATATGTGACATTATGTCCCAAGCTGCTCTTGACCGTGAGCACGGCTAATCGATTAGATTTAAATCTCTATAGTAAGTGTACACGTTACCCACATGACACATTCTAGCACTCATGTCAACCATGCCACGCGATACTCATCGTACCCGTTTTGCTAGACTGTGACGTAACCGTTCCATTCGCTAGAGTCTAGCCTTGCGCCAGCTTCAGTGATGTCTAACCCTTGCTATGAGTAGAAATCCAGTCCGTACACACATTACTCACGATAGTTTACGCCCCATCGAGCTAATCCAGACCCGAACACACAGTTCTAACAATGATTTACATCCCATCGCGTCTTTTACTTCATAGCAAGGCATACATCGTTGTATCAGAATGCTTTGGTCCCAATGCCTCGGTGAAGGGAGTACCTCGAATGACACCGTACACCCGATTCGTCCATCCTATTTCGGCCTACCAAAATGCAAGGCTAAATCCCAACTACTGTACTAAGTTAAGGCTATCCCATATTAGCATATGTGGTTGCACGAATTGACTCAGTTGATAGCATCAAGTTCGGTTCTTAGGTTGACTCAGGCGAGATCTCCCCCTAACTACATGCAAGTCCATCCCTCGCACCGTACAAGTCCATCCCTTGTACGTTCAGTTATAACATATCTCGCCTGTGTCTAAATCAATATTTTTATTTTTATTTTTACCAAAATATCCACAACCTTTAATTATGTTCAACATTTCTCAAATTTAGTCAACTTGAATTCCCATCCATTTGACTTATCAACTTCCACAACATGACTAAACAAATGTAGTTATTACTCGTTTATACCCATTTATCATTCCATAGAATGTTTGAACCCAGCCTAGGGTTCAATAAGATTCTCATGTCAATATAACTAAGAAAATCCCACAATTCTAAGAATATAACTACCGATTCCCACAATATAGTAATCTTTATAGAAATTACACATATGCATAAGAATTTTGACAAAAACAAAATAAACACCGTAAAATATGGGATCAAAATAATCAAATGAGGGTGCTTGCTTGTTTGTTCAATAAATCATCTTAGCCTCAGATGTCTCAATAGCATCATGATTCACACAATTCACTCGATAAAGAATTCAACACATAAACAATCAATTCCGAAATCATTATCTTCGACACAAACAACCTACATACGAGCATTACACAATAGGTCATTGTCGACGATCGGGGATCGCCGACCGTAGAAATGAGGTCATGTGGATAAGCGTGTGAGGGACCCAAGAACTCGAGTTCGTTCCCCGGGAGATCGATGGCGCTGCTTGGTATGATTTTGTCAAGAAACGGGCAGTGGACACCAGGAATTATACTGGTTCGAGCCCCCGAGCAGGGTAATAGTTCTACTCCAGTCTTGGCGGAGGATTTGATTATGTGTGAGTACAAGAGATCGAGTGTCGTCCCTTATCTGAGATTTTCCTACGCGCGTGTGTGTGTGTATATATATATATATATATATATATATATATATATATTACAAAGTCTCTCCTCCCGTTTACTGAAGAACGGCCAGGAGTGTTTTTCGGATAGGGTGGGCCTACATCCGTTCCAGCCGACATGCCCACGTCCCGTCTTTGCGTATCTTGGCAACTACTGAGCCTTTGACCCGGCCTCCCCGAGCTCCAGGTCCTGGTCGTGTCTCAACCTTCAACCCCTTGCTCGGGATCGTGCAGGCCTCGACCTCGTCGTCGGACAAGAACTTCGAGGCCGAGCATAGCCCTCTAGGTCAGGGCGCGAGCTGGAGTTCGTTGACTGTGCCGTTGACCAGACAGGGTATTCCAGTCCCCGACAATCATGCATATGAAAATGATGCATATGAGAGCTACATAATGCATATGGTGGTTATGCATGTGAGATAGATGCAAGACCTAACTCCTAACTCTAACTCCATTTTCTAATTTCAATCTTCACTAATCACTTGATAGAGCATCCACAATGTCCATGAATTTTAACCTCTTATCGAATAGTAATCCACAAGTAATCCTCACATCGACATTTAAGTCTTACTTCACATCCACCAATATCATTCAATAACTATCCACTTGATTAAACACCCGAAATATTAGCAACTCATAAATTCTTATCACTTAGTAAAACCTACATGAGATTCTCTACTTCACATGCAAGCCTTGCAACTACTAATCAGGATTATCATCAATGTGAAAGCTCATGAATTTATGCCACTCATAACAATAATTCAAATGACTAACTTCTAAGTGTTCAATCTGATCACACAAATAATTATCTCCTTAGCTCACAAACTTGTAGCTTGATCCAATTTTGTACAATAATTTAGTGTGACACAATCAAGGTAGACAATCCAATAATCTTAACTTACTAGACTAAATATGCTAGTTCCACCAGTCTAGTGTACTGATCTTACAACATTAATATGAAGCTGTACAGATTAAAATCCCACCAGTCTATGTGCACTTAATTATCTAACTCTTAACGAGCTTCACGATTTATTCATGTAATCATCATTTAATAACTCACAATCGACCGTACCAATATTCATTCCTTATCAATCATCTATGATGTTTGCCAATATAGTCATATGTGCACCATCTTTTTCATCTCCTATCTACATCTTTATTAATCCAATTTGAGAGTACCACATTCCACAATTTGGCACATAAGACTCATACTCTAACATGTCATTGCAACTTAATTGTGTGCTAATAAATCAATTGCTAAGCCTTCAATCACTTAACTTAGGTGATTATCTAACTCTCATTAAGACACTCAATCCAAGTGCATATGTGCAACTTAAATAGCTCACAGCCATAAATTAATCATGAGATTAATCCATCATCACAAAAATACAACTCAATCTAAGTAGGGGAACTCCATCGATGCAACACAATTATATAGATCAACCACCGATCCCATGACTAGTAAATCATGCAATTTAGTCTCATTAACCTCCAACCGATTAATCACATAATTATCCCCACTATTAGAATATCTCAATTGACCACCGACGTATTATCTTATTTTCATGTGGTACTAATGATATGTACATACGATCCACAATTCACCCAATTAAATATCTTGTCATTCACCAATCAATTTAGCATGTTGTTCCTCATTGTCTGAAACCTTTGTATGAACTAACAGACTATTATCCACTTATTTACATCCTTCCACACAATTAATATATAACAGATGGTTATTTCCGACCATGAAGCATCAACTAAATTTACTACACATACATGCATATGAGATAATCATATAAATAAGATGACATGCATGACAATTAATTCATGTATGTGGAAATGCAACTCACACTAATATTTTACCATAGCGTCAAACATGCGCCGCTGAATACGAAGAACCGTTGAAAATCTACGATCTCGCAAACGCCTAAAATCCGGGTCTACCGCCACCATCTTCTTCCTCTTCTTTTCTTTTCTTTTCTTTTCTTTTTTTTTCCTTCTTTTCTTTCTTCCTTCCCTTTTCTCTTCCTCGGCCAAGAGGCTCTCCTTCCTGGCGTCCTTTCCCCATTTCTTCATCTCTCTCTCTCCTCCATTCTTTTCCCCATGCCGCCAGCTCCTCTTCTCCCCTCCTTGCTTCCTCGGCGGAGCTAGCCTCCTGCGCCACTGCGCTACCCTCTTGCTCACGCCGTCTAGTGCCATCGCCATCTCCTCTGAGCCGCCGAGCTACTGCTTCCTCCGGATGACGCCGCCTCGACACCGCCTGCTCTCGCCCGCCTCTAGCTGCGCCGAGCCATGCCTGCTTGGCCTCCCTCCAGCTGTGCCGAGCCGCGCCACATCGTCACCTTCCGGCTTCGCCCGCGCCTGCCGCCTCGGCCAGCTTGGCCTACCTCGGCCTCTAGCCCACGTTGCCTCGCCATGCCGCCACCGGTAGGGCCACGCCACCTCGCCTCCATTGGGCCACCGCGCCTTCAGGGCTGCGTCGCTGACCAAGCCGCGCCCACGCCGAGCCGTCGCCTGTTCGCCGTGGCCTTCGGCCTACTCCTCCTTCATCGTGTGTGTTTGTGTGTATGTGTTGCTTGCATGTATGATTCAATGACATGAATGGAATGTTTGGATGATGGGCAATATGTTGGTGTGGCATGCATTACTTGGTTCTCTGATTTGGGATGTGATTTGGAAGAGAGAAGGTGAGCTTGGAGTTGGGCTTGATTTTGGTGTTCATGTTGCCTGGCTTGTTCGGATGTGAAGAAAGAGATATCAGGGGCAAAATCGTAAATTTGATATATATTTTTTGTTCTCTGGTATTTTACTTTAGAGTAAATTTTGTGCTTAGATTTTAAATTAAGAAATTTTATAGTAAAATTTAATACGCTAAATATTTGTGCCGCGTTATGATTTAAAACAAAAAAAAAATTATTATTATTATTATTATTGGACTGATGCACATGAAATAAAAATGAACGACATGCGATAAGGATGAATGACATGAAATGGCATTTTCGCCCTATTAAAACCCTAGTTTAAAGAATTTTCAAATGGCCTAGAAAATCGGGCTGTTACACCATTGCATCTGGAATTATGCATCATGTGGCCGATGTGACGTATGGATCTCAGTAAACATACATCGGTAAGAAAATCGACTGAAATCACTAAAACTTTCTCCTGGATGGTACTTAGGGGTGAAAACGGGTCGTACGGTCGGATAGTAGGTCGTCCTGTATCCTACCCTAATTATTTTTTTCGGATACGGCTAGGAATATGGGTAGTGAAAAATCAAGTAGGATACGGATACAGATATCGGGTATTTACGAACAGGTAGAAAACAGATACGGATATTATATAGACAGGTACAATACGGATAACGGGTACTTAGTCCGATAGTACGCAAACTACCTAGAATCAAAGCAAATATACAAAACTTGCAGGCGCTTCAATTGAGCTGAATAAACTTGGAAAAACGATGTTAGAGTGCATACACAGTATGCACTTCCATTGAGCCTACATACACTGAAGCATATCCTTTGGATGTGTTTGCTGGGAGCCTAGGAGGCTAGGATAGGTTGGATAGCTAAATGGCACCCTTTTGAATTAGGAGCATTTAGTACAAGAACAATAGTATTATGCTCACAACATAAAGAAATAATATAAAGAGGCAAAGTTGAAGATAGTGACATATAGTTCAACACACATAGTGATAGTTCAAATCATACAAAATCAGTCCAACGCATTGACACACATATAGTCCAACACACATAGTGCTAATTCAAATCACACAAAATCAGTCCAACGCATTGACAGATAGTCACCGCAATACAAGACATAATGACAGAGTTCGAATCACACAATAGTCCAATACAACACATAATGTTAGTTTTCAAATTACATAAAATAGTTCATGCATGTTTGAAGATGTCAAGTCGCGACATCGTCCTCCATCTCCGTAGCATTCATAGCATCACTTATGGTTTTAATTTCACTCTCTAAATCTGAAATTAATAGAGAACATATTAGTAGTCATCAACTGATTCACGAAGACATATAATACAAACATAAATGAGAACGCATAGCCAAAAAAATCGAACCTTGTTCCAAAGCAAGCGTCGAATCCTTGGTACAAACCAAGGCCTCAATAATTTCAGGTTTAAGCCGGTCACGAAATTCATCAACAATGCGTCCACTTGAGTTAAATGTCGACTCCGAAGCAACCGTAGACACTTGCATTGATAACACATCACAAGCAAGGGTAGAAAGAATAGGAAAATTTGTCATTTGCCCCTTCCACCATGATAGGACATCAAAAGGTACATCACTTTCATTGATCTTCACTAGGCCCTCACTCATGTACACATCCAACTCTGACATCTTCTTCTCATTACTTGCGGCTTGATACAACTCATCAAGATCAACCTCATCCTCATCCTCACCATCCATCAATCGATCATTTGGATTAGGAACAAAATCACTCTCCTTCGAGCTAGGAGCCTTATTGGCTGATTTTGCATGGGTGGTTGATGAATAGAAAGCAAAAAAATTCTTTCACAACATTCATGAATTCCAACTTCTCTATCTCAGCCGTCTCATTGTCATATATCTTAGACATATACAACTCAACCATCTTGTGTTTGTACCTTGGATCAAAACATGCTCCCACTGCTAAAGCCATATTGTTCATTTCCCAATACTTATCAAACTTCTGTCTCATAGAGAATGCCATAGTAGAAATTATGACATCACTATTCTCACACCATCTTGCAATAGCCATCTTTATCTCAAAAAATTTCCGAAAGAAATGATTTGCAGTAGGATATGAAGTGCCAGAGAAAAGTAATGTCACATCATAAAACTTTTTCAAACACTTGCTAATATTTGTTGCATTCAACCAATCCTCATCTGAAGGAGTGATATGACCATATCTGTTCTTATCTTTTTTAGCAAGGCGATCAAAAGCATCCTTGTAATAAATGGCATCTCTAACCATAATATATGTAGAGTTCCATCATGTGGCAACATCCAAGGAAAGGGCTTTTGTTGTGTCTAGATCACATTCTTTACCACACTTCTCAAATGCCTCCAACTGTTGAGGTGATCTTTTTATAATTGTCATACACTGTCTAATGTTTCCAATGGTATTTCCAATTATTGCTAACCCATCTCTAGCAACAAGGTTTAATATATGATTTGCACATCTAACATGGAAGAATTTTCCACCACATACAAGTAAGCCTTTAGCATTGTCAATGATTATATCAACTGCAACTTTGTTTGAAGCATCATTGTCCAAAGAAAGAGCAAACATTTTCTTATCGAGATTTCAATTCAACACATTTGAAAAAAATGCATCACTCAATTTTATCCCTCCATGGTTGCCTTCTACATGGATAAAATTGATAATCCTTTTTTGCATGCTCCAGTTATCATCAACCCAATGCGCCGTGACACACAAGTATGACTTGTTTTGAATAGATGTCCATGTATCCATAGTGAAACTAACACAGCAAGAGAGTGTTTTGAAGTGGTCATACAACCTATTCTTTTCCTCTTTATAAAGATCCATAATCTCTTTATGAACAGTAACACGAGACTTGAAAGGAAAGATTGGTCACAATGATTTGATAAATTTCACAAAATACTTATGTTGGGAGATACTAAACGGATACTCATGCATGATGATGGCATAATAAAAATGTCTCAAGCTAGTATTCTCCTCATACCGATAGGTTGCAATGCTATCCCCATTCTTACTTAGGAGTTGTTGACCTTTCAAAACACTATGCTTCAATCTCAAGTGATTACTAAAAGCCTTTGTACCATTTATACTTTCAGCCCTAGCTTTATGTGTGCATCTATTGCATTTTGCCCACTTCTGCTTGATGATTGAACCATCATCCTTTACCACATCTACCTCATACCTTGTGAAATGTTGCTAAACCCATGAAGTGAGCTTTTTTCCAGTTTTGTTATATTCTTGTTCTTCTTCTTCGTCTTGGACGTCTTCTACGCTTGCTTTCACACTTGCATTTGCACTTGCAGCTTGCGAAACTACGAACATAATGAGATAGAAAGGCAATTGTTAATTTTCAGCCAATTACAAAATAAAATATACAAGACAATGATCAAAATAGGATACCTTGAGCTGGCATAGGCATTAAAACCATGGCCGTGTCCTTTGCTTGACCCTGCTGCTTTGAATGCGGATGCCATAAACTTGCTTGTAGGGGTACCAACGGACTTATTGCTGTTGGAGCTTGTCATCGGCACCTTACCCTTCTTCAAAGGCTGAGTTGCCGCTGCCTTTCCCTTGTTAAGAGGTGTTGAGATTTCAGCAGGTCTTCGTTGTTTCACCGGACGATGGTATGCACCCGTGGACTTCTTCTTCTTGCCCAATCCGACTTGTTGGGCGATGGCATGCTCTTCGCTGGCAGTAGCAGCAACATCAATAGCAGCAGGGTCAGTAGCAGCAACATCAATAGCAATAACATTGTCCTCCGGCTCCGCCATGTTGTCATTGATACTGGCATCAACAACTTCCTCAATTGGAACTTCAACTCCATCCTCGACAATCAATATCCACATCCATTGTTCCACCTTATGAAAACTGAAAAGTCAAGACAAAGTGGGCAGTACCGCAATATGTCAATGGTATGAACTTAAAACTTATCACAGACTCTCTCAATTACAAACACAGACACAGCTGCCTTGTAAATCACAAGTTGATATTAGCAACTCATCATTCAAATATATCCATACCCTAAAAGACAAGGCACAACTAGCACCGAACACACAGACCAATATGGAAGCTTACGGGGGTCTAAGGCGGCGGCGGCGGCGGCGACGACGGGGGCCTGAGGCGGCAGCTGGGCCCCGAGGCGGGCGGCGATGGGGGCCTGCGGCGGGCGCCTGAGGAGGGAGCTGCGGGGTTTGAGGCGGCAGCGGGGGCCTGCGGCGGGCGCTTGAGGAGGGAGCCGCGGGGTTTGAGGCGGCAGCGTGCCGCTTGAGGAGGCGCGGCGAAGCGGGAAAGCTGAGGAGGCGGCGGGGCTTGAGGCGGGGGGCCGGGGGTTGAGGGAGCCTGAGGTGGCGGCGCACCACCTGAGAAGGGAGCTGGCGCGAGAATGCCTGAGGACTAAGGAGGGAGCTCCGGTCTCCAGAGCTGGACGCACCGCCGAAAGCGAAGACGCTTGGACCAAAATATGGGTTGGACTACCGATGCACTTTCATGAGCTATTGGGCTGTGCCGTTGACTCTGGGCTACTACGAAATTGTTTTCTCATGGACTCATGGTTGTATTTTAATATTTTATACTCCCAGTTTTCTCATGGTTGTATGTATTTTATACTCCCGGGTTCCCCGGGTACCCGTATTCGTCCGAGATCCTCGGGTATTTGCCGGGTAGGGATCGCTCCGAATCCGACCCGAATCCGACGGTCAGCTATACGGGTACTATCCGTATCCGACCCGATAAAAAAATACCCGTATCCATATCCGAAAAACCAGGTAAAAATACGTCCCGTATCCGATACCCGACGGGTAGTACCCGACCCGTTTTCACCCCTAATGGTACTTTATACAGTAACGGATCATGTGAAACTTTTTACCATTCTTAAAAGCTACCAAAAAATTACATTAAAAAGGTATTAAAAAGTACAAATTATTTTTGTGACCTTTTGGTGCCAGTTTAATGTGAATTTTGGTATCTCCGGTAAAAAATATCGGGTATTAAAAATGGGATTTGATAAACTTCATCCGGATGTTTTTATTACTGAAATCACCCAAATCTAGAACCATCGGATCATTATTGAGATTCGGGAGTATCGATTACATCCGATCCTATGATTTGATCTAACGGCCCGATGATATCCGGGTGAAGTATCCAACGGTCCAAAATTTAGATGTTAACTAAAACAAAAACATCCGGATGATACCTATACACTCCCATTAAAAATAGGGCTGGTACCAACACCCTGCCATGCCGAAGGCAATAGTAGCGGCCAACACAATCGTCCCATTCTCCCCCTTTTGTTGCCTCCGCCGCCTCCATGCCGTCCCGGTGGTGCCCTCCAGATGCCGTCCCGTCATGGGAATACGCCAGGGCCGGCGCTCTCGTCTCCTTCCCCAAGAACTAGCCGGCCCGCCAGAGGGGGGCATTGCTTCGAATATCTGTTGCCCGCGCGTGGGTTTCCGATGGCGGTGCCCATCTGGGGCGACGTGCCCTGTGAGGACCTCGCTGGCGTCCCGCCGGAGGTGCTCCCGCCCAAGAAGAGACTCGTGCGGTACCACCCGTATGAGGCCGTCTCGACGATCCAAGCGGTGGCCACTGGCCAGCCACAGCCACGGCGGGTTCGGGAGCCCGCCCGTACGCGAGCGGCCGCAGAGACGGGCGCCGGTAGCGGGACGACGGTCTGCGTGCGGAGCTGCTCCGCCTCCGCATCTCGCGGCTTGCGCTGGTTCTCACGAAGCGGGTCACCCCCTCGGATCGCAGCCGCCACAGGGCGCGCCTGCTCCTCCCCGACAGCCTGGTCATGACCTAGCCGCTGCTGAGCATGCTCACGGCGGGGGAGCACCGCCTGGTATTCAGCGGGGAGCGCGGCGGGCTGCCGGTGCCGGTGTTCGACCGCGTGGGCCTCCCGTACCGCATGGCGCTGAAGCACGATCGGGTGACCCGCCGGACGTACGGCCTCACGGGCCAGTGGTCGCTGTTCGTGTCGCGGCATGACATGAGCGACGGGGACACGGTGGAGGTGCGCGCCGTCCTGGCAGGCGCGCCTGGCCTCATGCAGGCTGCTGCGTTGCTGGAACGCGGCAACGGTGAACGGTAGGGCCTGGAGCGACCGGGAGCACGACGCGGCAGACGGCCTCTTGGTTCTTGACGCGAGTGCTCGCCCGGACGGTGGACAGGTTAGGTGATCATCTTTTGCCGCTTGCATCGCACCAAATGCTCGACGGCGCAGGGTGCGCCGGCGGCGATGGCTCCGCAGGGATGTGTGCCGCCTAGCTCGTGAATGTGCTGGGCGGCTGATGGATCAAGCATTCATGCATGGAAGCATGGTCGATTGGTCGGTCATGTTCCATCGTGGTGTTAGAATCACATGCACATGCACATGCACACGCAGAGAGTCGTCGCGCCTCTCAATCAACCAGCATGGGCAGGAGGCGCGACATAGGAGCAGACGAGCATCTGTAGAACGTCGATGCTGACCATATATTACGAAGCTCGAGCATATTATCAATGGGGGCATTGTTTGTTTGTACGCACAGACTCGAATCAATATTTAGCAAAGGATATATATACATACATACATATACATGATATATCATTTAGGTAGTATATGAGATCCAAAGCACACCTAATGTACGGAACATGATGGCATGAGGATCGACACTTCATCTAGAGCAGAGCATGCATCTTATCCGCCTCCTTGGTGGAAAACCATCGCTACCTGCAGGCTGCAGGCTGGTTTTTCTTCACCTTCTCGGCAAGAAACCTCTTGGTGTCGGCTCCCTTCACGTTGAATTCCATCAGAAGCTCTTCGAACAGCGTCTTCAAGTTGGTGTTGAACTGCAAGCGCCTGCCGAGAGCATCCACCTTGCTCGGCCGTTGCTTCGACGGCTCGCTACTGCTGGATGCTCCTGCGTCATTGCCTGCTGATTCTTCCTCTTCAGGGACCACCGACCCAACCCTATTGCCCTTCATGTAGTATTTGCAAGCTGCAAGAATGGTACACCCATGTTCCCGAAAGTGGCCGGCAACAAGGTCTGCAAAGTGCTGCAAGGAGCCACAAGCAGAAGATGGTTACTGAATGCGTCCAGCTACGAAGGAGCAGAAACTAGTCTTCTATCCTACTCTGCAAATTACTCAGTTGTCTGGTACTTAAAAAAGAGCCTGTAATGTCAAAAGCCAGTGTACTGTCGAACAGACTACTAAAATTACCTAAGCGACAATCCAACACCACCTCCTCCATTCTTATATTCTGACTACTTATATCATCATATTCAGTAGATGGCACTCTATAAACAAACCTTTCTCAAGTCTGAAACAACAGCAGTAAATGTAGCAAACCATGGGAAGGTTTATAAACAGAGAATATTATTCAGATATCTGAGGAAACAAAAGGCTAACCTACTAGCAAGTCACAAGTAAATTTCTTACAGAGCATTTCCAGGTTGAGCAATGCATTAAAATGGCATGATATCAAACGTTAATAATACACTCTTTCCCAAACTGCAATGGTAACTTATTTGTTTTTGCTGCTTTAGAGTCAGAGTTATAGGTAAATAGAGCAAAACGTTACCTCCGGAGGCCTCCGAAGTGAATACAACATCGTCCTGCATGAGTACAGAAAGGTGGTGTCATTATACTCCATAGCATTTCGTTCTCCACTTACACTATTGGCGAAGGTCTCATATCCTGGCTCGTTGAAATATGGTTTCTCATTCAAGATGAGAGCCTGAATGGAGATAAGCACTTGTAGCATTGTTGACTGAGCTGGGTTCCACTTCTCACAACCAGTACCTCTCCAAGTACCAAGGAGGCTAAGACAGACTTTTCCACAATTATATAAGTTTGGATTAAGCCGAAGTCCTCCAGAGTGGTAATATACCGACTGCAACACCATCATTGTCAAACATTGCAATATAAAAGGTGAAATTAATCGCAAGAGAGAAATGTTGAAGCTTAGGTATATACCGGAGGTCCAGAAGGATAAGAAGAGGTAAATTGAACATCAAAGAAGAAGAGCCCATCATGGTACGGTGTTCCCTTGGGCCCAATAATCACAGCCCTAAGAAGGTCCATTCTATCTTCAGCAACGCGGACATAAATACATGCTACACGAAAGAACAATTATCAGGATTTTGATTTCTAAGTTGAGAAAATATACTAAAACAAAGCACAACACACACACAAACCATAGTTTGTCCAATTTCATCTAATGTGCATAGAAATATCAAACATGTGATTTAAACTTCACTTGTTGCTCAAGATGTAGTTAGAAGGGGTGTGCCACATGATCATAAATCCTAATATTAGTACCATACAAAAACTGATAGAAAATAAGATGTTGAATTTTTGTAGGCAACACATGATTAATAATAAAGGCAATATCAGATCAACTCAATTTTTGGAACTCACTGCAAGATCCCTAAGATTTTACTGACAAATAAGTGAATAACAGGTGAAGAGCATAAGGTACAATCTACGATGCACCGATAAGAGGCACCGGTACAGTGATACGGGGATATGACATATGTACGTACATACATAGTTACATACATACATGAATGAAAAAGGTTCATACTCCTAGTAGTATGTACTCCCACTTTGAATTGTGCGCGCATGTGTGTGGATACATACCCTCACCACCCAGGATTAGTTACTCCCACGTTTGATATACCACCTAAATGAATTGTACATACTCCTTTATCAATTTGGGACTTTGGGTATACTCAACTACTAATTCAAAGATACTCCAATGCGAACCACATGAAAAGTTTGCAAGAGAGTGCATAATTATAGTCTATGTTGCTAACACCTTCATATTCACACATCAAAAGGAGCATGTTGAAAAAAATGTACACACCACCATTAAAAAGGTATACATACCACCTAGATGGTCCTAGATACTCGTACACTCTATGTACATACCCTCCATTGCGCTAGATACTCCCTACTTTGTGAGATACAATATAGGAATAACTACTCCTGAGAGTAGTACTCCCACAATTGATATACCACCTAAACGAACTTAAAATACTCCTTTATCACTTTGGGTACACTCACATACTAATTATAAGATACTCCAATGTGGTACACATGAAAAAAAAATGTAAGGGAACGGTTTTAGCGTATTTTACAAATACCTCCATATTCGCACATAAAAGGATTATGCCTAAAAAAATGTACATACCACATCTAGGAAAGCATAAATACCATCTAGATGGTCTTATATACTCATAAACTACACGCTCATACCCTCCTTTAGGTGAGATACTCCCTACATTGTGAGATAGGGCATAGGGAATTACTCTCGGGAGAAAAGAAAAGAGGCTTCCATATATATATCAGCAAACCTAAAGTCATTTCGTGTTCCCCTTCGAACTTACCTACTATTGTAATCCTTTGGCTAATAAACAAAAATGCAAACCATTATTTTTCTTACCAAAAACTGCATGTATTGCCTAGTGAATATGAAGTAGGCCATTGTCGCGGCAATAATGAGCCAAACTAGTATTCGTGGAGATTAATTAGTTGTAAGTAATTAGCTATGTAGAGTAGCACTTGTTATTTAGATAGATAACTTAGCGACCAGATTAATTAAGTTTGTAAGTAATTAGCTGTGTAGAATAGCAATATTTTTTTAGATGCACAATTTAGCGGCCAGAGTAATTAAGTTTGTAAATAATTAGCTGTGTTGAATACCAATATTTATTTTAGATACACAATTTAGCGACCAGGTTAATTAGGTTTGTAAGTAGTTAGCTGTGTAGAATAGCGATATTTTTTTTACATACACCATTTAGCGATCAGATTAATTAGGTTAGTAAGTAGTAAGCTGTGTAGAATAGTGATGCTTTTTTATATACACGATTAAATGATCAGATTAATTAGCTGTGTAGAGTAGCAATAGTTTTTTTTACATAAATGACTTGAGGACTAGATTAATTAGGTTTGTAAGTAATTAACTATGTAGAATAGCAATAATTTTTTCAGATACACGATTTAGCGGCCAGATGAAGTAGGTTTGTAAGTAGTTAACTGTGTAGAATAACGATACTTTTTTTAGATACACGATTTAGCGACCAGATTAATTAGTTATGTAGAGTAGCAATAGTTTTTTTACATATATGACTTGACAACCAGATTAATTAGATTCGTAATTAATAAGCTGCATAAAGTAGCAATAGCTATGGACATACAAAACTGTGAGAAGTATACATGATAGTGTAGTTCAAAAAATAAATTTATGTATGCCTGCAGCAGTTGTTTCAAGTAGTGTAGAGTGCATCGTCGTAGTACATAGGTAGAGCGGTATTAAAAATTTTGTGAAATGCTTGACAGGTATGGATGAACGAGTGCAGTTTAAAATACACTACGGAGAAGGGGTTCCGCACATGGGTGCACAAGGGGTGGAACTAAGTTATTTTCCAAGTATCGTGGTTAATCTGTCACGTGCAGGGGAGCGTTCATGGAGCACAGTTACAAGATGGTTGTATCAAATGTTCTCGTTGGACCGTGAATTGCATGACCTGAAGCTGTACGTAGTAGAGTGTCGAATATGGGATTGCACGTACTGGAAGTTAGTGGAACTGAAGGAGCTGAAATCGTGGAGTTTGTATGTAAAAATGGCGATTGAGAAAGGATGACCGTTAGTGTTGTTGGCGCAAGCATTTCAACAATCCAATGCCGTCCAAGCGACACAGGAGGAGGTTGTTGGTGATGAACCGAAGGAAGTTGGGGAGAGCAGCCAAGCTAGAGAATGCTTAGTGAGGCAGAATGTTAGTTCATATCAGGAGACAGTGCAAGGCGAGGAAGTTGATATTCCAACAGCAGAGGTGCAGGAACCAATGCGTGTGGCAGACGAGGGGGAACATATTGAATCGATGGTGCAAGCGATGGACGCAGAGAGCCATGACTACGATGCTTTAAGTAATGACGAAGAGGATGAAGAGCTTTTCCCTGCATAGTGGGATGAGTGTTGGTTCGATAGGCAGATGGTCAACGAGGGTGAAGATGTCGCATAAGGGTATGATCAGAATGAGGTGTGGCAAGGTGCAAATTACAAGAATATGAATCAGGTGCTGGAAGCAATGATAGTATGGGCAGTTTCACTGCGTAGACCCTTTAAGGTTACGAAGTCAGATCATCGGGTGTATGATGTCAGATGCCAGATAGAGGGTTGCCCATGGCGTGCCCATGCTTACCTCTTAAATGGGACACCATTTGGAAGTGTTTTATAGTCGTCCCACACACATACGTGCCGACGGAGTATACGCAGTCGCATAGAAACATATCTTCAGGCTTTATTGCTAATTCAATGTATGGGGAGATTGTAGGCAACCTGGCTTTAGAGCCACGTGCCATCATACTTGCAATAGAGTAGAGGTTCCAATTCACCATAAGCTATGCTAAGGCATGGAGAGCGAAGTAGAAGAAATTGAAAGCAAGATTTGATACGTACGAAGACTCCTATCGGAACTTACAAGGTATGCTTCAGGTGATCAGGAAAGGAATGTTAGGACTTTTGTTGATATTTGTGAGCAGCCTTCGCAGCGCTTCCCTGGAAAGATGATACTCAAGCGGGCATTTATTGCTTTCGGTGCATGTATCAACGCGTTCAAGCATTGCCGTCCGTTGTTATGCTTGGACGGGACATTTCTTACTGGGAAGTACAAAGGCCAGATATTGACTACCATAGAAGTAGATGGCAACAATCAGGCTCTTCCTGTAGCGCTCGCATCCGTGGAGGGTAATATCACTGATAGCTGGCTCTAGTTTCTAAGGAACGTGAAAGCCGGTGTCGTAAATCAACGGCACAGAGTGTCATACACGATCGGCATCCCGGGCTGTTGAAGCCGATCGTGCAGTTGCGGCAAGGTAAAGATGAGACACATCCATGGCCTGATTTGCGAAGTAGGTGGTGCAAGCAGCACATGGGTGCAAACTTCTACAAGCAGTTTAGGAAAAAGGAGCCAACACTTCGAGGCGTACCTGCTCTGGCTGTTCGGTTGGGTCTTTTTCTGCTCTTCCCACGGGAACAGCGTCAACAAGCACATGATCCAGTTCGTGAGGACCCTCGCGGACTCTGACCAGGAGGAGCTCCCGCAGCAGGCTTGGGGACCTGTTGTACTCGTTAGCACCTACCGCGCCCTTTGCGACGGGTGTCGTCGCGTGACGGACTCCTCCACTTTCGCCGGGTGTCCTTTATTGTTTTAGCTGTGATCGTTCGAAAGGTTCCAGATCGGACAGCCGCAGATGGACTTGGCACCTTACGGCGCAGGCTTCTACGGGGCCCCCGGGGATGACGTTAACCGTCCTACCATGGGGACGTTGTGGTGTCGCCGACAGGTTAGTACAATAACTTTATTGTTAATTACATAATGATTTACCATGTTTCGTACTAATGGTCGCCTATTTCGCTTTTTTGCAGCCAACTTTCGCACCAGTTACGTCACACGCTTCGTACCCTAAGTACATAGTGATGTTTGACCAGATGACGGATGATCGCGTTATCTGGTGCCCGCACCTCCCAGAGCTCATCGACACGCGAGCACCTCAGGGCCTCTCATTGCAGTGCACCCGTGACACAGGCAGTTCGGTCTTCGTCAGGCGTTCCCCATCCCTACTGGTGACATCGCCCTGCTGAGCGTCCATACGTTAGTTCTATTTTACATCACTTTTTCGGATATCCTTACTAATGAGGTTATGTTGCACAGACACACGCAAGGGATTCGTTGGTACTGCGAGTTGGGCGACACGCATGTTACCTTATGCACAGCAGTGGGCGCAGACGTTGGCGAACGTGCACGAGAAAGCTACTCCTTACGACCATGGCACGTACGATGACTACATCTGGTGATACAGCCCACGCACACGCGTTCAAGTTGTGTGTGTCATCGACTCACCTCCGAGATACGTTCCCTCCACGGCGAACACTTACCCTATGCAGCCAGACTGCTTTTCACCGCTCGGTTAGTACTTCTTTTCACGTGTCGTATAATGTACCATTAATACAATAGCAACAACCAACAAGCCTTTGAATGCATGCGCAGAATGACCTTGCCAAGGAGATTTCGAAGGAGGCCACCGCACTGATGGCCGCAGTCGGTAGGGGGGCAGGTCGAAGGTCACCATGGACCACCTGCGAGGGGTGTTGCGGCGTGTTGTTGACCAGGCCTCTCGCATTGTCCACCTTACGTCCTGCAGGAGGCTTAGGGACGACGACTTGGTACAGGTCCACGGCCGTTTCTCCGTTGTACATGGGCGACACACGACGCACACCGCACCCGGGATAACGCACACGTAGACCACCCCTCCCGACGTCCTAGGGCCTCTAGTTGGCACCGCTCCGCACCGTTTGTCAACATGATTGCAAGTACACCTTCGTGGTCTACCTTCGTCGATTACGTTCTTTATATTATGTGGTGTGCTAACGTGAAATGTTTGGCAGAAACCGTTAATGACCAGAGCGCAACCCACTTCGACAACTCGTTCCACTTCGACAATGCCGTTATCCAGGAATGGTTGACGGACCCCACCAGCAGTCGCCGGGTGTCGTCCTTGGTTCGCCGCAGCTCACCGATGCGCCGTCCGAGTAAGCCTTCGCAGGCCGCCTTCTCTACTCCGACAACACCGGTACAACCTGCTAGGAGTACTTGTGGACAGCCACCTAACCGCCTGACGTATCCATCCAAACATGTTCAGCGTCGTAGGAGGCCTGGGACCACACGAGGGATCGCACCTCGTAGGGGCGCCAGCTAGTTTTCTTTTTCTTTTTCTTTTTCTTTTTTGCTTTCAAACATGATGTACTAATCGGATATGATCTTTACATTATGTGGTGTGTTTCTTTATTAACTAATGTACTACTTAGATGTGATCTTTTGATTTCTTAACTATGACTTATTAACTTTTTCAGTGTGATTTGACAACACGCTGTCAGCAGCTTTATCAGCCCGATTTGACAACTCTATCCCGCTTTCTCATAGCAAAGTGAGAACACACTGCTCTGATTTGACAACACGCTGCTAGCAGAATTTTTAGCCCGATTTGACTACACTCTGCCTCGCTTTCTCAGAGCCAAGTGACAACACACTGCCCTGATTTGACAACACGCTACCAGCAGTTTTGTCAGTCTGATTTGACAGCACACTGGCAAGCTTTCTCAGAGCAACGTGACAACACACTGGCCTGATTTGACAACACGCTGCCAGCAGCTTTGTCAGCCCGATTTGACAGCACGCTCCCACCGAAAACTTTACTATAAATACGGACTCATGCCTATCATAAACATTCCACACTACACCAAGGCAACCCCCACACCGAACACCACTTCCCGGAGAACCACCATCACAAACCCCTTCACCTGCGGATTCACGATGACCAACTACGGAACGATTCTTAGTAAGTGGAAGTGGCTTGCCGAGAAAGCGAAAAGCTACCCGGATGTTTCTTGCAAGGATGGAACTGTACCACCGGAGTTTCCCCACCCAAGCTGCGATTGCGGTGCTCCAGCGTGGATAATAGGGATGGCAAAAAATACCCGTGGGTCCGGGTACCCGACTCGACGGGTCCAGGTTCGGGTCCAAATTTGGACCCACGGGTATATTACTTCGGGTCCGGATCTCATTTTGGACCTGTGGGTATCCAGACCCAAACCCAACGAGGCACTGACATATGGGCCACCACCGAATGCTGCTTTGTTGTTCGGGTAGATCCACTAATGGACGCATGTGTGTATGTCTATATATATATATATATATATATATATATATATATATATATATAGAAATAACAAGATCTAATTTGATTTTGTTTAACGTATACAACATCAATACTTAATCAAGTGAGAATGAAAGTGGGCCACCACCGTAATATTTTCGGGTCCAGGTACCCGTCGGGTCCGGGTCCGGGTCCAAGTTTGGACCCGTGATTGATTTCGGGTCCGGGTCCGGGTCCACGGAGGTTGGACCCGGAGGTACTCGGACCCGTTGCCATCCCGAGTGGATAATGCAGTCTAGACATCTCGACACTGTTGGTCAGGCAAACTACACATGCAACAAGGGGTGTGTGGTTAATGACATACATGTGCATTTCGTAATGCATTTTTCATACTTCTAACTTCATCCACTGTGTGGACACCAACAAGACAACCATTGCTACTTCTTCCAATAGATCAATAGCCTGGACAAGTATGATAGGAAGTACTTCGAGCACAAATTATACCTGCACTATGCAGTTGCGCCCGAGCACTACACCCCGTGGAAACATTCCCCTAAGACTACAGAAGAGAAACCAAAACACCCACCATACCGCCCAGAAAAAGCATATTTCTGGAAGCCCCTGTATGAGCGTCAGGAACAAGAAAATAAGCTCAAGAAGCAAGGCAAGGCGGCTCGTTTCCAGAAGGAGCCGAAGATCGCCGATGAAGACTATTATTGGGTATGTATGTATGTACGGGCTTAATTGGAAAAAAGCCAAGACCAACAGCCTATCCAGATCAAAAGGGAAGCCACCGATGGATCCTTCCGTGCAAGGTCTACGACATCCATCATGACTTCTTTACAATTCCAAAAGACACATATATATCGTAGTTGTACTTCTCGTTCATCGTTCGTCCGTATCATCATTTTTACCGAACTGAATGCGTCACCTATATTTACTTGCTGAGCAATACTTCTATGCTTTTCCTTCCAATACAAGTAGCACAAATCTTGAAGCAAGCGAAGGGGTAAGTAATCCTCATCTACCCTTTATTAATGCTTTAATATTTGTGCAATTTTAAAAAAGAAGAGCATAGAAGCACCTCTCTTGCTTGTTTTTCTATGTCATGTAATGCAACGGTTCCATATGCGCCATCTATCTTCTCTCATTTTGTACGCCTTTTGTGCATCATGTTCATCACGTGTACATCTATTTGATTATAATTCCACAATTTTATAGTACAACACTCAACAAAAAAAACAATAACTATCAATTAAAATATCACAATTCTACAATACGTCACTAAACCAAAAAAAATTCGAAATATGTCGATTCAAATTCCCTAATTTTCCGTTACATCACTAAACCAAAAAAATTACCTAATTTTCTGCTACTCCCTACCTTCATTCCGTTACTACCAACATCACATGTCACTTCTACGAAATTTTCTTTATTAATTTCTCTACGCCTTGTTATTTTCTACTTAACAAACCTCCCTCCCGAATTTCTATCAAATTTTGTTAACACGTATATTATTTATGTTTTTTTTAAACCTAGACCACGATGCTCTATTTTCGGTATACTTATTTTTTGATTTTTTATTTTTCATTTTACTAAAATTCATGTGCTTATTTTTCCTTTCTTCCCCCTTTCTTTCTCTCCTCCCTCTTTTTTTTTGCTGGTTTGGCTCTCTATCGCCATTTGGAATGGCGCTAGAAAGTTATCACCATTCCAAATGGCGACAGAAGGCCCCCGTTGCGCAGCCCTCTGTCGCCATTTGAAACGGCGACAGAGCAGTATTTTTGTTATTTTTTTAACCAGCATATTATTTCTGTAATTTTTTATTAAAATATTATTATTTGAGAGGTGCTTCTATGCTTGTCTTTTTTAAAGTTGCACAAATATTAAAGCATGAATTGATGGTAGATGGTGATTATTTACCCCTTCGCTTGTTTTAAGATTTGTGCAACTTGTATTAAGAGGAAAAACATAGAAGCATTGCTCTTATTATTTTTTTAAAAAAATCCATAATGTATGGTTTCTTTAGTAAAAATACAAAGGTTGATGGACCCAGATTTGGCCCAACTGTATCCCAAACCTTACATCCTCCAAAGGGCAGATGTCGCCAGCTTCATATCCCTCAAAATAACTCTGTTTCTACCCTCTCTCTCTCTCTCTCTCTCTCTCTCTCAATTTCTAGCTACCACACAAATCACCACTAACCTCAACCCAGATGTGTGGCTCTGCTTTTGTTATCCATGAAAGGGAAGCAAAAATTCAATCAAGAAGTGACGGATGTGTAGAAGCCTAGAAGGGGGAGCAAAAATACAGGAAGGGCACAAGAGGAAGCACCTGATGTGTACAAGCAGAGCCGGAGACTCGCTGGCCGCCATAGGCTGCCACTTCGAACCTTCAGTTCGCCAGCAGAGTGAGGCACGTGAGGGAGGCTAGGAGAGAATGGGAATCTAGGGGCAGTGAGAGGCTTCTGTGTTGTGTGTTAGTGTTACATGCATTCCTATGGGGTTCGGCTTCAATTCAAGGTATGTCTAACAAGGCCGTTCCGTATTGGGTAGTATTGAGGCATATCGGATTTTTGTTTTCTTTTTTTTTACTGAAATAATTCTGGTCTGCCCAGGTACGTACCAGAGCCGTATCAACGATGTACCGGTATCCGATACTTTCCTGGGTACTGGTACAGTCAGCAGCAAGAGCATCAGAGGGTAGAACATTTTGGGAGCAATATTGATAATTGACGGTGCTATGAAGATATAACCCGTAATGAATGGGAGAGTGTAAACTCTATCACAATTATATAAAAAAAGAACTCCCTCTGGTCCCTTTTGTAAGCCATATTGTAACCAGGCACAAGATTAAGAGAACTCCAACATTGAGGAAGCCGCAGAAAAAAAATGACTGTTACCCTATTTGTTGGTGGTAAAACCGAATGATAAACTCATGGGTCACAGAACAAACTAACTCATTTTGCAAATAGTTAACCTGGTAGATCTTTCTCCAAAAGTTTCCAATCATGTTGAATTCTCTTTGCCCATTCTCTGCTTGCCTGAAATGATGTACACATGAAAAAAGAGATAAATATCCAAAAGGAGCATAAAACAAGACTAATTGGTTCAACATGTTACCTCTCCCACTGATTTTATACCGTAATGATGATCAGAGAAATTTTGAACGGTGTCAAACTGTTTGAAAGACTTATATTTCTTTGCATTTTCATCTTCAATTTTTAATTCGGATGTCACACAGCCTTGCTCTTCCTTGGCTGCAACTTTCTGCAGCCAAGGTACAGTAGCCTCCACACCTGGAGGCAGATCCAAATCATCAAATTTATCAGCAAGCTGTTGATTAAAGCCAGCTTCATCAAATTCATATTCAGATTCATCGCCAGCGTCATCATTATCATCCTCCATATAGTAATCTTCTTCCTCATTTTCTCCATAGTCAACATCTTGTAGCTCTGGTTCAGACATTTGCAAAGAATCACTTGTACTGGATCCAACTTGGTCCCCGGAAGAACCCTGTCAAACATTATGTTAGTACAAAACAGTAGTAATCACTAATTATATCAGGCAAACAACAAAAGCATCAAAAGGATATGTTTGTTTTCTCGAATAAGGTTATAAGTAGGAAAGTACTTACTTCTGCAATTCACTCTCCACTATTTAATTGGTCTTGTGGATTGATTGCCAATCAATAACATCAAAATCTTAATATGAATTATGCTTCTGGACTTGCATTGATTTGCACAATTATATCCTTAGCATAAAGGCCCCAACTACCATATTATTCAATTTCAGTGAAAGCAATTTAATTTGCATTTGAACATTTCACATTTGGTGAAACTAAAAGCTGTTCTGCTAATGGTTTCAGTTGTGCCATAATTGAAACTTGAAACGAAACCTCGACTTCATGATCTTTACAGACAATGAGAATTTCCAGGAAAGCTGATCGGGTCAATGAAAACTCACCAAAAATCGATACTTTCCATGTGCAAATAGCACCGACACCCTAAAATCTTCAAACAAACCAAGATCGTAAACCTCAGGCCGATTATGAGCAGCATTGCACCAATCGGCCAAACAAAGGCTAGGCGCTGCAAGAACACACACCTAAACCCCCCAATTCGAACATAGTTAAGATATTAATCCCCAAGAAAAACCAACCCACCTAAATTGCCACCCCAAAACCCAAAACCCTAGTGACAAGATCGACCCTTCCGACACATAAGCGCGACCAAAGGTCCTCGCTACAAGAACAGAAAATCATACGGAAATTTCCAAACCGCGTACCGACAACACCAAGATCAACTCCGGAAAGCGAAACGACGGAACCAAAGAAACCGAGCCAGGACCTGGCATCGCCGCCGCTTCTGCTGCTGCGAGGAGCCCCACGCGACCGCGTCCGCCGCCCAGCACGACGAGCTCCCCTGCTGCAGGCCATGGTACCTATACAGGAAACAAGAACCTAAACCGATCACCAAACTAACCAAATAAAATAAGCCGGCAAAAGTAGAGAAGCCGTCGGATCGCAGCGCCAGCTGAGAGGAGGGGACGTACTCGGTGTCCATGGCCGCCGGCGGAGAGGAGGAGGGAGCTTGGGAGTGCGACGGGGGCGAGAGTGGAAGTGGAGCACTGGGTGTGGCCGGGTCGCAGTCCCGGTCCTTCACGCTTGCGTCCTACTCGCACTGTCTGACATGTAGGTCTAGGAGCTCGGATTCCTCTATTGGCCCTACATGCCAGAGAATGCGGAGTAGATTCCTCGACGATGATTGGGTTTGGTTCGGCGGGGAAAGCGAACCGCTGCGGAGGATTCCTAGCTGGAGTCCACGGTGGGCCCAAGTTGT
Source organism: Rhipidocladum racemiflorum (assembly GCA_036346355.1). NCBI lineage: Eukaryota > Viridiplantae > Streptophyta > Magnoliopsida > Poales > Poaceae > Rhipidocladum > Rhipidocladum racemiflorum. The sequence goes on along the minus strand of CM070570.1, from coordinate 10,964,988 downwards.
CAGTGAGTAAGGGCTCGGATGCGGTTGGGCGCTGGCTAGTTACGGGTTTTCGGAAGGAAGGGGCTTAGTGGGCCTGTTTGGTTTGAAGCCATGGGTAACCATGCCAAATCTTTGGTCATGGCCAACTCATGGCATGACCAAATATTTGGCAAACTGATGATGTTTGGATTGTATCCAATAATTGGCATGGCAACAGGAAATGGTGTTTGGTTCATAGCCCTACAGTGCAACCAATTGTTGGCATGGCATATTGGCAATGTTTGGTTTGATGCCACAAATAATATAAATGAGCATGCATACATCCAAACAAAAATAGACAAATATATCATTCCATACAGATACCACAAAGTAGACAATGGCCAATACTCATACTCATACCACAAATAGACAATACCATAATCAGAGCATGCATACATCCAAACAAATAGACAAATAATTAGAAACATCACAAGCACCTACATATCATCATTCCATACAAGTAGACAATTCCAAAATATCAGACATGCCACATAACACATAGCAGAAATCGAAATAATTAAACCATACTCATACTACAAGTTTATCAAACATAGTATACATATCCACATACCACAGTCAAATCATACTCATACTACAAGTTTTTCATACATCCAAATAAGTAAACCATAACACATACCACAAAGTCCAGGTAATTAGATCATATCACACATAGTATACAGATCCACGACACCATCATATCATAAGTTTTTACCCAAAACATGGCAAGCAAAAGATGTGTTAGAAATGCAACAGTTTATCAAGCACTGCCTTCAAAGTCCACCATTATAATTCGAGGTAATGAAGTCAATAACCCAAGCATCAAGTGTTGCGTTGCTCGCATAATTGAGATAGCTACGAAAAGCTTCTTGGTCGGGCTTGGAAAGGTGAGTAGCAATCGCAAGCTTGTCCTTAGCAGTAATGGTGAGAGCATCTATTCTTCTCCACAACCCGGCATGGGGATCCTCACGTGCGGGTAAAGTAGCATAAGAGGGAGGAGCTACCGCTGCAAGAGAGTCTGCAAGATTCTTGATGCTTGTTGCGATGTCATCATTTGATATTTTACTCGGACGTACAGATTTGTCCTTACTATTCTTCTTAGGAGGTGACATTGTTCGCTTGCGTTTCTTGCTTGATGTGGAAGAGGGATCATCGACATCAATAGGACTGTTGTTAGCAATTGTGTCAGACTCATTGCCATCGTTGTTCTCCATGCCCTGAAAGTCCTTTGGGCACCCAATGTCATCCTCACCACTACTTACATCTTTAACAGTGACATGATCAGCAGCAAAGGAGCCATCTGCCTGAGATTGATCTGAGAAAAGCTCTTCTAGCAACTCATACAATTTGATAGGCCTAGTGAGATAGTTCACAGTTGCTTTCTGAAATCAATATCAAGTTAAAAGCACAACAAAGTTAACAAGGAAAAAAATCATAAACATATAAAGTTAAAAAAAACATGAATAGATTGCAACTTACTGAAAGATGAGCTTTCTCAGAATCTGAAATTGTAAACTTGCATAAATTGGTATCAAAGCCATTCCCACTATTATTCATGGCACGACGAATCCAACCATACCTCTCCTTGTGACACCTGTAGTGTCGGTCTACCTGACTTTGAGTTACACCCATGGAAAATTTACCATTAAGAGCATTAGCACATTGCAAGTGGTGTTGTTTCTTAAACTTGAAGGTTGATGCCTTATCCTTTCGAAGATCGATGTACCACTGAAGCATGAACTTGGTATTGTCGTCCGTCCAAGACAAATACCTCTCGCGAGAAGATGAATCTCCCTCGCTCTTGACAACATTAGCTTTCTTTGTTGAGTTGCTCATGGTAGAACCAAATGAAGTAAGAGTAGTGTTGAAATTAAATTCAATATTTAATAGCAAATGGTGTAATAATCAGGATTCCGATACATTAGTGCATAGAGAATACAAATTCAATGCTACAATAAAATTATCGTATTACAACAATGATAATCCAACATATAACATAAAAAAGATAACAAATAATTTATTCATCCACCAAGTTGATAATCATGCCACATTTGTTGTGCTATGCCATCACGTTTGGCAGCCCACTCACGTATATCACTATCTCCATCGCTAACACGATTGTTGCTCCTAGGGAGATGGGAGTACCAAGTGGCCTCATCCACTATAAGCTCATCAGGTCCATTTTCTATTATCCAATTATGCAGGGCACAACACGCTATGACCACCTTCACTTGAGATTTTAGGGGTATATATGGCCTCTCACTAAGTATCTTGAACCTTCCCTTTAGTGACCCAAAACCACGCTCAACAGTGGTCCTAAGTGAGGAATGACGATGGTTGAAGAGCTCTTTGGCATTCTCAGGTAAATGGGAACCCTGAAATTCCTTTAGATGGTAACGAACACCGCGATATGGTGGCAAAATACCAGGTCGTGCTGCATAACCAGCATCGGCAAGGTACAATTTTCCTACAAAGATGGTAAACCATTATCTAACAGGTACTTCGTAAAAGCAAAATATGTTAACGTCAAACTAGTAAAATACCTTCTGGTATTTTTAATCCTGTGGGGCGAGACAAAGCATCCTTTAGGACAAGAGAGTCATGGGCTGATCCCTCCCACCCTGCTAGGACATAAGTGAACCGAAGATCGAAATCGATAACTGCTAATACATTTTGTGTTGGATACATTTTTCGTCCTCTAAACTTATCATCCAAGTTTGCTGGGACAGATGCTTTCACATGAGTCCCATCTAGTGCCCCTATGCAGCCCTACATTTAACAAGAAATATAAGGCAAGATGTAGCATGTGTTTCGATTCATCGACATTAATCTATATAGGTCAATGGCAAATTACCTCAAAGTATGGATGAAATCTTCGGCTAGTACTGATCTTATCGTGTGTATCAGTGGACTTCAAATAGATGAGTTCTTTGGCAAGGACACCCATTGCATTTAGCACGGCATTGAAGTATCTGCTAACTGTCTCCCCTGATCGCCAAAACTTGAATGCAACAACAGCATTTGTATGACGATGCCCTACCATGTATAGAAAGAACGCAACTTGCTCTTCGACCGACACATGAAATGTGGGTACTAAAAGTCCTTTTTGCCTAAGTCGATCACAAAGCTTGCAAAATACCAATCTAGTCATACGGAGTTGACTAACACATACTTGATCAGAGGTTTGAGTTAATCTAATCAATTCATTACTTCTCCAAATGTCTCTGTCCACGAGAGGACCATACTTCAACCCTCTCTCTTTATGTCTCCTACCATCTCTTAATCTCAACCACAGAGCTACTGTAAGAAGAAGAACACCTATCGCCTTTTGCTTCCAGACATAGAATCTAAGATAATAATAGAACAACTGTTGTTCCTCATTGCAATCCATCTGGACAAATATTAACAAGGTAAATCTAACATTGCTGATTCAATAAAAGCAAAACGAAATGCACAAAAAAACTTCAGATACCTTCAGATCGATGGCAGAGCTGGGGAGGAGCAGATCTGGGGCGGGCGGGAGCAGCTCGTGGCGTGAGGGAGGAGCAGATCGGGGCGGGAGGGAGCAGCTCTAGGGCGTCGGGAGCTCAGGGGAGGAGCAGATCTGGGGCGAGCGGAGCGGCTTCGGCCTTGTGGGAGGAGCGGCTCGGGGTCGGCCCAGGGAGGAAGCGGTCGGGCGGCGGGACATGGAGCTCAGGCGGCGGGAGCTCGAGGCGGCGGGAGCTCGAGGGCGGCGGGAGCTCGAGGACCGCGGGAGCTCAGGGGCGGCGGGAGCTCGAGGGCGTCGGGAGCAGCTCAGGGGAGGCGTTAGGGAGGAGTAGCTCGGTCGTGGCCCAGGAGGAAGCGGTCGGGCGGCGGGACCATGAGAGCTTCAGGCGTCGGGAAGCGGCTTCGGGGCGGCGCGAGGAGGAGCACATCGGGGGCGGGCGGGAGCAGATCGGGGCGGGCGGGAGCTCAGGGCCGTCGAGAGAAACTCGGTGACGGCGCTGGGGAGGAGCAGCTGGGGGTTGTCGCTGGGAAGAAGCACATCTGGGGCGGGCGGCGGCGGCTTTAGCAACGACGGGGAGATCTGGAGAGAGGGAGCGGTGGGGAGCGCTGGAGGGAAGGGGGCTGCGGCGGAGGAGTCAGGTGGTGGCGGGGAGCGCGGGAGAGATTGGGGAAGCGCGGGGAGGAAGTGGCCAACGAATGGCCAACGAAATGGCCGCCCGCGCCATGCCCAGTTGCGACGTGCGATTTAGATGGCGAGCCAAATTTTTTAGATGGCCAGCCAAAAAAAGGCACTGAACCAAATGGCTTCCAAAACAAGATGGCATGACCAAATTTTGGCATGGTTACCCATGGCTTCAAACCAAACAGCCCCAGTATCTTTTTGTGCCGGGGTTCTGTGGAAGGGGTTTCAAAAATCGTAAAAAATCGGGTGAATTTTATGATTTCCATATTTATCTACGTGATTCGATATTTAAAGCTGCTCGATAAATTGATTTAATTTAAAAAATTAAAGAAATTATGCGATGTAAACCGGTGAAAATCGCTAAAAAAATCGACCAACAAAAAAGTTCAGCTAGTCCATCACGAAAATCGTTGTTTTTCCATGAAAACGGTTGGTTTTTGATATATATTTTTCAAAAATTTGATTTTTGAAACTTTTCAATTTTTGACGATTTTCAACTGATTTTGGGTAAGATATCACCGATTTTTGGATTTTGAATTTCAAGCGATTTTTGCGATTTTGATATTGTAAACCCTTGTGGGAAATACTCCCACCTATTCGACGAGTGCTGCATTTACAACTGCCCCCCGATGGATGATGATATCAAATCATAAAAACATGCAGTTGGTTACCAAAATTTGGGCAATGATCTATTTAGAATAGATAGTGCTTGTTGTAAAATGAGGATGATCCTCGTAGATCAAATATAATGCATTGACCTAACAGTAAGAACAAATACGGGAGCACACATGATATTTGGAGGCAAAAAAATCTTCTCTTTATGAGATTGATTCTCTTCTACAATGGAGGGCCATATTTATAGTAAGAAACCATTAAAGATAGATTCGGATTCACCTATAATGAGATAAGTCCAAACGTATTTGAACAACTAGGACTAAGAGTCCAACTATATATCAACACTCCCCCTTGACCGAATACCACGTAATGCATATATCTTATTAAAAACTCCTCCCAAAAACTTAATAAAAAAATAGAGAAAAACGTGCATTGTACTCGCAAACTGTGTTACACTAGTTGCCTCGTTAAAAACTTTCACCTGAAAAAATTTCAAAAAAAATCACCAAGGAAAAAGGAGTGCAACTTATAATCTTCTGGATTTAAAAAATATATCTTCAAATCATGCTAAGGCTCAAAGTTCAGAGATTTCTCCCCCTGAATTTTGCATATACCTAAGTCATCTCATTCCAATGCCACAACACATCTTTGAAAACTAGATGTGGCAAATACTTAGTGAATAAATCTGATAAATTTTCGAATGACTTAATTTACAAGATCTTTACATCACCATTCTTCTAGAGTTCATGAGTATAAAAAAGTTTATAGGCAATATGCTTCGTAATATTGCTTTTAACATAATCTATTTTCATTTGTGCAATACAAACAGCATTATCTTCATAGATAATTGTGGGGGTGTCGACAGTATTAATGGCACATGGCATCTAGATATGGCTAATTACATGTCTCAGTCAAACACACTCAAGTGAGGCTTCATATTAATACTATAATCTTTGAGTGGTTGGTAGAAGTGGCTACCAAGGTCTGCTTAAAAGACCACCAAAAAATAGCTACATCACCGCAGAGAAACACAAACACAGTCTGAGATTTGTCACTGTAGGGATCATACAGATAGCCAGCATCTATATATCCCACCATGGTCAAGTTTGAGCTCTTCCGGTAAAATAAGCCAAGATTTAGAGTACTTTGGAGGTATATGAGTAAAGTCTTGACACCAGCCCAGTGACTTCTGGTTGGAGCTGCACTGTGTCTAGCTAGCAAATTTTCTGTGAATGCAATATCAAGCCTTGTGTAGCTCGCAAGATACATAAGTGCTCTAATGGCGTTGGGATTTTAGCTCTTAAGACTTCCATATTTCCCATCCTCGATCTGAAAGGTTATTTATTCACTTCAAGGGATCTTACTACCATGGTGTTTTCAAAGGATGAGATCTATCCATATTAAAAAAATTTAATACCATTTTGGAATAAGTAGACTAGTATATAAAAATTCCTTTTAGGAAATGCTTTACCTACAGACCTAAGCAATATTTGGCTTTAGCCAAATCTTTTATCTCAAACTCCGTCATAAGGTAAGAACTACCTTTATTTATGTCATGTGGTTTCGATGATATTCAGATTATCGACATAGACCGAGATGATACATAATCCATTATGAGATTTCTTTATGAACACAGAGGGACAATCATCATTATTAGAGTATCCCTACTTCTGAAGAAACTCACTAAGTAGACTGTACTATATTCTTCCTAACTATTTTAATCCGCATAGTGATCTCTGCAGTTTGACACTATACATGTTACAATTTCCTTTATTAGTATCCGAAATTTTGACTCCTTCAAACACTCTCAAATAAATATGTGTATCCAGTGACCTAGATAAACATGCAATCACTATATCCATCAAATACATTAATAAATTTAAGCTACATGCCATTGATATCAAGTAACGGAATATTATTTTACTCATTACTGGAGAGTAAGTTTCATCGTAATCAATGCCGGGTATCTACGTGAAGCCTTGTGCTACAAGCCTCGCTGTATATCTCACCACCTAATTATTTTATTTATCTTTTGGATGAAAACACATTTTAATCCTACAGTGAATACTTTATGAGACAATCAACATAAATGAATACTGTCTTTTTATTAAGCGAATGCAATTTTGCCTCAATTACTTCTTTCCATTTGACCCAATTTGAGCGCTTCTGGCACTCTACCATGGAATTTGATTATGGATCCAATTCAAGAGTTTTAGCAATTTTTGAGGTGAAATATATGTCAACAAGTGTAACATTTCTTTTATACAACTCTCTTGAATCCACAAAATTAGTGGATATCTCTTCATTAATTTCTTTCAACTCCTCATGATTTTCCACAACAATGAAGTCTATGTGTTCTAACTTTACAGCGTTAAATTGTGCTCGCAAATATTTGCTAGGGTTATTATCTTCAGGATGAATCTCTTCATGAATGCAATTACCATCTATGTGTTCTATGTTAATGCCCAGAGCCATATAATAATCATTAAATGCTTGTGAGGTGAACTCGCCTTCATTGTCCATTTGAATAAACTTGATCATTTCTTTTGGAAAAGAGGATCTTAATTTAATAATTTGAACAATTAATTTAGCAAAAGCATAGTTCTGAGTAGATAAGAGACATGCGTGGGACCATATAGTAGAATCATCTATTAATACCATAAAGTATCTGAAGAGACCCGATAAGGACTGAATATATCCACAAATATCACATTGAATTCTCTTTAGAAAATTCGGTGATTCTTCCCTAACTTTTAAATAAAAGGGTGTAATTATCAGCTTCCCTTTAGCACAAGCAGGGCATAAGAAATCTTAAGGTCTAGGAAAGTCTGTAATTTTTATGTTATGGTCAGTAGAATTATTATTATTATTATTATTATTATTATTATTATATTCAACCCAGAATGACCCAGTTGATCATACCAGATCTTAAATATTTCTAGGTTTTTAAGTATAATTTTTATCACAACATAAACTTCAAGTTTTATATATGTATAATATAACCCATAGGGGAAAGAAGGAAGTTTTTCAACCACATGTTTATTACACTTGTTAAATTTAGTCCAGAGTAGGTACTTTGTACCATCTTTAATTTCTATCTCCATATGAAAACCTTTTAGACGGATGTCTTTAAAACTTAATAGAGTACGATTGGATTCAGGGTATAATGAAGCATTCTCTATTATTATACCAGTACCCATATGGAGGACTATGATGGTTCATTCAGTGCTAACTATGAGTGCATCACTTCCGGCAATGGAAATAATATTTTCAGTTTTCTTAGTCAAAATCTGAAAATATTTAGTATGCATAAGAATTGAATTTGTGGTGCAACTTTCTACAAGACAGATTTCCTCATCCACCTTAGATTATACGATGATCTATATTAAAGTAATGATTAATCAAATAATTGTTGTGTCAGGAACATATTGTAAACATGTAGAGCAGGTATAGTAGAATTAAACAAATATTCTAGAAAACAACATATTATTTAACTTTAACTGATAATCACTCAACAGGAGCATAGAGCAATGTTTATTCAGGAACTTAAACACTAAACTGACAAAAGAGACTCTCAAGGAGACTCAAAACGAAAATGTGACATTGACTATCAAAAGAAGGAGTAACTAGGAGACTACTACAAGTCTCTATAAATTATTTACGTCGTCTAGGAAACTATGGGTACTCTTAGGGAAGAACAGTTGCATCAGCTTTAGGCCGAGTGATGACAGCTCCAAGAGATCGAGCTATCAAGTTGATCTTGGCATCCATTGCCTCAGTGAGGTAATTGCTTCAATTCTGAGCGAGCTCGGTAAATTCCCTCTGTGATTTTCGACATATCCTATATACGAGAAAAATAGAGTTTTGCTATTGATAAAATATTATATTGTATGCTTATCATTGAAACATTAAAGTTTGGTCTATATCTATTTATTACACGATTTTCTAACAATTTTCAAAATTTCCCAGGCATTTTTCATAATTTTCAGCTTATTATCTAGCAAATTTCATAATTACTAAAAATAACATAAAATAAAAAATAGCATATATAATTATGAAATTATGCAAGGAAAAATAAACCCAAAGACATGAACTTCCAAAGTGTGCTAAAAATAACAAGGTTCAACAAATTTTATAGAAGCTTACATACCTAAAATTCAATTTCTAGTATTAATTATAATATTTTAGAAATTATTAATTATTTTTCATAAAACAAGAAATTTTAGAGTCCTTAATACAAAATTTCAACAACCGACCATTATTAACCATAACTTCATGAGTTCAAACGCATAATTTTCGTTTTTAATTTTTTTCTATTTTTTTGGAAAAACAAACGGGTCGTATGGCCTTTGGGTCGCGCGTGAGGCCTGGCCGCGGCCCATAGGGCACTTCACCCACGGTGGCAGACGACAACGGGCAGCTAGGGTTGAAACATGGTGGTGTGTGGAGCGACTAGCACATCTGTACGGACGGACGGGCGGGGAAGCCGACAGCGATGGCCAAGGCACATGTCGGGCACGGCACACGGCTTTGGGCATATCACGCACACATGATAATGTGGTAGGCACGAGTCATGGCTGCAGTCGCTACGAGGGCAAGCACGCAGCGTGGGTTGCATGCCGACCAGAGGCACGGCTAGGTGGCGGCGTAGCAAGCACTGCCTTTAATTTATTTAAAATACTCTGATAAACAGCAGCTACTCAAAAACCCTATTTTTCCAAATTATATTAATCGAGTAATCTAGGAAATTAGGGTAAATTAATCTACAGGATTGAAAACTTATTCAGATGCGATTAACTTACATGCCGCGTACTTATGTATGGCTTGCAGTTGGTTTAATCACTTAACGCCAGTTGGAATTCGAAGTAGTGTTGATTGATGCAAGCAGACGATCTTGATCAGCCTTGGGGAGCATCGTGCTGATAATGTGTTGTAAAATAAGGACGGCCACCGTAGATGAAACACAATGCTCCGAGCAAACAGCAATAACAAACACAGAGAGCACACACGGTATATGGAGGCAAAAACTCTTCTCTTTATTAAATTGATTCTCTCGTATAGCAGGGTGCCATATTTATAGTAAAACCTTATTAGAGATAGATTCGGATTCGCCCACAACGAGATAAAATCAAAATATATTTGAACAATTAGGACTAAGAGTTCAACTATATCTCAATACTGCTTACATTTCTAGCGAGCCACAGCATTGGATGTATCACACCATGAATGTGATAGCAATCTACAGTCTACTTCCTCTTTAGGGCCCTCAAAATAAAGCTACAACCCGTCCTTTCCTACTATTCAATATACTCTTGATGTATACCGTGCACTCCTTTCTTCCTTCGATGCTCTTATATTTGCCCCTCTCTATCTCTCTCGCCATGGCTCAAGCTTGTGCTTGAGCAGTGGCGGTGAGGCCTTTGAGATGCTAACGAGTGGATGGAGTCATCGGAGCTCGGGCTTATTGAAAACCTACTTGTGTCAAGAGAGTTCTACAAGATGGTGCCAGTCTCATCATGAGCAGTACGTGATCATCGCACTGCAGCCGATTGGGGCACTGACGATGGCCAATTACCTCGTGGTCCTCCAGTGAGCTAGAGCTCTAGCAAGGTGGATGGTGAGAGGAGGCCAAGCGGCCAATGAACCATTTTAGGCAAGGCCTGCTCTTCTAGTAGGCTTGTTGCAAGTGTTTCTCGATTTATTGTAGCATCTTTTTCCATTGTTGTAGCTAGTGTTTTTCTTATTGCAACATCTCTTTTTAGATATTGTAACATGAGGTAATTTTGTTGCAGTTGTCTTGTTGATTGGTTAAAAAGAATATTTTATTTGTTGCAATAAAGGATTAATTTGTTGCACCTTTTTGTTTCAACCGGACCAGAGATTTGTTGCACATGTTGGAAGCCTTTGTTGCGCTTCGAGTTGTTGCTTTTCTTTCTTTTTTGCGTCGGGTGACTATTTTGTTGCATGAATGGAATTTTTTGTTGTGCGATCCTAAGAGTAGATTTGTTGGGAGCGTTCGATGTTTTTATTCTGATCTGACGTGTGATCCTTAATCCTTCCCATTCAGAATACACCTATTTAGCAAGTTGCAAACAACTAATCCGCCTACACACGTTGCGACATACAATTATGTCGTTTGCTATCAAAGGGAGTGAGCTTTATCCGTGTGTACAGACATTAAGAATGTGTGTAGCAAGCAACTTCCCTTCTATGTGCAAGCAGGGGCATCCTACATAGACCTAGGCATTGGCCCAACCTTTTCATGTGGCATGTGGCATGATCGGCCCGGCACGGTTGCCTGGGCTGTGTTGGGCCTTCCAATTGGGCACGGTGGGCTGTCCGGCTTGGCACGTCAAGCAGGGCCGTGCTCGGGTCGGCACGGCCAGCAATAATGCTTGTGTGTTGCAACACAGCACGCATAGTGGATGGCACATCGGTATGCCAGCACACGACAAGGCACGGGGGCAAGCGACAAGGGGAGGAAGTGAACCTGGCTGCCGCGTTCCTGCCACGCCACACCCCGTGCTGCGCCATGCTATTCCCTGTCGTATGCGCGTGCGCGTGCCCTACCGCATGCCGCCCCCACGGGAGCTCGTTGCGCCAGGTCGCCATGGAGGGGGAGGCCAAAGGTGGGGGATCCGGCATGAAGGGAGAGGGAGGCAGTAGGGGAGGAAGAAGAAGATGGGGTGGGGGAGGTCAGAGGCGGAGGGAGGCCAGGGATCTGGCATGGAGGGGAGGCCAGAGGCAGGGGATCTGATGCAGAGGGATAGGGAGGTGATGGAGGAGGAAGAATAAGAGGTGGGGGAGGCCAAGGATCGGACATCGAGGGAGAGGGAGGCGGTGGGGGAGGAAGAGGAAGAACCGAAGAAAGAAGAAGGCAGGGGCAAGCTCGCTCGGCCAGGGAAAGTAAAGGGAAAAGAAAGCAAGAAAAAAAGAAGGGAAAGAAAAAGGAAAATGAAAGAAGGGAAGGGAAGAAAAGAAAAGGAGAAAAATGAAAGACAGAAGAAAAGAAAAGGAGAAAAATGAAAGAGAGAAAAGAAAAGAAAAAGGGTGGACAGAGACGGATTTCCGGCGACGAACCCGATTGAGAGAGAGAGAGAGAGAGAGAGAGTAACAAGCAAACAACAATATTTGCAAGCATACTAAAAGTCAAGAAATATGCACTTTGTACAAACACCACCACTTGATTACATTTCCCGCACACGTATCTACACTCACGAGGAATCGTCAGCAATCGCGACACCACCATCACTTGTCTTACCCAACTTTACGATCCACGCACCGCACGTCACTCATTTCCCATGACCCAACCAACCACATCCACTAACACAAATTCACCATGCATATAACATCGCAAACAACCCACATCACCCATGATCTAACTAGATCGAGAGAGGGAGGTGGTGATCCCCGTATACCTTTGGAGGAGGCCTTCTCGGTGGTGGGCTGGACCGCGACGGCGATCTCCTCCATCACAGCGCCACCTTCGACCGTCGCAACGACACACTCATCGACCACACCCATAGAGACCTTCCTACCGTGGGGGGCTGTGACGATCGCAATAGTGCAAATAGGCCGAGCATGGGTTAGCATAGCACAAAGCAGCCACGAATCGCAAATGGGTCGTGTCTGGGCTCACCGAATACGAGCTGGGCCGGCACGACACGACATGGTTTAAGCACACGGTCCGGCCCGGTCCGACACGACGCTCACCTTTAATCATAGTTCAAAATCTCACCGATATTTCAGTAATCTTGGCCGAAATTTCATATTTCAGTCGGGACCGAGATTCCAAATCTCGAAGGGATAAGAAAACATGAAAATTTTCAAATTGCTACAGTAGTTTCGGAAATTTCAAGATTTTGGACTGAAATTAGTGCAATTTCGACTGTTTTCATGATTTTATGACCTTATTTAGCACCAATTTTTTTTGTAGGGAATTGTGAAATCTTTTATGAGGAACACATGTAAAAATTTTGCAAAAGAAAATACAAATACAAATTTCGGTCAATTTTTTCTGAAATTTCACAAATGGCATGAAAAGGCCAAAATTTCGATCATTTGGTTCAAAATTTCGATTTTCATGGTCTCAAAATACCGGATTTGAATTTTGTCTGGATTTCATCTGAAATACCAAAATCTCGTCAAAATTTCAGATTTTGGCCATATCTGATATGGGTCCAAAAAACGAAATTTCAAACTACATGAGGGAATATCTTGAAGTCATACAAAGACTTCTCCCAGTTCAACCCTCTGCATCGTGAGGCATTAATCTGTAGCTACCTTGCCCAACAATACATAGTCCGCAGGTACATTCTAGTCAGCATACAAGCAGTATCACGAAGCATTATTCTCATATTGCGCCTCTTATTGATTTAACAAACTTTACAATTTCCATCAAAAGAACCAAGATGTAGTTGTGCAGTAACAAAAAAAAAAAAATAAAACCTCGCCTGTAGAAGAACAAGACATCAAAAGAATGTCAGAAGACACAATTTATTTCAACATAAAATCGACCTGTCTAAATACATAATACAAGACGATATCCCGTCATTGAACCACCTGCAAGAATCCTTAATCATTTGCTGAAGCACGGTGTGCGAAACCAGCCGTGTGATTCAAGCGGCTAATCGGTGAAGCTGTGACGAGATGTGCACCATTTCCGTGAAGCTTAACAGTTCTGTGCTTAACACAATCTGGATATGCTCATTGCTTTTCACGTTACTTCTTTGAACCACGTGCTGCTGCAAGGTGATCCTGAAAAAACAGCAAAGTTGTTTATCAATAACAGAGGGGGATGCTTTAAATGTCAGCTCGTCGGTAATAAATCTTATGCAATAGCAATAACATTGAAGTATTAGTCAAGTGTCTATGCGTTGCAACGGAAACACATTTTTTAACCAAATTATCGAATCATGCCAGTGTTTACGAAAAATAAATCTGTGCTCTTGAGTTGCCAACGGGAGGGTGAAGTGGATATAATGAGTCGGTGGGAGTGGGTGTGGATGAAAAGAGAGAGAGATGCGGTTGATTTTCTTTCTACCCGTGGCCCTTTTCTTAGAGAGGGGGAGAGGGAGAATAGATGACCACCACCGACTCGTATTTATATATTAGTAAAGATTAAATATAGAGGTACCAGCATAAGTCCCATAAATTTAACATAAAGTTGTGTATGACACTTTATTATGCATTGGAAAACGGATGCAGCATAAAATGGTATAAGATAACATGCTTGGATCAGCGAGCACCCTTGTGATTGAATAAACTCTACACGATCTAGACAATAGATATCTTATCACAAATAGGCATGATGCCCAGAATTGTTCCTCCTAAACAATTATTTAGACTACCTTGTGAAGTATCTTATCACAAATAGGCATGATGCCCAGAATTGTTTCTTACCAGCTGTTCCTCGTCACATCCCATCAACATTGACAGTTCAACACAACACTACAGGAATTATTTAGACTACCTTGTGAAGTATCTGCCCAATTTTCCCCTGAACAACCATATTAAAAAATTCGAAGTTTTTTCCGGTGTATATAATATATCGAACTGACATGGTTCCTTATTTTTAAGAATAATATCAAGTATTCAGATTCTATACAACCTTGCAGTGGGACATTAACAAAATAGAATTTATTAATTAAATACCATGCAGAAAGGAAACAAAATAACACATCTAATACTCCCTCCAGTAAAAAATAAGTGATGTCCTAGCATTCAGTTAAACTATTTTAACTTTGACCAACAATATCTCTACTAACATTTAGGTTATATACATGTTCACAATAGAAATTGCTAGTCAAAGTAATGTTTTTGGAGACTGTGCCCATGTCCAAAACATCAATTAATTGTGACTGGAGGTAGTACTTATTGCGAGTTGCAACTGATGTCTGTGCAAAATAAAACATGAGAAAATAAGCACTAAATAAAAATACATACCGAGACAAAATCAAAAGCTTTAGTTTCATCTTTCTTTGAATTGCTCATCACAGCAAAATGATTTTGAGGTTGATTACTTGAATTGAAAATATCCGGAAGCACAGATGCATTTCCACCGTTCGTTGAGTTGAAAGACGAATGTCCCAGTCCAGAGTTGAAATTTCCTAAATTTTGCAACAACTGGTGCTGCGGAGCAAGAACCCCCATAGCACCATAATTTAATTGCTGCCCAGGAAATGATTGATTGAACTGCATTTGTGGTGGCAAGTTGTACTGCAACGGAACTTGCTGATAAAAGGAACTTTGACCAAGAATACCGTTCAATGCTTCAGCACTTGCCAGATGGCTACTCTGACTGTTCATGTCAAATAACTGCGAACCATTGAGGTTACTGTTTGATTCTGCTTTAACTCCAGGCTGAGCTTGGGCAGTTACATTAAGGTTCAAACCAGCCATTGAAACATTGACAGTTCCTTTGTCCTCAACGCTTCCTTGGAAGAATGGCTCAGGGCTGCTGCCAAACATATCTGGCAATTCATTTTTGTTTATCGAAGAGTTATCATGCATGGCGGCTGATGATTTTTCATCTACTGTCATCCCTGAGAATAGGTCATTAGTCTCCTTAATCTCTGCCTCATGGAATGATACATCTGCAAATGGATCACTCCCATTACCATTAGTAGTGGTACTTATATCAGCAATAGGTTCGCCACCAAGCAAATCATCAACTGAAGAAACATATTTACTATTCCCCATAATCTGCTCACTGCTTTCCTGAGCTGAACTTTGAGTTCCTGGATCATCTTGATCCCCCGTATCAATCAAATCAGGCATCTGAACAGCAGCAGGTATTGTAGTTTTTGTTTCTGAAAGTTTTTTGGTTCCGGTAGGTCGATCCCCAACCAGCAGATTTAAGACCTAATAAAAGTGAAACAGCTTATAACATCTTGATAATTGCTGGTAGCAAGAGCTTCGGCCAAGAGAGTTAAAGCAGGAAAAAAAAAATGTATTGCAAATAGTGATTTGCAGGAAATAAAAGCCAAGTTATTTTGCATTTTTTTTTATTAATGAATATGTACAAGTTTCTATTTTAAGGGATTCAGCTTTGCAAACTGACTAACCTTTGAAGCCTTTTCTCTGAGAGAAGCCTGTGGCAGCTCGCAGCATCTAACAACAGAAGCATTGTTCTCAATGAAATATGAAGCAATGATGGAATAAGGATCAGTATCCCGCTTCCTTACAATGGCTTCCAACACACAGATAGCCTTCATGCGGACCTGAGTAGTAAACAAATATATTAAATATTCATGAATATCTAATACACTACACATGAAAATGCTATGCTTAGTAAAGCTAAAAGATACAACCATATGATCTAACCAGGTAATTTAATGATGTGAAATACTGTTGTATAAAAATAATTCAACAAGGTCAAGAAACATCACAAATAATGAACATACTCCATATTCACTAACCCCTGCCAGAAATAAATTCGCTCCTGACTGCCTAACCTATTTTTTTTTTCTCGAAAACGCAGGAGCACTGCATTTCATTTCAAATAAGAAAGGATAACAGAGACAAACATAAACACGCGCGCGCGCACACACCCACACAACCACAAACACGCGCACACACCCACCCACCCCACTAACAGGAAACTACGCGTCTGGGGTAGACAACCGCAGGAGTTCTTGGAGCGCACGAGCTCCGGCAGAGCACCAAAGGTTACTCTCATTCTCAATTGTCTGCAGCAACCTAGAAACATTCGGACTAGCACCATTGAAAACGCAATCATTCCGGTGTTTCCATAACTCCCAAGCTACAAGAATGATCAAAGAACTCAGGCCAGCACCATTGAAAACGCAATCATTCCGGTGTTTCCATAACTCCCAAGCTACAAGAATGATCAAAGAACTTAGGCCCTTCCTTAAGTGTTTAGGCACGCCTTTGATGGCTTGACCCCACCAGCTTGAGAAATTGATCACTGAAGATTGTGGCGCCATCGCAAGCATCCCCAATTTATGCAAAATGAGAGTCCACACTTGCCTAGCAAAAACACAGGAGATCAACACATGCTGGATAGTTTCCTCCTCTTGATCACAAAAAGGGCAGACAACTGGATGGGGTAGTCCACGTATGGCAAGGCGGTCGGCTGTCCAACAACGATTTTGGACAGCTAACCACAAAAAGAATTTGCAACGCAGCGGTGCCCAGCTTTTCCAAATTCTCTTCCACGGAGCAAAACTAATTGAGCTGAGGAAATAAGCATTGTAAGCTAATCTACTGGAATAAGAGCCACCCTGCTTGGTAAATATGCTCAATCATGTCATGCACAATAGCAGGGGATGTTTGCGTAGAGGTCCATGAACTAATTTTTTTTCATGCGAATAGTTTACAGCATATGTGCATTTTGCATATAATATTGCTCAATAGATTATGGAAACTGCCTTGACAATTGGACGTTGATGTTTAGCACATTGCTGTTCATACATTAACCTATTCTATTACATACAGTTCTATAACTTCTAATTATATACGATATGCGCAGTCTAATGATGTTGATAATCATAGTGTCTGTGGTAAGAAATGAAATTACTCTGCATCATCCGCTAAAAATGAGGATGCTAAATCTTTTTCTTATATCTAATGTTTTCCTTTCGACACACTAAATCTGAAGATGCATTTATTAACTTTTGGATAGATTTGCACTTTCCAGAATTCCCACATTAGCATACTATCAAAAGTGCCTACACGTAACCATGAATAAATGAGACAAATAAATTGATGTGCCCATGGCATATACACTTGTCACAAGAGTTATGACCATAATGAGCGGTGCTTCTATGCTTTTCATTCTAGTACAAGTTGCACAAATCTTGAAGCAAGCGAAGAGGTAAGTAAGCATCACCTACCATTCATTCATGCTTTAATAGTTGTGCAACTTTTAAAAGGAAGAGCATGGAAGCACCTCTCGACCATAATTTAGACTAGAGTAGACCCCCCCCCCCCCCCCCCCAAAAAAAAAATGATATTCCTAAACTCACCTGCCATAATGGAGAATTTAGTTTGTTGTCAAGGGCACGGCTCATAGCGACTGCATCCGATTTGGAGAGTTCTGCTAAAAATATCTGCAGAGCATCCCGTGTTGGTTGCAACCGCAATCCACTTGCAGTAACAATTGTCTCCAAAAGTCTATCCTCACGTGTTTTAACCCCTGGTTGACTTGAGACAGTATCATCAGTCGGTGCAGAACTGGATGGGCTTGGACCCCAAGAGCCAGAAGCCACATTCTTTGAAGCACCAGATGAGGCACGGCTCTCGCCTTGAATTTCACTTGGATCATACCTACCATATCTATCAGTTTCTGTGGTCAGAGACCTACGAAGGTTTGGGCTCTTGTATGTACCACCATTATCATTTGTTATCACTGAATGTGCAGCAGCAAAGTTGGTCAAGCCCTGTTTAATGGAAGCACTCCCGATGCCCACTACTTCACTAAGTTCACTAAGAAAAGACCTTTTGTCATCTCTTGATGGCTCAAAATTAGTATTTCCAAAGCCCTGTATGCGCTTGCCGAGACCTTCTGTCACAACAGCAGGTTTGGGGTCCTCTGTGGAGAAAATAGCAGCAATAGCCTCATTTGCAGTTTCGCGGACAGCCTTATTAAGGGCATCCCCTTTTAAGGGGTCAGGCTGTCCTTTGTAGTGAACAAGCTGGCGCATAGCTGCAGAGTGTCGTTGCATTTCCCGCTTGAAATCAGTGCCAGATTTTCCAACAGCATATTTAATCAGCCGCAAAACCTGGACAACAAGTAAAGGATAGAAAAAGTTATATACTAGTGAATTGGAGGAACTGAAGCCTACAGCTCCAAAAGATTAAACAAACCTATGTGCTTGTAAAGTTAGACAAAAGCTAGTGTAGCAGCAACACTACACTGCAAACATTAAACGTTTCTCTGAATATAAACGAGGAGAGGGGGCACCATATCAAGATTGAAAGCGTTATGTGCTCAGAATTACATAAAACATAATTTCATGAAGTCCAGTGTAATGCATGAATTCAAACTGACATGGGAGTATTCAGTACAAACGCTTGGCAAAGCAGTATTATGTCTTTAGGAAGCATTTGGTTCACCTGGAGAGGAGTTACTCATACATCTAATATATTTCAGAAATCTTGAATAAAGATGTTCATTTTGTCATAGTGAGATGAAGAGTCAGAACGCGCACACACCATAACTAAAAGACATTAGTGATCACGAGTTCTAGCGTGAAGTACTTAGTCCATTCAACTTTGCTAAACAACCTCAAATATATAGGCTTAAAGAGACCGCTTATTGGATCAAAGCGATAATAGATGTAGTAATTCACATTAGCCGCACCAGGTTTCTTCTTTTGACAACAGAGTCAACCAAAAACAATCACAAAACCCACCGTGTAACAAATCACACAAAACCCTTCAAGAGCAAACCAACCTAATCTGCAAGTGTTACTCTAATACACCCCACGATTTGAAGCAGTTACGTGCAAGGGAATGGGAAATATGTTCTCAGTTTATTATTTTTTAAAGAAGAAGAAGAAGAAGCAGCAGAAGGCCGGCCAGTTTGATCCCAAACTAATCCCAAATTGCAAAAAAGGAAGGCACGAGAAAGGAGCAATCCAGAACCCACCTTCTGCTTGACAACGGGACTCCTGTTGTCGAGGCGCTTGAGGACGAAGTCGGCAACCTCCTTGACGATGCTGGCGTCGGAGGCGCGAAGCAGCTCGCAAATCTCCTCGAGCTTGTAGACGGGGGCGACCTTGTCGTCGTCCGCCGTGACGCCGTCTACCATCCGCGACCGCCAGTACGACTCCACCGCCCGCCGGCTCTGATCCATCGCGCCCTCCCCAAATCGGAGACCGCCGAAACCCTAGGGCTAGGCAGGCTACCACCGCGGCACCGGACAGCCGGGAGGTCGAGATCTGAGAGGGGGAACGGCCGTGGACCGGGCCTACGATGAGAGGAGGAGGAGGTTGGGGTGGGGGTGAGCGGCACGTGCGACCGGAGGCGGGGAGGGAAGGATGTTTCTAGTGGCGGGTGAGGTCGGCGAGTTACGGCTTCTTCAACCGTTTCGCTTTCTTCTGACGGGAGCCAAGAGCGCGAGGGAGTAGTTCTTGAAACCGCCTGCCCACTTTGGTCCATTATAGTTGCTTTAGTTGTAAACTATAAAAGGAATAGGGATATCTTCGTCGTATAGAAAATTTTAAAAAAAATAGATCAATCGGAATTGCTAGGATAAGACGTCTGATTTTTTTGCAACATTTTTTTCTACGTAGTGAAATATTTTTTTCGACAAACAGTAAAAGAAATGTTTCATACGTTAAAAAAATATTTCATACATTCAAAAAAAATGTTTCGTACGTTCAAAAAAATATTGCGCGGCGTCTGAAAAAAAAAATCGGACGTCTGGCTGCTAGTTTCTCCCTAGATCAATTTATTCCTTCCATATTGTTATCTCTGTTCTCTACTTTTGCATCTGTTTGGGAACCTTGAACTACTTCGGTAGCACGGTTTTTTAACACGTTATTAGCACGAAGCACTACCGACGAGACAGATTGAAAAGGTGAGATACGGAGATTGATCTAATCTCTCGTATAAATTCTATGCATGCATCTACGTGGCACGAAGCTACAATATGTGTTGCTAAAGTACACCCAAAGCACCCAAAGCCGACATCGCCGCCACTTGTGCGCGCATGCAGTGTGGCGACCCCGTCTGCCGGCCGCCGGCCGGACTCCCAAAGGCACGAAGCGCCGTTCCCCAGTCTTCTCCCACTCGGCCGCCTCGGCTCGCGTCCATGATGCGCCCGTGGCCGATCAAGCCGCCATCGCTTTGCCTGGCCACCAAACGTTACCCGAGACGCGTTGCCGGCCGCGCTCTAGCGCATGAAGCTGCCGGCCACAGGCGCCCATTACCGACGGCTCGGCCGCCGTCGTGCCGGCAGCCGGCGCCCGGCCACTCGCTCGGCGCCCTAACGCAAACCACGCGCCGAGACGCTTTTTCTCGATCAGGCCCGAAGCCAAATTAAATCCAGTTAAAATCAGATAGGGCATGGGGGAGGGGAAATTACCCCCTTGCCCCCCATTTTTACCTCTTTTCTTTTTATTTTCTTTTTTCTCGAAAATTGATTAAAAATTAACAAAAAAATTATAAAAATTGCTATAAAATTCCAGAAAATTATTTGGCTCTGGTTTTATTTTACCTTAGCATTCTTTTCCAGCTTTTATAAATATTTTATGTATCTTGCAATTATTGCTTTCCTTTTTACTGAAAATTCATGAGAATTTATGCATGTATTTTTATTTGAATCTAGCAACCACTTTCTATTAGATTGCACAAAGTAATCTAATGAAGGAATCTTGTTAATATGCAGATGTTTGGCGTTGTCAATCATGAGTTTGAAAAACTGGCCCCACATGGTCAGAATTACCTCACATAGGCATCAGATGTGAAGATCGTGCTTGAGAGCAGGAAGCTCCGAGCTGCCATCGGCTTAGGTTCCTCGAAAGACGTGCAACCTACTGCCGAGCAAAACGATCAAGCTTGACATTTCCTCAAACACAGTAAGATTGGGTTCGCCTGAGGTTTGCGAACTATTGAACAGTGGTCGAGTACAATTTTGCCTTACACAGAATTTGTATCAATCTCTCTCTATGTGGCAAGAAGATCACTGACGAGGAGAAGATTGAGAATACTCTCCCCATCTTTCATTCCAGTGCTATCCAGAGTGCTCGCAACAATCATCATGACGCATACAAGGAGTATAGCGAACTGAGTGATGTTATGCAAGTCGCGAAGTCATAAGATGATGTTTTTCGCAAAAACTTCATCTCATAGCCACCTGAAAGAGGCATTGGCACAAAAGTCAATACATATAGCTACAAGGTGAAAAGGCCCACTCAAAGGAAGAAGGACAAGAAGGGTGAAAAGGAGAAATATCCGGCCAAGAGATGATCCAAAGCCCAAGAGAAGCAGGATGGCAAGGAGAAGCCACCCACTAAGACGTGTGGATAGTATAATCAGACATGCTTTAGGTGTGGTACTTGGGGACATTGGTCGAAGATATGCCGGGAACCCAAGGAGGTCATCAATGCATATCAGGCCAAGAACAAGGCAAAGGACAATGCACTAGCAGAAGCATATTTCGCCAAGGTAGGCGATAATGATGCCATGGATGAGGGCACCCCACTTGCATCGTCCTCTCAGTCTAGCCTAGACATCGATGCAGCATCCAAGCTCATGGCAACTGAAGAAAAAACCTCTCATGATGACATAGAGGCAGGAGTCAATGAATTCTTTATAGATTTTGTTTAATGCATGAATTGCATTATTAGAATTTTTTTAGACTATGGTTGTTAGTGCATTTTTGCATTTTGAATAATGAATTGTAAACTCTAGAAGAGCATAAACATTTCTCATGATTGGATATGCATTTTATTCTTTATTCCAGTATTCTATCTTTACAATCAATGTTTGAATTATTTTGCCACTTTCTGATTGGAATTCTATATTTTTCAAAATTGTGTAACGCCTAAATGGAGGAGATGTGCATTGTTGATAGTGGCACAACGAATACCATCTTAAAAGAGTCTAAATACTTTCGGTCTATCGCGAAGAACGCTGGAAAGATTACTACAATCGCAGGCAGCGATTCATATATAATAGGCTCCGAATGAGGCACGATTATATTACTAATGGGTACTACTTTGGTAATCGAAGAAGCCATCTTGTACCCTGAATCAACACTAACTCTCTTAAATTGTAAGGACATCCGCGCCAATGGGTTTCACGTAAAAACAAATGAAGAAAATGGCAAATATTTTTTGTGCATTGTGATTTGTGAAGCACGTGTAATGTGGAAAACTGTTTTTAGAAGGTCTGAATTATTTTCTCTATGGTATTGTAGATTAGACCACCCTGGTCTTAGCATGATGAGAAATATAGTTAACAACTCGCAAGGTTATAGCATTAATGTTAAAAAATGAATCATAAAGATTTGTGTGCCCTGCATGCGCCACTGGGAAATTAAAAACTAGACACTCTCTTATGAAGTGCAAAATGAAATCCTGCATTCCTGAAACCCATCCAGGGGATATTTGTGCCCCAATTCAGCCATTATCGGGGTTGTTTCGGTACTTCATGGTGCTAATTGATGCTTCCTCGAAATGGTCGTATGTATGTTTGCTGTTAACAAGAAATCATGCTTTTGCAATGCTGATCTCGCAGATCATTAGAATTAAGAACATTTTTCCTGATCATCGTGTGAAGTCCATCCAAATGGATAATGCCGGCGAATTCACTTCCAAGGCATTTGATGATTATTGCACAGTACTGGAATGGTCGTTTGTAAGTTCAAACTATATTGGTTTTGGTGATTGGTGTTATATTAATGCTTAATATTGGTGATTGGTTTGGCGCGACTTATCCCAGTCGCTGCTACGTCCTATGTGGTGCGACAGATGGCTATTTTTGTAAAGATAAAAAATCACGGTATACTTTTGTAATTCACGAATAAAAGATGATTATTTCAACAACAAAAAATAATTAGTTGGCTATCTACTGTTGGCATGTGTCTATGTGGTATTATCTGCAATCTACAATAGGGAAAAGTTCATTTTGTTTTTTTTAACTCTTTTTAGTCTAATTTTCACCTATGGCTCCAAAACTATTTACTTTTCATCCTCCAAATATCAAAGCGGATACAAATATTGCAAATGATGTAGCATCCGAGTTGACATGTAAGCTGATACGAATCTAACTTCGGTAGACATGGTGTCTATGAAGAGTCTTGTCAATAGTAAAGGATCTCCATGTCACTATTCATAAGAAAAGGTGTCTATGAAGAGTCTTGTCAGCAGTAAAGGAAATCTCATAGAAGCATCGCGGAGTAAACCATCAACTCCCACCAACAGGCAAATCTCCCACCAACGCACGGCGGTGCAGCACCGCTTGGCCCCTGCTCCTTCCTTCCACAGCCCCACATACCCTCCTTGCTCAGCTCAGGACCAGATAAGATAGCGGCGGCAGCAAGGTCATCGTCGAGGAGGCGCGGTGAACTCGTCTACGACATCTAGTTGGATGGACACCATTAGTGTTGAGTTGCCGACTGTAGGCACCATGGCGCGGTGGAGGGCCAGCACGAGGCTTCTAGGCGGCACCTATTCTATGACGGAGGCTCACATGGGATCGCAATCCACAGGGATGGCAGCGAATCCCAACTCATTTCCGATTGGACCATTGCGTATCCTCCTGCTATCACTTGGGATCGTGCTGTGCTGATCGAATTAGATCCAAATACTAGCTGATTCATATTAGAATCAAATTAAGTACTACTAGCTGAATCAGTTTGGATTACACACTCAGATTGGAGGGCAAGAAATTAAAATACCAGATGACTAAATCCGATCGGCACAATCAGATCTAGACGGGTGCTCCTGAGGGATTGATGGCTTTGTGAGACACTCCTTTTTATGCTACAGTGTAACATAAAAGACATGTTCTTTAGTGCATTTTATGCTAGTCCCATGATCAGTAGCTAGCACGCACCAACACAATTCGAGATCACAGCCATACAAAAGTTTACAAGTTTTTATTGCAGCGGAAGTTCTTAATTTACATAATATTAAACAAAAGCATTAAAAGCATAATAGTGGCAAAACTTCATCTTGCAGTGTGCCGGTGTGCCATTATAGAATACGGCTTTCTGTATGATTTTATATCGTGTTTTGGGTTGTTTTCTGGGTGTTTGAGCCTTGGGGAAATTGGTTTGGGCATTGGGGGATCTATTTGGGCCTTAGGAGGAGGTCCCTGGTCCACGTGGGAGAGGAAGGGGGCAGCAAGCCTACCTCCCTTGCACCCCCCTAACCCTAGGGCACCCTACCTTCTCCCCCTCACACCACCTAGCCGCCCCCACCTCTAGCCGCCTCCCTCCTTTTGCGCCCACCTTAGGGTTTCCCCTCCGTAGCCGCCACCCTCCCCTCTCCCTCACCGGTGTTCCTCGTTTCCTCGCTTGGTGGATCGTCGGTCCAGAGATCTCCGGCGATTCACTGCAGTTCCGGAGGAAGGAGCGGCCGGAAGGAAAAAGATTTCGTCGTTGTTCGATTCTTCAAGAAGAGGTAACGAATCGCGGCTCTTTTGTGGTGGTCTAGGTGCTGCTAGATGGGAGAATCCATGCCTAGAACTCTCTTTTAGGTGCTGTGATTAGATGGGTTAAGTTGGATTCTAGATCTGTCTCGCGAGTGGCTCTCGGCCAGGTTTGATAGTCGGCGTTGGGTCGCGTTTTTGAGGATTTTAGATGCATTTTCTGATCGGACAGGTGTTACAAAAGTTGTAGGTAATTCAATTACATTTAATTGGATATTAAAAACGTTAAATTCCGTTCAGCTGTTTAAAAGTTATGATTGTTTTACCGAACGCTGTCCAATCTGTGACGCGATTGGTACAGTCTGTGATCAACTGTAGATTAGAGGATTTTAGAGGCCGAATCAGTTTTCGCGAAAACTTAGAAAAAGTTGGGAAATTTCCTGACGTTATATAAAATATACTCGTTTACCTGATTTGGAGTTGTAAAACTCAAGTTATGCTTGTGGGAAGCCTGCTGTCCCGTTGGAGAGAATCTCTGTTTTTCGGGTTTTAGGAGTGGGTTGCGAAGTCGATGTAGTTGATAGTTCTTATGTTGTTTTGTGGGCATGTTGTGAGTGTATTGTACCTATGTGCAGGTGGTGTGACCCTGAGAGTGCCTTCCACATCTCGCCACTCCGTCTCGCGAGGTTGAAAGCAAGTGTGTTGTAGTGGTTGTGGCTTGGGTGGCCATATTACTTTGTTATGCGTAGCTTATCCATGTTCTTGATTAAGTTACCATGTTTGATATTTGCATGTGGAATGATGAATATAACTTGTTAAATGGCTATGCAATTGTTAGATCGGTTTATATGCAAGTTATTCATGTTTATGGTATATGTGCATGCATAAAGGAAGAGGTGATTCATTCTGATGCGGGCCTCTGTGTTCACACGTAGTGAACACGAAAGACCTACCCCGTAGTCCTATCCACAGTGGTGAATGGGAGTGAGTCAGTAAGAGTAGGCACCCTCCACAGGATGGAAGGCAAAGAGGGTGCACATCGACTGGTGTGTACTCGACAATACCGGTATGTGCTAAGCAAAGAAGGAAGGGTGCGACAGATAAGGCAGGGCCAGGCTAGCACTGAGGAAATGGTTCCAAATGTCAGAGCTGGCAAAACCAAACTAATTTGTTTATCCTAGGGTCTACTTTTGAGTCATCTTCTAGATAGGTTATCTATGCTCAGTAAAACATTTGGACACTAACTTGCAGTAAATAGTTTTCGAACTTCTATCATTAAATTAATTAATTTCTCAATAATAGGAAATTCACCAGAATATAAAATTTATGGAATGCAATAACAATTCACAATTATAATTTAATAATGGATTTTACCTTTTACGAATTTTTTCAGGATGTTATAGGCTAGAATGTTGGCCTCCGATGAGCTTGCTATTGCTGGTGAGATTGAGACGGACGCGGTGGTTGGGCTTGGCAGCCAATGAGCCTGAGCGTAGCCTGCTTAGGTGGCGGTGTTGTGCTGACAGAGAGAAAGAGAGAGGGGAAGAGTGGATGGATGAAAAAACAGTAGATTATTTTTTAGAGGTGTTTTTATGTTTTTTTAAGAGTAAAAATAAACATTAAAGATAAATAAAAGATATATGATGAATATTTATCTCTTTATTTTTTTAATATTTATACAAATTATATTGAAAAGAAAAACATAGAAACATCACTCATACAAACAACTCTGCGTGATGTTGTACGGTGGATTATTTATCACAGCTGAATAAGATGCCACGTGGAGAAAACCAACCATAATAGATGCTCAGGATGTGATTTGCGTGGTTTTAAAAACTGAGGGTAGAAAATAAACAGTGTTGAATATGAGGGATAAAAATCAGACTAAGAAAAGTTGAGTGACGAAAGACCCAGCTGTTTGTTTGTTTGAGCGAGAAAAATATAATTTTCGTTTACAATATGCGATGCAGTACGGATAATTAATGGTTTTTACGGTACCTAGATTAAGATTATGTAACCCTCCACTCTAGTCTGTCTGCCGGAAGCTACCGCATGGCATGCGTAAAAAACTGAAGAGTCTCGAAATCAAACATTTTAGCAAAAAGTAAAACAAAAAACAAAAAAACGATCGGTTTTCTTGAAAATCGATTGGCGAATCGAATTTTTTTGTTCGATTTTTTGAGTAATTTTCGTTGATTTGCATCGAAAATTGCTCGATTTTCACCCATTTTCAGACATATTTTTTTTAATTTGACCGATTTACCGATCGGTTTAGAGTTTCGAACCGACTCGATATGTTCAGTTTTCAAGATTTTTTAGTCAGTTTACGCGATAAAAGTGAACCCTACCCCTGCGGTCCTGCCTCCCCCCCCCACCCCACATCCCCCACCCCCACCCAGCCGTTTTTTTTCTCTTCAAAACAAAAGCAAATGGCAAGTTTTATGTTTGTTTTCACAAGTTACAATACATACGACTTCACAAGTCTATCAAAATTGAAGATACAATTGGAAGAACAAATTTTTAAAATTATATTTAGATCTATTTTTTAAATTGCCGAAATTTGTTTCCTTTCTGTGTCGACCCTCCGAAAATTCTAAAATTACGTATATATCCTTTTTCACGAGAAGATATCCGCTTTTCATGAAAAGATCTTGACTCTTTTTTTATGAGAAGACCCTCAAAAAAATTTAAAACTATTTTTTCTCTGAGCTGCGCGATTTTTACCGTCGGACGCGTAACAACTGGCACTTTCTTTTTGAAAATACTATAGAAATTCCATAAATTAGACCCTTGAAAATTTCGTATTTAGGTTTTTCGCAAAGGTTACCCGATAACTACGAAATTACTATCCACTACTACAGAATAGGACATCACAATCGGTTCTTTTTCGTCATCACTATCGGTTTTGATAGCGATACAAAGTCCAACGACAGTGATAAACAGGCTCTATCACAGTCGGTTCTCACCCGACAGTAATAATCTATTATCACAGTCGGTTCCTATCTAGAACCGACACAGATGAGGGGTCATCTCAGTCGGTTCCCAACTAGAACCGACACGGATGAGGTCATCACATCGGTTCCCAACTAGAACCGACACAAATTACCCCTCATCTCGTGTCGGTTCTAGGTGGGAACCGACACGGATGTGTCATATGATGGTTTTAACACGGCCGCGTGGACTTCCCAGTCCTCTCTATCGCCGATTTTAACACAATACAGGCAATTCGAGAGGTCACCCATCCCAAAGACTACTCTCGCCCAAGCACGCTTAACTTCAAAGTTCAGATATGGTGCAGTACTATAGTGTTAGTATGATCACATCTGAAATATAACGTGTCCCATTCCCTTTAACCTCACAGAGCACCCGAACATCGATTTTAGTATTCTCATACTCCAAATACGGGTTGAGCATATATATATATATATATATATATATATATATATATATATATATATATATATATATATATATTATCTATGATCACGAAGAATACGGTTTGGAGCATACGAAAAGACAAAAAAAAGAGACCGAAACGGCTACAAAACTTCGGAGGCCGTTTTGAGGCCCTAAACGATGTTTTTTTGGAATTCTGATTTTCTCGCACACATGCACTCGCCCAAAAGTTCAAGATCTAACCATCTAATTTTCTCGCACTTATCATTTTAGGATCTTTGTTTTCATTATCTTTCTAACGAGCCAAAGAACACCTCGATCGGAGTTACGAGTCAAAAGTTATGGCCATTTTACCAAACATACACATCTCCTTATCTGTGTTGGTTCTAACTTAAATATTTTTACAGCTTTGAGTTACTTATAACCTCATAATTCCAACAAAATCTGTTTCATTAAGTTTGGAATTCATTTGTTCAAATTCTACAAAATAGCATGCATGTTTTAACCTAATCTTTAAATTCAAATCTGAATTTTAAACAGAGGTCAAACATAGAGTATTTTTGCATATTTCGAATCTACGGGATGAAACATGAATTTAGAAATTTATTTCATAATTTTTGGATTTAAAACGTGAAAGTTATGTGAATTTGAATTTAGACACCGATTTTAGTCATTAGTGTCGGTTCTAGCCCGAACCGAAACACGTTGACACGCTGATCATCAATGTCGGTTCTTGTCCAGAATCGATCGTGATGAGGGTGCACCTCATCGATGTTGGTTCTTGCCCAAAACCGACACTATTAACATACCATCATCAGTGTCGGTTCTAGATTAGAACCGACACTGATGAGGGTGCTCCTCATCAGTGTCGGTTCTAGCCCAGAACCGATACTATTAACATACCATCATCAGTGTCGGTTCTAGGCCAGAATCGATCGTGATGAGGGTGCCCTCATCACGCGATCGGTTACGGCCTAGAACCGACACTGATGAGTGCCCCTCATCACTATCAGTTCTAAGCTAGAACCGACACTGTTGACCACGTTTCTAAAAATGATTGGTTACGCATACATATCACAATCGGTTTTTCCATCACAAGTTAGGAACCGATACAGATGAAGCGATAGTGATGTACCATTCTGTAGTAGTGATCTGATCCCGATTTTTTTCAAGAACCTCGTGGCCTGACCTTCTTCCACATATATACTACAGCTCAATTCCAAATCTATTTTCGGTCTATACTCGTGATCTTTGGCGTTTGTCTGTATATTTTCACAATTAAAAAAAATTCGAGAAATTAAAGCTAATATAGGCACGCTAAAATCTTGGTATCTCAACAACATGAGTGTACGTAAGTCAGTTTCAGAAAAAGAAAAAAAAAATGAATGTACGTAAGATTTAATTGTTGCCTCCCGGACTTGAGATTTGAAATCTATCAAAAGCGGTTGGAAATTTGGAATCCCTCGAATTCACCTTGAAGTAATTCATGATGGCATGACTTATCAACGGGAAAAAAAACTTTCTGATATTTGGAGCTTTTGATTCGTACGTTTCAATGTAGTACTTCAAGTACCGAGTTTTAATGTAACCATTTGAATCCACAGTCTTTTCAGTTTTATATTTGGTATGGTTGAAAAAACTGTAGAACTAATTAATTAAAGTCATCAATACTACTGGTACGAGTGATATCGCATCAGGCGCGCGGATGGAATTAATCGGAAGTTGAACCCAAGGCCCGCCCGGCACGGTTGAATCCGATAAAAAAAAATTGACAGCTACACGTACCGTTATAGAGTACCAACAAATAGAAACATACATGCAAGTAATAAGCGCAAACTATATGGCATCTTTAAAAAAAAGTAATATCACAGAACTACACTACTATTGTCAAAACTATATATAAAACCACGCTTTTAGGAATCTATTTAAAAGGGCTATACTTATGCGTAGCACAATGTTTCACGGAACCTCACTCCCGCCACATAGAATAGGCCTGACAAGCCGGACCCATCCGACAAAGTCACAAGCCTTAAATGGTTCCGTAAACTGACAGAGTGGGTCAATTGATCAGCCGCACACTCCTACCTCCTCTCCTCCTTTCCTCTAAGAAAACCATCCTCTCCTCCCCTCTAGCTCGAAGCAAAGGGAGAAAAGCCAAATGTCATGAACATTTGTCCTTCGCCTCCATCTGTAAGTCCTCTTGTCTCGTTTTTGTAGTCGCCCGATCCCCGACACCCATTCTTGGCCGTCCTCTTGTTTGCACCGCCATATACCTCTGCCCAGTTAACGTCAAGTAAAGGAGGGAGAAGTGTGCGGCTAATTGGTAGGCCTTAATTACCAATCAAATCTGTTTCACGTGACGAGTGTGATTTTGTGAAACGTTATACATAAGTAAGTGTGGTTATCTGAAACTAATGTTTAAAAGTGTGGTTTTGTGATAGTTTTGACAATTGTAGTATAGTTTTGTGAAATCTATTAAAAAAACTATATGTGAGAGTTGAATATATATTAATGCAGCCCGGGTGGATAATGTTAGACATGGGGAGAGGTAGAAAGAACATGGAGTGGGTGGATTGATTAGTTAGACATGTAGAGAGGTAGAAAGAACATGTAATGGATGGATTGATATATTGGTCCTGAATTCAGAGCATGCCGTGATATCGACATGTACTGAGTATTTTTTTTTTATATTTCAAAACAAAAACTAATATGTACCGAGCTTTTTCGAAACCACGTGTTTTTCTTTTTGAGAGAGAAATCATGCGGTTGGGGATTAATTATTAATTTGGTATGTAGTTTATTTCTTTTAATTTCTGGTATATGTGCCCTGGATTCATGGTGCTTAATGATCACCTCTAACAAAGTAACCACTCAGTATGCGTCATGCACCATTAGGGCCGGGGCTAGAAAATTTTACCCAGAGGGCATGTATCACGAACTAAATTATTGGAAATGAAAAATCTAAACCCAAGAGCATAGCATTCCTTATATCTACCACACATTGCATCCTTGTTTATTTTTCTATTATATTTTGCATGGAAAAAGGAACATACAAAGTACTGTATCAAGGACTTACATGTTACTGTCCGTGTGCATCACCCAAATAAGCTTTAAAAAAACCACATAACCACACTTACATGTACATATAATAATAATATAATTAAATAGAGTAAATTAAAAAAACACACTACCTTTGGCAAGACTATATCACAAACTACACTTTTAAGCATCGTTTTTACATAGCAACATTTCCCTTTGCATAAAGTCTCACAAAACCGCATTTTTAAGCACTGATTGTCGTAGCCAACGTGCATGATGTGCATTGCCATTATCACAGACGGTTTTTAACTAGAATCAGGGGCGAACGCACGGGATTGCACGAGGGGGCTAGCGCACCCCTAGAAACTACATAGCATCATCGCCATTTTCTACTGCTGTGCGGTGGCGGAGCACCGGTTGCCGGCTACGGACAGGAGGACTGAGGAGGCAGGGGAGCAGTAGCTGAGCCAGAGAAGGGAGCGTGAGCCGAGCTAGAGGTTGGTTCAGGTCTGACCATTGGGGTGTGGTTGCACCAAATCACACAAATCAAATAGATATAGTCTCACTTGAACCCTAACCCAAATCAATCCCTATTCCCTAATTCCCCAATTCTTAGATCCCTAATTCATGGTCCATTGAGCGAGAAGACTCACGAGTGAAGGGGTGCCGGGCTCGCCGTCACCGTGCGATCTGTGCTGGCCATCGGGTGAAGAAGGGCTGGAGCCGGAGCTGCGGGTGGAGAGGGGTGCCACTGGGCCGGGTGGAGGAGTAAGCTCATACATATTAGTTAATGGCATTGTTTGGTTTTGAGAAAATATTGTACATATCCTTTATGTAATTGATGTGGTGTTGTGCATTTACCAATTTATCATGACTTGGATGCTTCAAATTTATCATGATGACTTAGCTAATACTGTATGTGATGATGGTTCCGAACCGTGTGTGATGTTCTTTTTCTGTAGTAGTGTGTCATATTTCTGTTTGCTAACATGTGAGCAGTTGCCACACTGGAAAAGAGCAAACACGTCGGCGTGATTGCATGGCGTGGTGTTTTGAGTGGAAGGCAAGTTAGTTATTTGTAGGACATGGTGGAGGCTTAGTACCATGGTACTTGGGCGGGGCCTTCCCTCAGTCACATAATCATTCATACTGTTGCGTCAACTCTTATCCAACTTGAGTAAATTTTACCCCCATGTTAGTAAATGGAAATTGGGTAGTCTTGTGAGGCTGGCGAGTAGTCCACAATAGTCAGGCCCGTTGGATACAATACAACAACAATCCTAAAAAGTGTCATTTTTTTTAGATGTTATGCAAAGAGAAATATGGTTCTAAAATGATTCTTACAATTGTGGTTTTGTGATTGTTTTGTCAAAGTACCATGATAATTTCATGAAATTTACTCAAATTAATATGATATTAGAATTCAGAAATAGTCCTGCTACGGTGCTTATTCTTTTTTTAAAAAAGGAATTGGTGGTGATTGTAAGTCATTCTCTTCCCTACAAAATCTCCTAACAAATAAATTCCACCCCCTAAAAAACTCTCTAACAAAAAATAGAAAAATCACCACCCAACAATACAAATGAACTTCAGAATTAAAATATGGGTCACAACAAAGCTTGACTGGGAGTGGTGTAGGCCGAGCGAACGTGGAGACAGACCTGAGGGCGTGGATCAGATCGATCCCGATGAGTCGCGATGACATTGACTTGACACGGTATGGTAATATAATATTTTTTTTATCATATCAAAAGCACGGGCATTCAGCTAGTTTTTCAAAATGAAAAAACATCATATGCTGGCGAAGAAACTGGTCGGGCTACACTACACCATAGCGCATTGTTGGTGAGGAACCAATCGGGCTACACTAAATCGTGTTACATTGTTAGTAGGATCGAGTATGTAGGTAAAAAATGTTAGAGTTGTGGTCGTATTGTCGACAAACGAGCACACAAAGTAGAAGACAACCTCCCCCCCCCCCCCCATCTCTCTCTGGGTGGATATGAGATCCATATAAGTATAAGCCCGTTGCTGTCTTATATAAGCGGAGGGGTCTCCTCTTATAATTGAATAAGCAGTATGGGACTATGATAGAATGCCATCTCTTGTGGATCTTAATGAGTTTTAACCACTAATATATCTTGTTTAGGTAAAGTGTCCATATAATCAAACCTAATGGGCCGATATTATAACAAAACAAGATTATGTGAAAAAATATCCACCGGCCATGAAACTTATTCGGGCAAAATATTCTTTAGGAAAGACCTAATGTGAAAGCTTTTTTTGTAAGCATTCGATCAATTTCCCTAACAATCGACAAACATGGATAAATTGAACACAACATTACTGTTTATGGTAAAGACAACAATTATATTAGTGATTCGACAGTCTTTACACAAGGGATTGAAGTTCAACTATGGACATATGGTAACTAGTAACTACTCCCTCAAGTTGTAGAAGATTGATATTTTGGGCATCGGTATGTTCCCTAAAATACAATCTGACCACTAATTTCTATTACAATATATTTATAAAATATGACAAATCTACACATCATTTTCATATGTCCAATATTCATTGAGATGGCGGTAGCTAAAGCGAGTAGAGTGGAGAATGAACTAAGACTCGAAGCGACCTGTGGGCCGATTCTCGTGGGGAGCCAGCCCACTCGAAGCGAAAATACCCCTAGAGTTCATGGTTATTACCTACAATTTCCACTGATATACCCCTTTGCTCTCCCACCCTATCTCTTTCCAGTTGAGTGTCTTGTGTGCGCGGTAATATGAATGACAGAAGCTAAAGCCTCCTTTAATCTCTACTATTCTAAATCAGCACTTGGTGGTAGTGGTCCGTTCTCCCCACGTCATTAATTGCCCTGCTTAATTGCCCTACGCAAGAAACGAAGCGTTGCTTTAATTAGCCAGCTTTCGCAAGAAACGAAGCGTTAAAGATAGATGCATGTTTGATCTTGTTAAAAATAATTTCTTTTTATTTTTTAATCTTTATTTTTCGTTATCAATTTTGTTTTTCGTAGCAACGTACGGGCATGTAACTAGTTCTTTTTAATTGCTACTGTAGCATGCTAGTACAGTACTGGTAGTTCTTACAGCATCCACACTTATACTACCATGCACGGCTATTAGCTAGGGTAACCCCACAGCTAGCTTCTGCGTGATCCAAGAAAAGCGCCGCGTACGTCCTCTCAGATTGGCCCGAGCAGACAGGGGCTTAAAGCATGGTATTTCATTAGTTCGGCGTATACAGAGGTGGTTCAAGTAGAAATAAAAGCCTTGCATGCGATTCGCCAACGAATCATCAAGCTCATACAGGCTGCTGCATGCAGATGCGGTTGCAGGCCGCAGTAAGTAAAACATACTCCTCGATCTTGCGTGCCCGGTGCGCATCACATGAATGGCGCGTCCGTATTCGCGGAGATGCACTTGAGCGCAGAGTTCGGCAGCAGCTGCCTGTAGGGTGATCTCGCGAGATCCGCCTGGCCCCCACCCAATCCATCGCCAGAACTTAGTTACATGGGATCAGGTCGTACCTATGGCAAGCTGTGGACATCGACATAAGCGGCACAAAAATACAGAGATACTAGTGTGATATCATGAGTAATTTAAATCGATATGTAAATCGACGAGCAATAGAGTTAAAATAATAAATAATTAAAGATAATACGTTAATAATGGATGTTGCATTCCAAAAGCTCAAAAACATATTCAAGTAGCAATCTTACAAACAAAATTAACTACTACCTATCGAGTTTAATAATATATTATCGATCTTCTTTTAGATTTAATATAATTTGATAGAAAATTATTTTCTTTATC
This sequence comes from Rhipidocladum racemiflorum, assembly GCA_036346355.1. Lineage (NCBI taxonomy): Eukaryota > Viridiplantae > Streptophyta > Magnoliopsida > Poales > Poaceae > Rhipidocladum > Rhipidocladum racemiflorum. Next base: position 10,929,852 of record CM070570.1, on the reverse strand, counting down.
GTTTAAGTGGTTATTTCAAATTTGAGCTAACGAGTCACCATCGAATCGACCCTCGTTAATCTTTGTTCGTTCAAAATAAACTCATTTTAATTTTAAACCCATTAACTATTGTAATCAAATAATTTTTACTGGGACCATAACGAGTTTATTTCCGGCCTTAGTGGTGCCTCACGTGTGATAGGCCTCGATAGCCGTTGGATTTGCGAGGATCGTCTCGCGTCTGTCGGATCTTGGAACCTCCCGACTCAAGGCGCCACTGCATGCAAGCAAGCCATGCATTTATCTCCCGCGCAAGTACACGACGACGTGCCCGTAATCTTCCTCCTCGCCCCATATCCTTTTCACGATCCACGTCCGTACGCAGCCGCCATTTACTCAACTCCTTAACTCCGGCGCGCCCCCGAGTTATGGTGCCGCGCCGTACGTGGTACGAGCGCGCGCTACACACATCCGCCACCAATTCACCCATGGGCTCGGTCCTCATACGCATCGGTTTATACGTCTGCTTCTAATGAAGTTGCGCCATAGTACGTAGCAGCAGCAGAAGCAGCTAGTGCCGCGCGGTAGCGTGCGATCGATGCTAGGATGGTGATCAAATTCAATTCGATCGTATCGTCGTAGCTGGTAGAGTGAGTTGGAGCGCGGCTTGTGAGTGGGAGATCGAGGGTCATGGAGTTTGGACGGCGCAAGAGCTTTAGCTTCTTCGAGGAGGACCGGAAGCTGGCGCGGCAGGCGCACACGCCCGTGCACCACCATGCGCGTGGAGGCGGGCGGTCGCCGGCCTGCGAGGCCGCGGAGCCAGCGCGGCTGAGCCTCTTGTCGGAGTCTGGCGCGGGGATGCCGACGACGTTGAGGGCAGGCGGAGGCGGGTGTTCACCGTGGGTGCAGTCGCCGCTGCACGCCAGGATGCGGTTCCCGCCGTCGCCCGCGGCGATCTACCACTGTCTTGCGGCGCTGCACCGGCTGGACGGTGACGTGCACGCGCTCGCGGTGGCTAGGGGGGTTCTGTTCACGGCGTCAGACAGCGGCCGCGTCCGCGCGTGGGCGGCGCCCGGGTGCTTCAACCGCGGGTACCTCGACGTGGGCCGCGGCCGCGTGCCCGCGCTAGCCGCGTGCGGCGGGACGCTCGTCACGTCCCACAGCCGCGACCGCCATGTCCGTGTGTGGACGGTGTGCGCGGCAGCCGTATGCGACCACATCCGCGCCAAGAAGGCGGCCACGCTCCCGGCCAAGAGCGGCCTCTCGCTCCTCCCGTTCGCCAAGAAGCGCCCGCACCACCACCGCGACACCGTGTCCTGCCTCGTGCTCCAGGCCATCGCGGGCCTCCTCTACACGGCCTCCCACGATCAGACAGTCAAGGCCTGGAAGCTCTCCGATGGCAGCTGCGTCGACTCCTTCGTCGCACACGACGGGCCCATCAACGCCATGCTCGTCAACGAGGCCGACGGCTGCATCTTCACTGGCTCCGCCGACGGCACCGTCAAGATGTGGCGCCGCGTGTACGGCGGCACCACGCACGCCCTGATCATCGTGCTCCGCTCTGAGCTGTCCCCGGTCAATGCGCTGACCCTCTGCCACGACGCGACCGGCACCACCCGCCGGTGCTTCCTCTACGCCGGCTCCTCCGACGGCTACGTGAACGTGTGGGAAAAGGAGTCCACGGCGGGGCGGCCGGTGTACGTCGGGTTCCTGAAGGGCCACCGGCTGGCGGTGTTCTGCCTGGCCTCCGGGTGCGGCGGGCGGGTGGTGGTGAGCGGGTCGGAGGACGCGACCATGCGCGTGTGGAGGCGGGAGGGGAAGGGCGGTGCGACGCACACGTGCCTGGCCGTGATCGAGGGGCACCGCGGGCCGGTACGTTGTTGCCTGGCTGTAGGCGGCGGCGAGGCCGGGGAGGTGGAGGGCAGCATGGTGGTGTACAGCGCTGGGCTGGACAAGAGCGTGAAGGTGTGGAGGATAAGGGTGGTGGGGAAGGAGGAGGAGGAGGAGGAGGAAGACGACGACGGCGGCGGCGAGGAGGAGGTGGAGGAAATAGTAGCAGGGAAGGTCGACGGGGAGGCCGTGAGAGACGAGGTGGAGGCCGAGGAGGAGGTGGTGGTCGGGCTCGGGCCGACGCCGGTGTTGTCGCCCGTGTGGGTGGAGAAGCGGCGGCAGACGAGTCGTGGGTGAATTCAGGTGGTGACGACTAGGCGAGCGACCAAGCGGTACCTCTGTATCTCAGTACGTATCTGCGTGCATGTACTGTATACTCATCTCGCTATATCCCATAGCTTTTGCCCATGGCCGCTGAATTAATCTAGCTCCTGGTTAGTGAGCTTCATGCCTGCGTCTGCATGCAAATCGTCATGTTTGCTACTGCTCCCTCCATGAAACTTATCAAAACCCTTTTAAATAACATCATCTGGATGAAACTTATCAAAACCCTTTTAAATATTGATACGTTTTTTTTTTCAATACGAAACTTTAATTACTATTTTTTTACAATAGATTTATAAAACATAATAAAACTCTGCTTTTATATTTTTTTAAGACAAATGCATGCATACTATTTTCGCATGTCGAATTCCAATATTGGAAAAGATATCAATAACCAAATTTAGAAAAATTGATTGTAGTACCTGAAAATGATATTTTTCACGCGACTGGAGGGAGGCACGGCATGCAAATGGATCGTGTACGTGTGATTCTTTTTCTTTTTTTTTGGAAAGCAAAACAAGAGCTCTGCCGATCCATTTCAAAGGAAGCAAAACGAAACAAGAAGTGTTTGCCCCGGGGGCAAAAGGCAAAGAGGTATACCGCGAGAAAAGCAACGCTAGCCTACATCCTGCAGAAACTTAGCGCCCTACTTAGTAAAGGAAAATCACCCGAAATCTAGAAAAGGTACGTGTGATTCTTTTAGGGAAGTCTTCTGGGGAAAAGCATGGGAAATCGATTCAAACTAATTAAATTAGCACCGTCTCAACCTCTCTTTCCCACACTAGCTAAGCTAGCTAGTCGCCGCTTCGATCGCCGGCATCGGATTCCGAGCCAGTGCGTACGCCGACGCAGCCGAGCTAGCACCCTGTACTGCCGTCGCCGGCAAGCCGGCCGGCAGATTGCACGAAGGATGCGCGTCCCCGGAGAGCCGCACGACATCTCGGGCGCGCGCGCGCTCCCTTTTTCTTCGCCGCCGAACGCTTGGCGATTCGTGACAAGAGTCAAGACGGCATGCGCGCCTTGCGCGGCGACCTGCCTGTGACTAGGCGCTCGACCCTGTTTTCGGCCAACTCAACTGGATCTCTTGGTAGAGCCAGGTTAGGGTGTATTTGGTTGTCTATACCAAGTTAGTAGTACATGTATAATATGATTTAAGAAAAAAGTTATTCATGTATTTGGTTGTTTGAATGGAAACATCCTATTCTGAACTAAGTGATACAAATTTAAGAAATATTCCCTCTAGATACTGAACCATTCCATTCACCCAAAATAATGGAACCAAATGGTACATGACCATCCCATCCCATTCAACCTCATCCTATCAGCCAAACGCACCTTTAGTTTTCTATCCTTTGATAAAGAAGAGTAAATTTCATAAAGCTAGGGTTTTTTTATACAAAATATTAAAAAACTACATGTTTTATTTCTATTTCTCACGCGCACGCGTGCGGTCACACACACACACATATATATTTCAGAAGAACATTTATCACAAAGCTACGTATTAAACTATTTTTTGTAACGGATCTAATAACATGATCCTCACATGATAGTCTCACACGCTGCCCTCTTTTCCTGTTTCATTTGCGCGTGGGGTGTCATGTGAGTCCACGCAGTCAGACCCGTTACAAAAAACAATTAAGTCTAAAACATGTAGTTCTCATACAAGTTCTTCTAAAATTTATAGTTTTATGATAGTTTGTAAAGAAAACTCCTAGTTTTCTGAAATTTACTCAATAAAGAATGATCGATTGGGCTTGGAGGGCCAGTGACTCGGCCCAGGCCCAGCCCAACATTGTGAACTAAGTTCGGATTTGTCAACACGTGCATGCATGTCTGCACATACAGTATAGACACAACAGAGCTACCTAGAAATGAATATAGTGATTAGGTACTAGCTGCGGTCAGCTTTGTGCAGCTGACGAACAAGGTGACCACTGACCACTGGATTCGATCCAATCCTTGTTGCAAAAGGCATATACGCCAACCGAGTGACGCCATGGACGCTAAGCTTGCAGCTGGGACGCCGGCGCCATCCCCGGAGGACCACAGCCGTCAGCCGGAAAGGGACCTCCCTGCCGCCCGAGTTTAAATCTCATCTGACCTTCTGCCAACGCACCGCAACGCCTGGCTGCTCCTATCCCTGCAAAATCAAGTCTCCCATCCCGTACCCTGCTAACCATCGGTCGATCGATCGACAGGCTAGCTGCTAACTCAAGAAGCACCGTCAAGAAGCACCGTCAAGAAGCACCGTCGATGCGGCAGGCGCATTCAGAGCCCGTTCTTCGTGTCGATCGAATTAAGAGCTACCATGCAGCTTGCCCTGTGCGATCGGATTGGTTTGGATAAGCCGGTCGAACATCTCATCCATTCGATCAGGAATTCAGGATTGATACGGTGACAGTGGTGGCTCACAGGGTAACGACGCATGGCTGGAGAGGCCACCATGGTTCACACTCACAGAGTGACGACGCATGGCTGGAGAGGCAACCATGGTTTTGTCATGGCGAATCGAGTGGGGCCTTGGCCTTGCCTTGGTGTCGGCCGATCTACGTACGTGCTCTGCATCCATGGAGCACGACGCAGGGATCTAAAATCTGTGGCATCAACAGGCGCGACCTGTTGCTCAACCTGCTCCTTGATTGGTTCTGCAGCATCCATGGCGCATGCAGCTGCTATATTACCCGTCTGACAATAAAGTTGCAAGTGGCAAAGATGAAATCTGAGCATATCACTGACCAGAACAATGAAGTCCCCGTGAATTTAGATCCAACAGCTCCATGGATTCGAACACGGGTACGGGGATGCCTATCGATCTGCGGTGGATTTGCCCTCTTTCACGCCGAGCGTCATAGCTATGGTCTCGCGAACATTTCCGGCACGAAATGTACTGAAAATGTGTGTTTGGTTGGTGAAATAAGATTGAATGAGTTGGAATAGTTCTGTACTATTTGATCTCATTGTTTTACGTAAATAGAATGGTCTTAGCCTTCAGTTACTAAGTCACCAGTCAATGGTGATTCGATTCAGTTAGTTTCAAGTTTAACCCAACCTCGTCTTAGAAAAAAAAGGTTTGACCCAATCTACTCCTGGATAATAGATTGCGGCGTTAATTGTCTCGACTTTGTGATTTTCGCCAGTTGCTTGCAGCTGAAAATATAAACACTAGGATTTGAACCCCTAGGATTTGGCAGTTTAGAATCGGGAGGACTTTCCCTTTTACCCATCTTTTCTAATTTGATAAGGTATGAAATTACATATCTATCCTTCAACCGTATTTTTAAGCGAATACCTGGACGGCTATCATAAATCTCAAGCACCGTAGCACTTGTAGCGTATATATGCTGCTGCCTCCTGCTCTGTGGTTGGTCGTTTCTGTTGGATTATTTGGGCCAAGCCCATTTGATTGAGACAATAAATCCTAGAAAATCTCAAAGGCCCACCTCATGAGGAGCATGTGCACTAGCAATAGTACCACATTGCTAGCCTAAAGTGGTGAGCACTAGTTTAAATAGTGGAGTGTGCTACACCATGGTAGAACCATGTGGAGAAAGGGAGAAAGAATACACACGCGCGCTCGCCTCGCCTCGCCTCGCCGGGCTCGGGCTCGGGCGTGCGGCACCTGCGTGAATGGTCCGCCGAATTCCGGTCCAGGGCTTTGCGTGGCGCGACCTCCTTTGCAGATTACTCTTTTGCTACTCGGAATCGCGGTTGTAGTATGAGATAAGGACACCGTAATGCATCCCGTAATGGACTCCGATCGTGGGGCGTCCTCGAGTCGTGTTCGATTCACGGATCGTTACAGGCTCCTTTATATCTGCGTCGCCGTCATCCGGGTAAAATAGAGTTTTCGCGCCCTAGCGTTTTGCCGATTTCCTCATTTGCGCCGCCATCAAGTCTGCCCGTCCGTCTGTGGCGTGCACCAAATAACGGAAAGCGGGTCTCCGAAACCGTCCGTCCTCGCGTTCTTGCACCGGGAGAGGACGAATCAGGTTCTTGCACCGAAACCGTCCGTCCTCGCGTTCTGCTGCTACTACGTACTATGGCGCAACTTCATTAGAAGCAGACGTATAAACCGATGCGTATGAGGACCGAGCCCATGGGTGAATTGGTGGCGGATGTGTGTAGCGCGCGCTCGTACCACGTACGGCGCGGCACCATAACTCGGGGGCGCGCCGGAGTTAAGGAGTTGAGTAAATGGCGGCTGCGTACGGACGTGGATCGTGAAAAGGATATGGGGCGAGGAGGAAGATTACGGGCACGTCGTCGTGTACTTGCGCGGGAGATAAATGCATGGCTTGCTTGCATGCAGTGGCGCCTTGAGTCGGGAGGTTCCTGTTGGATTATTTGGGCCAAGCCCATTTGATTGAGACAATAAATCCTAGAAAATCTCAAAGGCCCACCTCATGAGGAGCATGTGCACTAGCAATAGTACCACATTGCTAGCCTAAAGTGGTGAGCACTAGTTTAAATAGTGGAGTGTGCTACACCATGGTAGAACCATGTGGAGAAAGGGAGAAAGAATACACGCGCTGCCTTTCGCCTGCCTCGCCCAGGCTGGCGCGGGCGTCTGGCACTGCGTGAATGGTCCGCCGAATTCGGTCCAGGGCTTTGCGTGGCGCAGCCTCCTTTGCAGATTACTCTTTTGCTACTCGGAATCGCGGTTGTAGTATGAGATAAGGACACCGTAATGCATCCCGTAATGGACTCCGATCGTGGGGCGTCCTCGAGTCGTGTTCGATTCTGGTATTACCAGGGCTCCTTTATATATCGCGTCGCCGTCATCAGGTAAAATAGAGTTTTCTGCGCCCTAGCGTTTGCCGCTTCTCGCTGCGCCGCCATCAAGTTCTGCTTCGTCTCCGTGCGGCGTGCACCAGACGGAAAGGTGTCTCGAAACCGTCCGTCCTCGCGTTCTTGCACCGGAGAGGACGAATCGTGTTTTGGGAAGCGCGGGCGCGATCGGCTTCCACGCCACCGGCTACGGCTCGTCTTCCTCGGCGTTCAGAGCGGCCGCTAGGCATCGCGCTCGCGCGCGCTTCGCCTCCTCGACCTGCACGCTACAACGTCTCATCGCTCCATCTCGCACACCTAACAAGATGCGTTACAATGTTTCTCTTGCTTATTTTCAATCTATTGATTGTGAGCACATTAGATGGATATATGTGTAGTCTTCTAGCATATGCATCTATAGTATGCTCCTGTTATTCATTACTGATAGTCAATCACATGTTGTTCATGATTTACTTTTGGATTAAATTAAACCTAGATGTGCCTTTAATTCTAACAATCCAAAAACCTGATTATAGGCGCTTAGGTTTATCAATGGTGGCTTTGCCGAGGCACCGAGGCCGAAAAATTCACCGTGTGCACTTCAAAAGATGGCGCATAAGGGTCACCTTGTGGCTTACAATATGAACGTGTTACGGGTGTCGAACGGCAAACCAGAGGATATGGATCCAACTCACGAAAAGGAGAAGGCATATCGGGATGCCAACACACTCTTTGTGGGAGCCGTTCTTAGTGTTCTTGCCGATCGTCTGCATGCGATGTGTATATGCACATTAAAGACGCTTGAAGGAACTATGGGATGCTCACGAATGCTAAGTTCGGTGCTTCCGATCTTGTGATGAATCAGTATATCATGGAGCAATATCATGACTACAAGATGGTGGATAACCGTTACGTAGTTGAGCAGGCTCATGAGATACGAGTTCTCGCCAGGGAACTCGAACTTCTCAAAATCCGATTACTGACAGGTTTGTGGTACGGGGCATTATTGCCAAATTACCTCCTTCATGGAGGAATTTTGCCACATCTTCAAAACATAAGAGACAAGAGATTTCTGTTGAGAATCGATTGCGTCTCTAGATGTTGAGGAGAAAGCTCGAGCTAAGGATGCACCTGTGAAAGGAACTGAGGCGATCTAGCGCCAATGTGGTGCAACAGTTCTCACATGGCAAGAACAAAGGGAAAAATAAAGCCAAACAAACCACTAATTTCAAGAAGAAGAAGTCAATGAACAAAGATGAGAAGCCCTGCTTTGTTTGCGGTGAGATTGGACACTGGGCCAAAGCAGTGTCCAAATCGCAAGGGCAGGAAGGGTGAGCAAGGACAGAACTCAAAGTCCATCAACGTGACCATTGGCAATCTTGGAGGAGGAACTTCGTGTATGGTAACGTACCTATTGTTCTTTCAAGAAATAAGACCACCGATTGGTGGATTGATCTGGAGCTAATGTTCATGTGTGTCTTGATCTCTCTTTGTTCTCTTCTTACCAGGTAGTGCGGGATTGCTCCGTGTTGATGGGAAACAAATTTCGAATGCTTCGTTTGGTGTTGGCACGGTAGATCTGAAGTTTACTTCGGGAAAGATCGTGCAGCTAAAGAACGTGCAAGATGTCCCCTCAATAAATAAAAACACAGTCAGTGGCTCCCTTCTATGTAGAGAAGGGTTCAAAGTGGTGTTTGAGTCTAATAAAGTAGTCGTGTCTAAGCATGGACTTTTTATTGGTAAAGGCTATGAATGCGGAGGCTTGTTCCGTTTTCCCTTTCGATTTTTGCAACAAAGTTGTGAACCATATTTGTGATATTTCCAATGGAGGTGAAGCCGATGTTTGGCACTCACGGTTATGTCATTTAAATTTTGGTTGTATGACTCGGCTCGCTAGTATGAATTTAATTCCAAAAATTCCCTCTTGTCAAAGGTTCTAAGTGCCAAAGTTGTGTGCAATCAAAGCAACCTCGCAAACCTCACAAGGCAGCGGAGGAGAGAAACTTGGCACCATTAGAACTCATACATTCGGATCTTTGTGAGATGAATGGTGTGTTGACTAAAGGAGGAAAAAGATATTTCATGACTACGATTGATGATGCATCTAGATATCGCTATGTTTATCTGTTGAAAACTAAAGATGAGGCTTTAGACTACTTCAAAGTCTATAAGGCTGAAGTTGAAAATCAATTAGAAAGAAAAATCAAAAGGCTTAGGTCGGATCGTGGCGGTGAGTACTTCTCTCTTGAGTTCGACTTATTCTCGTAAGGAACATGGAATTATTCATGAGAGGACACCTCCCTATTCGCCCCAGTCTAATGGGGTTGCCGAAAGAAAGAACCGCACTCTAACTGATTTGGTAAATGCCATGTTGGACACTGCGGGTCTATCTAAGGAATGGTGGGGGGAGGCCCTGTTGACTTCTTGTCACGTTTTGAATAAAGTTCCTTCTAAGAATAAGGAGAAAACCTCATATGAAGAATGGGAAGGGAGAAAACCATCACTTTCATACTTGTGCACGTGGGGTTGCTTGGCGAAAGTCAATGTGCCCATAACTAAAAAGCGCAAACTTGGACCTAAGACAGTGGATTGTGTCTTTCTGGGATACGCTCATCGGAGCATTGCCTATAGATTTTTAGTAGTAAAGTCTGAGGTATCTGACATGATCGTCGGTACAATCATGGAATCCAGAGATGCCACCTTCTTTGAGGGCATATTTCCCATGAAAGATTTGCATAGCGTTTCTAGTCAAAATCCTGAGATAATTCCCGAACCTATTGCACAAACTGAGGATTCTGAACAGATACCCGAGCAAAATCCTGAGGAGGATGACAGTGAGGCTCCTAGGAGGAGCAAGAGACAAAGGATGGTTAAATCCTTTGGTAATGATTTCACTGTGTACCTTGTGGATGATACTCCCACCTCTATTTCGTAAGCTTATGCATCTTCTCGATGCAGACTCTTGGAAGGAGGCAATCAGTAGTGAGATGGATTCTATTCTGTCTAACGGAACTTGGGAGCTCACAGAATCGCCTTATGGTTGCAAACCTGTGGGTGTAAGTGGGTGTTCAAAAAGAAACTAAGGCCTGATGGTACTATTGAAAAGTACAAGGCTAGACTTGTGGCTAAGGGTTATACGCAAAAGGAAGGAGAGGATTATTTTGATACTTATTCACCTGTTGCTAGGATCACAACCATCCGGGTACTTTTATCCTTGGCTGCCTCTCATGGTCTCATTGTCCATCAAATGGACGTGAAGACAAATTTTCTTAATGGAGAGCTAGATGAGGAGATCTACATGGATCACCAGATGGATTTGTGCTACCCGGACATGAGAGCAAGGTGTGTAAGTTCTTGAAATCTCTTTATGGCCTTAAACAAGCACCTAAACAATGGCATGAGAAGTTCGATAGAACATTGACACAAGGTCGGCCGTTATGTAAACGGCCGACAAGTGTGTGTATTATCGCCATGGTGGGGGTGAGGGAGTTATTCTGTGCCTATATGTGGATGACATTTTGATCTTTGGAACAAACCTTGATGTGATCAATGAGGTCAAGTCTTTCCTGTCTGAAATTTTGATATGAAAGATCTCGGAGAGGTCGACGTGATCTTGAACATCAAGTTAGTCAAAAGTGAGGATGGGATTAGTCTTTCTCAATCCCATTATGTGGAAAAGGTTTTGAGTCGGTTTGGCTATTCTGATAGCAAGCCTTCTCCAACACCTTATGATCCAAGTGTGATTCTTCGGAAAAACAAGAGAATTGCTAGAGATCAAATGAAATACTCTCGAGATCATTGGATCTCTCATGTACTTGGCTAGCGCTACAAGGCTCGATATCTCATTTCTTTGTAAGCAAATTGAGCCGGATTTACTTCTAACCCGGAGATGATCATTGGCGTGCACTCGAAAAGAGTTATGCGTTACTTGGTGGGTACAAGAATTATGGAATACACTATACCTGGTACCCTTCAAGACTAGAGGGTTATAGTGATTCAAATTGGATCTCTGATCTTGATGAGATTAAGGCCACCGGTGGATATGTGTTTACACTTGGTGGGGCGCTGTGTCGTGGAGGTCTTGCAAACAGACTATTTTGACACGGTCAACTATGGAGGCAGAATTGATCGCATTGGATACAACCAACTGTTGAGGCGAGAATGGCTACGTGAACTCTTGATGGATCTTAGGTGGTTGAAAAACCAATACCGCCATTCTTATGAATCGTGACAATCAAAGCGATTATTGTTAAAGTGAAACGATTCTAAAGATAACTTGAAATCCTCAAGACATGTGAAAAGACGTTTGAAGTCCGTCAGAAATTGAAAAACTCGGAGTGATAGCATTGGATTATATCCAGACGGCTAAAAACCTGGCAGATCCCTTCACTAAAGGGCTATCACGGAATGTGATAGATAACGCATCAAAGGAACTAGGCATGAGACCCATGTGAGTTATACCATAGCGGTAACCCAACCTATGTGATCGGAGATCCCGTGAATTAGGTCCTGGGAAAAACAAACTCTTGGTTAAGCGGAGGAGAGTAATTTTCTAACTAGTTCCAAGTGAAGATGCAATACTCTCGAAATCAGATGGCGAGTTGGCTTTTGCCTTAATGTGTTCTGTTGGCTTTATTTAGCGAAGATGTCATCCTACTGAGCATCTTGAAAGAACACACCTATATGAGAGTGATCATGAAAGTCGCAGTCTATGAGACTTGGGTAATCTCTAGTAAGCTCATGAAGAGACCATGGAGTACGACTTATATGCTCCACCCGAGGAAGCCTATTGGCGACCTAGTATCGCCTAAGGCTTTAAATGAAACTCGATCGCACAAAACTTGCAATTCAAGGCTTAGTCCATTGTTCAAGTTGTGGTGAGTGTAATTTGGAGTCCTAGGTGCAATTCAAGGCATAGTCCATTGTCACCTAAATCTTTGGTATATTAACACTTTGGGAACAGGCAAGATCGGTGGGACTTTGAGATCTGGTGGGGATTGTTGGATTATTTGGGCCAAGCCCATTTGATTGAGACAATAAATCCTAGAAAATCTCAAAGGCCCACCTCATGAGGAGCATGTGCACTAGCAATAGTACCACATTGCTAGCCTAAAGTGGTGAGCACTAGTTTAAATAGTGGAGTGTGCTACACCATGGTAGAACCATGTGGAGAAAGGGAGAAAGAATACACACGCGCGCGCTCGCCTCGCCGGGCCGGGCTCGGGCACGGGCTCGAGCACGGGCGGGCGGGCGAGGCGCGCGTGCGTCTTGGCACTGCGTGAATGGTCCGCCGAATTCCGGTCCAGGGCTTTGCGTGGCGCGACCTCCTTTTGCAGATTACTCTTTTGCTACTCGGAATCGCGGTTGTAGTATGAGATAAGGACACCGTAATGCATCCCGTAATGGACTCCGATCGTGGGACGTCCTCGAGTCGTGTTCGGGTACGGACTGGTACCAGGGCTCCTTTATATACTGCGTCGCCGTCATCTGGGTAAAATAGAGTTTTCTGCGCCCTAGCGTTTGCCGCTTTCCCTCATTGCGCCGCCATCAAAGTTCGCCCGTCCGTCTGGCGGCGTGCACCAAATAACGGGAAAGCGGTGTCTCCGAAACCGTCGTCCTCGCGTTCTTGCACCGGAGAGGGCGAATCAATTTTGGGAAGCGCTCGGCGATCGCTTCCACGTCACCGTCACGGCTCGTCTTCCTCGGCGTTCAGGAAGCGGCCGCTAGGCATCGCGCTGATCGCGCGCGCTCGCCCTCGATCAGACGCGCTACAACGCTTCATCGCTCCATCGCATTACCTAACAAGATGCGTTACAATGTTTCTCTTGTTTATTTTCAATCTATTGATTGTGAGCACATTAGATGGATATATGTGTAGTCTTCTAGCATATGCATCTATAGTATGCTCCTGTTATTCGTTGCTGATAGTCAATCACATGTTGTTCATGATTTACTTTTGGATTAAATTAAACCTAGATGTGCCTTTAATTCTAACAATCCAAAAACCCGATTATAGGCGCTTAGGTTTATCAATGGTCGACTTTGCCGAGGCACCGAGGCGGAAAAATTCACCGGTGTGCACTTCAAAAGATGGCGGACAAGAGTCACCTTGTGGCTTACGGCTATGAACGTGTTACGGGTGTCGAACGGCAAACCAGGAGGATATGGATCCAACTCTGAAAAGGAGAAGGCATATCGGGATGCCAACACACTCTTTGTGGGAGCCGTTCTTAGTGTTCTTGCCGATCGTCTGCATGCGATGTGTATATGCACATTAAAGACGCCGAAGGAACTATGGGATGCTCTCAATGCTAAGTTCGGTGCTTAGATCTTGTGATGAATCGTATATCATGGAGCAATATCATGACTACAAGATGGTGGATAACCGTTCTGTAGTTGAGCAGGCTCATGAGATACAGGTTCTCGCCAGGGAACTCGAACTTCTCAAAATCCAGTTACCTGACAGGTTTGTGGCTGGGGGCATTATTGCCAAATTACCTCCTTCATGGAGGAATTTTGCCACATCTCTGAAACATAAGAGATATACTGCAGTAACCTTCGTACCATAGCTGCAGAATACCCCCTCTGACGACTGACGAGGTGGTAACTGTACGAGACCCCGTCCCTGCCAAACGGAATCTCTCTCTTCGTCAGTCGCTTCTCATGCATGCTCTGTTGCCGTTAACCACATCCACATATGCAGCTTGCTGTTCTCCTCCGTGAAATCATACCACAACCAGCCAGCTCTAGCTAATCAAAGCAATTGACACTGTATTCTCAAAAAAGAAAAAAAGAAAAAGGATTTGAGACTGTACCGTCATCTTCCATGTATTGCTTGCCATCGTCACAATCAATATCGACAATTTCATCGATGCAAGCTAACGCATACTACATGAATAAACGAAATATTAAAGCAAGGTAAGAATCGGTGTATTCCATTTCCATATTGGCATGCAAGGGGAGAACAAAAAAAAAATGCTACTTACACGGCTGATTAATTCGCAGGACCAAATGGAACATGGAAACTCTCAATCACAAGCACACAAATCCACAATTACCCCAAGAAAAACTCGTATAGCCACGTGGCAACAATGGGCTTACAAAATAAGCCAAAGCCCATGCACGCGGTCCAACACACAGAAACATTCGCTGTATATATATATACGGAATAATTGAAACAGCTTGCTGAAGCAATCCAACGGCCCAAAAGTACCGAAAGCTCCCGGGCATGTCGACGTTTCACTCCTGGGGCAGCGGCTGGTGGGCCCCGACGTCCATGAACAGGCACTCGTAGACCACCACGGCGAGGGGCCCGCCGGCGAGGGGCCCGACCCAGTAGACCCAGTGGTGCGTCCAGACGCCGGTGGCCAGCGCGGGCCCGAACGACCGCGCCGGGTTCATGGACGCGCCCGTGAGCGCGCCGCCGGCGATGGTGTTGGCGCCGACGAGGAGGCCGGTGAGCAGCGGGCCGATCCCCGGCGCCGACCTCCGCGGGTCGAGGATGCAGGCGCAGATGACGAACAGCAGCGTGAAGGTGAACACGGCTTCCGCCAGCACGCCCTGGACCGGACCCACGCCCTCTGCCAGCGTGTGCACCGGGGTGGCCTGAGATGTGACACGTAGGATTGCTTTTGCATGCCATGCATGTGCAGGAAAATAGAAAAAAAAATGCGTGCACCGGTGTACGTACCAGTCCACCGGTGAGGCACCGGAGCAGAACGCAGGCGAGGGAGGAGCCGAGCAGCTGGGCGAGGATGTAGAGGGCGGAGCGGAAGAGGGTGATGTGGCCGCCGACGGCGAGGCCGAGCGTGACGGCCGGGTTGAGGTGGCCGCCGGATATGTGGAACCCGGCCGTCGCCAGCACCGCCACCACCAGCGCCTGCGCCACCGCCGCCGCCGTCAACGCCGCCGACTGATCGGCTCCGCCGGGCGTCTTTCCTGGTAAACATTAATGAACAACAAGTTAAATTAAGGATGTGACCGGTCTGCTGTTGATCTGGCTTAATTTTGAGTTTCATGGGAAACGGTCATCACACACATCGATCAGTTGGCACGTATTGAAATCACGTGCTAGCTAATGAAAATCTCCGTATCTATCGATCCCTAGTACGTACCAGTACTCACCGCAAAAATAAATTTATGTAGTGGCAATGAAATTTTCGTGTACGATAAGGGTGGATCCAGCAAAAATAAAAATGTTACAAATGTCGGAAGGATATTACGAAATTGTAACAATAACATACTTATATACTAAAAGAATCATGTATATTAAACTAGAGGACGTCAGTGTCACTTAACCCCGATCGATACATAGTAGATCGATAAACACCCATTGACAATTGCATCATGGGTATCATGTCAATATACGAGACTTTTTACCATCTTTATTAATCTCTTGGTATTATCTCAATACAAATTTTGGTACCTCTTAAGAATAATTAAAATTTTTCAAATGATTAGGAGTGCATTACTAATTTACCTATTTAATTACTCGATCCTTCAATGCAAGCATCTCTTTTCTTACATGTGGTTACTTAATTACTCACGACCTCATATAGACCTATGCAAGCATCGATGCTTAAGTCTAGACAACATTATCTCTAACTGGCAAGAAAACTACATCCGGTTACAAATAGTTATCGTTTTAAGCATCAAAATGGTCTCTAAAATACAGTTTTGATCACTAATTTTTATTATAATATATTTGTAAAATCCAACAAAATTATAATATTATAAAATCACTTTTAAAGATATTTAAATACTTAACCTTGCACGGCAGTACGGCACCGAGCAAACAGATCTAATCGAAAGTAGAACGAGGACAGGAGGACGAGATATAACTAAGTTGCTGTTCTTGTACCGGCAAGGATGAGATTCAGGCATGCATAGGCAGATAATTCCAGGAACGTACGACACCTCTTTTCTCTGAAAGAGAGTCGATCGACAAGTTAAGGCGCAGAAAATGAAGTTACCAGGCATACCGGCAGCCATGACCGCGCCGACCCCTACGAAGACGAAGAGGAAGGTGAGGACGAGCTCGCCGAGCACGCCCCGGAGGCAGCCGGGCTCCGACGCCTCGCCGCGGTGGCCGAGCTCCAGCTTCGTCATCGGCAAAGGCATGGACAGTCGATAATTCGATAAAGCTAGAGGGGAAAGGCGATTTGATTGCGCACAAGAGCGCACTGAAGCCGTTTGTTTCTTCAGCGGAAAACACTAGCTATATATATATATATATATATAGCGATGATATTTTTGTACAGGGATTAGAGAAGTCAAAAAGTTGATAATGGTGCGCCTCAAATTCTCGATGTGCTGCGCGCTACGCCAGCAACATGTGTGCACTTTTTCTTTGTTGCAGCAGTAAGTAGTACTTAACCAGGCTTTACTTTTGCAAAGTATCTTCTTTCCTCGACCTCTTTTGCTTTTGTTTGGGGTTGTTTTGGATATGCAACATGTTATGATATAGATAAAGTCCCTATTTCAGTATGTAAGGACTCTATTTATTGGTGAGCGAATCTGAATCTAGCTTCAGTGATTTTCTACTATATATATTGGGCGTTGCCTTGTACAGAAAAATCAATATAATAAATAGAGTACTTTGCCCCCTTATATTGTGTGTGCTTCTACTTTTGTTCGTGTGATTGCATTGACGCGCTGTCGATTGGTACGGGTGAATGACTACGTTTTATAACACGTTATCAACACGATTGTTCTACACGTGGCCAATCGAGATCGTCTAACTGTATCGATCGACAGTGCACCAAACTCTTCCTATGACACGCGATCTACGCTATAGCAAGCCCTACGTAAGTGATCACGCGTAAACAATAAATAAAATCATGTAGATTGTTTTCACTAATTACATATTATTAGTTTGATCTAATCTACTGTTGTGAAAAAGAAAGGGTTACTGTTCATCATTAAGAAAAAAGTGGCAGAAAGCCGAAGAGGTGACGCCCGCTCGCCGCCATGGCCGGAAACCGAGGTGACGCCATGCACCGTTCTGGCCGGAAGTCAAGGCGGTGCTCGCCCGATCAACAGCCACGCTCGCGATGCCCTGGACTCCGCGAACTGGCCTCTGCGCCACCGCCCGTCGTCCTGATGCCGCACTGTTGCCTGTCGGTCGGAAGCCACACCATTGCCTGTTGGCCCAAATCCATCGTGTCCCACCGTCGGCAGCACCTTGCATCGTGCCCTCCAACGGCCCCGTGCCCACATGCAGCGGCTGCGCAAAGGAGGTGGAGGCGGCGCCCACCCATGCTCCCGGCAGCGGCAGCTTGTTGCATGGTGACTATGGCGTACGCCCACACCTGGCAATGGTAGCACCACATCACGCGCCCAAGACGCCCATGGTGGTGGCCGCCGCACCCCCCGCCACATTTCGAGCGGAGCCGTCGCGCCCGCTGGCCAACAGCCGAGCCGTCGCACTCACTTGGCCCGCCGCACCCACCACCGCGCTCGCCCACCCGGCCATCGGCGGCGGCGCCTTGCCTAGTATGAGGAAGAGAGGCAGGGGTTGGAACCCTATTCGCCGGTTTTTATAGGCTAATGGGCCTCTTGGGCCCAAATGGGTCCTGATGGGTCGGTCCAACCCATTATTTTTACCCCTTAAAAAAATAAAAAAATTATGATTATGCCTCTCGGTTTTTCCTATTTTTTTGGAAATAGATTTATAATTCCAAAAAATGGATGTTAAATACTAAAAATTGGATTTTTAGTTATATAGACTTCCAAAATTTTGGAAAATTATGTTTAGCACATACTGGAAGTTCCATACCTGGGTTTATTTTCTAGATTTTGCTATGTTTAATATGAGCTGAAATTAATTTCTAGTTATTAAGTAATTCTGAAAATTGATTGGTAATTAACAGAAAATTACGAAAAATGATAGAAAAATTCTGAAAAATTTCAAATAGCATATTATGAGCTCTATATCTCTGGATTAATTTGTTTAGCATTATTTCATGTTTAATTTGGGTTGGAATCTATTTTTCTGTTACACAGTAATTCTGAAATTGCTAAATAATTAACAGAAAATCATGAAAAATGCTAGAAAATTTCTGAAAAAATTGTGATAATTATATACTGAATAGATATAGACCAAAATTTACTGATTCAATATCATTCATGCAATATAATATTTTACCAGTAGTAGAATTCCCTATTGCTTGCATACAGTATATATCTGATATCGCAAAAAAAGAGTTTGCTGACTTTGTCCTGGATGGCAGCAATTATCTCACTTGAATAATGGATGTCAAGATCAACCTAACAGCTCGCATACTTGGAGATGCTATTACCCAGCCTGAAGTTGGTGCACTTATGTATCTTATAAATTTAGACCAAGAATTGCAAATGAGAAAGTCTTAGGACCTGAAGTCCCATATTTAAGTGTTATTAATGCACTTATGTATCTTATAAATTGCACAATGCCTAATATTGCATTCACAGTAATTTTGCTAGTAAGGCACAATGCAGCTCAAACCAAAAGACATTGGGCCGATGTCAAGACTTTACTCAGATACTTCCAAGGTAATCAAGATCTTTGTTTATTTTGCCGAAAGAACCAAGACTTAACCATGGTGAGATATATGGATGCTGGTTATTTGTCTGATCCTCACAGTGCCAAATCTCATACTGATTTTGTGTTTCTCTGCGGTGGTATAGCCATTTCTTGGTGATCTTTTAAGCAAATCTTGGTAGCTACTTCTAGCAACTATTTAGATATTATATCTTTATATGAAACCTCACATGAGTGTACTCATGTTTGGCTGAGACAAGTAATTAACCATATCTAGAAGTCATGTGGTTTTAATGCCATCGATACTCCCACATTATCTATGAGGATAATGTTGCTTGTGTTACACAAATGCAAATGAGTTATGTAAAAAGCAATATCACGAAGCATATTGCGTCTAAATTTTTCTATCCTCACGAACTCTAGAAGAATGGTGAGATAAAAATAATGCAAATTAAGTTGTGTGTAAATCTAGCATATTTGTTCACAAAATCTTTACCAAAGTCTACTTTCTAAAAGCACATTAATGGCATTGGAATAAGATGACTTAGAGATTTGGAGAGTTCAAGGGGTGTAAATTCTTGAACCATAATCCCTTTTGCATGATCCTGAAGATCATATTTTATATCCTGAAGATTATGAGTTGCGCTCTTTTTCTCTTATTAAGTTTTCCTGAAGTTTCTCACATGAAGGTTTTTAATGAGGCAATTAGTGCAACACGGAGTGCAAGTGTAATGTACTCTTTTCTTCATTCCTTTTTTCGACTGTGTTTTTTTGGAGGAGTTTTTAACGAGACATGTGCATTATGCGGTATTCACATAAGGGGAGTGTTATGATACTCCCAGATTTGGGTGGTTTCAGCAAACAAAAACATCCGGATGATGTTTATCAAATCCCTAGATAGAATCCCTGTTCCAGTACGAAAGGGCTCTATCCATTGGTGGATGAATCTGAATTTAGCTGTAGGGGTTTTCTACTATATATTAGGCATTGTCTTGTACAGGAAAATCAATTTAATAAAGAGAGAGTACTTTGCCCCCTTACATTATATGTGCTTATACTTTTGTTCGTATGATAGCATTAACGTGCTGTCGATTAGTGCGAGTGAATGACTATGCTTTATAACACAATAGAAGTGCAGCGTTTAGGCATTCTTTTTTTCATGCAGGACTCTAAGAGCATCTCCAGCAAGAGCCCCTAAAACAAGGCCTTTATTTTGGATTTAGGGACTCCCCTTATTTTTTGGGACCCTGTTTTCAGAGCACAAGTCCAGCAACAGCTCCTAAATCTCAGCCTTTATTTTACTTTTTCTCCTATTTTGACATATCCGCTATGCATAATCCTCATTTGACATCACTAAAATTCAATCAGAAATATTTGTAATACATAAAACATAAGCATATTAACATTTACAATTTAAAAACATGATATTTCAAATTTAAATTTAAAATTTTCAAAACATGATAAATAGATAAATAGAAACTCCGAACAATGAATCAAACTACGAAGCGCTGTGAATTGTCCACAAATGAGTCCCTAAACCTTAAAATAGGGAGTGTAGTAAAAATAAATAAATTTTGTGAGAGAGTCCCTAAATCCAAAATAGAGACCCTGTTTTAGAGGCTCTTGCTGGACATGCTCTAAACGCCTCTTCACATTTGTACATGCCGACCGGAACATCTTTTGGGGCTTCGACGTGGAGTTTGGCCGAATTTGAGCTCAGCTCCATGCCCATGCCATGTCGCCTCAACTGTTCACGTAAGACTGTATCTAGCTGGGTATTAAGACTGCACCTGCAGGGCTAAAAATTTCATTGGCACACCGGCGAAAGGAATGCAACTCTCGAACCGAATCCACAGCGAGCCGGCAGACATGGAGCCGGGTGGACCTCCCTCCGATCCATCAAGAAACAATCGCGCAGACTAATTGCATCACGTCGAGTCGAGTGACTCTTGATTGGTCCTAATTAAGTTTTTTTTTTCTCCCTTCCCTTATGATCGTCGAATAAACAATCACACGCGCCCATGTGATAATCTCCAAACAATCAGATGGGACTAATTGCAGTTAGGGCTGGAAAAAAAGCTCGTTGAGCTGGTTCGGTGGCTCGTTTCAAAATTTCTCTGATTACATTTATTTTTCTTTTAAAATAAAAAATTAGTTGATTTGGAACCAGAGTCAACTTCAGCTCAGCTCGTTAGGCTCGGCTCGTTAAGCTCGGTTTGAAGTTGGGTCTCAAACAATACATAAGACTATAATAAATAAAAATAAATCAGTGTCGAAGAAAGCTCGAAAAAAAGTTCATCCACCCCTAATTGCAGTCGCATTCGCTGAGAAAGACAGGGGGAAAAACACACTGTACAAGTACTTCATTACTTCACTCCGGATAGGGATGGCAATCGGGCGGGTATGGGCGGGTAGACCTCCCGCAGACCCGAACCCGAAACCCGAAATTCATACCCGAACCCGAAATCTCTCACGGGTACATACCCACGCCCATACCCGAACCCGATGGGTACCCGAACCCGAAATTAAATTCACCTCGCAATCAAATTTTCAACCATCAATTGTCAATCAATTCATTTGTAATTTCTATGTTTAAAGGAAAAATATATGGTGTATATAATCATGAAAGTTACCGTATCTTACATCTCGAACGATGCTTGAAAATCTTGATTAACTTTCCATTATTTTTAATTTATATTAATTAATTCGGGTACCCATGGGTACCCACGGGTGCAGAACCGAACCCGAACCCGAAATTTGAAACCCGCTGGTCTGAAATCAAACCCATACCCGAACCCATCGGGTCGGGTACCCACGGATACCCGAACCCACGGGTAATTTTGCCATCCCTAACTCTAGGGACATGTCGTGGTGTCAGGTTGAGGTCGTACTCCCTGTCTTGATTAGTGTATATCCTGTGATCTCTGGAGCATTGGACTGACAGAAAAGAACAACCGGTTGCGTTATGACACATCGATCTCTTTTGGCAAGTTGATCGCCGTGTCACTCTCCACTGGAAAGAGAAGCAACAGGAGGCCATTGGCTTGGGTTAAGCAGCTAAGCTAGGAGAGGTCGTCGGCGGTAGAGCTATAGTCGTCTCCTTTTGGTTGGCGAAGTCCGTGCGAAATGGATTGGTTTGCGAAAATTCGCTGGATTTGAACTGTTCTGCGCAGAATTTCAACCAATCGGAACCTTTGGTTCGCTGGCGCTCTAAACAATGGTCTTTAAGATGGAATACGATGGCTCAACTGCTCTGATCGCGATAATGTTTGTGGGTTAACCTTGTTGCTCGAACCGGCTTTTTGTAGAAGTTGCGGAGAAAAAGGCGTACGTGGTTTTACCATAGGAGTGTATAGGTATTATCCGGGTGTTTTTGTAGCTAACATCTAATTTTGGACTGTTGGATACCTCACCCGGATATCACCGGGCCGTTAGATCAAAGCATAGGATCGGATGTAATCGATACTCCCGAATCTCAACAATGATCCGATGGTCCTAGATTTGGGTGATTTCAGCAATAAAAACATCCGGATAAAATTTATCAAATCCCTTTACCGTATATACCCTTTACCATATATACATACACTCGCATGTACTATAGATTTGTGTATTCTCTTCACCCACTTATTTTGCAAAAGGGCCCCTCAATCATTCTTCCCATAGATTCCTCTCACCATCTCTCTCAATATCTTGATTTCTCTCATCTCTCCCCCATCTCTCCATCTCTTTCCTACGCCTATGTAATACCTCGGTTTATTAGGGTGAATGTCCATATAGCCTATGTAAAGTGGCGGTAGAATTAGTTCCATATTACTTGTCTAAAATAAGTTATAGTAACATATATCTGTTGGCTCCAAACTTAGCACCTTTGGGTTAACTCTTTTATATGAAGCAATGACGAGAGTGCAAGCAAGGTGGTATGCATGTGTGGATCGATCCCATAGTGGGCTAGGTTTTGAATGAATTTTTGACCAGGGCGTTACATATGGTATCAGAGCATCAACTTTTGCTGCAACGGGCTTGTGTGGGACAAGGCGTAGCTTGGTGCATGGCACGTGTGGGTCTGGAGTAGACACACGGCATGGTGTATGTGACATCATTGGACACAAACTTGTACTGAGGGGTGATTCTAGGTATCTACCGTGTATATGGTGTACTATCAATGGGGTGAGTGTAATACCCCGCCCATCAGTGTGAATGTTCATATGACCAATGTAGGTTGGTGGTGGTATTAATCTCACATTGTTTGTCTAAGCGGATTGCTATACATGTGTAGACCCTTCCTATGATAGACTAGTTGGGTTCAATGTAGTAGCATATAATAACTGTTGGATCCAATGTGGCACCTTCCTATTAATCCTTTAACACGAAGTAACGATAAAAATATAAATGGAGTGCTATATATATGTGTGTAGACCCATCCTATGGTAGACTAGTTTTTGAGCGAATTTTAGATCATATTATCATGATCTCTCCCTCCACCTTCACTTCCATCCCAAAGAAACGCCAACAAAACCAATCCGGTGTGCCCCGCCACAGATTCAACCGTCCTCCACCTGTGGAATATTTTGTTTCATGGAGGAAGAGCAAAAAAAGAGAGCGAGCAGGGATGTTGCAGAATATGCTGAACAAATGAGAGCACGAGCATGATGTTCTGAGTAAAAACAGTGAGAGTGAGCGGGATGTTGCAGAACGAGAGCGCTTGGGCTGATTTTTATAGCGATTAGCGAGCAAATGACCATTCAAATAACCATTCAAAATTTGAAATACAGGCACTACCGCACATGAATCCCTCTCTTTATGTCATGTCATGTCGCTTTACATCGCATTGATGTCCCTCTTGTCATTTGTCGAATAATGAGGAAGAGCGAAATCTGAAAATCGCGCGTGGAATGGAATCAGCCAGACGGCAGACGCTCCATTTCAATCATGTCATGTCGATTTACGTCTTCCAATGCAAGAGAGAGCAAAATATGAAAATCGCGTGCGAGAGTAGGAACAAGATAGAATCATAGAATCACATCACTACATCACTGCCTCTCTCTTTTCTCTCTCTCCCTCTCTTTTTCCCTCACATTTCCTCGCCTCAATTTCTACGCTTGGCTCGGTATCCCACTCTCCCACTCTTCGGTACTCGGTCGGCGGTCCTAGCTCCTCCTCCCTCTCCCTCTCCCTCACCCACACCCTTCCCTCTCCCAGTCTTCCCTCAGTACCTCACCCGCCGCCCCTCCCTCTCCCTCATCGGCCGCCTCCCTCCCTATCCCTCACCGGCCGTCGTCCCCTCCCTCACCTGCGTCCCTCCCTCTCCCTCACCCACCGCCTCCCTCCTCCCCTACATGCCGGCCGTCGGCCCCTCCCCGCGCACCATCAGCTACTTGGCCCCTCCCTCTCCCTCATCAGCCGCCATCCCCTCCCACTCCTTCACCCACCGCCTCCCTCCTCCCTTACATGCCAGCCGTCGACCCTCCCTTCGCCCCTCCCTCACCGCCGCCTCCCATCCCCTACCCTCCTCGCGCCCTCCCTCTCCTCCCCGTCGGCAGCCGGCCCCTCCCTCCTCCCTCCTCCACCACAGCATGGCGTGCGAGGCAGCTCGGCGAGCACAACAGTGTGTAAGGCGTCACGGCGGCCCTTTGGCAACAACAGTCATGGCGGCTCGGCTGGCCAGGTAAGGTGACCCAGCAGGCGTGCGAGGCGATGGCCACGGTGGTGCGCGAGGCACAGACGATGGGCCGCCAGCGTTGGAGAAGACGCGGCATAGCTACAACTGCAGGGTGGCCACTATGCCCTACCGTGGGTCGCGGCAATGGTGCCGTGCCCTGCTGTGGGCTGTGGTAGTGGCACCGTGCCAGTGTGCCGCTGCCATCGCCGTGCTGAGCTCGCACAGACCCAGCCCAAACGCCCGTGCTGGGCTGTGCCACCTTTCATGCCCGGTTTTTGGGCCCAACACGACCTACACTTCAGTGTCAGACCGGCATGGCACGGTAGTGGCCCGGGCTTTGGCCCGTGTTGTGCCTTAGACTGGCCCACCAAGGCTTGGACCAAGTGCTCACATCTACTAGCGCCCAAACCATGAGACATCCACCAGCGCTCGTCCGTTCCTGCGCTAGTCCTCTATATCACAAGGAGGCAAGAAGTGTGCAACATCTCATCTTCTGACGAGTTGGAGCTTTGCATTTTACTCCTTGCAATCTAGGATTCAAAGTCAACACAGATCAGTGACGAAAACCATCAGTAACTAGTAATTTTGACCCTCTAGATTTTTTCACGGGATAGGAGCAAGCGGTCCTGCATCGATCCATCGGAGTTGCCAAAGATCGACTACACCATTTCATTTACATGCAGGCTTACGGGGTGTTTACCTGAGCAGCATGTCTTTGCTATTGCAAAAGAAGCGATATCTTGTTAACCGGTGAGGTTTCTATGTGGCATGGGCGGAACAAGGGGTGCCGGGTATGCCCCGGCACTCCCAAAAAATTGGGAGCCAGCCTCTCAAGCGAGCGGTGTGGGCGCGGCAGGCGGGCAGGTGAACCGAGCGATGCATGGCACCAGAGGAGGCAACCCAGTCCATGGCTGCGCCCTGCACGATGCACAATAGTAGCCGCGGCGCGTCGCAAGGCCGAGGCGCAGCAGAGGCAAGTCGCGGTGGTGAGGCGTCGGTTGAGGGTGCAACAGACCGATAAGGAGTGGTTGGTGGTGCGGCTCGATAGCAGGCCAGTTCGACGGGAGCTCGTGGTGGCTTAGGGATGGCCGCAACAGGGGGCTAGCGTAACGTGAGGCCAGGGCCGAGGCGGCAGCGGCCGACCTCACAGCGCACTGCGCCGGAGGAGGAGGCCTGGAGGTGGCCGACCGACGAAGCGCGTGGCGGGGGTTAGCCCAGCTCGATGTTGGACACGGCGGCTGTGGCCAGGGCCAACGCACAGAGGAGGCGCCCGGCCAAGAGGAGCTCAGTAGTCGGCTGGAGAAAGAAGGAGAGGGGATATTGGAAGCAGGAGGAAGATATGAGCAAAAAGAAAAGAAGAAGAGGAAGCTAGAGGTGGGTACAACCAGGGTTACAAATCTCGTTTTTAACCAAATTTCGGAGGTGCCCGAAATCCGAAATCTCGGTGAGATTTCGGAAATTCAAATCAAATCCGGACGAAATCTAAAATTCAAATTTGAAATCCGTTTTTTTTTCTACCGGGAAATCCGAAATTTCGACCGAAATCACCGAGATTTCGGCCGAAATTTCCGAGATTTCGGTCCGGTTTGAGCCGACCAAAAAATGGTCAAAAAAACATCAAAAAAATCTGAAATTTTTTTGTGGATGATCTTCAACCTAAATCCAATCATATCCGGTGAAAAAAAAATAAAAATCCGGCAAAAAATATACAAATCTCCGCCGAAATCACCGAGATCTCGGCGAAATTTGAATGTGCACTGTAGCATTTTGATTTTTTTTAAATAACCGGTATTTTGAATCTCGGAGGGGTCCGAAATCCGAAATCTCGGCCGAGATTTCGGATTTCGGTCCGAAATTTGAATCCATGGGTACAGCTAGGAAAAAGGGAAGAAGAAAAAGAAAAGGAGGGGGAGGGAAAATGAGGAAAAGAAAGAAAAATGAAAAAAAAAGGAAAGAAGAAAAATTTTATAGTCACGTATATGGTTTTTAGTCATGCATGTTGCATTTAAATCTTTATCATCGCATATTTAAGTATGCAAGCGGCAGGGCAAGTGGCTCAGGCAGTCGGGCGAGCGCGCGGCGCGGCACGTGACGCAGGTGGCGCGCAGTGCAAGGCAGTGGGGGCACGATAAGGCACAGAGGCACTGGACCGGCAAGATGGACGGCGCGGATACTCGGCGCGGCACTACGGTAGACCGGCAGAGGCACACCTATCAAAAATTTCCTAGTTTCGCCACTGTTGTGTGGAAGTGGAAGTTGATAGACAATTTAGGAAGATACTTGACGAGTGTACATACCATGGGTATCCCCAGCGGACAGAGAAAACAAGTGGGCTGCCCCAAGCCCAGCTCCGGCCGGAGGCCTAGCTGGGCCACCAAGGACGGCTCGTCCCCGACCAAACTGGCCTGAGGGCGGTCCGACCCCGTAGGTCGGACGCCCCACGGAGCTCCGATCGGACCAAGGCAGCTCCCGCCGAAGGCCACGGTGTCGGGCCCTCGCCGGTAGCTGGCCACCTGCTCTACGGACATGACGGCACGAAGCAACCGCACTAGGGTAGATGGCTCCTTCCAAAGACGGCTGGAAGGTCACCCAAGTCAAGCACCAGTCCTGTCGCCCAGTTGCGTGCAGTGGGAGGACGCGCTCCCCCCGAGGCAACACTGCACCAAGACACTACCACGCCAAGACTGCCACAAGCAGAGGTTAGGTGCGCTGCTTCCCGGCGAAGACAGAGATCCACGCCACTCGATGAGCCTACCAACCCGACATGGGGCGTACAGATGCTGCACGGACGCTCGGGAGAAGACTCCAAGGCGTAGGACACCCCCATCTTTTTCTTTCCAAAAAGCTCCAGTGTAACCTGGCCCCTCGGTCCATATAAGGGGGGCAAAAAGAGAGACAAGCATCGACGTCTCCACGCACACGGGGCGCTTAGAATCGACTCTCGGCCTCCGATTGTAACACCACCATCTAAAGCAATACAGATCCACCGCACGAACTGGAGTAGGGATTTTCAGCCAACCAGTATACATCTTGGACCCCCCTGAGTCTAACCATTCGAGGAGAGGGAGCGCGCGACCCCTAGACTAGAAAAAATCGTATTGCCGGTGCACGAAACACCGACAATACTTTTTACCTTCTTTATGAGTTATCAAAATTTACGTTGAGCTAGTACCAAGTAAGATAAAAGATATAATAAAAGTTGGTAAAAAAAAGTTTTATTTAGTAAATAAGTACCATCTATGCTGACGCTGAGGCATGTGAGATGCTATCTTTGCTCGTTTGGCCAGGGTACAGTAAGCTCGTGTGTGCACGTCCCACACAAATCAAGAACATATGTTATTGATTGCTTAGTTTCTTGACATTTAGAAGGCAATGCTCATGTTGTCGCGGCGGTTCAGCATCTCCGTTATGCCCTGAACCCACTTATGCTGGTCATACTTGTTCCCGCACTCGAATTCGATCACCCTTTCGACCGTCTTGATGCCGAAGTAGCCTCTCCTGTGGCTTCCGTCGTCAAGCTCCCTCCCCGCCCATGCCGGTATCTCAGAGCAGATATCGAGGACAACACCTGACATGAAACACACATGTCAATAATGTCGTAGTCTCGTACGCTTTCCCTGACGATAATGATACGTCTCGTATCAAGGCATGTAACAAACACACGTCAGAGCCCTACACTTTTTGGTTTTGATGAAGGTGCCGGCCATATGCACGCTCCTCATTTTGATGACGACCTGTAAATTCAGATTGTGTTTGGTTGATAACTTCACCGAACAACATTGATGGATTGATGATAGCTGCAAAGTGTAGTTCTTTGTTTGTCCGATGCTTCTGCTCATACCTGGAAGTTGGAGTTTATGTACACTGTGACGAGCTTCCAGTGGAGTATACCTGCAATGGATGCATGTCATTCAGATTGGAGTATATCAAATGTTCTGCGAATTGTATTACGCAGTTTACATGTCGATCATACGTACCTTGTCTCGTGCGCTTAAGAAGATCGCCGCCTCTGGAGACGAAGATCAATGGCGATATATCCCTCCCCGACTCTCTGCTGTCTCCAGGCAAAGCCGTGGCCTGGATCTCCTTGTGAAGCCTCGCCCTCAGCATCGCCGCCCCGCGCAAAGCTGCACCCATTCATCCATGCATGATTCATGGCTGCTTCGGTACTGTTTCTTTCTTGCTGTGTAGTTTTCAAGCCCAATTTCTTGGGTTAATTCCCTTTGGTTGTCATTTATCAGTGCAGGTGTATGTATACCTGTTGCTGCACCGGCGGTGAGCGCCATGACGTCGCCGCTCGTCTGCGCGTTCACGGCGGAGTGGATGGCGGCCAGGATCTGGTCGTGGCTCGCGCCGATCGCCTGCGCCATCTCGACGCAGTGCGACGCCACCAGCGCGGCGGCCGACGCGATGGCCGCCGCCGTCTTCGTGCCCGTGGCGCCGGTGCCGCACCCGTTCTTGGGGCGCTCCGGGGGCGACGAGGAGGAGAACACCGCGCCGGCGACCAGAGCGGCCACCGCAGCCGCGACACCGGCCACGGACGTCGCCGCGTAGGCCTGCGCGTTGCGGGACCGGGCCTCGGCGCGCTTCTTCTCCTTCTGCTCCTTGATCCACATGCTCATCGTCTTCCCACCTCTCCCCGCCGCAGCTCTGAGAAGCTTCACGTCCAGGTTGGCCCTGGGGGAGATGGGCGGGCTCATTGCCCCTCCTCCTGCCTCACCTGCCTGCGCCGCCGCCATTGACGCGTCAAGTGGTGGTGATGATCTCTGCTCCTTCCTAGCGCCCGCGACGGCGGCGTCGGGGATGTCGGAGGCACCCTTGCTGCTGAGAACCTTGAGGGCCTTGGAGATCTCCGCCGCCGACAGGCTCCATGACCTTGCGAGGAACTCCATCGTCTCCGTCGGGGTCTCCGGTGGCCGGACCGCCGTCGGAGGCCACATCTCGGCCAGGCCGCCTTCTTCCTCGATGCCCTCGAGCCTCTGGAGCTGCCCATTGCTGTGCTGCTGCTGCTGCTGCTGCTGAAGGCATTGCTCCATTGCCTGAGAGGAACCAAAGGTTAGCTCTGATTGAAAGAACACAAGCTCAGCTACATGTTTGAGCCTTGTTAGAACTTGAACAATGGCAAACAGACATAGAACAATGTCAGCAGTTGGTAGCCTTTGTGTCTGATGATTATAGCTTAGTTATTAGAATTAGGGAGTGAGTCTGATTCTAGGATGGAGCTTAGGATCAACTTACGATCTCTCCTTTGTCAGAAGTGATTCGAACTTCAGAGTTCAAACAAGTACACAGGGAGGATATTGTCAGGTTTGTCCTATATATGGAAGGTAGGAAAGGACAAGGTAGGCAGTGTTGTTAATTATTATGCTTAGGGCTCATGCTGTTAGTGGGTGTTAATTTTAAGTCTCATCAAGTGTCTTTTCTTTCATTCCCATGGCCTCTCCAAAAAGGAGCTCAAATTTTTCTTTTGCTAGTAATGGAGTAGTGACTAGTGAGAGTAATCTTTTGGTAGTGTGCTCTTCTGTGGAGCCCTAAGCCCTTCATGTCTGATGCCTTTGGTTTGAGAATTGAAGTCTTGTTTTCTTTTTCACTCACAGGAATAATCAAGCAATTTAGGGAGATGTGTGATCTATGGTCAGAAGAACAATGCCATTAATTGTGGGGTTTTGATAAGTTTCATCCGGATGTTTTCTTTAGCAATCATCATCTAAATTCTGGGCCATTGAATTTGCTTTCAGATTGATGCATCATTTCATACAAAGGTAATGCATGTCTGACAGAACCGAGCAGTTTTGCTAAGCCGTTTGGCAGTCTTGCGATACCTTTATTTGCATTGTGGCCACTGTCTTCGTTTGGATGCCTGTGTTTACCTTGGCTTAAACTGTTGTTATCTGAAGAAACTAGAAGGCAATTTGCTTTAATCCTTTGACATATCATTCTCCGTAAGTAGAAACATAATACTGAGGGAAAACATTGATTTATCCTGTCTTTGCAGGCCTCACCAAACATTTAACATGAGATACTATACTGCTAATATTATTGGGTGATGATGTTCCTACGTGCGCGTGATCTGAATCATTGGTAGCAACAAGGAGAATAAAGTACAGCGTCCATGATACCGAGAGCAAGTACAATAACAAAGCCACTACTTTATCTTTATCCATGTCATCTAGAGTAAGCAATAAAATTAATTTGTACAATAACTACCTCTAAAGATTGTCTCTAGAGAAACACTAAAACGTTTAATTTGGACATTCAAAACTAACTTCATCTTTGTGGTTATTGGCAAAACACTTACTTTAACACTAAGAGTTGCTCGCACCGGCTCCAACACCGGATTTTAGCCGGCGATAGTACATATTTTCCCGTGTGATGCATGCTACTAAATAAGAGCCGGTTCTCTTCTCTCTCCTCTTTTCTCACTCTTCCACACAGGACAAAGCTGATATGTACATGTTAAAAGTAAGCTAAGGTGATCTTATTATACTTGCTATGATGTACCCATTCGGGTCATCGACACGGTCTTTAAAATACAACTTTGAGCACTAATTTCTATTCTAGTATATTTATAAAATCCAATAAAATTATAATATTATGACAATACTTTTTGAGATAAATCTACAAATAATTTTCTTATATCCAATTTAAATATTTAAAAATGTATTGACGGTCAAAGTTTTGAAAGTTTGACTGCACCTATATCTAAAATGACAACTATTTATGATTGAGAGAGTAAATAAGTACTTGTATCTAGTAGAACTCAGAGAGAAATGTTTGGCACAACCCCTTTTTCTTTCAATTGAATGGGCAAATCCCAAGGAACTAACAATAAGTACTCCAATTAGTACTAAGCATTGTAATGGTTCATCAAACACGCAAGAGTTGGAGCTTACCTCTTGTCTGCTTTCCCTGGAAAATGATGGAAAGATATTCATGATTGGGTACTTAAGAAAACAACATTGATTCAACTCTTGTTTTTGTTGGTCAGAGAAAATGATTCCACTTGCAATCCGGGTTTCCCGCGGTACGCGCCAAGCATTTTGCTCCTGAATGGAGAGAACAGATTATGTTTTTTGTTTTGTTTTTTAAAAAATGAGTAGAACCCAGTGCCTGGGCCACAACGACTACTACTCGGAGGTGCTCGGCCTCCTTGCTAGATGAAACATGGTGAACTCTTGAATTGTTTTCTGAACAACGTTTAGCACCGTACAGTATTGATCATTGAAAGTGCGAGCATTACGTTCCTTCCAAATGTTCCAGAAAAGGAAAATGAGCAACCCATCCAAGTTCCTTTGAAGCTCTTTGGAGAAGATGTCATGCAGCCCTTGCCACCAGGTCGAAATGGACAAAGTAGGATCCCGGTTCTCAAGAGAGAGCCGAAGGGAACGTAACCTGTCAAAAATCACCTTTGTTAGGAACCAAGTGCCTCTAGGCTCCTCTTCCAAAGAGAAAGCTGCACAAAGTTTTAAGACATCGAAAAATTCGGGCTAATTGTGGCGATTAAAGACTTGATAAGCTATGATGCGATGCACTAGGGAATGCTCTCTGCTTTTCTTTTCATCATTCCTTGGTTTGGCCGTACATGACAGACTAATGGTTTTCGCCGAAGCTAAAGCACTCTTGGAACGGCAACAGCAACATGTAAATTGAGTACTCCACCTGCGGTTGTCCACCCCCCCTGTTTAATTATGCCACTATGTTTGCTTGCGATCAACTGATCATACCCAGTAAGTTAAAAATGGTTCAAGCGCGTCCTTTTCTTCTACTTCGCCGTGATCAACAAACTGTGATGTTGAGTGGCCTATTTAGTGCTTTCTGACATCAAGCGGCATAAGACAAAACATGCTTTGCATTTGGTCTCCCGTCGGAATACTGCTGCTCGTAGCCTTGTGCTGAATTATGTAGCACTGCAAAAGGTTTGTGCTCCCTTTTCTACGCTTCCTCTTCTCTTTACATGGCAAAACTAATAATAAATGAGTATGGAATTCATAAAGCAAACCTGGTATTGTTGCCGTTCTGCCCGCGTAACGAAAGATAAAAAGTGTACGATAGTGATAAGACGCTTTCTCAGTAGTGGAAGGAGCTGTTCGCTCGACAAAACCCTATATTTTGGGGGGCTCCAACTCCAAAGCGGAGCAAAGCTTTGCCTCTTGCCTATTCTGAATTCAGGAAAGGATAAGAAGCACAGACGCACGCGATTATCCAGAGGAGCATATATACGAGAGACGAAAGGAAATGCGTACAAAAGAACGGGATACACACACACACGCACAGTACGACTGTCCAATCATTTAGCATGGTGTTTGGAAATGTTCCGGGTGGCGAGTGACACACAGCGCAAGCAGCATTGAGGAACAAACTACGCTGTCGATACAGCGCATCAGAAGCTAAAATCGCAGATGCATTTTACAGACTCTTGTCAGGTACTCTATTCCTCCCGTGCATGTCCTCTCTGGTATGGTCAGAAACTCCACGGCATCGACGCGTCAGGTTGCAGTCCAAGAAAGCAAAGGGCTGGAGGCACCGAGGCAACAAGCTTCAGTTCGTCGTAGCCAGTGAAAGGTGACCCACAAAAGTCACGAACGTAGCACATGTCACGTAAAAACACGATATTCGCACAATGCGTGCAACAAGGCAGTACTGGTATGGGATGCACATCATATAAAGCATAAGTTACCGGGCAAAGAATATAATTTATATTGCCTAGCACTACAGCCCTATAGGCTGGTTTCTCTCCATATCAGAAGTCAGAACCTGTGGTTAATGAATTGATACAGCACTAGAACTAACAAAACCTGGTAACATTTGACGAAAATGCCAGAATCGGCTGTAGAAAAAGTTACAGACCATGCACCAAATGCTGTAGAAAAAGGTCATCAAAGCTCCTGAGTTACATCAGAATCTAGGTGCAAGTTGCAAAAACAAAAAGAACGAAAACAGAGGAACAAAATTCTCCAATGATCGAAGCAATCTAAACCACCTTGCTTGTTCACGGTCTCGGATGTACTGATAGAACTCTTCGTCAGCAAACTGCATATGAGATTTGGTTAATTTTAATTAAACTTTCTTCAATTGACTCAAGCCAGCCATAGGTCCGGATTAGACAGCACCCACTTTATAGTGATTCTGGTATTCGAGTATTGTTGAGGAAACTTCTTTGTACATTATGTTCTCAAATAAGGAGTGGAGTGATTATAGACAAGTTCTTAAAATCGCATATTGATCTGAAAGTTTGGCAGACAGATCAAAGCAAAACAAACCAAAAATAATAATCTGCTAATGGTGGAACCATAGGTAATAGGTTACATAACTTGCTACATACAATAAATTATTATTTACTATAGGAAGGGTGATTAATTCAAAGAAAACATTAAAAAAAAACACCTGGAAACTCCCTAACTTTTCAACAACCAAATATGCAAAGTTATTTTCTGATAAAACGGATTTCATGAAATAGACATAATAGTACAAGCAGTAGATACTAAGAGACTGTACCAGAAATCTCCCTTTGGTTTTGCTGATACTTGAACTGTTCTCCAATATCCTGATGCCATCAGTAGAAATTCTATTGCTTTCTGAGTCTTGGCAGCACCATACACTGATAAATATTAAAGATATCTATGAGCAACACAAAATGTCATTCCTATAGTAAATATATGAAGTAAAAACTCCCCCAATCATAAATCACCTACTGAAAATTTCCTGGAAAGCTCCATACAGACACAATCAACTTAAGATTAGCATACTGTGCTCCTGTTCAGTTCTTGAGCATCTTCAGTACCTAATGCTGAAAATATTTCAGATCACAATGCGAACTTTGAGAAATAATCATACTGCAACATGTATATTGGATAGATGGCATACAATGAATGAGCCCAGCATCATTATTGCAATATGTCCATGCCATATATCCATTAACATATAAAGAATTTTACATGTCATTCAGCACTGTGAGAACAAAATGTTTAAATAGCAGTCTAACAAACTGCTGGAGCATTCATCACAACAGCGAGCAAACCTTGCATAATTAGCAGGTAGCATCATCATCAAACGCATCTGTAGCCACCTTACTAACATACATTAGGCATCATGATGTTTAAATTGACTTTGTGATACTTGACTCTGAACCACTTGAAAAGAACGGGGTCTCTTCTAAGCATTTCCTCTTTGATCCACAAGATACGTTACCTATATGGGAACAGAAATTCATTAAGGATGCCACAATAACAACCTATATAGGAACAGAAATTCGTTAAGGATGCCACAGTAACAACAAGAGTTTAGTGCTATCGTTAGAAGTTTACCTGTTACTTTGCTGGGGCATTGTGCGGGAATGTCGGAAGCCGACCGCTAGATGAGCCAGTATTGCTGACAAAACTCTGATTTTGAAGAAAAGCATCAAATTGCGCTATTTGTCTTGAACTACCATCATTTCTCCATTGGGCACCAGGTAGAGCAACAGATGATGTCAGATGTGCTTTTCCAGCAGCCATGTGCTGTCTCTGAAATGATTGACCATCTTATGAATAAAAAGATAAATACTCAAACAACAAAAACAATAGGTGGATAGTAAATACAAAAATATATACTCCCTCCGTTCAGAAATATATGATGTTTTAGAAAGAGTGCAGCCAAACATCTCTGATTTTGATTACTAATATATCAAAAACTATTTAGACTAGTCATGTGAAAATGGTATCATTACAAGTAATGGTCAAAATTGCATGCTCGAGACCGTGTCGATGTTCAAAACAACATATATTCTTGAACAGAGGGAGTAGATCTTTTGTACAAAACAAAGGGTGTTGCACAGAATGCAGAATCATATCTTCCTCAAAGTCAATTCTCACAAAACAGTAACTGTGAAATTTGAAGGAAGTCAAACCACAAATAAATAAAATAAATCCCAAAGGGCAATCTAACGTTGCTAGTTCAACACACACAAAACTTGAACAGGGAACTTCCACAAGGGAGATGGATTGACTTTCAAAAAAAATAGTCCAAACTTGGTGTGCCCATTTGCAACTAGAGAATAGCACAGAGAAACTACAAGAGAAATAACAGAGTACCTTATGAGAAACAAGTATCAGGCATTATTTTTTTCTAATCAATGGCATAGCCTGTAACAGCAGCGAGACTAGTCACATGTACTAGCACTGATAGGTTTTATGTGGTGCTGACCTTGCTGCCCACATGGTGAAATTAACTAGATTTCCTAATTTCACTGCCTTTACCTTAGAAAATGAAATGCTTATTATGCACTGGTAAGAGGCTACTGAATTACAGCATATTCCAGTAAAATAAACCTTGATCAGAACAAATTTCTGCCTTGGATTTCTGTGAGAATACCATTAAGTTTTACACAATTACCTAGCACTTGGAACATATGTAGACTAAAGTTGAAGAATAGCTTATTGTTCTGAGGATTGATGTGAACCAAACAAAGGTAAACTCAGATTGGTGACATTGGTCATATTACATTGGGATTATACCAAGTTTGCAAGGTAACAGAAAGGATACCAAACATTTAACAAACTCACTGGTTCAATCCCAGGCTTTACCCATGGGAAACAAAACCCAAAACCATTCAAGGCACAATTTTATCAGAGGCTATATCCTTAAATAGTTATCAGTTTGTGTCTTTTTTTTTTTGAATGGGTATCAGTTTGTCTCAAATTGTATCTCAGTCACACTTCTGCTAATTTTCTTCCTCAGGCATGCAGCGCGCTGTATAAATCCATTATACAGAACAGAAGATAATAATCACATAATACACAATAAAACATCATCATCATTCTTGCAGTAACGGTAAAGCTACAATAGTGTTCCAACATTCAGAAAACATTTATGACTAGCATTTTTTTATACAAATTCCACATTTCAACAATGATTTTTAAAAAATAAAAGTAATTAAAAAATAGTGGTAAACAATGGATCTTGTGTGAGTGAATAAATATTCAATGTTATCATTTCAAATGAAAAAGGCAAGTAATAATAACAAAATTGATCTGGTAGGGCTTACATGATTCTCAGTATGATGCATGTCAGGGTAGGGATCTCTCTCGGTTGCCTGTTTCACCTGCAACTGTGCAGGTGGCCCGGCAATATGGTTTGGCCCCATATGCTCCTGGGCTCCATTCTGATGGAAAGCACTATTTACACCTGTTAATCATAACGCCGGCAAAGAAGTATCAATTTTGTGCTCAATTCAAACATGCTGTCATAGACTTTATAGTCCGATCTACTTCAACTGCAAACAGCATAATGTAAGCGCAGACAGATGCAAACATTGGGTCTTAATACTTAGGAAAAATGCCACATTACAGTGCACAAAACCATGCCATATCCAATCATTGCAATTCATTTTCAAATTTCAACTATAGCATCAACTATTTAATTTCTCAATCCTATAAACATACTGAAAAAATAACATGGCTAGAAAATTCTATAAAAGATAAATAGTTGATCTCATTGATGGTACTCTCACATGAACTCGGAGGTTATCAAAAAATGCAAAAGGCTCTGTTACCTGCTCGTTTGTCAAGATCTGCTGGGATTGCTCGAGTAGTAGCTGCTCCAGGACCATGCTACAAATAGTCAAATATAAGTGGATTTGTTAAGTAGCCATTAAAGTTGTACCATGCCTAAATAGAGTATGAATTTAAGAATTGTTCTGAACCACTGACAGTTTCTGCAGAATGCTTCATTGAAATGAAATATGCATATACTAAATACATTTGTGTGAACGAAATAAAGTGCCATTTGAACATGAAATTGGAATTTTCAGTAAATGTATTAAATAAAAGAAACAAATGTATGAGTGCCTGCAAAAAGTTAAAAATTGCTGCTGTATCCTCAATTCTTCATGAAAAGTGAAATAAATATATATCCCAAAATCAGTCCTGTTCTTTAGTAATCATCAGAACATATATGGTGTACATAACCAAAGCAAAGAGAGAACTGGGGGGAGGGGAATTCCTGAGGAGGATCATCTGGCATATAAGCCTACTTTTAGCTATATGGTTTAGCACATAATATATCCAATATCCAATTGCAGAAGTTATCGACCACGGACCACCTAATTGATAGTGAAGTAATGGAACACCTGTAGATTGTAGAACTTAACAACACAAGGACACGTTCAATGTTGGAAAACTTGCAATGTTAATAGAGAACATTATGTAAAACCTTTAAAAGTTGCAGATGTCTAGCAAAAGTTACAAAACCTTACGTATTTCTCCCACTTAATGCTACAAATTTTTCGACAACAGGAAACTTCCCAGCCTTTATTGAAAGCTAATTAATAGTTTGTAGGCACAAACTGTTAGTTATGCTACAATTTGTCCCTAATGGACTAATCTGGTAATCTGTTAGCTTGCCATTTATTTTGACGGTTTTACAATACAGCACTTTATGTGAAAAACTTAGTAGTCATATGATGTACACATGATTGATAATGTGGTAAAGCTGGCCTATATCAACACAGAGAGCTAATCTCTATAATGTGAAGTGATATGCAGGTGCCATGTTAGTGCCCCAGATACACCACACGTTGATGGCATCACAAATTAGTCAAAATTATCCTCAAAATTAATGGATGATAGATTTGAGGTAAATTACAACGTAATGTTAAAAGTGCTTGTGATAAATTGAAACTTCTTAAATGTAGGTAATTATAACCCGTGATAAGTACCTGGGGCTTCTGGCCTTGTTTATTTTTCAAAACAGTCCAGTCAAAGACATAATCAAACTCATAACCTGTTAAAATATAAGCAAAATATTGGATAATAATATGGAAAGTACGAACTCAGATAGAATATGATGAAATAGAAGAACGTTTAACAGTCATTCGTAGTAGATAGTACTACTTAATCAGGGAATACCTTGGCGGGTAAACAAGTCGCGAAAAAGGCGTTTCATGAATGCATAATCGGGCCGCTGATCAAATGTCAACGAATGGCAGTAGTGGAAGTAAGATGCAAATTCCACCGGACATGATTTGCATAACACCTAGTAAAAGTATTTTTGGTCAGCAACAAATACAAGAGTACTTGTTCTTTCAGAAGCTTGGTTTATTATATTTGTGAGAGATAAACCTCAATCGGCGTTGAAAGCTTTTTCTCACATATCTTGTCATACTTCTGCTTCTTTGTTGCAGCTTTTAGTCCCTGCCACGGGAGACTTCACGCAGCAATACATACCAAAATAATTAGAATGAAGCAAAGTAAAACAGATAATGATACTTCAACATTACGAAAACTTTCACATTACACCTAAACTAATCTGAGATGGATATCAAACACTGTTACTTGGAAGCATGTCAGGGGCAAGCCAGAGATTGCTAACACTTTGGAGGTGGAACTTGAGAGAATTATTGTTGATTTTCGTAAACCGATTGCACAAATATTCTGCAGGCGTTGATATCACATATATAGTTGCCACATGCTAATGATAGAACTTACAGATAGAAGTGGGAAGTCTAATTTGTGATTAGGTTCCATACGTAATGTTTGTTCTAGGGAAATCTTAGTAAAGATGTGGCACTGATTGTTCTTGTTGGCGAAACTTACAGTTACAGCTTTACAAGATCCTGTGCTATAAAGCTTGTTTTAAGCTTACCAATTTCAGTTCATCATTACAGCTAGAATATCTAAAAAATGTGAAGAAAATCCTAGTTGGAACTAGACTAAAGATGCATTTGGGATTGTTAGTTTTTTTAAAAGTCAGCTCTTGAGACAGCATTAGAAATTATGTCTATTTAACAACCAAGTATCTGAAAAAAAAAAAAGTTGACTTGCAGTATTATTTCACCAGTGATTTTTAAGCACAATGCAATCCTAGATGTGGCTAGCACACTTCGCCACAAGCAGCATTGTAGTATACTAGTATGCTCTACCAAACAGCAGAAATATAAGCCTACCTCCCTCGGAGAAAATATAGAAGAACATAACCAAGAGATTCCAAATCATCCCGTCGACTTTGTTCTGCCAGTAAATCCAACAACATGCCAAAATCAAATCCAAGTGATGATTTGACAGGTAATCAACAGGTCATAACTTACCAATTCCAAGGTGAGTGTTGCAACTTGCATATCGTGCAGTGCCAGTTAAGTTCTTATTTTCTCTACAGCAAAGCAGCAGCTAAATGTTAAATGTCTGAATCAAGGTTCATGAACAGGCAAATTCACAAAAATAAAGAAAAAGATACTTACTGCAAGAAAGGAAAAATAAGCATTATTGATAAGTGGAACAGGACAAAGTTGAGAAGCCACATAATTGGATCACAGAAAAAAATATAAACAGAAAATTCTGGCATTATATAATTTATCTTTTCTTTTTAAGATAGAGGCCATCATGACATATGATATAAAGTCATATTTAAAAGTGCAGATATCATGATAGCAGAGGCCATTGACGGGACTTAGAAGACTTAATAAGTAAAATATTGTGCTGAATATTCCCAAAAATAATGAAGAACAAAGTAGGAGTGTTACATGACACGTGATTCATAAAATAAGTGAACCACCGATTGTAATTATAGCTATAGGTCATAAGGTGGAGGGCTACATGACACGTTACAGGTAAAGCCCAAGTCAGAGCACTACCACTGCCAGTTATAAATTTTCATGAAGCCAAAAGGCAAACTAGGAAGTGGAAGAACTAACAATAGATGAAAAACAAGCAGTGTTTCTATGCTTTTCCTCCTAATACAAGTTGCACAAATCTTGAAACAAGCGAAAAGGTAAGTAATCACCATCTACCCTTCATTCATGCTTTAATATTTGTACAACTTTAAAAAAGAAAAGTATAGAAGCACCTCTCATGACAAAGTATATGGTCAGCTAACTGCCTAAATCATTTTCGGGAAAGAAAAAAATTATATTTTAGAGGGGAATATAGATGGAATTTAACACTTGAACAAAACTAAACTTATTGCATCATCTTTTACAACAAAAAACAAAACTGTCTTAGGAGTTAGCAATATATATGTACCTGTAAGGAATATGGCGATTTGTAGTAGAATCCCGGTATCTTTTTGCAAGCCCAAAATCAATTATGTATACCTAATAATCACACGCACAGACATCATTCACTAGATTCTTCGGTACATTAACATCTTTAATTAGTGTGCAGCTTCATTGTATCACACAAAGTACCTGATTTGCTTTCCGACCAAGACCCATCAGAAAATTGTCAGGCTTTATGTCCCTATGCAAGCATCCTTTTGAATGCATAAACTCCACCCTTGTAATCTGTCAGAATTATTTATATAAAAGTAGTTTTACTGAATAATCAATGGTACTCAATGCATGCATGCAAAAACAAGAAAAACACATAAACACATATTTGAATTGGGACAAGGACAAATGCAGGCAGAAAGTTATGCAACTATATTGTACATGCAGCCGTTAACTACACCATACAAGCAAGCTCTAGCACACCAAGATTAATTGCAGATTATATGAAATTATGCATCTAGAAGCAACAAATACGAGGGAATATGTGAAACTAGTAAACAATCAAATTAATCAGCAAAGAAATAAGAGCAAGGGATTTAAATTCTATCTGCAGATTATAGATCGATACAACACTTTAAAAGCAAGATAAATATAAACAAATAAATATGTGAGATTGATAAGCAATAAAAGAAAGAGAAACTGTACGAAGGCAAAATACTAGCAAAATTGATCTGCTTTTTCAACCACACCCCTTCCCCAAATCAGAATTAGCAGCCAAAAGACTTTAGTTGTTATGTGCAGCAGTACAGGGGTTCTGTTATGCTGTACTGCTCAGCATTTAGGAAAGTTTTATCGATCTTTTCAATCATATTATGATTAGCAAAAAAAATCAACAATTCTTTTTTTGTGAAATGAGCAAGACAATAGGGGAGCTCTCAGACAAATCCTTTAAATAATCCTCAGGAATAAACTTTCAATGTTCGGTTACTATCCTAAATGGAAATTTTTGCACAAGCAAAGGTTCACACTTCACAAGGAGTTAAACTTCCTAACAAATGTTGACATTTTCCCAAAGGTTTGCATATTATGCATAAGGTAATGAAATAACCCAAAGTAGGCAATGACCAGTTATTAATTACCATCTGGTCTGCCAACATTAGGACAGCCTTCAGTGTGAACTTCCTGCCACAATAGACAAACAAATCCTCTAAGCTCGGCCCCAGCAAATCGATGACAAGAACATTTTCCTCTTCATCTACGCCGCACCACTTAACGTTGGCAATGCCACCTGGATGCCAGAATTGCTCCCGTAAACTCAAGATATTATCTAAATAAGCGCACTATGTCAATGCGGAATTGGAGACATGGCATACTTCCTCCTTGGAGGGCGTTGTAGAGCTTTGCCTCGTAAAACAGCTGGGGATGCTTCGTCTTGCTACTCTCCTGACATAGGTAGCCAAAATAAGCTTCTCTAGACAGTGTATATGACTATATAAGCCATGAAAGAAGTAAGGGAAAAAACAGGACAACAGCAGAGCTTTTTACTCATAAAACAAATTGAAATCAAGCGATGCTAAATTTCGGCTCTTGCCACAATGCTCATCATCACAACTTTTGCTTACAGGGCAACAATTCGGTTAGGCCAAGCATAATCATGACCAACCACCACGGCACCACCCGTGTCCATCATCACATAAGAAAACTAGTACTAGCCAAGTAGCCGTACAATTAATCTGATGTAAATCCCCGACCTTTGTAATCGCATCATTGCCAGCATTTTAATCTGATTTTCATCAACCTAAATCATCGCAGAGCAGCAATCCAACACAAAAACTCAGCACAGCAATCAAATCATCCGCACGCACGGAAGCCAGCAACCTATCCCCCCTCTTAATTCCACCACACGCATGCCATCCCACGTGGTAGACAGCAACCAAAACAAACACAACAAACATGGCAGGGCAGAAGAGATAGGACTCACAATCTTCACCGCGACGATCTCGTAGGTGTCCACGTGCGTCGCTGCAATAACAGCAGCAGCATCATGATCAGACGATACAGAAGAAAACCTCCACCCTCACCCCACCACCAATCGCCCATCGGCCGCAACCCTAGCCAAATCGATCGAGGACCGAGCGATCGCTCACCGAGGTAGATCTCCCCGAAGGAGCCGCAGCCGATCTTCCGGCCGAGCTTGAACTTGCCGCCGACGATGCGGTCCATGCGGGCCAATCCTCCGCGCCGCGCCGCGTGCGACGAGTCCCCGGGGAGCTCTAGGCCTGGGGGTTGGGTTACAGAGGAGGAGGCGCCGTGGGTGGGCGTTCCGATTGCTTGGCGCCGACGTCGCTGCTGCGGGTGGAGAAGGAGAGGCGACGCAGTGGGGTTCGCGCTGCGTCGCTCGCTTTATCCTGTCGCGGGTTGTGCGAGTTGAGCTGAGTGGGGACTGGGGAGGGGAGGGAGCGGACAAGTGGAGTTAGGTGATGGCGGTGGTTTGCGGGTCTCTTTTATTCGAAGGCAGTACAGTAAGATCGTCTTAATCTATTACTAGTTATATGCCCGTGCGTTGCTACGAAAAACAAAATTGATAACGAAAAATAAAAATAAAAAAATAAAAAAAATACTATTTCATAAGATCAAACATCTATCTTTAACGCTTCGTTTCTTGCAAAAGCTGGCTAATTAAAGCAACGCTTCGTTTCTTGCGTAGGGCAATTAAGCAGGGCAATTAAGTAGGGCAATTAAACAGGGCAATTAATGTGACGTGGGAAGAAACTCTCACTTTATATAGTAGAGATTATATTAAAAAGAAAGAAGAAGAAAAATCGATTTTAATTTAGCAGTTAGCGTTGTACGAGAAACAATAGGCTATCATAGGCTAAAAACTAGAACAAATATGCTTACTTTAAGTGATATAGATGAAAGATAGTTAGGGTTTATATGTACACACAAGAGATTGAAACATAAGATTTACGTGAAAAATTCTTGTAGAAAAAAAATACGGGAGATAATTTACTATTCTATTTAAGGATTACATGTACAGGAGGTTAGCTTATATGGCTAAATAGTTCTAGTTATAGTAGACTTAAACTAACAATATATTTGGATAGAATCAAAAGATATGGTAGTTGAGATATATAAGTTATCTCTAACAAATTCCTCTTTAACTCAAAATCTATGATGAAATTGTCTCTGAAAAACCCCAAAGGGTAATTAAGCACTGAAAGTCCAAAGGATAGTGCGAATATGAAAGACTGAAACAGTCAATCTAAACACTTCTTGCGAAACAAAATTGAGTAAACCACCAGTAGGTCGTAAAAGACTGGAGCAGTCAATCTAAATATATAGCTATAAACAAAACAAATGAAAAAAATATGGGTCTTCAACAATTCATAACCCTAGAAAATGTTTGGGTCTGTGTAACTGACCTTCTGAATAAATACTTGAAACATCAAACGACATAAACCAAGACATTATCTGTGGCGTTTGATAAATAACGAATAACTCATCTCATGGAATTAACATGCTCCATCTAGAACAATAAATTCGGTAAAAAAAATGCTCATTGAAAGAGCAATTTGACACGTGTAGTCATCACGTACGATAAACTACCTACTAAAATTCTATGACATAGTTGAAACTACTCCTACAAAACTGTTAAGATAAAAAGAAATATCATACTGTCAATCAGCGGCGAAGTCAGGCCTCGGGCCACTCAAGCCTGGGCCTGAGGTCTGGCCCAAAATACTTATGAAAATTTATAAAAAAATCATGTAAATTCACAAATAGACCCAATGACCCATGGGCCAGCCTAAGGCTTGGGCATGGGCTAGCTCCGCCCCTGCTGTCAATAGAGTAAATTGTAGTAGACCCTTGTCTCTCGACATTTTTTTTTTGAGAATAACTAGGGAACGGTATACCGTTGCAACGGTATAGCCGTGAAACTTATGAAACTTATCAGTTTTAGTGCTGGTTTCATGAGTTTTAGTGTTTAGTTTCATCAGTTTCATGTTTTATCAGTTTTTAGTGCTAAGTTTCATGAGTTTCAGTGCAAAAAATCATAAGTTTCATGAGTTTCAGATGTGTACCGTTGCAACGGTATACCGTTTTTTAGTTTTTCTGTTTTTTTTTTTTTTTCCTTTGCGGGCTAGCGGCCAACTGATGATCTTTCGCGCCGTGTCGGTGTGTGCGGCGCGGCGTGCCATGTCACCGCTCACCAGTAGTACTGGTCCTGAGTGGCCTCTACATACGAGGCCTACTGGACTTCCGGCCTTAGTCTGGATGGCTTGTATGGGAAACAGAGATGGGCCTGGCCGAAATGAGCGCTTGTGGATGAGAGGTCCAATTCAAACCTTAATTTCCTCCCGAAAAAAAAATCAAACAATAGTATTCTTTATGACTCATTTTACAAGGAAAAAATCTATAAATTCCCTGACTTTGTGAGATGCATATCGATATTCAGGTTACTGTTTATTTTTTTTAAAAAAAAAAACAGATCACGAAGAAGACGCACGAAATTATAAAATTCTCACTAAATTTGGTGGACATCCGTAACTCCACCGCCTCACAAGAGTTAATCCCCGTTACTGTTGTGTTAGGAGTCGAGTAGTACTGATTTTCGATTTCCTCGCGTGTTCTTACGAAAATGAAAGAAAACTTAGGCACAAAAATACGCATAGAAAATTGTCCCCATGCGATCAACGCTTAGACTCGAGTGGTTGGTGCGATCACTGCTCGACCAGTCCGTCCGCGTTTGAGCGCCGTGCGAACACATGTGTGCGTGAGGAGCGAATACTGCGCATGTGTCATGTGTGCATTGACACATGCGCATGCGTGCGTGTATGAGGGGGT
Source organism: Rhipidocladum racemiflorum (assembly GCA_036346355.1). Taxonomy (NCBI): domain Eukaryota; kingdom Viridiplantae; phylum Streptophyta; class Magnoliopsida; order Poales; family Poaceae; genus Rhipidocladum; species Rhipidocladum racemiflorum. The sequence continues at coordinate 10,884,903 of CM070570.1, read as the reverse complement.
GTGTGCGCACGCGCGTATGTAGCTCGTCTATTGTTCTTCTTTCTATAATGAATGCCAATGCTCTGACCAATCTTCAAAAAATAAAATATTGTCCCCATGGGCTACAGCACGCTAGCTCCCTTTGAACATAAGCTAAGCGCCCAACAAGTACAAGCTGGTGACTCTTTAATTAAGATGCTAAACAAGATTTACAGCATCGTCCGTACGTTACCATCTCCCAGATCCAGAACGCACATAAGCCATTCTGTCAGCAAGCAGCAGCTAGCATAATACTCTTGCATGATGCTTTGCCTATGCACACATGTTTAATTAATTAGTACATTCTGTACTTGAGTTAAACCCCAAGCCGATCGAACCCGGAAGCAAAAATGCTTGTAGCTATTCTACAATCTCAGCTCCAAGTCCAGCTCTTCCGAGCTACCCGCGCTACTGCGGCCGCTGGACTCGTGGCTCGAGCTCATCCAGTAGTACTGTCCCAGCCTCTGGCCCGACGAGTCCTTCACGACGTCATGGACGAACGCCGGCGGCCGGCTGGAGCTGTACGGGAGCAGGCCCTCGCGGTACTGCACGTCGACGATGCTGCGGTCCGTCGCCTCAAAGCAATCCTGCACATAATCATATACGCGCAAATCAAGTTTAGCTGGATAGGAGCGTCGCTGCATGCGTGAATCACGCAGCAATCAATGTTTCGACGTTACTGTACTTACCGTTAGATAGGGCTGGAAAGACGCGACGCCGCCGGCCATCGGCATTGGGGCGGCGAAAGGCACCTGCTGCGGCGGCGGCGCGTGCAGGCCGGAGCGGTAGGCGGCTATCATCTGGTTGTGGAGCCGGATCTTCTCCAGCTGCGCCACGCCGAGCCCGCGCTGCGGCTGCTTCGCCGCCTTCTGCTCCGCCGCGCCGGCCGCCTTCTTGCCCCTTCGCGCCGTCGCCGCCCCGCCGCTTTCCAGGCACATCTCGCCGGCGTGGCTGCTGCCCATATACCGCTTGTATATATATATTTATACAACCGATCGATAGCGATGTAACAACAGCGACGGCAATATATAGAGATTCGACGGAGCGCCAGCTGTATGCTGCATGGGATCCTATGAAAGATTCAGGCCGATCTGCCACAGCGTTTTTCTATGAAAATCTCCGCGGTTCCAAGAACGATCCCTCTCTTCCCTGGGCAATAAAATACCACTGGTGAGCTTGGTTTATCTTCTTAATCTACAGATTAATTATCATGATCAGCGCCCGATCCGCGGGCTACAGCACGGTCGACGCGGTTTATTTGGACCCACACGTCAATGACCCGACGATCTCGCGGAAGATTCTGGCTCGTGAAGAGCAAGCTCCCGGAACCAGTATATGATATGCGCGCTTGCTCGTCCACGCGTTCGGTGTGGCGCGTTTTTAAGGAGCCCCACGCGTGCCGCGAGATGCGTGCGATCGCTGGCCTGTGCAGCTCTGCATCACACCCGCTGTCACAGCTGTGCAAATTGCGATTTGGATATCGATATTCCCATCATGCATGCAACGTGGATTGCTAATCATGGGTGGATCAATTAACAATTGCCAACTCGTGCAGTTGACGTAATTAACAGCAGCAGTGATATTGCTAAACAAAACGGTGAGCGGCTGAAAAAAATCGTGTCGAGATCCTTATGGCATTTTATGGTAAGGGGCTTTAAGATACGCGTTGGGTTTGACCGGGAGATATTTTTTGCAGCGCTCGGAAGCAACTGATCCATCCATCGGGTGGCGCCTCAGTTTTAGGTTTGTGTTCGACCGATACGGACGTGCCATTTGCATCGGTTTTCACGCTACTAATTACGTGCAAGCGTGTGTCTGGGCTGTGGGGAGGGTACGTTAGGCTCACTTCGCTTCGGTTTCTGGATCATGAATTCTGGATGATGGAAGAAGCTATTTTTTATTATAGAATAATCAGGTCAAACCAGCTACAACTTTTAGGTTTCGGATTGAACTGGGGAGAATCAGCAAGAGTCAGTGAGAATCAGGGTTCAGTCAGATTCTGATTCTATATAGAAATCAGCATTTGATTATCAAAGAAGCTGTTCAGAATTCTCCCGTTTGATAAATAATCTATTTTTAAAAGACAAAAACTATTTAGAAGTTTAAACGAATGGGGCCTTTAAGCCTAATTGGGGGGGGGGGGGGGCGATTGTTATTTCGTCGCCGCGGTAGATAACGCAGATCTCAGCTGATTTGCTTCGATTTTTTTTAAAGGCGTGATGGATTTGGTTGTTGGTAATTACGTACGTACACTTGGCGCTTGAATAATTAATAATGTGATCTTTCTAGGGCGCGGGCGATGCGATGTGCGCGCACGTTAACCGCCGCGTTAGTTTACAGATTTGCTTGAGCTCAGAATGTTCACAGGTTTAATTTGGGCGTTGATCGTGGAAGATATGGTACATCTAACTCAAGAGATCGGTCACAGGGATGCCATAACGCATGGGTATTGTGACGGACCGTTCTTTTTAGGGAGGCCGTTTAATTACCACTACGGCTACCCAGGAAGATTAATCGCAGGGAACCAAATGTACATTACCAGGTTAACATCCAAAAGCAACAGTTTTAAGTAAAATAAGGTCTAACGACCAGAGTTTACAGTAGCACGGCAAGCACAAATCATATTCTTTACATCACAAAAGAACTTCCACAGGCAGTTTGAGCGAAGATCGAGACTAAACCACACGGTGTCGCTATCTATGACTTCTTGGAATTCTCCAGCATCTTGATACTCTAAAATGGGTTAATTAAACAAGAATGAGTACTACAACGTACTCAACAAGCCACACAGTGTAACCTAATTACCACATGCGAAGGATAACAAGAGATAGCTGTATGTCTCATTTGGTGTATGCAAGTTTTCATAATATTTGACTTTTTATTTAAAACACAATCCATAATAATAAGTTTAAGGGAGGTTTTCCAAAGTTATATACTTCCACACTTGTTAATCAAAACTACTTGAGCTCAGGTTCGGGAGTCACCCCATTTTAACTCAGCTTCATTTACCGGAAGCACGGCGTATTCGAATACCATTTAATTTACTCTGCAGAGGTGTTCAGCTTTACCCACAAGATTCCACGATCGTTAATGCCACGCGATTAACATGCAACTTTTGTGCATGCGGCCGGATCGAGGTTATCATAACTTTTCGTTGGATCTTTCCCCTTTAGCCCCTATCCGGTAGAGTTTCGGTCCACATTAACCCGGGGTCCCCACTGGCCAGAGTGGAGTTCGCGATCCCGCCTACTATGGACACCTACCGTTGTGAACCCGAAATGCCACACTTTCCTTGTGTACATTTCCGTTCCACCCCCATAATCGCGGACCATCTCCCACACCGGGAAGGTAACCCTGCTCCTATAGGTATTCCGGGGAAAGTACAATGTACCGAGCTACGTTGAATCGAGCCAATGTAGTTGACCAGCCCAACCTGTGGTTGAACGAGTTCTTAAGTTATTTACTTTGCCCAAGGTTGTAAGTCCTTATCTTGTCACCGACCAAACCATTACATTCCACAGTCCCTGGTATCCAATGTACCACCATCCGTTCATACATTGGTATTAGTCCTCGGCCGGGGATCAGACTAACACCCACGCGGTGGTTAGCCCAATACTGTCCCCCAGACCGTAACGTTTTCATAAACATTCCAAACCAACGTGCCATCAACATTTCATGTTTTCTTTAAAATGGACTACATAACTATAATAGAAATATCTAGCCAAATACTGACAATAGTGATTTTCTAGGGTTACAAAGGATTATTGGGGTTCAATATTTTTCAAGGAAGTTCCATGAGCCTTTTTGGCATTATCTAGCTATCATGTCATTCGAACATACCAGATTTGTGATATTTCAATCATATAGTTTGGAAATAATGCGGTAGAAAATAACTGCTAATTATTCTAGGCAATAATGGGTTCAAAATGATCAATGGAGTATGGCTTGCCTTGCGAGGCGGAGGGGTTTCCTAGTTCGGAGTCGGTGTGGTCGTACTCTGCTTCACGTGGGGCTGGCTCCTGCTCCAGGTACTGCTCCTGCTCCTGTGTCTGCTCCTGAAGCTGGTACTGCTCGGACGTCGGTTCTAGCGTAAACATCCATCATAAGATAAACAATAATAATACAAAAAGAAAGAAGAGAAAAGAAAAGAGAAAACTGAGAGAGAAAATAAGCCGGAAATGGGTTGGAGGGCTTTTTCGGAATTTTGGGGACTTGGTTTGGCGAAACAGAGACCATTTTCGGACTCAGTGGCTCGAAAGGGTTCGGAATATGTAATTTGGGCTATGTTTGGATTTTCTGGGATTTTTGGGTATTTTTGGAGTATTTAAATGAATTAAAATGATTTTTGGAAAATGAAAACCGAAAAGAAGTAAAGAGGGGCACTGTTTCTTGGTCCTGATGATCGGCTCTCGCCCGAGGCTTAGCGCTAAAGCCACTGGGCGGCCGTTCTGCGGCCAGGCCGTCTTGACAGGCGACCGGCCTTGAGAGGAGGAGCGAGGTGGCGCGTGGGGCCGGGGCGCGGAGGTGGCAAGTGGGGCTCGGCCCAGCGTGGGGCGAGTGCGTGGGCAGCGGGAGCAGTGAGGCCGGCCGGTGGGCCACGGTCGTGGGCGAGGTGGGGCCGACCGGTGGGGCTGCCGGGTGGAGGCCGCAGCGGCCGTCTTGGCCGGCGGCGCTAGTCGCTGGAGAGGGGGAAGATGAAGTGCAATTTCGCGTTTTTTGGACGCCGGTTCGCACGAGACTTGGGGCAAAGGCTAGAGGGGTTCTCTACTAACCTAACGCGCGGCACAGGGAGAACCAAGCGGCGGCGGCGCTTGGCCGAAGAGGAAGAAGATGACCGTGGGGCGGACACGGGAGGGCACGGGAGTGAGTGGGAGGGAGGGGTTTAGAGAGGGGAGGCTCTCGCGGTCTCGGGGAGCCGTAAATGGCGGCCGGAGAAGGTTTAAATAGCCGGTGAGGGGGAGCTTTTGTCTCCGGCCGAATGATGGCGACGGAGACGGCTCGGGTGAAAAGATGAGAAAGTTGCCTAGAGGGGGGGGTGAATAGGCAATTTAAAATTTAAACTAAATTTGTCGCAGCAGAAAGAGTATCGGAACTTCCGGTATTGAATCGGAACTTCCGATATAATCGGAACTTCCGATTCCAGATCGGAGTGTCCGATCGACTTTTTACACGGACGATTAATAACTGAAAGTAATAAACTTGAGAACAATCTAAGAACAATAAAACGACTGAATAAGGAGACAAGCTTAAGTAAAGAAGACAAAGACGCGGATTTGATCCCGGAGTTCGGATTCTTGAGGGAATCCTACGTCTCCGTTGAGGAAGCTCCAAAGAGCCGGGTCTTTTCCAACCCTTTCCTCCCAAACCTCGGTCACACTTGAGGCTTGGTTCCACTATTTGGTTCCTTTCCTTCGAGGCGGAGCCGGCCTTCACAAACTTTTCACGGCAACCCACAATCCTTGGGAGCTCGTGAACGACGCCTAGCCGTCTAGGAGTCCTTCAACCTCCAAGAGTAACAAATGCACGTTGATCAATCTTGGAGGAACACTCTAATGCTCAAGATGGAAGACACTTCCTTTTCACTCTAGCTCCAAATCTCACTTCTAGTCCTCACTCCTTGGATGATCTCTAAGATCAAAGAGGAGGGCTCAAAAGTAGACTAAAGAGGGCTCAATGTGCACTAGAGTTACGCCAAATAGAGTGTGTAACCCTCAAATGAGAGAGGGGTGGGGTATTTATAGTTTCTTGCAAAAACTAGCCGTTATACTCCCACTCACCGCATATCGAACTTCCGATATCAACATCGGAATATCCGATATGTACAAATAATCGAACTCGAGCGCACTTTAGTCGTTACACAAGATGCATCGGAACTTCCGATATCAACATCGAACTTCCGATGTTCCCGAAAATGCCCTTGACAAAATGCTTCTAAGTCCACATCGGACTATCGATATCAACATCGGAACTTCCGACTTAATCATCGGAAAGTCCGATCAATATATCGAATGTCCGATCAATCCAGAAGCTCCCTTTTCAGGTTAGAACACATCGAACTTCCGATGTTAAATATCGAACTTCCGATCTTTACAGAGAGCACCTAGAAAGCTTTACAACGTGTCGGAACTTCCGATCGTAAATATCGGAACTTCCGATACATCTTCTACGCATCGGATCAAGCAAACATGCACATCGGAATGTCCTGGTCACATCGTAACTTCCGATGTAATATCGGAATGTCCGACTTGAACTTAGATAAAAACACATTCCGGTGCATGCACGATGACTTAGAATCTCAAAAGATTTGAAGTAACATTCATCCGAGCATAGAGACTACTCTAGATCATCTACGATGCATCCCTCTTAATAGTACGGCATTCCCTCGACACAAAGCATAGAAAAATTAAATTACGAAGCCGTTTTACTCGCTTGAATTCGTTTGAGGGTTTCCTTCGCATGTAGAGAATCTCACATTTACTCTTTTACCTGTTCACAAACTCATTGAAGACATTAGTCCTGTATAATCGTTTGTCATTAATCATCCAAAACCAATTTAGGGGCCTAGATGCACTTTCAATCTCCCCCTTTTTGGTGATTGATGACAACCCGATTAAAGCTTACAGATAAAAGGATATTAATAGAATTTCGTATTGGTTGAGCTCCCCCTAAAGATGTGCAAAGGATAGGAAAACATCGCAAAAGCACAATTTTAAAAGCAAATTTTGCAGGAGCTCCCCCAAAAACTGAGTATATAATGAAATAAGCACTTATGGAAGCTAAATATTGAATAACCATTAATATTAATTCATAGAGACAATTATCCAACGGAGCATAAGTAAAGCATACTATCAAGCGTAACAAGTCCCAAGTTCATATGATAACAAAGTTTGGAAAAGGAACTAATCGAAGGATGATAAAACTGATAAAAGCTTTCTTTCTCTTCTCCCCCTTTGGCATCAAGCACCTAAAAGGAGAACAAGGAGAGAGAGAGAGAAAAGACTAGTCCGACTCCTCGGAAGCATCATCAGAGCCGGACTCCTCATCGTCCTCGGACTCATCTGAGGCTGCAGGCGCTGGAGCAAAAGGATCTTCAACCTCCTCATCGCTCTCCTCATCCTCTGAACACTCCAGTTCGGATGCCTCTGAATGTCTTTTAGTCTTTTGGTGTTCTTCTTGTGCGCTTTGCATTGCCCTTGCACAGACAAAGATGGACTTTAAGGCGCGGAGAATTGGAGAGGATGATCCATCATGGCCGCAGCAGGAGGAGCTGTGGAGGAGGAGGTAGCAGCACCTCTAGTCGAAGCACGCCTAGCAGGCTGAGCTGGGGCCTTGATCGCCCTGATCTGCACTCCTGTGTGCTTGGTATCATACTCAAAATGCTGGTGAGTAATGTGCTCAATCATATGCATGATGAATGGAGCATACCCACAGCTTCTCTTCGGCTCTGGTGTCAGCGGATCTCATTCCATATGAAATCAAACACATCAAAAGGACGCTGTCCAACTCGCATTCTACTCAGCAGGTTCCTTGTATAAGACAGAATGTGAGAGGCGTCACCTTCCTTGGGAGCCAGCGTCTTCCTGAAAAGCCTGTTGAGACAGGCAAAGAACGGCTTCATGCCTTTTGTGCTTCCTTCCTCAAAGTCTGCATCCTCATCATACAAAAAATTCAGGTTGGAGGCACCGAGCGAGGCTTCATTGTGAATCTGATCTTTGTCACGGCAGTCAGCTTCGGTGAATCCAAGACAGCGAGCAAAATTGACATAGGAGATCTCATACCAAACTCCTTCTGTCATCCAATGCAAGGTGGAGACTCTGTCCCTGGAGATATACAAAGTGGAGTAGAACTGAGCGATGATCTCAATATTCCAATCATGCTGAAAACTCATTATTCTTTTAGTCCCAGTTCTTTCACAAGCTGCAATGACCTCTGTGAAAGTGGCATCATCAGCTGCGGCCATGTAATCCCAGTCAACCCACTGCATTAGAATGACTGGATTCTTCCTTGTCAGAATGATAGATTCATAGAAATCCTGCTGAAAGAAGGTCCAGAAGCGATAGTCAGTCGAGAACTGTGCTTCTGCCCTGGGGTTCTGCTCTCTGGCTTCGCGCACTTTGGCGGCTTTTCCTTTATAGCTCATGGGTTTCCTCTTGAGACGAGGATTCCTCTCTGCTTGCTCGAGCCTTGGAATTCTTTGGAGTGCAGGCTGGTTGAGGTTGAGAAGCTCTGCCACAGCTTTGCCCTTCCTAGAAGGCAATGGCGCTCCTCGAGGTACATTCACTGCGAGCGGGAGGGTCGGATGGAGGGTCACGAATCTGGATGCCTGGTCCTCCACGCCTCCACCTCTTCCTCTACCCGCAGCCCTTTTGGTTCTTGTTCTGTTGGAGTCCGCCTTGGCCTTTGGAGCCCACCACCGCTGGTCTGGGTGAAGTGAGAGCCACCTTGACTGGGATCCATTGTTCTAAGGACAAGAGCGGAATCGATTAAGCTAATGAGAGAAACAGCATTGGATTGATTTTCATTCTGTTGACATCGGAAGTTCCGATTTCACATCGGAAGTTCCGACATGTGGTCGGAAGTTCCGATATTTTCGATCGGAATGTCCGATGTCTACGGATCTAGATCAACACAACGTTTTCTCAAAAACCAACCGATAGAAAGGAATGATATTTGACAGAATTGAACCAAAGGAATAGATGAACAAGTTCACCGTAACGATTTCTCGAAAAGACGCCTTAGATCCAAAAGGAAGGATTGAGCCCTAGGGTTTACCTCGCGAAGAACACGGAGAAATCGCGCGGAGATGAGGGTCCTCTTCAAGATGCAATCCTTCCCAAGCAAAGATCGGAAGTTTCGAGAGGTCGGAAACTCCGATAACGGCACAAAGATGAAAAGGGAAGGAGAGGCTAAAGAGACACGAGGAAAAGGACAAGAGAAAAGAAAGGGTACGGGCGCTTAAGTGCGAGCCCACATCGGATGTTCCGATAAAATATCGGAAGTTCGATGTGGAACAATCGCTGCACAGGATAGTCCGATGATTGGATCGGATGTTCGATGTGCTGAATTTTCCAAATTAATCGAGAAAGATACAAGGATTTTGAGTGAAGTCTCAAAACTCGAGTCATATGAACTTAGGGAGGATCATTCCACTTGTCATCAAGAAGCATCCAAGCAATCAAAACTATGATTACAAGTGAATTGATCCGAGATTAAGATCCAACTAAAAGCTTTTGAAATTCACTCAATAACTTTTTCAATCATTTTATTTTGAAATTGAGCTAGTTAGCGATAATCAATGAGTGCAATTTTTCAAGACATATTCCGATAGTCTAGGATGTTTAGCTCACTTCTAAGCTCGCAAAAGCGCTTCTCATCTAGAGGTTTGGTAAAGATATCAGCCAATTGTTTTTCGGTTCTCACATAGGTAATATCTATGTCTCCCTTCAGAGAGTGATCTCTAAGGAAGTGGTGTCGGATATCTATGTGCTTGGTCCGAGAGTGTTGAACGATTGTTGGCTATTTTGATCGCACTCTCATTGTCACATAAGAGTGGGACCTTTTTCATACAAAAACCAAAATCCTTCAAGGTTTGCCTCATCCATAACAATTGTGCACAACAACTTCCTGCGGCAATGTATTCGGCTTCCGCGGTAGATAAAGCAACTGAATTTTGTTTCTTTGAGGACCAAGACACTAGTGATCTACCTAGAAATTGACAAGTCCCCGAAGTGCTTTTTCTATCCACTTTGCAACCCGCATAATCAGCATCCGAATAACCAATCAAATCGAATTTTGATCCTTTAGGATACCAAAGCCCTAAACTAGGTGTGTGAACTAAATATCTAAGAATTCTTTTCACGGCTACTAGGTGGCACTCTCTCGGAGCGGCTTGAAATCTTGCACACATACAAACACTAAGCATAATATCATGCCTAGATGCACAAAGGTAAAGCAATGAACCTATCATGGATCGATATACCTTTTGATCCACAGGGTTACCTTCTTCATTTAGACCAAGATGACCGTTAGTTGTCATTGGTGTATGAATTGGCTTGGCATTCTCCATGTCAAATTTCTTGAGCATATCTTTGATGTACTTTGTTTGACATAGGAACGTCCCTTCCTTGAGTTGTTTGATTTGAAATCCAAGAAAGAATTTCAATTCACCCATCATTGACATCTCAAATCTCTTCGTCATCAACCTACTAAATTCTTCACAAAAGCTTTTATTAGTAGAACCAAATATAATGTCATCGACATATATTTGGCACACAAATAAGTCATTATCAACATATTTTGTGAAGAGAGTAGGATCGACTTTACCAATTTCGAAACCCTTTTTAATAAGAAAATCCTTAAGACATTCATACCATGCTCTAGGTGCTTGCTTAAGCCCGTAGAGCCTTATGGAGTTTGTATACATGAGTGGGGTTCTTGTGGTCCTCCATTCTGGCGGTTGCTCAACATAGACTAATTCGGCGATTGGACCATTTAGGAAAGCACTCTTGACATCCATTTGATAAAGCTTGAAATCATGGTGAGTAGCAAATGCAACCAATATACAATTGATTCTAGTCTAGCAACGGAGCATAAGTCTCACCAAAATCCAAACCTTCAATTTGAGTGAATCCTTGAGCTACCAACCGAGCTTTATTTCTTGTAACAACTCCGTTCTCGTCTTGTTTGTTGCGGAAGACCCATTTGGTTCCAATCACGTTTTGACTAGGCCTTTCCACTAGTGACCATACTTTGTTTCTAACAAAGTTGTTAAGCTCTTCATGCATAGCCATTATCCAATCCGGATCTCTTAGTGCATCTTCAACCTTCAAAGGTTCCAAAGTAGACACAAAGGAGTAGAATTCACAAAAGTTAGCTACTCTAGAGCGTGTAGTTACTCCCTTTTGAATGTCACCAAGAATGTTATCGACGGGGTGGTCTCTTTGGATACTTTGATGCACCCTCGGATGTGGCATTTGAGAGACTTGTTGGATTGGTTCAAGGTCTTCATCTTGAGCATCCTCCACGAGTTTGCTTGTACTCCCTTGAGGTATGCCTTGACTTTGAGTTGAAGTGGGAGGCTCCACTTGTGTAGATGAATTGTCTTGATCCACCTTTTCTTGCGGTCTCACTTCACCTATTGCCATCTTCTTGATTGCAATGCTTGGTTCTTCCTCATTTTCTAGCACATTTAAATCAACTTGCTCTACTTGAGAGCCGTTAGATTCATCAAATGTCACGTCTCTCGCTATTTCAACACAACCGAAGTTTTGTTGAAAACACGATAAGCGTAGGCATTTGATCCATATCCTAGCAAGAAACCTTCATCGATCTTAGGAGCGAATTTGGAGTTCTTAGGCTTCTTGTTTAGGATAAAGCATTTACTACCAAAAACTCTGAAATATGAGATGTTTGGTTTGTTACCGGTGAGGAGTTCGTATGCCGTTTTCTTCAATATTTTGTGGAGATATAATCGGTTGATGGCATGACAAGCGGTGTTGACGGCTTCCGCCCAAAATTGATCGGAAACCTTGTATTCATCAAGCATTGTCCTTGCCATCTCGATTAAAGTCCGGTTCTTCCTTTCTACTACTCCATTTTGTTGAGGGGAGTATGGAGCGGAGAACTCATGCTTGATCACTTCTTCATCAAGGAATTCTTCGACTTGAGTATTCTTGAATTCGCTTCCATTATCGCTTCGAATCTTCTTGATCTTCAACTCGAATTCATTTTGGGCTCTTCTCGCAAACTTCTTGATTATCCCTTGCGTCTCACTTTTCTCTTGCAAAAAGAATACCCACGTGAAGCGAGAGAAATCATCAACAATAACTAAACCATACTTGTTACCTCCGATGCTTATATAAGCAACGGGTCCGAAGAGGTCCATGTGTAAAAGCTCCAATGGTTTTGTCGTTGTCATGATATTCTTCGCGGGATGACGCGCTCCAACTTGCTTTCCGGCTTGACAGGCGCTACAAATCCTATTTTTCTCAAACTCAACATTCGTTAGTCCAATGATATGATCACCTTTTAGAAGCTTGTCGAGATTCCTCATGCCAACATGGGCTAGCCGGCGATGCCACAACCACCCCATGCTAGACTTTGCCATTAAGCATGTTTGAAGTTTAGCGCTATTTGAGTTGAAATCAACCAAATAGAGCTTACCCTTCAAATATCCTTTAAAAGCAATTGAGGAATCGTCTCTTCTAAAGACGGTCACACCAAAGATTAGTAAATAGACAGTTGTATCCCATCTCGCAAAGTTGCGACACGGATAGCAAATTGTAATTTAAGGATTTAACTAGAAGAACATTTGAAATGGAATGATCATTAGAAATAGCAATTTTACCTAATCCCATTACCTCACCTTTACCATTGTCACCGAACACAATATTTTCATATTGTGATCCTCTTTCATCAAAAGATGAAAACATTCTCTTTTCTCCGGTCATGTGGTTTGTGCAACCACTATCAAGCACCCAACTTGATCCACCTGAGGTATACTCCTACAAGATCACATTAGACTTTGCTTTTAGGTACCCAAATCCTTTTGGGTCCTTGCATGTTAGAGATCAAAACTTTTGGTACCCACACCTTCTTCTTGCTCTTTTCATTAGAGTTGTGGGCACCGACAAAATGAGCAATCACTTTACCACGGTGATTTCTCTTCAACATATAAGAAGCAAAGTGAATAGAATAAGATGCATGATGTTGAGGATGCTTCTTAGATTCTTGCCCTGGTCTTGATGACATGTGTGGTGGTCAATGGTTGTTTGTCATTTCCTTTGACAAACTGGATGCATTCTTTACCTCTTACCACCACACGGTCATTTCTTTTGCATTCATTCTTATCATATCCAAGCCCTTCTTTATTTTTGTTTCCGACCATTTATGGTCTTATATAAGGCATCCTTGGATTGATAGGTTTTCATGCAACCGCATCTTACCAAGGCACTTAGTCTCTCGTTTTCGCTTTTTAATACTTGCATGAATTGGGAGTTAGTAGTGCAAGCATTAATATCAACATTGTAGCAACGAGAGCAACCATTGCTAGTGGAAGGAATAGATGTTACTTGTAAATCATCAATTGGAGAACTAATATCATTAAGAGATTCAATTTGCACTTCAAGAGCTTGGAGATTGTTTTCCAGACTTATTACATTCTCTTGAAGTGACTCATTTGAACCCTTAAGCATTTCAATTGAATTATTAGCCAAATCAAGCTTTTTGGTTAACAATTCAATAGTCTCCTTTTCTTTAGTGAGGACCTTCTCGAGAGCAAGAGTTTTCTTCTTTTCACAAATTAGCAACTCTTCTTGCTTCTCAAGAGTTTCCTCTTGACTATCTATTCTTTTCAATAGCTTATGAATCTTAGCAATAGCCGATTTGCTCAAATCACAAAATAGAGCATCATCATCATCATCACTCTCTAATTCACTATCACTACTAGGGGTTTTGGTTTTAGCCATTACCTTGCGCCTTTGGCCATAAGACAAATAGGCGCGTCATAGTCGGAGTCGTTGTCGCTCAATTCCCGAATAGCGACTTTGTCGATGGAGTGGCTTCTATGGCGAGGGTGGCGACTCCTTCATCATCGATGTCGGTGTCGGAGTCGTTTGAATCCCATTCTTCTCCAATGTGAGCTCGCCCCGAGTACTTCTTCTTGTACGTCTTGTTCTTCTTGAGCGACTCATTCTTCTTGGTCTCATTTGGGTTGTTCTTCTTCTTTGGACAGTCGGCGATGAAGTGTCCAACCTCACCGCACTCATAGCAAGCCCTCTTCTCGCTTTCTTCTTCTCCTTGACTTGTCATTGAAGTTCTTCTTGTATTTGCTTGACCCGTCATATTTGAGGAACTTTTGAATTTTCTTACAAATAGAGCCAAGTCTTCTTCGTCTTCGCTCTCATCTTCCTCATCATCGCTTGATGTTGATTCTTCCTTCTTACTTGCCTTCAAAGCAATTTGCTTCGGTCTTGAGCTCGAGCTTTGCTTGGCAAGGTTCTTCACTTCTTTTGCTTCTTCTTCCATGAGCTCATGTGAAAGAATCCTTCCGAGCACATCATTTGGAGTGAGCCTCTTGAAGTCTTTTCGCTCTCGTATAAGAGTTACGAGAGTCGAATTCCTTGGAGCAAAGGCTCTTAGCATCCTCTTCACCACGACATGCTCCGTCATATCCTTGCTTCCAAGCCCTCTAATCTTGTTCACGAGGATCATCAAACGATCATACATTTGTTGAGGCGTCTCATCATCATTCATGACAAATCTCCCCAATTTTCCTTCAAGTAACTCAATTCTTGATTCCCTTACACTTGATGTTCCTTCATGAGCTACTTGGAGTGTGTCCCATATCTCTTTTGCTTCTTCTAGACCATCAACCTTGTTGAATTCTTCGGGACTCAAGGCTCCAAGCAAAACACTTGCGGCTTGAGCATTTCGGTGGATGTTCTGTTCTTGTTGCGGTGTAAGCTCCATGTCGCCTTCCCAAGCATGTCTAGACCTGTACACACAATCTTCCAAACACTAGGATGGAGAGACATCAAATGCATTTTCATCTTGTGCCTCCAAGCGGAATAGTACGTGCCATCGAAAAATGGTGCACGCCGAGGGCACAGAATATAGGAATGCGAAGAAGAAGTATTTAATTTTTCGTAATTAAAAGGAATTTGAGCTCCTGCGATGACGTTGAAGTGTCACCTTCCTTGGTCTTCGCAGAGTTCCATGTCCGACCTTTGGACTATCTTCTTCCCCGACACGACAACCTTCAATCCGGTGTTGGCCATCACGTTCCTTCAGCGGTTAGGCCTTCGAGAAGGTTCGGCTCGATACCAATTGAAAAGATGAGAAAGTTGCCTAGAGGGGGTGAATAGGCAATTTAAAATTTAAACTAAATTTGTCGCAATGAAAGAGTATCGAACTTCCGGTATTGAATCGGAACTTCCGATATAATCGAACTTCCGATTCCAGATCGGAGTGTCCGATCGACTTTTACACTGACGATTAATAACTGAAAGTAATAAACTTGAGAACAATATAAGAACAATAAAACTACTGAATAAGAAGAAAAGCTTAAGAAAAGAAGAAAAAGACGCGGATTTGAACCCGGAGTTAGGATTCTTGAGGGAATCATACGTCTCCGTTGAGGAAGCACCAAAGAGCCTGGTCTTTTCCAACCCTTTCCTCCCATAGCTCGGTCACACTTGAGGCTTGTTTCCACTATTTGGTTCCTTTACTTTCTGAGGCTGAGCCGTCCTTCACAAACTTTTCACGGCAACCCACAATCCTTGGGAGCTCGTGAACGACGCCTAGCCGTCTAGGAGTCCTTCAACCTCCAAGAGTAACAAATGCACGTTGATCAATCTTGGAGGAACACTCTAATGCTCAAGATGGAAGACACTTCCTTTTCACTCTAGCTCCAAATCTCACTTCTAGTCCTCACTCCTTGGATGATCTCTAAGATCAAAGAGGAGGGCTCAAAAGTAGACTAAAGAGGGCTCAATGTGCACTAGAGTTCTGCCAAATAGAGTGTGTAACCCTCAAATGAGAGAGGGGTGGGGTATTTATAGTTTCTTGCAAAAACTAGCCGTTATACTCCCACTCAGCTGCATATCGGAACTTCCGATATCAACATCGGAATATCCGATATGTACAAATAATCGTAACTCGAGCGCACTTTAGTCGTTACACAAGATGCATCGGAACTTCCGATATCAACATCGGAACTTCCGATGTTCCCGAAAATGCCCTTGACAAAATGCTTCTAAGTCCACATCGGACTATCGATATCAACATCGAACTTCCGACTTAATCATCGGAAAGTCCGATCAATATATCGGAATGTCCGATCAATCCAGAGCTCCTTTTCAGGTTAGAACACATCGGAACTTCCGATGTTAAATATCGAACTTCCGATCTTTACAGAGAGCACCTAGAAAGCTTTACAACGTATCGGAACTTCCGATCGTAAATATCGGAACTTCCGATACATCTTCTACGCATCGGATGAAGCAAACATGCACATCGGAATGTCCGGTCACATCGAACTTCTGATGTAATATCGGAATGTCCGACTTGAACTTAGATAAAAACACATTCCGGTGCATGCACGATGACTTAGAATCTCAAAAAGATTTGAAGTAACATTCATCTGAGCATAGAGACTACTCTAGATCATCTACGATGCATCCCTCTTAATAGTACGGCATTCCTACGACACAAAGCATAGAAAAATTAAATTACGAAGCCGTTTTACTCGCTTGAATTCGTTTGAGGGTTTCCTTCGCATGTAGAGAATCTCACATTTACTCTTTTACCTGTTCACAAACTCATTGAAGACATTAGTCCTGTATAATCGTTTGTCATTAATCATCCAAAACCAATTTAGGGGCCTAGATGCACTTTCATCGGGGCAGGACGGCAGGCTCTGCGCGCGGTTGTGGGGCTCGGGGAAATGCTAGCGCGGCGCTGGGTGTAGTGCCCTAGGGCTAGGGTTGCGGCAAGGGGACGGCGGGCAGCGCCGGCGCCACAGACGGAAAGTCGCCATGGCGGCTTCATAGGAAGATGAACAGGGGCCAGACGGCTTTCTTGGGCCCGGCGGCTGGCGCGCGCGAGTCGTCTTGGTGCGAGGGCGAGGCGAAGGCGGTTTTATTTGAAGCGCGAGCAGGACGCGTGGCGACCGAGTGGGCGGGGCGCTAGGGCGAGGAGGAGGCGGGTGGCCAAAAAGGGAAAGCGCACGGGCGGCGAAAATTTTCGAAAATGGCAAAAATTCAAAAACACCTCAAATAAAGCCAAATGAAACCAATTTTGAAATTTTGGGGTTATTTCAGGTATGTGCTTTGATTAATTTGCTCTTTAGTTCATCCACCTTTTCTTTTGTTTAGCTAGCTGTTGCGATTAGTACCCTGAGTAACAGCGTCCATTGAGAACCATCGCCCGTTGGCAGAGCAGTGGGCTCTAGCAGATTAAGCTCGGCACTGTTGACTACGGTGTCTCGTATATATCTTAACTATTATAAGAATGAGTTGGTGGTGATGGTGAGTCTACCATGCCGTTCTTGGGCCAGAACAGTGAGGAATTCCGTAGCTATTTACTGTTTGTCTAGCCTTATTTGCATTTTATTGTATTCCCGTGTTCAGTGATTCTTCAGTATCGGATCTCAAATAAGTGATAGCTCAAGTTTTAAATTCTCGTTTTTTTGTTTTTAAGTGTTTATAACTTATGGTGTCATCATCTATTTGGGATCCGTTGCAACGCACTGGCACTTTACTAGTAGTTTTAAAAGAAGGAGTTCACGTCACGTACTATAAAAAATTGAAATTCAAAGTAAAAATTAAAAATAGAAATAAAACCTAATTATAAATCAGGATTGTATACGAATTCTAACGTAAAACTAAAATTTAGAATAAGCAAAATTTAGCATTTTGATCTCCATACGAATTCCAAAGTAAAATCCATAAATAGCTTAAATTTGAAACCAAATAAAAACATACCAATTAGATTTATATACGATTCCATTATAAAACTATATAAAAAACTTTATATCATGGATGATCCAACAATATGCAAACTTGGAATGAAAATAGAAGAATAATTAGCAATATATTAGAAGACAAGTAATTTGATTTCCGTATGACACCAAATAAAACTGAAATTCGCAATAAAAATTAAATAAAAATTATTAGTTGCATTTTATATGAATTCCAATCTAAAAAAATAAAATTTAGAATAAAAAATTAAAAAAATACAATTTGATTTTTAACATGATTAAAAGAAAGAGAAAATGTCAAGAATAATTAAAAACTAAAATTCAGTATGAAAATAAAAACAAAATTTATTTCCATACTACACCAAAATAAAATTGAAAAAATATAATATAACTAAATGAAAATTAGTAGTTCAATTTGTATATGAATTCCAACCTAAAAACAGACATAAAAATAAAATAAAATTAGCAATTTGATTTTCTTACAAACTCCAAAGTAAAATCCCTAAATATCTTAAATTCATAATAAAAACTAAATAAAATCAATAATTAGATCTATATAAAAAGTATAAACAATAATTGAAAATTAGGAATAAAAATGAAATAAAATTTGCAATGTGATTAACGTGAATATCATGACTGTTATTAGAGGAGACCACACATGACTTCAACTGCGTAGATCTATTATGCAAGAAGATATTACCTCACAGAGAAGCGATGGCCGAAGGTATTACGTCAGAGATTAAAACAATATCGCGCTGCTCACCGGAGTCATTGAAGACAAAGGATAAAGTCAAAAGAGTCAAAAGCCATGACGATGGTCGTTTGCATTGTTAAAGAAGTTAGTGGAAAAAGAAGCTTGATGATGGGGAGACCTTGGTAGAGAGGAGATGAAGCTTTGCATATTTTACTTTTATTTATACTATAATTGTTATTCAACTTTAAAAAATGCACTGAAGCAGTTTTTTCCACCCTAGACACCCAAATGCGCAGTGAATAATGGCCTGCCTGACGTACAACCGTACAACGAGGGACCCTGAGTGAGCCATCCAAATGTGCAGTGAATACATCTTGGTGAAAGCGCACAATTAGGGGTGGGCATATATAAACTGAAACCGAAAAACCGAACCGCACCGAATTAATCGATTATTTTGGTTTTTTCAATTTTTAATTCGGTTTTTATTTTAGATCTATTCGTTTTTTCAACTTATGTGAACCGAAAAAACTGAACACCGATATACATCCCCTTTCGGACTTCCGGTCCATACGGTGAGAAAGACCAACTCAAGGCTCCAATCGAACTTACGGATTGGGGACCGGATCCTTTCCTCAGTCTGAACCCTAGCTCCCACTCCGCATCAAGCCGTTGCTCCCCAAGCTTCGCCGCCGTCCCCCTAGCTGCATCTGCTCCTCCCCTTTTTCCTTCCCCTCTAGTCCTCCCTCCCCGTCTTCCCACTGCACAAGCCAGGGCCAGCAGCGCGGCATCATGACGGTGGCGCGAGCTCACCCAGGTCCAGCTGGATCTTGTCACGACCACGCATGGCTAGGCCAGATCTGACGAAGAGGAGCATGAGGCCGCTGATTTCCCGTTGCTGCTTGGTCGGCGTATCATGTGGGTGAGGGCTCACATGATGAGGGAGCATCGGTGTGGTGCACGCCGGCAGGGAGGTCCAAATCCCGATCAGGCCTTATCACGGTGATGGAGTGGAGTCATCGGATCTGGCGGCTCACGGCTGCGCTTCCCTCAATCCTCGGGGCTCCGGTTGGTGATGTAGATCTGACCACCTCCTTTGCTCCTCATAAAATTTATGATATGAGCATCACTGCATCAATCTTAATACCTACATTGGAGTGAAAATCAATGAACTATAACATCTGATCCAAAAACTCACTTATACTCCCTCCGGTTTGGTAATACCTGTCGTTTTGGACATAGTGATGGTCAAACTTCCGAAACTTTGACTAATAATATATTTTTAAATATTTAAATTGGATACATAAAAATTATATGTGTAGACTTGTCTCGAGAAGTACTTTCATAATATTATAATTTTATTGGGTTTTATAAATATATTATAATAAAAATTAACGGTCAAAGTTGTGTTTTGAAGACCGTGTCGATGTCCAAAACGACAGATATTACCAGTCCGGAGGGAGTAGGACACAAGCTAATTACAAGACATTTTCTGTTAAGAAATGGCACTTCATAATTTTTAATGCAACTATTGCTAGTAGTGTTTTGTAACTGAATTGGGATATGAAAATTATACTATGCTATCAAGTCCATTGATTTTGCAGTCTATGAATGTTATGCATGTAACCTGATTGGGCATGATGAAATGGTACTAAATCTAATTTTTGCTTCTAACCAAGAAATATTTCATTATTTATAGAAAGGCCATCCTTATGAGGCAAAGGCTAGAGGATGGCAATTTGTCACATTTTGTCATGAGGAAAAGTCTGTTCTCGGTTACTTTAAGGAAAATGAGTTTGGTCTTAGTACTTTGAGTACTATGCAAGTTTGAGGAATCCTTCTGATAGATAAGGAGCATTGGTTGTATTGTCATATTTATAAACCACGTTGGATGCACAAGGCTGACTTGGAGTCTTCCATGAATAGCCTTAATAACTGCTACTCTCTTCTGTAATTTTGAAGTACATGCATGGTCTAACCTCCAGCTCAGAGGATTCCTCTTAAACATAGAAAGTACTCCAAATTGGAATTTCTGAGCTCTGAGGTTCTGATCATAATTGGAATATCTGCAGTTTTTTGCTTTTGCAACGGCACTTGGCACAGCATTACTTTTGATCACATTGCAATCTTAATTATGTGTCTTACACACCCTTTTCCTTGACAAAAGTGCTAGAAAACTCTATTCGAGTATAATGGATCTCGTCACCAGACAATGAATAATCAAGTTTACATTAGTCATGCATCTTGTAGTTTTGCACAACAACAGTTGAAAAAATGCAGAAGTATGCAACTTGACTTTAATAAGTCAAATTTTGCAAAAGAAATACATAAGTACACAATAATAAGTTGGGCTTTACAGGAAAACTAGTGTCCCAATTTGTTAGTTGGTACACAATCCTAACAAAATTAAGAAGCATTAAAATACCATTTAGTACTAGTGCTTATGTCCATATTTCATACGCAACAGAAGCACAGAATTACAGCACCAAAATGAAGAGAAGTTTAGCGTGTTGACTACCAATGACCCAGTTCCGTCAAAAAACATGAAATAACCCCATGAGAATGGTCATGTACACTTATGTACGCGTACTGCAATACGGAAAAAGTACAGAACATAGAATTAAATCTACACAGAGCATTGTACTACAACTGAGAAGAAGTGCAATTTACTCAAGAACAGAATAGAAGGCCAGGACATGCACCTCTTAGTTAAATTCGGTTAACCAAATTACCGAATTAACCGAACAGAATTATTTCAGTTAATTTGGTTCGGCTTTTGGATTTAATTCAATACAGTTCGGTTATCAGTTTTTAAAAAACAAAATAATTTAAAACTAAAAAAACCAAAAAAAAAACCGAATGCCTACCTCTCTACGCACAATACAACACCGCTAACGCTGCTGGACAAGCAAAGTGGTTGTGAGTGTCGGAGACAAGCAGCCATCTACTTGACAACTCGTACCGGACGCAGCGCGAGGTAGATCATCGCTTTGGACTCTCGTGTTTCTGGTAATCTTTTAGTCTTACAATTTTTTTTACAGCTGATCAACACATCAACTGTCCATTATGAATGCAATAAAGTACAGCAGCACTAAACACTAACTCTATTTTTTTTTCCCTTTACACCTGTGTCGTGCTGCAGTAAAATTTCTGCAGCAAGCCAAGCAAAGCTGCGAAACCAACTCATGGCGAGACAGGCACGCCCTGCGCTCGTAGAAACGACAATGCGGCAGCACCTGGGCTCTGGCAACATTGGAGCGTTGTTTGGCTCGGAATGCAGCGGACAAGATTTATTACAGCCGTCAACCTGCAGCCGCCGGCAGCTGCAGCTCTCTCCGGCCAGACTCAAATGTGTTCAGCGCCGCCAGGCAAAGGCCGCTTCGCAACTGTCACGTTATACAGAAACTAACAGCATTGCATTGCATTGCAGAAACTAATCACGTCGCTTTGCCGATGTGCTTAAGAAAGTGCTTTGGGTTGTTTAATCTTCTTTTTCTTCTTTTTACAAATCTAACTTTTATTCAAGCGAAATTGTAAGTTAGTCTCTTCTCAATCGCGACAGGTAGATCTGTCGGTTCTATTTTGTGGTAGGCGGACCTCATGCAGTTTTGACGTATTGCCTTCTTATACTTCAACGGTCGAAAAATGAGTTAGATTTACAATTTCGTTCGAATAGAGACCAAACTTATAAGAAAGATTAAGCCAAAAGGCCGAAAAAAACCCAAAGCTTCTTAGAAGAGCACTTTCTTAAGCACATCAACAAACCATTGGCTTAGTTTTTTTTCGTCTGGTTTACCTTTGAATAAAATTAGTCTCTTCTCGGCTGCAGCAGATGGACCTATTGTTGTCTTGATACCTATCACTTGTCACGGTCATGATACGTGTCGCCTCCTGATCCTTCCGTGGTAGAGATAAGTACTCCCTTTGATCATAAATACAAGTAATTTTGGACATCGACACAGTCCCCAAAACTCAACTTTGACCGCTAATTTCTATTATAATATATTTTAAAAAATCCAATAAAATTATAAAATTATAAAAGTACGTTTCGAGACGAATCTATACATATGATTTCCATACATCCAATATAAATATTTAAAAAGATATTGATAGCTTAAGTTTTAAAAATTTAACTATACGTACCCCAAACCGACAAGTTTTATGAACCGGTGGGAGTACTATATTTGTAATTTCATTCAAATGGAGGCCAAATTTTTTTCTAAAAAAATTGAGCTAAATAGTAAAAAAAAAAAAAAAGCTAAAAACTCCTCTCATAATGAAAGATGTAGAGAGTACATCCCCAAACATTTATGCAGGCATGGGGGACCGGTTGGTCTGGTACTATGGACCTGTTTGCAAGTTGGAATATAGAAATTTCACAAGGAACCGCTTAAATTCCCACGAGAACTAAACAAGCCTCACGTTCCAAACGGGGTCTCGATACTACGGTCGGACGGTAATACTACTGCATGCGGAGTACCACTTGAATCTAAGCGCATGGAAAATACTTGCTAAATCCTCACGAGCTAACTTTATCAGGTAAGAAAAGACGAGGAGAGGCTGGTTTCGAAATGGTAAGGCCAGCATGCTAGCACAGTAGCAGGGCAGGACCACAGAGGAACAAAGTGACCTTTCATCGAAAGGATCTTCCAAAGCCTGCTATATGCAGTAGGTAGCAAGGTACTGGATGCTGCTGGTATTATATGAACAGGCCTGGGCTCAGCTCAGGGTAGAACTAGAGGTGGGCACTTGTGCCGGGCTCTTTTGGGCCGGCCCGAAGCACGATGGGATAACCCGGTGCAAAGCACGGCACGGCACGACACGGTTCCGTGCTGGGCCGGGCCGGCACGCAACTGTAGCTTGGGCCATGCCGGGCTCGGGAACCAAGCACGACGGGCGGCACGGCACGGCACGGCACGAACGGGCACGAAATCACGGATTAAGGCCTAAAAGTTGGCAGATATTGTTGATTCAGGGTATCTTCAAGCATTGCATTTATGTTTAACATTTTGTTGATGTGATTAGTCTCTTATGTAATTAAAATAGGTAGTTTAGTAGTAGTAATTTGTTTTATTTCTTTGCTCATCACAATAGTGAAAATGTGTCGGGCCTGGGCCGACACGAAGCGCAAATGGGCCGGGCTTAGGCTCTCCAAAGGTGAGTCGGGCCGGCACGGTTTCGGCCCGAAGCACGATGGACCCGGGCCGGGCCGGCACGACGCCCACCTCTAGGTAGAACCAAGGATTACCACGGCCACATGACACAGCTGAGCCATACGCTCCACAGTTATTCTGAAACCAGCCACTTGGCACTGGTGGTAAAACCCTAGGGGTTCGCCGTCCGGCACGGCGAATAGATTCGACACTGGAAATGCAACGTCTTGCAAGCCCACAGTGGGGTAAACAAGTGCAGATGACGGCTGATCGGTGCAGTGAAAAGGCAACCTTTGCAGTTAGACTAAGACACTAAGACACTAAGACAGCATCCTATTCCTAGATGTGTTCATGGAATACATTCTGCCCTGCTTCACATGCGCACCAACCAGCAGGCACTAGCGAGGGGGGAAAAAAGGCGAAGGAAGACAAAAGAAGGCCAAAGTGGAGGAGCATCATTTCCAGGAAGGAAGCAGATGCTGCTGCAGGCCATGAAAAGCCCGATTCTAAGGGATTACAAGCCATCATTAACCATCTAGCCATGGTATTTTATACCACCTGAATGCTGGCTGGGGAAGCCTTTTTAAGCCATACTATAGAATAGAACCAACCACCGTAACGTACCTTCAAAACACAATGATATGTGCAGTGCATGTCCCACCCAGCAACCACACACCAAAGCTGCCAAAGAACCATCGTTTCACCATGCAATGCCTCCTAGATTTTAAATGAAGAGAAACCCTAAACCTGAACTAGCCCACCAAACCCTCAGAACAGTATTTGGATAGGTGTGCTGTACAAGAAAAAAGCTAGATAAATTTGTTCCAGACAAAATTCAGATAGATAATAGACCTGCAAACTTCATTAAACATTTACGTGGTGGAAACGATCATAACAGTAGCGCGCTGCGTACCAACCATTTGCACGGATGGAAAATGACGTACGTACATATAAAGACGTGGGCACAATCAAATAGAGCATATGTCTCCAGGGAGATTATACCACAAACCTAACGTAGAAGAGCCTTAGGAGTTTTTACTTGCCAAGTAGCAAACCGTGTAGGCTATAGACGATATGGGCTAGCGATCTCGTCTTGAAGACTTCTTGGTCTTCCGTTTTGCCTTTTGACCGTGGGCACCAAACGTTTTAGTTCTTGTTCTTGGACTTATCCCCTGCCCTTGGAGCTGCAAAAAAAAAAAAAAAAAAGATGACAAATACGATCGGTTCAGTTCAGCATGTCAAGGTGAAGATGTGCAATGCAATTCATGTCGGTTGGTGGAGGCTACATAATTGAACTTCCGGAGCAAAACAAAAAGGAAAACATTTGAAAAGGTAGCAAGAGCAATTGCGCACAAAGAGAGAGGCAGTGCTGAGGTATAAAAGGCGAGGTTCAAGCCTTTAAACGTCAAACATAACATGAATGTTAACTCTGGAACTTTGTCCATAGCAGTATAAAATCAGTTATTAGAGAAAAATTGTGCAAGTCAAGGTGAAAACCATTTTAACTCCCTAGCACTAGTTAATAATTTGTTTAATTGGTTAGGTTGTTCAGGGAGTGTTTGCTCTTAGATACAAGTAATAGAACAAGCAAATTAATGGTTTGCCCCCCAAAGACCAAATTCGGTGTGATTACCACTTCCTGCAAGACATTTTCTTCTTTCGATGGCATAAAAAGATTAACTGTGGTTTTCTAGAGAAGCTGGGAGCTATGTCCAAAATGGTTTTGGAAGTCTTTGTTTACTCAGTTGGAGCTGGTACTTCATGGCTCCAGCTTCACCATGGTACAGTTGAAACACTAAGAAGGAGCTTGGCTAAAAAGGGTTTTGGTAGCACATAAACGTTCCAGTGATCACAGGAAACTAGTTTTCTCGAATTAATGTTGCTATGCTTAACATATTTAAGCTCCAACAAAACATGCTTTCGAGTCCAAGGGGTTGTGAGTAAACAGCTTCCCTAGTTCCTTCTAAAGTTTTAGTTCAAAGAATGAAACAAGCCTGAGAAACTGTTGAAACAGCACACCAAAAATCTTTTAGGGCAATTTTCTCTTGTATTACTGCTTACTTCTTTCCTTATAAAAACTCAAGACTACCTCTGAATTTATACCCAATCTACAGCCCTAAGAAGCGAAATAAGATTCTACTTTCTTATCTTAATTGGACTCCTCATCCTAATCGGACTCTAACCAAAACTCCTAAACTGATTACAAGATTATCTCTAACAGAAACAGCTTGAACAAGAAAGCGGTAATAGGATGCTGACAAATGGTGAAATAATTAACTCACTATACATGCACGGCATGCGTTCAGTAAGAGTAAGCCTAAAATGGATATTAAACGGAACAACACTTTGAACATACCAAGTCCAATTGCATCTGAACCTTTCATGATCCTGAGCCTTCGGCAAGAGTCAGTGAACATCCTGCAGTTACACCAAAATAATAAGGTAACAATTACAAGAGAGGGTAACATAAACAATCATGCATTTGAACATACATGATTTTCTTGTCAACGGAAATATAGCAATTAAAAAGGCACAAAAATAACTATAATGACCGCAATAAGACTGTTTCACTTGTTCATACATTATAAGGCAGCAGTAAAACATAAGGTCTACTAATTGGGCGTAGATTTTAGAGCAATTATGACTGGATTGAAACAATAACTAAGGAAAATTAATACTACCTCCGTTCTTTTTTACTTGTCATTTTAGACATCAACACGGTCTCCAATACATGTATTTGACCATTGCTTTTCTAATTTTATGTTAGCAAATTGTTAAAAGTTTGATGATATAACGTATATTTTATAACAAATCTAAAAGCATCATTTTCACATCACAAATCTAAATACAATGTTGTATATTTGTGGTCAATTTAAAAGGTTGGCTGCATATTTTCTAAAATGACAAGTAAAATAGAATGGAGGGGACATAATCTTAAGAGATCCCCTGATCATGGCTGTTTTACAATACAAGTTCATTTTATCTAGAAGCATATAAGCACATCCTGTAAAATATTCAAAAGCAAAATTCTCGACCAACTCTCATCATTGATCAATCTTTAAAAGTTCACTACAGAACCTCAAGCTATCCTATAAACTTCTCCTTTCTCCGTTTGTTGTTATTGTAATTAGATCTGATCAGTGTACTTACACCCATGGAACATCACCGACCAGCATCCAATCTCCGTCTTTGTCTTCGTAAGTCAACACATATTCGTCATCCTTTCTGTTCTCAGACACACCATCCTTCCCTGGTATGACATTAGGCACACTACTACCTGTCAGGCCAAATAAACAGACAGAAAAGAACGTTCTCCTCACACTAAAACTTCTAGGCACAACATTCTTATTTTCATACTTATTTTATGCTATCTAATGTATACTGAATGAGAGATCAAAAACTGCAGACTGGTCATACATTTTAGATCCCAGCAAATCTACCTTTGTGCAGCTTAGATCCTTAATTAGGCACGCAATGCTGTTGCAGAGATCTGCCATAAGTTACCTGGCAATAGGCTTTGGCCTTCAACAGCCTACTTAAAATAGAAATCTAACCATAAAGCTCAAATGATGTAGGAAGCCGTGGAGATGAGGCGCTGCTGCTAATCAAAGGTTGAGCAATGATATAAGTGGTATTCCCAGATTCAAAAGGATGAGAGTTGAAAAATTTGGAATCCCTTGCATGAAAACGAACATAAGCAATTAAGCATAAGCATTGAAAAAGTCTATTCTTAGTATCAGTAGCTCCACCGATCAATATTAAGCACTAGAAACGCTCCTAAAATTAGAAGCAACATTTTATTTATTCCACCAGAAATAATATATGCTCAAAACAGGCATCGCGCAAATCAAATTGGCAGATCATAGCAAGGTGATATTTATGAAGGAACAATCACAAAACGGAAGTCACTAGAATAGGCAATCTCACCGCTGTGAAAGGTGACTATAGATGTGTAAAGATGCACATCTGCTACTCCAGGTCAAATTTAATTGCAACTTAGAATAGCAAGCGTTTGTAAAGAACCCGAGAAACATCACCGGTGCTGAAGCCAATGAACATTCTCTCAAGCGCCAGAGACAGGTCCTTGTAATTCTTGTAAGTCTTGAGGTCGACCTTCCTCAGATACGGGGCACCATCCATGCTGACCTTGACATACAGAAACCCGTGCCCCTGATCGGCATCAGCATCCTCTTTGCTGCTCTTCAGCTGGTTGGTTGCCATGGTGTTCTTGCGGTAGCTGCGGATTGGTGGCCATCCCACAACTTGAGCCCTGCACAAGAACATCATCACGTATCAGTAATTCAGTGTAAGAACAAGGAATGGACTGATGGAGGCGACTCAGCATTTGGTTTTAATATTATTGTGAGGTAAAAGCAGCCAAATTCAAGATTAAACAAAGGAATTCGCAGCCACGAAAGCTCAAAGCGAAACTTTACAGTTTGC
The DNA here is from genome assembly GCA_036346355.1 of Rhipidocladum racemiflorum. Taxonomy (NCBI): domain Eukaryota; kingdom Viridiplantae; phylum Streptophyta; class Magnoliopsida; order Poales; family Poaceae; genus Rhipidocladum; species Rhipidocladum racemiflorum. Next base: position 10,857,119 of record CM070570.1, on the reverse strand, counting down.
AGAGTAAACCTTGAAGTACGAAAAATGAAGGCGGAAATTTGACCATTTCAATTCGGGCCACGTGCAAAAACTTTCAAATATTAGGCTCTCGCGAGTTTCCTAATGAAACTTCGAAGGGGATTAAAAATCACGCTTATTTAACCTTAGACAAAAAAGAAGAAAACATAAGTGAAATTTTCAGAGCAAATTAGTAAAGGAGCACTGCAAAGCTAGAAACTTTTACCCCTCCAAACACCTCAGCCCAAGTGGTCAAGCAAAGTTCAAAACGCGCGCCCACAAACACCAACGCAAGAACCTGAAAATGAGCCAGTTGCCACCAAATTCCCACACACACAAAAAAAACGTTCTTTATACGAATCCACAGAAAGAACTCGCTCAAATACAAGGCACAGATTGCAAATTAGACCCTCTTCCGAAAGCTAACCAAACCATTAAGATTTACTAACACGCTGAAAGATTCCTCATATTGCAAATCAGTCCCTCCACCCACTCGCGCTCCAACCAACCAGCCACCCACCCGCATCACCCAAGAACTCACAGAATTAGCAGGAGACAGGCACCTACTTCGCAGCCGGCTGCGGCGGCGCGGCGACCTTCTTGTCACCCTCCTCGTCAACCTCCTCCTTGTCCTTCCCGGCGGCGGCAGCGGGCGACAGCGGCGCGACCTCGTCGGAGAACACGCGCTTGGCGCCCTTGGTGGGCAGCAGCTCCAGGGTGGTGGTGGCCGTGGCCGCGGCAGGGCGGCGGTCCGGCCACTCGGAGCCGGGGAGGCCGAGGCGGAGCTCGGTGCCCTTCAGGTCGTCGTCCACGCGGCCGCCGGCAGCGGCGCCGGGCGGCGAGAGGCCTATGTAGTCGAGCTCGAGAGGCGGCGACATGGGGAGCAGTAGGACATGGACCGGTGGAGGCGCAGGGGAGTGGAGGTGGCTTGATTGCTATAGGAGGGAGAGGGACGAGGGAGTGTAGAGTCGAGAGTAGAGTGGAGGGCGGCTACTTGATGATGCTCAGTGCTGTTTAATGCATTTTATGCTTTATTTTTTTGTCCTATTTTTCTGAAACAAAGCAAACTGCTCAATGCGTTCGTAAATATAAGACCTATTGAATGAATAATCTTAATAAGATTTTTTTTATTATATCTCTACCCTTCATTTATACTTAAATATTTGTGCAACTTTTATGCAGAAAAGCACAGAAACACCTTTCTAATCTTAATTCTTTTTGTAAAGTAAAAATATATTTTGCATTTCTGAACCGATGGAATATTAAGTGTGAATTCAGTCCGCGAATTGTTCGCCTAAACTATTTTCTCTCGTATTTTTTAATTTTATCATTACTTTAATCTTTATATAAAATAAAAATACATTTTTATTTCTGAACAGATAGGATATTAAGTGTGAAGCCAGTCCACGATTGTTCGCCTCGACGGTCTAGCCAGTGAAAAATACTTGTTCCGAAAATACAAATGCAATTGATGCTTTTATTTGCTATGTAAGAAAGTTACATGGAACCGTATAATTCCTAAAAAACATAGGAGAAACCCCATTGTCCTAAGTGGGACTTAAAGCGGTAGCTTCTCTTGTCATACAAAAAGGTGCTACCGTAAGAAGCACGCCTTGTTAATTTGTACAAAACAGTGTGGGTAGATTTATTCATATAACAATTTCGTAGTATAGGCGTATAGCATGTTTGTTAAGTTTTACTAATGCGATGCGACGGAAATTGATGATCAGGTTGTATTTTTTTGGATTCGTAACATTATAGGAGTATTAATCCAGTGATGCTTCATATCTATATATCTTCACGATTGATACTTCTAATCATGCCACTTACAACTTTCCATGGTCTTAATTCGACCAAGCTCAATCCATAAGTGTAGCTATTCCGTGCAACTTTTAAGGCGAGCTGTATATCAACTTCCTACTTACTGCATCCGACTATTATTTGTTAGTACGCCAACTATCTCAAACAAGTACTGAACCCAACTTAACAACAAGCAGATGCCTATAATAATGCACTCACCCGATAGGTAAATCTGATCGGTACCTATAATAATGATGAGATAAAACGCACATGCAAAAGTATATATCCCGATCGAGTCGAGTTGAGTTGATGGCCGGCAGGCTGGCGATCGATCCTGGAGGGAATATTTCGTGCATGGCTGGAATTTGGAAACGAAAGAAAGGACGTAAGCGACAGGTGATCAAGCGGAGCCTCGCATTTTCTAGCCCCTTCGTGTCTCTCTCTCTCTCTTTTTATAAACTAACCCCTGTACGAATGCAATAGAAAAATAGTCGTATTTTCTGTCCGCGAAAATATCGATGTATCACATGTCATATCTGTGTACCGTAGCAAGGGTGCTATGCACCACGTATGTGGCAGCGGCTGCTTCCGCTCGGCAAGGCTACTTGTCGCGGAAGGGTGGCTCGGTAGGACGGCGCGTAGGCAAGGTCGCAAGACATGCCATGGTGCCCGAGCGAACCTGCCGCACTGCTCTAGCTCGGTATCTCCTGCCACGATATACGAGCGACGTATTTAGGGTTCGAAAGAGGGCTATTTTATAATTATACTTGTACATGGGCTAATTTGCCCAAAAAAAAAAAAGATGATATAAGAATGCTAAAAAAGCGATGAACTTCAAAGATCGCGTAATATTCCTATGCACCGGTGTTCTTATTTGACTGGGAATCCGATTCCGAGCTATACTCGAGGTTGGATATGTTCTTGTGCTGCTGTAAAAGGAGAAACCATACGATGATATGAATAACTATATGCGTATGTATGTGAAGAAGGAAAAGGGAAGTAAGGCATCACAAAACCTTCTTGTGTCTAATACACTTTTTTTGGAGAGGGTTGGATGGCTAGTCTATTACTTACTCTATCTTTTATCTATATTATCTAGAGTAAACAATAAAACTAGTTTATACAATAACTATCTCTAAAAGTTATTTCTAGATAAACACTAAAGCATTTCATTTGAGCATTCGACATCAACTTCATCTTCGTGTCTATTAGCAAAACACTAACTTGAATACTAAGAGTCGCTCGTGCCAGCTTTAACACCGGCTTTTAGCCAGTGATAGCACCTATTTTTCTGTGCGATGCTTGCTATTAAATAAGAGTCGTTATTTTCTCTATTCTCTTTTCTCACTCTTTCACATGGGACAAAGCTAACGTGTACATATTAGTAGTAAGCTAAGGATATGTACATTAAGGCCACCTCAACTGGCTCTTAACATGTACACACCTACTTTAAACTACATGGAAGAGTGAGAACAGAGAGATGGCTCTTACTCCCTCCGTTGTTTTTTATAAGGCGTATTAGGTTTCGTTAGGACAAGGTTTTGACCAACAATTACTCTATTAGCATATAATTTTTATGACACAAAAATGATATTAGTAGATTTGTATTCAAAAGTACTTATATATAATTATGATTTTATATTGCATAAATGGTATATTAATGAAGTAATCTTTGGTCAAAGTCTTGTTCTAACGAAACCTAATACGCCCTTTAAATTCCAACGGAGGGAGTATTTAATTGTCAGCTTTGCACGGGAATCCAGATAGATTAGTTATGTATAGAGAAAAGAGACAATTATTGCACAGCATGTAGAGCCAACCTTTAGAGATATCTATTGTACAAGCTAACTACTCCCTCCAGTTTGATAATAGATGTCGTTTTGGACATCGACACGGTCTTCAAAACACAACTTTGACCGCTAATTTTTATTATAATATATTTATAAAACCCAATAAAATTATAATATTATGAAAATACTTCTCGAGACAAATCTACACATATAATTTTCATATATCCAATTTAAATATTTAAAAATATATCGATAGTCAAAGTTTTAGAAGTTTGACCATCACTATGTCCAAAACGACATCTATTATCAAACTGGAGAGAGTATAATGTTTATTTTAGATGATATAAATAAAAAATAAAATAAGTAATAAAAATTATTATTGTTCTTACTCTAAGCAGCTTTATTGTACTCCTAATTTGTAACCATCGTGGGCTCCTGGCACTCCTACTCTTGTTGGGTTCGATCATACTCCACTATTAGGCTCTCTCCAATGATGGCCTGTAAAACATTCTTTTTGGATATTTAGGGGCTTATTCAGGTCTGTAGCATCCCAAGGGGGCGTGCTATGTGTGCCTCTATCAAAGAGGCCGGAGGGCTTCATCCCTATATGTAAAGGCTGTTCTCGCGTGTGCTATGTGCGAAGGAGAGTCCAGGCCATGGTTGGGAATCGATCCAATATAAAGGCCCAAATCGAATACAGGCAAATCGAATACAGGCTGCACTGTTGAGGGCTCGTAGAGGCCTGATTTTCCAGGCCATCCTTGGGTTCAGCCTTACTCCCTACTGCCTGCGCTCGACACGGGGGGAGAATTACTGGGGCAGTATCGGCATACGGATGGAGGGACAGGCAGGGGGGCACGGATAGGTACGTGTGCCTCCCTGCGCGCGCGGGGGAGAACCACGCACCAATGGCTGGCGACCTGGACGTAGAGCCAAGAGAAATAGTAAAAGAAAAGAGAAATTTTGCGGTGGATAATATAGGTAGTAAATAATGGTAGTTAAAATTAAATCTAACTATCTATTCATCAAGGGTATTTTAGGCTTTTCCTTTCTATTCATCAGAGGTATTTTAGATTTTCTCTAATTCGTTCCCAGTTTTGGATTCACCGAATACCTGATGATCTTCAGAGGCTTCTTATCCATTCGTCTGTCATTCATCAGGATCACAGGACGTGTTTTACCGTAGAAGGCAAATAATATGATAGAATTGTTTACCCTTTTACCATTTTCTGAATTATACTAGCAATACTACGGGTGGTATTATAGCTAGATCTAAATTGATTTCAACCATTAGATTCAAAAGAATAGACGGCTTATATTGATTTTAATCCACTATAAAAAAAAAAGCACAAAGGAAAACCGACTGTTTGCCACACCGTATGAAATGCCCCAAAAATTTCAAAAGAAATTGAAAAAGGATCAAGGGGGTGGTGGAACTACCAGAAATAACTCACGTACGCGAACACGTGAAGAAAGAAGAACACAAAAAACACAGAAATTTAGTGATGCCTAACACTTGCGTCGGTTTTCCTGCCCCATCAGCGTAACAAGCTGGTACCTGCGAGATTCAGACTCCAACTAGAGGAAGAGGAAGACTCGAGGTGATGCTCCTCCACAGGCTTCAAGCAATGCTCTGACACCAACTACAAGGACCGCAATGAGATCAGATGTTGAAAAGAGCCCAGGACCTGTTACTAGAAGGTATGGAACAATGTTAAATTATATAACTTCCAAGTGCCAGTAGAATTGCCTTTTGTTTAAGCTAGATTTTGTATGCCCTGGAGTCTTATTTATGTTATGTTCAGACATGTATGTTTAAGCTTGTTGCCTTTTGTTTAAGCTACCAGATTGTGTATGCACTGAACAAGTCATGCTCATGGATGCATGATTTTGTTTGCACTGGACATGTCAGGCTACCAAATCACGATTTTGTAAGCTACCAGATTTTGTATGCAATGGACAACTCAGGCTTAAATAGAGTACGATAGGGACAAATCAGGTGCTCGAGCCTTGAGAATCAATTTATGAATGTTTATGTCCTGAGATGTTATGCCCTGATTGTTGTCGAAATGTTGCCAGTGTGTGTTCTGCATTTCCATGTCAAAATGTTGCCAGTGAACTTCGCATTTCCAGAAGACATGACAGTATTGCTCTCAGTTGAGAGGGCATTCCGCCAAAATTCTGAAGCTATTGAATCATTGAAGCAAGTTACAAAAAAATCGAAGTCCATTCAAGCAATTAGAATTAGAATTCATATAACAGGAAAATGGCGTAGCCTCCTTGATGGAATTTTGATATCCAAATACATAACCTGAAATCACAAAAACAATATGGATATTTCACATTGTTTTTTTTTTAAAGAAAAGGTCCATCTTTGATCTCTCGACTCTTTCTCTAGTTTAATTTTCATCCCTTAAGTGCAAAACGGGGTAGAACTCTCCTCAACTGTCAAAACCGGTGCAAATCATGGCCGATTTTTTGTGAGCGGTTTTGAGTGAACCGGCGGCCATGTCATCGATTGTGCTGTATTGTTAGCCATGTCATCAACTTACTCCACATGTCAGCCCCCTTTGTTTCACCTCTCTCAATCTAGGCCAAAGAGGACGCCGTTGAGAGGAGTAACCGAGCCACCTCTGCCTATGCTTAGGATGTCGCCTGGGAGACATCCCAAATTTGTCTCGGTGAGCATGGCGTAGCGCATGTGAAAGGGGACCGTCGCCTACAATCTCACCCTCACACAAGTGAGGGAGGGAGGCGAAGATGCGCTGCACTAGCTCGCCCCTGCCCCTAGCTAGTCGCATGAATCACATTGTGATAACAGTGAAGATGTAACAGAGAGCGAACGTGGCCACACATGTAGGTGAGTAGCACTAGCGGGATGCAAGCCTGGAGTGGACGACGTCGAGGAAGGATCCAGGGTAGAGGAGCGGGACATCCTTGTCCTTGATGTTCCCAGCGCCTCAATCCCAATCTGAGCTCACCCTAATCAAGTGTCATGTGAGGTGGAGGAGGTGAGATTTGAGGGGAGTTTATGGGGAAGAAAAGGAATGTCGAAGCCGCTGAGGAGGGCGAGGTGGCGTCGGCACAACCTGGAGCATGCGATAAAGGAGAGGGGAGGAGGAAGAGGACTGCCTCTCGTGGACAACGCTGACAACATGCATATAGTGAGGGGACCACCTCTATTGGCGGCGAAGGAGATGACGGCGGTAGCCCACATGGTGAACGGGGCTGCTGGCGGCGGTGTGAGGTGGATGGGGCTACCAATGACGGAACTAGAAATTTTTTTATCGGTATGCACACTTTACATGTAGAATTTTTTAGTCTTTTACAATAATTTTGTAAAATCATAAATGCAATAAATATATTTGAAATTTACTAAAAGTATAATACAAATAGTTATAAGGTTTTAAAAATCCCAAAACCACATAAATCAAAGCCAAATTAATCAACAAATTTGACAAATTGAAGATGTGATTTTATAGTATTTTCAAAAAATTTGGGGACCGGAGCATACTGGCACCACCCCCCTAGATCCACCCTGGGGGCTGCCTCTGCCAAATGGTCGATGGGGCTAGTGGAGCGACTGTGCTGAGGAGAGAGATGTGATTGAGATAAGAGAGAAGGAGAAGAGGAAGGAGGAAGAGAAGAGGAGGGGTTGAAATCTGGAGTCTAACGATGATGTGGTAGCCAACGTGGCAACAACCATCTACGAAACCAGTTTATCAATGTGATTTGCATCGATTTTGTTAGTTGGGAGACGTGTTCTACCCTATTTTGTACTTAATGGATGAAAATTAAACTAGAGCACGAGTTGAGAGATAAAGATGAACTTTTTCCTTAAAAAAAATGCACAATACATGATTTGAAGCAAAAAAAAAAAGAAGATGACTATTCAGTGATTGGCATGCAAATTACGAAGGGCAACATAAAAGTAGCAAATCACGGAAAGACAACTTTGGCGTGACAAATAATTCATTTTCTTTTTTTTTTAAAAAAAAAAGCGCTGGGTTAGTTGAGAGAGGGGAAGCCTCTTAGAGGTGGTATATCTATTTTTTTAGATATACTCCTTTTTATATGCATATATAAGGGTATTTGCAAAATACGCTAAAAATCATGGACTACTTTGCAATTTGTTCGTATGGTTCACATTGGAGTATCTTATAATTAGTATATGAGTGTATCCAAACTGATAAAGGAGTATCTCAAATTCGTTTCGAGGTATTTCAAAGGTGGAACTAACTACTAGGAGTACGTATTCCCACTATATATATATATAAATAGTTCTATACTTCTGGGAGTACGTACTCACACTTTTAATATACTGAGAGAGAGAGAGAGAGAGTGAACTGCGAAGTGTAATTTCTGTTGTGTGCATAGCAATAATGGACGGCCCCAGGTGGCAGCACAGATCGACAGAACCTTTCGTCGTGTGCTTCCTGAAGAAATTATTCTGTATGGCCGTCAAAATGCGTTCTTGCCCACTTCGAGCGGGCCTTGCTCGAGTAGTCCCTTGAGTGACAACTCCGTAGGTGTAGGTGTGTACGTAGTAGAACTGGCATGCCTGCCCTGCCCTAGCTAGATAACACATGCATGCACGCCTTTGGAGTAAAAAAGTGCTTGCTCTTTTGCCCCCCTACGCCGACTATATATAACCGTATCTTAGAGCAAGGTTAATAATAGAGTCCATGGTGGGTTTTATAGTGTTGCCATGTCACACAAAGTTAACAAAAAGTCTACTCATATAATAGCTCACTCTTGATACAAGCTATACATTTAATACTTGGATCACCTCTTCCTCTCACAAAGTGTCTTGGAGTCCGTGAGAATTTCACTTTCAATTTGGCTACAAGTAAGCAGCACGCTTTCTTTCTCTCTCCATTTCTCTCTCTTCCACCTCATCACAGATCTGATGTGCCACTTCTTGCAGCCCGCCTACATCACCTTATAATACTTGCTCTTAGGGAGCAAACCACGGCTACCGGCGGTTTGATTTGAGACACTATCTTAGGCGCCTCTCTCTTCCTGCAAGCCTCCCCTCCCATCCCCATCTCTCTCCTTCCCATGCGTGTGTTCTGCTTCTGTCTGCCATTATAATACTTCTCCATGGAAAGGCGTAGAAAGATGATCCAACCCACCCGGCTGGCTCAGTTTGGAACGCTAGATTTTTCCGATAGCTACGGAAATCCAAGTATCTTTCGTAAAATTAACTCTTGCCTTGTAAGCATGCTTTTAATTAGGCCGGTCAAATTTTCAAAGCCTTGATCGCTGATAACATAGTACACTAAAGCTATAGCTCTTGTATTGGCCATGTGAAAACTACATCAGCGTACTAATTTGCCATCAAGTACTTCGTAGAAGTACGCTTTTATAATTTTTTACTAGCATTTACTTAGGGAAGTAATGATAAGGAAAGCGAGTAGAAGAATTCTAGAAACTTGGGATGGGGATTAAACTAGCTAGCTAAGCTAGCTACAGGTAACTAAACGTTGAACTTTTCTAAAAAGAATCAAGGATACAAGTCCTGCCCTTCATTTCAAAGGGAGAGAGGAGAACAACGTCAGCTCCAAGAGGATACCGCACGAAAGGTTGAACCTGAGCAACAAGATACATCCTATCCTAGTATGGATCCACCGTAGTACGGCCAAGCTAGCCATTGGTGAGATGAAATCACGAGACAGGGGGAGCCGTGCCCGTGTCCGTCGTAGGCGTACGTTACGTACGTGTGACACAACTAAAGGAGCTGAGCTGAGCTGAGCTGAGCTGAGTGAGGCAAGCAGAGAGCAGGAGGTGTAGCGGTCAGTGTAGGGGTGTCGGCGACTGCTGGATACAGCAGGTGAGGCTCCGCTCGTCCGACCAGGGAGGGAGGAGGGAGTCGAGCAGCGCCAGACACGCCGCAATCATTTCCCTCGAGTTCACCTGCCCCCCCAAACGCATCTCCCTCGCTAGTCACTCGGTGTTCATCTAAGCTGCTAGCCATGGGCGGCGAACTGACGCGTAATGCCTGATCACCTATCGGACAGACATAGACACTAGATGGGAAGGACGTAGGCACTATTTATTTAGGCTCTTTGATTTAACCAGTTTAAAATCGATCCGCTTTTACAAATAAATCTTACCCTAGCATTAGCGCTATTGGTCTAAGATCTACTCTTAATGAGTCAAAAGGCATATTTTTCGGTAGCTTTTGGATTCTAGTTGTATAAAGGCTTGTAGTTTTTAAAAAGTCTAGGTAAAAGCCATCATTCATTTAGATTTTGATTTTTAAATTGTAGAAAAAAAAACTAAATAAACAGGACCGTTGCCTAGTAACTAGGCGTACGGGTTGGACGGCTGCATAGGAGAACAGGGCTCGCTACACGCCGTCGTATACCCACGGATGCGCGCACGCTTGGATGTTCGAACCAACGCGCGGCTGCTCGGGCACGCGTTCCAGGCGGGTTCGGATGCATGAGACCACCGTTTCCCTAGCGCGCCTCGCCGTTGGATTCTCCGTGGATGACATGTGGGCCGGAGAGTAAGCGGAGGGCACTTCTATGCTTTCCTTCTCAATACAAGTTGCACAAATCTTGAAGCAAATAAATGAGTAAGTAATATTTATGCAACTTTAAAAAAGAAAAAATATAAAAGCACCACTCAACTGACATAACAGGGGAAAAGCTGGAGCAGCAAAGACACCGGGAGCCGCATGGGAAGCGGGCTGATGAGGTGTGGACGGCGATCACGCAGAGGCGGAGGAGGGGTCGCGTTGATGCGCTGGCGGTGGCTCGTTATCGCATCCTAGAACATACGAATTTCACACCAAATCTGAAAGAAGAACAAAAACTCATCCAAATTTGACCTTACTTTTCCTCTAGCCCATGCATGGTATCATTGGTATGGGTGGACCTTCTCGTTTAAGCCCTCCGCTTCCAAGCTAAGCTCGCTTCGTCTTTAAATCTTCGTTCTTATATTCGACTGAAACCAAAACCTTCTACTCAAACCTACCAAATTGCAAGACGATGGTCCATGGTCGAAGACTCATGCGGAGGAGGGCGCAGAGGATCCCTAGCTGCGGTGGTAGCGTGCACAGCACGCGTCGGGGTGACGCGGCGACAGGCGGGCATGTGCGACCGCCACTTGGCCTCATTTCATCTCACCACTCGCCGCGGCCGACAGCCAACAACCGCTACAGTAGAGCGTACAAAGACCAACCACTGGTAGAATACATTGTTTTCTTCTCTAGTTACAGACTGTAGAGCCGCTACACCGCTACAGTGCTGTATGTATACGTATGTATGTGTGTAATCTAGTCTAATTACAGAGGCTACAAATTAGAAAAATTCACTGTATGAGTCCCGTTTTTTTCTTATAAAACTAGCAAATTTATCTGTGCAATTGCGCGACTAGATATTATGATACAATTATCGTTGATATATAAGATATCGCTGCTGCAATGCCATAGTAGAATCGTGACCGTTTCGGATAACAAAGCCGCTCGGAAGGGTTGGTTTCAATCCCGGTATGGTTATTTCAAAAAGAATTGGAACTCTCTTGGACGCGTAAGTATGTACGATGATGATCAGGTGGTTCATATTTGTTTGAGTGAGGGCCATCTGGTTATCATTCTATGCACAGGACTATTAGTGGCAGTGAGTATGGGTATCACTTTTAGTTCAACACACAAGTGAAGTCCAATCCGTGTTTCCAGGTGCCCACAAGGAGTCAACGCAACCAAAGCCGAGGGCGGCGCCCACCTATACCATGCACAAGGTTGCCGAGCCGGGAGACTCGGTCATTGCTGTTGTCACTTTGACCCGCTCCCCTGGTGCTTCGTTCGCTCGGTCGACTGGGGCTAGGACACCACTCAGGTGCTTTAGTAGCGGTCGGCCCGATTAGGCTTGTTAGGTCACATGGGCCGGGCCGGTCCAGATGGCCTTGTCTTTTTTTTTTTCTTCTCTCTAAATTGAATTTAGGGTAAAATCCAATTTCCTCCAACAATTTCTACAAATTAAGCAAGTTTATTTTCTTGGAAGGAGCACACCTTCTTTGGAAGCTAGGGGGACAGTGTTGACCTCGTAGATTGCAGCACCTTCGCTTCCCAGGCCTCAGAAGCACGCACGCAGGCAAGCACGTACCCACGCACGTACTGCCAACCAGCCGACGCACTGCACAGGGTAAGCTTGCGACGAGTCCCAAGAAGCGTCGTCCATGCTTTTCCTTGACACATTTGGCACGGCGACACCGTCGGTCGAGGAGGACAGAAAGGAAAAGGAAGGCAGAACCCTGTCCATCCTTGTCTCATTTGCACCCTCCTTCCGTGCGAACTGAACCCCTATTTGCTGTCCCTGTGCCTCTTCTGCTCACCCCAGCAAACATTGCCGACTGTACACCGGCTACCATGGCATCGCAGATGGGGCAGAAGAAGAACGAGCAGAGGGAGGGCAAAAAGAAGAAGCAACAGAAAGGATCGAGATAAAAGGTGTCCCTCCCCGGCAGCCAAATACTAACAATCCAACATATTTGGGTATATGGCAAAGTTCGTGGTCGAGCCGTCGGTTGCCAAGCTCGTAGCAAACATTCCATGCGATATTGGATTGGTTTCTCGATGCCACGGTTTCTTTTTGAAGAAAAAGCCTCACGTTTGTTGGAATTTGTGAAATCATGTGCTGAAAATTTGGTTTAGAATTGAATTTGCAAAATGTGCTATTTCAGATAATTATTTGATGAGAGGTGCTTCTATGCTCTACCTTCTAGTACAAGTTGCACAAATCTTGTAGCAAGCGAAGGGGTAAGTAATCACCATCTACCATTCATTCCTGCTTTAATAGTTGTGCAACTTTTAAAAGGAAGAGCATAGAAACACCTCTCTTATTCGATATGCTTGTGATAGCATGGTAGTTGTTTTGTTTGATGCAATGTGCTTGTGTGAGTGGTTGCATAGATTGATCTTAAGTCAAGTCGTGGATTGGTGCTCGAAATATTGTTTTGTGGATTGTTCATGTGCAGGTGTTACTCAAAGGCAAACGTGGTCGATGATAGGACAGGAACTAGGTTCATGGAGGAACTGAGGTTCGGGACTAGGTTCAGGGAGGAATCTAGGTCCTAATAGTCGAAGATGTTATGCGGAACGTTCGGGCTAGAGAATGGTGCATATGAAGGCTAGTTAGTCACGTGAGTGCGGCAGGTGTGTCGTACGCGTGCAGTTGTAATCGTTTGGAGTAGCTTGCATGTATTGGACCATGTTAGACCAAGTGAACATGCATACGAATTCCTAAAGGTTTACTTTTTATAAATAGGAAGGGTTGTCTCCTGTTTATTTGTGTGCTTGGGATTTAGAGGTTTGTACTCTTTTTTGTTTTGGAGTATTTTAGATAAAAAAAATAAAGATTAAATTCTTCAAATCTCCCTGTGTGCTACAGTAATCTACAGTGTTCTCGGGTGGACAGCGCGTGTTGCTGCAGTACCTTGATGAACAGTGCTCATCTGCTACAGTATTCTGATTTTCTCTCTCTTTGTTTGCACGTCTGATTTGGTTCTAGATTGATTCATTTTTCACTATGATAATTTTGATTTGATCCATCTAAAATCATTCTAGGGCATTAATTTAATGTTCTTCAAAGTTTCGTTAGTTAAGTTTTGTAGATCTTGTTTAATCACGAAATTAGGGTTTAATCAATTCTCGTCATTATTGATACAGTCAACTTGCGAAGCTTATAACTTTTGATCCGTAGATCCGATCGAGTTGATTATTATTGGGTTAGTTTCTAAATTGAATCTAATTTCTAAATTTTAAATTTCACATTAATCCGACAGTTGGATTTTTGGGAATTAAGGTTAGATCTATTCTCGGTATAATCTGTCACAGCAAGATTGCGGAGTTCATAACTTGTGATCCGTAAGTCCGATTGAGCTGATTCTTTTTTTGTTAGATGCGTATTGGAATCTAATTTTTTTTTTGTTAAAATTTCATATCAATCCGACGGTTGAATATCTGAGAATTAGTGATTTTACCGAACATATGTCAATCTGTTTTTGTTGAATACAAGGCAATTATTTGATTCAGAATTTGAGTGAATTTTTAGTAGATCAAAAATTTAATTTTAACTTCCACGCAATCATTCACCCCCCCTCTTATTACTATATTCATATATATCGATCCTATAGATTTTTTAGAGAAAATCCTTCCCATAAAATCTAAAGAAACAGACGTCACATAAATTTTTAGAGAAAATCCTTCCCATAAAAATCTAAAGAAACAGACATCACATAAAAATCTAAAGTTTTAGACCTACCCTTATGTAAGGTAAGAGAACCTAAGCCTTTTACCTAAAATGATAACTGTTTGTAATCGAAAGGAGTATCAAATCATACATTGAGCTAATATCAAGAAATACTGAAAGACCGAAGTGTGTAGATACTAAGAGGTACAAGATTTTAATGGTGATTCGGTGGTACTCATGGTATAAGCATGTGCTAGCCCACAATCAGGCATGAGACTATCCTTGTGCAAGGTATGGTACGATACGAACATGCAGGTGCTACATTGGTGGGACTTCGTTGAAGGCAGGATGGTATATACCAGGGTTGCAAATTTTGTTTAGGGGTCTTCCGAAATTTGAAATCTTGTTATTTCGGATGAAATCCGAATAAAATTCAAAAAAGAAAAATTCAAATCCGGCATTTTTTTGAACCGAGATTTCCGAAATTTCGGTCCAAAAAACAAAATTTCTGAACGAAAATGGTTCAGACGACGCCAAAAAATTTTAATTTTTTTTTGGATGATCTTGACACAAAACTAATATTCCCATAAAAATTTTAGCTGATAATCAAGCCTGAGGAATTTTTTTAAAATCTAACAGTGCTATTTTTTATGATAAAAGGCTGATCGGCAAACTTCAACCGAATGAAAAATGGTACAAACCACGTTAGATACTTTTGAAAATTTTTTTGGAAGGTTATAATACATCCATAATATTACCATAAAATTTTCAGATGATGAACAATCTTGAGGAATTTTTAAAAATTCAAAAAGTGCTACTGAAGACTGACCAATAAATTTCAACTGAATAAAAAATAGTTCAAACAATGTTAGAAAGTTTTGATTTTTTTTGGATGGTTCTGATGCATCAATAATATTCTCATAAATTTTTCAAATGATGACCACGCTTGAGAAATTTTTAAAAATTCTGGGAACCGAGGTACTTAATTAATGACCGCAAAAATTAATGTGCATAGACTAACTGGATGATCTACCGACTGTTCCACATGGAAAATGACGCAAAGAATACAATCGGGTCAATATCCGATCAAGTTTTGATAAAATTTCGGTCAAAAACACCGAGATTTCGATCAAATATACCGAGATCTTGACGAGATTATAGGTTGTTGTAGCACTTCAAAAAAAAAATTTCCAAATTTTTTAAAATTTCACCGGGATTATGAAACTCGGGAGGGTACGAAATCCAAAATTTCGCTTCGCGGAAGTTCAGCGAAATTTTGATCCTTGGTATATACTGATCCAAGTTTGACATGACATGACCTCAGACATTGATGTGCAAACCTCAATGGACCATTCGAAATCCAAATACCACAGGCAATGGCGCCAAAGTCCACTGATTTGAAACGGCTAAGAAAGTATGAGCAAAATTTTCTACTCTGGTCGCTACCACTATACGAGATTTTCCAATCCACTTAAAGCTCTGCGCATGACATATGTCACAAATTTTCAGTTGAAAAATTTGCTCAGGCGAGGAAACGGCTACTTTTGACTCTTCTACACTGCAGATGGAAGATAAAGCTCATCATCTCAGTTAAGTAACCATCAGTGTTTGCCCCATTTTGGGCTAGTAGACTAGAGTAAACTATTCCATTTTTGGACCGGTGGCATGGCGCCCGCTATTAGTGATTTCCTACCACTTTTAAGCAGTTAATTTGATCTGATTTTTTTTATCATAATACCAGAATTGACCGAAAGTAATTTAATTTGAAGCAAAAAAGAAACCTGACAAAAAAGAGAGAACCACACACCTCACAGGTGCACTAGACACTCGTAGGTTTTCGTTTTTTTTTTATCAACTTCATTTCATTTTCTTAGAGAGCGGGAATAATTAGCCAGTGTAGTCATTAAGTCTCACAACCAACATGTTACATGATCAAATCATGGTATTCACACTGAAAATCCTACATAGATGGCTTACGTCACATGTAAGTGAGAAGCGAACTCTGGCCGTCAGCCCGCCAGAAAACCAAGATGCCACACCAGTTGGACATCCAACGGTTGGCACTCCATTCCTTTCTCTCTCTCTTTCCCCTTTTCTTTGCATTTCAGTAACCTTTTTATATTGGGATTTTTCCCCTTCTATTTCCTTAATCAACCGATTACAATAAGCATATAGAACAATGCTCATAACTGGGCACATCTTGGCGCGTCCCTGATCCCCATTTTCTGCTGAAAAATCCACCAACTAGCAGTTCTTGCAGCCCTTCAGGCAACCGCACCGCAAAAACTGCAGCAACGCATGGACCCAAAGGCGCACATCACATGAGCCCAACAGATGAATCCAAGAGATTGCCCACACAATGGATCGTCGAGCCAATGTCAATCGCAAAGGAGAAAAGAAAAGGAAAAAAAGAAGAGGAGAAATCTCACTCCCAAGAGGATCATCCAAGGTGCTGTCTGTTCGAACAGGGTGTGCGCACAATCATGTGGCGTACGTATGGGCAGAACCATGGATCGCGAGAGGCATCGATCACATCGAACAGCAATCCGCTAGTGCACCTGAAATAATGCACTTACAACCCTGATGAGCTGCCAGGGAATGGACCTGCAATGGAGCGTCGTTCTACTTGTAATGGTGCGGCTAAGTGCAGTTTACCTTCAGATGATGGACCACGAGCTCGCCACGCTGCGCTCCCTGACGAAACGAGTCATTCCTCTGTTGCTGGGAAGGGACGGAATCAAATCATGGCTTCAGGATTCAGAAACGAGTCCCCGACGGAGGCGTGACTTTGTGGTAGGCTCCATCCATGCTGGCTGTCTGAATTCTGATTGATTGGAAGCAAGAATTCGCAGCAGCAACCGGAGAATCTGGACCGGAGGGAGGCATAAGCAAAAGGGAAGCGTGCCCAGCCCCAAGGACTGACGGATTTGACGCCTCCGGCTGCGCGAGCGTGACCTGGCTGGCTCAAAGGCTTGCCTTCCCTTCTCTCTCCTTTTCCCGCCATTTGCTTCGGCTGATGAGAAGGAAAAGCTCGCGCCTTTTCGGCATGCCATCCTCTATCATATCATGGCCAACATTTCACGTCCTACGCCTCTGCCACCATGTGCCGAGGCCTCTCCGGTGACGCCCACATCGGCCATTGTGTCCACCCATGATTGGGAGCTCCGGCACCGGTGCGAGGCTGCGAGCTCACCACCGCAACCACTTTGGTGGTTGCTAATGTACTCGCTTTCGACGTCGGTCGCTGTCAGAATCCGATTAGATGCATCTTGAGAGGCCGATGCCGAGCAACTGGGCCAATAGCTAAAGGCTAAAGCATAAAGATCAGGATCTGGGGGAGGCCAGGGCCTAGGTTCAGTGCACACGTCCTTATCAGAGAGAGGGAGACTAGGAACGGTATAGCTGTGAAACTTATAATCAATTTCAGTGCTGGTTTCATGAGTTTCAGTGTTTAGTTTCACCAGTTTCATGTTTCGTCAGTTTAGCAGTTTTTAGTGCTAAGTTTCATGAGTTTCAGTATAAAAAATCACAGGTTTCAGAGGTAGGTTAGTTTTTCTGTATCAGAAAGCACCTGGTAATGGCATGCAGGACTGCAGATGTTCAGAAGGTATGCAACTCTCCTCCCTGCTTGTGTGGGGATCATTGGACAGTGTACCCTTGCAAAGGTTGTGATCACCGATCAGGCTTGTGGTCCAGCAGCGATGGCCCTCGATGTAGGAAATGCTCGTCACAGTTCCAGAATGTCGGTGCTACAACATCTTCAGGCCGGCCGAGCAAGTCTCCTAGCTGAGAGGCACAAGGCAGCAGTTAGCCAAGAACAACCGACGGCCACGTCTACCATCTTCTAGCACTGGCCAAAAAGGTCAGCTAACAACAGAACTTCAGGAAGAGGAAAACGAAACAGCCGTGTAATTTGAAGTTAGGCTAGGAAAAGAATTTTGCAATTGAAGGATAGGCTTCAATGCATTACAAGGGAGAGGTTCTATTCATAAGATAAGATCACCACATGTCTGATACAAAACTTGCGTGCAATCTGCAATGACACATTTCCACCTTCTTAGCAATTCATGTGTGCGATTTGCCCATTGCTAGTTGTTTATAGCCACACGCAGCATTTCTCACTGCGTGTGCTGCTTCTCCCTTGTGCGGGCTGAGTCTTTAGCAAACGGGCTTAATAAATAACTGGTAGTAAAAAGTGAAACAAAGCCCAACACGAGGAATAACGAAAAGCTGAAGAAAAGTTGACCACAGCCCAAAATTTCGTCCGACAATAGAATGTGGAGGATTCGCTTACCTCCACTTGTCCCTCAATCCCTTTTTTTCTGACTGAATCCATGCAACAATAATGGCAGCAGCAAACGTAGCAGTTGCGATGAGAAGAAATGCATAGCGGAGTTCGTTAGTGAGGGGATTGTAGATCCTTGATGGAGCAAGGCGAGTGTAAACAGGATCCACGCCATACATGAAATCTCTGGTAGTGGATTCCAACTTAGACAGAATTGCTGCAATTCCTCTTAGGCCTTCCACTTGAAGATAGTGTGTCAAGCAGGACTGCACAAACGAAATCATGTCAGAAGAATGAATGCTGCTCTTATGCTCCACTAATACAAGGTAGTCAGACAAATGATACATGGATTAATCAAAAGCTAGCATATACTCATCTTTCCATGGATGGAGCTGCTGACCACTAAAGTATAAACTATAATGCAAAAAACAATAGGGTAGTGCAGTAAAATTATAGTTGAATTCGAAAATAGGCGTATCCACAAATATACATAAGTGGAAATGAAATCACTTCTCCGCTCTGTAAAAGTAAGATGCCGCATTGCCAAGTTGTGAAGTAATTTGCATCTATGTTTGAAGCAGGTAATACAAGAAAACACCCTCTTTTTTTTGGTTCGGCATGTAGTATCAGTATACTCTTGATTTTTTGTACTTCAATGAAGCATATTTGGAAATATCAGAAGTGAAAAATGTAGCTGAGGTAGTTTCTATGGTCTCCATGGGCCACTAAAATAGTTTGCTACTTTATTCATGGCATGCACTTCTTTTTGCCCTTTTTGCCATGTAGGCAAAGACATGCCACAAAAAGATTTTGTTAAGAAGATGCATGCAAGGGACATAAAATTTTCAAGGGAACAAAGCAGTTTGTCTCAGAATATTTCAATAAAGTTTGAAATATCTCGAAGACATCTTATCAACTGGTCTAGAAAAGTGTCAAGAAAAAGCTCAGGTAAGGAAGTATCATTAACATATAATTTAGCTGAAACCGTCCAAGGTGATTACACACTGAATTTAAATCAGGTAATGGTCCAGCCTAGTACAGTAGTACTAATTAAATTATACTCCCTCAAGTCACAAATAGTTGTCGCTTTGGACATAGGTGTAGTCAAACTTTTGAAACTTTAACTATCAATATTTTTTAAAATATTTAAGTTGGATACATGAAAATTATATGTGTAGATTTGTCTCGAAAAATACTTTCATAATATTATAATTTTATTGGGTTTTATACATATATTATAATAGAAATTAGTGATCAAAGTTGTATTTTGGAGACCGTGTCGATGTCCAAAATGACAACTATTTGTAACTTGATGGAGTAACCAAAGGGTAGCTACTTGAAGATCTGCAATCTCAAATACTCAATGGGCAAAATACTTTAAAGTTTAGAAGTATAAACAAACATACGATGCATTAGATTATAAATAATGTATAGCGAAGTGAACATATCAATGAAAATGAGCTTATCATTCTTGGATAAAGCAGGGTTGGAAAAACCAGAATGACTGACCAGAAATTGCCGCATTCTGAATTTCCAGGAGATGGCAGGTACTAGGTAAATGGCGATGGAAATTTGTGGAGTTATACTGAACTACAGGTGATTCACACCAGCTCGGGCATGTTACACAGTTTGTCCCGTGGTGCCTACAAACTAGTAGAGCTACTAATGCAACTCTATAAATGATATATACAAGCCATAAATAAAACTGAATGGTATGAGCTGTTCTTAACATAATAAACTGAATCAAACTGCTCTTAACACAAGCAATGGTAAATTGACGCAATACATAACCTCTCTAATAGAGATGCAAATCAAGGAGTGTAGAGCTTCTGAAAAAACATATATTGACCCTTTTAAAAATACCAAAGCGTATGACACATTGAAATGACACTGGATGCCTATAGTCAATATAACATTTTATTTTTAGAACAATAATCAACACAATTCAATCAGTGTTTTCTTAGAGATTACTTATGTCGTAGTCTTTCTTACAATTCCGTCACTGGAAAAATCAATAAGGCATTCTTAAAGGTCCACTTCTTACTTGTTACTAACAAGGAGGTACTGACTACGCTTGCTGCCTGAATGATATTGTTCAGAAACGACTGCTATCTCTCTGACTGCTTCCTAGTTCGTACTACTATGAAGTATGAACTACCATGGACTCACTGAGGAAAAAAATGGAAAAACAATAACAGGGTCTTAATTCCTACCATCAGGTGAGCAAACAAGTTGTGGGACTTCTCCACTACCATTTCTTACTATTCATTAGACATCCTTAATGGACTCAGTTGCCTGAAACTTCCTATACTCAGCAATAATTTCCCAATACTGGCAACAGTCAATAGTTTTTTTTTTACTTTCATGTTCTGACCATCGTGCGTGCGGATAGCATCAGCGCCTTGATATAGTGAGCAAACATGGGAGGATGAATCCACCAGACCAACTGTTGCTAGTTAGGAATCTAACTGTTGACAGAGGCACACAACACCACCGATATATATGATGGGGCATATCCAGTGCAATCAAAGTTTTGGTGTAATCCCCGTATAATACTACTAAAAAAAAGTTTCAAAAAATTCTAAAAAAATTATAGATGTACATCTCAACTTACTCCATATACTATAAAATTTCATGATCAAATTCTGAAAGGTAACAACATAGGTGTGCGCCTGACAAGGAGGAGGAGGACGAGGAACTCGCGCCGGGCCACCCCAAGCGCGGAGGCGGCGAGCTCCGAGTAAAAGTGGATCCTGGGCGTGCATACACGTACCAGCCGCGACGCGGTCCTCGCGAACGGCAGGCAGCGGCGGGCTAGAGGTGGCTCGGCGAGACGGCGACGGGTCGGGGCGCGACCGTCGGCAGGTCCGTGGAGGCGAATGGGATCAGCACATGAGAACGGGCAAAAAGTCTGGATGGGCCGCGCTTGTCTCCCTCCGTTCCCCTGACGCGCACCGACAGACGCTAGTCTGGGCCCAGGCTTGGTTCGAAAGCATTTTGGGCGCCGCCTCTCGCACCATTCAATTTGTACGGACCGTGCAGCAGGGACTGGGCGAAAACTCCTACTATTTCCTCAATGGAATTTAAGGCCCAGAATGGGATGGACGCGGCGGCACTTACGTGGGCTCCGTGCCGCGACTTTTTTCTCTCCTTTTTTTGGGCTGTTTCTCCCCGCCCGGCACGGCCTGCTCGGCTAGTCGCCACCACCCGCAGATCTCCTCCTCGTCTAGTCTAGTAAACAATACGCATCGATCTCTCCATGCCACACCGGCATGACGAGGTGTCTGTGACAGAAGGAAGTAACTTGTCCAACCAATGATGGTACTTCGGTACGCCACTTAGAGCATCTCCAGCAAGGCCCCCTAAAACAAGGTCCCTATTTTAGATTTAGGGACTCCCCCTATTTTTTGGGGCCTTGTTTTCAGAGCACAAGTTCAGCAACAGCCCCTAAAACTCAGCCCATATTTTACTTTTTTTCCTATTTTGACATGTCCGCTATGTATAATCTTCATTTGACACCACTAAAATTCAATCAAAAATATTTGTAATACATAAAACATAAGCATATTAACATTTACAATTTAAAAACATGATATTTCAAATTTAAATTTAAAATTTTCAAAACATAATAAATAGAAACTCCGAACAATGAATCAAACTACGAAGCGTTGTGAATTGCCTACAAATGCTCAATAAGATCATCTCGAAGCCTCTCATGTATTTATCTGTCTTCAATAATAGGGGATGTACTCGTGTCCCTGGGAATTGGGGCTGAGGAAGCAAATTTAGGGGTCTCCTAATTTTAGGGGCTTGAGTTGGGGTCCTGCTGGATCTGTTTTTTTTTTTTACTACACTCCCTATTTTAAGGTTTAGGGGCTCTGCTGGAGATGCACTTAGGCGATGATTCGGAGGTTGCTTCTTCTTTAGCTCAATTATGTTACATGAGAGATGGGCCGTCGCCAAGGTTCAAAATACGGGCAAAAACTTGGAAATCTCGGCCGAGATTTTGGATTTCGGCTTAGGATGAGATCCTAAATCTCAGCCGGATAAAAAAAATTGAAAAAAAAATCAAAATTATGCAAAATTTTGATAATTTTTGCCAAAATTTTAGTTTTTTTTACCGGATTTGAATTTATTTTGATCAGATGTGCTGTTTTGTGGCCTGGCTTGTGATGATTTGAAGTTATTTTGTTAGTATGAGGTTAAGAGTTTGCAGGGTGTAACACCCTTCATTTTGAAAAAAAAATCCCTCCCTTTTGGGCTGACTGAACCGGCCCATTTTCTTTTTTCTTCCTGGCCCAGCCCACCCTCCCTCCCTTCTTCCTCCTCCTCCATCCCTCCCTCCCTCCCTCTCTCTATTGCCGTGCGCCTAAGCTCCAACCTCCCCCTCTTCTCGCACTGGCTCCACCTTTTTTGCGTGGATAAGAGCCCCGCCACTTCCCCGCCGCCTTATCCACCGCCACCACCTCCTTATCCCCTCTCGCTTGCCACCATTTTCTTGCCGAAAGAGCGCCGCCCTCCGAGCCCCCCCGGCTATAAATAGCCTGTCCCCCTCCACTCTCCTTCCTCACTCCTCTCCCCCACCTCCCACTCTCCCTCGTGCTCCACTCCCTCCCCGCGTCGCCGCCCACCCGGCTCCGGCGGCTGTCGTCGCCGACTTCTTTCGATCGCTCCCGTCGCCCTCCAGCCCCACTGTTGCCGCCTTCGGCTCCGTCGCCCCCTCCACCATCGATTCCCGCCCTGGCGCTACTGTCCCGGCCGATCGGCCACGCCGCTTGTCGAGAAAATAAAGCAAATAGCAAATAACAACTTCAATAAGGGCAAAAAGAAATCAGATGAAAAACCAAATAGAAATCTATTACATAAAGTAAGGATAGTTTAGGGTTTTATGATTTTATGTGTATGCATTTTTTTCTTATATCTTCATCTTTAACTTATATTTAGCCGTTCTGGGGTAGGTTGAGGCATAACATCTTGTTCTATGTGAATTGCTCAATTTTATTTTACGAATTTAAGATGCTAAGATTGTGTATATTTATATGTATTATTTAAAATTTAAGAAACTAAAATTATGTGAATTAATACTAGTAAGATATAAAGTCGTAGTGTGGTGTGCCATGTGCAATTCAACATTACACCCTAAGTGTTTTTGCACAACTAGATAGATTATGATCCTAGTGACATGTAAAAACTAGTTATACTTGATTTTGAGCCTATTGGATTAAGTTACACGCAGGGTCTAGGCTTTTTTTTTTGGTTAATATGATTCAGATGCAAAGCAAGTTATAATAGAATTATTTATTCATAAAAGGATAGTATAGCCTTAGAGAGTATTCTTAGACTGGTTCTAAATGTGCTAGTGTTTATCTATGATGTTCTAATCCGTTTCTAACCATATGTATGTTTATGTTTACGTTATAAACGGGTATATTTCGTTTTAGATTTGCGACTACAATTTACATAGATAGGTAACTATTTTTGTAGCATTCGTAGATCTTAATCTTAGAAATTTCTTGAAACTAGTTTCGTGTATTTTAGCTTTTATTTGTGAAAGTAACGGATATCTTAGTTTTCATGTACATAGAAATCGACTCGATTCAAACTAGATCCAATATTACGTCTTTTGTAGATAAAGATGACTTTGATTTTAAGAATGTTTTCGCACTGGTCTTATATGATTTTAATATTTATTCATGACATTTTACTTTTATATATATATATATATATATATATATATATATATATATATATATCTTAAATCCTTAATTATGCCTATCACATGAAAACATGTTTTTATTAAGGGATTAAGTGTATTTAATGATTAGTTGTACATATTTTCACATTGTTAGGTAGTCTTATAGGGTCTATCCCAACTGGTTTTATACTTATTATTTTATTTGAGAGAGATATATTGATCTTTTATACCTGATAAGTTAAACTATCTTGGAACTTAGTTCAGGCTAAGTTAAATACTGTATTTTTTATAGGATTAAATTAATGAGCTGAATCTATAGCGTTTCTAAAACAAAGAACACACAAGTACAATTAAAGGTATACTTATGATAAGGATTCTATATGACATGTATGATTTAAGTCATATTAAGCCAATTAGGGCTTTTCTAAATTTTAGAGTTTTGGCATTTAAATTTAATGGTTGGTCAGATCAAGCTAACTCCTAACTAGAGATTCTAATTAAGCTAAACATAGTTTTGGGCTTAATTGATTTAATCGAGGTAAGGTAAGTACAATTGTCATTTTATGTCAGGATAGGCCATGCATATTCTATTCCTATTTTTAAGACATCATTCCTGTATGGCGTACATGCATAGTATATTTGAGCCAAAGATCATTTATGCTTAATTAAATTCTACTTTAAGGTTTTGACATTAGAATTCAGATGTCATGTAACCTAGATAAGATTCTGTAGAGTTGAAATTCTAATTTCGAATTAGAGGGTTTAAATCAAATTGTGCTAATTGTTTTTGACACACAAGATTTTGAGTTTTAGCCAACTAATCTGATGCCATATTGGTCCCACTTGTCATATATAGCCAAAAAGGTAACTAAACTAGTATCTCACAATACCTTCACTGAGGGCCACCAATAGAGTAATCTCAGCTCGACAGCTTCTTGGTGGCGCTCGGGCATGCCTTGGCTAGCGGCGAGGGGTGCATGGCTCGGATGGCTAGTGGCCCGATGAACTGGAGAAGGCTGAAAGGACTCTAGAGAATCCACCAGTGGTCAGGGAAACCGGTCAGAATGGCTTGGCCATGGCGAACAGCAGAGCACGGTAGTGGTGGTGGCCAGAAGACCATAGAAGACGGCGACTTGAGCTCGGAGGAGAAGTGGAACATCACCAGGTGACTTGAGGATCGATGCTACGAGGGGTGACGGCCGAAGTTGTAGCAACTTGTAGCGGTGGTGCGGCGGAGCTAGGCGACGACAATGGCAAGCTCCCATGGCAACGACAGTACGGCGAAGAATCGACCATATCGATTTAGGGAATTGGTTTGTAAGGATCCCACCATGATGGTTCAGACCTGAAGAATTGAATTATTGTCTACCGAGGTGGCTCAATTTCATTCTCCCCCTTTCCTAGCTTTGCTTCGGCCATGGCGATAAATGGTGTGCAGATGTGCTATGCTCGGGTTGAGAAGGAGGTGGTGCTGTGGACGTTTGTGAGGAGTTCTAGAAGTGCTTGAGAGTTTGTATAGATGAAGAGATTGATTCGACAAAGGATTCAATCGGTGGCAGGCGGTTCGACTAGAGCGGCGAAATTTTTCGTCGTGGCAGCGCGCGGTGAGAGGAGAGCATGCACTGGGGGCGTGTGGGCTATGAGCTTGCGACGTGGCTTTGACCAGCGAGGAGCGACGGTGAGGTGGTGAATGCTTCGGCTGTCTCCACGGGAGGAAGAATGAAGCAGAGGGGAGAAGAAGATGACACCGGCTTTCATGTGAGGTCTAGGATGGAGGGAGGCCCACTGGCAGTCGGCAAAGATTAGCTCTGGCCAGCTAAAGCAAATTTAAAGGAATGGGACCCACATGGCAGTCAGTGAAAGGGACAAATCAAACTTTTCTTCTCGAACAGCAGAAGTTAGGCAATTTTTTTGGGCTATCTAAACATTTCAAAACTTTTTGCAGATTTTATTCTTTAAGAGATTTCGGGTTTTGCATTTTAAAGAAAAAGAAAACAAATAATATAAAAAAATTTCCCTAAAAATCAAAATTCAAGAAATTTTAGAAAGGATGGAAATTCAAAATTAAGATCACCTTTAAAACTCATTTTAATATTTTGTTCATTTTGGAAAAAGAATTTTAATATTGCAGTTGTTCTGCAGTAGAATTCAAGAAAATGAGGTGAATATAATAAATTTTAAATTAAAATATTGATTCCAATTAAAGTTTTTATTTACTTTCATTTTTTAATTTTAATTTTTCCTATTTTTAAAATTTTGAGATGTTACATCTCTCACCTATCTATAAGGAAAAGAATTACCAAAAAAATATCTGCCGTAGGAAAAAAAACATCATGTGATAGCATCTTTCAGAAAGTAGTACTGTCAGAATTTTTAAAAATTTCTTAAGCTTGATAATCATCTGAAATTTTTATTAGAATATTAATAATGCATCAAGAGCGTCCACAAAAAGTTTCAATTTTTTTTTAACATGGATTGTACTATTTTTCATTCTATTGAACGATCAATCTTCAGTAGCACTGTCCCAATTTTTGAAAATTCCTCAAGGTTGTTCATCTTTTGAAAATTTTATAGGAATATTATGGATGTGTCAGGATCATCCACAAAAATTTTCAAATGTTTCTAACATGGTTTGTACTATTTTTCATTCGGTTGAAATTTGCCGGGGCAACCTTTTATCAGGACAGTAGCACTGTTAGATTTTTAAAAAATTCCTAAGGCTTGATCATCAGCTGAAATTTTTATGGAATATTAGCGGTGTGTCAGGACCATCAAAAAATTTTTAATTTTTTTTCACATCGTTTGAACTATTTTTCGTCGACTTGAAATTTACCGAGATTTCGGTAATTTCGGACGAAATTTTGGTTTTTTATGAAATTTTGGAAATCTCGGTTCAAAAAATTCTGGATTTGATTTTTTTTTTCAGATTTCATCTAAAATAATAAGATTTCGCTGAAATTTAAGACTTCAAAAGATAACAAGATGTAAACCGAAAACGAAATTTGGAACCTTAGCCGCCGTAGAGAGGGGGAATGTCCCGGAACGGAGCAAGCAAGAAGAATCTCAAACGTGCTTGCTTGATTATAACTGCTTTGACTGACCATCCATCACCTTGAGGCCGGTCTGAAGCAACAAGACGTGTACATCGATCGACAGATTGATAGAGACGGCCTGGTACTCGATGTGTGTAGCTAACGTCTACCTTAAGTCAATCATGCATGGATTATACGCCCGGGCCGGCCAATATGTGCTAACTGCTATAAGAATAGATGCATGATTAACTCTAGCTGATTAGCTACAGCCAGCTACAGTACACTAGAGTTTGGTGAATGATTAAGCCAAGTTTCTTACCTTGTAAGTATGGATGGAGTATATATGTGCCGCCCGCGTGCCTGTTAGAGATCAACCAATTATTGATGAACAGTCCGGTTCTCTATTCTTTCTTTCTGGGGATTTAAAACCGATTCTGCTCCTTAATTTTTTTTTAGAGAGTAGCGATGATTGACTAGTGCAGTAATTGTCGGTGTTTCGTATACTGGCAATACGATTTTTTTAGTCTAAGGGTCGTGCGCTCCCTCTCCTCGAATGGTTAGACTCAGGGGGTCCAAGATGTATACTGGTTCGGGCTGAACGTCCCTACTCCAGTTCGTGAGGTAGATCTATATTGCTCTCGGGCACGGTGTTACAGGCGAGGGCTAGGGGCTGGCCTTGAGCGCCTCGTTGGAGATAGAATGAAGTGAAGGGAGAAAAAGAGAGAGACCGCCCGAGTGCGATCCGATCCTCCCCTTCTTAAAGGCCCTACCCCCTTTATACAGTCGGAGGGGGTAGGTTACACAAGAATCTGGGGGTGGAAGAGTGACGGAACGTCCCATGCCTGGGAGTTCTGGTCTTCTACGAGTGACCGGTGCCTGCTATTCCCACGTTGAGCCGGTAGACACACCGAACGACTGGGCTATCCGTTTCGACGGGAAGTGGCGCACCAGCCCTCTACGCATCTGTCAGGTGCTGATGTACCGCTTTGACTCTGGCGTTGCCTCGGGAGGGAGCACGCTCTTCCGCTGCGCATGTCTGGGCGATGAGACTGGTGTCTTGACTTCGTGTGACCTTCTAGCCGTCTGGGGAAGGAGCCACCTACCCTCGCACGGCCGCCCTGAGTCGTCGCGTCCGCGGGGTAGGTGGCCAGTGGCTGGCGACAGTCCGGTGCCATCGCTTGGCGGGGAGCGCCTTAGTCGGGTCGGAGCTCTGTGGGATGTCCGACCCACGGAGGTCGGAACGCCCCCTGATCAGTTTGGTCGGGGACGATCCGTCCTCGGTGGCCCAGTGAGGCCTTCGGCTGATGTTGGGCTTGGGGCGGCCCACTCGCTTTCACTGACCGCTGAGGGTACCTATGGTATGAGTACTACTCGTCAGTAATCTTAAAGCTTATAACCCATGATTGATGAACCGGCCGGCTCTCTATTTCTTTCTTTTTGGATTAAATTTGGTTCTGCTCCTTAATTTTCCAAAGGGTAGGGACAATTGGCTAGCGTACTCATTTTAAGGCTCACAACCCATAATTGATGAATCGGCCTGTTCTCTATTGCTTTCTCTTTTTTGGGATTAAAACTGGTTTTAGTCCTTAATTTTTTTAGGGTTAGGGACAATTGGCTAGTGTATTCATCATAAGGCCCAGTTTGTTTCAGTTTCTGGATTATGGATTCTATATCATAGGAGAAACTGCTTCTGATTATGAGAGTATCGGGCCGCGTTAGCTGCGACTTCTAGGTTCTGGACTAGGCCGGTGAGAATATGCAAGAATAAGTGAGAATAAGGTTCGGATTCTGACTCTATGTAGAGGTAAGCTTCTAATTCTCAGATAAGCTATCCAGAATCCTCCGTTTGATAAATAATCCGCTTTTTTTTAAACAAAAGCTGAGCAAAAGCTGAAACAAATTGGGCCGAAGACTCATAACACATAATTGATGAACCATATAGTTCTCTATTTACTGCTCCTTGATTGTGTTAGACGGTATGGACAATTAGCTAGTGTAGTCATCTTAACACTCACAACCATAGATCATGTGTTCTATTATGGATAATTAAAGTGGGAAATCCACACAAATAATCCACCCAACTCGTGATTGGTGGGAGTCAAACTCTGGTCATCAACCGGAGGACAATATCTCACACTGTTAGGCTATAATAGGATTCACAGCTGCTCCTTAATTTGTCAGGTAGTAAAATATGATTTCCAACCTTGCATAAAAAAATGACTTTCAACCGTGTGACTAGTGCAACTTCGATCAATATTAAGCGTCATTTGAAACACAGGATTTGCAATATTATTCTTGTAAAATTACATTGTTTAATGTGAAGTTTGTACACAATCTATGAGTTCCGAAGATACTCTATATATTTAGCTGCATACAACTTCAAACATATACCACTCGCAAGTCGCAACCATGTTGTTGGGCTCCGATAAAAATGTTAATCAAGGAGATTAATATAACCACTGTAGATAAGAACTGTACCAATGCATACGAGGAGTACGGTGACGCAGATCGTGCGTGGTAAAGTGTGCATTGTCCCAAAACTCAAAAGCAGCCACCGAGGAGCAAAACTACGGAGGAGCTTTCAGCTAAAGTGGCTTTCAACTAAAGTGGCTTTCACCTAAAGTACAATCTATCAGCAGTACATACCCTGATACACCCATAAAGAGACGCCAAATGTTTGATGTACCTAGCAGCATTGTTCTCTGACGTCCATCGATTGCCCTCTAACTTGATAAGAAAGTAAAATCATTGCACACACCCTGCAACATTAGGAAGCGTACGTGTGTGTATGTATGTATGTATGTATGTATGTATCTATCTATATATATATATATATAAGAGAGGTGCTTCTATGCTCTTCCTTCTAGTACAAGTTGCACAAATCTTAAAGCAAACGAAGGGGTAAATAATCACCATCTACCCTTCATTCATGCTTTAATAGTTGTGCAACTTTTAAAAGGAGAGCATAGAAGCACCTCTCTATATATAATCATGTTTCAACTCCACTTACCTATTTATTTCGTTCCTGTTTATCCATATATAATTCGATTTATTTCATCTCCGACCATGCTCGAACCGATGGGGAGGGTTCACAAAACCACGGTAAACCGAGCTACCGTACCAAGCCGATTCGGCAGCTAAAACCAATCGACGGATTTGGCTTAGGTTGCATGCATGATTTTCTACCCTTCGGTACTCCAAATTAATCAATAGATGTACAGAAAGCATAAGGGCATTTATGCAAGATTTCTCCTCCTCCTCCTCTTTATTCTTTTTCTTCTTTTGATAAAAAGCATGAATGCTTCAGCTATATATATTACTCCCTCCTGTTACAAAAAAATATTATTTTGGACATCGACACGGTCTCCAAAACCCAATTTTGACCACTAATTTTATTTTAATGTATTTAAAAAATCCAACAAAATTATAATAATATGAAAGTACACATTTCAAGACGAATCTACATATATGATGTTGGGACCTGAATATGCAAATCCGGATCCTCTATGTATTATGTACTAGTACATAATCACGCTAGTGCACACAGTTGAAACATATGTATAATATCACAATCATACGCATAGGAAGACTAATATATTGGATAAACGAATGTTGAAAGACCTTAAGGTCTACCTTACATTCATTAGGCCTCAATGGCTCCAAATCAAAGTAAATAAGCAGTAGCGAAACAAAGAACATCGGTGAATCCCATCAACATGCCGCATGCATCTAACAAGGTTCGACTCCTAGACACTCGCCTCCTCGTATAGCTCCTCCAAAGCAGATATAGACTCCTCTTTAATTGATGGATTGTTGTGGCAAGGGTGAGTACATAAAGCACTCAACAAGTTGTACACATAATGCAAGTCTATTATAATTACATGCAAGGCTTATTCCAAAAGGATGACTGATATGGCTATTTTGCATAAAGCAATATTTTAACTTTAAATACAACTAGTAATTTCACAAGCACCATTTGACCAAGTATAGTTGCAATAATTTAAATTAATGAGATCACTAGTAAAGATTCCAATCACCTGATTGGCTCCAACTGCCAACTAATAATCCAAGAGTTACAACCATTTGACTGGCTCCAATTGCCAACCAATAATCTAAAAGTCCTAACTTATAGGTTCCATGATGAGTGGCTGCGTAATAGTGCCACCGATAGTGAGTAGA
Organism: Rhipidocladum racemiflorum; assembly: GCA_036346355.1. Lineage (NCBI taxonomy): Eukaryota > Viridiplantae > Streptophyta > Magnoliopsida > Poales > Poaceae > Rhipidocladum > Rhipidocladum racemiflorum. The sequence goes on along the minus strand of CM070570.1, from coordinate 10,826,142 downwards.
ATGAGGGCGGTGTAATAGTGCCATCGTCAATTAAAATATTTAGATCATAACCACAATATTATGGTTAAAGGTTTAAATATGATAAACAAGTCTATGCACCCAAGAACCAATTAAATAAATAGATAGCAATTCATTAAGTGACCTTGTGAATAGATTAAGTAACCTTGCCGGCGGGGGCAATGAGAATCAATGGGTATTAATGCCCAGTTCGTTTTAGCTTCTGGATTATGGATTTTGAATTATGGGAGAAACTGCTTCTGATTATGGGAGAATTGGGTCGAGTCAGCTATAACTTATAGGTTCTGGACCAAGCCGGCGAGAATCAACAAGAATCAGTAAGAATCAGGTTTCAGTCAGATTCTAATTCTATATAGAAATCAGCTTCTGATTCTCAGAGAAGTTGTCCAGAATCCTTCTGTTTGACAAATAATCCGCTTTTTTTTTTTTTAAAGTAGAACCTATCTAGAAGCTGAAACGAACGGAGCCTAAGAGATGGAGCACAGCGAGGGAGTGATGGAGGTCGAAGGGTGGGAAATTTTAACTGATTTTTGGCACAAAATTATTGGAATGATCAATAGATTGAGCTTGAAAAGACCTTGTTTGCCATGCAAGGGAGTAAGGAATTGAACTGATGACCTCCCTTTGTGTGGGCATATACGTACGTTGTAACTATACTGTCCGGACTTGGATTTCTAAATAAACAAAACAAAATTGCTCTGGCGAATGTAGCTAGACGTTGGACATTAACTAAATCAAAATAGGATACATCATGAGAACGCGCTAACTTTATATCATATCCACTCAGAGTAAATCCATAGAATCTTGATTGGGATAGGGTAAGGCTTGTCTTCACTGGAAACTGTCAACAGTACTTAATTATAGTTGAAAGTTAGCATATATAGCGCCAATTAACAAATACCGCCCATGCATAAACCGCTCCTTTTGGCCTGAAATTGTGCGTCGCACATACCTTTAGGGCATCACTTATATTGATAAAGCAAAAGTGGGTTGAGGAGGGGGGAAAGGGGAAAATATCACAAAAAAAAGAGCGAGTGAGAGAGAAGATTGCAAGGGAAAGTTCACAAATGAAAGGAGTGAAGCAAAAGGAAGGAAAACAAAACAAAGCCCAGATTCCTCTCCAAACAGGTCCTATTCTCTCTCTCTCTCTCTCTCACACACACACACACTAGACCCCATCTCTAGAAAGAATAAGGAGGACAAGCAAAGCAACCAGACCTCAAAGATTGACCTGAGATTTGCATAGGACTCTGCAAGAATTTGACCTAGCTAGAAGATCAGTTGCAGCAAGAATTCTTTCTTGCCCCTTATTTTGCTCTCAGGGATGATGAGTGGAGGAGAATTCAAGAGCTCCTTGGTGCAACAGATGGTGTGGGGTGGTACAAACAACAGCAATATCATGAGTAGTTTGAGGGCTTGTGCCGAGGAGCAAGAGGTCTCCACCAAGATGCCTCCCTTGCCATCTCCTTCCATGCTCTTCCCCCATCAGCTCCGTCACCTCTCTTCAGGTCTAATTCCTGAGGTGAATAGCACTGCCACTTCTCTTGCAAGCTTGCATGGTGGGCAGGAGACCAACATGCCAGAGTCATGGAGCCAGCTGCTTCTGTGAGCGCTTCAATTCATGTCGATTTTGTTAATTAGTACAAATTATGTGCTTCCAGCTAGGAAGTTAAGTAGTTGTGTACTTTGTCCAGTTGTAGATCAACCCTTCTCTAATGTTTTTTTTACTTATCACCTCACATGCATGTTCCTAGTACTAACTTGCTGTCTCTGCCTGTGTGGATGCATATGTATGTGTATATATGCCTTAGGCAACTACAAACCAGTGGGGGATTAGTTGGAGATCATGAGAGATACAGCACGGCCACAGTTCTATTGGAAGAAGGATTAGAGGAGGGTCCAATGGCTCAGGCTGCAGCAGCTTATAACTTCCATCGCTGTGGCGGTGGTGAGGAGATTCAGACATCAGGGACCAAGGCTCAGCTGAGCCAGATGCTCTTGTCCTCCTCTCCTAGGTCATGCATCACCACGAACCTCGGCAGCAACATGCTCGACTTCTCGAACAGCGCGCCGGCGCCGGAGTTGAGGAATCATCAGTCTGATAACTCCTCTGAGGTGAGCAACTCAATAAACTGAAACAAAAAAATCTTCATCTCGAAAAAATCATACATAGGTACTCTTTGTTCTTTCACTAAAGTTAATTACTAATCCATATTTTTTGGGCTGTTTCTTGTACACATGTAAGAACACATCGCTTTTTAGATCGATGTTTAATCTTACAAAAAATGCGTGATATTCCCTGGGTCCGTCCATAGAGATAGCTAGTGCACAGTACAGCAAAGAACATACAGCAGTTTTTATTTGCAAACTTTTGAGAAAACTTGTGGCATGATCTTTTCAAAACGTAGAAGATATCTTATTTACATCGCATATAGCCCTTTTGACTAGTAATCCTCTAAGTTTCGTCTTTTTGCTGCCTTGCAGATCGATGTGATATCTTGGTAATGTATTCCTTGAATGAGTTGCAAGTTCTTTTTCTCTGTTTCGATGAATAGCTGTATGTTCCAACCTTTGTATTTTTTCACTGTGTAGAGATCCACTTTTGTGTATGCCACACGGGCTTACTTCAAGTTAATTAATGTTGACAAAGTATCATAGGCGATTAACTTAGTAATAGTGTTGGCTCATTGTTCTTTCTTTGCTCCAGAGTAACAGCACTGCAACTGGTTCGGCTCTCAAGAAGGCTAGGGTTCAAGCCTCTTCTTCAGCACAATCTACCCTAAAGGTTTCAAGTCCTCTATCTAAATCTCACTTTACCTCGAGTGCGTCATTTTCTCTGTACCCTGGAATATGCCTCTCACTCACCTTCATCTCTAAGACACTTCACCAAGCATTAATTCCATCCACAAGATAGAAAACATGCACGCGCTTACACATTCGTCCATGCTAATTGGATCTATCTTGTAAAAAGATGAAGAGAAAATAAATAAAAAACAATCCAAGATTTTTCCAGCTTGAGATGGATCTTGTCTTCTGATATTTATAGTTCTTGCCATCATGCATGTTTTGATTTAGACTAGCATATGTGGAAATACCTGCAGGATTCCTTCAAGGAACTGTGTATACAAGGGCTTTTCACAAGTGTAGAGAAGAGAACGGCGTCATATACAATGAACAGTCATTAATTATTGCATTGCGTGCAGTACCATAAGAAAGTATATTTTGCTTAAGCTTCTCATCCAACATTTTATTTCAGGTAAGGAAAGAGAGGCTTGGGGATAGAATAACAGCACTTCATCAGATAGTTTCTCCATTTGGCAAGGTGCTAATATATATATATACCAACTTAGCTATAATAATTGCACACTGCACATTAACTTAATTTGCATGAACATGCACTCTAGCTAGCACAGTAATGCCAAATGTTCTTATGATCCCTTAGCTCAGCCTCTCGTGCACATATGCATGTAAGGCTTTAGATTCAAAAAGTTTCTTCCTTAATTTGCAGATGCTGACACATACAAATGTACATATATAGTTTTTGCCCGTCTCCTTGCTTTACATCTGCAACTTCTCTCACTTTAGGAGCCGTGCCAGTGAAAGTAAATTAAGGAAGTCGATCTCTGACATGCATACGTGTTCCTTTTTACAGACTGACACTGCGTCCGTACTGCAAGAGACTATTGGCTATATTAGATTCCTCCTCCGTCAAATTGAGGTCCAACCTTAATTAACTTATCCCACCCTCAGCGTCTCTAATTCTCTTCATCTTAATTTCCTTCCCGTATGCAGATATTCAGTTCAGTTAAGTGTTGCTATGCGTGCTTCTCGACCTTTTTTAAGTTGCACAAATACTAAAGCATGAATGAAAGATAGATGGGGATTACTTACCCCTTCGTTTGTTTCAAGATTTGTGCAACTTGTATTAGGAAGGAAAGCACAGAAGCACATCTCAGTAAGTAAAACTCAGAACTGTATGCACTCATCTAAAGCTAGCAAAACGATGATAACTCGCAAGATGCATGATTCGAAGAGACATATAACATTCTTCATGCATGCAATTATGCAACATATTGGGAAGTTTTTCACAGTGGTTTCTTTGCTTCATTGGTGGCATTTTTCGTGAAATGCTAATGTGTGTGTACGTGTAATGTGCCCATATCCAAAAATAGGTATTTTCCCTGTGTATTGTATACAAATAATTTTGAAAATTTCAAGATGTTGAGTTTAACCAGTTTACAAATAGTTCAAACAAGATTGAATTGAAATTCAAACTAGAGTTTTCTTTTTTAATGATAGTTTGGTTGTAGGTATATGCTGATTATATATATATAAATCATCAAAGATGTGATCTAAATTCGTTCAAAATCTTTGAATTCGAGTATATTTTTTCAAAGACGTGTTTCATTTGAATTGCTATAGACGGATATCTTTATTATAAAAACCTGATGGGAATGGAGGAAGCTCAGCCCGTCTACGTGTCGTGCAGCATTTTGAAAAAAGCTCTTCACAAATTGCAAAATTACATTTAGGTCCTTTCAACGGCTCTTTTGCGAAAAATTTGAGTTTTCTCAAAATCGCGTATAGGTATAGAAATTACGTTTAGGTCCTCCGAGCGCCTATTTTACGAGAAAACACTCGTTTTTCCAGGGAATTCAAACGCCTCTTTTGCTAGAAAAACCCCCATGTTTACGGAGAATTCACAAAAAGGTCCAGTGCCCTCTAGCAATCTTACACGAAGGCCCTCGGGGTCCCTAAAATCTGTCATACCTTGCCTGGCGCGACGTAGCGCATGAACCCATCTAGTATACTCTAAAACTGAAATTTTCAAAAAAAAATCACCCGAATTTGACTTGATTTTACTCATTTGAAACCATAGTGCCGGCCCCATTTCGGTACGTGTGTGTATATGGACAGAATGTGGGCCCTTTGTGATATACCCCATCCTTGCACGCGTGAGACAGTGTTACAGTGATATACAGGAGGTGTGTGGGGCAGGAAAATTTACATTTGTACCTGCAAAGTGCGATGGTGAGTAACTAGGTGAAACAAATAGAGGAAGGGTGGGACTGGGTGTAAGAGCATGCTGTTAAAGCGCGTGCATGCATGCATGGATAGCAGCAGCAAGTTGCATTCACATGTGCGTGCGCGCGCGCTGTCTAGCCTGATCTGTAGTGTACTATAGCTAGCGTGCTTCAGATATTATCCTCTTGATGATCTCCCTCCTCTCTTCTCTATTAATTGCTCGATCGTCTCTAGATCTTCTCCGTCTCATACACATGACCGGTAATCGTTCTTCTTCTGTGTATGCTACGTAGGCTCTCAGCTACCCGTACTTGGGACATGGCACCGGCAACTCCATGCATCAGCAAACTGTAAGTCTCTCTCTCTCTCTCTCTCTCTCTCTCTCTCTCTACACACACACACACACACACAAGCACGCACGCACGCTCGAGCATGCATACAGATAGGAAACACGTACCATACAGTAGTACCATGCGCATGTACGTGCAAGAGTGACGGTTATCAAGATGCGTAGGCACGTGCAAAGGTGTCTTAGAAATTGAAGTTTTGACAATCACTTTGGTCTATCTCTGGCTTCTTGTATATAATAGATTAGTGAAACTTTAGCGAACGGGTGCACGGGATGATCAGTAGGAAAAGAAGTTGCAGCTTTCCGGCCAGTGTCCTTTACAGGAACTACCATTTGTTTTTTCTCTTCGAAGGAATCAAAGCTTTATGAAATGAAACTCCCATCTCTAACCACTTCAATTTACAGCTGATCAGAAGATATGCTCAACTTTTAATTCTTTCACAAGAAGTAAATACAATACTGTGTCTTGCCGAAACATTAGACTAGCTAGCTGGCCCATTCCTATGCTTTACATATTCTCTTGCACATATATGTCCACCATTACTTCATTGCCCATTAGACAATCCGGACGATCTACATGAGGCACTACATCTTAGTTTTAGAACTACATGAGATATATAGATGCTAAAAGAAAAATAGCACTGATTTGTTGCAACTTGCAACTATCTATGCTAATCTGCACGTGATCCCAACAAAAACCAGTACGTTTTCCTCTACGGCCGGCCAGGTTCCGTTCTAGAGATAAATTCTTGCATGCCATGCAAACCTCCCAAATCCCCTATATGTTATCTCTTCTGTCACTGACATGCGGATCGGGTATCGTGAAAATTTACAGTGATAAATAATTAAGAAATTTCCAGTTCAAGAACAAAACCAACAAATATAGCGTGAGGGGATGGTCCCCTATCTGCTGGTGCTTTTTTTTTCTTGTATCTTGGAGCGGGAGATAAACGTTGGGTGTTGCCTTTTCAACACATCACTTGTTGCGGATGAGTGGTAGCTCGTTTGGCTGGGATGAGTGGTAGCTCACCCAGCCCGCCCGCGTTCGAACGCGGCTCGACGCAGGCGCGCGTAGAGGTGAGTGCATGTGCGGGTGTGTGCGTGTGCGTGTGGGGTGCGCGCGCATATGTAGCTCGTGTGTTGTTTTTTTTTTCTATAACGAATGCCAGAGCTCATGGCTAAAATTCAAAAAAACACATACATCATTTGCACATATATACAAAGAAATTTATGGAAACACTAAGTACCATACAACATTTCAACATTTCAACAGCTTGCTAGTTTTATAATTAATGCAATTAACCATAAAATGAAACATTTTCCTTTAATTTATAAGATAAGTCTTTCTGTGATGTCACGCTTTTAATCTTTTCAAAATACCTCAAGTTCAATCTTAAAGCTATTTCAAAACTAAATTTTGTATTATATTATCAAATCGATGTTTAAAGAAGCTCGCACCTTTGCTCGATATGAGGGGCTAGAAATTCCCACATGAATCGATCAGAGAAGAAATGAAGATCTACGAGCTTATTTTTGGATTCTAGGTTATTAATTGAATATTAGAGTTACAGCCGTATAAAAATGCATATATATATATATATATATATATATATATATATATATATATATATATATATATATATATATCCTCCGTTCTTTTATAAGGCGTATTTGGTTTCGTTAGGACAAGACTTTGACCAACGATTACTTCATTAATATATCATTTATGCAATACAAAATTATAATTATATATAAGTACTTTTGAATACAAATCTGCTAATATCAATTTTGTATCATAAAAATTATATGCTAATAGAGTAATTGTTGGTCAAAGTCTTGTCCTAACGAAACCAAATACGCCTTATAAAAAGAAACGGAGGGAGTAGTATATATATTAGGAATGTATTACAAATACAACTCTATTTTCAATATAAACACATGTATCATAATATACTATTATCTAGCCATGGATTACTTGCGCTGCATGCACGGGAAATTCGGCCGGCCTGTTCATCATAAAGAAGAAGCTATATTAGTATTGGAGTAGCTTAATTAGCTTGCTTCTTGGATGATGTTAAAGCCACATTTGGCTTGAGAGTGAATATTAATTAAGCTCCCATGACCGGAGATAATCCTCTTCTGTGTGGTTGATCTCGTGGAAAGCTAAACCCTAGCTAGAAACAATAACCGTTTGATCTCATGTGCAACTTGCAAAACGCATAGATCGATACGGGACCCTCGGTCGGTACTGAAATCAATGAACTAGCTAGCTAGGTCAGAATTAATGTAATTGTGCGAGTTCAGATCCAGGCATGATGCCTTCTCCAGAGTCCAGACCCAGCTGCTTAATTAATTATATATGCAGCCAGGGCTGATGATCACCGCATCACATTAGCTTTGCAAAATTACAGCTGGATCGAACAGATTAAGGTCGGTAGGGACAACGTACTGGGCTATATATGTAGCAGCTATACATCCCACTCCCATGTGACTCCATGATTCGTGCACGTCCGCTGGATCATTTGAGCTAAACCTTTTCGCACGCCTGTACGTGATGCTGACAAGCGGCCGGTACGTACGTGGTGTCCCTGCTTTTTACTACTCGCTAGCTGCATCTGCATGCAGGGGCCGGCTGGAGAAAGGAGCCCTGCAGGCCTCCTCTTCCCTGAATTCCCTGGCCACGTACGTGCACACGTATGTTTACACGTGTGTGTGTGTGTGTCTATATATCTATATGGTTTAATTCTCATTTTTCGCATGACCTCTCCTCCGTCCTATGCACACAGACACAGGTTTAGAAAGTCGTATGGAGACCATAAAAAATAGAAAACGATAGACAAAAAAAAAATGAAGGGGGGTATCTCCTTAAGTAATTTACAGACCTGTAATAAGCTTATCCTGGAACATAGTTAATTAACTACTTGTCTTCTGTGTGCGGTGACATGCATGCACATGCAGTCGCTAAACCATAGCAGCAACAGCAATGGCACAGCGGAAGCAGGCGAGGCCGAGCAGGTTTGTGTGTATAGTTAGCTCCAAGTGAAAGCCTTTTTCTTTCACCGTACGTGCATGTGTCTGTAAATCTAATGCATTTGATCATGCTTGCCGTTTCATGTATACGTATATAGGGAGGAGAGGATGGCGGCGAGGGCAAGAAGGACCTGAGGAGCAGAGGGCTGTGTCTGGTGCCGGTGTCGTGCACGTCGCCGCTGGGCGCGGACAACGCCTCGGACTTCTGGGCGCCGGCGCCGGCGCCGCTCGGCGGTGGCATCATCCTGCCATAGGATCATGCATGCATCCATCCATCCATCGATCAGGATGCACGCGCACATGGTTTTGCTCTACGCACGTACGTCGACCATCGACACATGAATCGATCGCTAGCTGCCGTTAACTGCATGCGTAAATATATATACACACACATACGGTAATCAGCATGCATGTATCGATTGCTTAATTGGTTGCTTGATCGATCAGTCTATCTAGCTATGCCTATATTACCTATATGTATGTCTAGCGGTTGAGAGATGGAAACACATATCATCAGGAGCAGCCATTCTGTGCAAGCTATGTGTAAGGCTGATTGCTCTTGATGCTATGCATGTATGCATAGACTATACACTATATATATATATATATATATATATACATATATATATACATATATATATATATATATACTGCTACATTATGAGATAATAACTACTTCGAAGAGTAGAAAAGTGACTTTCTGTATAGCTGCTGGTGTACGTCTTTCGGGTATGTATGTACACAATCAGCGGCGGAACTAGAGGAAAAAATTATCGGGGTTCACCACTTCATTATATATGTGATAGCAACTTATTATTCTTACCATTTGCTTGTTATTTGCCTCTCGGTGTCACAAGATTTAGATTAGGGGGGTTCACATATACAATATATATAGACTAATATACAATAAATTTTTTATATATAGACTAACATACACTATTTTTTTTTACCCGGTGTCCTGTGACACCGGGTAAGTGAATCTACTTCCGCCCCTCTACACAATATAGACAACTTAGAGCCTGAAGATAGGCAACTTAATTAATTCCGTGTCATATATACTAGATGAGTTGGCGTGGCGCGTGCGGCGCCACCCGCAATGCGCCCATGCATCAATAGAATAATTTCTAAAGATCTTCTTACAATTTTAAAAAGCACGTATCAATAGAATAATTTCTGAGCGTCTTTTTACAATTTTAAAAAAACTTAGGGGTTTTGTACAGAAAACCTTACGGACGCACGAATTCGGTGAATTCCCGAAATTTTATGGGACTTGTACATAATTTTAAACAATTTTAGAACCCTGCGGAACCCGGATTCGGTGGATTCCCAAATTTTTGTGGGCCTTCTACATATTTTTAAAAAAATTTAGGGACCTTTTTTTGGGAAAAGGTTATACACATAATTTCTCAAATTTGTGGGCGTCTTTTCCAAAAAAGAAGAAGATGAATTCTGGTTTTTTAGGGAGCTTATCGCGAAAAAATGGACCTTGACATAATTTGCAGAATTTTTGGGGGCCGTTTCGAAAAAAATGCAGCACCACACACGGTCATATGGAAGGCGCGCTGCTTGGTTCACACGAAGGAGACTTTCCACTGCGCTACGATGGCCTAGCGGTCAAATGAGCTTGTTAAAATATTTAACACGTATAAGAGGTTGAGCCAAGCGGGCGACACGGTCCAACGGTGAGCGACCACGTCGGTCCAAAATCGACGTGGCCGCGTGAGGAAGTCGAAAATTTGCCAGATTTAATATACATAGTATGCAAATTCATTTAAGGGACCTAGCTAAGCTTGCTACTCGATATGACTTCAAGTTACGCACGCACGCACTATCGTACTAGCTCGATATTTTTTACCTTTTTTGGCGTTTGGATCCCTGAATGAATTCTTGCGGTTAGGATTACAGAAAGGGAGGGGTGGAGAAGGGAGGGGGCAGCGGATGGAGGAGGGAGGAGGGAGGGATCGGTGGATGCCGTCTCATGGTAGAGGGAGAGATGTAGGAGGAATGAGGAGAGGGGGAGGGATTTTGAAGTTTACATATGTAACATCCTTAATATTTCAAAAATGATAAAAACAAAATTTAAAAATGTAATTGAATAAATTTTTTAATGAGAATAAAAATAATAATTATTCAAAATATTATCTTTTACCCATTTCTTGAATTCTAGTCTTAAGAAAAGAATAATTGCTATATTGAAATCCTTTCCTCTAAACTGAACAAATTAAGAAAATGAAATCTCAAAATATATTTTTGTTTTAATATCAAAATTTCTGATTTTCTAAATCTTTTGATGAATTCCCTTTTGATTTTTTTTAAATTGACTTAGTAAAAAGATAAAGTAAAATGGTAAAAGTAAAAGTTGCAACAAAAATTTGGAAAAATAATATTAAAATAATTTAAACCCCTATAAACACTTAATGGTAGTCAAAAATCAGTATGAACGCCTTAATTAAAGAAAATACATTAAAATTAATGCAATTTGACTACCAACAATTCAAAGAAAGATTTTTTTTATAAAATTTTACCTAGTTTATATTCAGCCTAAATTTTTACCACAGAATCCTAATATCATTATTAAACTATGGTAAAAAATAAAAATTAACAAATGCTTTTAATGCATTTTTCAAATTAAAAATTGAAAATCTAAAATTCTAAAAATCTGTTTCAAAGATTTATTAAAAAATAATTACTTAATTATTAAATTTGAAAATTTTATTCAAGTTTTATTAAGTTATTCCAAATATTTCCAAAAGGTTTCAAAACTTATTAACACAATTTAGATATTAGATTAAATCCTTTATAGAAAATAAAATTTGGAATAGTCTCCATTGTCAGAATTTTAATAATTAATATATAAGTAATTTTTACTCAAAATTTTTACTAAGATTATAAACTTATCTAGGATCATTATTAAAAAAATTCAAAAATTTACCAAGCGACTAGACATCTCGAATAAATTCTGCTTTAATGCTATCCAGAGAAAACAGATTGGAGTTGCTTTCTTTTTGTCACCTACATGTGGGGTCACCCTATTAATTAAGCCAGCCTGGGGTGAACCGACATGCTCCCATCCACTACCCAGTGGGATTGGGATCTTCTACTTTGTAACATCCTCAAATTTATAAAGTAATAAAAATCCAATATTAAAAATGTGGAATCATTTCCTTGCTTTATTTTCTGATTTTACGCGCATTTGTTGATGTGTTGGTTGATTTAAATGAATGTTTGAATTGGTTTTTGGAATGAAAGAGAATAAAGAAAAGAGAAAAGAGAAAATGGTAAAATGGTAAGAAATGAAATTACCATGGTAAAAATTTTGTATAAACTGTCCAAACCCTAGAAAATATCCATAGATGGTCAAAAGACCATGTGCATGCTTTTACTAGTGAGCAAAACAAATTAAAATGATAATTCTCACTTCTGTCCAGACCATGTCAGAATTTTGGAGAAAGTTGTAGAGCAATCTAGGCCTTGGAATTTTTACCATAATACCTCAGACATATCACCTTCATCCACAAAAATTTTTGAAAATTATTAAGAAGGTTAGATATTTATTTGTATTTAATTAAAGCAGCTTTGGAATTCTGCAAGAAACAGTAAAAGAATTCTAGAGAAATATATAATGTGAATTTAGTGCTGAAATATTTATGGTAGAACCTTGATATGGAAACACACCTTCAGTAAAAATTTCAAAAATAAATATGTTGATTTAGTCCCTTAACCAAGCTGAAAACCGACTTGAATTTCTTGTGCAGCAGTTAATGTCAGATTTTTAATTAAATAAATATAGTTCTTTTTAGTCCCAATATTTTACTGGACGTCGATGACTTAGTCCTTAGCTTGGTCAAAAAGTTTCGAAAAATCCTGAGGTGACCTGACCCGTGAATTTAATTGTTAGCAGCGCTGTCCGGAGGAAAGACTCTAGAATTACCTCTACCCTTTCTTACGTGTGGACCCACGTGTCCAGTGGCTCTTCGGAAGGTCCAGGCGCCAAGCTCACTGCCGTGTGGGTCTCCCTTGCCAGAACCTTCTTCCTCCTCTTCTCTCGTTTCTCTGTCTCTCTCTCTCTCTCTCTGCATTGTCGGCAAATCAAGCACCGCCTCATTCCTTGTCGTTTCCAGCCGCAATTGGGTGCACCTCGAGATTGCCCTGGCCGCCTCTGCTCTGCCAGCTACACCTGCCTCGCCCATGCTCTGACTGAACCAGTGGAGGATTTCCAGAGAACGCCTGAAACCACCACCATTCCTCTCTACAGACCAGTCCTCACCAAACCGCCTTTCCTGGCTATTTAAAGGACTGAATGAGTCTACAATAGCTATCTCAACACAGAGCTCCTACCCATTCTTCCCCAAAACCGATGAATCACCTAAGTACCCTCGTCGTCCCCATTTCCGACAAAAATCTGAAAACAGGGAAGAATTCGGAATTGGTAAGAATCAATATTAAGCATTCAATTCCTTTGATCCGAAAGTACCCTTGAGCATTTACGGTTATGTTGCGCATCATCTTCCAGCCCAAGGAGACCCGAAGAACTCCCGCGCCGTGTGTTGCCTGCCGCCATTACCGTGCTTGGTGAGAACTTCGCCCGTACCTTCTTTGTTCAATCCAAATGCATGGATAGAGTCCCTAGGTCCCCTTGAAGCTCTTGCGCATGACCTTTAAGCTTAGATTGCCCGGTAGCGCCGTCGAGCTTGACCTCGCCGTGAAGCGCCGCCGGTCATCGCCGTGAGCTTGATTTCTCCGAACACCACCCATGTCCGAGTAATCCCCTAGGTTCGCCATGATCCAGTGAAGCTAGTGCTACCGGCCGAAGTCGATCGACGTCGCCGGAGAGCTGCCGGCGAGGTCGTCGGCCATCTCCCCTGCGCCGTGTCTCTGTCACGCGGGCCCGGGAGGTCAGCTCCACGCTCGCTGCGCTCGCAGCTGAGCCAAGCCTTCACTGCCATGTGGGCCGAAGTTGTCAGCCACACGCTCGAGTGCACCGTGCTTCACTGCCGTGCGGGCCCAGCCGCACCGTTGCGCGCAATTGCGCTCGCCTCGCACGCGAGCCGCTGACGGGTGGACCCCGTATGTCAGTAGCCACAGGCCAATTCAAAACCCAACCCGCGCGAACGATAGAAATACGCTTTCCTTTAAGGAAAACGTATTTTCCTATTTCTTGAATTTCATTAAACCGAACAGATTCAAATGGCTATATCTTTTAAACTATAGCTCTAAAACGAATAAGATAAATTTCTAAATTCATTATAAATCCTGTAGTTTCATAATCTGCAAAAATATCTTAAACTTGTTTAGCAATTTAAACTTGAATTTAAATTTAAAGAGTGAAATTTGAATATGTAGCATATAGAGATTTTGCAAATAAAGTCCAAATTGAGTGAAACCAACTTTGTTGGAATCCTTAGGTCAAATACTACTCAAATATGTAATTAGATTTGGATTTGGAGTTAGTTTGTGAAAATTTCATGTTAGAACTTTACTTAATGCATAGATTTAATATAGTTGTGATAACTTAATGAAAAAGCATCCAAATTGAATGAAACTTGTTTCTTTGTGCTCATTACACTGATTAGAACCAGTTGGTAAGATAAAAGTTAGGATTCACCATGTGCTATCTTTTGACATGACTAAGGTTGCTTATATACTAACTAGTTTTAGTGCAATTAATACCACACCCTAAAAATGAATTTCATTATATTCAACTTTACAATCTTAGCTTCCTGAATTCGTAAATTAAAATGAAATAATACACAAAGAAGGTAGCTGTGTTATATGCCCCTAAGCTTTAATCTTTAGATTAGAACCATATATCTTAGTTCATACTTGAAATGATAAAGAGATGAAGTGATTGCCATCATTGGTTGATTTGAATTGATTCCATTTGAATCCTTCAATTGCTATCTTTATTGTTTATATATTTGCTTCTTTTATCGATATTGAAGTATCTTATTTGCCATGTTCCTAATCGACGGATAGACGCCGAGATTACCGACTACGCTATCGACGACACAGATCCAGCTTACACCGTCGAGGAGCAAGGCAAGCACCCCTTTGATCATTCTGGAACCCAGATTTTACAACCAGATAAAATGTGATTAAGAATCTTCCTGCATGCTCATATTTTAACTATTTAATTCACGCTCTTGGTAGTTATAACTCAATGTTGATATATTATCTTAAAACATATCAACATAAACCCCATGATAACCATAGGAATGGATACTCAATTAAAAGATGGGCTATAACGAAAATTAATTGCATCTGCTTAGCAATGCTTAGAATGATACGTTGACATCTACACCCACATACACACTTCTTTATGAAATCTTTTATGGTTTATTTGAACAGTAAAGGATACTGGTAGTTTGATAAAAATGAAAATAAAACTACTGTTTTGACGTGGGTGATTATTGGCAATAGCCGGTTGTACATGTTTTAACGTGTACGTAGCTAGGGTGGAGTATCGCCCATGTCACTTTGAGGACCGAACGTAGTGTTGCATGATCCAAGTATAATCGTACATCCACAAGTACTGAAATGGGACAGTCTTAACTTATTAAATTATTTGGAAATTAGCTTTGCACATTGGTAGGCAGTTGTAGCACGGGCATTCCGGATATAGGTTTGCTCGAGGGAGGTGTCATCACCGAGGTGTTGGCATCTGCCGTTGTAACGGTGTACGCCTGGCTATGAATTGGGGCTGTTGTTGTACCACTTGAGCCGCGGGCTCTGAATACTATTGCTTCACTGTTTGTTTGCTTCCATCATAGTCAGGAGTAACGTCATTGGGCTAGTGCAAAGTTAAGGTTCAAATAATCGAACAGTTTCGTTATGAACTCCTTGCGGACATACCAAAGGAAGTGTGTCTTATAGCTTGCAAAAAGGGAGAACATATCTTGTGGGTAAAGCAGTACAAACTCTGCAGAGTCTAAAACTATTCGAATAGCCGTATCCACGGTCATGGATGACTTGGCGAATTGACACTAGTTAGCTGTTTCTGTTTTCAAAAACCTTTAATTAAATGATTTGAGAAATGGTTTACACCCTTTTATGTCACTTATGGTTACATTTGTTCATATGAGACCATGGAGGGTCTTTTCGTTAATTTACTCACAAAGGGCCGTGAGTAAAATGTTATTATTCTTTTTATTACCTGTTATTTCAATAACTTATCAAATTGTCTTAAAAGTTTTATTTATGCTTTCCATTACTATTCAGTATTACTTCATTCAAAACTTTCGCTTTATGCAAAACAACCGTAGAAACCCACTTTCTATTTCAGCCTGCATTTATTCCAGGAATTGCATACACTACAAAGTCTTGCGAGTACCAATGTACTCAACTTGCTTCAACAATGTTTTTAGGTGAAGAGCAGGATTACAATAATGACGGAAATGAATATGAGGAACCTGCGAATTTTAGCGACGACTGATCTTTCTAGGTTCATCTCAGCAATTGCCTGTGGAATTATGGAATAGTTGGCATACTATGAGACATGGTTTTAATTTCCTGCTACTTTTGGTAATGTAATAACACTATAAAACTTGTGATGTAATAAAAGTGTGTATCTGTGTGGCTGTAATATCCAAATTGTGTTTGTGCGTGCCAGCCACTGATCATGGGAATGGCACAGGAAGCACTTAAGAGCCTCATATTTATGTTACTTAGTGACATAAAAATGAGGGCCTCACATACTTTTCCTTGTCAAAATGCATGGTGCATTTTGACCTAGGAGAATGAAAAAATTTGAGAAAAAGTCAAATTGCTACAGTATTTTCAAAAATATCTGTGAGATTTAATAAAATCTAGTTTAAAAATATGAATTTGAATCAGAATATCTGAAATTTCAATTAAATTTACCAAAATCTTGAATACTGTAGCAATTTAATTTTTTTTCTTAGATTTTTTCATTCTCCCAGATCAAAATGCACCGTGTATTTTGACAAGGAAAGGCAGAGGATCCCAATCCCTACCCAGGCCCAGCCTCCACTCGTTCTTTCCTTCTTTCTATCCCTTCTCTTTCTTGCGCTGAGACCATGCCACCGGCCGCCATTTCTTCTTTGTTCAGACCTGCACTGCCTCTTGCTACCGATAGAAGGAAGGCCGAGTGTTTGCAATCGTTTGACGCACGAACACGAGCGGTCGTCATTCCTTAACTACTGCGACGCACACCCCCGGTTGGTGTGGACAGTACTAAGGCTCTGAGATGGGCGGCGTGTGTGGTGCCCGAATGATTGACCTCAATCCCAGCATGGTTTCGAAAAGTGGTCGGAACCTCCTTGGATGCATAAGTGTGCACAATGGAATCAAGTGGTTCACATTTGTTTGGGTGAGGACCATTTGATTAACATTTGTGCACGGGACTAGTTGAGGATAGTGAGTATACACTTGAATGGAGTATGGATGTCTCTTCTAGTCCAGCACAACAGTGAAGATCCGATCCACGCCCCGGGCGCCCACATGCAGAGTTAAAACTAATCGATTAGCCGCGCTCACGATCATGAGCACTTGGTAACGTCATCACATAGTTAGATGTTTTAATATTTTTATAAAATGAATTGGTGAGTTTACCCTTACAGATGATTCGATACTTGACATGGGTTGGCAAGATTGAATTCAGCTGTTGTGCCATGCGTTGGCAACAAAACTGATATTGTTTTATATGTTGAGGAGGGACGATTCGCGCTCACGAAAGACTGTGAGTTATTACATTTATGTTATTCTTACTTGTTACTTTTAGGTTTACATATTTGTTATTTATATACTCATCAAATTGTTTTTATTTCGTTTATGTTTTCAAACTACTATTCAGTATTTACAATTTAATTCGGCTCCATGCAAAATAAACCGTAGTAGCCTTTCTTTTGTTATAGCCTGCATTTATTGTAGGTTTACAAACACTACAAGTCTTGCTGAGTACGTAATGTACTCACCCGTGTTATTATTGTTGTTTTTAAACGAAGAAATAGAATATTCCGCAGAATCATACTTTGACGCAGGTTACGGGAATTATGATGATGATTTTATCTGGAGTTTATACCTTATCAGTTGCCTGAGGATTATGTAGCACACTACAAGATTTTCGATTATTCTGTTGTATTCTGATCGACCTTACAAGTCATATTGTATCTATACTTTCTCTATTATATGAAATAAAATATTGTATATGGTCATGATTTCAATTTATAAAATTGCGTGCTACCTACTGATCATGAGACTGGCACAGTATACACTGTAGAATATTTCTTTTTATGTTATACTGTAGCATAAAAGGGAGAGTCTCACAGTACTTTACAACTGACGTTGTCTTAAAATGTAGGAAAGGACATGCTGAATTTTTTTCTTTATTTTCTTTATATTTTTTATACATTTATAACATTTCTTGATTTTTTTGTGTCTTTACCGAGTTTTTACAAATTTTTCAGTATTTTTTATAATTTTTTCCAATTTTTGTTGATTGTGCTGATTTTTTTATGTAAACCAGTCAAAAATCGGTAAACACCGGCGGTTCTCGAGTCATTTTGCCGCTATTTGACCATCGAGTTCAAAAAAAAAAATAACTTTGAACTTCGTTCGATTCTTACCGATTTTTGACAAAAATCACTACCGTCACGTAGGCGATTTTCGACATCGGTTCGGTAATATAAACCTTGCGTGGAAGGACGTCAAGATGTAAATCAGATCATTCAACTATCCAGTCCTATACTTATTGCCCGTTTCGAATGCTGGAATTATTTTCTGAATCATGCAAGAACTAAACTGTTTTCTGCGAAATGGTTGTGTTGATTTATATTTTTTGTGTTGAGTGATTTGCCAAGTATTAATATATGTGTTGGATTAATCTATTTGGGTTAGAAAAATAGTGGTGTCTTTGCTTTGGCTGTTGACAGCATTCAGTTCATGCATGCACGTTGCTTTGGCAGGATGAAGTTTGTATGCACGTCGTTTGTGGCTAGTTTGGCAGGATGAAGTTTGCATGCTAGTACTAATCACGTCACTGAGTTGAAACATTGCACCTCATCTCTTGGAATTGGGCCAAGGCCCATGTATATGTGTGTGTATATATGGTTGGCATGCAGGACGTTTTCGTAGGGATGTGGAGCGAGGGTTTCCCAAGAAAAATAGGAGGACAGGTGGCGTATACCATCAAGAAAAAAGGGCGACGTGAGAAAAGAGGGTTTCCACAGAAAAAAAAACGGCGGCGTAACTTGTAGATCGAAGAACAGGAGGACGTTGGCAAGGGACGGCAGAGGAATCGACGGAAAAAAAAAGGGGTGAAGGCGAAAGCATGCCGCACGGAAGCAGAAGAGGAGCTCTGTGACGTGGGAAGCAGAGGAGAGAGAGCGCTCCAGGTGGCTGCTGCACAAGAAAACAGAGGGCAAGCAAGGATGCATAAGTGCTTTCATGTAAATGAACTTTATCGTGCAATAAAGACCGGTGATTTCGGTATTTGATCTCTCTCATATTGTTATTGATTCTCTTGGTTTAGTATTGTTTTTTTTATTTCTTCCACTGCTTAGTGTCGATTAGCATATCTAGAAATTGTTCAGAGGTATTTAGCGTCAACGATCCTTCAGGTTGCGTTCCAAACGGACCCTTAGCAACCTGAGCTGAGTACAAGGACCGTATGAACTCGGACTAGGGTTAGCAAAATTTTTGGGGTAGAAAATCAGAGACTGGTCGGTACCGGTTTTTCGCGAATTTCGTTCGAAAATCGAGAAAAACCGACCGTTTTGCAAATTTGAAATGCGTAATTCAAACGGTGGCTTGTAAATAGGAAAACCGATCGATAATTGTGAAAATCGACTGGTTTGGGTCGAAAACCGGTGGGTTTGCGCGAAAAACCGAGGACAGTACAAAAAACTAAGGAAAATTTGTGAAAAACAATAAAAACCCGAGAAATACGCAAAAAACCAGAAAAAATGTTATAAATGTGTTTAAAATATATAAAATTATGATAAAATTCCAGCATGATTTTTTGTATATTTTAAGACTATGCCAAGTTGTAAATTACATAGTTTGCAATAATAGCATAATGATAAAAAAATATGAAAAATTTCGGCATGACCTTTGCTATATTTTAGACAATCCTAAGTTGCAAAAGTGGACACTTAGCGATAATATATCAACAAATAGCATATCATTACAATACCGTTCACGAGCCAATTGAACAAATTCACATTTCAGTGCTTTGAAAACATTATATTAACACTTTTGCAAGCATGTCCATACATTCATATCGAAACAATACTTGCATCGAAATCCAGCACCCACTATTTCGCCTTGCTCCCATACAACATCGGCTTGGTCTATCATCTGCTAGTACAATGCCAAAATATAGAGTTATACTTGTGAAGTGTGCACACCTATATAATTTTTCTAGTTTCGCTACGGACCAGAGCAAATCACAACATTCAAAGAGATAATATAGTTTTTATAAATATAACTTGGTGGAAGTATAAGAACATAAAATATAGTTTTCAGGCATAAACCTCGGCTTCACTTCTTTCGATGACCGGATCTGGCCGGAGGTGCTCGGCTTCAGCTCGGGGGGGAGTGGAGAAGATTCTGTGCAATAATTGATGTCTGAATCGCCCCCAGCCAGCACGTATGGTTCATTACTTTGCATAGTGGGCCGGCCGGGCCTGGGTTGCACAGTGCGGTTTTTCTTTTTTCCTATTTTTCAATTTTGATACATTCGGTTTTGGTGCAAATAAATTTGAATTTTCATTGTACATATTAAAACAATATTAATAATGATTTTAGGGACCTTTTAGATATATTTTTTGCAAAATTTTTAAATTTTTTGAATTCAAATTTGAATCGGACCGGTTTGCCGCTCGGTTTTTGTTCTCGAACCACCTCGGTTTGCTCGGTTTTCACGGTTTTCGCTCGAAAACCGACGGTTTTGCTAACCCTGACTCGGATAGACTCAGCAGATTTATCTTTGAAAATAAAAAACGGTAGGTGCATATAGCAACTTGATTGTCAAGCCATTTTTTTTATACCAACAACATTCCAAGTGAACGTACAAGTCTTGATTTTGTTATCTAATCTTTTCTCTCTTAGCTCCATATGGCATGCCTTATTTGCGAAGGTTTTTTGTGACAATGACTCAGAACTAATCGATTGCCTAGATGTTACATGAAAGAATACTCTAAAATTCTAAATCATGCATACAAAGCCACAAAATAAAGTGCAAAACACGTCCAAGTCCAGTGCAGTAACAAGGTTTGACTTTCCCATTACTGCCACGGCGAGCCGCTCCAACCTGACCAACGACCGTCTCTCTCTCTCTCTCTCCACGCGTGCGTCACGCGGCTCCGCCGGCCGCTGCCGCCCGGGAACCGAGTCGTCACCACCTCCCGCCATAATTTAAACCCCATAGGACGCCAAATCCCCGTCCTACCCCTCTGCTCTCTCACAAACAAGTAAACAACCATAGCCACGTGTCCATTTCGGTCATTTCGTACTCTCGCACCCGCTTCCCAGTCCACGATCCTCGAAACAAAACCATCCCCATCACCGTGTGCCGCGGGGGCACGCGCGGCAGGGCAGCCATGGCAGGGCCGACCCCGACGTACTCCGCTGTCGTCGCGCACACCGCGGCCTTCCTCGCGGAGCTCATGGCCGACCCTCTCCTGCGACGCCACCTCCTCTCCGCCGCCGCGGCCGCGGACGGCGGCGGGGGCCACCAGCACCCAGCCGCCACTCTCCAGGCGCTGTCTCTCGTATCGGACGCGCTCGACACCGCCGCGTCCGCCTCGCCGTCGCTCCGCGCCGCCGAGCGCCTTCTGCAGTCGCTCCCCGCAGTCACCCCGCTCTCCTGCCTCCTCCTCGCGCTCGCGTCGGCCGCGCGCCCCCGCGGCGGGGCGCCGGCGGCCGCGGCCGCCGTGCTCGACCTCTTCGATATCGACCCGGCGCTCGCGCGCCACGAGCTCGCGCCCGCGGCCTTCGAGGCGCTCTTCGCGCCCCGCCTCCTCCCCGTCATGCGGCACTTCGCCGCTCGCCGTGCCTCCGTCGCAGCCGCTGCGGCCGCCGCGGCGCAGGGCGACGAAGAAAAGTCCGTGGAGGCTGCGGCGCTGTCGGCGATGAGGGTGCTGTCGCTGATGAGCTGCACCCAGGCGCAGGAGATGAGGGCACTGGAGCGGGAGTACGAGAAAGTGCTCGACGTGAACTGCAAAGCTTACGCCCTCTACCTGAAGAAGATCCTCGAAGCCGGCGAGGCGGCGAGGGTGTCATCGCCACCACCACCTCCTCCAGAGCTTGTATTCACCGTCGGAGACGGCCTGGATCACGACGCCGACGAGGACGCGACGGCGGAGACCGACGAGGCGGTCAGTTCGCAGAATGGCGTACGGTACAATGTATAATGCTCTATGTACACATAGTCTCGAACGCAATCCGTTCTTTCCCGTCCATTTCAGCGTGCTCAACGGAGACTCCAGAGTCACAACAATTTGCGTCGTTGAATTTTGCTTGCAGCCGATCTGGGCAGAGGCGGAAGAGGCGGGCGACCTGTACCCGCGGCAGGGCAACGGCAAGGGCCGGAGGGAACTGATGAGGCCGCCTAGCCTGTACCCTCAGCGCGTGCCGCCGCACCTCATAGTGCAGCAGCCAATCGGCAGAGGTAGCCCGACGTCCAGGCTCCTAGCGGAGCACTCGACGGCCGCACCTTCCGACGACAGCGTGGAGGACTCTTCGTCCGAGCTCTGCGCCGGCAAAGAGGTCTGTGCTCTGAATCGATCTTGACGCTGCTCAAAAGTCAAAACGAAAGAGCTGAGTTAATTTGTGAGCAGGTCGTTTAATATAGAATCTGGAGCTCAAAGGAGGATTAGCATCCCAGCGTATGATTAGTTAGACTGGCCGTGGTGCTTAATTATGATGCAGGCCTATAGGCATCATTCGGATGTTTTTGTCCAAAAAACATCCAAATTTTGGACCGTACGATCAAAACGCACATCCGTAGGATCAGCCCACCTCGAATTCAGGGGGGGGGGGGGTGTGCATCGATCTGAAAGCAAATCAAATGGTCAGGAATTTGGATGATGGTTGCTAAAGAAAACATCCGGATGAAACTTATCAAAACCCTTCTTTTTTTTACGGTACACCCAGACTAATTTGAACCATCCATCTTGCTTAATCGAAGGGTTGATATTCCAATTACCTCATGGGAGGTAACATTATCTATTGCAATTCAAAGGTTACTATTGTCAATTACTATGCAGTAAACTAGGAAAAAAATCATACCTTGGCATGTGTCCTTAAAAACATTTCTGATAATAAGATGAATATTTAATGATAATAATGTTGCCTTGTATATGTACCGTAGAAACTTATTTTTTTATTTCAACATCATTAATTACAATACCAAACAATACAGAAAGGAGCCTTGAATAACCTAAAGAGGGTGTATCTGAGCTAGCTGGAGTTAGGAGAACAAGTGAAATGTCACTTTGTATATTAGGGATATTTGAGTACAAGTGATCCAACCCTCGAGTGGCGCCTAAAGGGTTATATTTATAATCCTCGAAGGGTTGATGAATTAAATATATACCCCCCAAAAGATGCATCATAAGGACGCGAAAGAGGTATTTCCCCTATAGACATCATATGTCGCGCCCTTTACACATGGATCAATCAGGGCCGTTGAGTGAGGTGGGCGTGGTCCAATGGACCGATATGGATCGAAGTCGAACAGCTCCAAGTGTCCCCTTGAGGGATCGACAGCTCGTAGTTGGGGAAATCTCCGTGCCTGGTCTACTCAGTCGAAGTGGTGGAATGGCAGGGGCACTCCCATAACAGTATTGACATACATTCTCATGAAATATTTTAGATTCAAAATAAAATAAAACATTAAAACCTGCCACTAATTTTCGAATTTGATACTAAAATTACAATGTTCATACTATAAAGAAAATACCTCTAGTTTTACACTTTCAATTTAAATAGAGTTTTACATGTCAAAGTCAAAATTTTATTATTTTTACTCCATGGAGGTTGATCTTGACTACTTTATGGTTGAAAAACAACACCAAATATATACCACATGATAGTAGTGGTAGGAGTGAAACGTACATATATAGTAGTTAGTCATGTCTTGTGGCTAGCCGGCATCGTTCGATTTTCCGAGATTTAAACACGTGGTCGATGCTACTGGCTAAGCAGTAAGGCCATTCACAATGGAGAGTTTTATTACACGGTTTCCAAGAGTACCATATCAGCTTTTGTCTAGGTAACCGTGTATCTCAAGTCTCACTCACCTCGCATGAAACTCTTTCTATCTCTCTCTTCATAATTATATTGCCATGTCACCAAACATGATGATGTGTCACATCATTTAATGAAAATGAAACTCCCACTGTGAATGGCATTAAGGATGAGTATGATCGAGGTGAAGCAGCCATGTACGTTGGAGCGAGGATGGTACGTAGGAGGATTGGGTTCTAGCTACTTTATATTGGATTGGAACACGTACAGGTAGGTTAATTGGTTGCTGAATTAGTCAATTGGATTCTAGCTAGGAACAGTACTCCTGGAGAATGAGCCATCCATCCAAAGTCCAAACCACTTAAAACAGCGAAGCGTAAATCTCTCTTGCTAGCTGGACGCATGGAGAAAGACGTCCTCAGTTACTTTCTTGGGCTGATCAACCAATGCTGCTGAAAGTGAGCAGCAGAAAACCATGCAACGCTTCCTTGTAAAAGCTGAGTTCCCAACGTTGCTGTCTTGTCTCATAGGAAAAGCACACGGCGTCGCCGCTGTCCATGCCCCGCAGAGGCAGAGCGCAGCCACGCGGCGACGACGGCGGCGCCCGCCTCTCTCCGGACACCGCGAGGTAAGCCATCCGCGCGCCTCCAAAACACCATTCTCGAGCCTCGGCTGATGATACCGACGCGCCGTGCTGATCGGAGGTGTTGGATTTTAATACAGCTCCCCGATGGGCGGCGACGCCGACCTGGCGCGGCAGCAGCAGCAGGTGGTGACGCCCAAGGACTTCGTCTGCCCGATCACGACCCAGGTGTTCGACGACCCCGTCACGCTCGAGACCGGCCAGACGTACGAGCGCCGTGCCATCCAGGAGTGGCTCGACCGCGGAAACGCCACCTGCCCCATCACGCGCCAGCGCCTGCACGGCCCGCAGCTGCCCAAGACCAACTACGTCCTCAAGCGCCTCATCGCCGCCTGGCGCGACCAGAACCCCGCCCCTGCGGCGGCGGCGACGACCCCGAGATCGATGGAGAGCCCCGCGCCGTTCAAGATCAACTCGCCGTCGCCGGACACTGCCGGCAGCCAGGCGAGCGAGCCGTCGCCGACCAGCGTCATCGCGCAGGCCTCCCTGGAGAGCGCCGTTGGCGAGCTCCGCGCCGCGGTCTCCTGCCTCTGCATGTCCGAGGAGCTGGCCGACTCGGAGAAGTCGGTCCTCAGGATCGAGCGGCTCTGGCGCGAGGCCGGCGCCGCCGAGCAGGCGTTCTTCTGCTCGCTGGCGAAGCCCGCCGTGATCAACGGCTTCGTGGAGATTCTCTTCAACTCGGTCAGCGCGCAGGTCCTGCAGGTAACCGTCTTCCTCCTCGCCGAGCTCGCTTCCCGGGATGACACCGTCGTGAAGACACTGACCAGGGTGGACTCCGACGTGGACTGCTTGGTTGCGCTGTTCAAGAAAGGGCTACTGGAGGCAGTCGTGCTCATGTACCTCCTGTCTCCTTCCCCGGAGCAGCTCGTCGAGATGGACATGACCGACGCGCTGGTCTCCACCATCCGGCGAGGCGACGAGGACGCGCTGAAGATGTGCGTCAAGCCGAAGGCCGCGTCAATTATCCTTCTGAGCCAGATTCTCGGGGAAGGCGGCCGGGGCAGCACGTCGCCGGTGCCGAGGTCTGCACTGGTGTCCGAGAGGTTTGTGAGGAGTGTGGCTGTGAGCTTGGAGGCTGAGCAGGTCGAGGAGAGGGTGGCCGCCGTGAGGATTCTACTGAGGTGCATCGGGGAGGACGGCCACTGCCGGAGCAGCATTGTCGAGAAGTCGGCGCTGGGCGCAGTCCTCGACGCTTTCCATGTCGTCAGCGACGCCGACAAGTTGGACATTGTGCGGTTCCTCTGTGAACTGCTCAAGCTGAAAAGGTAATCTCCCTGCATGCCATATTGCCATGCCATTCCTTCTTGTGAAACGAAATGATCAGTTTTACAATCTTCTAACTTCGCGAGTTAACTTGTTGATTCTACCGTTCTTCCTCAGGCGATCGACCGCAGATCGTGTCCTTCGGACGATCAAAGAGGGAGGCTCCTTCAGCATGATGCATACGCTCCTTGTGTATCTGCAGTCCACAACACCTGAGCAGAGCCCTGTGGTTGCAGGACTGCTTCTTCAGCTTGATCTTTTGGTGAGTAGTATTTCTGTAGCACATCTCCAGTTTGTCGAGTTTTTTTTTAAAGCTCGGCCGAGGCCGAGAATTAAATTAGAAGGAAAAGAGATAGTTTACAGAAAGCCCAAAGAAGGCAAAAGAAAACGAAACGAAAGAAACTAACTCCAGTTTGTCGAGTTAGTACAGCCCTTGTGAATTCTGAGCAATGCGCGCGTCTCCTTACTTGGCAGGTGGAGCCGAGGAAGATAAGCATGTACCGCGAGGAAGCGGTGGATAGCCTTATTCAGTGCCTCAAGAATTCAGATTTCCCGAGGAGCCAGCTCCTTGCTGCCGAGACCATCATGAATCTCTCCGGGAAGTTCTCGTCGTCGGGGAGGCCGCTCGCTCGATCGACCCTGCTGAAGCTTGCCAGGGTGAAAGAGAGATACCGGCAGTCGCAGGAATTGAGCATTGTTCGCGGCGACGGTGAAGATGAAATGGTAGGTGCTTACAAAAAATATCAGGCGTAGGAACTTCCAAAAAATATGCATGATCTGTAAAACCTGCTGAATTTCCATGCAACTGCATTAATCCTTACATAATGATCATCAGCAACACTGAAACAGCTATGCACATGTGCTGGCCATTTTACAGGAGGAAGAGAAGGCTGCCTCTGAGTGGGAGGTGAAAACAGCCTATGCATTAGTCAGCCATGAATTCGGGCTGGTCTTTGTGGCCCTCTCCGAGTGCCTGAAGAGCAAAAACGCAGATCTGTTCACGACGAGTCTCGTGTGCGCGACCTGGCTCGTTTACATGCTATCCCTGCTTCCTGACACCGGCGTGCTTGGGGCCGCGAGGGTCTGCCTACTACGGCAGTTTGTGCTTGTCCTCAGGTCTGCGAAGCATGGCAGTGACAGGGCCCTTGCAATGGTGGCGTTAAGGAGTTTCATGAACGACCGCGGTCGGTTACTCTGTTCGTCGATCTTGACACAGAGGTTGTAGACATTTTTCTCCTCTGATTTCCCAAACGTGCCGAATTTTCAGAGGGAATGCACGACATCACGACGTACATCAAGGATGTGCTCAAGACCCTGAGAGAGCTGAAGAAATCATCCGGTCTCGCGTTCGAGATGCTGAAGCTGCTGTCTGATGGCCAAGAATCCAGCATTGTAATGCTGCTCAGTTTACCATCAAATGCTTCATTTCACAGTTGTTTTTACAGTATAAGAGTTAGTTTTGCTGAAGAATGTTTTTTTTTCTCTTGGGGCAGGACATGTGGAATCATAAGGAGCTTAATCACGCTGACTGTAGCTCGAATGGTGAAGTCACATCAATTGTTTACTTCAAGAGCTACATCGTCTCCGGCCACTCTGATGGAACATTAAAGGTTGCTCTTTCAAAACTCCGTACTTATTACTCCCTCCGGCCACAGAAGAGTGACGTTTTGGACACAGACATTGTCCTCAAAATACAACTTGACCACTAATTTCTATTATAAATTATTTATAAAACCTTATAAAATTTTAATATTATAAAAAGTGTTTTTCGAAACAAATCTGCATAATATCATTTTTACGTGTCTAATCTAAATATTTATAAAGATATCGAGAACCAAACTTTACAAAATTTGACTGCATGTATCTCAAAAGGCCACTCTCTTGTGACGGGAGGGAGTAGCAGTAGTAGTTTGAGTTTCTGAAATCTGTGGAAATTGAACACCCAGGTCTGGGAGGGAAGTGAAAATATTCTTCGCCTCGTAGATGATGCTCAGGAACACACAAAAGCAATAACGAGTTTATCAGTCCTGCACTCTGAGGATAAACTCTACAGTGGATCACTGGACAAAAGTATAAGGGTATGTTTCTTGGCAAGATCAAGCTGGAGACAGCAGCATAAAACATAGCGTAAATTCAGAACTTGACTTGTGTTCCTACGTGAGCAGGTGTGGCAGTTCCGGGACAGTCTCCGGTGCGTTGAGGTGCATGACACGAGAGATCCGGTGCAGAACCTCGCTGTCGCGAGTGCCATGGCCTGCTTCGTGCCGCAAGGCGCAGGCGTCAAGGTGACCGACCAAACGCCATGACTTTTGTTGTTTTGTTCTTCAGTAGTGCAATACCTGGTGTGCGAAATGTTCAGACAGGATCAAATCCCATCTTTCTAATAGTTTTAGCCCTTGTTTTTGTGTTCTTTTGCTCGTCTAGGCACTAAGCTGGAACGGGAACTCCAAGCTCCTGAACCCGAACAAGTCCGTGAGGTCCATGGCGCTTGTGCACGGCAAGCTTTTCTGCGGCTGCAACGACAGTAGCATTCAGGTATAGCTCCTGCTGCGAACAGGTACATACATATCCATGCCAGAGAGAAAGCAAGCAGAAACAAGCGTTGTTCTTGGTGGCAGGAAATCGATCTGGCGAGTGGAACATTGGGCGTGATCCAGTCAGGCAGCAAGAGGATCTTGGGCAAGGCGAACCCGATATACTCTCTGCAAGTCTACGACGGGCTGCTCTACACCGGAAGCACTGCTTTGGACGGCGCATCAGTCAAGGTACCCAGGGAAACTGAACTGCTACATGAGCTGACATTTCTCGGTATAATCTCTCTAGCTATTTGATATTGTAAGGTTCATGACGGCTGAGTGCGGCTGCAGATATGGAACAGCTCGACTTACAACCTCGTCGGATCCATACCGTCGTCGATGGAAGTGCGGTCGCTGGTGGTCGGTGCGGACCTGATCTACCTGGGCTCAAGAAATGGCGCCGTGGAGATCTGGTCAAGGGACAAGCTCACCAAGATAGGCGCTCTCCAGGCCGGCAGCGCCGGCTGCCGAGTCCAGTGCATGGCGGTCGACGCCGACGGCGATGTCCTGGTCGTCGGAACGTCTGACGGCAGAATTCAGGTCAGGGTCATTCTCTATTCGCAAATCGCAAAATGCAGCTTCTTCAATATCTGACAAAGAATTGTGAGATCAGACCTACTTAGAATGGCACGTTTTTACGTTTTAGTACTCACATTGGGACTTTTCTTTTTCAGGCTTGGGGATTGACTTGAGCAGATGCAGATTATTGGGTACACAGGGGAATCAAGGAATAAGTAGCTTTTCCTTGTGCAGGATGGTGAATAAAATGAGGAAATATGTTTCTATGTTTTTCTTTTTTAAAATTGCACAAATATTAAAGCATGAATGAAAGGTAGATGGTGATTACTTATCTTTTTGTTTGCTTCAAGATTTGTACAACTTGTATTAGTAGAAAAAGCATAGAAGCATTACTGAGATACAAATCACATACGTGTCTCTTTTTACTTTTTGTACGCTTTTGCACGACCTGCAAAGTGTACATATCGATTAAGCCTATGTTGGTTGCTTCATTTCGTCATAGACCTCATGGTCTACTACAAGGAATAATGTCATATACGCAGAGTTTCATGGATGATATATGCCATTGGGGTCATGTCTTGCTCTGCAGTCAGTGCCAGAGGTTGAGGGCAGGTTCAACTTATCGTCGGGATTAATCCCGTTTTATCGGCCACCTAGCTAGCATTAGCAAGGTGCTTTGTTCTACCCGCAGCACTAGAAAGCTAGCGATAAGCAAGGTGCTTTGTTCTACCTAGCTAGCATTAGCAAGCTAGCGATTGATTCCATAAGCAAGCTGTGATTGATGAGATAGGATATCGTTTTCAGATGAAACACGACGACGAAGAAAGATAGGGGCCGAAGGAATTACAGCCCAACTTAGACCAGTTATGTGCATAGTACTAGCGAACTGATCAATGGGCGTAGTCAGCAGAAGAAAACGACGCTTCTTTTGGCCCATCGGCGTCTTGCTCGAGCCTGTCGGCAGAGGCTACAAACCAGACAGGCCAGTACTGACAATAAGAGAGATGAATTTGCCCGACAAATCACAAGATGTAAAACTCTAGTTACAGTGAGCTGACTGTACCTCGCAGTCAACAATTACGCCGAGCTGCGGCTGATCTATTGTATATTAAAAAGATTTATTAGCATACATTATAGCTTGCTTCGCTGAGATCCCTTCGGTCTGGAGGCCGTCATCCACTGCCTGCCGATCGCCACCAGCTCACCGGACTCCTTCTTCCGGACCTCCGTCGTCACCGCCGTCAGCCTTCCTTTCAGGTCCACCACCCTCCCGTCCAGCTCAACTTCCTCCTAAACAATTCAACACGTTTTATTTTAGCCTTCCCAGAGATGATTCAAAGTTCAACCCCAGGAAAAACTCGTGCCAGGAAGAACATGGCACTTGTACTATCTAAATCCTGAAAGTGAGAATCGCAGTGAGCATAATTCGAAAACAGAAAAACTAACCTACGGTATACCGTAGGAACGGTATACCTCTGAAACTTGTGAAACTTGTTATTTTTTATATTGAAACTCATGAAACTTAGCACTAAAAACTGATGAAACATGAAACAGATGAAACTAAACACTGAAACTCATGAAACCAGCACTGAAACTGATAAGTTTCATAAGTTTCACATCTATACCGTTGGAACGGTATACCGTTCCCTAGTCTCCCTCATTCGAAAAGTACAGATAGCTTGAGTTGTGCAATGGAAAAGCATCTGGAATTTTGGTTGCCGAAATGCTTAGTTTAGGAACTCTTTTACAGTGGATTATACTTGTAGTATATTATGGTAGTATAAATTAGATCATTGATTTGGTGGGATATTATGGACTTTTACAAATAAAAATATTACATTTTAAAAGAATATTAACGTAATTTTAGCGAGTCATCGAGGTACTCCGACGCGCGATGTGCTAAAACTAAAATTTTTCCAGCCTTAACTTGTTTGAAAATCTTCCTTTGAGGGTAACATAACCGCTACCCTGCCATTATTGGGTAACGGAGTGGCTTGTCAAATTCCTACACTTGGCAGAAATGGAAGAAAACTACGCAACCTTAATCAACAAGCCATCACTACATGTCTCTTGCCAAACTACTCAAAGAAGGAAAAGACCAAGAGGTCTCCAAATAAAGAATATATAGATGCTCTACTGAAACTTAACAAAGCACTTGGCCAGAAAGAGTAGTTAACCAAATGCTTTGTGCTCAGAAAGCAGCTTTATTGAAAGAGCACGCCCGCCTAATTGGACAATCCAATTTGATATGGGCTAATTTAATCCAGAGAGAGTGAGAGACCAACTTTTTCTTATTTTCGCAGGCTGCGGCACGAAACAAAAGAACCACACAACCTAATTGCCGCCTTAACGGTGCGAGGGAGTTAATCTAGTTGCAGAGCAACTTCTTTTGAGGACTAGTTTCAGAGCATAAAAACACTGCATTCTTCATAAACACCACCCATGATCTAAGTTAAATGCTCCACGGATCTTGTTGCCTAGATCAACACCTAGATGAATGGGTCTTAGGGTTACCTTCGGGGTTTGAGCTCGAGGATGACGCCATTGCCGGAGACGGGGAAGGAGCAGTGGCGATGGACGTCGGTGAAGTCAGGTCTGCAGAGAGAGAGTCGGCGTGGCCTTGACTTCCCGTTGCTCCACACGCAGGAGTAGATCGGATTGGTTTGTTGGGGGGTATGTGCTCCAAGGACGTGGGTTCATGGGCCGGTCTACCCCCCTCTATTTATAGCGCGTGTGCAACAGGGGGCCACAACCATAAAGGTCGGTTGCGCCCCCGATCAGGGCGCGAGATCAACCAACATTCTCCCCCTTGATCTCGAATTCAACTTTGAAACTTTACATCTTGGTATATTAACCTTTTATATCTCACACTTTTAACTTAACATTCCACTCCTCCATAGATTAGTGTACCAAGACCAAGGCGTTACAACAGTCAGTTACGTACTACTGAACTCAATGACTATAGTACACCTCTCTACTTCAAAGCAGAATAACTTTGTCTTTGTGGGAGACGGTTGCTTTCAATGACCCCTATTATCCAGAATCATAGTCTTTCCTTTAAACCCATGCCGGCTACGTGCTTCTCAAACACGTTGGGAGGAAGACCTTTGGTGAGCGGATCCGCTAACATGTCTTTTGTGCTTATATGCTCAAGCTCTATTGTTTGATCCTGGATTTTCTCCTTCACAACATAAAACTTGATCTCTATGTGTTTGGTAGCACCACTTGACTTGTTGTTGTGGGAGTAAAATACTGCTGGCTCATTGTCGCAGTATAATTTGAGTGGTTTTTCTATGCTGTCCACCACTCTCAATCCGGGTACAAACTTTTTTAAACCACATTGCCTGCCCGGTTGCCTCATAGCATGCCACAAACTCAGCGTGCATTGTCGACGTTGCAACGACTGATTGTTTTATACTTTTCCATGATATTGCTCCTCCGGCAAGGGTGAACACATATCCTGATGTGGACTTTCCAGTGTCTTTACACCCTGCCCAATCTGCATCTGCATAGCCCATAATTTCTAGGGCACTTGACTTTCTATATGTTAGCATGAGGCTCTTTGTCCCTTGCAAATACCGCAAGGCTTTCTTTCTGACTTTCAGTTGATCAACTCCTGGATTAATCTGATATCTTCCAAGCATCCCGGTTGTAAATGCTAAGTCAGGGTGAGTACATATTTGAGCATACATTATGCTTCCGACGGCTGAAGCATATGGTACTGATTTCATTTGATCGATCTCATACTTGTTCTTTGGACACTGAAAATTACCAAACTTATCGCCCTTGACTATTGGAGCAAAGCGTGGCATTACACATATGCATACTATATCTTTTAAAACACTTTCTATGTATGCCTTCTGTGATAGCCCTAGCACCCTATTTTTCTATCTCTGTATCTCAATTCCTAATACATAGGATGCTTCACCAAGATCTTTCATATCAAACTTTGAGGACAAGAACTTCTTTGTTTCTAGCAGTAAATCTTTATCACCTTGCTAATAGGATATCATCCACATATAAAACTAGGAAAATATATTTCCCTCTATTAAACTTTGCATAAATGCGCTTGTCCTCCTCATTCTCTTTGAACCCAAAATTTCTTATGGTTTCATCAAACTTAATGTACCACTGTCTAGACGCTTGTTTTAATCCGTAAATGGACTTCTTTAATCGACATCCCTTATTTTCTTTTCCTTTCATGACAAAACCTTTGGGTTGCGCCATGTACACATTTTCATATAAATCCCCATTTAGGAATGCCGTCTTAACATCCATCGATGTAATTCTAAATCATAATGAGCAACGAGTGCCATAATGATTCTAAAAGAATCCTTTGTCGAAACAGTGAGAAGGTTTCGTTATAATCTATTCCTTCTCTCTCGAGTGAAGCCTTTGCGACAAGTCTAGCTTTAAATCTTTCAACATTCCCTTTGGAGTCACGCTTGGTTTTGTAAACCCATTTACGACCCTCTTGTTTTGGCTCCTTTAGGAATTTCTTCTAAGTCCTGCACTTTGTTTGTACTCATGGATCTCATTTCATCTTGCATGGCATCAAGCCACTTCGATGAATTGGGACTTCTCATCGCTTCCTCATAAGAGGTGGGATCACCCTCTATCTCTATGTCTTCACCGGCATAAACTTCATAATCACCGGAATAGCCGATCTCCTGCTTCTCTGTGATCTTCTAAGTGGTTCTTGAGCGGGTTCATCGCTCTCTCTGAGGCTGCTCGGGCTCCTCACTAGCAACAAATAGGGGCCTCGGGCTCCACAACAGTGCCTCTCGCACATCGATCGTTGAACTCGAGAAACACCTGGCAGTGTCAGAATCTCAGTGATGCAAAGCAACAACAGTATCGAGAAGAAAGGCTCTTGAATCATAGGAGTTGGGGCACAAACCCGCTTCTCATCAAGGCTAATTTCTCGGGTACCATGCTCCCCGATCATATCATCCTCTATAAACACAAAGCGTGTCTAGTTTCTACAAACTTGGTATGTCTGCAGACAAGAGAAACGATAACCCTTTGATCTTTCAGATAGCCAATGAAATGGCAACTCACCTGCCTTTGGATCTAACTTTCCTATGTTTGGGTTGAATACTTTTGCCTCAAATTGACAGCCCCACACATGTAGATAGTTCGATGAAAGCTTCCTCCCGATCCATAACTCATACGGTGTTTTAGGCACCGACTTACTGGTACCCGATTAAGAATATGGGCAGCGGTTTTAAAGCCTCCATCCATAGACTAACCGGTAAAGTGGAGTAACTTATCATACTTCTCACCATATTCATTAAGGTACTGTTACGCCTTCGGCTACTCCATTTTGTTGAGGTTCGCCTTGGCATAGAATACTGAGCTACTATGCCATTTTCCTGCAGGTACCTTGCAAAAGGTCCTGGAACTTGACCATAAGGGGTGTGTTTACCGTAGTATTCACCTCCACGGTCTGATCTTACTACTTTAATCTTTAGATCATGTTGATTCTCTATTTCAGCTTTAAATATTTTAAACTTTTCTAATGCTTCGATCTTTCTTTGATAGGATAAATGTAGCCATAGCGAGAATAGTCATCGCTGAATGTAATGAATGAATCAAAACCATCCACTTGTCTTTACAGAAAAGGACCACAAATGTCTTTATGGATTATTTCCAAGATTCCTGTGCTACGCTTGGCGCCTTTCTTTATTTGTTTAACATACTTGCCTTTAATACAATCTATGCAATGATCTGTGTTTGAAAAGTCTAGGGGAGGAACAATTTCTTCTTTGATTAATCGTTCAATTCTCCCTCGAAATATGGCCTAAACGACAATGCCATAATTTCGATGACGATTCACTTTCTATTCTCTTTCGCTTTGTATTAACATTGCATACTTTCGCATTCGAGGAGATACTTATGTCATTCACAATATCATAATGGGATAGCAAATAAAGCTTGTCTTGTCGGATGGCAAGACCAACATCTTTATTATTAAACTTTATTACACACTTTCCATTCCCAAAATGACACGAATGTTCTCATCATCTAAGCAAGACACTGAAATCAAATTCCTTTTAAAGAAGGCACTAATAAAACATCACGCAAATGGAGTATGAAGCCGCCATCCAACTCTAATGGAAGATCTCCAATGGCTTCCACATCGCCTTCAACTCCATTCGCCACTCTAATTCCTCTTTCTCCTCTTTGTAGGATCCTCCTCGTATGGAATCCCTCTTTGTTCAGCCACTTGAGGAAAAGAACACAATCCTTCATGCGGTGCCCTTTCGATGACAACGCTGCAGTGTCCGGATCTATGTGCTCGTGGAGGCCTAGGAGGTCAGCCCACTGAACCATGTCCTCCATTGGAGTTCTGTCCTCCATTTGAGTGTTCACCCTTCTCAAAATTGGTGAACCTTTTACTGATAATTGCCCTTTTGGTAGTTGCCTTTCTTGAAATTTGGCTTATTCTCAATCTGGAAATAATTCTTTTCTTCCGAGAATGTTTAACTGTGATTCAGTTCATCAGCCTTTTGTGCCTTTAATCTTTCTTCTTCTTGGACACACATGGCAATGCACTTTTCAATAGACCATTTTTCTTCACTAATGTTGTAATTTACAACAAAAGTCTCAAATTCCTTTGGTAATGAAACCAGTACAAGATGGACTATGAAATCATTCTTTAAAGGCATATCAAAAGATGTGAGAGTGAGCCATATTAGTCATCTTAAGAATATGCTCTCTAATGCCTGGTCCATTACGCAGCCCAGATCCATCATACTTGTCATTGACAAGTTTCTTGATTAATGTGCCTGCATAGGCCTTTTTGGATCCAAAGAAATCGCTTCTTCTATTTTCTTGAGATACTCAAGAGCATCTGTACATTCAGGGATTGCTCCCCTTATGGACTCAATGATGGTGCCTTTGATCACCATGAGGCACTTTCTATTTGAGTTGTCCCACTTTGCCTTCTCAATACTATACGACAATTCTCGCCAAGAAGATTATTTGTGGCTTCCTCGACTCCCAAGAAATGCTGCCGAACCGGTACACAGCCTTGGATGAAGCAAAGCATAATCTATCTCACCCATAGCCATGGCCAAGCTCAAATTCTCTCTCCATGAGGAGTAATTGTTGCCGCTCAACCTTTCAAGCCCTTGAAAGACACTCAAGGAATTGGCAATCTTGGTTGGAAAAACTTCATTAAATAAAACAAGAATTTAATCAAGAAACTAAAAGATTATAAACTTTGGCATGAATAAATTAACGCTGGTCAATTAAACATGCTCTCAACTATAATAAAGATCGATCTATTTCTAAAACACCGCTAAGCAAGATTAGAATAGAGCAAACTTTATTCAAAAAAACTTTCTATCATTCTTAACATGGTCATGGCAAAAATTATTTTCAACGTTGGTCAGAAAAATAAAATTACCATAACTATGTGAAATACTATAAAACTATTTTTTTATTTACTATTTTCTCTAATTAAATATCCACGTTGGTTTCAATTTAATCAGAGAAAAGAAAACTTAAACTTGCAGCGGAAATACAGACTTAATTTAGTACTTAAACTCATCATGCATAGCAATTACAGACTTAACCCTAATTTGTTTGGGCCGAATGGCCCAAAAGGACCTCAGTGCCCCTTTGTTAACAAAGCAGTCCAAATTTAACCAAGGAAAAAAGCAGAGCCGCGCTGAATCGAGCCGTCCGGATCGAATCGACTGACGAGAATGCTTCAGATCATATAAATCCGGAAAAATCGCAGCCCCAAAACAAACCCTAACCGCTCCACGTAAACCGGATCTGGGGTCGCGGCCGGCTGGCGCGTGGGAGCCGCTCACGGAGGCGCGCAGCGCCAGCGCAGTATGCTTACTGAGACGGCGACTTCGCGTGGCTCGTCGGCGCTAAAGCGGCGCGGCGCCGCTAAGCGACGACGGCATCTTTGGCCAGCGCATGCGCTGGCGATAGCGGCGATCGGGACGCCCGCGACGCGCCGCATCGCCGAGACACGTCGAGCAGCGCTCGGCTCGTGCAAGCGGCGGCGCTTCGTGGTGATCAACGACTCCATGGCTCAAAAGATAAGGCGTTGGTCTTCGTGCGGCAAGGTAAGAATTCTACCCTTCTGTTCTTTTCTTAATCCTTTTTGTTTAATCTGATTTCTTGACCAAAAAGGTCTTTGGATTGGGGAATTTCTTCTTCTAATTGCTATGCGTCTAAACCCGAAAATAGATCTACAACTAGGGTTGGTCTAGGCACTACACACAAGGCTCTGATACCATTGTTAAATGCTCCACGGATCTTGTTGCCTAGATCAACACCTAGATGAATGGGTCTTAGGGTTACCTTCGGGGTTTGAGCTCGAGGATGACGCCATTGCCGGAGACGGGGAAGGAGCAGTGGCGATGGACGTCGGTGAAGTCAGGTCTGCAGAGAGAGAGTCGGCGTGGCCTTGACTTCCCGTTGCTCCACACGCAGGAGTAGATCGGATTGGTTTGTTGGGGGGTATGTGCTCCAAGGACGTGGGTTCATGGGCCGGTCTACCCCCCTCTATTTATAGCGCGTGTGCAACAGGGGGCCACAACCATAAAGGTCGGTTGCGCCCCCGATCAGGGCGCGAGATCAACCAACAGTCAAATCACGCGATCGACTTGCTGTACTTGTCAATACACGTAGCGTTGATCGTGGCTGCACAACGACTCAATCAACATGACGAATGAAGGCCGGTGGAGAAAAGTCAATTGGCGCTGGTGCTCGTAGCCATGAGATCTATGAAATGACGTCCAAGAACCAACACTGTTGATTTCTTACTTTTTTCCATCCTAAAGATTTTTTTTTTTTGGAGAGACAGAGACACACAGAGAAGGTGGGACTTGCAGTACGTACATGGTGCTTGGCCGGCGAGAAGTAGGAGATGTCGTAGTGGACGGAGACCTTGATGATGCCCTCCACCGACATGATCGCCGCCGCGCAGACGTCGTCCACCGCCGCCGCAATCGCCCCCGCGTGCCAGTTCCCCTCCGCGTCCTGCACATACACGCACGCGCACCGAACCAAGAATCGATCGAAAAACCCATCAAGGAATCGATTCAGAAAGGAAAGCGCCACGGCGCGGGCGGGTCGAGATTGAGGGCGGGTACGTACGGTGAGGTGGGCGGGCACGCGGAGCGAGCAGAGGGCGCGGCCGCGCTCGGCGAGGGCGACGCGCACTCCGGACAGCGGCAGCGCGTTGAACGCCCGGCGGCGGCCGTCGGCGGCGGCGCCGTCCTCCCCAGTGGCGCCGGCGTCCTCCAGCCACTTGCGTGCCGCGGCGGCCATCCAAGCCGGGGGCGCCGGGCCGCCCATGCACGCGCCCGCGGGACGGATCGGACGCAGCGGCGCGCGCGATTGGTCGGCGTGCTCGGTGTCGCGGTGGACCGGGTTCCGTCTGACTGACGGGTTGAGGTGGGATATCTGGTCAGCGTCGCTTGCATCCGTCTCTCTCGCATCGATTTAAACCAGCATGCGTGCTGGTAAAAAGGCAATTCCCCTTTTCTTTTGCATAGAGTATCCATTAAAAAATGCTGGAATAGAGAAACCGTAGCAATTGAAATGCCCAATCTTACTCTGAAGAAAACACATGGAAATTCCTGCATTTCGAATACAGAAATTCGTATGGTTCATGAGGCAGCCATCCATTTGTTCTTTAAGATTAATTTGGGCGGTCTCCCACCCTCTATTCCTTCTCCCCCTCTCTATTCCTTCTCCGTCTCCACACCTACACCCGTAGCCAAAGACGCCGCCGTTCACACCCCCTCTCTTCTGCAGCCAAAGCTGCTATCACCACCATGAGAAGGTAAAGTCGGGAAACCGAGGAAATCGCTGGCTACTAGGAACCGAGGAAGCCACCGAGCCGGACTGTCCAGTGATGACTCGAGGGAGGAGAGCGAGTGTGTGGCAAGGATAGAGTCAGACAGTGAAGGAGATAAGAGAGAGAGAGAGAGAGAGAGAGGGAGGGAGGGAGGGAAGTAGAGAGGTGTGCAAATCTCGGAGCGAAATAAACGGTGCAGGATATACATGTATATTACCGATGTACGTGTGGGAAAGGTTCTCGATATTTCGTTTGCTTCCTGGCAATAATTCTTTTAGAACAAGGCATCACATACGAATGACATGGGTATCTCTAGCTTGCCACTTTTTTACAGAGAGGGTGTGTGTGGGGGGGGGGGGGGGGGGCTTGGCAGCTTTGTTTTGTTCGAAATTTGAGATTATTCAATATCTTAGTTTATCATATTTTTGATTGTATCAAAATAGATTATTAGTTTAAGTCTTTTATAACAACTTCTGCACGTGTAATCCTTGACTATAAATTGTTTCGTATAATTTTTCCTACAATTTTTTCATATTAAAATTTATCTCTTATAATTTACTATGCTCCAACCCTAACAGAAATTTTCTTACCGGACCCAAATCGCCCAAAAACTTATTTATTTTTCCACCTTGCCAAAATCTTGAGTATTGTTAAGATATAGTAGCTACCCTGCACATAAACCGATATGATACACATACATACTACAACTCTACAAGACAGTGAAGTGAAGGCCTCATCGATGATGCGGCCACCTGACAATCCGCTGCCTGTAGGTGCACAGCATGTGCAGAAAAACAGGCAAGCACAGGGCAAAATTTTGAAAAATAAAAAGTTCGAATATAACAATAAAAAATATATTGCAAAGAGGGACGTAGGCAAGCGCAGGGAAAATTTTCAAAAAATACAAAGTTCAAATATAGCAATAAAAAAAGATATTGCAAGAGGGACGAAGGCAGTCACCGAAGCAGGATAGCTAGCCTACTAGGGATCGCAAAAAAGCTAGTTAGGGTTTGAATCACAATTTTTTCATGCTTTCCAAAACTCCCACATCACGTCCTCTAAGATCCCCGCTACCTCTTGCATACGGTGATGAATGGATGTTTAGATCGGACATGCAGATTAGCGAGGAACGCAAAGAAACGACTAGGGACGGTGGTGACGGCGCTCTAGCATGTCCTGGCTCGTCTAGGCGCACTCCGGTGTGTCACCGGCGTGGTGCGCCCTGGCATGACATGACGCATTCCCAGTGAGGCTTGACGTAGCCCTGGCACTCACCTACGACGTTCATTGGACGATGGCCTGCTGGCAATGACACGGCAGCCCAGCGGTGGAGCAGGACAGCGGCTTGGCTCCAGCCTGTGGTGTCGGCGGCAACAGGCACCAATAGTGATGTAGGGAGTGGGGGGTGGGCGCGGCTAGGGTTAGGGTTGGCAGCCCTTCACCCTTGCCTTATATAGCCAGCCGGCCCACCTTTTTTTACGGAATATTATATTCCAATTGTGCATCTTAATTTCCAATGAAATATTTGACACTTCCTCTTCATTTTGTAGGCGGTGCATTTGCGGAAGTGCTTTTGCTTTGCATAACCAAGGAGAACATTGTGGTCTGTTTCCTAAGAATGATGCTCAGATGGTCCATTATTCTACTCAAAATGGGGTGGAAGGTCATGGTAGAAGCATAATTGCTAGTAGCTAGAAGTAACTCCTAGTTCTCTTGTGCATTGTGGTAGTGTAGTGGAGCCGTTTTGCTCCATTGATGCTGTAAAAGCTCAAAAAAGTTTTGCCCCGGTAGGCGGTAATACGATGTGCTTTTGTGGATGACTACATTTCAAATCTCTTTCTGTGGGGGAATAGGGAAGATAGTTTTGGAACTGTAAGCTATACAAGTAACTAAACAAAAAAAATGTTTTAAGCAGAGGCTTCAACCTTGCTTATATATTTAAAACGTTCATTGAAGGAAATCGAAAAAAACTATAGGCCAGTTCGTTTCAGCTTCTGAATTATAGATTTTGGATTATGAAAGAAGCTACTTCTAATTGTAGAAGAATCAGGCCAAGCTAGTTGCCACTTTTAGGTTTCGAACCGAGCCGGCAAGAATCAGCAAGAATCAGTGAGAATCAGGTTTCTGTCGGATTCTGTTCCTATGTAGAAGGTAACTTTTGATTCTCAGAGAAACTGAAATGAACAGGGCCTATATTCCGCGAAATTGTCATCCATGTTAGCATCAGAAAGCTACTGAAGCAAAAGGAGCTTGAACATAGTGGCAAAAGAGCATGCAACACTCCCTACACAGGAATGGACTACAACAGATTAAAGCACCTATTAAGATCAGAGACATACAATAAACGACACACAGAAATTGAGAAGTATATCTTCTCCGGTGTTGGAGCATCTTTAAGAGTTAAACACAGAAATTTGGTAGTTTACAACAAACGACAACTAGAACTAATTGACCAACCTTAAACACCGAGTCATTGATCAACCATCCTTCCCATCAATCACAAACATTGTAAAAACCCTTATGATAATTACAAAACGGGCGAGCCATTCGCAAGCTTACGCATTTCTCTTGTACAAAACAAGAGCAATACGAGGACAAACTTCATTGGCTTTTGCAACAGCCACCGGAGGATAATTTCTCGGCCTATTGCATTGCATACATAAACCGGAGGCTGCAGCTCGAAAGAATGCATGATTGAAAAATGTTTTGGAATTATGCACACCGCCGACTGCTTCAAAGGTTCATCATACACTCATTATCATCACTAATTGCAGTAGAATCGGCTGGATTTCTGTTAGTCACACAGATATCCTGCTTTACAAACCTATCCCAGGGATGTGTCATTTTCCCCTTGCCACTGGCCCAAGATTGAGCTGCACTGTTCCTCGCTGACAAAAATTCTGAATTGGAACTAACAGAACCCAACTGCAGCGCTTTCCGTTTTGCTGGAAACATTCCCGAGTTCAAGGCCTCAAACTTTTCCTTTTTGTCCATATCAAACGATGTTATCCCTTTGCCTTTGGACACCCCTATTCTGTAACCTGACTGTGTCCCACAGTTCTCTGACCAGCTTGCAATTTCCTCCTGCAGAGAGGCGGGGAGCACACCAACTCTAGGATTTGGGCGCAAAGGTCTCTGCAAATTTGGCTGTAGCTTATGACGTGATAAGTCTTCCAACGTCAATGGAACATTTCCACTTAGGTTACTTCCAGTTCCATGCGATGTGCTAGTTGATCCTTCGTACTGATTATGTGCGTGTTGTGGATTACGAAGCTGAAATTCCATCTGGTAATTCCTGTTAGATGTTTCATAGCTTGGAAAGCCTGCTGGAGTTGATGAATCCATCAGTCTCAGGAGATGAGTCGCAGGCATGGGTTCTTTTGGATCAAAGCCCGACTGCCCAGCATTTCTTCGA
Source organism: Rhipidocladum racemiflorum (assembly GCA_036346355.1). Classification (NCBI taxonomy): domain Eukaryota; kingdom Viridiplantae; phylum Streptophyta; class Magnoliopsida; order Poales; family Poaceae; genus Rhipidocladum; species Rhipidocladum racemiflorum. The sequence goes on along the minus strand of CM070570.1, from coordinate 10,784,262 downwards.
TCATACAAGTTACCAGCTTCCATGGTTGATATTGCACCTGGAAAGCTTCTTCTCGGGACCTGGTTAACTGCTCTCTTTGTACAGCGATCGAGCGCTGTAATTACTGGTTCGTCAGTTGAGTAATTATTAGAAGCTCCCGTCGCATGAGTTGAGGTTAAATCAACTGCTCGAATGTTAGGTCTGAATTGACTGCCACATGCTGCCATTGATGAATCCCTTGGAGCTGCATTGAAAGAGTCCCACATTAACTTCCTAGTTCCCCTATGGCTCCAGGACTCAGCTGGTGCTTCAGCAATATACTGATCCTTATGTTGTGAAAATATTGCCGAGCTTGCAGCAGTGGTGACTACTTCCATGCGCAAATGTGGCTGTTGTTCCTGGGTAGACTTCAAATGGCCAGGAATCTGTAATTTCGGAGGATGTGTACTCGTAGCCTGCGTGCTGGATGTTACATGAACCTGTAATGCCTTCTGCTTACTTTCTGATGCCAAAGACTTCTGCTGGAAATTAGTGTCAAGCACGGTCGATGCATAATTTGGACCATCATCGGCAGCTACTATAGGACTGTAATCATCTGCAGTCATCTTGGATTGAGTATGGCTAATGTCAAAAGAATAAGTCTCAGTCATAAGCTGTCTCCCATGCTGATTTTTTGCCAGCAATTCAACAATGTCCACGGGGGTGTCATCTATTATGGCCTGTTTTTCATGCATCAGTTCCATCTTTTGTTTCTTTCTCTTCTTGGGTAGTTTCTTCTCAAGAAGAAGAGTCACATTTTGGATATCACGCTTACCAAGAGAAACCTGAGATGATCAACGAGGCAAAATTCATATCTTTTATAATATTTGGCAAGGAAGTACTATAATTTTCAGTGTGAACACAAATAATGCACCATTGTAAAGAAGAATACATGATATGAAATATAAAGGAAAATAAAAACCATACTACACTGAGCACAGATTGGCAAAATTGCTTGGTAACCATAAGATCATCAAAGCACAAGCAAAACAGGGGAAAGAAGGTAAACAGACATATTATGCTGTATGCTTATTGACCCTAAGATGATCAAAGCACAAGTAAGCAAAACAAGGGAAGAAGGTAAATAAGCATAGTATGTTGTATGCATCTTTCTTGACATAGTTCCGTACAAATTTGTTCTTTCCTTCTTTCTTGACATTTACATAAAACAAAATGTCACATGATTCACAAAAATTTGGGAACATGGAAAAGAGAGAGAAGCCGTGTGCTTATCTATCTATAAATAAGCAACACACCATTCATAATTCTTACCTTTGACAGGCACTTCTGCATAGAGTTTTCGGATTCCATTTGGCATTGATCATCTGTCCTGAGTATAGTTGTCTTTCCAGTATTGTTTCCAGTGCTTTCATCACCATGTTGGGCATTGGCAGTTAAAGGCATTTTCCTCTGGCTCAAACTCATGGTGTTTGCCTTTGACGAGCACCTCTGTGTAGAATTATCGGATTCAATTTGCTGCACGTCATCTGTCTTCTGCATATTTGCCTCCAGATTATTATTCTGAATATTTACATCACCTTGCTGAGTTCTGGTAGTAGCTAGCATTTTTTTCTTGCCCAAATTCCCACCTGAGGATAGAAAATCCTGATGCATATCTTTAGAAGGAAAGATTTTGACAGTAGATTTTGAATTAGCAGCACAAGAATCAAAATCCTTGTGTTCCGAACCTTTCTTCTCACTTCTTATTTTCTTCTGAGTTCTTTTCAACCAGTTCACAAGTGATGATCCATCATCTACAACATCATCTCCGTTGTATTTTGTCTTGTTCTTAGTAGTTTTCGACCGGATTTCTCCCCCTATCTGGTGGCTTACAGGAGGAACATCATCCCTGCTTCTATCGTCCTCACAGAGATCAGCGACCTTTTCATGGTCAACCTCAGTATCACTTTTAGACCGCCCTACCTGGTCAGTGTTTATGATTTCTGATAATAGCCGCATCTTTTTTGCCTTTCTCTCACAAATTTTTATAACTGGAGCACCAACCTGCACAATGGGTTTGTCATCTTTCTTCTTCTTACAACTAGATTTAACACTTCTTTTTGGAGCTGCTTCTTCACATGGACCGCTGTTGCAGACCTCATCACCTTTCTGCCCGGGTATTGGTTCAGGAACATTGGTCAGATTGCAGTCAACAATCAGAACCTCCTGGGTTTTTCCATTTTCATCTGCATTTGGCTTCAGAGTTACTTCAGAAAGTTTTGGATTGCATGGTATTTCCGTGCCATTTCCTTCTTTGATTGCCCTAATCTGGGGAACTTTAGGTAAAGCCGTAACATCCACAGAGGCATTATCAGAGATATTTGCGGTCGCATCATGATTATAGGATGACCCCTGTAAATCTGAGGACAACATAACAACATTAGCTTATTTTATATATTTATATATATATATATATATATATATATATATATATAATCCTAGTTAGGAATTTACCAATCTCTACCATACCTTTTGTGGGTGAATCAGTATTCGCCTCTGTAACTCCTTTCTTGCCAGAAGAAGGTGAGTTGCATTTGGAATTGATTTCTTGGGCACTCTTCGGAAGGGTTTTTCTATCAGCTTTCTTCCCTTGAGATGATTGTTTTGTGCAAGGAAATAATCTTTTGGAATCAATACTTCGAACAAATGAAATAGACCAACAATCACTTGCGACATCCTGCTTCATAGAAACAGTTCTAGATGTTCTTCTATGATCTGAATTTTTCACCATATCCAAGCACTTTAAGCAATCCCATCGTCGAAACTGTGCTACTGAAAAAGGGCACGAATTGTTATAGCGTTCATCATATTGTTGCTGGTCATGGAAAATCTGAGATAGAGAGCAAGATGTTGGATCCTTCTTCTGAACAAGAGCAACATACCCTCTGACAAAAATAAATCATCAATAAGATGCACACGTTAGGCATAGCACATTCTTTGCTTTAATGAATATACAAGGATAAACTCACAAAAGGCCTACAGAATCCAAAAACACTTCAACACCAAGTGTAGATAGTTTGATTCATAGCTTGTAGCACAAACCTTGTTGTCCAGAAAAGGGCCGTCATTGACACATGCGCAACAACTAACACACTGGATAAATATCCTGTTCTGATGTGCATGAACTGGTAGCTATTGCAAACAGATACGAGAACACGAGAGAGAATTTCTACAAAGTATATCAGTAGGCCCTCCCCTACTGTTCCCGTCAAAAAAAAAATTCTACAAAGTAAAAAAAATGACTGCCCTCTCATCTTGTGAGCATTTGTTGGCCCAGACCTGGAGAAAACTCATACATAGCTTTCTTCTGTAGAATACACGGAAGGAAAAATACACAAAGATGATGCTGTTGTACTTGCTTAGTGCTTGTTTTCTGTCTTCTATTATTTCTCTTCACATTCAACGTTACAAGTTGAAATATAAATAGACTAACATAGGGATTTAACAACCACTAACAAACTAAGTAACCAATCCTAACAAACTCAACTAACTTAATCAAGATAATTTCCAACATTCTCCCCCCTAATCTTGATATGTCGACTCTAACTCGTTGAGGCAATCGATCTGAACTATGATTTGCCCAACTCATACTTGACACAAGACGCACGGACACATCTCCTCAATATCCTGGACTCATCTTTGACGGACTTAACTCTGGACAGTGAATGCTTCTCCTCAATGCCCCCACGGACTCGACTCAGGACGACGAACACATCTCCTCAACATTTCGGACTCGACTGTTCAGGATGGCGAACACACCTTTGCCGCCAGTGACACAACTTGCCAGCAACTTCCACCTCAACCTCGACTCCAATTGTCCTCCACCGATGACACGACTCAACTGCAACAAAGACTCGGACCAGAGCTTACACATGGAAGCACTTGGACATACACTTACAAGAACTCACGCATCATGCTTATGGTACAACTCACACAATACACTCGCACACGGCACTGCAACTGCCTAATGCCAACACAACGCTTTCATCTTGGCAACGTGTCACTCATCTTGCGTTCCACCAACGTGTAGCCTCCTCCTCGTCATGAAGCCGCATGCACCACATAGTGTGTTGGTCGCGCTGTTGCAACTGCGCACACACCATCACATGCTGCACCACACCACCTGCGTGCCCTGTGGCCAAATGCACGGCCTTCGGATCCTCTCAATGCTGCACCGCTTTGTTGCTACCCCACTGAGCCTGCCTTTGAAACATGGCTTCACCGGATCTGTTGCTAAGTGTTGCACAACCCCGCCTTGATACCAATCCTTGGCCTAGGCCCCGGAGATAATCGAGTCTGGGTGGAAGAACACAAGCACACTGCCGCTTGTACTAGTCTCTCTTTGGTTGCAAGCAGAAGGCCACACTCTTGAACATCCACATGATGTTGCTCCGCGTGAAGTAGTCGCTGCACCACTGAGCCTACCGCTAGAACGCATCATCATGTGATCCACCGCTACGCCACTCCATAACCCTGCTCTGATACCAATTGTTGGCCCAGGCATTGGAAAAAAACTAACACATAACTTTCTTCTATGGTGCACACGGGAGGAAGACCACACAAAGAAGATGGTGACGTTGCAACTGCTAATTAGCCCCTATTTTCTATCTTCTGTTATTCCTCTTCAAATTCAACATTACAAGTTGGAAATAAATAGGCTAACACAGGTGTTTAACAACGACTAACAAACTAATTAACCAATCCTAACAAACTCAACTTAGTCAATATTATTTTCCAACAAGCATATAAGAAAAATTATTGGCATTTTTATATTTTTCTAGAATGAATTCTCCTTGTAAACAACCTGATGAATTATAAGTTCGTATTCAACTGAATTAAGGATACATGATTAAAATAATCTGGTATATTAATGCCAAACACAGGTAAAATGGGAATGCAGAGGCACAGATAAATAATTATTGAAAGTATAGGGACTCAATGATCAATTTTATTGTAAATACCAAAGTCAACTGTTCCAGAGAAAGCACTAGGTTCTAGGCATATCTAAGGTACATAGAAAAAAAAGGGTAGCAACAGAGGATATGTTTAATATATCCATGAGCTAACCCCAGATGGCACTACCACACAAAGGCTTATATTAGACGCCCCATCACAGACGGTTTTGAAAAACCGTATGTAATATGGAACATCATTGACGGTTCTATAGTACAATCGTCAGTGTAGCTATCACAGACGATTTTTAATTATAATCGTCTGTGATGTACACCAATATCAAAGACGATTTTATTATAAAACCGTATGTGATGACTCCCGTAGCTATCACACATGGTTTTATATTAAAACCGTCTGTGATATATAATTGTGATGTAATTGAGTTAATTGCTAAAATAGATGTAATCAATATATGCTTGTGATGAATGGTAATATGTTTGTTTCCGAGGGCATGGCTAGCATTTTCCTGAGGCTAGCCAATAAACAGAAAAATATCCATCTGTGTAAAAGCACATCACATACGGTTCCTATTTAGAACATTCTGTAATGTTTGTATTATCACAGACGGTTCCTATTCATAACAGTCTGTGATATTCCTATTATCACAGACGGTTTCTATTTAGAACGGTCTAAATATTCGTATTATCACAGACGATTCCAATTCAGAACAATCCGCGATGTTCCTGTTATCACAAACGGTTCCTATTTAGAACCATATGTGATAACATTAATACCACAGATGGTTCTAAATAGGAACCGTTTGTGAAGAGGTCTTCACAGATGGTTCCTATTTAGAACCGTCTGTGATGTATATTTTCACAGACGGTTTAAAATCCGTCTCTGATGACCTCTTTCATCACTGATCCATTGTTATAGACGGTTCACAAAACCATTTGTGATGAGGTTTGTGAACTATCTGTGATGAAGGTTTGTGCAGTAGTGTGATTTTCTCGTCAACAAGAAAAGGAACAAATGAAAACGTTGCCTTGTTGATAAAACATATGCCAATTGAGTTACCAGCGTAGTGGGAGAAATATACTAATGAACCAAGAGCCGGCACACCAGCAATAAAGGAATTGACTGATAAAGGACTGGTTAATTAGTTTCAGCAACCTGAATGGGGCAAATGGTTGATATATATTAATTCTAGAATCTCTGAACACTCCAAATAACTAAACATGGAAGTCTTCGAAGAAACAAAAAGCAAATTTGGAGAACCCAGAGAGAGAGAGAGAGAGAGAGAGAGAGAGAGAGAGAGAGAGAGAGAGAGAGGAGGTTATAATGGGGGCTCAGTACCATGATTTTAAATGCACAAATTCAAGTCAAATTTGAGTATATTTTTTTAAAACTTTAAGTTTTAGGGTATATACCCATCTATAACAATTCAAATGAAACACATACCTTTCAAAAAAATATACTCGAATTCAAAGATTTGAATGAATTTAGATTACATGCTTTGCTGATTTATATATATACTCAGCACATATCTACAATCAAACTATCATAAAAAAGAAAGAAATTCTAGTTCGAATTTTAGTTCAAACTTGTTTGAACTAGTTAGTAAACTGGTTAAACTCAACATTCTAAAAATTTCAAAAAAAATTGAATGCAAATAAATAGAAAAAAAATACCCATTTTGATCATGGTGCCTAGGCACGTAAGATACTCCAAAGTGAGTTCCATGAAAAATTTCATCAAAATCCACCATTTATAGCATAATTTGTTTATATACTCCTTTTACATATGGAAAAGGGTATATATCAAAAAACAAAGGGCTCCAATGCATTTTTTTTAGCAATGTCCATTGTTCAAAAAGGTGCAATTAGGTGGTGCCTAGGCGCTCGGCAGTGGCCCTCCGCCTCGCCTAGGCACAAAATCGTGCTCTAGGCGGAGTAGCAGCCTAGGCGAAGCTCGGCGGCCTGAGGCGGAGGAGGCGGCTGCCTAGGCGCTCGGCATGAGGAGAAAAGAGGGGGGAAGAGGGAGGGAGAGGGGAGGCTAGGGCTACCCGATTAGAGCCTCCTGAGCTCATCCCTGCGCCGTCCCGGTGGAGAGGACGAGGCAGTGCTAGGCGGAGAGGAAGCGGCGGCGTCCGGCGAACAGGGCGAGGTAGTGGCGGCGGTGGCAGCGTCGGGTGAAGAGAAGCCACCACGGGAGCGCCGCCAGGTGAAGGAGTACGAGGGGAGAGGTGGAGGAGGAGGCGGCGTCGGTCGGAGAGGAGGAGGCGACGTCGGTCGGCGGGCGAGAGGAGCCACCACGGGAGCACGCTAGGGAAGGAGCACGAGGGTACGTAGAGGAGGAGGCATCGGCTCGGGTGGGGATCCAGTAGGGTTGAGTGGCATTGGTTGGTAATTACTTTTGAAATTTAGTGGTATTCTCATATGTGTATTCCTCAGAATCCACAAAAGCATGTTTCAACTGAATTCTAGATTCTAGTGTATAGGGGTGGGTTGGATTGTGAGAATCGGATTTTAGAATCGGGTTGTTTGTTTTTTATTCAGCTTTTGGGGTCAGAATCCAAAATCAAAAGCTAAAACAAACATGCCCTTAGTTTTGTGACTATATTATATGTGGGACTATGTTTTGTGACTATATTCTATTTTTCGTGTGTGCCTTTCAGTCTTTTGTCACTCTTAGTTGTGCGTCTTTCGCTGCAGCCTGCCCATTTTGCGATTTTCGCCTAGGCGCCGCCTAGGCGGGCTAGGCGCTAGGCAGTGGGCATGCGCCCGCCTACTGCCTACCGCTTTTTTGAACATTGGCAGTGTCGCATTGTAGTGTCATACTCCTTTATCACTTTCAATATACTCCAATAATAATTCTAAGATACTACAATGAGGTATTATTGAAAAAAACTTATCGTAACCCTTTATTTTTTTTGCTATATACCCTTTTTTCATATGTAAAAAGAGTATATAAACAATTTATGCTATAAAGGGTGGACTTTGATAAAAATTTTCGTGGAACTCACTTTGAAGTATCTTATATTCAGTATTAGAGTATACTCAGGTACCTCCATGGGTATGGAACCATTATACACACACATAAGGACAGAAGATTGTGCAAAACTGTGAGCAATCACATTGCTCACCAATCAAAGATCAAACAGTGTTATATGGCATGATGCTCCAGTTAATGAGGTAAATGATACCAGCATTTGAAATTTGAATACAGAAAAGATTACCTCATGGAGAAATGCTGGCATTTCTGCTCAGCTGTTTCGTCAGCCGTAGTATCCCGAGTCCTCAGTGGTTCCGCTGGTGCAGCACAAGCTCCACGTGCAACCATACAGCAGTTCCCTCTACCATTGCTCTCCCCTACCGCAACCATTTCCATTGCTATACGAGTAGAACAGCACAGCTTCGGAACGTCAAACCTGTGTTCTTGTAGCGGAGCGGAACACCTCAGACATCGGGGCACACACAAGAGGAATTGCACGACGCGCCATACGCATATTGGACCATAGAGAACAGTACTGCATTTGTATCGCACAATAGATATATAGCCAGTCTGAAACAAAGAAACAGCAAGGAGGAACAAACACAAAGTAAGTCCACGCGTACGCGCCAATGCATGCGTACGTACTAAGCTCATGGAATATAGAGCAACACAAAGCTAGAAACCACAAGTGAAGTCGACGAAAAAGTACAGTTAATATAACCTACCAAGACGGCAAGACCCCAATTAATTCTCGCCAAATATATATAACCAAACAATACAAAGTTATCCAAGCCACACATAGCTTGACAGATACTATACGGTATACCCTTCGTGCTGACGATATCTAAGGAAGCAAAGATGTGCCCTCATGCATGGAAACTACAACTCGCTGCTGCACTTGTATCTGCAACCATTTTTCGCGACATGAAATATATATATATATATACAGCGACGACTTCCATATGGGCACAGAAAGCGTGCAGGAGGAGCTCGATTCCCAAGAGATCCACGCACAAAGCAAGCAAGCAAGCAAACGAAACACTAGTACAGGTACAGCGAAGGCACGGCCCTCACGAGCTTCTTCCCAGAAACCACAACGGTCCGAGGCTCGCAAGATCCATGAAATAATAGCCGTGAAACCTACGTAAAAGCCGCAGTCTTTATCAGCAACGACGAGCAGATCCCCTTCCATTCTTCATGGACCATAGACTGCCACCGCACGTACGCGCCAAAGATCAAATCTTTCCCCAGGAAATTATTAATCCAAGAAGGCTTAAAATTAATAATTGATTAATTAAAAGCAGAGATTAAACCCATGGTGAAAAAAAAAATTACCCATCGGCGCAAATCTACCGCAGGAAGGCAATAAAATGGAAAGAGTTGGTGTGGGAAAAAAGCCTATCGAGATTGCGGTAAAAACGACGGGACCAAGTCCTCACCAAATTAATCCAGCAGGAGAAATAGAAGGATTAAAGAGACGGGATCAAGTGGATCAAATCAAACCTGAGTGGAAGAAAAAGGAGGCGACGAAAAGGACAAGGGCTGCCAGTGTGGCCCAACCGATCCACAGCGGGAGGCGGTGCAAACCCCAGGGAGCAGATCGCGGCGAGGCGGCCGGGGGCGATACCCGGAGCGATCGAGGCGGCCGTGGCTCCGGTGGGAATTTGGAGAGAGCGGAGGAAGGCGCGTGCTTTACAGCCTGTTTGGTTGGCTGTATCTGCAGTGAATTGGCTCTGGAGATGCAATTTTCCGTTGTTTGGTTGGTTTCTCAGGCTACTGAGCCAGGCCCGCCGGATGCAGGTTCGCCTCGGAGCCAGGCCCAGCGGAAACGAGAAAATTGGGCGTTTCCGGCTGGCCTGGCTCTGCGTATGCACGTCTCCTCTCGCAGCCAATCTCTTCTCCACGCCGCCGCTCGCACGGGTTCCTTCGCGCGCCTACACGGCCTCCACGCCGCCGCGCGCCTCCACGCCCTCCAGCCGTCTCCGTCCCCCGCACCCTCCACGCCCGTCTCCGACCCTGGTCACCTACGCTCGCTCACGCCCGTCTCCGACCCCGACGCCCTCCACTGCCTCCGCCTGTCGCCGACCCAGCGCTGTCTCCGCCTCCAGGTCCTCTCCGGCCGTGGGGAAGAGCAACTCATTGTCGCGATGCGCGCAACGAAGTTCAACCCCACTCCATGGCCACCATCGGGTCGAGTTCCGTGACGCAGAGCATGGACATCGACGGCAAGGAGGTCAAGGCCCAGATCTGGGACACCGCCGCCAGAACGATTCCGCCGCCACGTCCGCTTACTATCATGGCGCATTCGGCGCGCTCCTCGTCTCACGACATCTCGCGCCGCTCCACCTTCGACAAATGGCCGGCCTACAGAACTCAACAAGATTCCCTATCCACCTATCTATCTACTTCTTTCTACTACTTCTTTATTTTACCCAACTAGCTTGCTTGCTTGCTTGAATCAATTGATTCGCTTAGATCGTGTAGATCTGGGTTGGTTTTGACGTCGAGGACAGTAGGAAGATCTTGAATTCGATTCTTACAAAACCGAGCTCTCGCTCAACAGGGTAAGCATCAACAGCGATTCGAAAGACGCATCGAAGCAAACGAGTCGGTTTGGGTGTTGCTAGGGATTGCGAGACATTATTAATTATTGGATTTTACCGAGATATGAAGTTTTTGTTCATTAATATTATTTGTTGTGCTTGAACTGTTAGATTATTCCAAGCATATCCTTCAACCCCAACAAAGGATTGTTTAAGGTGCAGAAGTGCCTGAAGTCATTACTGTGTTCAACTCGTAAGAGTCGAACCTGAAGATGCGAAAGGACCCAAGAAAGCTAGCAAAGGAGCAGCTTTGAACATGTGGTTGTAGCCAAAGACATGATGAAAATTTGATTTCTAGATTGATAGGTTGAAACTGTAGTATTAAATTGATCCTTTTTTTGCTACTTGGGATTTCTTTCATACAAGAACTGTAGTGATAGCAATTCTTCATTTGTATCTTTCTTCTCCCGACCAGATTAGATCCGTAAGCCGCATCATTTTTCCTCGATCTGTATTGTATCTATGCTTGATGAGTTCAACGCTCAAATTTCTTGATGCTTGATGTTATTTATCTATGCTTGATGAGTTCAACGTGTTTTGTATGGAGCAGACTGTAATCGGTTGCTTTTGTATGCATCCGAAAATATCTATTGCACACTGCTTGGCTCACGTTGTGGTCCATAGAGCCATGGCCGAATACACTTGTTTCACTGTTGGTGCTAAGCATCACAAGTTAAATATAAATTAGGTTCAATATAAATTGTCGAGAGATGTTGAATTCAGTTGGTTCTTTTGCATTCAAAGAATGTGTTACAGCATCTCTTCTCAGTCTGCACCAGCTCATACAATCAACCAAACACCATATCTTCTCAGCCTGCATCAGCTCATACAATCAACCAAACACCATCTCTTCTCAGCCTGCATCAGCTCATGCAATCAACCAAACAGCATCTCTTGCATCCACTCAGCCTGGATCCCACCAGCCTGGCTCCACTCATACAGCCTGGCTGAATTGAGAAGGCAACCAAACAGCACATTAGGGTTTTATGAGACGAAGAGAGAGAGAGAGAGAGAGAGAGAGAGAGGGAGGGGTTGAGGGGGTGACGATAGAGAGAAGTTGGAGGGGGTTAATCAATTGTGGGGGTGTCTATATGGACATGAATGTGTCCTTTTTGGGGAGATGTGCAGTATGTGCCCTTGCCGCGACGCCAGCTGCAGCCCATACCGCTCGGTAATTGTTGTGGCAAGTAAGTTACGTGCACGTGCGTTGCTACGAAAAATAAAATTGATAACGAAAAATAAAGATTAAAAAAAATTATTTCACAAGATCAAACATCTATCTTTAACACTTCGTTTCTTGCGAAAGCTAGCTAATTAAAGTGCTGCTTTAGAATAGTAGAGATGATGCATATGGCTGGAATTCTGGCTTCCTGTTGAAGGCACGGTAATCTCTGTCTATCTATTTATGTATCATCATCTATCGGTGACGTCAGTAATGATGTATGGTAGTAATTTTTCAAACTTTGTTGTTTGTTTGTGTGAAATGCTCTTTATTTTGCTCCCTATCTTTTTTACTGCTAGATTATTTGAGTGGACATACTTGGGATGAATCTGTTGCTTTTTTTCCGTTGTAAGGAAACATGCGAGTGAATTTTCCCTAATTTCAATCAAGTCTAAACCAAGAAAGCCATGTGCTTTACCTATTGGGCTGTAGCTGGCAGGCTAATAAGAGATTTATTTGCAACAGGCATTCCAGCGTAAAAAAAATGTTCCGTTCACATATGCTTCCATAAGAAGTTGGACCATGACATTTTTGAAAAGATATGCCAAAAGTAGCTTTTTAAAAAAAAATAAATTGAAACCGTAAACGAAATATAAATCTTAAGATTGCGTATGTTTCTGTACGAACTTCTAGCTGCACGATTGTAATCAAGTCTAAGCCAACTGGCAGACAACTGTGATAAGAGATCCGTTTACATATGTTTCCACAAGAATTTGGAACGATATGCCTAAAGTAGATTGTTTTTTTTTAATTTTTTTTTGAAATAGATAGACGAACATAAGTTCTAATATTGCGTATCCAACTTTGTTTCAACACAGCACTACCGAATGGGTTTTATTACCGTGAATAGATTTAAATGTCCAGTTGCTTATCACTCTTCGTATTAAAACGTATATATTTCTGAAAAGTTGCTTTAATACAAATTCTTTCACCATACCTGGTGCATCTATTTCCAATCAAAGCTATGATTTTTTAAAAAAAAAATACATATAGAGTTTTGAAAAGGAAATACTAAGGTTACCCTCCTCTTTCTCATGACTAGTCTCACTCCTAGTATAATTCCTCTCAAAAGAATTTTCTTAGCTAATTAAATAAATGGCTTTTACTAAGTAAAGATCCAGAAAATAGTCGCATAGTGTTGTACACGGTCTCACGACAAATAATTATGCGTGCAGACACACGGCATACAACACAATCGAAAGCACGAAAAATCTATAACTTGAAATATTGGGTGGGGAAGGGGGGAATCAGATGCCACGCCACCCGATCCATACATATATTCTACTATCTTCACTCCACCTAGGCACCTACACAAGCCTATGCAGACCATAAAAAAAAAACTAAACCTAACCAAAGGAGGCTTAACCCTAACCCCAGCCCTAATCGATCAGAGGGAGCCAGCAGGCACTTGAAAGTTGAAAGTGCCATGGCCTGTTGTGGGGGAAGCATTCAATAAGGAGGGAACCGTGTCAAGCAAAAGGACAAAACAATGGTGGAGGTTTGATGCTGTGACGCCTTTACATTTTTTTGCGTTGCAAGGTACACACCAACGGTGCACCTCAGAAAGCAACACCTTGTATGAGAGAGGATTTTGCACATCCTATTGTTTCTACAACCCATATCTACACCATTAAATACAATTAGAAATTTGAAATAAGTGGAGGAGGAAAAAGAGTACTTCCAATGCACAAATCTCCATGCACATTGAATGATGTAGATATGAGTTGTACATACAATGAGATGTACATCATCCTTTCTACACCTTGTACTGCCATGCATTAATAACATGAGTTAAGGAAAAGATTTAGTGAGTGCTTTGATAAACATGTGGTGTTATTATAAGTTTATCTAGAAGGATTAATTTATTATATAAATAAGATAATACTCTTGATGAGATAATGTTAAATCAACCTCAGTTCTCATCTACTAAATACTACCAGATGAGCTTTAGGTTTTTTTTTCTTCTTCTAAATTTAACTTACTGAAAATAAGGATGATAAAATACAACAACAGTATTAACTAAAAAATAGTTTTGTATATTTTTAAAAATTATTAAGATGTATAGTTAAAAAGAATTTTCTAAAATATTTTCCCTTCATTTATAAATGCTAATCTTGCTTTTAATAGCCAACTTAAGAGTGAGTTCTCTCCAAAATTGACTTCATTTCTCTCCCTGTAATCTATGAATGCATGTATATACAAAACTTGTCAGTTTTATTCATTCTTGCTACCCTTTACCCCCAGCCCCACCTACCACACCTTGCCCTTGTTTTTCTTATATGGTGTACCATTTGTGAAAAAACCCTACCCTCCTCCTATCACAATTCAATTAGGACTATGTTGTGACAAAGAAAAACCCTTCCTTGCTCCTTACACCATTTTTTAATGTTTATAATTCTTATCCTCGTTAAAATATACTAGATATGCTCATTGCCACCATGGTCAATTAGGATCCCAATCAAGTGATTTTCTTTATTCATTAAAGGATATATAACAATGGCACTGTGATTATAATGATGCATGCATATAATAAGATTCGAGCATGACATACCAGGTTTTATATTACACCCCGTGAGCCAGTAAAGTCTTCATAAGTTTTTGACTTTCATGTAAGTTCCTAAAGATTTTGAGTTCTTTTGAAAAAAAAATCTGAATTATTAGAGCATCTCCAGCAAGGGCCCCTAAAACAGGGTCCTTATTTTGGATTTAGGGACTCCCCTTATTTTTTAAGGCCCTGTTTTCAGAGCACAAGTCCAGCAACAACCCCTAAATCTCAGCCCTTATTTTACTTTTTCTCCTATTTTGACGTATCCGCTATGTATAATCTTCATTTGACACCACTAAAATTCAATCAAAAATATTTGTAATACATAAAACATAAGCATATTAACATTTACAATTTAAAAACATGAAATTTCAAATTTAAATTTAAATTTTTCAAAACATGATAAAATTTTCGAAGCCTCTCATGTATTTCCCTATCTTCAATAATATGGGTTGTACTCGTGTCTCTGGGATTGGGGCTGATGAGGCAAATTTAGGGGCCTCCTAATTTTATGGGCTTGAGTTGGGTCCCCTGGGAATTGGGGCTGAGGAGGCAAATTTAGGGGCCACCTAATTTTAGGAGCTTGAGTTGGGGCCCTGCTGGATCTATTTTTTACATGTGTCAGCCATGGCCGTTGAGTCAACACGTTAATCATACTAGCTATGAAGTGCATGTAGCCAAATTGCTTCATTTGTATTGATTATATTGGATATATAAGTTATTGACGATTTTAGTTAATTTGTACCGTTATTGAAATAGTATTTCACTAATATATATTGTCTAATCCTTTGTGATAAAGGATAATTCATAATAATGAACAAAAGTAAGCTAAATTACCTATTCCGAGAATAGAAAATCAGTGATTTTTACTCTACTACCAAAAAAACCATGTAAACAAAGTTGTAACAGGCTAGGTACAATATATGGTACCTAAAGCATACCGCACCAGACGCCAGTGAAGAAACCTAGGAATGAATTAACTACGACGTCCCATCCATAAGATCAGAAAATAGATTTAAGGTCTCTGGGAACTTAGAGTTGAAGCATTTACTCTCTTTTTTTTTTGTTACAAAATTTCTTATACGAAATAATTTGTAAAAATAACTTTTTGACCCACACCTACCGCGTCTCGGGAGCACGGAAGCAAGATCCTGCTCTACCCGAACACGGAACCAAGCTCCCACACTGTGATAGCGCAAAAGCAAAAGCTTTCATGTGCTGCAAGTACGGTTTGCTTGCGCGTGCGGTGGGGCCGGCGAGTAGGCGCGAGAGCGTGGGGCCGCGTTGCCAAGTGTGTGTGTGGGGGGGGGAGGGGGGTCGAGCGCACGTGGCGGGGCCAGCGGGTGGGACGGAGCGAGCGCGCGAGCGTGCTTCCACGTGGGGGGGCGAGTCAAGCACATGAGCTCTATGCTGAGCGCAAGATCTTACTTCTGCGCTCCTCGGACGAGGTAGGTATTGGCCAGAGATTATTTTTGTAAATTATTTTGTATAAGACTAGTTTTGTAAAAAAAACGATGTGTCTAGTAGAGTAAGGCACCGTTTGGCAACTTGGAACCGGGCCGTTTGAATCGGTCTCAACCCCGTTTCACCTGATTTACAGAATCCTATCTGAAACGTTTCTACTAAGAATCTGAAACCGTACCAAATAGGGCCTAAATCCTTCCATTAAGTTATTCGTGGATCAAGATTGCTAAGGAGAAAGATCTTCAGAGTGCCATTTCTTTTTTGAAAAATACATCTTTTTTATATAAAAAAATGCATCCAGCACCAGCATTCCTTTTTTCCTACTTAATGAGAAAAATCGGTACATCGATTATAAAAAAATCCCAGTGTACCTCGCTCGTCGGATTTCGATCCACATGCGGGGTTAATACTAGCACAAATTGTAAGAAGTGTACCGACTGATGGATTTGATGTAATGATGTGCACTACTCTCTTAATTGTTTCCGCATGCATACCATTCTATCTTCCAAATTTTATTTTTAGATACCCATAATTCTACATTTTGAATTGATTTTTTTACCGTATTTTCCTTTTATATCTTCCAATTTAGCTATTTCTAATATCATTTACTACCTTAGACTAAAATAAGACACATCATCTAAAAAAATAATATAAAAAAAGTGACACAGTCTATATATAACATAATTTTGATTACTAATTTGTATTATAGTATATTAATAAAACTTAATAAAATTATAATATTATTACACTACTAGAGAAATAGACATCAGTGGCGGTTCGTAACTGCCATTAGTGGCGGTTTTTCGAACCGTCACTGATATAGTGCCACTGATAATCGAAGATTATTAGTGGCTGTTTTGAACCGTCACTGATAATATTATTAGTGGCGGTTCCAAACAAAAACTGCCACTGATAACGCATCATTTGTGGCGGTTTTAAAGAAAAACTGCCACTGATAACACTGATACTTATATGTAATATTCTGACATTTTGAAACACAAAACGAAGATATTTTCTAGGAGATCACCCTCATCCATATCCTAGTTAGTAGGATTCTCGCCTAAGCAAGCTTAACTAGTGAGTTCTACCACTGATTTTAATGCAAATGAGAACTTCCTGAGAGGTCACCCATCCTAATACTACTCTCACCCAAGCACGTTTAACTTCAGAGTTCTTATATGATCTAGTACCAGAGTGTTGGTATGATCACATTTGAAATATAACGTGTCCCCCTCCTCTTAACCTCACAAATGACCAAAACTCTAATTTTAGTATTCTTATACTTTGAATTTACCATGGCATGGATGCTTCAAATTTCAACTAAGTGTTCAATTTTACTATGACATGGACGCTTCAAATTTCAACTAAGTGTTCAATTTTGTCACTTAGTTGAAATTTAGAGCACCCATGTCATGGCAAAATTGGACACTTAGTTAAAATTTGAACACTTACTTGAAATTTGAAGCGTCCATGTCATGGTAAAATTGGACACTTAGCCAAGATGTACACGCACGCACTAACGGTAAGAAAATTAATGGTAATTAGAAACAAATCTTAAGTACTATGCATAGCCAAAATTAAATTTATCCTCTCAAGGAGCTAGATAATTCATCATCTCAACTCAAATCTGAAACTTTGCTCTTTTTTTCGGGGAGGAAGATGACCAGAGCTCCTCAGAGAGTCTCAGAGCGACCAGTATTTATAGGGGATTTTATTTGTGGCGGTTCTCAACTCAAACCGCCACAGATAATCATATTTGTGGCGGTTCTAACATACAACCGCCACCAATATTCCGATTATCAGCGACGGTTTTGTCCTCCAACCGCCACTGATAGTACCCAAGTATCAGTGGCGGTTTTTTTTCTGAACCGCCACAGATAGTTGAGTATCAGTGGCGGTTCAAGGTTATAACCGCCACTGATAGTTATCTAAGTATTTGTGGCGGTTCTAACTACAAACCGCCACTGATACTCAACTATCTGTGGCGGTTCGGAAGAAAAACCACCACTGATGACCCTGGCACCGATTTGAACTCAAAAACCGCCACTGATAGTCCTATTAGTGGCGGTTCCAACCAAACCGCCACTGATAGGGCGTCTCCTATTTGAAGTTTTGTAGTAGTGTTATATTATTTTTCAAGACAAATCTACACATATTATAATATTGTGATAGCACATCTTAGAATTCTGAATCTCTTTCATCAAAACCACAAGCATAGTATTCGTAGTCACCTTCTACTTCTGTATGTTCCTCTGTGAAAATTGGGGAACATTGCAAGGGTGAGTACACAACCGTACTCACAAGTTTTGAAAACTTAATGCATGATAATTATATGCAAGGTTGAGCAAATGAAGGCATAATATAGCTCATTTGGCATAAAACAATATTTAAATTTAAATACCAATAGTAATTTTATAAAGCATCATTTGACCCAATATAGTTGTAAACATTTAATTTAATATAACAACTAAACATATTCCAGCCATCTAACTGGCTCCAACCGCCAAAACCACAACCCGTGAGTTCCATCAGCTCACGGATTCCTAAATCATCATTTTTATTTAAAATAAAACAATAAAATCTACAATGTAAACGCGTGCCTCGCCTGCCCTTAACCGTGGGCACACCTACTTAAGTAATTTTAACACTGCAGAGTGTGTACAGTTTTACCCACAAGATATGATCAACTCTTGGTGCGATCGATATTAGCACACTTCCTTTGGTATGCCGCAGAGAGATCATTACAAGGCCTTTACAATGTACGGCCTTACTATTAACTTCGTCCGCTAAGGTTCCACCGCTGATAGGGTCAAAAAGTCCAGTTCAAAAGCCCAAACCTTTTGCGCCTTGCGAGTGTCTCTATCCGGCACCACATCCTACCAAATGGCGAGGCCAATAATGAAACACATAAATTACTTAGTCAGGTCATACCCATATGGACTTATGGTTGTACGGTAGTGCTCGGTCCAAAGTAACATACACTTTGGTCCTTAATCGATTAGAGCGGAACATTCACTTAACAATATTTCGTGCATCCAGCACCCACCATACATCCATCTGTCTGGTCTAAAGCCATTTTTCACTTTATTTAATTAAAAAAACAGCAGTAATACTAATTGCCACAATTTCACAAAAGAGTTTAAATAACATTTAAAATGATTCTCGTAATAGCGTAATACCGAAACGTTTAAGCTGGACTAAGCAATTCTACCGTACCATGCTACACTATTAGTTATCACCAAATAAACATAACTAGTATCATCTAGGGTGACAAAGGTTCATCATGATCAATGTCAAAGGGGTAATAACAAGTTCAGGAATTTAGCTAAAGCTCGATACCATATTTGAAATACATTGTGTCGGCGTATTTTACGCCAGGGTACCCACTCCCCCGCAATGAATAAATACGGTCGCCAGGCGGGCAGGGCGCGTCCGGGCCCACCGCCACGGCGAGAGACCGCCCGGCGCCCATGGATGTGGCGATCAAACGCACCACCCGGGCGCCAAAGAAGGTGGTCGCCAGCGATGTGGCGATCGAGCCGCACCACTGGCGCCAAAGAAGGTGGTCGCCAGCGACACGTGGCGTCGCGTGCCACTCCTGGCGCTCACCCCCGGCCACGCCCGGGTCAAGGACATTTAATGCGGGTAGTGCGCATTAAATGCAAAGCGTGAAGGCTGCAGTATGGCGGCGCGCCTTCCCCAGGTGTGCATTAATTACGGGAGACGTCACGACTACACCTCACCCCATGACGGAACGGGCGGCGTTGGTGGACATGGGGCCCGAGGCGGGATTGTGACGGCTGCGGCAGACATTAATGGGGTGTAAGAACAGTGACGGGCGCATTTAATGCGCCCGAGGCAGTGTAATAAGTACGCCTTACCGTGTAAGTCTCCCAGACGCCCCCGCCGGCCCAAGTATAAAAGGGAACTGGGGTGCATGGGAGAAGGGGTTCGATCCTTTGGCAGTAGGTTTTCGTTTCTCCAAGCAAGAACACAAGCAATACCAAGGAAAGCAGGACTAGGGCTATTACTCTCCGGAGGGCCTGAACCTGGGTAAAACTTTTTATGCCCCTCATTGGCTCGAGCCTCCGAGACCTGGCTGCCTCCGTCTTCCATTCTCAGGCGATTGCCCCGAAAGCCCCCCGTCAGGACCTCATAAGCACCCGTCTCGGAGGTGCCTGTTGGCTAGTACGCCGACAGTGGCGCACCAGGTAGGGGCTATTGGTGGTTAGATCGCCCCCTTTCTTCCATTTCAGGTGAGAGGCTCAGCAGAAGTAGGGGCGTTTGTCTTCATGGCGGATTCGCACTCCAAGCGTAGCAATCGGCCCGAAGAAAGCGGCGCCCGTAGCCGGTCCAGGCATTCGGGGAGGGAGCCGGCTATCCCGGGTCCCTCCGCTGCAGGAGAGGCGCGCGTGACTCCATGCCTGGGGGTCAGCCTGTCCAGCGGCGCTTGGCGCTGGGGGATGACACTCCCGCGCGAAGCCTTCATGCGGCCCGGCTTCTTCTCGATCATCCCCGATACGCTGGGAACACCCAGCCACTCGTGGTCGCGGGATATCGCCCACCTGGTGGACGCCGCACAACAAAGAAGTTGAAGCGGCGACCACCGGGGCTTCCGGCGCTGGCGGCAGTGGAACGCGCGCGCTGACGTGCCAGTGTTCCACCGCCACACGACCCCTCCCGGTATCAAGGGTCGGGACAAGGAAGGGAGTCTCGTTGCAACCCCTCTCAGAACGGGGACGCACGTGACTGCTTCTTCCCGCGTCCCCGAATCAAGGGGGAACCGCGAAGACCTTCGACGCGCCTTGACGAGGCGGCGCTGGGCCACGACGGTGACTGCGCCGTGTCCTCCGCGAACGCCGCGAGGGCGCAAGGCAGGGGCTCCTCCTCGGACTGCAGGGAGAGCGCAGGTCGCACTCCTCATCCTCTCCTCAGGATCGAGGGGCCGCGAACGACGCCGCTCCTCATAACGTTGGATGCCAGGCGTTCTCTCTCCGCCTTCGGCAAGCTACATGACCGGAGAGATTCCGCCGCCTCCATCGAGAAGTATGACGGTACCACCAACCCGAGGAGTTCTCGCAAATCTACACCACGGTGGTACGTGCGCGGGAGGGTCCGAGAAGGTCATGGCCAACTACCTCCCGACGCCACCGACGGCTCTGCCTGCCTTGGCTACTTAACCTCCCGTGAGGCTCTGTGCGCTCGTGGGAGGAGCTGTGTGACATTTTTGTCGCCAACTTTCAGGGCTCCTACGCTCAACCAGGCGTGGAGGACGACCTCCACGCTCTGGAGCAGGCAGAGGGGGAGTCCCTGAGAGAATTCATCCGGCGGTTCAGCCACTGCCGCAACACGATCCCCTGGATCTCTGAGCAGTCGGTGATTATTGCTTTCCGGAGGGGGGGTCCGAGACCAGAAGATGCGGGAAAAGATGGCTACGCGCGTCATCTCAACCACGTCTGAGTTGTTCTCCCTGGCGCTCCCTGGCGCACAAGTGCGCCAGGGCGGCCGAAGCTCGGAAGTGCGCGACGAGACCTTCTGACTCCGGCGACGCTGGCACCTCGAAGTCCTCCGACCGCAAGAAGAAAAAGAAAAAGCGGAGGGAGGCAGCCGCTAGGGAGGTCCTGGTCGCCGAGCCGGAACCCAAATCCCGGCGTCATGATGATCAGGACCGACGGGACGAGCGCCGGGATAGGCGCGGCGACCGCAGGGACCGTCGCTCGCCCCGCCGCGAAAACGATGGCGGCAAGCCCTATTGCCCCATCCATCGAACAAGTGGACACGACTTGGAGGACTGCCAAGTTGTGTCCAAACTGGTCGACAGGCGGCTCAAGAAGCGCCGCGAGAAAGATCACGAAGACGAAGACGACGAAGATGCGGCTCCGCTAGCCTTCTAGCAGGCGGAGCGTACGGTGGCGTTCATACACGGTGGCTCTGCCACCTACTCATCGAACTCGCGGTACAAGCGGGATCTGAGGCAGGTGTGTGCCACCACGTCATCCTCCGGCGGGCGGCCACGAAGTGGTCGAGCACCGATCACTTTCGGGCCGGGCCGACCACCCGAGAACACCTCCGCCCTGGCCATCTCCCGATCGTGGTGTCTCCCACGGTCCGCAATGCGGTCGGGCGGTCCTGGTTGATGGAGGCGTGCCATCAACTCGCTGTCCGCTGGGGCGCATCAGCGCTCCAAATCCGTCTGACGAGGAATCGGGTCACCCCGACATCGCATTTATGGAAGAAGACCAGGAGGAGCTTCGCCGAGACGACGTCAACCTCGTGGAAGAGGCGCGGATCGAGCGGCTTTGCGTCCGCAAAGTACCAAAGAAAGTCTCAGCGGTACCACGCCTCCGGTCAATGAGAGAACATCGCGTTGGGCGACCTGGTCTTGCGAAGAATCCAGTCGCATGCCGGGTCGCATAAACTGTCTCCCCAGTGGGAGGGACCCTTCAAAGTGGTCTCAGTCTCTCGTCCCGGGGCGGTCAGGCTGGCCACTGAAGACGGCGAGGAGCTAGCGAACTCCCAGAATATAGAAAATCTGCGCAAGTTCTACCCTTGATCGGTTGTAAGTCCCGGGCTCCGTTCCCCGACCGGCCGGAGTGTGTCTTCCTCTCCACCGCTGGTCGGGGGAGGCCCTCTGTTTGAAATTAAATCTTCACTTTCTTTATCCGAAATATTTGTTCTTTCTACCCTCTTTTCGGTCTTTTGCCCACTGCTGGGCAGCGCCAGGACACTTGCCCCTGGTACCCTGCCGCCTTGCAAAAGCCCAGTAGCAAAGGCGGAATCGCTAAGTGAGAGCGGCGTGCAGGAGTGGGCGGTTGGACGGCTGGTTCAGCACGACCCCCAGCACGGCCATGACACTCCGGGTGTCCCGTGGGGGTCGGCGACTTGTGCACCATTGCCAAAAACCCAAGGTCCTGCCACGACTCACTAAGTGTTCGTTCCCTAGAGGCTATCTGGGAGGCAAATTTTGCTAAGGCGAGGGGTTTGAGGGCCGAGGTCCCACGGCGCAAGACTTTAAGTCTTTAAGCGATTATGTGCTTGTTCGTATGAACCGAAAAGATTACGGCAGCGAATTTTTAAAGCAACTTAGCAGAAGCTTACACTTCGCTCCATTCGAAATGATTAATGTCTAAAGTTTTGCGCACAAAGGCCAAAAGAAAAAACTACACTCTCAAGCGGAGCTGGGGATCCTCTCTCATCTTCCGCCGCCACAGCAGCTCGCCACGCCCTTCCTCGACCGGGCTAACGCCCACCGCATCGCCACGCCCTTCGCCGCCGCTTCCACTGGGTTCTCCATCGCCAATCAGGCGGCAACTCGCCGGAGGCGTCATGGACTCCGCCTCCGCTTGTGCCCGGCCGCCACTGGACGACAATCGTGGGGTCGGTTGGCGCCACTACCGGGCGAGCAGCCAAGACGCATTTCGCCGCGATCGCCGCGAATCAGGCGCCCTCTTGACGGACGGGCGGTGAGGGCGGCAGTGCGTGAGGAAGTCCGCGGTTCGGCAGAGGCGTATATGAATGCCGCGCCTTTCTTCGCGGTCAGCCGCTTCCAGCCCGGCCGAGCAAGGCCGCCACCGTCGGTGGCGTGCGCGGCATCTCAAGGTGTCCTCCTCCGACCGGACCCGATCCACCCTCTCCGCCTCCAACTCCGCGGAGAGCTTGCCACGGGCGGGCGCACTCGCTTCCCGCCGCAGCTCAGCCCCACTTCGCTCGCCGCAAGTCCTCCACCTCCTTGCGGAGGCGGTTGACTTCGATCGCCGCCTCTCGCCACCGGCCTCGCTTGTCGCCAGGCGGCAGCTCGCATTGAGTAGAGCTCGCCGAGAGCCGCCAAGCAGAGCGTCTGCGGCTTGAAGGAACAAAGGCGGTGGGGCTCCGGTGGGCACGGGCCGAGCGGCCTGGAGTCCTGAACGACGGCCGCAGATCGACCGCTTGAGGGTCGCCTCCCTCCTTGCTCGACCAGGGCTCGGCGACCGGCCGGCACAACCTCCGTAGCCGCAGCCGCTGGTCACCCCGGCTTGGGCGGCGGGGCATCCGGCGAGAGTCCCGGGGTAGGAAAGGAACGAGGGTAAGACACTACCAAGAGACTAACTTTCATATCGCATGTGCATTTTCAGATGAATACCTAGGTGATGGCCTCGGGAATCGGGCACACTCGGGCGAACCGCCCCGGCTCGCGGACCGGCGCCGGTGGAAGAAGAACCGCCGCCGCTGGGCGGCGGCGCGTTCTCGCTATTGGAGCCGGCGGAAGAACCGCCGCCGCTAGCGGCGGCGCGAGGAGGCGAGGCGGCGGCCGTAAGCGTTGTCGCCGAAACCGGGCGGCGCGCCGTTGCCATCGAGCCGGCGGAGGCGGAAGAAGAGTCGGCGCCGGAGGGTCCTCTGTCACCACCACAACAGGAGCGAGGGAGGACGAGGTCCCGCCGGTCGATGAACCTCCCGCCGCCATTGCGGAGCCTACCGTCGCAACCGAAGAAGTCCCCCCGGCCGCCGTGGAAGATCCCGCCCCGGCCGGTCCTAGGAGGCGAGGCCTCTGGGAAGGCCCACCGGTGCCATCGTCATCGTCTAGGCGCCTACGTCTCCCCTGAACCCCGGCAGGCGGAGGGTCCCGAATTGTCAGGGGCGCCCGGCGTATCACAACAGGTGTGCCCATGGCGTCCATCGACGGCATGGCGCGGATTATCGCCGCGCGATCCCCTGGTGATAACCGGCAAAGCGGGACCGCGCCCTCCGGGAACGGGGGGACGGGACCAAGGAAACCCAGTTGCGCCATCCACCTGCCTATCCCTGCTGCCAGCCTGTTCTCACGCAAGCACCAAAGGGAAAGGAAACCCCCGGGAAGCAGGAACGCGGTCAGGACCAAGTCCAGTTGAGCAAAAAAAAGAGAGAAGGAAAGGAAGGAAGGGGATGGTCACCTCCAGTAATGCTCCGGGTCCCATCGTCCTGGCCCATGTACTGCCAGGCCGGGCGAACACGACGACGCAGAGGGCACAGCCTCCGGGAGATGAAGTCCCGGATAACCATGGGCCCCGTCAGGCCCGCCGTCCGCAGATGGTCGACGCGGGCTAGCATTGCCAGGAGCTCCGGCGTCTCGGTCACTTGGGCCCCCAGTCGGGGTTGCTAACCGCCGGGCCGGACGGGAGGTCCAAAGACTCAATGCCGCTGCCCTCAACGTACAGCCACTCTTTGCGCCAATTCCTCCAGCTGGATCGGCAATCCAGTGGAATGTAGCGCGATACAGTCCCGTCTCGGAGCCGCAGGTGGCAGCTCCCGGTGATGGGCGAGTTGCCGCCCGCGGCACGAAGAGTGTAGAAGAAACGGAACAGAAGGAGGTTAGGGAGCACTCCTACGAACATCTCGCAGAAGTGAGCGAAGGAAGAAAGAAGGATGACGGAATTGGGAGGAAGGTGGATGTGGTGAATGGCGTAGAAATTAAGAACAGAAAGATAAAAATCGAATCAAGGCGGCAAGAGTAGAAGTCGCCATCCAAAGAAGATCACCTCCCGCGCAAGAATGGGGCTCGACAGTCCAAGCGGACGCGAGGGCGCCTGCAGAATGTTCCGGAGAGATCGAGGCAAGCTCCGCCGACGGACGAGGAAGGGAGGACCGAGCCATCAAACACAATGAGTCTTTGAAGCGCGTCGAAGAAGAAGCAGAAGAAGCAATCGAGAGGTGGAAGAACCGCTCCTCTGGTCGAGCCTCTTATAGGGCAACAAAGGAAGGCTCGGCGGGAAAACCGAAAGGGCGCGGCGGTTCGAGCAAAGGGAGTTCAAGAGCCCCATAAAGAGGGCACGCCCTGAGGGCCGTACGACGGTTTCAAAAGCGGGAATAACTACATAAACCGCCTTGGAAACCGGAGGAGACAAAAAACCTCTTGAAGGTCATGCGGGCGTGTGGGCTTTTATGGTCCCACTCAGACGCTTTAAAAAGGAGTGGAAGACCAAAAACGCCTCACTGGTGGGCCCGGCTACTGTTTGCCAGATTTTACGCCAGGGTACCCACTTCGCAATGAATAAATACGGCCGCCAGCGGGCAGGCGCGTCGGGCCCATCGCCACGGCGAGCAAGAGACCCGCCGGGCGCCAAAGTGATGTGTGGCGATCAAAGCCGCACCACCTGGCGCCAAAGAAGGTGGTCGCCAATGATGTGGCGATCAAAGCCGCACCACTGGCGCCCAAAGAAGGTGGTCGCCCAGTGGACACGTGGCGTGCAGGCCACTCCCCTGGCGCTCACCCCCGGCCACGCTGAAAGTGCATCTAGGCTCCCTAAATTTGTTTTGGGTGATTAATGACAAACGATTAAAGAAACTAATGTGTTCAACTAGTTTATGAACAGGCAAATGCTTCAAGAAGAGATCGTCTATGTACGTGAAGTGTCCCCTAGTAGCGTTGAGTAAGAAAAACGGTATTTAAGCTTGTAATTTTAATCTATTGAGTCATAGGAATGCCGTACTATTAAGAGGGATGCATTGAAATTGACTTAGAGATGTTCTCCTCACTCAAGATGAATTTAGGCGAGTCTCTCAAGGGCTAGAAGTGTTCTCTCTAGCTTCGGAATGAGTTTGTGTTAAAATTTCTAGTCGGATGTTCCGATGTTGTATCGGACATTCCGATGTTTCAGGTTCAAGTGTAGTTGTGCTTTAGTCCGTTGTGTTCTGTTTGGGTCGGACATTCCGATGTCTTGTTTCGGATGTTCCGATACACTGTATTTTAGATTGGGAGCTCTTCGCTTGGTTCGGATGTTCCGATATTGAGTATCGGAAGGTCCGATGTGTGCCTTCTTGTGTAAAGGTGCTCTTCTGTCTAGTTCGGACTTTCCGAAGTTGATTGTTCGGAAGTTCGAAGTGGTTGTTTTCCGCTTGGGAGCCCATCGCTTTCTTCGGATGTTCCGATGTCTATTTTCTGACGTTAGATGTGGACTTAGCTTGTTTTGTTGGGTTCCCTCTTCGAGAGTCATCGGATGTTCCGATGTTGTTATCGGACTTTCCGATGCGTGTTGTTTTAATCGCTGGAAGCTTTCCAAGTCTGGTAGTTTGCACACATCGGATGTTCAAGTTCTTATCGGACATTCCGATGTGAGGTCGAAAAGAGGGTAACGGCTAGTTTTGATCCAAAACTATAAATACCCCTCTCTCACTCCTTTTGCTGGTTACACACTTGCTTGGGCTATTCACTTGAGCTTCTTGTGTATTCTTTAGAGCTTCATTTGAGCTTTCTCTCCTCCTTGATCTTAGGGATCATTTAGTGAGTGAGAGTTTGTCAAGTGTGATCGAAAGTCAAGGGCTAAGTTGGTATTCATCTTGAGAAAGTAGAGAACCTCTCCAAGATCGAGATTCGAGTGCATTTATTTCTCTTGGAGGTTGAAGGACTCCTAGACGGCTAGGCGTCGCTCACGAGCCCCCAACGATTGTGGGAAGCCGTGAGAAGTTTGTGAAGGCCGGCTCCGCCTCCGAAAGGGAAGGAACCAAATAGTGGAACCAAGCCTCAAGTGCGACCGAGGTTTGGGAGGAAAGGGTTGGAATAGACCCGGGCTCTTTGGAGCCTCCTCAACGGAGACGTACGATCCCCTCAAGGATCCGAACTCCGGGAATCAAACTATTGTGTTCTCTCTTGTCTCTAGCTGTTTGATTAATCTTATTGATTTTCTTTAGTGCAATTTTAGTTGTCTAGAGCTAATTGTCGTACTGCTCTTTCTACTTGACTTTTTCTGTCAAGTGCTAATCGGATAGTCCGAATAAATTACGGAAGTTCCGATATATTCGGAAGTTCCGATATTAACTCGGAATATCCGACCCCTTTCCGCTGCTTTAAATTGTTCTAAATTAAAATTAGCCTATTCACCCCCCCTCTAGGCAATCTTCTAAACTTTTCAATTGGTATCAGAGCCAAACCTTCTCGAAGGCTTAACCGCTTGAAGGAACGTGATGGCCAACACCGGGTTGAAGGTTGTCGTGACGGACGAGCAAAATAGTCCGAGAGCCGGAGATGGAACTCCCGGCAAGAGCAAAGAGGAAGCTACCTCTACATCTACTCAGGGAGCTCAAATTCCTTTCAATTATGAAAAATTAAATACTTCCTCTTCGCATTCGTATATCACTGTGCCCTCCGGGCGTGCTCCTTTCTTTGATGGCACGTACTATTCCGCTTGGAGGCACAAGATGAAAATGCATTTGATGTCACTCCATCCTAGTGTTTGGAAGATTGTTTGCACAGGTTTAGATATGCCGGAAGACGATATGGAGCTCACTTGGCCGAACAAGAGCAAAACATCCACCGTAATGCTCAAGCCGCAAGCGTGTTGCTTGGAGCGTTGAGTTCCGAGGAATTCAACAAAGTGGACGGCTTGGAAGAAGCCAAAGAGATATGGGACACACTCCAAGTAGCACATGAGGGTACATCAAGTGTAAGGGAATCAAAGATTGAATTGCTAGAAGGCAAGTTGGGGAGATTTGTCATGAATGATGATGAGACTCCGCAACAAATGTATGACCGCTTGATGATCCTCGTAAACAAGATAAGAGGGCTTGGAAGCAAGGATATGACAGATCACGTCGTGGTAAAAAGGATGTTGAGAGCCTTTGCCCCAAGGAACTCTACTCTCGTAACCCTTATACGAGAGCGAAAAGATTTCAAAAGGCTCACTCCAAATGACGTGCTCGGAAGAATTCTTTCACATGAACTCATGGAGGAAGAAGCAAAAGAAGTGAAGAATCTTGCCAAGCAAAGCTTGAGCTCAAGACCGAAGCAAAATAGCTTTGAAGGCAAGCAAGAAAGAAGAATCAACATCAAGTGACGATAAGGAAGATGAAAGCGATGATGAGGAAGACTTGGCGTTGTTTGTGAGAAAGTTTAAGAAATTTCTCAAGTATGACGGGTCAAGCAAATACAAGAAGAACTTCAATGACAAGTCAAGGAGAAGAAGAAATGTGAAGAGGGCTTGCTATGAGTGCGGTGAAGTTGGACACTTCATCGCCGATTGTCCAAAGAAGAAGACCTCCTCAAATGAGCAAAAGAAGAGTGAGCCAAGCAAGAAAAATAAAGGCTACAAGAAGAAGTACTCGGGGCGAGCCCATATTGGCGAAGAATGGGATTCAAACGACTCCGACACCGATGATGAAGGAGTCGCCACCGTCGCCATTGAAGCCGCTCCTCCAACAAAATCACTCTTCGGCGACATGAGC
This sequence comes from Rhipidocladum racemiflorum, assembly GCA_036346355.1. Classification (NCBI taxonomy): domain Eukaryota; kingdom Viridiplantae; phylum Streptophyta; class Magnoliopsida; order Poales; family Poaceae; genus Rhipidocladum; species Rhipidocladum racemiflorum. The sequence continues at coordinate 10,755,353 of CM070570.1, read as the reverse complement.
GACACCGACAACGACGACACACCCATTTGTCTCATGGCAAAAGGGCGGAAGGTAATGACTAAGTCGAAACCTTCAAGTAGTAGTAGTGAATTAGATAGTGATGATGATAATGATGATGGTCTATTTTGTGATTTAAGCAAATCGGCTATTGATAAAATCCATAAGCTATTGAAAAGAATAGATAGCCAAGAGGAAACTCTCGAGAAGCAAGAAGAGTTGCTAGTTTGTGAGAAAAAGAAAAATCTTGCTCTCGAGAAGGTCCTTACTAAAGAAAAGGAGACAATTGAGTTGTTAACCAAAAAGCTTGATTTGGCTAATAACTCAATTGTAATGCTTAAGAGTTCAAATGAGTCACTTCAAGAGAATGCTATTAGACTAGAAAACAATCTTCAAGCTCTTGAAGTGCAAATTGAATCTCTTAACGACCTAAATACTCCAATTGTTGATTCATTTTTGGCATCTATTCCTTCCACTAGCAATGGTTGCTCTCGTTGCTACAATGTTGACATTAATGCTTGTACTACTAACTCTCAATTCGTACAAGTATTAAAAGGCGAAAACGAGAGACTAAGTGCCTTGGTAAGATACGGTTGCATGAAAACTTATCAATCCAAGGATGCCCTATATAAGACCATAAATGGTCAAGGCAACAAAAACAAAGAAGGGCTAGGATATGATAAGTATGAATGCAAAGGAAATGACCGTGTGGTTGTAAAAGGTAAGGAATGCATCAAGTTTGTCAAAGGAAATGACAAACAACCATTGACCACCACACATGTCATCAAGACCGGGCAAGAATCAAAAGGGCATCCTCAATGTCATACATCAAAATCTATTCACTATGCATCTTATATGTTGAAGAGGAACCACCGTGGTAAAGTGGTTGCTCATTATGTTGGTGCCCACCTCTCTAATGATGTGAGCAAAAAGAAGGTGTGGGTACCGAAAGTATTGATTACTAACATGCAAGGACCCAAAAGAATTTGGGTACCTAAAAACAAGACTTGATGCGTTTTTCGTAGGATTATACCTCCGGGGGATCAAGTTGGGTGCTTGATAGTGGTTGCACAAACCACATGACCGGAGAAAAGAAAATGTTTTCATCTTTTAATGAGAAAGGGTCACAATATGAAAATATTGTGTTTGGCGATAATGGTAAAGGTGAGGTAATGGGATTAGGTAAAATTGCTATTTCTAATGATCATTCAATATCAAATGTCTTGCTAGTTAAGTCCTTAAATTACAACTTGTTATCCGTGTCGCAACTTTGCGAGATGGGTTATAATTGTCTATTTACTAATTTGGATGTGACCGTCTTTAGAAGAGACGACTCCTCAATTGCTTTTAAAGGATATTTGAAGGGTAAGCTCTATTTGGTTGATTTCAATTCAAATAGCGCTAAACTTCAAACATGCTTGATGGCAAAGTCTAGCATGGGTTGGTTGTGGCATCGCCGGCTAGCTCATGTTGGCATGAGGAACCTCGACAAGCTTCTAAAGGGTGATCACATCATTGGACTAACGAATGTTGAGTTTGAGAAAAACAGGATTTGTAGCGCTTGTCAAGCCGGAAAGCAAGTTGGAGCGCGTCATCCCGCAAAGAACATCATGACAACGACAAGACCATTGGAGCTTCTACACATGGACCTCTTCGGACCCATTGCTTATATAAGCATCGGAGGTAACAAGTATGGTTTAGTCATTGTTGATGACTTTTCACGCTTCACGTGGGTGTTCTTTTTGCAAGAGAAAAGTGAGACACAAGGGATAATCAAGAAATTTGCAAGAAGAGCCCAAAATGAATTCGAGTTGAAGATCAAGAAGATTCAAAGTGATAATGGAAGCGAATTCAAGAACATTCAAGTCGAAGAATTTTTTGATGAAGAAGGGATCAAGCACGAGTTCTCCGCTCCATATTCTCCTCAACAAAATGGAGTGGTAGAAAGGAAGAATCGGACGTTGATTGAAATGGCAAGGACAATGCTTGACGAGTACAAGATCTCCGATCACTTTTGGGCGGAAGCCGTCAACACCGCATGTCACTCCATCAACCGTTTATATCTCCACAAAATATTGAAGAAAACGGCTTACGAACTCCTCACCGGTAACAAATCAAATGTTTCATATTTCAGAGTTTTCGGTAGTAAATGTTTCATTCTTAACAAGAAAACCAAGAACTCTAAATTTGCTCCTAAGATCGATGAAGGTTTCTTGCTAGGATATGGATCAAATGCCTATGCCTATCGCGTTTTCAACAAAACCTCGGGTTGCGTTGAAATAGCGAGAGACGTGACATTTGATGAATCTAACGGCTCTCAAGTAGAGCAAGTTGATCTAAATATGTTAGAAAATGAGGAAGAGCCAAGCATTGCAATCAAGAAGATGGCTATAGGTGAAGTGAGGCCGCAAGAAAAGGAGCATCAAGACAATTCCTCTATGCAAGTTGAGCCTCCTACCTCAAATCAAAATCAAAACATTCCTCAAGATAGTTCAAGCAAACTCTTGGAGGATGATCAAGTTGAAGATAATGAGTCAATTCAACAAACATCTCAAGTTCCACATCCAAGAGTGCATCAAAGCATCCAAAGAGATCACCCCGTTGACAATATTCTAGGTGACATTCAAAAGGGGGTAACTACACGCTCAAGAGTAGCTAATTTTTGCGAATATTACTCTTTTGTGTCTACTTTGGAACCATTGAAGGTGGAAGATGCACTAAAAGATCCGGATTGGGTAATGGCAATGCATGAATAGCTCAACAACTTCGTTAGAAACAAGGTGTGGTCGTTGGTGGAAAGACCAAATCAAAACGTGATAGGAACTAAATGGGTCTTCCGCAACAAACAAGATGAGAACGGAGTTGTCACAAGAAACAAGGCTCGGTTGGTAGCTCAAGGATACACTCAAATCGAAGGTTTGGATTTTGGTGAGACTTATGCTCCAGTTGCTAGATTAGAGTCAATTCGTATATTGGTTGCATTTGCTACTCACCATGATTTCAAGCTTTATCAAATGGACGTCAAGAGTGCATTCCTAAATGGTCCAATTGCCGAATTGGTTTACGTTGAGCAACCGCCGAATGGAGGATCACAAAACCCTACGCATGTCTACAAACTCCATAAGGCGCTCTATGGGCTTAAGCAAGCACCTAGAGCATGGTATGAATGCCTTAAGGATTTTCTTATTAAAAAGGGTTTCGAAATTGGTAAAGTCGATCCTACTCTCTTCACAAAATATGTTGATGATGATTTATTTGTGTGCCAAATATATGTCGATGACATCATATTTGGCTCCACTAACAAAAGCTTCTGTGAAGAGTTTAGTAGATTGATGACGAAAAGATTTGAGATGTCAATGAGGGGTGAGTTAAAGTTCTTCCTGATTTCAAATCAAACAACTCAAGGAAGGGACATTCTTGTGTCAAACAAAGTACATCAAGGACATGCTCAAGAAGTTTGACATGGAGAACGCCAAGTCAATCCATACACCCATGACGACAAACGGACACCTCGGCCTAAATGAAGAAGGTAATCTCGTGGATCAAAAGGTATATCGATCCATGATAGGTTCATTGCTTTATCTTTGTGCATCTAGGCCTGATATTATGCTTAGTGTGTGTATGTGTGCAAGATTTCAAGCCGCTCCTAGAGAGTGCCACCTAGTAGCCGTGAAAAGAATTCTTAGATATTTAGTTCACACACCTAGTTTAGGGCTTTGGTATCCTAAAGGATCAAAATTCGATTTAATTGGTTATTCGGATGCTGATTATGCGGGTTGCAAAGTGGATAGAAAAAGCACTTTGGGGACTTGTCAATTTCTAGGTAGATCACTAGTGTCTTGGTCCTCAAAGAAACAAAATTCAGTGGCTCTATCCACCATGAAGCCGAATACATTGCCGCAGAAGTTATTGTGCACAATTATTATGGATGAGGCAAACCTTAAAGGATTTTGGATTTAACATGGAGAAGGTACCACTCTTATGTGACAATGAGAGTGCAATCAAAATAGCCAACAATCCTGTTCAACACTCTCGGACCAAGCATATAGACATCCGACACCACTTCCTTAGAGATCACTCTCTTAAGGGAGACATAGATATTACCTATGTGAGAACCGAGAAACAATTGGCTGATATCTTCACCAAACCTCTTGATGAGAAACGTTTTTGCGAATTGAGAAGTGAGCTAAACATCCTAGACTATCGAATGTGACTTGACATCTTGCTCGCATATATAGTTACTATTCTTGGTGATTTCAAAATAAAAGGATTGCAAAATTTAATTATCTGTCTTTGAAAGAGTTGAGTTGTCAATTGCATCTTTAGTCATTCCACCTGTGATCATAGCTTCGACTGTTGTTTTGGTCTCTGATCACAAGTAGGATGACTGCCGAGTTCACTGTCTCAAAGTCTCAATTTCTTCCATCTCGTAAATCCTATCCTTTCTCCTTGTCACCGGAAAAATCAACTCTTCGAATTTCCGATCGTGTCATCGAATATCCGACTGCTGTTTTTTAACTCTTCTAACATCCGATATTTTTATCGGAATATCCGAATCCTGCTCAACTTTTGGTTATTTGGAAACTTGAACTCTTCTAACATCCGATATCCTATATCGGACATTCGACTTTCTCGAAAATCAAATCGTTCGAACTTCCGAACTTCAGTTGAACTTCCGGCGTGTGTAAATGCTTGAAAAGGACCGTTCGGTTGGCCCCTCCTCCTCATTTGTTTATTCCTTAGCCTCCGTACGGTTCTCCTCTTTTCATCTCTTGTCGTCTTCGGAGTCTCCGAGCCTACGGAAACTCCGATCTCTCTCCAAGGAAGATTTTACTTCGGCTTGGAGGATCTCTTCTCGTGTTAATCTTGATTTTCGTATTCTCAGGTAAACCTAGATCCCCAATCTCGAGATTATTCCTCTTTGTGAAATTCTTGATCATATCTTTCGGTAGACTTGTTGCTCTAGTGTTTCCCTGCCTAGATCTCAAGTTTTATCGAATTCCTTTGGTTGATTTGGTTGGAATCCTAGTTTTAGGGTTGTACCGAATATATCGGAACTTCCGAAATTCTCTGTCGGAACTTCCGATGTAAAGTCGGAACTTCCGATACTATGTCGGAACTTCCGATGTTGACAGTACAGCACTAAAGCCAGCTCTCTCTCTAGTTTCATCTATCATATCTCGCTACTCTCTTATCAGCTGGTGTCAGATGGATCCAAGTCAAGGTGATCAGCCTCCTCAAGATCCGGCTAAGGTCATTGCCGATCATAACGCAAGACTCCTCTTGGGGCAAGAACAAAGCGAGCCTCACCGAGGATCTCAACCAGGCATTACAATCGGTGAACCTGTTTGCTCGGGCCGCTCAGACAGATCAATGTGCCTCGTGGAGCACCGCTACCCTCTAGGAAAGGCAAGGGTATTGCAGGTGCCTCAGATCTCGAGCTAGAGACATGCCGAGATTGAGAGCGCTGAGAGGAACCCTAGATCGCAGAGGAAGCCATGAGCTACAAAGGAAAAGCAAAGACAAGTGAGAAGAGCTCGTGAAGAGAATCCAAAGCGGAATGACCAGCCTTCTCTTCGACTCACGCTTACGACATTCTTTCAGCAAGACTTTTATGCTTCAGTCATTTATCCTAGAAAGAATCCGGTAATCCAAATGCAATGGATTGATTGGGAGTATATGGCTGCAGCAGATGATGCTACATTCAATGAAGTTATTGCAGCCTGTGAGAGAACTAACACCAAAAGGATCATGGCTTTTCAGCACGATTGGAATGTAGAGATCATAGCTCAGTTCTTTGCTACAATGTATGTCTCCAGGGATCGAGTCTCTACTCTTCACTGGATGACTGAGGGAACTTGGTATGAAACTACATATGTTCAGTTTGCCAGATTACTTGATTTCACAGAGGCAGACTCCAGGGACAAAGATCAAATCCACAATGAGGTCTCTCTTGGTGCATCAAACCTAAATTTCTTGTATGAGGATAATGCAGAGTTCGAGCCAGGTGACACCAAGGGGATGAAGCCCTTCTTTGCCATTCTGAACAGACTCTTCAGGAAGACTTTGGCTCCTAAAGAAGGTGATGCTTCTCATGTCCTGTCTTTCACCGTAAATCTCTGAAGCGAGAATGCAAGATGGTCGAGACCCTTCGATGTCTTTGACTTCATCCGAATGAGATCATACTCATTGGACAGGAGCCCAGAAGGAGCTGTGGATATGCTCCATTTATCATGCATTTGATTGAACAAGTGACTGGGCAACAGTTTGAGTGTGATGGAAAGCATGTGGCGCTTCAAGTCAGGGCAATCAAGGCCCCATCTCAGTGAGCCACCAGGGCTTCCACCAGGAGGACTACCTCTTCTGTTGCTACTCCTTCAGCTTCTGCTCCCAGCGGATCTTCTTCACCTATTCTGCGAGCTTTGAAGTCAATATTTGTTCTTTGCAAGAGCAACTCAGAAAAGCAGAAGAAGAATGCCAAGCGACTCAAGGATATCCAAAGGCATCTGAATCTGGAGTGCTCAGAGGACGAGGAAAGTGAAGAAGAGATCGAGGATCCCTTTGCTCCAGCACCTGATGAGTCAGAGTCTGAGGATGACGACGAAGAATCTGGGTCAGATGAAGCTGCATCAGAGGAGTCTGATTAGTCTCCCCATCTCTCTCTCTCTATCCTTTGTGGTGCTTGATGCCAAAGGGGGAGAGATGACAAATTTATCTATCTATCCCTGGTTCAAAGTCGTTGAGTCCGTGAACTTAGAACTTAGTTTATTTCGTTTTAAAACTTCGTTGTTGAATGTTATTATCGTTTTAAACTCTTTATTGTTTTTGCATGGAGATCTTTTGCTAACTTGATGGTTATTATTTATCCATACTGTTTATCCTGTCTATCTTGTGTTAAATCTCCTATGCAAGGATATAGGGGGAGCTCCATTTTTTTCTCTCTCGAAAAGTGCATTTGTTTTCAAGATACATTCTCAATGCACATTTTGAGGGGGAGTTCCGTCTATATTTATTCTCTTTTAATGCTTTATAAACTTGTCCTTAATTGTGTTGTCATCAATCACCAAAAAGGGGGAGATTGAAAGTGCATCTAGGCCCCCTAAATTTGTTTTGGGTGATTAATGACAAACGATTAAAGAAACTAATGTGTTCAACTAGTTTATGAACAGGCAAATGCTTCAAGAAGAGATCGTCTATGTACGTGAAGTGTCCCCTAGTAGCGTTGAGTAAGAAAAACGGTATTTAAGCTTGTAATTTTAATCTATTGAGTCATAGGAATGCCGTACTATTAAGAGGGATGCATTGAAATTGACTTAGAGATGTTCTCCTCACTCAAGATGAATTTAGGCGAGTCTCTCAAGGGCTAGAAGTGTTCTCTCTAGCTTCGGAATGAGTTTGTGTTAAAATTTCTAGTCGGATGTTCCGATGTTGTATCGGACATTCCGATGTTTCAGAAGTTCCGAAGTGTAGTTGTGCTTTAGTCCGTTGTGTTCTGTTTGGGTCGGACATTTCGATGTCTTGCTTTGGATGTTCCGATACCTGTGTTTTAGATTGGGAGCTCTGTTTGGTCTTGGATGTTCCGATATTGAGCATCGGAAGGTCCGATGTGTGCCTTCTTGTGTAAAGGTGCTCTCTGTCTAGTTCGGACTTTCCGAAGTTGATTGTTCGGAAGTTCCGAAGTGGTTGTTTTCCTGTTTGGGAGCCCACTGTTTTCTTCGGATGTTCCGATGTCTATTTTCTGACGTTAGATGTGGACTTAGCTTGTTTTGTTGGGTTCCCTCTTCAGAGTCATCGGATGTTCCGATGTTGTTATCGGACTTTCCGATGCGTGTTGTTTTCGGCGCTGGAAGCTTTCCAAGTCTGGTAGTTTGCACACATCGGATGTTCAAGTTCTTATCGGACATTCCGATGTGAGGTCGAGTGCGAGGGTAACGGCTAGTTTTGATCCAAAACTATAAATACCCCTCTCTCACTCCTTTTTCTTTGGTTACACACTTGCTTGGGCTATTCACTTGAGCTTCTTGTGTATTCTTTAGAGCTTCATTTGAGCTTTCTCTCCTCCTTGATCTTAGGGATCATTTAGTGAGTGAGAGTTTGTCAAGTGTGATCGAAAGTCAAGGGCTAAGTTGGTATTCATCTTGAGAAAGTAGAGAACCTCTCCAAGATCGAGATTCGAGTGCATTTATTTCTCTTGGAGGTTGAAGGACTCCTAGACGGCTAGGCGTCGCTCACGAGCCCCCAACGATTGTGGGAAGCCGTGAGAAGTTTGTGAAGGCCGGCTCCGCCTCCGAAAGGGAAGGAACCAAATAGTGGAACCAAGCCTCAAGTGCGGCTGAGGTTTGGGAGGAAAGGGTTGGAATAGACCCGGCTCTTTGGAGCCTCCTCAACGGAGACGTCACGATCCTCAAGGATCCGAACTCCGGGAATCAAACTATTGTGTTCTCTCTTGTCTCTAGCTGTTTGATTAATCTTATTGATTTTCTTTAGTGCAATTTTAGTTGTCTAGAGCTAATTGTTGTACTGCTCTTTCTACTTGACTTTTTCTGTCAAGTGCTAATCGGATAGTCCGAATAAATTACGGAAGTTCCGATATATTCGGAAGTTCCGATATTAACTCGGAATATCCGACCCCTTTCCGCTGCTTTAAATTGTTCTAAATTAAAATTAGCCTATTCACCCCCCCTCTAGGCAATCTTCTAAACTTTTCACACGCCCGGGTCAAGGACATTTAATGCGGGTAGTGCGCATTAAATGCAAAGCGTGAAGGCTGCAGTATGGCGGCGCGCCTTCCCCAGGTGTGCATTAATTACGGGAGACGTCACGACTACACCTCACCCCATGACGGAACGGGCGGCGTTGGTGGACATGGGGCCCGAGGTGGGATTGTGACGGCTGCGGCAGACATTAATGGGGTGTAAGAACAGTGACGGGCGCATTTAATGCGCCCGAGGCAGTGTAATAAGTACGCCTTACCGTGTAAGTCTCCCAGACGCCCCCGCCGGCCCAAGTATAAAAGGGAACTGGGGTTCATGGGAGAAGGGGTTCGATCCTTTGGCAGTAGGTTTTCGTTTCTCCAAGCAAGAACACAAGCAATACCAAGGAAAGCAGGACTAGGGCTATTACTCTCCGGAGGGCCTGAACCTGGGTAAAACTTTTTGCGTCCCCAGTTGGCTTCGAGCCTCCCGGTACTCCGGTCGTCTCTGTCTTCCATTCTCAGGCGATTGCCCCGAAAGCCCCCCGTCAGGACCTCATAAGCACCCGTCTCGGAGGTGCCTGTTGGCTAGTACGCTGACACATTGCATAAAAGTAAGCATGCATAATTTAAAACAACATATGCATTTTATAACCTGGTGATTAACTTGGTCAAGGAAGACTTGTCTCGAACAAGCTCTTGTTCCTACTCTGGACCTTGATTTTGAATTGCCTAACTGCTCTTGTACACCCCTGTCGCTTCAACGTGTACGTGAAACGAGAAAATATACCAAACAAATACAAAACTACTGAGCAACTAAGCTCTAAAAAATCAAATAAAATTCACCATTAAATAAAAGCTTGAATTAACAAATTTTTAGAACTGGAATCGCCTCAATCGGACTCGTATGAGAGAGAACATGCTTTTGGAAGTTCAAAATCAGATAAAATAGAAAAAAAACTATTTTTCGGAATTATTTTTCTAAATAAAAATAAATTTATTGCGTACTACTGACGTCAACTTCGGATTTTTGGAAATTAAAATAAACCGAAAAATCGGCTTAGAGGTTGACAGGTGGGTCCTCGGTCCATGGATTGGGTCCACGGGGCTGGCTTGGTCCATGGTGGACCGGGCTCACCGGCTCGACCAGGGCTGATGTCACGCTGGCATCACGTTGACATCAGCGTGCTTTGAACGCGGCGACGTCTCTTCGGCTTCTAGAGCGACGCGGAAGGCGAAGCGGCAGTGTGGCGGCACGAAGCGGTCGGGGACGACGGCGCGATGAACGGGGTCGGGGAAGACGGCCTCGGCCGAGGGCGAGACGCAACGAAAGTGCGGTGCAACGTTGGGAACGGGGGCGATGAGGTCGGCAGGGCTCACCGGCGGCGAGAGCTCCACTGCTTGGCAATGGCGCGGCGGTGGAAGGCGAAGGAGCTCCGAGTGTACACGATGCTACGGGGTACGAAAAACAAGAAAATGGAGGGGGCGACAGCTTAAATAGGCGCGAACGACGAGGCTACCTTGGATACGGTGCCAACAGCTACGAAAATCGCAACGGCCGTTGCGGCATGGCGGGGATGCGGAGCGGGCGACGACCGCTGACAGGTGGGGCGCGGCAAGGTGGGTGGGCCTACTGGGCCGGGGCGGACGGAGCGGGCGGGTGCGGAGATGGCCGGGCGAGAAAAAGGAGAGTGGGCCGTAGGAATGCGGCCCATGCGGAAAAGAGGAAAAGAACTCATTTTTCTTTTTATAAAAATCCAGAAAATCAGAAGAAAAAAACCGAAATAAATAGCAAATAAATTAGGAAAAACACACTCTCTCTCGCGCTCTCCCCTGAGGCAAAACCAGAAAAGGAACGTGCAACTGAATAACCACCGAGTGGACGCCGCAAGTACCACACGGGGACATGATGCTGAAAAGATTAATCCTGCCGAATTTGACAGTACTTCCTTTTCTCTTCATGCAATGTTTCAACAGCAGCAGCTGAAGATACAGCACAAGATTGGCACAAAGGCAAATACAAACACCTTTGCTACTAAAGATAGCATCAGGAAAAGTACCGCACACCTCTTTTTAAGTATTAATCATATTTACCATCGTTTCCTCTCTTTAAGTACACACGGCATAATGAATTAAATGGAATCAATGGGGGCAGCGTACAAAACTGAAGCTTATACAATCGAAAGCTACAAGTGTATGATAAAGCCACATGGAAAATTGTAAAAATAGACCCAAAAAAAAAAGATACTAGACCACTCACACTTTTACTCAATGTATCATGAAGCTTTGTTCTGCTTCTTCTTGGCAATATTAACAAGGTCACCAAAGAGTTTATCCTCGGGCTTCGATGGCCTGATAGGTTGCCCAATGGAAGATGAAGGGAAGGGTGCTGTCTGGTAGGGGGAGTTCATCCCCGTATAAGAGTTGTCTTGCATGGAAAGACCATACATCTTTTGAGAGAGGTCATTCGTACCAGGGTACCCATACATTGGCCTTCCCTGATTGTAGTATTGCTGTGCTCCCGGCTGCTGCATATACCCGTATGCTGCCATCTGACCACCGTACATTTGTTGTTGGGGCATTGCCCCGAACTGTACACCAGGCATTTGTTGAGGGTACATCATGATTTGCTGTGCTCCTGGCATCAACGGGGGTTGCATGCCTGGCATGGACTGTTGTGGCAGAGAACCAAACTGGTTCCCAAAGCCTGCAGGCTGCATCTGTGTTCCAGCAGTTTGGCTGGCTTGCATGGCTTGAGGTAGCATAGCTCCCGGTTGGTTGTTGTACATTGGTTGGGTATGTGGACCTCCCATATTATTAATCTGTGGCTGCAGTGGCTGCATGCCACCGATCTGGCTCGTTGGCATTGCGAGAGACTGCATACCTCCCAATTGGCCATTTGAAACTTCGTTGCTTGGTACTGACTGGGCTTCCCAAGGAGGCGGTGGAAGGGTTCCACTTTGATCATCTGCAAAATTCAGATAGGACCATCACAGTATCTTCAAACAGATAAGTATGAATATAGTGTGGAGAGGATCTGGAATCGACAGACAAAGATGATGCATAAAAATTATGCATGTAAAAATAATTTCACTGATAATAAAGTACTTCCGGAAATAAAAATGCAGATAAAAAAAGTAATGATCTAAATGACATTGCATACCATAATTCAGTGTTTGCTGTGGTGGGGGCGCCGTATGGTTGGCAACTTGACCATTCCACCCAGAATTCGTGTGATTAAACTGGGATGCCTGACCGTAAGATGTTCCAGGATTCACAGTACCGCCATTAGGATAGAGCGCCACCTGCTGAGGAGGCTGTTGTGACTGTAAAGGATGCTGGGTTGGAGTGTTGTATGGCTGTGAACGTGGAAGAGTTGAATTGAGACCAAAGGGAGCATTGCTATTTGCAGCATTGTTTTGAGAAAATATGTCGACAATTGCCAGTGCATTTTGATTTGAAGTAGTGTCAACCAGTGGATCAGTGACCGGGACAAGAGCTAGTGAAGTTTCTGTTGTAGATGGGGTGTCGTCCCAGCTAAGAAGATCGATGCCAGGATCAGGTTTTGGAGCGGGGGCTGATGCACCATTCGATACCGGAGGTGCTGGAAGTGCTAGTTGCTCAAAAGGAGACTGGACGCTTGTACTGTTGCAAAGACAGGTCACATGCAAACATAGGTTAATTAGAGCAGTCATATGAAAACCTAGTAAATAGCAAAAAGCAAATCATTTAAATTGATTTAGTCGATAGCATCATTATTTTGGACCATAAAATGCCTATAGCAACACTATGAAGATCAAGAGTTCAAGACTAACATATAAATCAACACCTAAACCGCAGTTTGGGTGCTAAAATTTTGGTTAGATATCAAGAAATGAGCTTTATATTTTTACCCAAGAAAGGTCCGACAAGTTTTTCTCCCAACAAGTCATTTTTTAGTTTACAAGCACCTTCCATAGCCATAATGCGCTTTAGGTGTGCTAACAAAATAACATCTACTGTAAGCCGACAAGATGAATACTGATAAAATTTCTAATAGTCAGTTAGCAAGTACAACAACTTCCAAGAACACTTCAAGAGAGAGAGAGAGAGAGAGAGAGAATGATCCAGTTTTTGATTTAATGTAGAAAACAGAAACTGATACCATGCCAGGTAACAGTTATTGGACATAACCAGTGACTAGCAAGAGGGACTCGCTGAGGCTGACGAGCGAGTCCAATGTGTCAGGTGCCATGGGGATGCCTGCATGGCTGTTAAAGTGTCATGATTAGATGAGATTTGCAAGATGAGGAAATTGGCCCGAGGGGGGTAATTAGACAATAAAGTGACTTGTAGGGGTGTGAACAAACAGAAATGACTTGTAGTGGGGTAAGTGACAGCCAGTGATTTTTCGGGGGTGGGGTGGGGGACTGGACTGGGGTTTGTTCTGGGTATGCATACGTTCACTAGCCTACACTGCAAAGGGTTCAAAGGTGATCGCTGCAAATGTCCAGTGGCAAAATCGGTATAAATTACGACTTATAAACCAGTATGTTCATGAGACCAAAGATAACTTGCTTAGAATAACGGCACTCTGTGGAGGAAAGTCGACAATACACAGTCCAATATTCTAGATCACTGGAACTGAAAAAAAATCCATGTTAAAAAAAACAAGACAGTATTTAAGCACTTACTGAATCCAAAATAATTGCCAACTACTAATTTCAAACTTGTGTCCACATTCCAGCATTTATGCACAAAATCACGCATTCATGTATTGACATAATTTCAAACATTACATAGAACTAAGAATATGCAAATGTGATTAGGCAAAGATTAGAACCTTTGATTTGGCTCTTTTTTAGAATCTTGGCTTGTGGGATCCTCAATATCTACAAGTGCCTGCTCTTTCTTAGAGTCTTGGTTTGCAGAATCCTCAGTATCTACAAGTGCCTGCAGAGACTTTGGTTTTTTCTCCACACGAACTGCAATGCCTGCAGCAATTGCATCGTGTTTTGCTAGAACTCGCTGCAAATCATCATTCAGTGCAAGCCCTTGTGACAAAAGTTCCTCATCCCTGTAAATGGGGAAGCAGCATTTTCAGTATTCACATAATAAGTAGAATCAACACAATACATAGACAGCCAAAATAACATTATCCTTCTAAATTAGTCATGCTAAACCAACAGTACCAGCTATTTGTGTCAGCTTTTCATGACAATGAATCTTTGGAGTATCCAGATGCCTTAACAGAAATTCTTTAGAACGGAAAGAATGGTCCAGGAGAAGTTCACAATCTTATCTCTTCTTGAGTAATACCATCAAATCCCACAGAAAGCAAGTCAAAGGTAGTAATTGACAAAATTGATGAAAGCAATTCTTTTTATCATCCTCTTCCCAGACAATCCAAAAAGGTGCTCAAGAAAGTAACTCTCACAGTCATACAAATCTACCCATCCCTTGGGGGAAAAAAGATATTCACTAACATTAGATAGACCACACTAATCAACCTTGCTAACGCAATTTTTAGGGAATTCAACATTAATTGCACTTACGAGGTAGTATTAACTAGCTGCACCACTCTCTGCTTGTAATTGCGGCATTGATCAACAAGCTCCACAATTACCTCCTGTCGTAGTCCCTGTGTGAAGAGTATTCAGAAAACATAAGCAACAAACCTTAACAATTTAAGAGAAAATTGTAAGTATAGAGCTGGGTATTATTATGTACGACATAAATACAGCCAGAACACCAAGAATTTGAATTTCTAACTAAAAAAATCAGTTTATACTTCTGTTCAATTGTTGGTAGCTACTCTATAAATAAGAGGTCCATATTTTTGTGCAGCTTGAATTAAAAACATGCTAATGGTACTTTGGTACCTCTCTGTTTCCAGGGTCTAAAGCATTCAACATCTCAGCCAGTACATCCATGATACCACGAGCATTCTGAATCTCTGACATACTGAAAATATAACCATGTTCAATTTAACCCATCCGTGAAAAAAGAATACCAGGTTGGAATATGAAATCGTGGTTAAACTGCAGGCAAAACTAGCCAAGTAGATGTATTATTCAAAGACGCTCACTGGAGACACAAGAAAAGCAATAACTAATTATAATGACTTACGGCCAAATTATGCTAAAGCGTCTAAACAGATTATCTGAAGATACAGAGAACAGTACTGTTGATTATTGAATTTAACATTTCTAACAGTTTTCTGCATGAACATTCATGTCATATTGACTGCATGAAACAAGTTGATAATAAGTAACAAAGAAACTTAGTACCAAGCAGACAAGAATTTGAAAATCATGGCATGCTGTGATTCTACTATTTCGTTTACTTTTACCTCATAATAAGAAATCAAATCTCTAGGCCAGTACAAAAGGAGGTAGCAAAAAATAATGTTACACAATGCTATAATAATATTCCAAAATCTAGTTTACATAGTGGAATCACAAACTGCATGTAACACCCTGCCCAAAAATTTGCTCAAAGCCCAGCCCACCATAGAGCGAGCCCACACATGCATAACACATTGCTTACACTTTTCTCTTCGCTTTGTATAAAAGGGTTAACCCAGAGATACTACGTTTGGACCCAACAGACATTATATGGCATAAGCTACTACAAATCACTTTTGCCAAGCAATGTGGGACTAATCCAACCATCACAACTCCACATGGGCCATACTACAAATGGGTCAGGGTATTACACTCACCCCCTTAAGGGCTGACGCTCTCGGTGGCACATCGTATACAAGGCAAATTCCTAGAACCACCCCTCGGTGCAACCTCCTTGCCGTGGGTACCTGCTAGTGGGCCTACACGCACACGTACCTGCACAACGAGGATTGATGATCTAGGACCATCTGTAACACCCTGCAACCCCAAATTCGCTAATAGTCCGGACCACCCACAGGGCGTAGCATCTCTCTTGGGCTTTCGTCCTCGCTTCACCCAAAAGGGTTAACCCAGGCCAGAAGTACTACAATTTGGGCCCATAGGAATTATGTGCTAGTGAAACTCAATGTAAACTGGCAATGTGATATTAAAAGGACGGAGTGTTACACTGCAATGGCACAGTAATAAAACAAATGATGAGTTCTTTCTGTAAAGAGAACAAATACAAAAATATCGTCCCAAAGCAGACAATGAAAAGAAAAGCACACCTCAAAGCAGGAAGGTCATTCGCAGCAGAAGATTCAGCGTCATCCTGTTGATCAGGACTATGCGTATTTCTCACCGCTTGAGACTGACCATTAAACAACGGTGCAGATCTCTTGGGAAATTCAGCTCCAGCACGCTGGATGGGGGGGGGGGGGGGGGGGGATAATAGCATAACTATGTCAAAGTGTCAAACAACAAGATAAATTCTCATTGCGTTCCATGTGCCAGAAATTGATACCCATTAATAACAAGATCAAAGAATATTAGTAGTGACATCTTAAAACAGAGCAACTGAGCTAAGTGAAAATTAGAGCCTAATAAATCAAATTTGGTTTAAAAAGTATACCAACAACTCATGGTATGCTGCATAGTATTGCGGATATCTTGCACGTGGTCCCCCAAAAGATTCTTGCCATGTATCTATAAGAACCAATACCTTCTCTTTGACACGTGGATCAGACTGTAATATGAAAAGTATATACCATCATCAGCAGATTAATAGAAAGCAATTATATTTTCAGAACTATGAATCACGCTTAACCTTTTTCTTCACTATCTTCACCATCTCATGCAACACATCTCTCTCAGCAACATGCATGTGGAGGATATCCCCACAGTTCTTTATTGCAGTTTCCAGCAGCTGTGAAAGAAGAATATCATCATCAAGACATTATTCAATGCACATCCCAGAAAAGTAGTCTGGCACAACATACGTCTCCAAACCATAATGAATCATAGAATAGTCTAAAAGCTGTCAAAACAATTGAGTAAAAATAATCTGTATCCTCGTCAACTATCCTGATTTTTTTGGTGAGTTGGACAAGGAACTAAAAATTAAAATTACCTGAGATCATCCAATTTTACAGTCTTGAATAACTATTGCAACCATTTTTTGTAAGATCATGATGTTTACTTATGCTAATGGTGTTGCAGGTCACATGGGTATGATTACATGGAGAACATGTACTCATGAGAAATACAACAAAGATGCAAATACAAGCTGGAACGTTAGTAAATACAGACAAAAAAAAAAATGAAAATACAGCCGAGTAACAGACAGCTATGCTCGATGTTATAGAAAAAGCACATACATAAGAGAAATTTTCTTATGACTGTATCAAACTACCAATAGCACCATATTTAAGAGTAGAGGTCTCGCAGATAAACTTACAGTTAGTGCAAGAAGTTGAACTTTCGGATTTTTGTGTCCAATCCTTTTTCTGAGGGCCTTCACAACATCTTTAGATTGCCTGTTACCAGGATGAATATTTGATTATTAATGACTGACAAGAAATCAACAATGATAGCAAGCAAATGAAATGCACAGGAGGAAATTAATAACAGCTATATTTCAATACGCTTCTTCTGTGTCAACGCAACCAGTTGGTCTCCAACCACAATAGTTGAATATGAATCAAGGTAAGCAAATTATACTCATAAGTTTAAATCTCTGGTCAGGAACCTAAATACCTAATAATTGACTCATGACCAGCAGACATACTTAAACAGTCAAATTGCATCAACTTTTTGTGGCCTCCACCACTAATTTAGTGGTAATAAGTACTCAATAGTAATAGTATTATACTAAGCTAAGTAGGCGTTCAAAACCTATGCAGATAAAACATTGCATCAATGTATTGCGCTAAAGTAGCTTGGCCACCCTAAGTTTTAACAAATATTTGATGACCCAGAATCATAACTGGTACAGCAGACCACCATGAATGCCCTACTCAGTACTTACGTAGAGAACATACAGACAGAATGCTTACCAAGTACCAACTACACAAACCATTTCATTTTTTGTTCACCTGAACTAATTATTGTAACCAACAGCCATCAGCAAGGAAATTGTACAGTTTGCCTCTTGGAAGACGATGTGAGGGTGTGTGGGGGGTGGGGGGGGGGGGTGTCAGATCCTTTTTGGGGAAAGTACTAAGAACTGCAGTTACAGTTCTAAGACTATATAACTATGACGAATAAGCAACAATGCCTTCTCATTCATTATCTTCAGAATATAGTTGGGAATAAACTGAAGTAAAAGCAAATGAAAGTGCAGCTTAATTCACTGTTATATAGAGAAATAACAGTAAAAACAAACTTATAATGGTAAATAGTAACTACTGAAATGATGGACAGCCATTTATCTGTGCCTAAATGTTACACAAACATCCCGGCTGCTCCCCTTCATAAAGACTACAAAATAACAGCTATCTCTGAAACTTCTTCACCGCCCAATCTCTTCAGAGTTTGACATGAAGTTACTAGGCTAGGTAAGTTAGAAGGCTTGTTGGGCAGCATCACTGGTTTCAATAAGCACATTGGTGAACCAGCATTCAAGTAGCATTCTTACAATAAAGATAATCTCCCGTCCAATTAGTGCTTAATGATCCATCCTAAGTCAAATGAGCCAGTGGTCATTTTGAGAAAATGGCCAGCTTATGGTTATGAGTCAAACAATGGACATCTTCATTCTTTAAGCCTGATTACAATAATATTTATGATCCATCTCAATATTGTTAGTTCAAAGCCTTCAGTACATGACATAGCAACTGGCAACCCCAAGATTATCTAACAATTCAAAGGGTTTTTTCTTTTGCTGTCAGGACTAGATGGAACCTTGCAAGATAGCCTTTCTCATTTTTCATTAAGGCCTCTCCTGCAAGACAATTGTTGTAACTTATGAACATCGTGGGAGACTAAATAACCTACATTCTTCGTGCTACTATTACAAAGCAATGACTCCAGGAGCTGCAGTTTTTGTTTCTATTTTCCTTGCTTTCTATGTTTCGGCTAAAGGTCGATAACTTATGAAACTCTCAGGTCATTGAATGAGTATATTAACGAAAGCTTGTTAAAGCCTGATTTCAGATAGGAGCTGTTATTTTATCCTTAATAAAAAACCACATGTCCAATTCATACTAGAAGAGCGAACGGATCCTGGCTACCACTACAAAATTTTGCATGATGTAAAATAACCCTTCGGTTCATTTTCCATCCATACACACGATACTGACCAACACCAAAGGAGTCAACGATTACCACGCTCTTTACAATTGAACCTACTGCAGAATGTCATTTTGCCACTTCGCATAGCCAACCAGCATAACATCAAGGATGAAGCACCAATATCTCTCATATTTCCATTCAAACATTAGGATTAAAAAGAACTACGCTTTACAATCAAAGACCACACCACCTTCTGCACAATCGAAGAATGCAAATGGAGCAAAGACAGAACCAGATCCACCGCTTGCAAATCACGATTCCTCCAGCCACCTACCCACCCTATTGCAACTCCATATTTCACTCCATGGCTTCAGAAAGATCCAACTTTGAGCCGTCTGTCTCCTCTCACTCGAATCAACCTCTCACGAAAGCCCACCATTCCCATAATGTCGGATTGGAACCATTTCCAGAATTACGCCGTCCCACGACATAAAATCACATCCCATCCTACCCAGATCAAGCCAACTCCACGGAGACGCCCGCGTCATAAAAGGCCACCGTCGGCCAGCTCAGCTACCCCGGAGGAATCACTCTCACGCATCGAATCTCGCGCGGGAGACACCGAATCCGCGGGCAAAGCAGCTCAGGCGACAGGGATCGGGAGAGGCTAGGGGGAAGCGTACCCGGGGTCGCGGTTGCAGATGTCGCAGATCTCCATGTTCTTGGCCCAGTCGGGGCCGATGAGCATGTCGCTGGTCGCCCGGTCCACCATGGCTCCGGCCATGGGTGGCGCCGCCGGCGACGGAGGGGACCAACCCTAGCCCCGACAGGAGGCTATGCTGCTTGGCTGGATTCGGATCGGAGGCGAGCTATTGGCTCTCTTCTCTCTCTCTCTCTCTCTTTTTTCTTTTCTTTGTATAGGCGGTGCGGAATTAGCTGTACAATGTAGCGCACTACTGCAGGTTGGAGTTGCACGTCGGACGATTTTATTTTATGAGAGCAATACAAAAGAGAATAATTAAGTTTTTAAACGTCGGCGAATTCTGAAAAAGAGAAGTGTTTTAGCCTTTTAATGGAGGTTACAGCGAGGAGTTAAGCCCGTTGGGTCGGTGGCGATTTGTTGGATGCAACTGCCCGACACTCCCACTTTGGAGGCGTGCCATCTCTGTTTTTTTTGTATTTATTGATAGAATCTTTTCATTGGAGGACTCTCAGGGGCTTCATGGTACATAGCCGTTATAATACTCTGATTTACATATTGTTAGGCCCTGGTTGGAAGCAAAATTTTTCAATACCATGGTATTAAACCATGGCATGGAAATTGTTTTAGCATAAATGCCATGGTATTACAAAACCATAGCGTGGAAATTGTTTGGAAGCAAAGTCTTTTGCATGATGAAGTGATGCCAAAAGCTCAAAACTCCTTATGGCCAAAAATACCATAGTATTCTTCAAAACCATGGTTTTACTTAGAAACTATGAAAATACTTTGTTGACAAACAGACCCTTAAGTTTAAACATGAGTAACTCAAAAGTTGTGGTAGGATTCTCTTTTGATAGCCAAGTGAGACGTTTGGTGATCTAGACTTAGATAGGTTTGACAACTTTTATGATAAAATTTGAAGAAAAAATAGTGTATATATATGACTAAAAGGACCTTAGTTTCAGCTCGATGTACATATAAAGTGTCGGACTTGGTTGGTACAACGACCAACTTTACAAGAGTTTCGTGTTCCTTGCCGACACTGCCAAGGTAGAACTCCAGTAGGGGGAAAATAAAAATACTGCCGAGACACCGAGCGGTTAATCGGTAGGCAGCGCCCGGGGTCTCCTCGAAATTCGGCGAAATATTGGATCTCGGAACTTCGAATTTTATAATCCCAGTGAAATTAAAAAAAATTCAAAATGCTACAGTACCATATAATCCGCCGAGATCTCGGTGAATTTGACTCGGCAAATTTGATCGAGATTTGACTAAAACTTGACTGGATTTGACTGGATGTTCATTGGATTGGATTCTTCGCGTCGTTTCTCATGTGGGACAGTCGGTAGATCATAATTCCGGCGAAATTAAAAAATCCTAAAAAATTCAAAGGGTGACGGTGCGTAAAATCTCGCCGAGATCTCGAAGAATTTGACCAAAATCTCGGTAAATTTGTTCGAGATTTGACTAAAACTTGATCAGATTCAAAATTTGATTTTTATATTTCGTTTGGATTTCTTCCGAAATAATGGGATCTCAGTAAAATTTCGGATTTTGGTAGGCGACGAAATTTAATTCGAAAATGAAAGTTGAAACACTGGGAGGGACTAATCCACCCACATCGAGCACTTGGGCCGAAACTTCCGACGGACGCTCAAGGCCCGCACCCGTCAGGCCTGCGGAGACCCAACCACAAAACCCCACCCCAAAACCGGCTAAAGCAAACGCTTCCGTCTCAGCCTCCCCCCACCCAACCCGCGCGCCGCCGCCACCCCGAACCCTAAGCGCTCCCCTGTCGCCCAACATGGCGGCCGCCTACGACCGGGAGGACGGCGCGACGCCGCACGGCGGGGCGGACGCGTACGATCCCAACTACGTGCCGGACTCGGTGAAGACGTTCGTGGTGCACCTGTACCGGCACATCCGCGACAAGAACGTCTACGAGATCCATCAGATGTACGAGGGCGGCTTCCAGCGCCTCTCCGACCGCCTCTTCCGCGACGCGCCATGGCCCTCCGCCGATGCCGTCGCGCCCTACTGCGACGGCGACCACGTCTTCCTCCTCCTCTACCGCGAGCTCTGGTATCGCCACGCCTACGCGCGCCTCTCCCCGCTCACCGCCAGCCACCGCGCCGAGTCGTGGAACAACTACTGCGACCTCTTCAGCGTCGTTCTCCACGGCGTCGTCAACATGCAGCTGCCCAACCAGTGGCTCTGGGACATGGTCGACGAGTTCGTGTACCAGTTCCAGAGCTTCTGCCAGTACCGGGCCAAGCTCAAGAACAAGACCGAAGACGAGCTCCAGCAACTCAAGCAGTTCGACAAGGTTAAGAGGTTCATGGGTTCTTATCGATTCTGTTAGTTTCTTTCTTAACGTCGAGTTGAGGTCGATGCGGCCTACAATCTAGTTACGTTTGCTGAATTGCGCAGGCGTGGAATGTGTATGGGGTTCTCAATTACCTGCAAGCGCTGGTGGAGAAGTCCATGATCGCACAGATCCTGGTGAGGGAGAAGGAGGGGCTGGAGCAGTTCACTGCCACGGACGGGTACGACTACGAAGGTGGGAGTAATGTGCTCAAGGTGCTCGGTTATTACAGCATGATTGGGCTGCTCAGGATACACTGCCTCCTCGGGGATTACCACACTGGCCTCAAGTGCTTGGCCCCAATCGACCTTGGCCAGCAGGGGGTCTACACCATTGTGATTGGGAGTCACATCTCCACGATCTATCACTATGGGTTTGCAAACCTTATGATGCG
This sequence comes from Rhipidocladum racemiflorum, assembly GCA_036346355.1. Lineage (NCBI taxonomy): Eukaryota > Viridiplantae > Streptophyta > Magnoliopsida > Poales > Poaceae > Rhipidocladum > Rhipidocladum racemiflorum. Next base: position 10,733,105 of record CM070570.1, on the reverse strand, counting down.
CAGGTACAAAACCTTGCTTCACCATTCCAGATCGACAGATATTTTACAGTCTGGTGCGTTAGGCTAGATATATGGTTTATTCTGTCCTCGTGTGTGGTGCGTTTTCGTTTCGTGAAAGATATATGTTCTTATTAACTAGTAGGTTAGGGATGTTGGGGGAATGATAGGTATCTATCTTGAGTTATTGAGTGCCTGAGTGTTGAAACATGCACTCTTCCCATCAGATCAGCTTTAGCAAATTTAGTGAATTCTGTAGGTGATGTATTACTTCCGAAACCTAAGAGATTAGTGTGCATATCATTAGGATATGCTGTAAAGAAAGCTTTCAAGCATTGTGCTATTCTTTTACCATGCTTATATGCTATTCTCAGCTATGTCATGGTTGGATTTAGTTCCTATGTTGCCTTACATACTTAATAACACGAAATGCTTCATTGTCATCTCTATATTTGTCCAAGTAGATCGAACCATGTTGTGTAACCACATCGAAGATGTAAGCATTCTTTCCTTTAAATCCCAATATGTAAATCTATTTGGAATCTGCTGTCTTGAAATTGCCCAAGATGGGAATGAGTTCTTTCATCTGACATTATGTTTCTGGATAAACCTAGGTATGTTGATGCCATACGTGAATTCAACAAAATTCTGCTATATATTCTGAAGTATAAGCAGTACCATCAGAAATCCCCTCAGTATGACCAGATACTGAAGAAAAATGAACAGATGTATGCCCTGTTGGCAATTTGCCTCTCTTTGTGCCCGCAGAACATATTGATAGACGAAAATGTTAGCACCCAGCTGAAAGAAAAGTACAATGACAAAATGACAAAGATGCAGAGGTTTGATGATGAAGCGTATGCTGGTTATGATGAACTATTTTCGTACGCCTGCCCCAAGTTCATTACTCCAGCACCTCCAGTTCTGGATCAGCCGCTTACAAATTATAACCAGGTCATATTTCTGGTGAAAAATTATAATGCTGCTCCATTTCTTCCCCGTTTGTATATTTAGGGCCCTGTCTGGTCTGTTGTTGCAGCCAAATCAGAAAGTTTTGACCTGTGGTTGTTGGTGTTTGCGGAAGAAATTGTTAATTATTTTACTGTTATGTAACAGGATGCCTATCGTCTTCAATTGAAGCTGTTCCTTTACGAAGTGAAGCAACAGCAGTTGCTTTCTGGGGTTCGAAGTTTTCTAAAATTGTATTCAACAATAACCACTTCCAAACTTGCCCAGCATATGGAAGTGGATGAGGCAACACTTAGGTCTGTATGATCATCAACTTACTTTTTGTTCCTAATATTTTATTGGTTTTTGTGTATAATAAATTAGCTCAAATATTTGGACAGGTCAATCCTGATGACATACAAGCACAAAATGCATGCAGTTGACACTAATGGAAAGATTGTGTCCAGTGCAGACTTTGATTTTTACATTAATGAGGTAATGCGCCATAATGATTTGCTTCTGTGGGTGAGATCACCTTTATATATTCACATTTTTATTGATATGTGAGCCATTTTCCTTTTTTTTTTGAGTGAGGACCTTCCGACCTTTTTTCGTCTGTCTTTTGTTGTATTATTAGCTGCTGATGTCTTCAACAAATTAATATTTAGTTCAGCTAGTACATGGAGCAGCTGTATAAGGAACATTTTTTGACGATGCAAATTCTTCAATTTCAAGCATGATTGCCATGGTTGATTTTGATGTCTGTTTAGCTTGAATACAGCAACAACCAAGACTTTTGTCCCAAACAAGTTGGGGTAGCTTGAATATATGAGATATTTTATGATGTATTTTTAATTGGATCTTTTTCACATTTTAATTGTTTTCTGGCTTCTCGGTATTATTAAAACCCTCATAATCTTTGTGTCTACTCAAAATGCACCATGTGTTTTGCCACGTAGGCATAGTACTTACGGGCATTATTGACTTGCATAATGATTAGTATGACTAATTACAAACTATTTGCAACCACGCAGGATATTATTCATGTTGTGGAGTCCGAACCGACCAAGCACCATGGTGATTACTTTTTGAGACAGATTTTAAAGGTATTCATATCCTACTTGACATTTTCCCCTCCGCTGATAGCCCACCAGTGTTTGCTTTCCTAATGTGTTTCTTGGCAAACCCTAATCTAACTTTTTTTTACTGATATCCTACAGTTTGAGGACATGATTGGTGAATTGGAGAAAATACAACTTGACTAAGTCTGGTAGAGAGATCTTGGATGATAGAAACATGTCCGCTTCCTGTTCTTTAGATCATAACGAGAGGCACCTATCTATGATGATTAATATTAGCAGAGCAATATATGTGCCTTTTGTAGTTTGTACTCCGTTTTGACTTAAGTGAAGAATGGATCGTTTACCTTTTGCTTTTGTACTCGATCAGGTTACTACTTACTAGTTGAGATACCTATATTTTCCCCATTTGCCTGGGTTGGGCACTTTTTTTCCCCTTATTTTGTGCCATATCGACGTTGATTAAGTAAATATGCAGGAGCAATTTGAGTATTGTTCATGTTACTAGTAGTTAGGGTACCTATGTCTTTTATCCATTTGCCTGGATGGCGCGCTTCGTTCTAGGAGCTGTCAGGGCATCTACGATGGTGTTTTCTTGTGCACACGCTATCTCATCCATGAGAAACACTGTAAATAGCTGACATCGTAATGTTATGTAGTCCTTACGAAGTATCACGCGCCCATCTGCTATGGCGTGGCTAATATTGTTTAGGCGGTGTTTGATTGGAGAACGAGCCCGTATGCATGTTGGGGCTCTCGTGCCGGGGCCAGCGTGGAACAGGTTAACAGAACAAGGACAGCTCGTCTTGATGTTCTGCGCACCGGGGAAAGACAGGTGAGCCGCTTCCACGAATCACAAGTTGTAGAAATATGAAGCATGTGTACCAAATGGAGATGGTTGAAGAAAAAATCATCCATGTATTTGGTTATTTAAATAGAACCATTCTATCCTAGACCAAGTCATCCAAAATAATGGAACCAAATGGTACAGAATCATCCTATCTCATTCAACCTCGTTCCATTAACCAAACACATCCTAAATTATAAATGAATAATATATAATGCAAAGTACTTACCTTCACTTGCCTTAAGATTTATGCACCACTACGCATGCAAGCACTTCTACGTCCTTAGGCCTCTTAATTGCGTCTCCTTTGTGCACTCACACACTTCATTTCGTTGAGTTGTTCTGGGCCTTCTGGCAATGTGCTTGATAAATTGAAAGATTTTAGGTGCGGTGCTTTTTGACGAAGAATGGGAGGCCTAGGTTCTTCGCGTGGAGCGGCTATTGGTGTCCCTGCATCGGAAATCGACGGCAAGCCAGGGCACCTTGTTCACAGCCATAAGCACATGCAGGATATGCAGCTTGTTCAAGTGCGTCAAGTCGCACAAGCGTTCAAAGTTTAGGTGCAGGGCACATGAAAAGCACTACGAGTGTCTGTGACGCACAATCTAGTTTAGAACATTTGGTGCCGGGGTGCAGATTCGGATCATAGTAATGCCTCCACTACTACTAAGTATACTCAATTTCGGGAGGGTTATGTTTAAGTTGACATGCAAATATGGGTGTTTATTGACTAAAGTATATGTAGATAGTGCCTAGACTCAACTTTACATAAATACCAAACTGAATCCGAGCTATTACACCAGAAAAAGTAGACAATACAAGTAGGCCAGCTCAACACACCCCGGTTTAGCAGACTGGCCTGTGAGTTTACACCCAGCATGTATGCGGCATCAAGGCAGTAAAAGCAGCTTGTAAGGCTTTCGATCAAATGCCAATAAGCCTGAAATGTGCAATATTAACCAATAATAGATTTAAATTAAATAATACAGGCTTCAACAGTCCACGGATCCTGCTGCCTTTTGGAAGCAAGTTTCTGGGCTGAAATTGTATACCGAATAGCAGTCGCAACTCGCAACACAAAAATACACTGTAATGGAAGTAATGGATACGAACAAGGGGCATTAACATTTAGGAACAGGCATGTACATACTGGTATTGTATTATCAAAGCATCTTTTCTCGTTCCTTAGAAGTCTTACCTATCGGAAACTTTTCAGGAGGTGGGAGGAAGGAATGGGTGAGCTCACAGATCTTTCCAGGCTGCTGCTGATTTTATTGTGTGCCGTTCTTACAGGGGTGGTACATTCGTTGAAATCAAGGACTCTTGCCTCGGCCTGCAATATCCATTGGAATTAGAATTATGATGACATTGCAGTTCAAACGATATCAATTAGATTTATGGATGACTAAAGTTCAAACAATATCATACAGAGTAATCAACGCTCAACTTAGTTCATCCAAAATTGATCAAAACCATCACTGTCGATCAATTACAGCAACACAATAACCACCCCTTTCCCAAACTAAGATTCGTAATTGCTAAGTAGTGTAAGGGGTACCATAAAAATTGGCAAACAATTAAATTAGGTCTCCTAAGAGCATCTCCAGCAAGAGCCCCTAAAACATGGTCTCTATTTTGGATTTAGGGACTCCCTCTATTTTTTGGGGCCCTGTTTTCAGAGCACAAGTCCAGCAACAACCCCTATTTTACTTTTTCTCCTATTTAACATATCCGTTATGTATAATCTTCATTTGACACTACTAAAATTCAATCAAAAATATTTGTAATACATAAAACATAAGCATATTAACATTTACAATTTAAAAATATGATATTTCAAATTTAAATTTAAAATTTTCAAAACATGATAAAATTTTCGAAGCCTCTCATGTATTTTCCTATCTTCAATAATAGAGGTTGTACTTGTGTCCCTGGGAATTGGGGCTGAGAAGGCAAATTTAAGGGCCTCATAATTTTAGGGGCTGGAGTTGGAGCCCCCTGGGAATTAGGGCTGAGGAGGCAAATTTAGGGGCCTCCTAATTTTAGGGGCTTGAGTTGGGGCCCTGCTGGATCTGTTTTTTTTACTACACCTCCTATTTTAAAGTTTAGGGGCTGGTTTAGGGGCTCTGCTGGAGATGCTCTAACAACCTTGATTTCACTATCACCAAAAATACTAAATTAAGCAGATGAGAAATACACACCATGACTTTGGTTTGCAATTTGCTTGTTCCTGGCTCCTCCTTGTCATCTTTATTTTCCCTGTTTTCCTTGTCAGAGTTTCTATTGTCACATCGGTTGCCACTGGCTAGTACCTCACGGGCCTCCGCCAAAGCAGCAGCACTATGCACATTTATCTGCTTCACCAATCCTAACGCATCATAAGTTCTATGGCCTGGGCTGACGAAGTATGAGCCCTGGGAGGAACATATAGGCAAAAGTAAAGATGTCAACCAAAAGAAAGAAAGAGCATTCGCAAGCCTCAAGTGCGTGATGGCATGAGTAATACATGACAAAAATGCTTCTCATGCAAACTCAAAAGTAAGAAACATAAGAAAACGATTTCCCGCCCTCTTGATTCGACTTAGGATTAAGAACAAGGTCCACCAAATTATATACTGATTGCAAAACCTTGATTTATATATGACAAAATGGCTGTAAGAAAATAAAATTAAAAGAAGACCTAAATGTACCTGAAATTGCATATCTATGAACCAAGGGGACTTCCAAGCCGAAGGAGATTCCAGTCCTCTTTTCACACCAGGGGTATCAGCCAATCTAACAAGAGCAATGATTTTGAATAACAAATTAGCAAAAAATGAACAAAGGTCTAAGTTGTGGAATACAGAAGTGGATGTATCTACGACTCTATGTAAACTCCCAATCCATACTTTCTTAAATGCATTCTTCACTAATAAGACCCATGTGTTCTTCCATATTTGAATTCAAATAGCAGATACTAATTCCAGCAGGCAAGTAAGTAGCTAAATGACTTAATGATCATTCTAGTCTAAATAAATCAAAATCTCAGGCAAATGTTGTTCAGTTTCAGAGTAAAGATGGCAGAACTTGAATTACCATTAAGTTTGTAAATTAAATAGTTCGTAAATCAAAATCTCAGGCAAATGTTGTTCAGTTTCAGAGTAAAGATGGCAGAACTGCTGAATGTGTAAATCTTCAGGTCAATGAAGTTTTCCACCGTTGAACAAAGCTGAACATGAAATGACAAATTACCAGGTCCCGGTTTCGAAATTTAGGTTTAATGCACTTCACAACTCTAAAGACGTATGCAGGGTTGCACATTCAGCACACTGATGCTGGCTAATAACTAGATGAGGAGGAAAATCATCGCTCACCAATTTGAGCTATCAAGCCTGCCGCAACTTAACCCTCACATAATCTGAGCTGATTAAGAAACAAAAGAACGGATACAAAAACAACAAGAAACATGAGAGACTAGTGTGAAATCTTACATGTTCACATATTCATAATCCACATTGATGCATGGTGAAGATTTCTCAACAATGAGTTCCACAGGCTTTGATTTAGCACACATTCCTTCCTTACAGGCCAATAAGGATACGAGATTTGTGTTTATTTTCTGATTTATGGCATTTGCGCCATGATCAGGGGGGTCAATGCCGTTGTGCTCAACAAGAATACCTGCAGGTTGCTGCATCAAACAATAATATAGGTAAGAACAGGATCAAGGGAAAAAATTATCGCCATTTTGCCCCAGTCTGTCCAACCCCACATATGCCATTCATGACAACATCATTGAAGTACTTGCTACTCTGAGTCCATTTACTTGAAGATGCATAAAGTTAAATTTACTGGAGTTACTGCAAGCGCTGCAATTAGCAAACCTCAATAACTATACAACAGCTATGTTTTTCTTCTATAAGAAACGTGGTACTACCAAACTGGTTAAGAATCATTGAAGAATTGATTTGAAAGTACTTACTAAATTTTCTGGCGGATCATTGTTAGTATTAACTATATTTGTAGCAGAACATTGTTTCCCTCTTGCCTCCTTATCCACAGGCTGGTCGTTTCCTGCATTTGATCCTTTTGCCTGTCCAGTTGTTTCACCCAAATTTTCCATGTTTTCATCAGAGAACTCAAGTTTCTTCTCCAGAGGTTTATAAAAAGCAGATCTTTCAGTACAAAAAACTGATTCGGTAACAATTGCCTCATCTATAGTGGCATTCATGCAACATATTTGAGTACTGATGGAGGATGTGCCTGACATGCCACCATCCTTTTCAGTCCCAGATTTCTTCTCGATTCTTTTATCTGGAATAGGAGACAAGAGATCTCTCTGTCGTTTCTTCAGGATCGACGGTGTGCATATGAAGCTTTTGGCAGCACTCTTGAGCACAACATCAGGACTTTCATCATGGGTAGGGGAGCCCCACAATCTCAATGGAGTGGTTACATTCATGGTTGACCGCATCAACTGTCGAATGCCAAGGGGACTATATTCTTGGAGATCACCAGAAGTTACAAGATCACAACTGACAAATGGAACATCCAAGCTTGGAAAGCGAGGAGGTTCGTAGAATAGGGCTCCCTCATCCTTCTTTTCATCTGATGTAGCCTCACTCTGTGTCAATGATGTTTCTTTTGCTGTACTGGCCACAGGTTCAGCATCAGTCAACTGTTCGTCCCCGCATTCTGGTATGCTTTCCATCATCGCAGAAGCCCCATGTCCGGTATCACTACTGCAAGAGTTAGCAGACTGCTCAGCATCACCAAAAGAATTGTCTGTGTGTATGGCCATCTCTGCCTGAGTAACTGGCATTTCTCGCATTTCTCTTGGAACTGCGGCTGTATTATTGGGTGCATCAGACAAACCATTTGAACAGGCATGAGATGGTGGTACTGGCATCGGTGGACTCTGGCCATACGCAGTGCCCATCATACTGGATGGGTTTGATGTATGTAATGGGTAGGGTGGTGTCCAAAAATTGGTGTCCACTTTAGAGGAATATGCATCTGGCTGGTGATTTAGTCTTGAAAAAGAATCAACGTCAACTGCATCAGGTTCAGCAAGAAGGTTCTGAAAGGAGATATCTTGCCAGAGTTCTGATTTCAGACAATTAGGACTGTTGAAGTCAGCCTCGGAAATGAAATGTAGTTTTTGCTGATCTCCAGAAACACTTGGCAACATATAGAGAGGCATCACTGGTGCTGCATCATATGGTACCAAAGATCTTTCATGATTCTCTGTACTACAAAGAGTCATGTTGTCTGCAAACATAGAATTACTTGGTATTTCATCTATATCCATCTGCAAATTCATTCTTTGAGCAAACTCCTGTTGCAAGTGTTTATCTGGATCGAAGTTAGAGGAGGAAGCATGGTAATGCACCTCAGGCAAAGCAGATGCAACGGCCTCTGTGGAAGTATAGCATGCTTCCTGACACATAGAAGAGTGAGAGTCCTGTGCTTCTTTCTTGTTGGCTTCCACATTTACTTGTAAATCACAACCCAAGGCCACATTAGCATTCTGCACTTGGCAGCAAGAAACCTTGGCCAATGATTGACTACATCCTGATGAATCTTCTGCCTCCTGAACAGCATTTGAACCATTATCTTCGCTGTTTTCTTGGACCATCGCGGATGAGGAATTGCAATGCGCAGGGTATTCAATAAGTGGGAGGCGCGAAGCTTGAGCAAGTAAACCTGATGACATGTATGAATCAACTTTCTTCTTTACTGAACTGTTCCAGTGATTTTTAATTGCATTGTCTGTCCTGGTAGGGGAAATAGAAATTTGCAAGTTCAATCATTTCAGTAGTCTAAGGGAGGCCATTATTTGTTTAACAATAATAATTAATTGTGCAAAAGCAAGTTAATAACGTACAGCACAGGTACATTTGGTCGTAAACAGTGAGAGAAGGCCAGGATGTTACACTCCAAAAGATTGTCAAAATGGTAGTAAAGCATAGCTACTTCATTGCACATTCTCTGTTCTTACTGTACAAAATTCACATTTATTACTTTATTGAAAAGAACATAGATTAACTTCCAAATTTTGTTCACGGAAAACAAAGGAGAGCTATTACAGTGGCAACTGTTCCACATTTTAATGGAACTCATGTACTTATTTCATTCTCCAAAAGGATAACGATTTAGTGCCATACTTTCATTTTGAGGTTAACTTCTTTCCCTAAGTATAACACCATAGTTTCCAAACGATGTATAATAGGAAGGGTGGAAAGATGTTGAACTAAACAGTTTGGGAATTTATCAGGGATGAAATAGAACCTGGAATGAGAAAAAGGGAGTGCTTCCATAGTATAGGAGTCAACATGACATCATACATAATGATTTTTACCAGCAGCTCGCAAGTAAAACGAAAAAATAGAATAAAATTTTAGTTAACCTTCCAGGTAAAACTTTTGTCAATTCAGCCCATTTATTTCCATACATTCGATGAGCATGTATGAGAGTAATTTCCTCTTCTTGTGTCCATGCCTCCTTGTTTATGCCAGGGTTAAGATGATTGTGCCACCTACATACAGATAAGATAGTCCATCATTAAAGTATCCATAGTGATGGCAATCAATTAAAGCTAATGCACATGCATATTTAAATTTGAAAATAATCAAATTTGATTTATTTAACAAAAGATTGCATTGTTAAAATATCAAAACTTCAATAACAACCTTGTCAGCTACTCAGCCATCAATATACAGCTACAGCATGTATGGAGAAACTATCTCAAAAGAAAACCTGTGTTCATCCAGAACAATGGACTACAAGAAACTTCCAGCAGTTGTTGTTAGCGTATAAAAGCAGTGGTGTGTATTTTATTTGCTACTCTGTTGAGCTCCACAAAAATTCTTTTACTAAATAAATAAAATTGTAGAAAAATTAATAGTTATAGTATGCTAAAGAAAAATTCGAAAAGGTCAGTAGCTTAGTAACATCACTGCTGCTGTTGTTCCCGACTTCAATGTTATTAAGTTGTTGACTAATCCACGATTAGTCGTTCGGTCGGTACATGGAGGACGACAAGGGTGCTCAACTCAACCGGAGCGACTAGCCGGGCAGCTGGATAACTAATCGGCGACTAGCCACGACTAATCATGCATACCTAGCCAGGCGACTAATAGAAGACTTGCTACAAGGCTAAGATCGATGGTCAATGATGTGCTATGGAAGATGGTCACCAACGATGATAAACCAAGCAAGATAAGTAGGCAAGCTGATGATTATGAGAGGACAAAACGTGATTGCTTTACAAAGGCAATTGCAATCAAAGATCGAGAAAGAAAGAGTCATCGTAAGTGTAAGTAATTAAGTATAATGATTTCTTAATTTTTTCTTTTTAGGCTCTCTATTTTTGAACTTTAAAAGTGCATTATATGTTTATCTTTTGTAGTTCTTTGGTGGGGTGCATATGGTGGCCTTGCTTATGAGCTTTAATGTTTAGCAAAGTGAATCATTAGTTTTTGTTGTTCAGCGTCTGGATGCGAGCACAATTGGAGTACGTTTGCATTTGTAAGTAGCTAGTATACTTTACAAGAAAAATCAATGAGTCTTTAGCTCTTTATGTTGATTGCAGTCGCTTTTGACAGTCTTCTTGTATGTTGTATTGGTGTGTTTGCAGATCCATACCAAAAAAAGAAACTGTTTAGAGCACAAGAGATTGAATACGTTGGTATGCATTTCATACAACTGAAAAATTGCAACTAGGTTCCAAAAGCTGCGAGAGCGAAGCTATAAAGGAAAGAAATCCAACCTGTTGATCCTAGAAGAATATCAATGGGATAATGAATAAGTCAACATCAATGACAAATCAATGAGTCTTTTGCTTTTTATGTTTATTGCAGTCGCTTTTGACATTCTTCTTGTATGTTGTATTGGTGTGTTTGCAGATCCATACCAAAAAAAGAAACCGTTTAGAGCACAAGAAATTGAATATGTTGGTGTGCATTTCATACAATCGAAAGATGGCAACTAGGTTCCAAAAGCTGCGTGAGCAAGGCTATAAAGGAAAGAAATCCAACCCGTTGATCCTAGAAGAATATCAATGGGATAATGAATAAGTCAACATCAATGATGAACCGGTTCATGAAGGCGGTACTGATGGTGGTGATCATCTAACTTGGGCTCATGTTGATGAAGCCATTAGTGCTTCGGGCAATCAAAGAGGTCGCAATTATCCTAGGAGTGCTCGTGGTGATGTTGTTGCTAGCAAGTCTACTGACCAGCCCATAGGCCTCCATATCACTTATGCTCGGTTTCATAGTCAAAAGTTGTTGGTGGTAATGTTGATGAGCTAGAGAATGAGAGTGAAGATGATGCTGGAAATGAACAAGATTATGGGGTTGATGATGATGCAGAATTGGATGATGATGAGACTCCACCGTCTACTCCTCATGAGGATGGATGATGACTTGGATGGCTGATTTGAAACATAAGTGCCTTTGTTACTTTTGCTACTTTCAGACTTAGAACGTATCTATCAATTATCGTTGTCGTTCAAAACTTGGTTCTTATTAAGTTGTGCACTTATGCTATTGCTTAGTGGCTGGCTGGCTAGTGGCTGCCAAGTGCCTTATTGATGATCATCTTGAAATTTTAATATTTTTCTTAATGTGAAGTGTGAACTATCAAGTGTGAATGTGATGATGTCATGTAACTCCTGTTATTTTACTTGTTGTCCAGTACTTATGTTGCTTTACTTGTTGGCTCATTATTCTGTTCTCTTTCAGGGTGTTGCTTGTCAATTTCAAAGGAAGGCATTCAACAAGAAAGACATGTTGGGATCAAAACAAGTAAGTCATCAACTCATCATCATGCTTTTGTTCTTCTTCTCTTCATTTCATGCTTTATAATATGTATGTGTTTAATTGTTGCTACAACTTAGTATGTGACATGTCCTACTAACATACTTCCTAGTCTGTGGACTAGTCGCTACTAGTCGACCAAGTCGACAAGTCACCCCTCTGGAGACTTGACTCGACTTTATGACTTAATAACATTGCTTGACTTTACCAAAAGGCTAGTGAATCTAGAAGTACATCAGCTCTCACAGATTCTGGTATTGCCAGCTAGCAGCACCAAGAGGTGCTGGGACCAACTGACCTCTTGGAATTGTAATTCTTTGTTATTAATAAAACATTTTTTACCGATAATTCCACAAATCAATTAACAGTAGAATCATAGGGATCATGGAAAGAAGCAAAGTATCAATTTGTGTCTTTGCAAAAAAAATGCAAGCCTTGCAATAGTGATTTTTAAATATTAAGCATTAGCTTACTGTGTGTGTCCTCTTTTTTTGCTCCCGGGAGTAGTTTCTCCCTATGTTGTATCTTATAACGTAGGGAGTATCTTGCACAATGAAGGATATGCATGTGTAATATATGAGTATAGGACTATCTAGGTGGTTTGTACATTTTTTTGGACATACTCTTTTTTATATGCGTATACGAAGGTATTTGCAAAATACGCTAAAAACTATGGACTTCCTTGCAATTTTTTCATGTGGTTCACATCGAAGTATCTTATAATTAGTATATGAGTGTACCCAAAGTGATAAAGCAGTATTTCAAGTTCGTTTAGGTGGTATATCAAAGGTGGGAGTAACACACACACACTATTCTGTACCTACGTGTAGAATAGCCTATTGTACTCCTGAGCCAATTAACCCCGTCCGACCGAGCCATGCATTCCACTAATCAACGCTACGGACTACCCCAATTAACTAAACTTATAAGTACGTGGCCAAACCAACTAGTAAATGCATTTATAGTTTGTACATGAATCTTTTCTCTTTGATTTAGCCATAAATTTTATTGATAGCTCTAATTCATGAACGGTTTTCACCAGTAGCTTACTGACGATAAGAGGAACAAAATGATACAAGTCTCGACAATAAACAGTCATTTTACTGTCTGATGACAGATTTTACTATCCGTATATATATATATATATTTTACTATCATGCAGAAGGTTCAGTAAAATCAGACGACTTTGTTCGCAGCTGCGTGTATTCGAAGTATGTAGCAACTTGAGCATACCATGATTTCCTCCCAAAGCCAAATGTACTGATCTTAAGTAGCAATTTACACTGACAAGCTATTCCCGTTTCAGTAGGAGACCGACTACTGATTACTACTTTTCACTTCTTGTCTGCAGCACACGGTAAAAACTAAGCTAGCATGAGCATTAGCATTACAAAGAATCGATGAGCTGTGCATAGATCAGTCGCTAATTAACTGATCTTGTACTACCTTTATTTTCACAACAAGATGAAGATGATAAAGGGGCAAGTGACTCATGATTTTTAGGTAGTGTGATGCTGGAAACGAGGTGATAGTAGCTAGGGTACATGCTTGATTCCACAGCTTGAAAATTTCTAAGATCATTTCAATTTTACTGCCAAATAAACACCAATTTACTGAATGTGTTTGCTGCACTTGCTCCACAGGCTGCTGAACCCTCTGGAATATCACGTAAGAACGAGTTACCTAAATCTAAAGACGTGACCAATAAAATCTAAAGCATACGAGAAAGGTATTGATACTTATGTATGTTATAGTATTACATCATAGTAGGTTATTTTTCTACAGGCGTATAACCTAAATTTTCTAGGCTATGTACTAAGTCACTGCCTTACCAGTTACCAACTAGAAGAAAAAAAGCATCCATGTTTCTTTTTCTTTTGTCCTTCACGAACATAGCAATGCCATGGATGTTTCATCGCCCTATTGATGGCATTTCCCCTTTTTTTTCCTGAATCTGGTACGTCATAGTTCCTACCACAGAAATTTTATCTTAGTATTTACTCAGCAAAAACCTTTAGTCCTTTACCATGCAATATTTCTCTGAAGCATATGATTATAGGAGAGCTATGTGCAACTAGCTAGTTGTTGAGTTCAGACACTTGGTTTCCAGTTGAATTGTTCTTACTGCCTAGTATAGGCAAAACAGAAGTAAAAAAGGCAGGACAGTATACGAGCAGAATTGAGAACGTAGGGCCAAGGACAAGCATTCTATTTACGAATTGTTCTTACTAGCACTTACAACAATGAGAGCAACATAATGATACAAGTCTCACTAATAAACACCGCATGAGAGTTTCTACTGCCAATTTACCGAAGGTATCGTATGATTTTACTACCGCACATGCTGCTAAACCTCTGGTATGATAGTAAAATCTATGTATATCAGCAGTGAAATCTATGTATACGGAGAGTAAATCTGATTCATGCGGCGTTTATTGGTGAGACTTATATCAATATGTTACTCTCGTTAGAAGTAAGTTAATGTGAAAACCGTTAGTGAATTGGAGGTGTCAATAAAAAGTTATAGCTAAATCAAAGAAAAATATATTCATGTACAAACAAGAAACACGTTTACTAGTCGGTCATGCTACGTAAACTAGTAATGTCTTTCTTTGTTTGAACTAGAATTTGTTTTTCTTTGATTTAGCCATAACTTTTTATTGACAGCTCCGATTCACAAATTGATTTTACCAGTAGCTTACTGAAGACGAGAGTAACATAATGATATGTCTCGCTAATAAATGCTGCACAAACGAGTTTATACTGCCAATTTACCGAATGTATTGTAAGATTTTACTACTGCACAGGCTGCTGAACCTCTGGTATGGTAGTAAAATCTATGTATACAGATAGTAAAATATGATTTATGTGGCAAGACTTATATCAATATATTGCTCTCGTCAGCAGTAAGCTACTAGCGAAAACCGTTTCTGAATCGGAGCTACCAATAAAAGTCATGACTAAAACAAAGAAAAAAAGATTCATGTACAAACAAGAGAAACACATTTATTAGTTGGGTTAGCCACGCTACTGTTTAGCTTAGTCCCAACACACAAAGTGAGTGGGCACGTGGTAGTTTGGACGCGCTTCTCTGTGGTTTCGACTAGCGCGTGGAATAGCTTAATATACGTAAGCGCAAATTAGTGCTACCGTATGTGTGTGTATATACATGGCATAAGATTTTGAAAAAATTTAGATTACATACTTTGCTAATTTATAAATAAAATAAGCACATACCTATAATCAAAGTATCATCAAAGAAGGAAACTCTAGTTTGAATTTCAGTTCAAACTTGTTTTAACTAGTTAAACTCAACATCATAAAAATTTCAAAAAAAAATTGCATGCAATATACATGGGGGAAATACCTGTTTTCGATAATGGAACCCAGGCTCCATGGTGCTCCAGGAGTGTGTGTGTGTGTGTATATATATATATATATATATATATATATATATATATATATATATATATATTCCGTACTTTCGGGAGTAGATACTCCCACTTCCAATATACCACTTAAACAAACGTGTTATACTCCTTTATCACTTTCAGTATACTTCAATAATAATTTTAAGTTACTCCAATGTGATTTGGTTGAATCAATTTCGTTGGAACCCTTTATTTATTTATATACCCTTTTCCATATAAAAAAAAGAGTATATGCACAAATTTATGTTATGGAGAGTCGACTTTGATAAAATTTTCATGGAAATCACTTTGCAGTATCTTATAATCAATATTAGAGGATGCTCAAAAGGATAAAGAGGTATAATAACATCATTTAAGTGGTATATTGAAGTTGGGAGTACATACTTCCAAGAGTGTAGAACCATTAGTATAGTTACATGGGACACCATGGTGCCTATAGGCACCATGATCCAAAACGTGTGTTTCCCCTATGTATCGCATGCAAAAAAATTTTGAATTTTTTATGATGTTGAGTTTAACTAGTTTACTAACTAGTTCAAACAAGTTTGAACTGAAATTCAAGCTAGAGTTTCATTTTTTTTATGATAGTTTGTTTGTAGCTATGTACTGATTTTATATATAAATCAGCAAAGCATGTGATCTAGGTTCATTCAAAATCTTTGAATTCGAGTATATTTTTTCAAAGGTATGTGTTTCATTGTTATAGATGCGTATAAACCCTAAAAGTGAAATTTTCAAAAATATACCCGAATTTAGCTTGAATTCGCGCATTTGAAATCATGGTGCCTTGGCACCATAGTGTCCCATTCCAGCGTCCTACGCACACGTGCACGCATTCACACACACACGGTAGAATGGGGCACCATGGACCCTGTGCACAATAATTTTAAATGCGTTAATTCAAACCAAATTCGAGTATATTTTTCAAAAATTTCAATCTTAGTGTATATACCCATCTATAACAATTCAAATGAAACACATACCTTTGAAAAAATACTCGAATTCAAAGATTTAGATCACATGCTTTCTGATTTATATATATAATCAACACATACCTACAATCAAACTATCATCAAACAAAAAAACTCTAGTTTGAATTTCAGCTCAAACTTGTTTGAACTAGTTAGTAAACTGGTTAAACTCAACATCCTAAAATTTTTTAAAAAATTCAAATGTAAATACATAGAGGAAATACCCGTTTTGGATCATGGTGCTCAGGCACCATGGTGTAGAATAGTTATTCTTTGCGTCGGTCGGACAAGCACATCCAAACCATCCCACATACGCCTACTTCGTGTGTTGACTAATCCTATCAATTACATGGCCAACCAACTAATAAATATGGTTCTTTGTTTGTACTAAAGTCTTTTTTTTATTTAGCCATAACTTTTTATTAGCGCTCCGATTCACGAACAGTTTTCACCGGTAGCTTACTGATAATGAGAGGAACAGAATGATGTCTTGCCAATAAATACCAGATAAATGAGATTTTACTACCAAATACTCTCCA
This sequence comes from Rhipidocladum racemiflorum, assembly GCA_036346355.1. Classification (NCBI taxonomy): domain Eukaryota; kingdom Viridiplantae; phylum Streptophyta; class Magnoliopsida; order Poales; family Poaceae; genus Rhipidocladum; species Rhipidocladum racemiflorum. The sequence continues at coordinate 10,716,492 of CM070570.1, read as the reverse complement.
ATTTACTGGATACGTTGTTAGATTTTACTATTGCTCAGGCTGTGAACCCTTCTGGAATATAAGCGGAGGACGAATTGCTGGCATGAAAGTAAAATCTAACAACACGTCCAGTAAATTGGAGTGCATTATTGCCTCTATCGCATGGCCATAATGTGCCACGGTGAGAGTCGGCAGTAAAATCTAAAGACTTGACCAGTAAATTAGAGTACATTTCGCAGTAACTTTGGTCCATTTTGTATTGCCACTATCGCACGGCCATTATGCACCACGGCGAGGTGTGGTGACGATATGACAGGGCTGGGGTTGGGGAGAGCCTACGTCGATGGTGGGCTGCACCACTGTGACAGAGGCCCCGCTACTAGCAAGTTCTACAGCAACGGCTGGGCTTCCATCACAGCCGCCCCTTAGCCGTGCAACAGTTGCTAGCAGAGCACATCGCGCTCCTTGGTTGTGGGCTCCACCAACCTCACAATGCTCTGCTCCTTCCAGCGCACCTCCTCCCTGTTTGCCTCTAGCTCCACTGTCTGCGACCAGCCTTTGCTTCACCTGCTCCGCGCTTTGCCATTGTACATATAGTAAATAATTACTTATCATTGGAGATGAAACTAAAGACCAGGGATGGTGCAAGCATTGTTGCATGGATTGGCCCAATGTACTCCAATTTATTGGTCACGTTTTTAGATTTTACCGCCGAACCACACCTTGACACATTATGGCTGAGTGATAGCAGCAATACGAAATGGACCAAAGTTACTGCCAAATGCACTCAATTTACTGGATGTGTTTTTAGATTTTACTATCATGCCAGCAACTCATTCTCCAGTGATATTTCAGGAGGGTTCAGCAGCCTGTATAGCAGTAAAATCTAACAACACATTCAGTAAATTGGTGTTCATTTGGAAGTAAAATCTCATTCATGCGGCATTTATTGGCGGGACTTATATCATTCTGTTCCTCTCATCGTCAGTAAGATACAGATGAAAAACATTCGTGAATCGGAGTTGCCAATAAAATGTTATGGCTAATCAAAGAAACGAAGATTCTAGTACAAATAAGGAAGCGTATTTATTAGTTGGTTGGCTACGTAACACACGAAGTGGACGTACGTGAGGTGATTTGGACGCGCTCGTCCGGCCAACGCGTAGAATATATATATATATATATATATATATATATATATATATATTTAAATACTTCGTACTCCCGGGAGTAATTACTCCCATATCTGAAATACCACCCAAACGAACTTGAAATACTCCTTTATCACTTTGGATATACTCATATACTAATCATAAGATATTCTAATGAGATCCACATGAAAAAATTGCAAGGGAGTACATAATTTTTAGCCTATTTTGCAAATACCTTCATATACGTATATAAAAAGGAGTATGTCTAAAAAGTGTACATACCACCTCTGAAAAAATGTAAATACCACCTAGATGATCTTATATACTTACATACTACACGTACATACTCTCCGTTGTGCGAAATACTCCCTAAGAGATACGGCATAGGGAGTAATTACTCCCGGGAGTAGAAAAGAGGCTTCCTATATATATATATATATATATATATATATATATATATATATAGGTGTGTGTGTGTGTGTATATGTATATATATATATATATATATCCAGTGTGAACCACACGTTTCGTGTAAACTCCGTGGAAACCATATGTACACATTTTCAAAAATTCTCAAAAAAATTACCATACGTAGGGGAGGTGAGCTTCTACAACCCTATGAAATTTGAAGACCAAACTCAATTGCATTTGAAAGATATGAAGTTAACAAGCAACGAGATGAATAGCACTAAACAATGAAAAATCACTATTTAGGCTGAATTTGTCTTTTTCAAATGCGATTGATATGTGCCATGTGCATAAGAACCAAAGAATGTAACACTTCATAAGCTTACCGTTGACATCCAATTATTCAACATTAAGTCACATAGACATAGTTGCAAATTGGTCAAACTTTTCTTAGGTGCAATCTTAATGAACAGAAAAAGAAATATTTTTCATGCCATACCGCTCCCGACATTGCTTTCCTATGCGTCCTGGCAAAGCTTGAGCGATGGTTGACCATTTCTTTGGCCCATATTTATTTACCATCTGGGTAATTATTTCGTCTTCCTGAAAAAAGGTGAAAATAACAGATTGATGTGGGATATAAGATGCATAAGCAATACTCCCTTCGTCCAAAAATGATCTACGTTTAAGCTATAGACACAAAGATCAACATAGTCCATTTACTCCAAATCATGTGAGTTGTGCATCGTTTCGTGATCCCCGCATGCATGCAAGCCACCAATAGCGGCAAAGCATTACTTTCCTAGTTGCATGCTGGCGCATGATGATTCGTAGTTGCATGCTGGCACATTAAATGTGCTTGATATACGAAGAGGCTACTTGTTAATACGAAGATCATTTCTGGATTTCTTTATTTTGCTAATACGAAGATCATTTCTGGACGGAGGGAGTATTATTTTAAAAAATGCACCAGAAAATGGAAATGGATTATAAATAGGGTGCTTACTTCTTTGGACCATGGCCCTTTGACCAATTCAGGATTTAAAACCTTTTGCCACCTGTGCAAGCATTGTACATCGGTTCTATCGGGGAAACATTCCGCTGGGAAAGTAGAAATAATTTTGTGAAAGTTTGGACTTACAACGACACAAGGAGGGGTTCTCATTAACAAGGAAGGAAAACAAATGGTAGAGAAGCACGAATGAAAGATAAGTAAATCAAACAAGGCATTGCCTGTAATCATTAAGCAAAGGTGCAATCGTGCACAAAAGAATAGAAAAATCAAAGGAAGCTAGCATCATGGTATAAAATGCAGTGTTAGATAGATATCAAAACATAAAAAAAAATGCACATAGACCGCCTTAGAAACATGATACGGGGGACAAACAGCCGGCTCACTGAACCGGCTTGTTGGGGAAGACATGTTCATTCATACCTCCATGTCCACTCTTTTGGCCTAATATTTTGTATGTAGTAGGGTACTTCACAACCCCCCCCCCCCCCCCAAAAAAAAAAAAAAAAAAAAAAGCTTAAGATACTGTAGGACATGGATTTTAGATGACTATTTATGTTTATACTTCAAAATACAGAAACAGCAAAAGAGAAGTTTAACAAAAGTAAAAATGACAGTTAGAGGACAGCATAAAGTTACCATGACAAAGAGTAAGCAAATAGAATTACTGCATAATTTTTCACACGTATGCATCCATCGATAGAAAGTACCTATCTTTTTCCAATTTTTCCCTTTGTAAGTCTGAACAGCTCTGGACAATATAGCATCCTACAATTTGAATAGCACACATGCTCAATGTTAGATAGCATCAGTAAATAAACTCAAATAAACTCAGCAATAAACTCAGCATTGTTAGCCTGATAAAATAGGTCCAACCCCACATGTAAATGAGGCACTAATAGGCATATACAAAATATCCCCAACAAAATATGACCAAAACTCTGCTGGTTACATAACAAGCATAGCATTAGAACAGAACTGCAGACGAGTACATGACAGAAGGAAGCAGAAAATCCCATGGTATATGACATTGAAATGTATGATTTGTCTCAGATATGTGTTAACCCAAGTTGTTGTGTGTGCCTGTTCCGTTTATATGCTAGCAATTCTCACATTCAACTTCAAATGTAGGACTAAACCGCCAAAAGAGCCAACTAAGGACTCCACACGATGTTGCATCGAACGCTTTAAAAAACATATTTTGCCACTATTATCAATGTTACTTGGAAAAAAATTTGCCGTATCGAACACCTTGAATCCGAGTCGGATTCCGACACCCGTGTCCGATTCTGAGTAGCATTTCACATGTCCAATTTTTTTTGCCGAGTCGGATTCCAACTCCCATGTCCGTGTCCAAATAACACTAACTATTATGTATCACGGGATTCAGGAAAGAGTCGCCCATAAACACAATACATATTTTACAGTCATTCATTCCTAACAATACATAAGATAGTCACCATTCAACAACTTGTACAGTAAATAGCCCTTTGCCAACGAAAGCACAAGATGAAACTGGTATTGCGTACCTCTTCAGGGGTCCAATTTCCTTTGGTCGAACGTCGTGTTGGACCAGTAGTCCTCCTAAAGGTACAAGAGTAGAGAACAATAAGAAATTTTAGTATAACCTACAATTAGCATGTTTATGTGAAGAGCTCTTAGTCTTTTACCCATTGAGCGACCGTCGCCTCTGTGGGACATTGCTGACTTCCCCTTCATGGGGAGCTGACGAAAGTCCCGACGAAGCCTCCCCACCGTTCTTGGAAGCCTTTCCTTTATCACTTGCCATCACGAGTGAAGACTGAATGCTCAATCCCCACTGTATAGCAGAAGTCTCGGAGGGGTATAAGAATCATTATACTGTCAAGCCAATGAGGCCTATGAAGGGTTGCTTCAAGGAAGAAGCGACCATAGGCTGCAATAGAATAGGTGGAACTAGAATCATTTCAGCAAGTACCAATAGCAACATTTCTGAATGCATTTTAGAGTCATTAGTTCACCAGTAGAGGACATTGGATACATTCATAAGAACATTTCGTTGGCAAATGAGTAAGTTTATCATCCTATTTTGGGTTTAACACTAATATAACCACACAAATTGAATAATAGTCTAGACAAAAATCAGAATCCAAAGCCACCATGTCCGCATGCAGTCCCTCAACAAACTAATCTCTCGCTTCGCTTCAATTCATTGCACCACCCCCCACCCACCCCCTCGTGCGAACTGCGCTCACCTTTCCGTTCGCCGCTCAGTTGGATACATCGCCGCCGCAGACTCCTCTTGACCCCTAGCCAGCACTGAGAAACGCAGGCATCTAAGGCGTTTGACCCTGATTTTACCCAAATCTGAACCAAATGTGACTCCAAAGTAGGAATCGGAGCACCAACAAATCCATAGTTCTTGGAGCTCTAAGCCGCGAGATCTCACCGCCCTGCCCAAGCAACCGCCGCCACCCTCATCTCACGCGATCAAATAGCTCAAGCAAACCTATCTTACCCAAGCCCCCACCAAATTCCTCCAGAATAAACAAAAACCCGAGATCTCACCATCCCGTCAACCCATCCGCAGTTCCGCACCCCGGCGAGCGAACAGCAAACGAACTCACGCCCTCCTCGCGAGCAATGAAAACCCTAATTCCTCGAATCCACCGCCAAACTTCTCCCAAAAAAACAAAAACCTGCGAGATCTCACCGTCCCGGCGGAGCCGACGCGACCGGCGAGCACCTCCGTCGACCGAGACTCCCCGCGCAGCATCCAATCCCGCGGGGCCTTCGCTCCAATCCAGCCGCGAGACCCAAGAGGAGGAGACGACGCCTTCGCTTGGCGTTCGCCTCTGAGGTTTCAAATTTCGGAGGCGAGAAAGTTTCGAACCCTACAGCTTCTTCTCCTACTCTCGCCGAGGCCTAAGGCAAGAGTGTCTCAAATGATGGGAGTGGAGAGGAGGGTGGTGTGACTACCTTGTGAGGCGGACGGTGGGAGATGGTTACCGGGAGAGCCGCCGGATCGGGACCGTCCGTTCCGCGGCTTTGCCTGCCGCTTCGGCAAGTTTTGAATGCCAACGGCTGCATACCGGCTGGGACGGGTGGGTGGCCGCGTGAGAGTCACTGGCTTTACCGGTTCTTTTGGCTATTGGGGATTTCGAAATGGGTTAAAAACGGGTATTTTTTCCTTAAAAAGATTTTTTAAAAGGTAACTTTTAGAATGACATGGGGCGAAATAAGAAAATTATTATCTATACTAATTTATGTCTTTTCTATCTTTTAGTTTAGATTTACAATTGGAAATGAGAAAATCCAAGAATGGTGGAAGCCGGCGTGTGATCATATCGCTAAACATGTAGGTGTGCATTCGGCCCGTCGGAGTTCAAGTCCTAGACTTAGCGCTGGTGTTCACCGATTTTAGAAGTATACATATGTGTACGTGTTCAATGGGAAGACAAGTGCAAGCGCTTTTTGAGGTCTTGGGTGCCCCCACTAAATTCTTACCACATGTAAGGAACACGCACACGTGTATATGCGCATGTGGCGTGAGTGTGGTGTGTGTTGAGTATATGCGTCTACCTTGTACTCTCTAACAAATCCAAGAATAATGGCTATTTTGCCAATAGTATTTATTTCGTGTCAGCGGAACGATATGCCATTTAGTGGAAATCCATATAGTAATAAATGCAAAGTGGTATTTCACCGGTGGTATTGGTATTCAACACATGGTATTTCTTTCCCTATAGGTTGACAATCTGGTATCACCGTGTCTGTAAATTACTCCATACAAGAATAAACAATACATGTTTATGTCTTACAAGAATAAACCCGCAGGTAAACTATTATACACATGGTATTTCTTTTCCTATCGGCTGCACAACCTGGCATCACCGTGTCTACAAACTACTCCATACGGGAATAAACAACATGTGATTATGTCTTACAAAAATAAACCTGCAGGTAAACTATTCTACACCTAATAATTCATTTTCTTGCAAGAATAGACAATAAGTATGGTAACTTCTTCACACCTAAAGTTGTAAAAGCCTATAATTTTTAGACGTCTCTACTATTGTACATGCTCGTAAGGAAAAGTTAAACTATGACTTACCTCAGACAAGAAAGTCATAGACCATAAAAACAATTCCTATTAAGATATACCTATATATTAAGTTGTGTATACTAGACCCTGCTGGCAAATTGGGTGGACTAAACAATCTTTGCTCCTTTAAAAGAAGGCACCGGTGGTGGTTCATCACCAGTACCCATGATTCATCTGCCTCCTCCAACCACCACTTCAATGTACTTTGACGCCTATAGGTTAGCCTAGAAAAAAAACTAAACGAAAACAAACCAACCAACTGTTTAAACACACAAAAAAACTCTCACAAACCAAAACAAACTCTATCCACTAGGATATTATCTACTTCAAAGTTTTTGCTGATCTCATAAGTTCTTCAGTGTCGTGCTGTTGTGCTTGCCACCACCGCCTCCTATCGCGCGCACTCATCTCCCTTGCACATGTCAAGCAATCTACCGCGGAGGAGAAGCCCCGGTAGATCTTTACTCTTATAAAAGAAGGTGGTGGTTCACCACCTCTCTCAATGGTTAATCTCCCATCCCACCACCCCCTCTCACCATCATTTGGTGCTTACAAGTGGCCCCGAAAAAACTGAACAAAAACAAATTCTAACAAACCAACTAACTATTTAAAACCAAAAAAATACTCTAACAAACAAAACAAACTTTATCCACTATTATCTTATCTCTACCACTTATAAGAGGGAGTTGGTGAGTCGTTCGTCTATCTCTCTCCAGTCCTCTCACAGATAGATTGGCATTAACAAGTGGCCCTATTTCCAACTCGTACAATTTTTTTAGCTTCGGGAGAAAAAACTGGCGCTGCATTCATTGATCTTGATCTCGTACTCACCCTTATATCATCGTGTGCTCGACGATATATACGAAAGAAATAGAAGGGAAGGGGACTCGAGGGCTCATTGAGTAGCAATGATGCCTGCCTTGGACGAGGCGACAACCACTGAGCTGATGATGCGAGGTCGTGGGCAAGGCCAATGCGTGCGATGAGGCTGGAGAGACTTGGCAGAGGCAGCTGGGTGCCAGTGAGCTTGGTGCAATGGCGGGTCCACTGAGAAGAAGCAGCGGGTTTGGGGTGTCACGGAGCTCGAACTGAGCTGGAGAAGAAGGCACACACCAGATTCGACGATTGTGAAACATGAGGCACCTAGCAGAGGTGGAGCACAACAGCGTGGCCGGCGAGTGAGAAAGAGTCGTCGAGGCCTAATGTGACGGCGTCATGGCCGGAGAAGCCGAAAGGAGGCGAAGGTGGATCGAGCCATGTGAGGGCTCCATCTGAGTGGATCGAGCGACTACATGACAAAGCCGATAGAGAGGGTCACCGATGATGTCGACACTGATGAGGAGTCGTCGTGGCAACGTTAGAGGCGGCGAAGCTGATGCGATGGGGCTAAGGTTGAGAACTCAATCCTGGGTGACGTGCAAGCACATCGAAGATCTGGGGGAGGCAGGTACGAAGTGCCTGGGAAAAGCGCCGAAGGCGGCCACCGTCGATGGCGGTCGAGAGGAGAAGAGAGAGAGAGAGAGAGAGAGAGAGAGCAGGTGGATTCTATGCGAGGGGAAGTGTATCGCGTGGAGGGAGGGAGAAGGGGGAAATTGCATCAATGACACTCAATTCGAGTGCCTCAGCTAAATTGACATTAATTTGGGTCCTGTATTATGAAATAATACTGCGCACTCGAATTTCATCAACCCATGACATTTTGGCCATTTTCTCCCATTATATTTATTTTCTTGCCCATTTCGCATGTGGCGTGACGAAAATACCCCTGTGTGCTGTTGTGTCTGGCTGAGACAGGTTTATCTTCCCCACGGGATGATCGGCCCAACCAGACACACTAGACTTGAGTCCAACCCAAATCGCGTTAGGGTTCGCCCGGGAGCGCGACGGCGACGGCGATGGCTTCGCCCGGGACCGCAACGGCGACGGCTTCGCCCAGGAGCGCGATGGCGACGGCTTTGGTCGGGAACGCGACGGCGACGGCGATGGCTTCGCGCGGGAAAGCGACGGCTTCGCGCGGGAACCCGACCGCTGAGGCATCACGCGGGACCGCAGCCGCGACGGCATCGCCCGGGACCACAACGGCTTCACCGGGGAGATCTGCGCTAGAGTTCGTCCACAGCGACGGCTGCACAATGATCCCCAATGACATTCCTCCTAGGTAAGGTCCCAGTCCTTTGCCTCCTGTCGATTCTAGAGTTCGGTACTGGGTATTTGAGGATTCATGTTCCCCTTTGGTGTCATCATGGTTGCTTGGTTGCGCTGGCTCAATGCCGAATCGACGTTGGTTACTGGGGATTCTAGCTAGATATGTCTAAAGAAAAAAAGAATGGAACTATGCAAACCATTTTCACTTTTCTGTTAGGCTGAAAGCTAACAGATATTTTTTGGTTTGCTTCTGTTTTGTGTTTTGGTAGGATTGATCCCGGTGCGGCGATTAGTGTTTGCGGTACTAACTCAAGGTCGAGCGAGGTAGTTACGAACGTTGGGGCAGAGGAAGGTAATGGTGAAGGAAGATCCAATGGTCAAGGAGGTTCATGCAGCCAGCAAGGAAGTGTGCCTACTAGAGAAGCTTTTTCTTCGTTGCTATTTGATTGGGCTAGGTTTTTCACAGTTGATATTCCAGAAGATCAGTTAGATTCTTCATTGGCAGTGATTGGGGAAGATGACATTTATGAGTTGATGGGGATCCGAGATGAGGTGGACAGATCTGCTCCATTTGAGGCTACCATGGATGCTTCTTTGGATGATGGGGATGCGCATTGCACCACTAATGTTGATCCTGCAGCTGGTGATGTGGACAACGAAACTAATGAGGATGCAATTGAGGATGTCATAGATGGTGAAGCATCTGTTGAATATGACAAAGAGGATCCTCTAATGGTAGAAGGGAGCACATATGTTAGTATGTCTGCGTTTAGGATGGCTTTGAGGCAGCATGCAATTGTGAAACAATTTGTGGTGAAAACTGAGAAGGCCGAGTCAGATAAGTTTAGGGGGTTCTTGTCGAGGAGAGGGTTGTCCACTGGGCTATTGTAGCAAGGTTGATGCGTGATGGGAAGTCCGTGAGGGTACAAATTCTAGTCTTGGGAGTTTTTTACTTTGAATCAAACACTATCGGTTCAATGTTACTCATCTATGTGTTTTGTTCATGCAGTCACAAGGAATAAATTTGAGCACTTGTGTGCATCAACTAGGAGATTGCAGACTAGGATGGCTTCATATAAATGGATAGCAGAGAAAGCAGTCCCAATTTTGAAGGAACATCCAAATATGGGAGCCTCTGGACTGAAATATGAGCTAGAGAGTAAGTACAATGTAACCCTAGGCTATAGTAAAGTTTGGCTTGGTAGGCAAAAAGCCCTTGATTTGATTTTTGGTTCATGGGAGCATAGCTTTCAGATGCTTTATAGGTTTAAGGCAGAGGTAGAGCTTAGAAGCCTTGGAGGTGTAGTAGAAATAGATGTACAGTGCAATGGAGATGATGTGTACTTCCATAGATTCTTCTGTTGTTTTAAGGCCAGCATAGATGGGTTTTTGAATGTCTGTAGGCCTTATGTTAGTGTAGACTCAAGTGCCCTTAATGGCAGATGGAATGGCCATCTATTTTCAGCTACAGCTCTAGATGGCCATAACTGGATGTTTCCACTAGCATTTGGATTTTTTGATGGAGAAACTGAAAAGGTTAGAAGATTGCCTAGAAGGGGGGGTGAATAGGCTAATTTTAAATTAAAACAATTTGATGCAGCGGAAAGGTATCGGATATTCCGAGTTAATATCGGAACTTCCGAAAACTTCGGAACTTCCGTAATTACTCCGGACTATCCGATTAGTACTTGACAAAAAGAGTCAAGTAGAAAGAGCAATACGACAACTAGCTCTAGACAACTAAAATTCCACCAAAGAAAATCAATAAGATTAATCAAGCAGCAAAGGACAAGAGAGAACACAACAGATTAATTCCCAGAGTTCGGATCCTTGAGGGGATCGTACGTCTCCGTTGAGGAGGCTCCAAAGAGCCCGGGTCTTTTCCAACCCTTTCCTCCCAAACCTCGGGCACACTTGAGGCTTGGTTCCACTATTGGATCCTTTCCTTTCGGAGGCGGAGCCGGCCTTCACAAACTTCTCACGGCGTCCCACAATCGTTGGGGGCTCGTGAGCGACGCCTAGCCGTCTAGGAGTCCTTCAACCTCCAAGAGAAATAAATGCACTTGAATCTCAATCTTGGAGAGGTTCTCTACTTTCTCAAGATGAATAACAACTTAGCCCTTGACTTTCAATCACACTTGACAAACTCTCACTCACTAAATGATCCCTAAGATCAAGGAGGAGAGAAAGCTCAAAGGATGCTCTAGAGAATACTCAAGAAGCTCAAGTAAATAGCCCAAGCAAGTGTGTAACCAGCAAAAGGAGTGAGAGAGGAGTATTTATAGTTTTGGTTCAAAACTAGCCGTTACCCCCGCACTCAGCTGCACATCGGAATATCCGAACCAAACTTCGGAACTTCCGAAGAGTGCAAACTACCAGAACTCGGAAAGCTTTCAACGGTCGAAAACTATGGACATCGGAATGTCCGATAACAACTTCGGAATATCCGATGTCACCCAGAGAGGGAACCAACCTGAAAAACACTAAGTCCTCATCGGAATGTCCGAAAATAGGCATCGGAACATCCGAACAAAACAGAGGGTTCCCAACCAGGAAAACAACCACATCGGAACTTCCGAAGAAGCCACTTCGGACAGTCCGAACCAAACAGAGGGTTCCCAAACAAGGGAACAACAGGCATCGGAACATCCGATGTACCACATCGGAATGTCCGACCCAAGAAGAGCACAACGGACTAAAGCACAACTATACTTCGGAACTTCTGAAACATCGGAATGTCCGATACTACATCGGAACATCCGACTTGGACTTTAACACAAACTCATTCCGAAGCTAGAGAGACTCGAGTAAATTCATCTTGAGTGAGGAGACCATCTCTAAGTTAATTTCCATGCATCCCTCTTAATAGTACGGCAAACCTATGACTTCAACAAAACGAAAATTACAACCGGAGATGCCGTTTTTCTTACTCTACGAGCTTGAGGATACCCAATTACATAGATGATCTCTTCTCGAACCCTTTACCTGTTCATGAACTAGTTGAACACATTAGATTCTTTAATCGTTTGTCATTAATCACCCAAAACACTTTTAGAGGGCCTAGATGCACTTTCAGAAACCACATCTAACTGGACTTGGTTCATGGAGCAGTTGAAGAAAGCCATAGGAAGTCCACCCAACTTAGCAATAAGCTCAGATGCTTGCAAGGGTTTGGAGGTTGCAGTTAAGCATGTCTATCCTTGGGCAGAACATAGAGAGTGTTTTAGACACCTAATGGACAACTTCTTGAAAAAATTCCAAGGCCCAATATATGGAAATATGTATCCTGCAGCTAGGTCTTTTAGAGCCGATAGGTTTGACCATTACATGGGCAAGATACATGAAGCCTGCCCTGATGTAGCCCCATGGTTATCTAGGTATCACAATATGTTATGGATGAGAAGCAAGTTTTCAGAGGAAATCAAGTGTGATTTTATCACAAACAACCTGGCTGAGTCATGGAACAACTGGGTGAAGGAATTAAAAGACCTTCCAGTTAGTGAGCTGGATGACACTATTAGATCAAGACTATGCAGCTATATGATAAGAGGAGGAGGTTAGGGGAAAAATTTGTAGGGGTAATGCTCCCTGCTGTAGTTCATCAACTAAATGCTATGACAAGGTCCCTAGATAAATTGAAAGTCACCCCTGGTGGTAAGAACATAGCAGAAGTCAGTGAGATCAATGAGGACCTTGAGGTTCTGAGGCATGTTGTGCATCTTCAGAACCATGAATGCACATGCAGGGAATGGCAAGTGTCAGGAAAGCCATGTCCACATGCACTAGCTTTCATAAGTACCATCAGAAATTTCAAAATGGAAGACTATGTGGATCCTTGTTTCTCAGTGAAAACTTTCAAGCTAGCATATGCAGGTGTAATTCAGCCCTTGACAGACAAGTCCCAATGGCCCATTGTTGACCTTGGGTTCAAGGTGCTCCCACCTATGGCAAGGAGATCAGCAGGCAGACAAAGGAAAAATAGGTTTGTAGGGTGTCTGGAGAAAGGTAAGGTCAAGGGTAAGGGAAAATGGCAAGTCAAGTGTAAGAGATGCGGTGGCCTAGGTCATAGGCAGACAAGTGCCAAGTGTCCTTTGAATGGGACCAAAAAGAGGTACTTCTCATGTGCATTTACATGTCCATCTCCATGTTTTCGTTTCCTTCAAATGACATCTCCATTTTTTCATTGCTAGGAAATGTAGAGGCAAGAAGGGACCCAAACCAGCAGAATGTAGCAGTACACCAAAAAGACAAAAGGTGGAAAGAAATGAAACATTCAGTGCTAGTTCTGGGCCTGTCACAAGAAGGTGAACACTGGATTGACCTTAAGCATGTCTCATTTTGTTCGTTTCCATGCATTTTTACTTCATATGGTTCCCATGGTTCATTTACAATTCATTTCTGTAGACAATTGGCAATGAGTCTAGCTGGTGGAGAAGGCGCAATTCAGACCATGTCCACCTCTCCAACGGCCACGAAAAGGCAGAAGGTGTCAAGGTAAACCTTATTAAAGCAATTGCCATTTTCAAATGATATCGTATTAAAGCAATTGCCCTTTTCCATGTCATTACTGCAGGCAATTGGCAATGAGCCATGCTGATGGAGAAGGAACTAGCCAGGTCATGTCCACCCCTTCAAGGGCTACAAAATCTTCTAGGGCCAAGAAGATCACTCCAAAGAAACCCACTAATTCTAAGTGGGCAGATCTGCTAGCCTCTAGGTGGATGTAACCATGCTCCATCATATAACTAGGGCTTTTGTAGTGTGCATAGTGCTGAAATTGGGGGCAAACATGCCATGATATTTTGGATGTGCTTTTGTATGTTGATGTCTTGGGGTTATAATGTCAAACTATATATTTTGGTTGGTTCTGAACCTTGTGGAAAAACTGATGTGATGCAGCTATGTTGCCAAACATTGTCTTTTGCTTGTTGATGAACCTGTGACTATGAACCTGATGTATTTCTAGCTTATATATGCATGGGGTTATGATGTTGTTCTGACTTCTGATGCATATTTTAGATGCCTCTATGATGCATCTGCTATGATTTTGTTTGGGGTTATGACACTACTGTGAGACACCTTGATACTTCATTGTATGCTGCTATGATGTCATTTTTTATGCTACTTGATACTTCATTGTATGCTGCTTGATGTTATGATGTCATTTTGTATGCTGCTTGATGCTTCATATATAAATATTTCTATTTACATTTCTACTTGGATGGCAATATCATGAAATAATACAAATTCCATAATTTTTTTGGTATTATTAACCAAATTTCATACAAAAATCTGTAGACTACAAATTTAAAAAATATTATTCAACATTATACTATTTTTACACAATATTTTAAATTATACAAATTTTATAAAAAAATTCTGAAATCTTGTCTAGATTTGCAGATTTTTAAAAATCTAGAATGTTGGCCATATTCATATTGTTTCCACAGCAGCTGAACCAACCTGGGAGCCTCCTCAACGTACAGTCCAGGCAAGGGCATTTTGGTCACTCCAGCAGCAAATTGGATAAAAAAGGCATTGAAAATGGGAAAATTGGGGGGATAATGTCCAAAATGTCATGGGTTGATGAAATTCGAGTGCACAGTGTTATTTCGTGATACATGACCCAAATTAATGTCAATTTGGCTGAGGCACTCTAATTGAGTGTCACTGGTGCAATTTTCCCAAGGGAGAAGAAATGGGTTGGATTAGGCCAAGAAGGGAGAAAAGAAAAGATGGGCTAGATTGGGCCCAGCTAGGGTAGGGTTTCAGTTTGCCCTTTTCTTTCTTAGTCTTTTAAAATTTGTGCAAAGTCTGTTCCACATAGCATTTTGTGCAAAGTTTAGATTTCATATAAAATTTATAGACCCGTGGAATGTTATGAGATGCCAAATGAAATTCATATATGTGTGTGTGTGCTTATGGTATTTTCTCTTTTATACACGTTAACTTGACAAAGAATGGTGATACAGGTCGAGCATGGCTGCAGGACCGAGGGTAAGGCATAGCATAAGTTGCAATGGAGCTCAGCCAGGCATGGTAAATGGAGTTAAGAGCACGGTGTAAGTCCAATGGCAGAGGTGGAGTGTGGGCACCCGGAAGCGTGGATCGAATCTTCACTTGTGCGTTAGATTAGAAGTGACACCCATACTCTATTTAAGTGTATGCTCACTGTTCTCGACTAGTCCCGTGCACGGATGTGAATCAAATGGCCCTCACCCAAACAAATATGAACCATCTGATTTCCACCGTACACACTTACGCAACCAAGAGAGTTCCAATCACTTTCCGAAAACCATACCGAGATTGAGGTCAACCCATTCGGGCACAACACACGTCGTCCGTCTTAGAACCTTAGTACCGCCCACACCCACCGAGGGGTGTGCGTCGCAGTAGTTAAGGAACGACGGTCGCTCGTGTTCATGCGTCGACGGTTGAGAACAATTCTGACTACCCGGATATGTGTCTAGTGCTAGTTCCCAAGATCAACGCATAGCACCCACATATCCCGCATTCGAGATGATTCATGACACATACACAGTTGTAAATGACATAAAAGTAGACTAGAAACTATTACATCTACTTAATATTACATGTCCATGGCCGACCGGCCAAATATAATACATAAAGTGAAAAGAGTAGTGGAAATAACACAAGTCCGAAAGTGGGACATCGGTGTGCCATCCATAACCGAAAAGGCAACCGATTGGGGAAAGGCCTAGTTCATCCATCCGAGAAGTCATTTGTCCCTGTTTCGTAGAAAGTATCGTCGGGAACATCTTCGTTACCTTCCTCTAAACATTTTTAGATTGAGCAAACGGTGTGT
Source organism: Rhipidocladum racemiflorum (assembly GCA_036346355.1). Classification (NCBI taxonomy): domain Eukaryota; kingdom Viridiplantae; phylum Streptophyta; class Magnoliopsida; order Poales; family Poaceae; genus Rhipidocladum; species Rhipidocladum racemiflorum. The sequence continues at coordinate 10,700,887 of CM070570.1, read as the reverse complement.
ACACGTATGTACTCGTAAGACTTTAGTGTATGGAAGTAGTTATACATGCATGGCTATTCCAAATGATGAAAGCTTTTACACTAGGTTCAATATTCAGCATGAAGCAAATTTTATTTGTAAGCATGTAGTTTGATAAATAACGACAGTACTGAAAAGAGCATTTAATAAGAAACTACATACTATAAGTAAAGCATAGATGTACAACATTTCATGACCCTCCATGGTCATGAATAAAGTAAATCGCAGTCCAACCACCATACCACCATGTTCTAAAGTGTTTGCAAAACCAAAACTAAAATACTCTACTTGACATTATGTCCCAAGCTGCTCTTGACCGTGAGCATGGCTAATTAATTACCTTCCTCTAAACATTTTTAAAAGCTGGAAGGTCAACAAACAGGAAACTTTCAATCTGGAGGTCAGATTGTAGCAATCCTACAATCCACTCTGGAGGAGCTTTCCTCAGCTTTTTTTTTTGCAAAAGACCACAATACCCATCCAACTTCAGTGAAAATTACCCACCATTACCCCCACTGTTCACACAGACTTTTCAAGCTATAATCGAGGGTATCACAGACTTTTGCCAAGCAGAAATAGCAATCCAAACACACTATAATCTGGGTTACCAAACAGCCATCAGTTTTTCAACCTCCAGCTTTTAGCAATCCAGCTTTTACAATCCAAATTTTAAAAGTTACTTTCTACAATCCTCAGTTGAAACAAACAGGACCTAATTAACATGTCAGGTGAGATGGCAATCATGGCACACCTCATAAACTTTAACCACAAATTGAAGTAGTAACTAAGTTTAATTAGTAGCACCTCGGGTAGGAAGTCATGGGCAGCATTGAGCGCACGCAGAGAAATCGTCAGCGTGTTTTTTCTAGCAGCCCCCTCACATATCTTCAAATTAATTAAAGGGTTAATTAGATACATGCCACTGCAAAGTCCCCACTTTCGAAATATGACAATGCAAAGTTCAAAAATGGGAGCTATGCCACTCCAAACTGCGAATTCATTGAAATATGCCATTACCAACACTTTTGGACCTAAATACCCTTCCTACCTTCTTCTTCTTTGGTTTCTCCCGATCACCAGCACACTCCACTATGCCATCATAGACTAGACGCCATCCACATCTCGTGCCACCTCGTCGTCGCCGTCCACATCCCAAGCAGTGGTCAGAGCTCAGCGAAGCAGAAGCCCATGGCGAGCAGCTGCAGTCGAAGAGCTCGGAGAGACGGTTGGCCATGGCGGCATCTCAGCAAGCAGCGACGACTGGAGCTCTTGGGGAGGAAGCTAGCCATGGCGACGGCGAGTAATGGAGCTCGGTGGTGGTGGCAGCGGCGAGTAGCGGTGGCCCATTGTGACGGACCGCCTTTTTCAAGGGGGCGCGTTTAAATCCGCAACGGCTACCCAGGAAGATTAGCCGTCGGGAACCAAGTCATACATTGCTAGCATAAGAACGAAACAACTGTTTTAATACAAATAAGGCCTAACAGCCAGAGCTTTACAAAAAGGAAGCTACGGGCTTCAATATAATACATCACAAAAGACCACACAGGCAAGACCTGAGCACAGAAAAAGGACCCTAAAACCAAACTACTTCGCCATCTACGATCTTCCGGAGTTCTTCTGCGTCTTCAAATTCTAAAATAGGTTCAAAAGCAAGACTGAGTACATAACAGTACTCAACAAACCGCACGGGAAAATCTGAATATTATATGCAGGGGTATTCACAAGGAAATGGTAATATGGTTATTATTATTGTGGATGCAGTTTTATTTTCGAAGACATTTTACATTTGAAGCACAAACCATACATAATAGAAATAAGCAAATTTTGAGTTTTCACAAGTTCATCATTACGTTAAGTTGGAAATAACAATTCTACTTGGGTTAGGGTACGGGATTCACCCCAATTCAAACTCAGCTTCATTTATCGGAAGCACGGCGTATTCGAATACCATTTAAATGACTCTGCAGAGTTGCTCAGCTTTACCCACAAGATATCTACGACCCTCATGCCACGCGATTACATGCAACTTAAATGCATGCGGCCAGGCCGAGACCATCAAAGCCTTTTGATTGAACATTCCCATGATAATCCCTACCCGATAGGTTATTGGACCCACTGTTCTCGGCTCGCCAACTCAAGAGCTGTGGGCCAATACTATGTGGGTACCTACCATTGTGAGGCCCGGCGAATGACACCTCATTCCCGTCCCACGATCCTCTCAGCCATTCCTCGACTGGGAATGCTGATCTCCATTCTCCTCACTGAGAATGGTACTACTAAGCATGTAGGTATTCCCATGGGGTGAACAATGTACTGAGCTCCGTCGGAAGCGGTTTATCTAACCGACCCGACTTGTGATTGAGCGGAATCTAAGTTATTTACTTTGCCCAAGATTGTGATTACTTAAATTATACCTAAGACTTAGCCAATTCCAAACCAACAATCCACACCACACATTGGCCTCGTCAACGGTCGAGGTTCGGGCACGTAGCCATCTAGTGGTTTGCCCGCCAAAATCCTCCCGCTTGATGGTTTTATTTTAATACACAAATATTTTTTGACGTTCAACTAATTAATAACTATTAGCATACGAGATTCAGTAGCTACGCCTAGGGTTTTCAATGGAAATATGGCATAACAATACAAAGTGGGTCTTTAAGCAAGCTAGGTACTACCTATGTCGTCATGGCATTCTAAAATAAACATTTCTAGCATTTAACATACTAACATAATGCAATAGCAAAATAATTAATATTACAATATTAACATGGGTTCAACATGTTCAAGGAGTGCGGCTTGCCTTGCGAGGCGAGGGGAAGTCCTAGATTGTCGTCGGTGTAGTCGATCTCGGCGACAGTCACGTCCGGCTCCTTCTTCGACTCCTCGTACCGCTCCGGGATGGGTTCCAAGGTCGGATCTAGCGTACAACAAAGCGAGCAATAAATAAACGAATAAAACAATGAGAAAAGAAGAGAGAAAAACAAGAAAAGGAAAACGAAAAAGGATCGAGAGAGAAAAGGGCCGGAGAGGGGTTTGAGGGCTCTTTAGGCATTTTGGAATTTTGTGGACTTCAAAAGGCGAAACGGAGACCGTTTTTGGACTCAGTGGCTCGAAACGAATGGGATGGTGTATTTTGGCTATTTTTGGACTTTTTCTGGATTTTTGGAGAATTTCCAGAAAAGAAAATCCGAAAAAGGAAAAGGATTGAAACTAAAAGAAAAAGGAAACCGGGCCAGGCCGTGCTGGCCCGCCGGTTTCGGCCCAAAAGGCCCGAGAGGGGGGGTGCGCTTGCACGCGGGGTGCTGGGCCGCGCCCACAAGCGAGGCGACCCAGACCGGCCGAACGAAACGGGGCGCAGGGGGGTGGGCTTGAGCGTTAAAGGGTTAGGGTTAGAGTGGGGGTGAGCGAAGAGAGAGCGGCGACGGCTGCGGGGGCTTGCGGCGGCCCTTGCCGGGGCGAAAGCAGAGAAGGGGAGAGGAGGGGTTTGGTGGCGGCGGCGCTTGAGTGCGGAGGCGACGAAGTGGATCGGGGTCGGGGGAGAAGAAGGGCGGGGTCAGGGCGATGGGGAAAAGCAAGGCGGCGGCGGCTCGGCTTCGACCGGAGCTGGGGAGGACGAGGGGGTTGGCGGCAAGAGACGAAGAGGCGGGGGTTAGGTTTTTGGTGGGGAGTTGAGGCGGCGAAGGCGAGTTGAAGCTGGGTGAGGCCGTCCGGCCGGAGGAGAGGAAGACGAAGTGGGGTTCGGGATCTCACCCCAAAGGAGAAGAAGGGCGAGCTCGAGGGCACGGGCGTGCGCGAAGCTTTTATAGCGCGCGGCGGCAAGGGTGGTGAGGTGGGGATGACGACGGAGCTGGTGGAGGGCGACGGGAGCAGGCGGACTCGGGGGCCGAGGCGACGACCAAGCAGAGAGCGCGGGGAAAGTGGCTGACGCGGGGCGAGGACGATGACGACGGCTGACGCTGGAATGGCAGGGGATCCAAGGCGGTGACCCGTGAGGAAGAACGGGCGGCGCGCAAGACGAGGATGACGCACGGGCGACAACCGGGCGGAGGAGCGGAGTAGGCGAGCGCTGAGGCTGAGGTGGGCGTGACGCGACGACGGGACGCGCGAAAGGAGGCGGGAGCCGGTGGAGACGACGACCGGGCGGCAAGCAACGGACCGGTCCGAGCGGAGGAATCCAAGGTAAGTCTCCAACTACTCCAATCCAATCTCCCCCAAATCCCAAGAACACGGTCAAGAACGGGAAGAACGCGATTATAACCGGTTAAAAGCAATTAGGGTTTTGAAACTTAGGGTTTGAAATTTTTGGGGGTATTTCACCCATGGCGAGTGGCGGTGACAAGCAGCGGCGTCCATGGGTGGATTGGATAGGAGGAAGGAAGGAGGGGCAATTTGGTCTAGAAAAATTTACAATGGTATATCTCAAAGCAATGCAGCTCTAGAGTAAGGTATTTTTCAATTTCGAACTTTACAGCTACAATTTTCAAAACTGATAACTCTAGAGTGGCATGTATCTAATCAGCCCTTAATTTAGAAGCTCTTTTACGATACACTAAATTCAATATGAATGGTTTATTCTTTTCGATCCGTTGATCTGATTAATTAATATTTATTTATACTTTCGCTGATAGTATAGTAACAGAAATACCTTTAACAAATCAATAGATTTGATTTCTACATCTACTATATACTACCAGTATAATCAGCGGCGAAGCCAGGCCTGGGCCCGAGGCCTGGCCCAAAAAACCCATGTAAATTTCTCAAAAATTTTATAAATTCACAATTTAGCCCAATAACCTTTGGGCCGGTCCGAGGCCTGGGCCTGAGCTAGCTTTGCCCCTGAGTATAATGCACCGTAAAATTTCTCTAATTTAGATGTTATCCACCGTGCAATGCATTGCATGAGGGGCCATTACACACACGCAACATGAGATCTGGAGAACTCTGAACTCGTCATCTTGTGGGAGGCCTGTGAGCCGACTGGTTTTTGCTCACAATAAACAGCTACAAAAAGATATTGACCCTTACATGCACCCCATTCCCATACCTGCTCGATCTGATCAGTTGTTATGGACGGATGTTTGACGAAAGGCTCGGAGAAACAAAAACCGGCTGGCATTCCCTTTATTGGTGCCAGAAGCGTATGAGCAGATCAACACCACCCGATTTGCAATTGCTCATTGTGAAATCATGTACTGAAAATTTGGTTTAGTGATGATTTTGGTATTGCAAAGTAGTTGTGCTCATGACATGTGTGGTGCATGTGCATGTGTTGTTTCAGATAATTATTTGATATGCTTGTGATATCATGTTAGTTGTTTTGTTTGATGCAATGCGCTCGTGTGAGTGATTGCATGGATTGATCTTGAGTTAAGTCGTGGACTTATGCTCCGAATATTGTTTTGTGGATTGTTCATGTGTAGGTGTTGCTCAAGGGCGAATGTGGTCGATAACAGAATAGAAACTAGGTTCATGGAGGAACTGAGGTTCGAGACTAGGTTCAGGGAGGAATTGAGATCCTTGTGGTCGAGGATGTCATGCGGGACGTTCGGGCTAGAGAACGGTGCGTGAAGTAGTCTAGTTAGTCATGTGAGTACGGCAGGTGGGCCGTACGCGTGCAGTTGTAATCGTTTGGGGTAGCTTGCATGTATTGGGACATGTTGGGCCATATGGATATGCATGCATGTATCTATATACGAATTCTTTAGGATTGCTTATTATACATAGGTGGATGTGCCCTCTGTTTATTATTGAGCTAGAGCTAAGCATTATGGTTTGTACTCTTTTGTTTGAAGTACTGTAACCAGACTAGACAAAAAGAAATAAAAATTATTTTTCATCAAAGTTGCGCGGTAAAAAAACCGGATTTCTGTTTTTCGTTTTCTCGCCCGGTTTTCGGTTTAGTATATTGATTCATTGTCTCTTGACTCTTTGAGTTTCTTCTTGATTTAATCCATCCAAAACCTTCATAGGCATTGATTTAGAGTTCATCAAAGTTTTGTTAGTTAATCTTTTGTAGATTTTGTTTAATCACGAAATTGGGGTTTAATCAATTCTCGTCATTATTGATACAGTCAACTTGCGAAACTTATAACTTTTGATCCGTAGATCCGATTGAGTTGATTCTTCTTGAGTTAGTTTCAAAATTGAATCTAGTTTATACAGTTTAAATTTCATATCAATCTGACGGTTGAATTTTCAGAAATTCATGTTTTAATTAACATTTGTCAATCTGTTTTTGCTTGATCCGAATCTATCGCAACAAGCTTGCAGAGTAAATAACTTTTGATCCGTAGATTCGATCGAGTTGATTCTTTTTTTTGATAGATTCATATTGGAATCTAGTTTCTGCTGTTCAAATTTCAGGTCAATCCGATGGTTGGCTATCTGGGAATTCGCGATTTACCAAATGCACCTACTCTATTTTCGTTGATACGAAGCAATTATTTTATTCCGAATTGGGATGATATTTTAGTAGATCAAAATTTTGATTTTAGCTTCCGCGCAATCATTCACCCCCTCTGATTGCTATATTAGTATATCGATCCTACGCCCATATCTGAATTAGCTGTTGGCTCTAGAAGATCCTGGCACATCTAGTACCAGTACCGTGTTGAAAACTCCTTTTAATGATGAACACACAACCAGGTCCTTCGACAAATCACCGTGTAGATCGAAGCTAACCAACGAGTGGAATAGCACAAATGCACTAGCACAGCCAAATTAAACACTGGATTAGTACTAGTACAGTAGTACTACGGCTACCACTATTACACCAAATTAACGACCCCACCAATTCATCCTTTTCTCCTCCTCCTCCTTGGGAACGCCACCACGCCATTAGATTAGCCGGCGTATAGAAGCAGCCAAGCAAGTGGGCCGTGGCGAAACGCAAGACATGTGCATGGACGCGGACTTCTCAGGTCACCAGCCGCGCGGCGCGGATCCATCCATGCCGAGGCTCAATCCAAGTCAGCAATGGCGCGACGTGCACCGACTGCCGACGGGACAAAAGCCAGCAGCCACATGCGAATTTCAGCGCGTGCTCGGCAGCGGCGACACGGCAGCCTGATTTTTTTTAAAAAATATATAAATAAAAATTGGCCAGAGCTCTAACAATACAGTAAAGAAGGAGAGAAACATCAGGCGGGCTACAAACGCGCATACCCCCCACATGCACACCACACACACTCCCATCTCCACACACGCGCGTCACATCGAGCTATACTCGAACGTGGACAGGCCAGTCGAGTTGGGGCTCAATCGCGCTTTTTTTTTAATTATTGTTTAACCTCGAGTTGGAGAGATCTGTCGTCACTCGTCAGAGCTAAGCCTGGGTGGTCACGCAGCTTCGATTCGATCCGAACTTCGTGTTGCAGTGCAGGCAGGCACATCATGGGGCCTCACGTAACACACATACATTACTGTCGTCCGTTCCGTTTGACCCTACACTCACCGACCAGATTCAGCCAGTATTGGCATACAATGTGATTCACGATGATGCAGCATGGGCGCCGCTGATGATTGTATTTTTGTGATCTCCCGTGTTATCCTTGCTTTTAGGACAAACTCGATCTGGCCCCTAGCTAAGCTTGTCCCCTTTGGGCCTTGGATCTACAAGAATACAAGCGCGTACATTTGGGAAGACGAATATTACCGACACGAACGGTAAGATTTTGCCATCCAGGCTTTGTTGAGACAAGAGATATTTTCTTGAGAGGTTTTGGGATTTAGTTCAAATTTAAATTAAACTCTAAAACATTCAAATAAAATTCCTCTAATCTAAACACTCTACCCGTATATGTAGACATATGAATTAGGCATCTACCTAAGACTAAGGAGTTGTGAGTCTTGGATCTGATTTTACTACTGCTGTGTAAGTGCAAGTAGCCGGGTTAAGCGTCCATACAGTTTTATTGGGACGATGTCTTATCTCATTAAGCGGTGTCTATTTCTTCTTATATATATATTTTTAGATAATAGAATATTACATCTCACAATCTTTACATCATAAAATGTACACATTCAAACATTTATTACAAAGTTTCAGCAAAAAGTTGTCATAAGAGCTCCATATCGTAAAATTTTCAACAAACCATGACAAAAAAACATAAAGTTGTAACCCACACACGGTCTATTAATGAATCGCCATCCATATCTGAAGAAGAGATCTCGAAACACAATCTCCAACAAGTTGCATGCCGATAACACCACTTCCCTTGCTTCTTGAGGCTACAACATAGACTACGATCGCAATCAATTTGAGCAAATGTAGATAACTTGCAAAGGTAAAAAAAATTATGTTCTTAAAAATTACATCATTACGATGTAGCCAAATCGACCAATACAAAGCATCAGTCCCAATCAAAATGTGAGCCATCAAATCTTTTCCCAACCTGACTAGCCAATTCCCAAATATATTGGTTATACTACTAGGAGGTGATAGATTAAAAGCCACTTGTATAACGCGTCATGCCTAACGTGCAAAATGGTAGTAAAAAAGAGATGTTGTATAGTTTCATCATTGTTACAAAAACAATATTTTTTGCTACTGTTCCAATTTCTTTTAGATAGGTTATCTTTTATCAATATCATATCACGACGTAAGTACTATAGAAATTTTTATTTTTAATAGCACCTTAAGCTTCCATAATTATCTGTTTGTAACTTGGATATTTTAATGCATTAAAAGTGTATACATTGTCTGAACAAAAAACTGTCCATTCTGATGAAGATGCTATCGGAAAGTATCTCGTTCTAGTGATAAGTGTAAAGCGGTAATCTTTGCAACTAGCTCTTGGTAGGCCAATAAATGATGTCCCATAACGGCTCTACGAAAGGATACATTGAGTGGGACAGTGAACATTATTTTAGCTACAATAGTATATTTTTTCCGAACAATATTATGAAGTCAAGGGTATTATACACTGCGGGGTTGTTCCCAATCCATACATCTTGCAAAAAATCGTATTTGGATTCCATCATGAAGTTGAACAAATCTAGATCTAAAGAAGTGATGTTTGACTTTCATTAGGCCAATCCAAAAATGAGTCCTTTGGCTTTCTTTTTGTATGATAAAAGGTCTTATTTCTTAGATACTTTCTCTTTAAGGAATGTTTACCAGATATCGTCGTCATTTAACTGTTTAAAAAATTATTTACTAAGTAAACATATATATTTGATACCACCATCTTAAATACCCATCCGCCGGTCCTTCGATTTCTTCTTGTACATGGCACGGATATTCAAATCTTAAATTACTAGTACTATTATAAATATCTGATTGTAGTAGGCTAGTAGCATCAACTAAATCCTCCAACTTGGGGTTATAAAGAATACTATACTCAGTAAATTTAATGCCTACGTCAAATCCAAATCTGAATTCGGACAACCAACCATCCAGCCTTGCCAAGCAGCGTCATTTACCTCCCACTGTTGCAGGCTTTATGGATGGCATCTGTCTGAGTATGACACCCTGGCCCCACTGCTCAGCCTCACAAAGTCATGACTCATTGATGGCATCATCATCACGGGCCGGTCAAAGTAAATGAACCCAGCACTGTGGCTACCTGCCCCCCTCCCTCCCCTCCATCCACATCAAAAGAAAAGAATCGAGCTTTCATGGCCACTACTAGTACTGCACTGTGGTGGTGGCAGCAATCGGAGGTAATGTAGGCGATGTGTGTCACTGCAGAAATCCACATGTAGATGCGGTCGTATTAGAGTCGTGCAGTGGTAGTAGCTGTAGTTTGTTGCCTTATTAGCCGGCTTCTGGTACAGATCTTGGCCGGGCACCTACATACAGATACCACTCGCAGTTGCGGTAACCTCGGGCTCGGAGGTAGCGAGCGGGAGAGGAGCCGCGGTCTTGCGAAGAGCTAAAGGTGCCATTTTTGTTTCGTTCTTTATTCGTTTTGGTTGCTCATTTAGTTTTAGAATGCCGGTATGGCAGCCCAAGAGCTTGAGGGCTTCTGAGTTCTGACTTTTTTTTTTTTTTTGCCCCTTGCAAGTGTTTCGGTAAAGTCTTTTGCTTGGCCGCTCAGGTTTTGGGGTTGTTTACTTGGGGTAGGCCAAGAAGAATGTGAAGGGGACTAGGGTAGTCCAAGAAATGTGTGGCTTGCTTGTGATTTTTTAGGGCGTTTTGTGTAGCCAGTTAGTGGATTTATGTGTAATTGAACAGAAATGCTATAGGAATTCTGTTTATATGGGGATATCAAGAACTGTGTAGTGCTGCAGTGATTGGTTAGATTATTTTGACAGAGTTTGGGGGTTTAGGATTTGTCCAGTTTGACAGCAGGGGAGTTCTGTGCGGAGTTAAGGAGATCAATGAGTTCTAACTACCATCCCCATCCACCTTAATTTGCTTTTCCTTTTGCTTTTCTGCGGGAGAAAAGTAGGGCACCGCTTGTGAATTCTTTGGTTTCGACACGATGCGTGTGATATTTGAGTACTGATGAATCAAGAAAAGGCCAGGTGGTTAGACAATGCACAGATATTCCGTGGGCAAACAGAGAAAAGCCCGCATAGCTTTCTTGGAACCAATTCTTCAACTGCTTGTACTTGTCTATTTAGTTATTCAGGAGTCGCTATTTCTTGCAAAAGGCAGAAATTTGGAGGCGTCCTAGTTTTGTATGCATTCCTCCCCTGTAAGAATAGCTGTCTTGTACTAAGTCACAGGTTCCTCTTAACTTTCTTCGTTCTTATTCAGACCAATGAGTTCAGACAGATTTTAATTCCTGAAGGAAGTAAGTTCTTAAATTGGCATCTCTTGCATAAATTATTAAAAAAAAAGTCAAGATAATGTAAGTTTCTTTCTTTCACATTTTGACCAGAAGATCATGTTTGCCCACTTGAATTTGTTTAGTATATATTGTCTGACCATTTCAGTGTGCCTGTTCGTCTCTCCTCTGTTCATTCCAGAAAATAGAATATGCATCAAGACAGTTTCAGATCAGTGGTTTGCAGATCCCTTTCAAAGAGTCTTCCCTCCAGAAGCAAAGATGGAAGCTATCCTGAAACAGCTCAATGTGCTGTACCTTGTGTTGTCACACTGCAACCTACAGTTTGCAGAGGCTGCCAAGGTCGGGATTGGAGCCCATCACAGAGTAACCGGGAAGAGAGGTCCATGTTATCACACAAAGATTACCTGATGGCATCCTCACTTTCCAAGCATTTTGCCGAAGACCTCCTAAGAGGTGCCATGGACCTCCAGGAGTCCCTTGTGATGCTTGAGAAGTTCCAAGTGGCATCACGGAGCATGAGGCAATCAAGCAAGAAGAGAATGCCCGAGAATGGCGATGAATCACCAGCAATAACCGGAATCCATGAAGCCCTCTTGGAAGCATCAAATGGCAAGAAGGTAGTGTCTCGAAGTATCAACAATGGATTAGATGGGAAATTAAGGAATTCTACTGATGATATGAAGAAAGCGATCAAGGATAGCCTTTACAGGAAGAACCTCTTGTCATTGTCCTCAAATGATGAGCGGGCCTCCTTGAGTCAGCCATCATGGTACACACCAAACAATTCTGCCATATCCAAGTCTGTTGAGCAGAAGAAGGTGGTGCCAAGATCATCTCCATCTTGTGCACCAGTGCAACCTGACAAGTCGAAATCCCCAAGCTTGGTAGCGAAGCTCATGGGCCTTGATGGATTGCCCAGACACAATGCCAACTCTGTCAAGAAGGACGAGGCGATGAAGACAGTAAGTTCACCAAGGGCACGGTTTGATACCGAGATGCCTAAGTCAAAAAAGCCACCATCACAAAAGTTTGGAGAGGACTGTCGAATTGATATCGAGATGCCTATGTCAGAAAAGCTACCGCGACAGCTATTTGGAGAGGTCTCCGATCGTAAGGGGAAGGCAGAGCAGGAAATCATGGACGCAATGCAATTCAAAAGGCTTTTCAAGACCATGAAGGCTGATGAGTACAAGGTCGAGCAACACAATGTTCGGATGAGTTTTCCTTATTCACAAAAGGGCATCCTTCCTTCACATGATACCTCAATGGTCAATGAGTTCGGCTCAATGAAATCAATTCAGAAAGAAAAAGGCATCGAACAAGCTCGAACCAAAGCCCCCAAGGATATTAAGGTTGTATCTCATATAAGTCGAAAGCAGCAGATAAAAGAGACAACTGAGATCAGCAGGAGAAGCAGAGATAAACAAAAAACTCATTTAACTGATAGGAAGGGAGAAGTCAGGAAGGGTCTGAAGGCTAAAACAACATCAGCATCTCGTACTAATGCTAAACTAGTGAAAAATCCTGATAAGAATTTGATTGCATCAAATGGCAGCCCTTCAATGCACCACATAAAGAAGCCGGTTTTACAAAAAACACCTAGTAATTCCAGAGAGAAGACAGTGTCAAGTAGAAAGGTCAAGAACTCAACTATTAATGACATTGTGGTATGCATCCCTTCATTATAGCATAGCCTGGAAATTTTCCATTCGATTTTGGTTATTAACGAATTTAAAGCATGGTAAAAGAATGGCCACAAACCAAGAATCTTTTGAAAATGAAAACAGTGTTTGTATTCTCAGATTTTTTAGAAGAAGTAATGTTCTTATTTTTAACTTTAGAAGTTTCAATTAAATCAGTCAGACCTTGCATTGGACTGGTTGGTTGATGTGCTTTATTTAATTAATGTCCTCAGACCTTTTTTGCTCCTAATGCAGGCATATGAAGTGCACAGAGAGTTCATCCAAATTGATAGTCCATCCACAGAACATAGTGCAACACCTAGTGATGAAATCTGCCAAAGTGCTGATTGGGACACAGAACCTTGCATGGACGGTAATAAACACAGTTTTTTTATTCTCTTTAACACGTTTTCATCAGTTCTGTTTTTGTGTCACTGCTATAATTTTGAAGTCCATAAAGTAGGAACAAGTGAACAACTTCCAATACTGAACTCCAATCAACTGCTGATACGTGGATTGAACTGGGCAGTGAGGAAGTTACAGCTTACTTGCAATTAAAACCTATACTCACCCAAAAAAAAAACCCCTAGTTTTCACACTAAACAAATCCTTTTCATGGCAGACATTCAGGAATATTCGAGCGAATACAATGAAGCTTCACAGGCTACCAGCCCCGTCGAAAGAATCAATTCAATTGATGAAGATGCTTTTCAGCCATCAATAGTCAGAGTATCAGCAAAGGAAGCTGAAATAAAAGATGAGATGAGTTTGCTTCTCCTAAGTGACCAATCGTTCCTTACCCGAGTAGGACAACTCGTCGGCTCCGGCGCATATGAGTGTCTTATTGAGCAATACAAAGGTATTCCCAAGGCACAAATGAAAAACCGCGAGCTCTATGTGGACACTGCAGCAGAACAGTTGGAACGAAAGCATCGTCTGCAAAATAGTTTGTGTTACACTGGATTCCGGGGCCAGAAATGCAGCGCAACGACATGCTTCTCCTTGGAGGCACTGCTGAGTGATATCAGCAGTGGGACTAGAAAGCTGAACAGATACACCGACGATGACTGCGGCACAAAAGATGGCCTATACATGAAGCTGGAGAGGGATCTCAGATGCACAGATGCGTCGATCAACAGTGTGTGGGACATGAGCTGGCAGGATTGGATTTGCATGGAAGAAACAGAATGCTTCGTAAGAGATGTCGGGGACAGCATTCTATCCTTGCTCATCGAGGATGCTGCTTTCGACATGCGGGTAAATTGACCTGAGAAAATAAAGTAGTGGTTCTTGTCATCTCGAAGATTTAATTTTAGTCTGTACATCGTTGGCACAGCTCGTATATTTTGTGTTGGACTCACTTCACATGTGTAATGACCTGGAGGCAGTACAAGAACTGATGGAGTTTTGTCTTCATCAAGAAACGATTATAGTTTGTGCACAAGGCATGAAAAGTAGAAGAGCAAGTCTGCACCTTTTATGAATCTAAAACAGCGAGAGGCGATTTTGCTCTCTCAAACTGGCACTTGGCGTACGTCTTCTGATATGAAGACAGCAGGGTCATCCGCAAGTTGAATCGAAGCGTACCCGACAGCTCGCTGGAAATGCCCACGGCAACGAAATTTTTCACAAGAAACTTCGAACAATAGTTAGCGGATTTTCGTTGTAAACCCTGTGAATCGCGAATTGAATTTGTTGAATTCAAACCGGTTTAGAGTACAGATTGGTGTTCGCGTTGGAAATTAATAGAAAAAGTTTAGAATTGTGAACTACAACAGTTTAGGGTACGAACGGTGTAGTACGGTGCTGTACTTGAACTACAGTGTTTGTGAGGATAAATCTTTGCCCAACGGGCACGGGCATGGGGGCTTCATCCGTACCTGTTTTACCCAATTACCTGATAATAAGCACTAACAAGTGAGTCATGTTTGAAAATCCCTAGTGACATCTCATGGTTCCAACCGTCTGGCTCATGATTTTTCACCACTAAGTTCATTTTTCTTCCATTTTCTATCCTAAATCCCAATATATTGCTTATGATTTATGTTGAGCTCTCAGATCTGTGAGCTATATTTTATGTTTCTCATATGTCAACTCTAGAAAGTAATAGCCAACCTAGGTTAAACGATTGCTTGTCTTTTAATATGTTCATTGCCTTTATGATGAGATGTTGGTTGCATGAAGTTACGATGGGCACATGGGTATGCCCGCAGATATCGGGTACCCATGGGCGGCAGGTATAGGAGAGATTCTTCGCCTGTCACCCTTCGCGGATATGCTCGTGAGAAAGATTTTGGCCGATGGGCATAGGTATAGACGAGCATCGCCGCACCCTATTGCCATCCCTACTATCACCACACATGAATCCTCGTCGCCTATGCCTCACGCCATTGCCGCCTTACCGCCTTGGTGCTCGCGGGTGATGGCAGCGATGGAGTCCCTCGGTGTTAGTGTTGGGAGTTGGGTTGTTACGGGCAGGCGGGCAGCATGGCATGATGTGCTTGTCAATCTGTGCTATGCCAGCATGGACAGCCGTTGGCAAGGCCTAGAACATGATGGCACGTTAGGCTGCAGTCGAGTTGGGCTGGCACAGGCACATCACACGGCGATTGTGCTAGAGTTAGACACATACCTTGGCTGACCCCGCTGCAGCATACTTGGCTGTCTCTGCCCTCCTCGACCACCGTCGTTACGGTTCCCCACCTCCACCCGCCTCAGATGTTGCAACACTCTTGCCCGCCACCGCCGCTCGCCTTGCCCGCCTTCTGATACGGAGTTTGCCCGATCTTTGCGGCATATAATTCAGATACTCATATGCTCTCTTGATGAACATTAGTTGATTCCTCGCTGCTAAATGCAATAGGCTTGCAACACTTTGATTCGCCAAAATAACACATGTTGAACTTCACAGACTCTGAGTGAAGTATATCGATCCCCCAATTCTTAGTGAAAATGCAGGAAGATATTTGGAAGAAATCACCCAATTCCCCCTCTCTATACATATGCAACGAGGAAAAATAAGTGATGAATGTTTAATAGATTCAGTTAGCTATCTTATTAATCTAAACCAGCGATTCTATTAGATGCGTGTGTACTGTATCAAACCGAGTCGGTATGGTTCAATGATGTGTACTGTTGCGATGCCCTTCATTGCTCGGTGAGTCTGTTCCGTTCCTGTAGTGACATGCAGGTGTGTTTGGTTAATGGGATAAGGTTGAATGGGATGGAATGGTCCAGTACCATTTGGTTCTATTATTTTGGATGAATGGGATGGTTCAGCATCTAGAGAGTATTTCTCAAATTTGTATCACTTATTCCAGGATGGGATGGTTCCATTCAAGCAACCACACACATAAATGACCTTTTCTTGAACCATCTCATACATGTACCACTCGGTACAGGCAACCAAACACACCTGTACTGTAGCACCGTGGGTGGGTACCGTAGCTCGTGCGTGATGCGTGCTGGGATAGGAGACTGCATCGCCGTGCCATACTGTACTCGGTTAAAAGCACCACCATGCACTATAGCAGCCCGGGCATAAAACTCCCGCTTCCCTATCTTCTTTGTCCAAACTCAAAATATAGCAAATAATATATCCGTATGACCAGCTTGAGAAGATCTTCACAATGATGTTATTTGTTTTGGCATACAACATTTATTTCTTTGAAGCATTCCATATGCATCTTTACTTTAGGTATGTGCAAATCAAATTTGGACCAACATGTAATTAAATAAAATAGTCGTAGATCTATCTCTTTAATTAAAATAATTAAATGCCTAATAAAATTAGAGTTCACCTGACAATATTTAATATGGCTCAATAATTATTTCCAATCAAATAATAAATTTGACAGAAAAGCGATAAGCGTGTATATGTCCGCATCATCTCTTTCTTCAAGAAAAGCCGTCCTCATCTTTTGATAACCTGAAAGTATGCTAAACAAAGAAAACAACGTATATACATAGTATATGTAACTATCATAAGTTGTTTTATTGTTCACCATGTTTCGCACAATTTGTTTAAGTAAATAGCCATTGGATGTAATATATATATATATATATATATATATATATATATATATATATATATAACCATCACATGTGTGTCTCAATTCATGCTCATCATCCCCTCTCACGTCGAGAAAAGTCGTCCTCGACTTTTGTAAGTCTGCATACACATTAGTAGTGGACAACACCACATCGAATCATTCTAACATGAGTTAGAATTTTTTTGATGCCTTCCATGCTTTAACTGCGCTACTTTGATTACTTAAGCTTGGCACTAAAGATGGTTTGTCTAAAACATATAATTTCAATTCAGCAAGCTTATCACGGGTTATGCATATTCGATGAACAAGAAACTTGTTGTCTACACCATAATCTCCAATCAAATTGAATTATATGTGTAGTCGTAGGTACTAACTAGTGATTTTATACATGCAATTTTAGAAACCTCATCAATCACACTAGATAGCTCTTTGATTCATTAAACATGATATAACACACAAAGAATCATCAGGGGATATCCTAGTGAGTACTTCCTTATGAGTAATCAGTTTCACATTATGTAAATTAAGGATATTAAATTTAGAACGTAGAATACTTAATTGAGCACAAGATTTCTCACAATTACTCACCTCTTCGTGATGTTCTATTAATTCAACACCTTTGTCTTTACCTTTAACATCCTTCTCAGTTAATGTAGACGTTGTAGATAGTGTTTCTTCATGATCTAACCTTGGGATAGCAAGCGTTCCATCTCCAACAATGGTCAACTCCTCATCGTCCATCTCAAGCGATGTTGGTTGTGTATCGTTCAAATCCTCATCGTCTTGGTCAGCCTGCTCAATGTGAGAAATAACACTAGAAGTAGAGTAAGTCGTTAGTTTCAGAAATAATCTCACTTGACTTATCATTTACATCCCTCTTTTCTTGCAGTGTATCTCTCACACTCTTAATTTGGATGCTCTCAACCCCACATATGATGGAATCCACAGCTCACTCTTTTGAACACTCTCACTCAATTTGGTTGTCGCTCTTATTATCACATGGTTGTTGATGCATCTTCTGAACTTTCCTGTCCATTTCAATAGCATATGTCTCAAGATCATATAAACTATTAAAATATTTATGTTGAAGTGCAAGTTTTATCTTAGAATTTAAACCTTTCTCAAAGTATACCTTCTTGTTATACTCACTTTGAATACCAGCTTGACCAAGTGCACAACTCAACTAATTAAAGTAGTCTTGTACATATTTATATCCTTGTGTAATGCTATCTAAGTGACGAAGCAACTCTTCCTTGTAATACGGTGGAACAAACTCTCTCCTCATGAAAAGCTGTAAATCTTTCCATATTTTAATGAGGGGTTTTCCGTACAATTGTTGCCACCAATCATATGCATAATCATCAAACTCTCTAGTAGCTCTTATTATCTTTGGAGTCATTTCAATTATAAACACCCGATCCATTTGTTCTTCCCATGCAAAATATTCTTCTGGATCATTGCTTCCATAGAAGGGAACATGCTAATACTCGTATCCTGCCATAGTTAGTAAAAAACAAGAAACAAATATGCAATATGCAATGCATGCAAGTGTATATGCAATTACTCAATTTCACTCTTCTTACCGAATCAAGTTCTTTACCTCTCCACAGTGAATTAAGGTCAAAAAACTTAGAATTTGGTAATCATAGTAGTCAATGATGGTGATGATCAAGCGAATAAAAGATTGAGTCCAAAACACAACAACGGTGGTTAGTGGAGCTTGATATGGATATATGTAGTAAGGAATAATAGATATGTAACTCAGTTAATGCGCAATCAAATAATAACAAAAAAATTAATAGTGCCCTAATTTGCTGTCACAAGATATGAGATAAAGCTGGTAAAATAAGACGTGTAACCACGTGAATATAAGCACAATTCACTAACTAAGTAACAAGCACAAAAAAATATAATTTTTTTAAATCGATTCACTTTTTTTTTCTCGGTAGCCTGAACTTGGTGCTGCAGGAGACGAATAGTGCAATGAACAGCACCTGATTTTTCTTTTTTCTTTTTCCTTGGCACCTTTGGAATTAGGAACTCAAGATCGCCATAGTACGCTACAGTGCAGAACTAGAAATAGTACATGAAACAGTATAGAGCCGTACGATTGCTGGACTCCTTCACATGCAGCCGCACGTCACGAATAGAGTCTACATGCATCCGCACACGGATCGGTGCTGATATGATTTTTTGCGCCGCCAGCACCGAAGACCTGTAGAACTCTTCACTGCTACTTCTCTTCTCTTTTTTTTTTTTAAATAGCTGCAATGACAGCATCCAAGAGCAATCTAATCTATGGATTAAAACTTGTTAATGCAAAACCAAAAAAAAAAATCTAAGCACAAAGATCTAGATATATAATGGTATTTTTGTGAGGTAATTGTCTAGATTATAGGAACAAGAAAATAAATATGATAGTAGCTAGAGATACAAAATCCTACCATGTCAACCTGAAGCTCTGATACCAAGATGATACGAAGTTTGCTCGATTTTTATTGTGTAGAATTCGAATACTCACATGTTCTCTTGATGAACAATAGTTGATCCTTCACTATCAAATGCAATGGGCTTGCAACTCTTTGATTCGCCAAAATCATATATGTTGAATTTTATGGACGTCAAGTGAAGTATGTTGATCCCGTAATTCCCAGTGAAAAAACATAACGATCTTTTAAAGAAATCGTCCAATTCCATTTCTCTATACGTATGCAACAAGGAAAAACAAGCAATGAATGTTTAATAGATACAGGTAGCTATCTTATTAATCTAAAGTCAAAAATATTTACAACGGAATAGATGTAAATTTAAAGGGTGAAAGAAAGAAAATCGTACGGAAACCCATACAAAAATCAGCGATTGTATTAGATATGCGTGTGTACTGATCAAACCGAGTCAGTACGGTTCGATGACGTGTACTGCTGCGATGCCCTTCGTTGCTCGGTGTCTGTTCGATTAGATTTTTTTACATAATATATTTTTAAAATAATTTCACAAGAATAATCTGTCAAAATAAAAAAAATTATAAAAATGCATCTCTGTCGCCATTTTAATTGGCTACAGAGACTGTCACTAATTGAAAAGACGATAGAGACTGTTTTGCGCGGATTGAATTTGACCAACGGATTATTTTGTCGTGAATTCATTTCAGTCAACAAGGTCTCTATCGCTATTTGAATTGGTGACAGACCCTGTTACAATTTTAAATGGCAACAAAGGTATATTTTTACAAAAAAATTTCGACGTATTATTTTTTAAACTTATTTTAAAATATATTATTTTAAAATAAATTTCTTGTTCGATTCCTGTAGCGACATGTATCTTCGATAAAACAAAGCCGGAAGCTTTCCGCTTCCCTCAGCGTGGCCACGTCGCCCCCCCTCACGCGGAGCCGTCCGATGGAGCTTCTGCGGGAGGGTACCGTAGCTCGTGGGAGAACGCTTGCGACATGTAAACTTATTTTAAAATATATTATTTTAAAAAAAGGAGAAGCAGCATTTGCAAATTCAGGCCCAACATAGACCCATTATTCCAATCCTCGCAGAGTACAAAACGAAATTTCATAAACGGTGGTTATCTTCTCCCGCGCCGGCGGACGCACGCACGCACGAGTACATCCCCCCGGCGGCTTGCATGCTTTAGCGATCGTGCCGGCCGGCTCGCTTGGCCGGCGGCCGAGGGGCCCAAGTAAGAAAAGCAAGTGTGTGTACGTCATTCACGGCGTCTCGGGCGCGTCCTTGAGGTCGTACTGCTGGAGGATGAAGCCGCAGTCCCTGAGCGGCACCTTGCGGAAGAACGCGATGGGGTTGGCGAAGCGGACGCCCTGCTGCTTGATGCCGTTGTTGCGGGTGAGCGGGACGCGGGATCGGTCGCGGAACTGCTCGGTCTCGGAGCACTCCGGGTCGGAGCTCTGGGCCAGCACCACCTCGCAGATCTCCTCCTGGTGGTCCTGGTCGATCTCCACCTTGTACCACCCGTACTCGTCCGTCGTCGCCTCCGCCTTCAGCTGGATCTCCCCGCCGCCGAACGGCCGGCACTCCACCGTCACGGTCGCCCCTGCACGTATGGCCACGCGATCGAATCAAAGCACGCACTGCTTAGCAAGATTTGCAAGGAAGCTAGGGGCGCATGCATGCACGTACCGGGGATGCTGGCGGAGACGTTGGTCTCGAAGCCGGCGCGGCAGGGGTCGCAGTAGACGCGGCCGGTGACGACGAAGCCCGGGCCCTTGTCGGCGGACGCGACGCCGGCGAGGGCGACGACGGCCAGCAGGGTGACCACGAGCGGCGTGGCGACGGACGTGGATTGCGTCATGGTCCGGCTAGCTCTCGATCGATGCGGTAATCCAAAGGGAAGGGCAGGGGCGGTGCGACTGTCCGGGAGCGGTGAGCCGGGAGGGGGATTTTATGGGCGCGCGGTGCGGGAGAGGGCGGGGGAAGCGGGCGGCTGAGCTCGTTTTCAGGCGCGGGATGTGGGAGGTGCCCATCCCATGCACGACGATTGCACTGCACCATCCGCTGTTTTTGACCGACCTCGTCTTCGGGTAAAGGGTGGTGCGGCTGTGCGGGCATGCGCTTTGGCTCGGCGGTGCCGCTCGCTCGCACGCACGGTCGGAGCGTACGTTTGTTCTGTGGTCCTCGCCAATGTGTTGCTCGTTTAAGGCTATCCGCTCGTGCCTGCTCTAATGTGACTCCTGGGACCTTAATTTGCATCAATGTTCCTTTCTGCTTCCTGCACTTTGCACTTGGCAACTTCAGCTCAGTGGAAGTCCGGGTGAAAACAGAGCGTGGGCTCCAAGGACTGGGCTAAATTGATATAATAGCAACCCTTTCCGCACTACTTCCTCTGTCCCACAAAGAATGCATTTCTAGGTTTTTAAAGACAGATTAGTGTGCAATGTAAATGACTAATGCGACCCTCATTACTCCATACATAAGCATGTTGGTGCTTCGGTTTCTACAGGCACAGGCACTTAAATGAGCATGCATACACTTACAGCTGGGCTCTACGGACTAAAGACACACTCTTTATGGGACAAATTTTGAACATTAGAAATGCACTCTTTATGAGACAATGGAGTATATTCCAACCAAGCCAACTTATTAAGCCACGATTCTTAAATTGATATAATCGCGGCATGCTGTGGTCGATTGGCCAAGTGGGGAATGGGGAACGTGGGGGCCGTCAGGTGGGGGCTGCACCTGGGCTCGTGGGCTTTAGCACATGCCCGCAAACTCATTCCACGACTTGTTCCTCCTCGTTTGGTCCTTCGCTCTGTTCTTCTTGGGCAGTGCAGCAGCCATCACCCATGGTCAGACAGCCGGGGCAGGTAGACCCGAGCCTAACGAAGGGATTCGCCCCTACTTCAGGTAACAGCAATGCTACTCGGTAGCGGCAAAATACCACGCTAATCTGCACCTGCTGGCGATGATAACACAAGAAAGTAGAGCTGTCGCCTTAGAATTCTAATGGAGCTGCAAGATAGGTCGGGCACGGTACATATACCCAGGCAAAATATAATGCAGCATCAGCATTATATTCATGGAGTATACTCATGGAGCATCAGCATTCACGAGCGTATGCACACATGCACCCAGAAACCATGAGCACCTTAAGGAATACAATGCAGGCCCTTGAGAAAAATATTTCGCTTGGTGCAAATACCTACGGATCCCTGCTTCCAGAAACACACATCCCCCAGTACCCACAAAAAGTTGTACACTAAAATACTTGCATAAACAGATGCTCAATCTAGTTAAATAAAGACTTAGCAATCTTTCCCTTCCCGTTAAAGATGGGGAAAAAAATCTCTCTACATGATAGTGATGTTCAGTTTTGCTGGGCATTGCAATTTCACTTAAACGATTGCTGGCAGTTTCTGAGTGTTCTCTTTTCCAAATTTCTTTTTTCTTGGATCAACCAAAGCATACAAAAGGCTGGTCCAAATGACAGAAGATAACTTTTCTGGGCAGGATGATGCAGAATGAAACATGCATTATTCGAATCAAACCTTACTCTTCTGGTCTTCAATTTTCTGGAACGAGGTGAACCATTGCTTCCAAGATGCATCTCCTTGTTGCTCAATCCATGACAAGAAACAACTGTCTAAGAGGCAGAACAAGTTCACGTAAAGAAGTTGGTATCGCACAGGGATGAAGCGGAAGTTCGCGATTTGCACGGCTGGCCAGATGGTCCCTCCTAATACTAGAGCTGGAATAAAATCCCTTTTCACATCATCCTTCACCTGCTCAACACTCCTTCCAGAAGCGAGACCCACATATGAGAAGAACAAGAGAAGATCTACCGGTCCAAACAGGAGACCATCCGCAGCAACTTTTGAGGCAACAAATCTGAATGAATTAGGCTGATATCTCCGCCGGATGAAACGATCCAAGTATTCATACCTAGGTGGAAAAAATGAGAAACGATCCAAGTATTCATACCTAGGTGAAAAAAATGAGTGCAGATCATATGGCGGTTTGATTCACATAATTGAAGTTACCAGTCTTAAAAATCTGGAGATTTCACTTTTATGCAATAGCAATTCTACAGGGCAGCATATTCACCAACATTTACAGATGAATAGGTGGTGGCAAATAAGTGAGAGGAGGAGATTGTGCAAGCACCATTCATAGCAAGGAAAAAAACATTCAGTAAGGTGGAATGAATAAGAGAAGTCTATTAACAGGTATTATCCTATCATCTGCTAGATTATCTCTCTCCATATATATATAGAGAGAGAGAGAGAGGATTGCTAGTGTACTATCGATAGTACAGATCCTCCGTGTTATAGCGCTGTGTTTGCAAAATTCGAAAACGACATTGTTGACCCAAACCGTGCATTATGTTTATCTCATTGAAATCTCACTAGCCACCAAATTTATATTTTTTGAATTTTTTCTCATATTTATTTTGTATTTTTCAAAACCAGCTTCATTGGACGGCCCACAACTAATTAGGAATTGCACTAGTTTATATATAATCCAGCAGGAAGAATTGCACTAGTTTTTTCATAGATAAATAAATGCACTACCGCAGTGATGCTAAACACCAGTTTTATTCCCAGTTTAACACTTTGTAGCCAAATTAAAATGTAGAACACTGCCTACAAGTTCAATAAGATGGATTACTAAATGTTTTATGGAAAATAGCACTGTTTTACTAGTAATAACGGGTGAGATGAACATGCCACACGTGGAGATCAAGTGGATGTTGAAGTGGGCCCCTAAGCACAGTAACAGACAAGAAAAAATGCACTGCTGCAAAGTACAAACCAAGAAAATTTCACTCCAAATGTTATGGTGTGCCCCTTGTGCAGCCCAAGTCAGTCTGCTTGACTGCACAGCCTAATAAGAAGGTAACACTAAGAAAGATAATCCACCTGCACTTGTAAAGCATTCATTTTCTATAGTTTGCTAATGCTCTATTTTCTTGTACTAAGTGAAAAATTCATCTACACTGCAACAAAGGTTGTAGCATCCATTGGCTCCAATTACACCAGTAACCAATAACCATCATTGTAAATGTTCAAATTTCAATGAGTACATCATCATTAAGTACAAAGATAAATTCAAGCAAAGCATATAACCTTTAACTGTATTCAATTTTCCATAAGTACCCATCAAAGCTATCATGTACCACAAACTGTCGTACATATCATGAACTTGATATGATTACCTAAATGGAAAATATCAGTGCATGATGGGGATTATTAAGTGTGACTTTCATTTCTGTTATTATGTTGTGGGCTCCTATTAGGGAGCCAGATCACGTACAGCACGAGAGGGAGGGCGGCGTACGCGGCAATGGTGGCCAGGATGCACAACAGCTTGAGGTTGAGTCCAATACAAGCAGCAGCAGTCAGAGGCATGCAGGAGCGGAAGAATTAGGAAAGAATAGAATTATGAAGACTTCTGGAAAAATAGGAAGAGTAGAGTCGGATGCATGTATTAGGATTTAGGAGGTTCCCTAGTTGGAGTATAATACTTAGGGGTCACATTAACAAGTCCTATATAAGTGTCGGCCATGTAAGTTTTCAAGATTCAAGCAAGAAGAATTAATCTATTCATCTCAAACAAAGTCTATTTCCCCCTTCTAAAACCCTAATACCTCTTCAAGCCATGCCGTCTGGCCTTCCTTTGTACGGTAGTTAGTCGTTGTAACCATTATCTGATCTTTTTACCATTTTAAAGACTATGTTTATGGCCCTCTTTTCGTCCTTCTTCTGCACCATGTGGCAACTGTGTGAGACTGGGAGGAACAGAGTATATTTCAAGATTTTCCATTGTGACTTGTGAGCAATGCAAAAACTCCAAGGACTTGCTAAAAACAATAACAGAAGTGAACTAAACATCATCTGCTCATACCTAATGTCAAAATGTGAGGAAAGTCAGGGAACTAACCAGTAATGTCCAACAGGTCCAACAAAAGCATATCCGAATGAACTTGTGATGCCCACCCTCTTCCAATCAATTTTGAACTCTTTATCTTTATCCTGAAAAGGCACCAGAATTTTATTGAATGGTAATTATGAATTTGTAGAATGAAAACAACTTCTGAGTAACATGATAAAAATAATAAAACTCCCCATGGACTATTCGTAAGTTGTCCCCAGCCCAAATGGAATTCCAGTCTGAATTCCTTAGATTTTCCAATCTCTTATTTGAGGCACCATGAACAGCAATAAATATCTTGTTTCAACTTTCAACTAACTGTCCTGTTCATAGAAACATAACCAGCTCTTTAGCTGCCATCACATTGATTTTTTTTTACCAAAGGGTAACCAAAAATGAACTTCAGATTCGTAAGCGCAGGATCATAATGTGATCCAGTTTTGGCACATGTTCTAATTCAAATGTTAGTCTACTGATTAGAAACAAACTAACTATGTTGTTAAGTGGCTTATTGATTAATGAAGCTTATTGATTAATGACGGAGCTCGCAATTCTTGGCGAAAACTATAATCAGACCAAACTCCCAGTGTGGTCTCAGATCTGAAATAACAGACACATATAAAGTTAAAAGATCACGAAGGCTACAGTTGCTATTTAGGGCAAATGAAACTACTGCTTGAGGAAGTGCTTAGACATTAGAATTGTACAAGATATATCCGATAACCTTTTCCCTGCTTTTCTTTTATTAGGAACTGCACAGAGAACAACAACCCTTGCCAAGGTCCCAACAAATAAAAGCTCAACAATAATTCATACGCTCAGCAAATTTAGGTCCAGGTAAAGATACCTGTTATGACTTACGAATTAAACCTCCATCTTATGAAAGGAAAAGCATTGACAACTTTTCATCCCATTACACATTTACTCTGAGTAAGGCATCCGGGAGAAACAAATAAATGCTAAAACCATCCAATAATCCATGATTACCCCGGAATGTAGTGAGGGACCACAGTCGAGTGACACTAGTCACATCAATTACTGATCAAACTGCCTACATCATTTTTAAGCAACTAACCCCCCCCCCCCCCTGTCTAATCAGAAGAGGATTATTGATTGTCGTCACACCCCCGAGAGCACATAGGCGCAGCCACAAGATAGATTTGACAAATTGGACTCTGGTTCATTGGTTCCAACTTCCAAACAAAGAAGGTCAACCTCAACATCAAATCTTTATGACATTAAACCTAAACCGTGATTCAACCATAGTAGTTCTTCATCAAACTCTCTAATCCCTTTACAGAACAGCTCACAGGAATTGGTAATTTGTTACTTTTGAATTACTATTTCCGGCTACCACCCAAAAACACCCACCTTCTTCAACATCGCCTACGCATTAAAAATGGCCCCTTTTCTAGGTTATATTCCAAGCAAGCCCCTACTCCAGGCCAATAATAGGAGTAGCTAATAAATCCTGGTGCGACCGCATCCAAGAACCACAGGAGAATCCACAGATCACTGGCTTCGAACGAAAGCAGTGGTAGGGGCGATTGGATTAGCTACCTCGGGACTCTTGGCGTGGTGATGGGAGCGGGCGGAGTAGTGGGTGACGGCCTGGGCGCCGATGTCGCCGAGGCCCCAGAGGATGCCGGAGCTGACCACCTGCGTCCGCACAGGGTACGCGGCCAGGCACTGCTGGTACCATCGCCATAGCTGCCGCATCCCCACGAGCCAGTCACGGGGACAAGGAAAGAATTGATGGGGGAGAAGAGGAAAGGAAGGAAGCGTGAGTTTTCCCCTCTCTCTCTCTCTCTCTCTCTCTCTTATTTTTTTTTTTTCTTTTCATTGTCCTTTTTCCCTCAATTTTTTGCGTTTAGGTTAGGTTCGCAGGTTGGTGGGTTGGAAGTTTGGAACCAAACTTGTCGCTGCCGTGCCGCACGCTATATCGGTTTGGTTTTTATGCGGCACGTTTCGGCATCGGTTTATATCGATTTATTTCAAATTTAGTATAATAATATATATATTTATAAGTATATATATGTTTAATTATATGTATACCAAAATTTGCTTATAATATTACTTTAAATACATAGTATTTTTATCAAATATAATATATAGTTCTATAAACTATATTATCAATTTCAATGGTATCAGTCGGTATGACCGATACTAAGGCTGATGCGGTCTATAAGACTACTTTATGCATAATTATGTGTTGAAATTGTGTATACTAGTTGATACGTACGATATTGATAACTATGGTTGAAACAGGCTTTAGGTACCTGAAGCCAATCAGATGAGGGAATTTCTAAATTCAGTCTCCTTTTAATTGGTTAGCCTTTGACATTTAGGGGCAACTACAAAATTTCTTTTTGAGAATATTGGGAATTACAAAAATACCTCTATAGACCAGTTTTGATAATCTTAGGTGTAACTACAGCTGTTTTTGAATGTTGGAAATTACAAAAAAAAATGTAGAAATATTGATGGTGGCCTTGATTATGCGGTAGAAACGCAAATTACAAAATAATACTTTTAACAATAAATATGTCAATCTCTACTATATAAAGTGAGAGTTTCTTCCCACGTCACATTAATTGTCCTGCTTAATTGCCCTACGCAAAAAACGAAGCATTGCTTTAATTGGCCAGCTTTTGCAAGAAACGAAGCGATAATTGTCCTACTTAATTGCCCTGCTTAATTGCCTTACGCAAAAAACGAAGCGTTGCTTTAATTAGCTAGCTTTTGCAAGAAACGAAGCGTTAAAGATAGATGTTTGATCTTATGAAATAGTATTTTTTTATTTTTTAATCTTTATTTTTCGTTATCAATTTTGTTTTTCGTAGCAACGCACGGGCATATAACTAGTATATATAAAGTGAGAGTTTCTTCCCACGTCACATTAATTGCCCTGCTTAATTGCCCTACTTAATTGCCCTGCTTAATTGCCCTACGCAAGAAACGAAGCGTTGCTTTAATTAGCCAGCTTTTGCAAGAAACGAAGCGTTAAAGATAGATGTTTGATCTTATGAAATAGTATTTTTTTTTTTTTAATCTTTATTTTTCGTTATCAATTTTGTTTTTCGTAGCAACGCACGGGCATATAACTAGTAATATATAGGAATGAGTATAGACATTTGCTAATTTACCTCCTTTTCCATGTTTTCAATATTCTGTCACTCTAGTATAAGTAGTGAATTGCGAGGAAAATAAATGTATATAAAATCTATAAAAAGACATACATATCTATGGTAACCTATAGATGGCTCGCTTTGGTGCGAGGCATGAGCTATAACCTTGTTTGTCTTGTTGTCCTCATTCCTTCTTATAATAGCCTTCTGGCTATCTATTTTTGATGTGATGACACAATATTGGTAAACTTTGTACGAACTTCTATCATCATTCACTAAATCCTTTAGAAGGCATATTAACCATAATCCATAATCACTTTTTTTAAGGCGATCCATAGTCAGTTGTATATTAAAATTCACACAGCTGGGCTAGTCAAGGCTAAAAAACATCGGATATTTTTGAAAGTTAGATGCTCTTAGGCCTGTTTGAAACGCAGGAAATTTATTTCACAGGAAAGAATCAATAAGAATAAGGAGATAATTCTGTGTTCTAAGTTTTAGGGGTTGTTTAGTTCATAGCCAAATATTATCATAATTTGCCACACATCGAGTTAGACAAATTTGACTGAGTTAGTTATACGTTTGGTTCATAGCCATACTTGTGGCAAGATTCTTTCTTGCCATCCATATCCTATGCATCATTGACTTAAAAAAGTATGGTAAGCTTCATTTTACTAGCCAAAGTGTAGCTTCAATTTTGATGGCTTAATCTTAGGCAAATTTGACCAAGAAAACTATAACAAAATATAGTAACTTTAGAGTGTGTTTGGCAGAGCTCCTGCTCCACTAGATCTGTAGATTTGGTGGAGGTAGGTATTCCTAACTTCACCAAATTTGTGGAGCTAGAGTGTGAGTATATTAAAATATTTAGGTGGGTCATCTTGTTTACATTTTATAATAAAAATATAAACTTAAATTACTTTATTTTAGCTTACAAGTTTCATATATAAAGTGAAATTGAGATCTAAAACTGTGCCAAACATGATCATGATATATGAATCCAACACGCCCTTCACTTCCTGTCTGTCTGTGGTAGCAGACTGTCGCTTTTGGTGAAATCGGTGCGCTGTGCGCGCGCCCTATGGGCTGTTTGGTTGGCTGCATCTAAAGAGATTTGCATTTGCAGATGCAAAAGATGGGTGTTTGGTTGTCTTCTCATTCAACTCAGCCTGGCTCTACAGATGCAAAACATCCTTTTCAGCCTAGCTAAGGGAAACGAGAAAATGTTCCCCAGAGCCAGGCTCTGCTGAGCCATTCATGCATGCTGACATCAGCATTTACTATCTAATTTTCTTCTTTTCTTTGCTATATCTTTTCATTAACATCTCCGATTAACGAATCGATTTCACCTATGTGTTCCTAATATTTTTTCGAACAAAACTAGACCATACTTGCTATATAAATTTGAAAAGATTAAAATTTTAGTTTTTCAATTTATTGATTTTCTAGAATATATTTTAAAACTTTTTATTTTCGTTTGTAAAATTATTGATTTTCTAGTATTTTTAAAATTTATTTCATCTCTCTTTTGAATTTACCTATCACACTTACATTCCAGTGCAGCCAACCAAACAACATCTCTGTGCAGCCTGTCCAACCTTATACGACCAACCAAACAACATCTTCTTGCATCCACTCAGCCTGACTATCACCAGCCTGACTGAGCTCATGCAATCTGGCTAAGCTAAGAAGGCAACCAAACAGCCCACTAGTTGCTCCGTTCAGGTGTATGGCGGCTACGTGGCCAAGTAAACCTCCACTGATGACCTCATCTGATGTCACGTTTTCCTCCCGCGTGTTTGCGCTAGATGAGATAGATTGGTCTCTGCACCTGCTCTTGGCGCGATCCATCGACCACGGGGCGGCCCTCGCTGGATCGGACGTCCCTGGGTAAACGGCACGACGCGGCCACACGCCGGCAGAGCCTCCAGGAATGGGCGCGGCGCGAGCCTGGCTGCCATTCGTTTCCCCCGATTTCCCCCTTCCGCTGCGGATAGAGTGCCATCCCAAACCCCGCCGCCCCCGTAGACACGCCTCTCGTTTCTCCACGGCTGCTCGCTCGCTCGCCCGCCCGCTCGCTTCGTCCTTCTCTTTCTCCTCCTCCTCCTCTGGCCACGGCACGGCGGCGCACGCACTGAGGAGCAGCCAGTAGCCTCTAGGCCACGGCCCACGAGTGCCTGCTTCCTCGCCTGCCGCGACGAGCGAGGTGACGTACCTACGCGCACAGCTTACTTGCCTTCCTCTGCTCTGGATCGTCATGCTGATTTCAGTCTCTTCAGCTGTACATGGAATGGCATGGAGGGAGCTAGCCGCTTGTTCGTGACGTGGGTGCTTGTTTCTGATGCCATTTCGGTTTGTTTTCACCGGTTTCTGCTGTTGCGGGTTGAGGATGATGCTAGCTAGGATCCGCGTGTAGAGTTTCGCTACTTCGGTGGTTGGATGCAACCTGAAGGCTTCGGTTTCTTTGCTCTTCTATTTGGTGTGCACGACTGCGGTTCCAGGTTGCATCTTACCTCAGGCTCCTTCTGTACTGCAGCTCAGCAACTCGACCATTTTTTTTTTGAAAAAAAAAATCTGCTGGTATAATCTATGATAAGGTGTGCTTAGTTACTTATGTGGGTCCAATCTTAGAAGGGCAAATAAAGCTTCAAAGACTATAAAAAGAAGTTTGTCTAGCTGATTAAAAAAAAGAAATAAGTTTGTCTTTCTGTTCCTCATCTGGAAGTGGCATTTCCAGACTTGATCTGGTTGTTATCTTGGAGTTCAGGATAAGGCCAAGCTTATGTTTTGGTGCAGATGCCTCAGCTCATGAATTGATTTTGGTTCTTGTTTTTTTGGAGAAGGATTCCTGAATTAAACTGAAGTGGTTCCTTTATGTTCTTCTTTTGCATATTTCGTTTTTCATTCGGAAATTATTCGAGTAATTTAAGTGGCTCTCAACTACTTACGGCCTTGAAATTGTTAATATAACATTGTTGTGGTTACGAGCTAAACAGTACAGATCGAAGGGCTTCGAAAAGTCACCCCGCGAAGGCTGTCTTATCGGAGACCCATGTAGAAATGAGGATAACAGAAATGATACACATCATGTATTACTAGTAAAAATTCTCTGTTTTACAATACTCAGGACTTTGCTTCCGCCGGGGGCTAGTTCGTAGAAGTCATGATAACCCCTAGTCGTAGGCCTGCTCATTGCTATCGCACCATCTGTCTACACCCCCTTAGCGTACCTCGCTTGGGGGATGGTCAAGGGCTCCAATGTCCCCAATAGGCGCCCCTTCGGAAGCCAGCCGAAGGGGGCTGTCCCTGCTGCTGAAGCCTTCGTGTTGTCTTCGCAGCTTGATGAATCATCGTGACTTTCTAAACAAAGGGGGGCTCCCGAGGCTGGCTGGGTGCCCTTGGTGTGCTCCCGAGGTGTGGTTTTGAGGTGGCCTGCGCCATCCAAGGGGGTGTCACCTTCGATGTTTCTTGCCAGTCGTCGGGCCGTTGGGGGTGGTGGCCGCTCCGGACAACAAACATAATTTTCATGGAGCCTAAACATGCAGTATGATTCTCATGTCCCTGTATAGGATGACATTGTTGTATTGAGAGAGTCCCTCTAGGCTCCGACCGGGGAAGGGATCAGAGAAAGGTCAGCTCTTAACAGTGCTTATCTACATAAATGACACGAGCACAACGATGCATGTTTTTTTTTGAAGAAAAGCAATGCAAAAATTTGCCAAAGCAAGAATAAGTATAGCACCATTGAGTATAGACTAATTTGTGTACTTGTGTTCTGTTTACTAACTCCCGTACTATGTTGGAAAATTTGCTCAAAGTGTGTTCCTCAGCATCGTTGTCTTTCGAATTATCGCTTCTGAATCCTGACATTATGGACCAGGTTGAGGACCTGGCTTACAGAAGCATAGTACCATCTACCATGGTAGAGAACGGTGTGCAGCTGACATTGACATCCACTGTGAAGAATGCAGGCAAGATAAGAATCAATGAAGGGATGAATGGATCACCTTTCAAAGTAAGAATTGGAATGCATATAGATGGTGACAAGTTATCATCACATATTTTCATTCAGCACTGTTCTTGCCTTCACACTGCTAACCAACTCGCTAATATATGAAACAATACCATTTGATAATCCAAGACATTGGGGATACTATCATACTACTGAAGGAAATGAAATGGATGCATGTTCGCCGATATAATTAGGCCTCGGCGTGCTTTTGCTTTGGTTGCTGATTGTATCGAGACATTGCTTATGCTCTGTACTAAATCTCTAGAACACAACTTTTCGAGGCTACCTGTTGGCCTGACGTTGGATATCAGAAATCTGCTTCAAGATCTCATCTTGGAGCATTACTACAGGGGAAAAAAACCATCAGCTCTTCTAGAAAGCAGACCAATTGAAAGTTTTTCCTGTGATTTTTGTGACCGTCTTCTTCCTAGTTATCTGAAGCGTAAAAATGTCTTCTTTTTCAGGAAAAGCACGAAGGCAACAATGGCGCCCTGCAGCCATCAAATGGCCAGATACAGCAGCAGCAGCTCTGCACAACGTGCGCGAAAGGCCACACTTGCCAGACAGTCATCGGCCGGACGAGGCAAATGCGAGCCCTGATCGACGAGAAGAAGCCGTACCAGGCGCACTCCGTGTTCAGGCACCTGGTGGACGAGGGCCACAGGCCTTCGCTTGTGACGTACACCACCCTCCTGACCGCCATGACGAACCAGAGGATGTTCGAGTCCATCCCTTCGCTGCTCGCCCAGGTCGAGGACGCTGGGCTGAGGCCGGACTCCATCTTCTTCAACGCGCTGATCAACGCCTTCGTCGAGGCGAAGCGGATGGGCGAGGCGACCAACACCTTCTGGAAGATGAGGCACTCCGGCTGCCACCCTACCATCAGCACCTTCAACACGCTGATCAAAGGGTACGGCATCGCCGGGAAGCCCGAGGAGTCGCAGCGCATCTTCGACATGATGGGCGGTGAAGGGTCGGTGAGGCCGAACCTGACGACGTACAACATCCTCGTCAAGGCTTGGTGCGACCAGAGGAACCTCGAGGAGGCGTGGGGCGTGGTGGGCAGGATGCGGGCGCGTGGCGTCGAGCCGGACATCGTCACGTACAATACCGTCGCCAGCGCCTACGCCAAGAACGACGAGACGTGGAGGGCGGAGGAGCTCATCGCCGAGATGGTGCGGGCCAAGCTGCGCACCAGCGAGCGCACGTGGGGCATCATCGTCGGCGGCTACTGCAGGGAAGGCAGGCTGGGGGAGGCGCTCCGGTGCGTCCGGCAGATGAAGGACGCCGGGGTCCTCCCCAATGTCATCGTCTTCAATACGCTGCTCAAAGGCTTCCTCGACGCCAACGACATGGCCGCCGTCGATGATGTGAGCTCACAAACTCAAACTCAATTCCTTTTCTGCCTCATGTGCATGCGACGCAAGATCAAGACTCTAAGAACAATGCAGGTTATTGGGCTGATGGAGCAGTTCGACATCAAGCCGGACATCGTCACCTACAGCCACCAGCTCAACGCGTCCAGCTCGCTAGGGCACATGGCGAAGTGCATGATGGTGTTTGACAAGATGATCGAGGCGGGGATCGAGCCGGACCCTCAGGTGTACAGCATCCTCGCCAAGGGCTACGTGCGCGCCCAGCAGCAGGAGAAGGCGGAGGAGCTCCTGCTGCGGATGGGCCAGCTCGGCGTCCGCCCCAACGTCGTCACCTTCACGACCGTCATCAGCGGGTGGTGCAGCGTCGCCGACATGGACAACGCCATGAAGGTCTACGGAAAGATGCGCGAAGCCGGCGTGCGCCCCAACATCAGGACATTCGAGACGCTCATCTGGGGTTACAGCGAGCAGAAGCAGCCATGGAAGGCCGAGAAGGTCCTTCAGATGATGCAGGAGGCCGGCGTCAGGCCGAAGCAAAGCACCTACTGCCTCATTGCTGATGCGTGGAAGGCTGTTGGCCTGGTTGAGGGTGCCAACCGAGCGCTCGGTTCTTCCTCCGATGATGATCGCCGCCATGCGAACGACAAGTCGGATCTTTCAGATCACGATGATGACAAGCCGCAAGGATTTGAAAGAAGCAATGGACAGGCGAAGAGTGATGCGTCACATTCCAGTTTTCTCCAGGCGACAAGCGCGCTAGGCAGCAGTGGTCTTGTTCCAGGCAAGATTCTCAAGGCTGGAGATATTGCATCCAGGAGTTTGCAGGCTGTTAAGAAGATGTCGTCATCGCTCCGACGATCATGTCAGCTTCGACTGAGATCCTCAGGGTTTTGCAGGAGGCAGTTTCAGAAGCAGGGTGAATTGTACAGTCAAAGCATCACTTCATTCAAGACGGTGTTCCTCAATTAGAAGAGGCCATGTTGTTGTCAATACATGTACACTGGCATGAACATGTATATCGCAATTCTTCCTATTTTTCCCAATCTCCTGACCTTAGATGCTGGTCATTTTGTATGATTCTGGACATACGTTGGATTTCTGCTGTGCCAAAAACTCACTTCAGATGTCTCACCAATTTGGACTAAAATACGTGATGTATAATAGCAAACGGTATGTCCATATGTTGATCTGCAATTCTGCGTGCACAGCTTCTTGTACCAGAAACACTGAAGCTGCATTCGTAACTTCTCCTGGCATTCAGGAAGCCCATCTCCTGGCTGCTTAGTTCTTTCGATCACCACGTAAATCCAAACAGCAGTAGCTGTTGTTTCAGTTTAATCGCTCTCTTCTTTTCCTTTATTTTATTTTCCTTTTCCATTGCTTCAGCTCTAGCTCTGTAAATCCTCTTCTTTATCAAAGAAAAAGCAGCTTACTGCCTTTTCGTCAAAAAAAAAGTTGTGCTTGTGCCTTGCCAATCACACAGTGAAGCTGAAATGTCTAATCCAATGAAATATGTGCAAGTTGACAAATAATCAATAAAAATCAAAATTATTGCCATTCAAGACGATTGGAAAAGAAGTGAGATTGATGAATGGTGCTGTGAAGTTAGAAATCAGAATTGAGACCATCAGATGATGTTAAAGACTCTTAAATCAGCTCCTAGAGACTAGTCTGCAGTGAAGTCATGTTATCACATCGCCTAAAAAATTTTGACAAATGCAACGAATGCTAAAATGACAGGGCGGTATGTTAGCAGAAACTATCAAAAAAGCAAAATCGGAAGATCAAACTGCTGCGCATGTCTTGGTTGCCCAGGTCATGAACGACCTAAATATCTACAAGATCACAACCATTATTGAGAACAAGAAGAAGGTGAGTTGCCTCTGGGGGAGACTGAAGCCTCTACCTCAGGTGTAACTACAAGCACCCTGGGTGAACCTAATTGGCTTGGAGCTACGGGAATTGATAACAACCGGGCATTTCACACGCTTTGAATGTGTCACCCTTACAAGCTTACCGATCACATACCCTCTAGTTTTCACTGCCAAGTCTAGAGTCAATGGCACTGCGCCTCCAGTGTTGGGCAAAGCAAACGTAGCCCCAGCTCCATAGAGGGGAACCCTTCCGCCATGCAGAATCACGGAGGCGACGCGACGGCTGGTCCTAGGCTGGTAAAACTTCTTCAACTGCAGAGCAATAGGAGACATTAGAAGATAGTACATCATATTGTGGATAAATTGCAGAAGGGAAAATTTGACGTCAAATTAAGATGCTACCTGACCGTTGGCGATTGCTATTTCCGAGTACATGAGCCGAATCGAGGTTGAAGAAACATGAATGCCGGACATTGTAGAAGGGTTGTGAACATTTATCTTCAGTGAGCAGTTCATTGTGACCAGCTTTGTCGGCACCCCGGTATGGTCTGTACCTTCTCCGGCGTAGAAATTATCCACCGTCAAGCTCTGCAGAAAGAAAAAGGCAGACTTTTAGGATGTTACAAGAACCGTATACACATTAAAATTTCAAGAAATTCAGAGGTCATCAACCATGCTTGATCTTTCTAACATCGAGGAAACTGGTCGTCAATTTGTGCTCTTAAGTCTTAATGTACCGGGACTGGGACACGTTCGTGTGACCGAGAATCGTTCCATGATGAACGAAAATACTAAAGCGGGGTAATCAAAATCAACATACCTTGAGAATGATTCTGGGCTTGTAATGACGAGCAATGCCCCAGACGATCAGGCACACCAGAGTGAACGCCAGAACTAAAACCGATAACCAGAAGGTGGCGACACAGCCCCTCGAGAGCTCTTGCTCGTCATCAAGCTCATCATACGCGCCTTCCTCATCTATCACGTCGACCTCGCGCCACCCCTTGACATGCATCCGCTTCCGACCGGCCTTGCTGCCGGACGACGACCTGAGGTTCCCGGAGAACCTGCTGGCCGAGGAGATCCTGGAATGCCGACCGGAGGACGGGTGCGACGGGGACTCAAGGGGGCTGTTGTACACCGGCGTTGCCTGCATCGACGACGACTTGTCGCCATCGTCGTGGGAGTCACGCGACGGGCTCTGGACGTAGTACGCAGGCCGCTTCGGGGACCGAGACGGCGACGTGGTTGCGAGGCTTGTCACGTCGGAGTCAGATGTCGTGTGCTTCATTCTTTGTCAAAACAGCAGTTCTACTGAACTCAGAAGTTTTAGTTCTTGCAGGAACTATTTGCGTGCTCGAAAAAAAATGTTTTTGCAGAAACTGACCTGAAAAGTTTTTGGAACAATAAGCAAAAGCATCTGAAGAACTCTGAAGATTACAGCTTTGCTGAGGAAAGGCGAAGTTAGTACTTTTCAACTTCTTTTGTCTAATTGTGTAGAACAATGTCTACAAGGTTGTAAGTTGTAACTGACAAGACATTCTAACGTATGTAGCCTGAAGAGAGTTCATCCAAGAAAGAATAGAGAATAAGAAAAACCCCAAAAGCAAATCAATTGCAAGCACACACGTTTCCACCAAATATTTTTGTCTTTTCAGTTTTCAGTGGCTTTACTGAATTGAAATCTTGCCATTATTGTGAAGGCGCAACTACGCCAGCATCCCATAAATACCAGGGAATACCTTGCAATGGCCGATGGCATCAAAATCCCAACCTTCTCCAACTATTTGCCTTCAGAACAGTTTTTTCTCTGGAGCAAAGAACAGAAGTTAGAGCCACTAATGGATGAGAGCAACGGATTACCCAAGACACAAGTTTTTTTCCCCCGATAACAAGAACACAACACTCTGCTACTCTGGCTCTTGCAAGATGCAAAAAGAGGGGGGGGGGGGGGGGTAGAAAAAGGCATTTTTTTCATTGAAAATTCTGCCCACAAGAAAGTATTTGCTCCACGTGTAGCACCAGCTCAACAGTGCGGAGAGGCGGCACCGTGGCATTGCTACTACCAAAGCTTTAATCCTGCCAAATGTCATCAGGGGACGAATCTTTCCTCGAGATTGTGTTTTTTGAGCAGAACACAGGGTGCAGGATTTTCTAGCTGGCCCAAACAAAAAGGAATTAAGAAAGCGGAAAATAGAAAATTCAAATCTGTACAACCTGATCACAAAAATTAGTGAAGAAACTCGGAAAAAAAGAGAGAAAGAAAATTCACTTTCTGTTCATCTAGGCAGGATCGCTCTTGAACGCAGCAAGTTTTGACGACACTACGAGTTGGCGATCGCAAGTAAACCTTCACCTCACGGTTCACGAGCTCGTCAAAGACGAACGAAACAAAGCGAACGAACGAGACGGCCGTGGGTAAGGATCAACCAGATCTTTTCACCACGGCTCCAGCCGCAAACCGAATCGTACGGATTACAAAACGCCGCTTCGCCCAAAACCAAAGTATGAAAAAAAAAATTAGGACAGTAATTTACGATTCAAGCCCCAAGAATCCAAAGGCTGCCTTGATCGATGACGAAGCAAGACGGCCATCGGAAAAGAAAAAAAACAAAATCTCCACAGCAAGAACTGATTCCTCTCTCGAACGACCGAAACCAACGCCTCCTCGATCGTGAGAAACCAACCAAAAGCGAGGGGATTAGTGGCCTAAAGGATCACCTCTCCTCCTTCCGCGCATAGCCCACGCAGAAGCCGAGGCCGAAAACTGCAGCGAGTGATCGGAAGGGGGGGAGACCGGAGCCGGAGGAGGGAAAGCTCTCCTTGCTGCCTGCATGCAACTGGCTCTCCCGGGGCCCGCTTTAGCATGCGACGCGTGGGCCCCGCGCCTTTCCGGTGGTGGTCCGCGGCGCACGGTGAGCCTAGTCCGGGTTGTATCCTGTGGCTCCGGCCTTTACTGTGTTCTGTACACGTTGCACCGGCACATGTCAGTCCGAGGAGTGAGGGAGAGAAGCCCTCTTCCTTCGTACCAGTTCCAGAACACGGCAAACATGTACGGCCTGTTTGGTATGTTTTGTTATAAAATGTAGTTGGTTACTTGTTATTAATCAATAGCACGCTATAAAATTACAATAATAAGAATAGGAAGTATACATAAAGTAGAGAAGCAAAGCTCTCTTTTCATTGGATTGATTCTCTGTACAAAGGATGTCCAATAAGGGGTGTCTAATATATAGCAAAACTGACAGAATATAGATTCAGATCCATCCATCAATAGATAGAGCCCTTACAAACTTAGACTATAATTCTATCTATATCATAACACCCTCTTTGGGCGAATACCGCGTAATGCACATGTCTCGTTAAAAACTACTTCAAAAAACGAAATAGGAAAAAAAAAGGGATGGAGAAAAGAGTACACTGCACTCGCACTCCGTGTTACACTAGTTGTCTCATTAAAAATATTCATGTGAGAAAACTTCAGGAAAACTCACTAAGGAAAAAAGGACACAACTTATAATCTTTAACATATAAAGTAGATCTTCAAGATCATGCAAAAGGGTCATGGTTCAGAGTTTTACTCCCCCTGAACTTTGCACATGTAAGTCATATCATTCCAATACCATTAACACATCTTTAAAAATAGGTTTTGGCAAAGTCTTAGTGAATAAATTTACTAGATTTTCACATAACTTAGTTTGTAGTATCTTTACCTCATGATTCTTCTGGAGTTCATGAGCATAAAAAATTTAGGGGCAATATGCTTCGTGATATTGCTCTTTGCATAATCTATTTGCATTTGTATAATACAAGTAATATTATCTTCATAAGGGTCTCGATGGTATTAACACCATATGACTTCTGGATATGAGTAATCACACGTCTCAGCCGAACACACTTACATGAGGCTTCATATAAAGCTATAATCTTTGAGTGGTCAGTAGAACTAGTTACAAATGTCTGCTTAAAAGATCACTAAGAAATGGCTAAACCACCTCAGAAAAACACAAAACCAGCTTTAGATTTGGCACTGTGACAATCAGACAAATAGCCAACATCCATATATCCCGCTATGGTTAAGTCGTTTTTTTCTTCTAAAAAAATAATTCAAGATCTTGAGTACCTTGCAAGTATATGAGTAAAGTCTTAATACTAGCCCAATGTCTTTTGGTTGAGACTATAATGTTTCATGCAGGGGCGGAGCGAAGCATCCGGGCAGGGTGGGCACTTGCCCGGGCTTCGATGGCACCGTGCAGTGGAGGTAGCTGCCGTCCGCGTCCGTCCGACTGGCCGGCTTGGCACGAGTGCTGCGCGTATGTGCTGAGGCATGAGCCATGAGGATTGAGGAAGCCAGGAAGGAATAAAGAACTAAAGAAAAGAAGCACTGGTCTGGTTGCGCGCATGCGCAGATGTGCTAAGGAGTGAGAAGGCCACGACTCAGGAGGGACCACACTTCACTCAGTTCACTGCTGACCACCATCAACGCATGTGCTGCTTGGTTTGGAACTTGGGAGGACAGGAGGTATTGTGTATTGAGATAATTATCTAGCTAGCAGTACAACTGTACTAAACTACTAATGTACTAAATTACTAATGGAGTAATGGGTAGTGACTAGTGCCGGTGTCAACGGCATCTGTCGAAAGAACTAGTGCCGGTGTCAACGGCATCTGTCGAAAGAGCCTTTTCAGCAATGAAAATTATCAAGTCTAAATTACGCAACAAGATTAATGATGTTACCATTATTCGACGGTTCAAAAGCATGAAGACTCGGGAAATAAATTTGCCTCGTACTATGCGTGATTAGCACATTAGTGGTACGTGATGTACTAATTCTATAATTTAATATGAATACGTTTTTTATGTTATATGATGCACTAATCAACGTTTTTCTATCTTGCAGTCTCTTTTAGTGTGTAGTTGGATCTTTGTTAGTGAATCGTTGAAGCGTTGATAATATTGTAATGAGGTACTTGTCACGTCTTTCTTTGTTTTTATTTATAAATGTTCACAAGTGTATTGGACTATACTTTTAGGGGGGGAAATTTGTTGTAGTTATTAGTTTTGCTTGCTATATATATATATATATATATATATATATATATATATATATATATATATATATATATATATATATACACACACTTGTTTGCATTTATAGTTATAACCATGCTTGCCCAGGCTTTCAAAATTTCCTGGCTCCGCCACTGGTTTCATGCTAGCAAATTTACTACGAATGCAATATCAGGCTTTGTGCAATTCGCAAGATACATAAGTATGAGAATTCAGGTCCAAAGACTTTCTTATTTTCCATTCCAAAGACTTTCTTATTTTCCATCCTTAGTCATAAAAGGGTCTTTATCCGCTTCAAGAGATCTCACAACCATAGGGTCTTTAAAGGACGAGATTTATCCAAATTAAATCTTTCCAATACTTTCTTGGTATAGGGGTGACTAGTGTACTAAAATTCCTTCTAGAAAATGCTCTAGCTGCAGGCTTAACCAATCTTTCATCTCAAACTCTATCGAAAGATAAGAACTTATTTCCTTTATTTCCTATATGGTTCTGATGACATTTGGTTCATCGATATATACTGAGATGATACATAATCCATCTTGGGATTTCTTTATAATAACACAGGGACAATATCCCTTCTTAAGGAGGAATTCATTAAATCGATTGTACCACATTCTCCTCGACTGTTTTTATTCGTATAGTGATGTCTTCAGTTTGACGCGATACGTGTTGCGATTATTAGGATCCATAATTTTAACTCCTTCAGGGATTTTCATATAAATATCTGTATCCAGTGATCCGTATAAGTATGCGGTTACTATATTCATCAATTGCATTGTTAAATTTAAGCTTTCTGCCATTAATATTAAATTTCGTAACGTTATTCCACTCATTACATGAGAATAGGTTCCATCGTAATCGATGTTGGGTCTCTGCGTGAATCTTTGTGCTATAAGTCTCACTTTATATCTCACCACATGAATATTTTCATATCTCTTCCAGATGAAAAACCCATTTTAATCCTACAAGGAACACTTTAGGAGGTATTCAGTCAATGGGTATAAAAAACTTTTCTCTTATTAAGCGAATGCTGTCTCAATTGCTTCTTTTTATTTGACCATATCCGAGCGCTTCTAGCACTCTGCCATGGACTTTGGTTCTAGATCTAGCTTTTTAGCAATTTTTAGAGGCAAATTTATCAACAATTGTAGTATTTTTTTTATACAATTCTCTCGCATCACTTCAGGGATATCTCTTCATTAATTTCTTCCAGCTCCTCATGATTTCCCACAACGATGTAGTCTAGGTGTTCCGACTTCTTAGCGTTGGATTATGCATGAAAATATACACTAGGGTTATCATCTTCAGGATGGATCACTTCAGGGATATTACCATCCCCTGGATGGCTCACTTCAGGGATTTGTTCAACATTAGGTTATCCACTGTCATGGGTAGTGTTCTCATTTGTTCGGTTCTCTACTTCTGTGGATATCTCCGCGCAATTGAGCCCCATGCACCTGGAGGCCTCCCCCTATTTTATCATTTGGGTCAAGAGTGGGTTCAATATCCTTTTGGGTATTTTCACACTTTCAGATACACATACTGTAGGTATATGAGATCTTTTCACTTCCTTATGATCAGTGAAGGCATTTAGCATATTATTAGTTTATTTGTTGCATATTTATTATCCTTTGAACTCCAATTTTGGTCTCTTTAGTGCGTGGATCTAAGGACCCGGCATTCTTTAATGTGGTACTTATCTTCCTCTAATGCCAAAAAATGTCCTTAGTACAATCAGCGTACCGAGCCGTGTACAGATTCCCTGTCATAGGCTCTAAGTATTAAATAATTGACGTAGCTTCATAATCTATATATAGATCC
This sequence comes from Rhipidocladum racemiflorum, assembly GCA_036346355.1. Classification (NCBI taxonomy): domain Eukaryota; kingdom Viridiplantae; phylum Streptophyta; class Magnoliopsida; order Poales; family Poaceae; genus Rhipidocladum; species Rhipidocladum racemiflorum. The sequence continues at coordinate 10,658,718 of CM070570.1, read as the reverse complement.
CTAACTTATAGTGAGGTCCCATGGTAGTACGCTGTGGTGGAGATATTAGCATGTATACGGCCAATTTTCAAAGATGGAAAATGATTAATTCTTTTCCATGCACTATCCGCAATAAGAGAATTTCATGATGTGTAATTGGTTGAGTCGAATTAATACCATAGTGTGCAGTACCGCGTGGTCCCAACAGCTAGTAGATAGCCTTCTATTCTGCAAGAGAGGCCAAGCAATAAGTTTTATCCCTTTAATTAATAACTCTTCAAGTCCATTTTGGGTGTGGACATGAGGTACTAAATGCTCTACATTAATTTTCAAAACCATACAATAATCATTAAATGCTTTTAAGGTCAATTCGCTAGCATTATCCATTCAAGTAGACTTGATCCTTTCTTCTGGAAAGCATTATCACATTGAATTTTCTCTAGGATTCAGTGATTCTTCCCTAACTTTTAGGTAATAGATATAACTATAAGCTTTCTTATAGCATAAACATGCATAAGAAATATCCATATGAGTTGTAGGTGAGGAGACTAATCCAGGTCTCCATATGAGTTGTAGGTGTCCTCCTGGAACTCCTCGAACTTAATAATTGCAAGAACCATATCATCACACTTCTCAGCGCCTGTGTCAATAATAGGTTGAACGGTGAAATATGGTTCAACATTGTTTCGCCGAGTCTTATTAATTTTTCAATGGATTTCATGTAAAGATCTACCATATACTTCGGGATATGATAGTTGCATGACCAATAACTAGTGCATTCATTCCTAAAACAGGGTTATTTAGGGTTTGCGGCCTTATTAGCCAACTCTTGCTTCTAGAAGCCCCATATCCCTTTACCTCTACTTTTCCACTATGAATTGCCTCTTTCCCAATCTAATCTACCATTCTTCTACTTATCCCCTTTATTCCTTTGCCCTTTATGCGGCTATGGCTATTGCTAGTCTGCTGAGCATTTGCATATGCATCGGGCATTGTAAGACTCCCACTAGGAAGTACATGATTATGCTTTTCTGCTTCTAGCAAAATACATATAAGTTCGGAGTATTTCTGGTACTTAGCATGACGATACTATTACAACAGTATCCTTATATTGGAGGGTGGAAGGTGCATAATGTCTTATCGATCATTCTAACATTATTAACTTTCTGGTTACAGAATGTTAGTTCAGTGACAAGGTTATGCATGGCAAAGTTATATGTTGCCATAGCCTTTAAAATCCTGAAAGTGATGGAGGATCTATTCGTGTTGTGCTTCTAGCAACAGGACGGATCTTTGCTGGTTATATATTTTCCCTTTAGGGGATTCATAAAATATCAGCTAGTTCTCTTCCATCAAATATTCGACCTTCAGGTTTGTATGAAGATGATACCTCAGGAAGTGCATAGTCGTACACTTGACGGCTTTAAGAAGAGCAGGGGTACCAATTTCAGGCTGAGAAAATAGTGGCTCCAAAAGGTCGAGCTGTCATATTAATCTTAGTATTCATCGTCCGGGTAAGGTAATTGCTGCCATTCAGAGCAAGCTTCATAAATTCCCTCTATGTGATGTCCAACATATGTTATTTCTATTTATGAAACATAACTTTTACTACTGGTAAAATCATTATATTACATGCCCATTTTTCAATCAGTAAAGTTTAATCTATATCTATTCAGTTGATAATTATCTAAAATTTTCCGGAATTTTTCTAGTAATTTTCATAGTTTTCTGCTAATTATTCAGCAATTTTAAGAATTACCAAGCAACGGAAAAATAGTTTTCAAAATGTATAAATATAGAATTATGGTAAAACAATAAATCCAAATATATAAGCTTTCAGTGTGCTATATGAAATTTTCCTAGCATTTCTTATAGTTTTTTGTTAATTACCAAGCAATTTTCAGAATTATTTAAGAACAGAAAAAAATTCTAGCAAGAATTAATCATGGAATAAAACTAATAAAATAAATTCAGAAACACAAGGCTCCCAATATGCTATCTAGAATTTTTCTAGCATTTTTCAGAATTTTCTTTCAATAATTAAGCAATTTTTAAAATTACTTAATGATAGAAAAATAAATTCCAGCACATATCAACATGAAAAAATTCTAAGGAAAATAAATCTAGAGCCATGACGCTATCAATATGTCATCATATTTTTTCATAATTTTCTAGCATTTTTCTGTTAATTATTAAGCAATTTCAGAATTACTCAATAACAAAAAATAAATGTGCTAAATATTAATTTAACAAAATTGTAAGGAAGCCCATATTCATAAAAACCTAATTTTTAGGATTAGCATTAATTTTCACGAATTATTAACTTATTTCCAAAATTATTAGAAATTCCAGGGGGAAAGTGTAAATTCCTCATCTTTTTTCCTAGGATAATCATATAGGAAATTGGCCAGGTTCGACCCAATTGGCCACGCGACCCATTGGGCTCGCAAGGCCACGCTGGTAGTATTATGGGCAGCGTCTAGGGTTTGGGAACCCTTGCCGCCAATTGCTCCTCCCACACTCTAATTTGCTGCCGCCAACGCCCTTTCTCAGGCCCTACCGCGATCATGTGTGTCGCCTCTAGCGTTTCGCAGGTGTCACCGCGGCCTCTTCAGCATGGGTGTCGTGGGTAGGCGCTACTGCCATGGGCATTGACACGGGTGTAGTTGCGAGTACCGGTGATGTAATGGGCACCGCAATCGACACTTGTGTGGGATCCGATTTGACTTCCGGCGAAGGCTCCTCCGCTACCTTTTCCCACGGGCGCTGCCTTGTCTTCTGGCAAAGGCGGGCGCCGCTTCGGCTTCCAGCAAAGGCTCCGCCGTGACCTCTTCGCACGAGCGTCGCCTCATCTTCCGGCGAAGGATGGCGCCGCTTCGGCTTCCGGCGAAGGCTCCGTTGCGACCTCTTCGTGCGAGCATCGCCTCGTCTTTCGGCAAAGGCAGTCGTTGCTTCGGCTTCTGATGGTGAATGCGCAACAGGCGCGGCATGCAGGCCAAGCTCCCAGCGACCGGTCGCTGAGACTGCGTAGTGGTCGTTGAGGCTGGCTGCGAGCAATGGTGCAGAGTGTGCTTCGGGTGCGGCTCGATTGGTTATGGCAATGTATCGGTGGGTGCATGACAGTTGGGTGGAGGTCCTGTGGCAATGCGCGATGGGCGCGAGGCAACCACAATATCTTTATTTTTGTTGATGAACAGTATATCGAATAGTAATTGGATTAGGCAATATGATATGCAGGATCACGAATTGCATAGATGCACTTACGTAGATCAAACTTACATAGGGTTTGCAGTAGTTTTAATCGCTTGTAGCTGGATGATCTCGATGCCGTGTAAATTGATGCAAGCAGGTGATCACGATCAGCCTCGGTAGAAGTGAGGCGAAGCCAGCTATGGGGCGCTCTGGGGCGTGCGCCCCTGCTCCAACGCGGTGACAAGAAGGATGACATATCACGTTCACAAGAAATTCGAGGATATCACGCTCATCCTCCCTGTCAGGCTGAAACAAGGCACGATCAGATTAGCCCAAAAAAGATAGATCGTCACTAAGCAATGTCAAATAAATTTTAAAGAAAGGATCTAGATATTGTTCATCTTGCATTTGATGTTAGATTTGTTGGGTATCACTAATGCAATGTCAAATGAATTTTAAAGAAAGGATCTAGATATTGTTCATGCCATGGGCCTAATTATGGATGTGAAAGAGAACTTGCAAAATTGGATTTTTTTTTCGGCAATGAAGGTTATCAAGACTGATTTGCGCAACAAAGTCTTCGATGATTGGCTCAATGACTTAATGGTGTGCTACACCGAGAAAACAATATTCAAATCTATTGATGACGAAGCAATTATGGACTGCTTTCAAAGGATGAAAACCCGTAGAATATGCTTGCTTGTTGCCTCCAAATCCAACTCGTAGCTAGTGTGCCTAGCAACTTCATTTATGTGAGTATCTTATAAACTTCTACTTTGTTTCACTTGTTAAATAGTTATTTATGTATAAATTTGGCTTTTACTAGTAGTTGAAATGTTTAGCTTAGCCCCCCCTCTAATTTAGTCTTGGCTTCGCCACTAGGTAGAACGTCGTGCATTTGTTCATGCATGCATGCAATTCTATCTTTGTGCTGATGAGATCGATCTCTCGTATGAGTGGCATGCAAATCAACCATAGATCAATCCATGATTAGTATCAAGAAAACAAGATTGATCTACTTGCAAAGAATATAGAATGGCATACACTGCTTGTATATTGATTTAGGGCTTCAACCTTGTAGAGCTTTGTGCTGATAACATATTGTAAAACGTAGTCGTTCACCCGGATAAATCAACATCACACCATAAAATCACAAGAGCAAGAACAGGGAGCACACATAAAGTAGGAGGCAAAGCCCTCTCTTTATTAGATTTATTCTCTCTGTACAAGGAGGTGCCCAATATATAGCAAAACTAACAGGAGATAGATTCAGATTCACCCATCAATAGATAAAGTCCTTCCAAACTTGGATTGAGATTCTATCTATATCATAACATGTTTGTAGATTTTTTGAGAAATAGTTTTTGGCTGAATTGTATGACTGAATGGCTATATGGTTGAACGACTGAGTTGAAGAGGTTTGGTGTTTGGCAGCTTGGCTTTTATATTTGAGAGGTGCGGATCAGGAATAGAGGTGAGAGAGTGGGATTTGGGATTTTATACTTAGTAGGAGGGGGTAATTTTCTTCAAATGTAGTGTCAAAGTTATAACCCCAACCCATTGAAACCATAGGAAGCTACTCTAAACTAGCTTTTGTCTGTCAGCCTTTTGTAGTATAAATGAGCTACTGGCTTTTATCTTTCTTCTACGGAAAATCCAACCGTTTGGGATAACTTACGTCTTCCAAAAGTGAAAAGTCGAAGCTGGAGCTGTCGTGATGAGGGCCTATACGTAAGCCAAGGTCCAAACATTAATGGCCAGAGACAGATAGGTGGATCCAGAGCAGAAGGCACGAACTGTGGGCCACATAGTCAGTGGCTAGATTCAAAGGGCTCGACTGAGCCGTGGCATGTGCACTTCTTTTTGAATATTGGCCAGGAGCTCTGGCATTTCACTAAGAAGAAAGAACAACAGATGAACTACATACGCACGCACACACGCACCCCTCTCACACACACGCACTCACACACGCGCATGCACCCACCTCTACGCGCGCCCGCGTCGAGCCAGCGAGCATTGCTCGCCCCAGCCAAACGAGCCAGCGCTCGTCCGCGCCGTGGCATGTGCACTTGTCCAGCGGCATTTGGGAGGGGTAGTCTCGGATCCGTTGCGGTGGTCCAGCGAGTGGTCCAGGTTGTGTTTCCTAAGTTTGATACATGTGGTGGCGGGCGTATAGCAGTGGAGAGGGTTTTTTGGTGTTCGCTGTTGCCTGTTGTGCGGGTAATGTGGCATGATGAGATGTGGATGCTCCTAGGATAAACTTGAGGTGTCGTCCTGTATCACCATAGATCAGACAACACGCCCTTTGCTGTATGTTTTTGTGTTATCTTTTCTCTCGGGAATGCTAAAAGAAGAACGTCGATGTGTTGCATGTTACTGTGATATCGTGACTTGAGCGGAACATAGTAAATGTATCTCGGGCAAAACTTTGTATCGATCGACTCCGTATTACTCTAGATACAACTCTACAGACATCTACTCTGAAACTATAATCACATTTGGAGTAGATGTAGACATAGCAGAGCACTGGAATAGACCGACCGAGCCATGTTTTACAGAGTAACACACAAACCAGCGGCGACACAGTATAATGAAGATCTCTCTCTCTCTCTCTCTCTCTCTCTCTCTCTCTCTCTGAAAGACATGATTTGAACCGGATCTAACTTACAGGAGCACAGTGCTAGTAGTTTTCTAGGATCATCACAAATTATTGGAAGTCATGTGCATTGGTCCCTTCCAATTTCTATTTTTAGCTCTTACGTACGTGCTCACTGGATCTGGCACACCGGAGAATTGGTCACACTCGCAAAGAATGCGACGGTAGATTGAAGTGTAGCGAGGTGGTATATAGTACTCCTAGTAGTCCTATAGTAGTACTAGTAGATCCTACGATGGGTGGTTCTGAGTCTTCTGACTCGACCGTCGTAGTAAATGGTGTAGGCGAATGATCAGACAAAGGCATACGACGCACTGCGCATTTACTGCTTGAGCTATCTCCTGGTTGCTCGACGATATGGGGTACTAGGAAGATAAGCGCAGACCACGCCGTACGTGTGAACGAAAAATGAATTTGTGTTTTTTTTTAGAGAAAAAAGGACCGAGATGTATTTTCTAAATTTTTGTAGGGTTTCCGGAGTGGTTTTTTGAATGTTTTTTTTGGGGAAAAAGTCTAAAGATAGAGCTGTACACAAATTTCTGTTGACGAAAATATTTTTTTCGAGAAAAACGGAGAAAGGATCATGTTCCGGAAATTATTAGAGATGTGAACCTTCTTTTATCAAAAGTCTACAGATAGAATTGTACACAAATTTATGTTGACGAAAATATTTTTTTTGGAAAAAACGGAGAAATGACTATGTTCCGGAAATTATTAGAGGTGCAAACCTTTTTTTTGTTAAAAGTCTACATATAGAGCTGTACACAATTTTTTGTTGACGAAAATTTTTTTTGGGGAAAAACTGAGAAATGACCATGTTCTGAAAATTATTAGAGATGTAATCTTTCTTTTGTCTAGTCTAACAGTCTATGCGTTCACCGAGTAATAATATATGTTTCGGGGAAAAAGTCTAAAGATTAGATATCGAGTTTGGGAAAAAAAGTTTAGAGATAGAGGCATACACATATTTCCCGAAAAAAAAAATTCGGAAAAAAAGGAGAAAGGACCTGGATGTAAGAGGCGGGGACCTATTTATTACATTTTTGGACCTGATCGTTATCCTAAAAAATTAGAAAAGGGCTCGTTCGCGATTTGTATTTAGTGATGGGTTTTCCCGTAAAGTAACAAACCAGGGACTTAAACGCGATTTAGAAACATTTTTTTTGTATTCACAAAAAATCGCGAATGACCTCTGTAATTTACAGGGACCAATCCGTAATTTGAAGAAAAGGGAGGGACATTTTTGGAAAATGGGAAGTGACATGGAGGGCTGAGAAGCCTCCAATTTCTTTCCTTGGGAGTTAATATTTATTGATATCGTGGTGTTCTCCTTTTATTAGTTCAATGAATGCGGAGAATTTACAAGAAATTTATTTTAAACTAGCCGGATGCCCATGTTTTTGCTATGGGTAAAAAAGTATTACTTAGCCTATGCCTTAGTCTATATCATACGTCTGCTGTCGAGTTTAGTTTATACCGCATCCTTGATTTGCCACGGTTATTTGGATCGTATATTTACCGCACATTTTTTAGTAATTAGTTTGTTTGTTATGGGATAATTTTTTTGTTTTTTATAGAGATATTTTAGGGATAAAAGACGGATTGAAGAGAGGTGGATAGAGGTTGGAAACATGAAGAGCACATCATTCTCCACCACCAGATTCTTTTAAATAAGTAAAGAAATAGTTTAATTTCTATAGCAATCAGCGGAAAAACCGCATGCCAATTGAAGCTTTATTTTTTTTAAGAGAGGATTCTTAAGCTTGTTTTTTTTTTTTTAACTAGGAGCCTTAAGCATATTGAGCATTGACGTTGTATCTATTATATATTAAAAGCTCATTGAAAGTTGCTAAGAAAAAAAAAGAAAAATACACTAAAATTTATAGAGATATTTTAGGGATAAAAGACGGATTGAAGAGAGGTGGATAGAGGTTGGAAACATGAAGAGCACATCATTCTCCACCACCAGATTCTTTTAAATAAGTAAAGAAATAGTTTAATTTCTATAGCAATCAGCGGAAAAACCGCATGCCAATTGAAGCTTTATTTTTTTTAAGAGAGGATTCTTAAGCTTGTTTTTTTTTAACTAGGAGCCTTAAGCATATTGAGCATTGACGTTGTATCTATTATATATTAAAAGCTCATTGAAAGTTGCTAAGAAAAAAAAGAAAAATACACTAAAATTTCTAACAAAAATATATATATATCTAACGGACTCAAGTTATTATTTAAAAAAATATTCTAACTATCTATCTAACGGACTCAAGTTATAGCGGCTTTAGATTAAAAGAAAGTCCATGTCAAGTAAAATAAAAAATAATAGAAATTCAGAATAAAAAAAATTAGCCATTTGATTTTCATATAACTCAAAATTAAAATATGTACATAGCTAAAATTCATAATAAAATCTGATAATTGTTTTTGTATATCCAATCTAAATTAAAACTAATATTCAAATTTTAATAAAAAAAATAAAAATAAATTTTTATTTTTACATGAACTCCAAATTAAAACCCAGACATAGTTAAAATTCAAAATAAAATTAGATAAAAAAAAATTAACAATTAGATTTGTATATCAAATCTAACTTAAAACTAATATTCAAAATTAAATAAAAATAACAACAAAATTAACAGCGTAGATTAGATGAAAGAACCCATACAAAGTATAATTAAAAAAATACATAAATTTGGAATAAAAAATAATAGAAAATCAACCATTTAACTTTCATACGAACTCTAAATTAAAATAAAAATTAGTAGTTGGATTTGTATATGTATTCTAATATAAAAATAATATGCAAAATTAAATAAAAATAACAATAAAATTAACATAAATTAGGAACAAACAACAAAAGGTAATTAGCCATTTGATTTTAACTCTAAATTTAAACATAAAATTTAAAATTAAATAAAAAATAAAAACAAAAATGACATAAGAACAAAAATAAAAGGAAATTATTGATTATTTTTAATTCAATAATAAGTGAAAAATACAAAATTTTGTTTTATTTAGAATTAAATTTCCATAAACAAACTAGTATGTAATAAACGTTGATACATATTTTTTTTTATAGTTGCTAAGAAAATATAGAATAAGCTAAAAATTCTAAAAAAATTAGAAGAATATTCTGAATTTTTATTTGGTGGACCTCTATGGAATGAAGACATTAAGAGAAGATACATTAACAAGTGTTCACTTGGCTATACTGGTGTAAGCAATATTTGTGCACTAAAATTAGTACCGAAAAAAGAGACGAGTATTGCAATAATAAAATTAAAAGATTATGATATAAATAGAAAGTGTTATGTTATGATGCGTTTACTATTTTGCTTTGCAAGTATTTAGATCACATGTGACAAGTATTGCGAACGGGGTGAATATATTTTACTCTATAATATATAATATTAAAATATCACAAATACAATTATTCAACGATCTATTTTGTAAAAAACAAAATCAATTATATATTATCAAGTCATTTGAACATACTTTGATGATGATGCATGTGTAAATGCACGGGCCACCACGTAAGAATATAGGAAAGCACAAAGAAGCTGAGTAGGCTTGAGCGAAGTTCCGTCCAGGCCCAATGCTTCGCAAGCCCTTCTTCGAAAAAAGACTACCATAAGTTGAGACACGGGGGCATGAACTATCATCGCTTATCTAGTTGTCTGTATTTTTTTTTACAAATATAGCCTCCTATATATATATGCAATTTAATCTCCTTCCTCACCATGCAAGACTCGACAGAGAACACATATTCTCTACCATGTCCAAAGAGTGTGAAAAATCATTGAAACCCTAAATGTTCAGCTAACCGTGGGAGCAGCGCATAGCCTAACGCAGTGGTGCTTTTCATACTCCCCAAGCGCAGCAACACCTCCTACTAGGCCTGCTCTCATAGTTCCTCACCTTACCATGTCATCAGTGACATTCCACGCTCCCCGATCAAGGGACAGGTGCCTCCTACTGCACCTTTTGCGACAAGGGGTGACACCAAATTTACAAATACACGCACGAAGGGCTAGCTTTTTTCTAAAAAAACAAGCAGAGGGTTAGATAAGCAATAACACAGCACAGTCATAATTCAAGCGGTGACTATAATTTAATACAAGGGACAGTTCCCCTGAGAAATGAAACTTATTGTTGTTCGGGATGTAGCACGTTGAGCACCGGATCTCACAGATTCTTTTTTTTTTCACGAGAACATATTTCAAACCCTGAAACAGCAAGCATCTTGTCGTGCTTCATGTAACAACACATACCGACGAACTACTGCGCCCACACGGTTGGAATCAGACAACCGGAGTCAGCAGCGGCTTCTTCAGAACATGCGCCTCCAGGTTACCAAGAACCAGGTCCGCCATCGCCTTGCGAGTTTCATAGGTCCCGCTCCCCACATGCGGCAGCAGGACGACATTGTCGAGCGCGAAAAGCGCCTCGGGCACGTTGGGCTCGTCCTCAAACACGTCGAGGCCTGCCCCGCCAAGGCGCCCCTCGATGAGTGCAGAGACGAGCTCAGGCTCATCGACGTGAGGGCCGCGCCCGATGTTTATGAGCACGCCCTTGGGTCCCAGCGCCTCAATCACCTCGCGATTGACAATGTGGCGGGTCTGCTCATTCAGTGGGCAAGCCACCACAAGCACATCGCTGTTTGCTGCCAATTCAACCACTGTAGGGTAATAGGTGTAATTCGGGTATTCTTTCTTTGTTCTCTGGTAGTAGTTGACTGGGCAATCAAAAGCCTCTACTCGCTTGGCAACACCAAGTCCTATCCTGCCAAGCCCAATAATGCCCACTCTTTTGCCACTGAACTGCAAAAGGATCAAAACTCTATGAGAAAATCAAGTCATATGAAATGTTCTTTTTACCAAATCAAGAAAATCTTGTTACAAAAAAAGATAAGAAAAGCAAAACATCTGTAACAAAACGGCGAGGACAAGGACCGCGTGCTCTGACCACACAGAAAAATAAGCAAGACAAAATACACATGGACAAATGTAAATATCTCCATAGACATGCAACTCTAAACTTCTGGAACTGATACTCTTATTTACCATAGTAGATGAATAACAGCCATAATATTAAGTCTTACAAAAAGAATAACAAGTCCCTAAAGAAGGTTGAAGTGCAGAGTTAGATAAACTAGAGAGCAAATTCAGAGTTGGGATTACATGGTGTACGAATAGTTTACTCATCCCGGACTTCCAGTAACAATCAGATGACTGGGGTGAGTAAGGGGTTATTCAACGCATGTGCCTCTAAATTTCCTAGAACCAGATCAGCCATTGCCCTGCATGTTTCTTCTGTATCACTCCCTATATGAGGGACCAAAACAACATTATCTAAATTAAAAAGTTGCTCTGAAGCAAAGGGCTCATGCTCAAACACATCAAGGCCTGCTGCTCCCAAGCGTCTCTCAAGAAGTGCAGACACAAGCTCAGGTTCATCCACATGTGCTCCACGGCCAATGTTTATGAGAACGCCCTCTGGTCCTAGAGCATCAATGACCTTACGACTAACAATGTGATGGGTCTCCGCAGTAAGTGAACATGCGACAATAAGCACGTCACAGTTGGCTGCCAGGTCAACAACATTCGTATAGAATTTGTACTTTGGAAATGGCTTTTCTGATCTTGAATGATAGTTGATTGAGCAGCCAAATGCCTCGGCTCTTTTTGCTACAGCTAAGCCTATCCTGCCAAGCCCAAGAATAGCAACTCTTTTACCACTGAACTGCAGAAAAATAAGAAGAGTGAATTCTTTTTATTCTAACAAATCTTCTTGAAACTATATATATCCGCCATGGAAATACCAAGTCAGCATCCTTAACTATTTCATGCTTTTAAAGGAGATAATTTAAACTGACACATCATCAGTGTAATGAGTAGCTGATCAATCTTGCTAAGTAACGTAAAGCTTGTCCTTGAGACAGGTGCACATGAACCTACTGCGCACTGTAATGCGATCTCAATCGTATGTAAAAAGTCCTTCGATCTTTCAAGGGAATAGCGGAAGGGCTCAATGACAGTAGCATATTGCATAAAGAAATTTGTGCATAATTCTGGTAGCTAGATTAACAGCCTAACATATGGTTGGTAGGATGCGAAAAATTGTTCACTTAGCCATGCAAAAAGGGAGAAGATGTAGTAGTGCATTACTATCAGAATAACATTTGTACTACGAAATAATCGTTAGGAGGAACACATTGTAATTTCTACTCTCTTTTTTTCCTGATAATCCATCAGCCTCAATATTAGCATAATTCTGAGAGAACGCAATATGGAGCTAAGCTGCAGCAAAGTGAACCAAGAAAACTCTTAACCTTATGTTGGGAGAGCCCGGATTGAATCCAATTTAAATTAGAGATAAAATTGGAAGCCATAGATAGAGTTAGATTTTTATACGGTTGTAATCTTCGCTATAACTATAAATAAAGGGTGTGGGATCCAATACGATACACACAAAAAAATTATGTAAAACATTATATGGTGTCAGAGCCAGACATTTGAGTTGACCCCGATCTATGCCACTGCTCAGGCTCCTCGGCGCCGCCACTCGAGTCGCTCGGCGCTTCTATCGCCGTTCCCGATCCGTGCCGCCGCCGCCCAGGCTCCTCGGCTATCGTTTCACGAATATGCTCAAGGGAACATCGCTGACCGGGCCACCATCGCGCAGCTCCGCTTGGGGGAGGGGTTTCTCGGGCCTCGGCTCGCTCTCGCTCAGGTAGAGGGTTCCTCGCATTGTAGCGCTGTTCGGTGACTCCTCACTCAGGATCTCACCAGAAAAAAGGAGAAATGAGAGAAGAGGAAGCCGACCGGCTGAAAGAAAATAAAGAAAAAAGAGGAGGAAAAAAGAAGGAAAAAGGCATGAAAAGAAAGGTCATATTGCCTTTTTTTTTTATCATATGTGTATCACTGGTGCTACATCTCTGTTTTGTGTTGACATTAATACTTGAAGGATTGCCGTGATCGTGGAGATACACGCGGCATAGGTTTGTGATTGGTATTGTTCCAGTTGTTCAAACAAGATGGCTCCAGAGGAGATTGAGGCTTCAAGAAAGCAAGAGGAGAACATCGCAATGAAGGTGGCTAAAGAGAGGAGGGCGAGGTGATATGAAAAGCATATTACAGGACCTTTTGGCGATATGTATGATTGGTCCGACGGTTGGTACATGATTGTCCGAATTGAAGCCGGAGCTAATGCCGAATGATGTGAAGTTAGAAGGGAGAAAGAATTACCTGAGTTGATCTCGAAGGGCTCAGTTAATTCTAAGGACGAAAGGGGTGGAACTACCTGCAAGAGACTTGTGTTGAGCCTGTAGACGAGACATGCATGTATTGGAGGATGTGGAACACCACCAACTCTGTGGTGGTCGCTTGGTTGTTGACTTTGATGTATCCATCCATTGCTCGGATTGTGGAGACGATGCAAAATGCCGTGGAGATGTGGAAGACGCTGAGCAACATGTACTCTGGGGTAGGCAATGTGATGGTGGTGGAAGTTCAGGGCAAGGTAGAGGTCCTGAATCAGGAAGGGAAGACTGTCCACGAGTATGCTAGTGAGTTGCAGCAGCTATGGGCAGACTTAGATCTAGGGATGAAAACGGTACGGAAACGGTCGGTAAATGATTGTTCCGTTTCCACTTTTTTTACCGGTGACAGAAACGAAATCGGAAACCCCTGAAACGGATAGTGACGGAAACGAATGCGGAACGGAGCGGAGCGGATACGGAAACGAAAGCAGAAAATTCCACAAGAACATAGTAGAGAATCACAATATACATAACCACAAGAACAATGTAGCTCATTCCACCTCCATGGTGGATACAAGAATACTGTTATATTCATTGGTATTACTAGAAAAATTTTCTCAAGTTTGTCAGCTGAAGGCATGTTATTTCTCTGCCATATCAGACCATCATATCCTCATCCATATAATTATCATTGATATCAACTTGCTCCACCAACTACAAAGGTTTAACACCCTAACATTTGCATAGTATTGTTCGATGTTCATTTATGATTTTCTGAGATTTATCTTGGATTTTCTAGAGTTTATAAATACCATTTTGCTATTTTTAGATTTATAAAATTAATTAATTTATATAAAATAAAAAACAAAATTATACTAAAAAAATATTTTTTTTCTAGGTTCAAAATGTTCTAAAGTATTTTTGAGATTTTTGTTAGAATTTTTGAACTCTATTTAATATTTTATATAAAACCATTTGTATTTATGAAACTATTTTAATTCGAAAATAAATATAAACTCTCTCTTCTCATTTTTGGGCCAAGCCCGTTTTCCTTTCCGGCCCATTTCTGTTTTTAGTTTCTGGTTTTACTTATACGGAATTTCCGTTTCCGTTTTCGCCGGAATTGGCTCTCCTGTTTCCGTTTCCGAAAAAGGGCTTCTGTTTCCGTTTTTTTTCGAAACGGTCGGAAACTTTCCGTTCCGTTTTCACCCTTACTTAGATCACTATGATCCATTGCAATTAACATGTGCTGGTGATGTTGAGGTTGGTAGATTGTGGCTGCAACGCAGGCAGTCACACACTTCCTAAAGGGGCTGAACCTAGAATTTGCGAGGAGTTGCCATGTTTCACTTGGAGAACCTACCTACTATGGAGGCACTCCTAGCTATGGTGCAGAAGGAAGTAAGACTACGCGTGATGTGGGGCAACAACCCAGTCAAATTTGCCTATGCTATACCTGATGATAGGGAATGCTACAACTGTGGCGTAAGAGGACACCTGAGTCGTGCATGTCCTTTCTCACGGTATAGTGGAGGCGGAGGTGGAGATCATGGCAGTCGTGAAGGCCAAGGAGGAGATCGGGATCGTGGAGGTCAAAGTGGTGATCGTGGAGGTGGCTATGATAGAAGAAAGCATGTCTGTTACTCTGACAGGCGAGCAGGCTATGCAATGGGAATAATGGCAGAAGGGCAAAGCATTAGAATCTTCTCAAGATTCTACGACAGCACATATCACCTTCTTTGATAACATTGCCAACTATGCCCATGGGCGAAGGTACTAAGGCACAGGCACTTGCATCCACATATAAGCATCCTCATATTGATTGGATCATAGATTCAAGGGCATATAATCATGTCACAAGTTCTCTTAGGGCATTTGCATCCTATATTCCATATACACATGCTGAAATTGTTTAGATAGCTGATGGGACCTCTCAGCTCATTCAGGGAATAGGATTTGTAGAGTGCACACCATCCATTGCTTTATCCTCAGTTTTTGCATGTCCCATCCTTTCTGGTTAATCTTCTTTCAGTTAGTTCCATCATGGACCAATTCAAATGCATTGTCTTATTTGATGAGGATTCTTGTTTGTTCTAGGAGAAGAGAATTGGGACTGGAATCAGGCATAATGGACTATGGTATGTTGATCATGTGGATACAACATTGGCCATAGCTGCAAGAGGAGTTGAGGTGGTTTTGCTGTATCATCGTCGTTTGGGACATTATTCGTTTGAGAGTTTTGAGTCAGATATACCTTCAGTTGTTTACTAAAATAGATAAGAGTAAATTTGTGTGATACTTGTGAGTTTGGAAAGCATACATAGTCTACTTATAGTAGTATTTGTCTTCGGAGTTGTGAACCTTTCATATTAATTCATTATGATGTTTGGGATCCATGCTCAGTTACCTCTGTGAGTGGTTTTAAATGGTTTATCACATTCATTGATTGCTATACTCGTATGACTTAGATCTATATGATGATGCACAAAAGTGTGATCCTTCGATGTTTCTAGGACTTTCATCGGTTGATGGCAACTCAGTTTGATGCGAATGTTCGAATTCTTTGAACAAACAGTGAAACTGAGTATGTTAACAAAGAGTTTGCATCATATCTCTGGAGAATGGGATACTTCATCAAACCACTTGTTCAAGAACCCCGCCTCAGAATGGAGTGGTTGAGAGGAAGAATAGACATTTGTTAGAGGTAGCATGTCCACTTATGTTTCAGACGAATGTGCCGAAGATATTCTGGAGTGGGGCGGTGTCGTGGTGATAACGGCTGCATATTTTATCAATCAAATGTCGTCTGGAATACTTGAGAGAAATCTCCCGTTGAACTTCTTTTGCGTCAACGAGAGTTCAAGGTTCCCACTAAGGTGTTTGGTTGTGTGTGCTTTGTACAAGATCACCGGCCAACGATTGGTCAACTGGATCCTCAAGGTCAACTGGATCCTCAGGCTGTGGAGTATGTCTTCATAGGATATTCATCTAGCCAAAAGAGATATGTGCTAGAACCCAATGGAAAGGAAATTGTTTGTGAGTGGATGTAACTTTTCGGGAGTTCAAGCCATACTACACGAGTAGTGGTGATCTCGATCAATACTTAGAGATTCTCTCCTATCGCCGAGGGTGATAGTCGAGAGGGGGAGTATAAGGTTCTGTTTGGCAGAGCTCCAGATTCCAGCTCCACCTTAGAGCTTAAACTTGTAGACCGAAATAAAGTGACTTAAGTTCATAATTTTATTCTAAAATAGAAACAAGATGACCCACCTAAACACTCTTAATATACCCACAGCTCCAGCTCCACAAATTTGGTGAAGCTAGGAATATCCAGCTTCACCAACTCCACGGATTTGGTGGAGCTGGAGCTCTGCCAAACACCCCCTAAGGAGAGTGGGCATGATAACTGAGGGGAAGAAGTTGTTGTGGGAACAATTCCATGTCCTTCTCTAAGACCGAAATGTGCAAGAGATGTGACAGCTACAGAAGAATTGAAGGTGTATCAAAGAAGATGCTTCTGTAGATAGGGAGAAACAACCATCATCGTCGGCACCTGGGTCGTTAGATGAGCAAGTTCTAACAAGGTAGTAGAGTAACCAAGGAGACAGGAGGAGAAACAGCAGCTGCCGTGCCGTCAACACTTAAGAAAGTTTTATCAGAAGAACCACAACCTGAACAACCAATCAGTCCAATTGATTCAATCCCAGTCCCAACTTTCTCCTCAAGTCACTCTCCATCAAGTTCCTTGCCACCCCTTGGGGCAAGTGGTAATGTTCCTTCCGATTCCTCTCATTTAGAGTTAGCTCTTGCACAATGTAAGGGAATTAGAGCTAATGCTGAAAAGCCTCCGCCATAGTACGGCTTTGAGCATGACATTGCAAATTTCAGCTCAAATTCCCATCTCTCTCCTGCATACAAAACACTCATTACATATTTCCAAACAGTGCTTGTTCCAAAGGATTGGCGGGTTGCTAAGCAGGATCCTAAATGAAAGGATACCATGAAAGAGGAGCTTGGTGCACTTCAGAAGAACAAGATGTGGGGTCTTGTTCCACGTCCAACAGAAAAGAAAGTAGTGGGATGCAAATGGGTCTTTAAGGTGAAACAAAGAGATTTACAAGAGGAGGTATATATGGAGATACCTCCTGGCTTTGAGAATAAGTAGGCCATCGGAAAGGTGTGTAAGCTTAAAAAATCTCTATATGGTTTGAAACAGTCTCCACGAGTATGATTTCACAGATTCAAACGTGTATTTTATGGCATGGGCTATTCGCAGTGCACTAAGGATCATACGGTGTTTTACAAGCATAGATGATCACATATCGCCGTACTAACAGTCAATGTTGATGATATTGTGATAACTGGTAATAATAGTGGAGAAATCAAATGCCTGAAGGAGAGACTAGGAGAAGCATTTGAGATGAAGAATCTTGGACCTCTTCAATATGATAGGTCTACATCTAGATACTGTATCTTTATGAGCGGTAATCTTATGTCATGGAGTAAGTAGAAAGTTGTGGCTCGATCTACTGCAGAGGCAGAGTATGGAGCAATTGCATTAAGCATGAGTGAGATGATCTGGATGAAGGGTCTATTGTCTGAATTTCGAGTGTTGATGAGTAGTCCCTTGGTATTGCATCGTGACAATAAATCTGTGATCAACATTGCTAACAGTTCGGAAAAGCATGATGTACCAAGCATGTTGAAATTGATAAGTTCTTTATCAAGGAGAAACTGAATGACATAATACTTGAGTATGTCATGTCTAGCGAACAGTTGGCTGATTGCTTCACTGAAGGGTTAGGTCCTAGCGAGGGTACTATAATATGTAACAGGATGGGCATGATTGACATTTTTTCACGAGTTTTAAGGGGGAGTGTTGGGATAGAGCCGGATCGAATCCGGTTCAAATTAGAGGTAAAATTGGAAGTTAGAGATACAGTTAGATTCTAATACGGTTGTAATCTTCACTATAAATAAAGGGTGTGGGATCCAATATGATACGGACAAAAAAATTCCACAAAACACTATACCTTACCATCAAATGTAATCAGGGTCAGTGACTAGAAGTTTCAATTAAGGGGGGTCACCTAGAATGAGGTGGATGTTACAGAAGAAAAAATAATTAAGAGCCATGGCACCATCATATGAGCCACCCCAAATTACCATCCACCATTATCAAATGTGCTAATCAACGAAAGCCAGATTTTGAAAATTTACCGTAGCTAGGTCGGTAGCCATTAACAGTATTTTTCAGGTCTATTCTTGATTGACATTTCTATTTAATTTGCTTTTGCATATTTTCCCCCAACATATTGTGTCTGCTTGGTCTTCTATAATCATTAGCATCAAGATTTCATCAAATTAGTATGCAATCTACCTCTTATCAGCCAGCATGGTATCTTCCGGTCCTAGCCGGTATGACTGGTTAACTGCGGTAACTGGTCACTTATCGCCGATTTTTTTATCCCTGGTGCTAATATAACAATCCGCTCTAGACCCTACAAAAATCACTGCAGCTAAAACACTATCAGGATGCGACCCTCTATATCTTAGCTTTCCACTCACAAGCATACAACTCCAATCAGCAATCTTTCTGACCAGAAAGAAGTTCAACATCTTCCTCACAAGCTTCAGTCAAATAGGCTGCATTTCACTGACAAAACAAATCCACCAGGGACAGGAAATTTCTGAAATTGTCACAATCTAGGCCACTGAAGATGCTTTACAACCAGTGCTCCCTCAACTATATCATTAAAATGGTATAAAAGAAAGATTCAAATGAACCAACCAAATTTGACGAAGATATCCAATGATGTGTGACAAAATTTAAGCCATATATAATCAAGTCCAACAAATTTATCCTTCTCAATTGTCTTACGGTTCACTCTCCAATTTATCCACCCTGTTTACATCATTTCCTTTCATTCAGTCGTATTCGTTGAAAACCCCCACTCTTCTGTTGACTAACTAACCTTATAATCAAGTTTATGCTATATTCACTTCGACCACTAAACCAAAGTGTACACAAATTATAATCAACCTAGGCATCAGATACAAAAGTGTGCACAAATTATGAAACTAAAATTACTTTACTAACTAATCGAGCATCACTAAGAACGTTTCTGGCAAAAAAATAATAATAAAAATCAACAGTCGCTCAGCAAGAGATAACCGAAGTGAAGAATAAAAGGAAGCGAGGCATCGGGAAAGGAACTGACCCGGGTAGTGAGGGTGTAGTCGCCCTTGGCCTTCCACATGCCGGCTCGGACGTAGCGGTCGGCCTGCGGGATCCGGCGGAGCGCGGCGATGGCGAGGCCGACGGCGAGGTCGGCGACGTCGTCGGTGAGGACGTCGGGGGTGTTGGTGACGCGTATCCCTCGCTCGCGGCACTTGGCGAGGTCGACGCGGTCGATGCCGACGGAGAAGGACGCGACGATCTCCAGGGATGGGAGGGCGTCGATGAGCGCGGCGTCGGCGCCGTAGTTGGAGTTGCCGACGACGGCGCGGATGGAGGCGGCGTGGGCGCGGAGGAAGTCGGCGCGGCGGTCCGACGGGGAGTCCCAGAGGCGGAAGAGGCGGCAGCGGCGGTCGAGCTCCTGCTCCAGGTAAGCGTTCATGGGGTGCAGCAGCAGCACGCCCAGGGACTCCATCGCCGGCGCCGGCGAGGGCAACGAGGCGACAGGAGGAAGCGGCGGGTGGCGACTGGCGAGGATTGGTGCGTGGTAGGCAGCTCGGCGGTGGGCACCGTGGTAGCTGCTAGTTGGTGGGGAAAACGGAACGGAAATGTTTATTAGCGTGTATTCGTTGTGGGCCGCATGCTGCCATCGAGCCAGACAAGCACGGCCGGCCGGCCTGGTTATCTTTAGTCTTTACCTGGCTGTGCATTCATGATTCATTACTCATCCACGTGTTGCAATGAAGCAATTTCTTTGGCACTGGAAAGCAACGTTCAGAGGTGCCGAGTTGCATTGGGCTGCCCGAAGGTGATAAAGAATTCATTAATTTTTTAATGCACATTAATATTGGTTATACTACATAGCTAAGTAAATATCTGTCGATGTATCACTCTCTTAATCTCTTTATTTCATGTAGGTTCACCAAATAAAGAGTTATAATATTTTTTTTTATAATTTTTAGCTTATTATATATTTTTCTTAGCGATCGTAAAATACATATCATCCACTTTTATTACATTATGCTTAATAATTTATATATATACAAACCAAATTTCTACCATATCCCCCCCCCTCTCAAATTAGCATATTTTTGAAATTTTAATTCTAAATAAAATCAAAATTTGTATTTTTCATTTGGCACCGTATGTCTTCATGTGGGCAGGATTTCATCTGGCACTGTATGTATCCTTGTAGGTGCTCCAGGGGTATACTTTTGGGGGTTAACTTGGCATCTTTCGATATTGATACTATTGATGAAGGAGACTTTTATGTGAAGTTTCACTTGAGAAATAAGGATGACGATTTTTAATGAATTCTGGTGGCTGCATATGGTGCAGCTCAAAATCAATTAAAAGATAAGTTCTTGACTGAGTTTGTCCATACTTGTAGCAAAGAATCATTACCTATTTTGATAGGTGATGATTTTAATATTGTCAGGTGAAATGATGAGAAAAATAATGATAATGTTGTTGCACGATGGCCCTTTTTATGTAATGCTATCATTGATAGTTTAGATCGGAGGAAAATTGAATTATCTGGTTGAAGGTTTACATGGTCTAATACTTTGGAAAATCCTACTTTTGAGAAGCTTGACAGGGTGCTAATGAGCACAAACTGGGAGCAGAGGTTCCCTTTGGTCACTGATCATACTCTTGGAAGGTTTATCGCTGATCATACTCCTTTATTGCTCAATATTGGAGCAGCATTCCATTCAAGAAATCAGTCATTGTTCAAATTTGAACTTGGGTGGTTAACTAGGGATGGCTTTTTTGATATGGTGTCAAACTATTGGCACAGTGAGCATAGGGGAGACTCCTCCATAACTCGATGGCAATTTAAAATCAGGAGTTTTAGATAACATCTGAGAGGTTGGGCCAAAAATACAAGTGGAACTCACAGAAAATAAAAGAGAGAATTACTATGTATTATCATTGAACTTGACAAAAAAAATTAGAGAACACTGGTTTATCCAATGAAGATATTTGTCTAAAACAGTGTTCTAATAAGAGGTTCGTTAATTGCTACGTAAGGAGGAAATTAAATGGTACCAATGGGCAAAAGTTAAACATCGAAAATAAAGAATTTTTCAACTCGACCAAGACGAAGGAATAATTAATATGTGGTGATGTACAGCTTAAGAAGTACATAATCAAATACTACAAAGGTCTTTTTGGACCACCAAATAGCAATCATTTTTCGATGATTGAATCTTGCCGAGATGATATCCCTCAAGTTTCTAATTTGGAGAATGATACTCACAGAAGTGTTCACTAAGACAGAGGTGAGGGCGGCAATATTTCAAATGAACATAATAAGGCCCTGTTTGGTATGGCTAGAGCTTTTCTGAAAAGTAGCTTTTAGATGGGTTGCGTGGCTGAAGGGCTGCACGACTGAACGACTGAGCTAAAGAGGTTTGGTGTTTGGCAGTATGGATTTTTAGTATAGTTTTTAGGTGTGCGGGATGTGGGTTGGGAATGAGGGTGAGAGGGGTGAGGTTTGGAATTTTATACTTGGTAGGAAGGAGTAATTTTCTTCAAACTCTATTGGTAAATTCAAAACCCCAACCCACAGAAGCCGTAGGAAGTTATCTCATACCAGCTTTTGGCTTTCAACTTCTTCTAGTACAAATGGGCTGCTGGCTTCTGGCTATGAAAAAACTAGCCGTTTGGAACAGCTTCTGACTTTCAGAGGATAGAAGCCAAAGCTGAAGCCGTTCCAAACAGACCTTAAAGCTCCTGGACCGAAGGGATTTTTGGCTGAATTTTACCAAATGTTATGGGAGGTCATTAAAGATGACTTAATGGCAATGTTTTATGATTTGCATAAAGGTATTCTCCCTTTGTTTAGGTTAAATTTTGGTATTATCACACTTTTGCCAAAAAAAATAAAGATGCAACAAGTATACAACATTATCGATCTATCTGTCTTCTTAATGCCAGCTTCAAAATTTTCACGAAAGTTGGCACGAACAGGATATCTAGTGTCGTTGAACACGTTATACGGCCAACACAGGTAGCTTTTTTGCCCAATCAAAACATAATGGACGGTATGATAATTCTTCATGAAATAATTCACGAGATGCATAAGAAAAAGCTGAATGAATTTATTTTTAAAGTGGATTTCGAAAAGGCTAACGATAAGGATATATAGCCCTTTCTTCAACAAGCACTTAGAATGACAGGTTTCTCACCACAATGATGTAAGTAGATTGACAATTTTGTGTCTGAGGGTGTTGGCATTAAGGTCAATGATAATATTGGGCCATATTTTCAAACTAGAAAAGGACTCCAGCAAGGGGATCCCTTGTCTCCTATCTTATTTAACATTGTTGTGGATATGTTGGTTGTTCTATTAGAACGTGCCAAAGAGAATGGACAAATAAAAGGAATAGTACCTAATCTGGTTGATAATGGGTTGTCCATTCTTCAGTATGCAGATGATTTCATTATTTTTATGGAACATGATTTTCAACAAGCCAAGAACATGAAGCTTTTGCTCTGTACATTTGAACAACTTTCGGGTCTTAAAATAAAATTCCACAAAAGTAAAATATTTTGTTTTGGTGATGCTAAGGAATTTGAACTACAATACACTCATCTATTTGGATGTGAATTTGGAAGTTCATCCTTTCATTACCTTGGCATTCAAATCTATTATCGCAAATTGAGAAATAATAATTGGAAGTGGGTAGAAGAATGATTTGAAAAGAGGTTGAGTAGTTGCAAAGGAAAGCATCTATCTGTTGGAGGCAGATTAGTTCTTATAAATTATGTGCTTAGCAGTCTACCCATGTTTATGTTATCTTTTTTTTCGGATACCACATGGGATTGTAAAGAGATTGGATTATTTCAGATCTAGATTTTTCTGGTAGAATGATAATGATAAGAATATATATATATATATATATATATATATATATATATATATATATATATATATATATATATATATAACCCTGCTAAATGGAATATTTCATGTCAACCTAAGGAACAAGGTGGGCTGGGTATTCACAATCTTAATGTAAAAAACATTTGTTTGCTTTGCAAATGGTTATTCAAACTTTTAAATGAGAACGGTGTTTGGTAACAATACTTATTAGGAAGTATTTGGGAAGTAAAACCCTTTCTAAGTGGAAGGGAGGCCATGGGACTCTCATTTTTGGGCAGACCTAATGAAAATCAAACATCACTTCTTTAAATTTGGATCTTTCAATCTTAAGGATGGAACTCAAATATGTTTTTAGCAAGATACTTGGCTTAGGAACAACCCCATTAGTGCTCAATACCCTAGATTGTATAACATTGTTCGGAAAAAATATGCCACGGTTGCCGAAGTAATGAGTTCTGAACCTTTCAATGTCTTTTCATAGGACCATTACAGGGCCTAATTTAGACACTCTGCAAGAGCTTATTACAAGGATTACTGTTATAAAGTTGTCATCAGTTTGGGATACTTTTTGATGGAATCTTCATCAAAATGGATAGTTTTCAGTTCAATTGATGTATGCAGCTTTAATGTATCAAAATATCCCTTTTATAAATAGAAAACTGTAGCAGCTTAAATTACCTTTAAAAATAAAAAAATTTCTATGATACTTACGTCGAGGGGTGATTTTGACAAAGGATAACATTAGTAAAAGGAATTGGATTGACAACAAACAATGTTGTTTTTGTAACAATGAAGAAACTATACAACCTTTATTTTTTTACTGTCATTTTGATTGTTTCGCGTGGTATGTTATACAAACGGCTTCTAATTTACCAACTCCTCATAGTATAACCATATATTTGGATCCTGGCTTTTGGGGTTAGGAAACGAAATAAAATCTCAAAGCTCAGTTGGGGCCGCCGCTTTATGTTGGGCCATTTGGCTATATTGAAATGATGTTGTCTTTGATAAGAAACATATATCTAATTCATTGTAGGTTATCTATTTGTGTATCAATTGGTTGTGTTCATGGTCGGTGATGCAATGTCAGGAGGTTCGAAAGATGATGTTAGTGGCATGCGGCTCTTTACAGGTCATGGTCCGGGAAATTTTCTTCAACCATGGATGGAGGTTTAGCACAAGACTGTGTAGATTGAGAACTTTTGATTAGTCTTTTTCCTATTCAAACTCTTGTCTTTTTATGATTGTCGGTTGTTAAGACTTTATTTATGAATCTCTTGTTGACAACATTTTAGTTGTAATTCTGTAATAAACGATTAGCGGTTTACATCTCAAGGTGTAGAGACCAGAAGAATAATATATTCTTCTATTATCTACAAAAATTTGAGCGCACCACCTCAAAGCCTCATCTGTGTCCCCTCGACCCCTCCTTCATGCACTAGGCAGTCCCGAAAGTCCTGCCATTCCAAAACCCAAGCAAGCAAAGAACGAAGCTGTAGCCGCAGCTCCAATCCCTTCGCATTGCGGCAACAAGCAAAACCAAGATCCTGCAAGGAAGAAGACCAGAAGAGGGAGTGGTGTAAACTAGAGTAAGAGCATTGTACACAGGTAGGATTAGGAGATGGATGGGAGCCAGTACAGATCACAAGGCTACGGGATGGCCGGCGCCGGCAAGAGTCTCTCGTAACTGCTGCTACTGGCCCTCAGTCGTGATTTCAAATCGCGTAGCAATCAAAATCTGTTTTGAAATGGCGTCAATAAAAACAATCAAATACTATACTAAAAATACGATCATGCGATTGCTTTGATGAAAAATACAGTTATGTGATTTCTTTGATGCTGCAATCGTGGAATGGTTAAAATATTGATTCATCAATCGCACTACTAATGCACCGACTAATCACACATGCACATGCACTAATACATGCATGCCATGCATACACACGGCATGCACTAATCACACATGCATTAATCATGCGGCGGCATGCACTAATTACTCATGCGGCATGCTTAATTAGTGGCATACACTAATCACACATGCATGATTTGCACTAATCATGCGGCACTAATTACACATGCGTCCTGTCGCTATACTCGACCGCGATTGAGTCAGGCCATGCCGCGTGGCAGCTCAGTCGCGCCAACGTGGCGCAACAGACGCTCGGTCGCTGCCACGTGGTGCGACTGGGCTCTATCGCGCCACGCTGGCGCGATTTGCACTGCCAAGTGGCCAGTCGCTGTCACATGGCGCGATAAATGATCATTTTTTGTAAAAATAAAAAATCACAGTATATTTTTGTGATTTATGAATAAAAAATAATTATTTCAAAAAAAAGTCCTCTAGTAAATAGATGTGTTCGTAGGTATCGGATACCGCGAGTAATGAATATGAGCTAGATTCTCTGCCGTTGCTCTTCGTGGGCATACTCATGGATGAGGAATTAATTGACTCATAGGTATAGGTATAGGTATGGGTGAGCATTATCTATACCTATGGTATCCGATTGTCATAGGATTCTTTAACTTTGAATATTAGTTTTCGGCTAAATTTGATAAACATTTCTAACTGGTAATTTTTATCTAATTTTTCTTTTGAATTGTAGCTATGTATGAGTTTTCATTTAGAGTTCATATACAAATCAAATGGCTAATTTATTTTTATATTTTATTTCAAGTTTCTATTATTTTTAAATTGTGCGTGGCATAAACTCTTTTTTTAATATAAGTTATTATAACTTGAGTCCGCTAGATAGGGGTTAGATGTTTTTCTTTAAATAATAATATCAAATGGCTACTATACTTCAATTTAGTTAGTATCCACCAGATTAAGGGTAAGATGTTTTATTTTTTTAGAATTTCTAGCATATTCCCATTTTTTTGTTAGAAAGATTCGATGGCGGTTGTGATTAGGGCCCATCAAATTAAGGGCCAAATGTTTTATTTTTTGTGAGTATTTTTAGCCAATTTATCTCACTTTTTTCTTAGCAACTCTCAATAAGTTTTTAATATATAATAAATTTTCGGACCACTCACCTAGTTTTCAGTCAGGAATAGACATTCCAAACAAGATCTAAACTGTGTTATTTGCCACCGGAGCCTTATGTTTGACTAGTAGCTAGGGCCGCCAGAGTATCCCCTGTCCCGTGTACCTTTGAATGTTACTCTAGTGAACAAAGTCCTGCCTTCCTCTAAAAAAATTTATTCATCCAAGCGTCAATTCTAAAATAAAATTAAGATTTTTGACATTAAGAAGGGGCTTAGGGACCTAAGCACAAGGTACTTTCTTTCGTCTCCTAATAACACTAGCTCACCTCTGCAGCCTCCCATCATTTTCCCACCATTCCCTCCTCACGAGCATGGTCTCTTTTCACCCTCCTGTGTGGAATTGTTCCTTTATTCATGCTAAGTTGAATTGTTCCGCATGCAATTTCTAAATTCTAAAGTGCTAAAATTGAATTGTTTCACACGGTTCTTATATTCTGAACAAACCGTCGTCCTCGTCTTTGACACCTTTAAGCAATATTTTGCCCGCATCCAAAGGAGAGTAAGCGCGCTCTATGTGGGCAACGGGGCCAAAAGTTGGCAAACAAAATGGAAGGGATGGAAAATGACTAGGGAGCAAAAATAAAATATAGAGGAAAATTGGGATGCCAGTGGTTTAGGGGGTTATACGGATTTATCCCAAAATTTTAAGAGCAAAGAACAATTGCCATTGAAGCCTTTGTTTGGAACAAAGGGAATTGTGCAAGTTGGAATGTGTTGTTTCTCGCAATTTTGTGTGATTTCTCATGTTATAAACAGACGTAAAATATATCATGGCTAAGAACTTAGAGGATGTATCATGTGCAAGTGCAAGCATCATTTTCGATTTCGATGATGCTAGATGCTAACATATCGCATTGGGAGACAAATTCTTTGTAGTACCTACAAGTTGTTATTGTAGCTACACCTAAAATACTAGACTAAGTTGCGCACGTGCCGTGTCATGCGAAAAAATTAGGTCTGATTTTTTGCTTTGAAAAAACATAATTTTAATTTTCTCGGTGGTGTTTTTTTAAAAAAAAAAGGCTGGCTAGGAGGCGTCGGTGACTTTGCGTAACCACAGAGATCTTTGTTAAAAAAGAACCGTTGGAGGACTTGTTCGCGTTTTATTGAAAAACCATTGGAGGACTTGTTTGTGTTTTTTAAAAATTGGCTCGTTAGTAACCTACGTGTGTTTTTTTAAAAAAAATTGGCTCACTATGAGCCGTTGTTGAATTTGCGGAACAAAATCTGGTCCTTTTTTTAATCCTTGTTGGGAAAAAACTGTGGAAGGGCCTATCTATAATTTTAATTTACCAGTGGAGGACTCCTTCGCGAATACGGACTTGTTAGCATTTTTTTTAAAATTGGCTTGCTAGTAGCCGGCATGTTTTTTTTAAAAAAAAAAAAAAAATTGGCTCGCTACGAGCTGTCGTCGAATTTGCGTAACCAAATCTGATCCGATTTTTTTTATCCTTTTTGAAAAAAAAAAATGGTGGAAGAGCTTATTAGCAATTTTGGTTTACCAGTGGAGGACCCCTTTGTGAACACGTCGAACCACGGATTCTTTTTTTAAACAAATAACCGGTGGAAGGACTTGGGGCTGCTCTCCAAAGGTAGGCAGCATATGATTTAATAAATAAATAAATAAATAAATATATATGTATATATAAGTGTGTATATATATTTATAGCAATTCACTGTAGCACTTGGTCTAGTCCCTTAATTATGATCGACAGTAGAGGGATGTCCATATTGTAGCACCTCTGTATTTTGACCTCTAGTGTACAAACAATCCATTTTCTACTGCAGAATGGTTCGACTAGGTATTACCATGTGTTAATCTTGAGAACTTGGCACTATTCATAGGGGAAAATTTTTCTGATGTCATATAAAAATACCTAATTTTGCTTCTGTCACTACTTTTTTTTTTCTCGTTTCATTTTTATTACTACTATTTGCCCTTCTTCCTCCTTATGCTATTTCCATTATTTGAATGTTAGTTGACTATGAGTTGACTGTCTGTTAGACAATTTTGCCCGTAGCGTGAATTATTTCTTCTGTTTTTGATTCTTTTGGAATTTTTTTTTATATGATCAAGCATGATCCTAGACTGTCAGATTTGTATTAAAATGTACAAGTTTGATCAATCTCTGCAAAATTTATGGTACCATCTTTAGCAGTCTAGAAACATACAAAGAGCTACAAAGCCTTTGTAGCTCTTCCAAAGAGCTACAAAGCCTTTGTAGCTCTTCTGTCTACCCGTTTCATGGCTAAAAAAATCATGAAATGACGACGACGACGACGACGATGATTTTGTGTCACCACTACCTCGACGTTCAAGCTTGTCCCGTTCAAACAACAATGCAAAAGGACGTTCAACCAGAGAGCTACCTCCTACACATACAAATAACGATGACGATGATTTCGTGTCACCACCACCTCGACGTTAAAGCAACAACGATGCAAGAGGATGTTCAACGAGACGGCTAGCTCCTAAGCGTAGAATGACGATGACAATGATGACGATGATTTTGTCTCAGCACCACCTCGATGTTGAAGCACTTTCACAACATGCCATTCATCCAAGCAAACTTCAATAGGTAGGAGAGTTCATGTAGGGTCTGTTGTACCCATCAAATAAAAGTAGTCATCAATTGGTAGGCTTCCTTGCTTCAACTAATGTTTGATGGCATCTTCGTAATCACAATGAGCGTTATCAGCCCCTTCAGTTGCATTATTACAAAATAAAAAACAACGACATGACAACACAATACCGGATACGCCAAAGCTTGACCGGTCGTGCAACTTTTTCAGTGCGATTAGACAACACACCTCTAAGGTGACCTAAAAGTAAGCATCCATCACCATCCATCACCTTTTTCAATGACAGGCCCTGCAGCTTTGCCAAAGAGTGCTAGGTCGTGCAGCTTTGCCAAAGCGTGACAGGTCCTGCTTAGGCAGAGCGGGATAGGTCGTGGCGGGACAGGCCATGCAGCTTTGCCAACATGGGGCGATCGCCCTATATAAGGGCCATCCCCTCCTGCCTTCACTCTCAACGAAAGAGTCCCATCGCAGGGAAGAGGAAACAAAACAAGGGGAGGAGAACAGGGAAAAAAAGAGGGAGGACAAAATGCCGAGGTGTGCAAGTGAAAAGGGAAAGGGCAAAGCGAAAGAAGAGGGAGGGGCTTCGGGCTTTCCGCACAATTTAGCGTACCAAGATCTCTTCCCACCTCCTGGGGTTGTTGCATCGATGTGTCTGTGCGGAGATCCATGCAGACTTGTCCGCTCATGGGAAGTTTAAACTTGGAAGACGAGGCAATGGAAGTGCCGCAACTACGCCTTCGACCCGCCAGAGAAGAGCCTAAAGAATCGCCAGTTGGTAATAATTATACGTCTTTCGTAATATTTGTACATGACACTTTGCTAATTTCTGTATTATGCAGTCGCCTTCGCCATTGTGTGAATTTGAGCAGTGGTTTGACATGGACATCAACCCCGAGGACCAAAGGCTCCTAGATCAAGCCAACCGGGATGATGAGCTCAGACGACGGCTACAGGAGGATCGTGATGCCGCACGCGAGGAAGCACGTACGAAGGAGGCGGAGGAGAAGGAGGCCGAGAGAGAGAGGAAGCGAGAGAGGGCACGTCGTGCCAGAGAAGCCCCACCAGAGGCATGGGAGAAGGGAAAGTGGCCTCGATGAACTCAGTAGACGTCTAGTTGTAACTGTTATTTTCCTTGTTCGCGGTTCTTCTTTCCATGTAGTTGTAACTGTTATTTTCCTTGTTCGTGGTACTCCTTTCCGTCTAGTTGTAACTTCTATTTTCCTTATTCATGGTACTCCTTTGCAATAAAGAAAGTTGTTGCGGACTATAATACTTAGGGTTATTGCGCTAGTGCATTTTAGATGCAAATCAATCTGTACATAAAATATTTTCCTATAATATGATAGTCAATATATCAAATAGCAAATCTCATCCATACTTACAAAAAATTACCTTCTAACACGATATCTTACGGCCCGCCGAAAAGGCTTAAGCGTTATAGTTTGTTATAAACTATAATACTTAAGGTTATTGCGCTAGTGCATTTTAGATGCAAATCAATCTATAAATAAAATATTTTTCCAGAATATGGTGGTCCATATATCAAAGAGTTAATCTGCCCCAATCTTCCGGAAAAATATATTCAAATACGATATTTTGCGCATTGCCGAATACCCTTAAGCGTTTCATGAAATAGATGCTTCCTGTAGCCATTTGGTTTATTCAACTGAGTTAATTCATAAATATTTTTGCAAAAATGGGACATCTAAGCCCCTAGGAACAAATGATATTTATTTCATGATTTTTTTAGCCATGAAACGGGTAGAAAGCCTTTGTAGGTTTGGCTACAAAGCCTTTGTAGGTTTGGTGACAAAGGCTTTTATAGTTCTTTTGTAGCTAAGCCAAAGAGCTACAGAGGTACATTTCTGAATTTTTTTTTTTTTTTGGTATATTTTTGCAATTATGAATAAAAAATGTATTATTAAAAAAATATAATTTTGTTGAGGGAAGACACTGTTGGCCTGTAGGTACGGACCAACAGAACGGCTGGGAAGCACCGCACGTGGCTCGTGGCCAAATCAATGACGACGCTAGCATGAACCAAAGCTCTGATCAAGTATGCACAATAGCGTCCTCAAAAAGAAAAAAAAAACTATGCACAATCGCACAGTGACACAGGTGAGCGAACAAGAAACATAACTTTTCTGAAGAGCATCGAGAAGTTGAACTAGACAGGGCGGCCAAAGATGGCTTGTGGGCCGACCCTGTAATCCGATGAGCAACTGAAGACAAACAAGAAGAGACCAACTGGAACAGCTTTGTTCAAGGAAACCGCGGTTTGGCAACAAGCGGCAGACCGGACTTGAGCCGCACGGAGAGCCCGTTAACCTCACTCATGTCCAGCGTCGTCCCCGGCCGGCTCCCCCTTCCGCATGCGGCCTCCCAGTCGAAATGGTACAGCAAGCTCGCGAGCGCCATCTCGATGGTCGGCGTGGCGAACCCGACCCCGGGGCACCCCCTCCTCCCGGCACCAAACGGTATCAGCTCCATGTCCTGCCCCTTGTAGTCGACGGCGCTGTTCAGGAACCTCTCCGGCACGAACTCCTCGGCGCGCTCCCACGTCGCCGGGTCCCGGCCGATGGCCCACGCGTTGATCACGACCCGCGTGCGCGCCGGGACATGGTAACCCAGTATCTCTGTGTCGTTGGGTGGCTCTCGGGGCACGAGGAGAGGGACTGGAGGGTGCAGCCGGAGTGTCTCCTTGACCATGGTCTTCAGGTAGTGCAGCTTGTCCAGATTTTCCTCGGTGACATGCGCGCCGCCGCCGCCGACCGCCCGGATCTCATCCTGGAGCTTGCGCATGTCGCGCGGGTGGGTGATGAGCTCCGCCATGGCCCATTCCATCGCCGTGCTCGTGGTGTCCGTGCCCGCCGCGAACATGTCCTGCTCGCGTCCGTGCCACAAGGAATGTATCAACTACTAGAACGTACAATATACTTCATTGAATTGAGTAAGTGAGCACTTATGATCGAGTCGACACGTACCAGGATAATGGCCTTGATTTCGATCGTGTCAAGCCGAATGCCAGCTTCCGTGTCAGCCTCGTTCACGTCCAACAACACGTCCACGAAATCCCGATGATCCCCGTCGCTGTCATCTGCCATCTGTCGGTCGCCTAGACGGCGGCGGCGGTGGTCATCGATTACCTTCTCGAGCACACCGTCCAGCTCCTCGAACGTGCGCCTCACCTTTCCCTCCAGCCCCCTCATCGAGTCCACCCACCCCAGCAACGGCACGAGCTCCCCCAAAGGCGCCGTCCCGAGCAGCTCCTCGAAGTCGGCGAACACCTGCCTCAGCTTGCGTCCCCTGTCATCGTCGTCGTACAAGCTACGCGCGCTGTCGTCCCCGAACGCCGCGCGCGAGACGACAGTGTTGGCGTAGGCGATGAGGAGCTCGCACAGATCGACGACGGCGCCGCCCTCCCCCGCGGCGCGGACTCGGTCGACCAGCGCGGTGGCCTCCTGCTCCCGGACGCGGCGAAAGGAGAGGATGCTCCGCGCGCTGAGGAGGTGGAGCACGCAGATGCGGCGCGCCTGGCGCCAGTACTCGCCGTAGGGCGCGAACGCCACGTCGCGCCCGTAGAGGAGCCTCTCGGCCATGGCGCTCCTGGGCCGGCTCGCGAAGGCCAGGTCGCGGGTCCTCATCACCTCCTCCGCGGCGGCCGCGGACGAGACGAGCACGGTGGGCACTCGCCCGAGCCGGAGCAGCAGGACCGGGCCGTGCGCCGTGGCCAGGGACCGGAGCGCCCGGTGCGGCAGGGAGCCAAGGAGATGCAGGTGGCCGAGGAGCGGGAGGCCGGGCGGCGACGGCGCCAGCCTCCGTCCGTCGCTGCCGCGCCACGGAGGGGCGGGCTTCCTGCGTGAAAGGTGTAGGAGGTAAAAGAGAGATACGACGAAGGCGAGGAGAAGGACGACGAGTGCCACAAGCGAGACGGCCATGACTCGCGTCGTGCTCGTACGGTGGTGATCGGTGAATGGCAAGTTGCGCGCGCGAGAGAAAAGCTAGCGGCGTAAGTGGATAGCTACGACTCGTGGTGCCGAAGCGTCTGCGCCTGACGTGGCAACGCGCTGTACAACAGTTAACAGTGCAAAAAATCTGGTACAAGAAGAAGACAAGCGGTACGTACCGTGGACGCGATCGGTAAGCATCTAAGTCCAGTTGGTCCATGGAAATATGTAGCAATGACGTGCTGAGGTGTTGAGTGGTAAGACAATGATGCTTGCAAGAATTGTTCAACTTTTCAGATTTTTTAAATAATATATTTTTCAAATAATTTTATAAAAAAAACTGATTTTTCTAAACAAATAAAATGAGAAGTTTACCTTGTTCGTCTAATGACACGCACTATAGTGCCCCTTAGCCCTCAGCCCATCATGTGCCTTTCACCCCCACGTTCCCTTAACCGCGCACATCGTCCCCCTCGCCCATCACGCATGTTGCCCCCCCCCCCCGCCCCCATCTCGCGCCTGTCCGCGCGGCCGTCACTCAGCCCATCCCCCTCGGCCCTCGCCCCCCATGGGCACCCTGCCCGCCCCTCGGCCGTCTCCATCGCCGGACACCAAGTCGACCTGCGGCAGCAGCGACGACGACGACTGGGTAGAAGGGTAGTAAGGAGCTGCTACTCGTCAGTTGCATCAGGCTCCACCCCCGCAACTACGGTGCCGTCCACGGCCTCAAGCGGTGGCTCAACGGCGAGGGAAGGATGAGTATAGGTAACTCATCGGCACCCACAAGTGTTCATGCGTCATCCTCGTCGCGGGCACCTACAAGTGCGCCGCCTTCCCTATTCGTTTCGTGTCGATCTGAGATTTGATTCAAGTGTTCCAAGCACCATCGCCAGACTCCATCTAGATCAAGACCGGCAATGAGCACTGCATCATGTTCCCGGAGCAGCTGCCGGCCCACCACCAACAGAGCGAGGACCCGTCATCGCTCGGCAGCGGTAACGGGGGAGTTGGCTTGCCAGAGGTGTCGCACCAGGGTTGGGGCCATGGAGTTGGCCGTGTAGACCAAGAAGGAGATGGCCTTTCACTTTGCAGCGCCGATAATTCCCAATAAGGTTATCCTATGCCATGACTATTAATAAGAGCCAAGGACAAACTCTGAACAAGGTTGCAATATATCTACGAAATCCAGTTTTCTCACACAGACAGCTGTATATCGCGGTGTCACATGTTACATCACGGGAAGGATTAAAAATATTAATTGAAGATGAACATGGAACTCCCTGTGCTGAAACAAAAAATATAGTCTATCAAAAAGTGCTCGCTTTTCTTTAACATACCTTACAAGTATGCCTACTGTCACATACAGTTTAATCTACATGCTTTACAAACCCATCGTCTTCGGTTACTTCATTATGCTCATCTTTTGCACATAGCTTTTTGTAAATGCTCTATTTGTTAATGCTCCAGCTCTGTTCTCATACTTTTGGCCATTCTTTTTCGATGTGTGCTGTGTGCATACAGCTGCGTAGTTCTTGTCTGTTACTTCTATCTTAGATATATTTTCCCATGTTTCAACATGGTCCTTTTATGCATACCACACCCACAAGCCTTACTTCCACCCATAGAAAAAAAAGATACACACTTTTTACCTGAATATTTTTGCTTTGCCACTGAGAATTAAATTATTTACCTCCATCTACAGCCCACATGCCTGGAACACCTGTTGCTCACCGTTCTCCATCTAATCTTTAATCCTATCCCGTTTGCTACTTTCTTTTTATATTACATATTCCTTACTTCATACTCTTCCGCAGAATTTACACTCTTCCGCTGAATTCACCAACAATACTTAGGCACTGTTTGGCAGAGCTCCAAATCCCAGCTCCACCTCAGAGTTGAAACTTGTAGACTGAAATAAAGTGATTTAAGTTTATAATTTTTTTCGAAAATGCAAACAATATGACTCACCTAAACACTCTTAATATACCCATAGCTCCAGCTCCACGAATCTGGTGGAGCTAGGAATACCTAGCTCCACCAACTCCATAAATTTGGTGGAGCTGGAGCTCTACCAAACACCCCCTTACTATTGCTTTTCTTCCGCACATGTCAGGCCTTACCATAGCACTGTGAAGATACCGTCACTCTGCAAACTGTTGCTCTTATTCCGAATACAGAATATAGCTTGCTCTTTACAGATTCTATCCTCAGCACTATTGATTTCTAATGCTACAATCTCATACAGCATATCGCTTTATAATGCTATACTACATCCCGCTCTGCATTACACAGTTCCATGCTTAATAAAACTAAATCCCAAAACACATCTAAAGTATTGGTTACTCATTGAATCTGCCTGTATTTATTGCTTTACAAAAGACAAGCCTATTTCCACATCCTTCACACTGACATATTCCTTACTTCATACTCTTGTGTTTATACGGAACAGATAAATCTATAAACTTGTCGCTGTCCTACATATTTGCTTCAGCATAGACAATAACTGATTCAGCATCACTTTCTTTGCTATGCAGATCACCAATGTCGTATTCACTGTTAAAAAATGTAAATCAAAGCTCCCATAGATGGAAAATCCTTGTACGACTACCTTGTATTTGAGAATTTTTTAATCAGAAGAATTGAACGGAGATATACCATCTAGACTTTATAATGCTAGACAAACAGGTTTGCCTTATACCTTATTCTATCTAGCATCATTATCATAATACTGATGAATACTTCTATGCCAACTGTGTTTACATTCCGTATATCACATTAAAATATAATATGTGTATTCTGTCATCTTTACGTGCCTTCTATTATCATATAGGGAAACATCATGCAAGGCTTGATCCCTCAAAGATAGCTTCCTAAATTTACGTCCATATTAGAAGAAGGAGCGATATATGAAAATGAGTACTTTGAAGTCATAGAGGCAAAAGACAACTATAAAGCAGTAGACAAAAAAAACTTAGCTAGATTCTCAAAATACACTAAGGTGACCAAAATACTACCAAAATCAGAGAACTTCCCTGTCTATGCTTACAATGCTATCCCATTATCAATCTTAAGATCCCACATTGGCAAAACTGCTTTATTATTAGGTTACATATCTTTCCATACCGTAATAACCATTCTATTTGACCGTTATTATCCTTCCTTGCTTCTTGCACATCGTTATGCCTTCTTTTTAACATTGTTCCAACCTAGATGTTGTCATCCTCATAATTGCCGTCTCTGCAATTAGCGACATAACTATAAAATTAGAGGCTACTATTGAACGTACTATCAACATAAACGATGAAAGGTTCGTTTAGTTTCTCTATATTTTATCCTTTGCTATTCTCCACAATCCCCAATACCTTTTCCGAACACTGCTTCAGCGCTTCTAGTACAATCTCTCTCACTCTACTCTTTTTTAACAGTGAATCAACCATTATCACTTTGTGGGGTCGTCATGCACAGTTATTCAAACCTGACATATTGCAGTCACTCTCCCAAGATATGCCAGTCATCGCCCTCTTTGTTGGTATGTTAATTAATACATATGCAGGTTTACTATAATCATTTCGGTTTAACGTCGTGCATCATGTGATTCAATCTCATAACATGCATACTGTATTCCTACTATTATACCCCTTAACTTCTAACTATATCAGCATCTTTTCACATACGTGTATAGGTCAGCTCACGCTCTAAAGCACTTCCGCATGTAAATGGTACATTAACATCCCCATCCCCGAAATACAAGCTTTGCGCAGCACGTATGACCCTTCAACCACTATGTATACAAATTCCTTAATATTATGCTTCTCAATATGCACGCAGCTATAATCCTATAGCTTGAAGCTTTACTAATTACTTTAATACTATGCAGCATTGGAATGAACCCCACCAGATCGAATGGCAAGAAAACCGTCAAGTTAAAAGCGATTCAAGCAACACGACAGTCGAGCAACTTATACAGCTCATACCAAACGAATCGCTGGTATATCAAACAGTTATGCTTTCAACCAATTTTTGTAAAATACAACACACTTCTGCAGCTAGCTTGACACATTCTATTCACTACATTGCGATTAGGACCAACTCTTCAGAGTGAGCGTGTTTATTTAAAATGTGGCACCTAATCAACCATGGTGGTACATATCGTGCTAAACATATTGAAAAAAAACTTATACAGATGACGATGGATATATATGCCGGCAATATGGCAGCACAACAGTTGAACCAAGGTGTATACCGTCCTCCTTGATACTTTAACTACCCTATCTGTATTTTCATAATCGTTACACAACTTCATATTATTTATATGATCTAATATATTTCGGCTTCGATACAGAATAAACTTGATTGGAGTTGATCCTCATGCCAATGTGACCACTACTCCTCCTGCCACTGAGTTTATGTTCCTGGGTGATATAGTGCAAAGTTTAATTGATAGACCCCCAATGGTATTAGTTGTTGTAGCTGAAGAGCAGCCTCAATACATACCACTAGAAATTAGAAGACTAATAGCATAATATTGTGATTCTATTAGTCTTCTAATTTCTGGTGGTATGTGTTGAGGTTGTTCTTCAGCAGTAGCAACTAATACCATTGGGGGTCTGCCGATTAAACTTTGAGCTATGTCACCCAGGAACATAAACTCAGTGGTAGGAGTAGTACATTGGGATGAGAATCAATGCCAATCAAGTTTATTCTGTATCTGTTGTATTGCAGCCAGAATATATTAGATCATATGAATAATATGAAGCTGTGTAACGGTCATGGAAGTACAGATAGGGTAGCTAGAGTATTAAGGAAGACGGTATGCACCTTGGTTCAGCTGCTGTACTGCTGCAATCCCAGCATCTGTATCCATCCCTATCTGTATAAGTTTTTCCCAACATGTCGAGCACGATATGTACTACCATGGTTGATTAGGTGCTACACCCTGAATAAGCGCGTTCACTTTGAAGAGTTGGTCCTGGTCGTAACGCAGCGAACATAATGTATCAGGCTGGCTGTAGAAGTGTGTTGTATTGTAAAAAAATGGTTGAAAACATAACTGTTTGATATACTAGCGATTCGTTTGGTATGAGCTGTTAAGCTGCTCGACTGTCGTGTTGCTTGGATTGCTTTTAACTTGGCTGTTTTCTTGCCATTCGATCTGGTGGGATTCATTCCGATGCTACATAGTATTGAAGTAATTAGTAAAACTTCAAGCTATAGGATTATAGCTGCGTGCATATTGAGAAGCATAATAGTAAGGAATTTGTATACAAAGTGGTTGAAGGGTCATACGTCGTGCGTAAAGCTTGTATTTCGGGGATGGGGTTGTTAATGTACCATTTACATGCGGAAGTGTTTTAGAGCGTGAGCTGACCTATACACGTATGTGAAAAGATACTGATATAGTTAGAAGTTAAGGGGTATAATAGTAGGAATACAGTATGCATGTTATGAGATTGAATCACGTGATGCACGACGTTAAATGAAATGATTCTAGTAAACCTGCATACGTATTAATTAACATGCCAACGAAGAGGGCGATGACTGGCATATCTTGGGAGAGTGACTGCAATGTGTCAGTTTTGAATAACTGTGCATGACGACCCCACAAAGTGATAATGGTTGATTCATTGTTAAAATGTGTAGAGTGAGAGAGACTGTAATAGAAGCGCTGAAGCAGTGCTCGGGAAAGGTATTGGGGATTGTGGAGAATAGAAAAGGATAAAATACAGAGAAACTAAATGAATCTTCCATCGTTTATGTTGATAGTACGTTCAACAGTAGCCCCTAATTTTGTAGTTATGTCGCTAATTGCAGAGATGGTAGTTATGAGGATGACAACATCTTGGTTGGAACAATGTTAAAAAGAAGGCATAACGATGTGTAAGAAGGAAGGAAGGATAATAACAGTCAAATAGAACGGTTAGTAAGGCATGGAAAAATAGATAACCTGATAATAAAGCAGTTTTGCCAATGCGGGATCTTAAAGCTGATAATAGGATAGCATTGTAAGCATAGACAGGGAAGTTCTCTGGTTCTAGTAGTATTTTGGTCACCTTAGTGTAATTTGAGAATCTAACTAAGTTTTTTTTATTTACTGCTTCATAGTTGTCTTTTGCATTTATGACTTCAAAGTATTTAATTTCATAGATCGTTCTTTCTTCTAATATGAACGTAAATTTAGAAAGTTATCTTTGAAAGATCAAGTTTTGCATAATGTTTCTCTATATAATAGTAGAAGGCACATAAAGATGACAGAATAGACATATTACGCTTTAATGTGATATACGGAATGTAAATACAGTCGGTATAGAAGTATTCAGTATTATAATAATAATGCTATATAGAATAAGGTGTAAGGCAAACATGTTCGTCTAGCATTATGAAGTCTAGATGATATATCTTCGTTGGATTCTGTGGATTAGAAAATTCCCAAACACAAGTAGTCATACAGGGATTTTCTATTTATAAGAGTTTTGATTTACATTCTTTAATAGTGAATACGACTTTGTTGATGTATGCAGTAAACAAAGTGGTGCTGAATCAATTAGTCTATGCTGAAGTAAATATGCAGAATAGCGATAAGTTTATAGATCTATCTGTTCTGTATAAGCAAAAGGGGTTTTTTGAGAGAGCAGACGCAAATAAGCGCATCGGCATCGTATATGGAAAGAGAAATAAAATAAGGTGGAATAAGATGATAAAGTAATCTCTACTACTCCCTCCGTTCGGTTATAAAGGGCGCTTAGTTTATTTTGCTAAGACCAAGGATTAACCTTCAATGCTGATCATCTCGTTCAAATCACAGCGCGGCCCCTCGTTCACCCCGCCGAGCGCTCCCGCGCGGAACCTACGCGCATGTATACTTAACCAACGTCCAAAAAAATTTGTCCTCGGCGCCGCGCCATGCATGTATGAAAAACCAACGTCCAAAGATGGCGCCCGATTTTCATAATGAACTTTTGCTCCCGTCAAATCTGTGAATGAAAAACACATTTTTAAAATTCGATTCAAGGATGGCGCCCAAGAATTCTAGTATAAATTCACAAAGATCATTGCCTCCCAACACACTTCTCCCGCCTCTCATCTCTTCATTCTTCAATGTCAGCACTTCGATCTAAACGAGCCAATAGATTGGGCTGAAGGTTAGAACTCTCCTCATCTCTTAGTTCTTCACCGTTAAGTTTGTTTGTTTGTTCACCGAGTGATTCCTCTTCTTGCACGAACAGATGGTGATGATCACAACGTCCATGCTCGACTAGATGGCAGCGGCGGTGGCAAAGAACGACCACGCCCGGTGGAGATGGAGGCCAAGCTTGTGCCATGCATGGCCGAGGACGCGGTGATCTTGGCGTGGCCAAGGCGATGTCTTGTGGCGCGGGGCCATAGTGATGGTGGCCGCGGACATGGTGATCTTTGAAGCGCGGCGCGATCGCGATGATCTTGGCGTGGCCGTTGCGAGCTGAAACCTCGCCGGGCGTAATCGCGGTCCAAATTTTGACGAGCGCGTGGCCGCGGTGTTGGTAGCGTTCTGGCCAATCGTGGTCGAATGCTAGGGCTCTCGGGTCCTAGCCGCGCTATGCACACGCATGTGAATGAGGAAGGTGACACGGAGATTGGCAACGAGCAGGGTGATGTCCATCATGGAAATGAGGCAGACGAAGCCACGAATGTCAACGTCCATGGAGATGGCCAGAGTAAGTCATGATTAGCAAGTTTTTAGGACGATTAATAGTGTATTCTTTTTGTTTTTCGGATGATGAATATTTATACCTTTTTCTTTTCGGTGTGATGTTGATTAGTGCTTTCTATTTGTGTTGTCGTTTTGTAGATCAAGAAGTAGGAAGGAGGAGGCAATACACTGATGATGAGAGGCAAACTATATATACCATGCTTCTAGAGAGAACAACTCTTGGTATTTTGAAGCATGGAGTCACTAAAGCGGTTTCGAATGAAACGGGAGTGCCGATGAGAGTTGTCCAGAGGATATGGCGCAATGGAAAGCAGGCTGGAGGTTTACATGGAGTGCTGGGCAAGAGGGCAAATAATTGTGGCCGTAAGAGAATCATGTTTGATCCCGAAGCCTTAAAGGAAGTGCCGTTGCGGAGTCGAACGACTCTCAAAGATTTATCAAATGCACTTCACATGTCGAAGACCACGTTGTTTAAGCGGTTGAAAGATGGTGAGTTAAGGCGACACTCAAGTGCGATCAAATTTACATTGAATGAGCAGAACAGAAGAGCTAGGATAGATTTCTGTCTCTCTATGTTGGACCCAATTAGCTTGCCGCATGAACCAACCTTTCTCCCAATGTACAACATTGTGTACATTGACGAAAAGTGGTTCTATCGTACAAAGCAGAATCAAAACTACTACTTGGCGCCAGGCGAGTCGGAACCGCAGAGAACAACGCAAAGCAAGAATTTCATTGAAAAGGTTATGTTCCTTGCAGCAATTGCGAGGCCGAGGTTTGATGGAGATGGCAATGTCATTTTCTCAGGAAAGATTGGAATATTTCCATTCACTTTTGTTGAGCCGGCAAAAAGGACTAGCGTGAATAGGCCAGCCGGTACATTAGTAACAAAGGTATTACCATCGGTCACTAAGGAAACTAGTCGTGACTACATTGTGAATAAGCTATTACCAGCAATCAAAGAGATATGGCCTGCAGAAGAACGTAGTGCCCCTATTTTCATACAACAAGATAATGCCAGAACACACATCAAAACTGATGATCCTGCTTTCCTCAATGCGGCAAAGGCTGATGGTTTTGACATAAGATTAATTTGCCAGCCACCG
This sequence comes from Rhipidocladum racemiflorum, assembly GCA_036346355.1. Taxonomy (NCBI): domain Eukaryota; kingdom Viridiplantae; phylum Streptophyta; class Magnoliopsida; order Poales; family Poaceae; genus Rhipidocladum; species Rhipidocladum racemiflorum. Next base: position 10,617,198 of record CM070570.1, on the reverse strand, counting down.
AACTCTCCCGATATAAATATATTAGACCTTGGTTTCTTTTCAGCACTTCAATCCATATTTCAAAAGAAGTCTCCAAATAGTGTGGACGAAATTGTCACCATGGTGCAAGAAGCTTATGATGAGTACCCGGTTGATAGAAGCAATCATATTTTTCTCAGCCTTCAATCGGTCATGGCAGAAATTCTTAGACAAAAAGGAGGTCAGTTCTACCGTATTCCACATATGAGCAAGCAGTCGCTTGTGAGAAATAACACTCTTCCAGTAAGTTTAGGATGTGATAAAGACATTGTACAAGAGGCGATAGATTACCTCAATCAATGAGTTCTTAATCTTTCATAGCATGCAATAGAAATGTGGAATTCTTGGCAATGAGTTTTTAATCTGTTTGACAACGCTTAAATTACTTAGACACAAACACTTACGATAACCATCTGGAAAACACAATCACTTACGTTTACAAAAGAACCTGGGCATCCAAATCTTGTAGAAAATCTTAGTGGTTTCTTGCTGCCAAACAGGCCACTCGTAGAAATCATTCGGCAAGCAAGTCTCGTCGAAATCATCCTCCATGGTCTCTTCTACAGCTTCAGGACCGACCGAGTCTTCGTGCTCCATTGAATCCTCATGTTTCATCCAGGGTGATGGCGGCCACTCCGGCGACGGCAGCGATGGCGATGGCGGCAACGAAAGCGGGCGATGGCGGCGGCGACCACGCCCGGTGGCGATAAGCGGCCACGCCGACGGCGATGGCGGGGGCACGCGAGCAGAATGTGGTGGTGCTGAGGACATTGCAAGTAAATTCATTGGAGAACGATGGGAGCACTGCATACCGCTATGTGTATATGGGCATGCATGCAATAGGAGTATTAATCTGCCGCTTCGTTATTAGCTACGCGTGCAAGCGCCAGTAAATGCGGGCGCCCAATGGTCACGATGCAGTCCGAGCAATTAGCCGAGTGAATGCATGCGCCCTTTAAAACCGAACGCGTCAAAAAAATTTATGCGCCCTTTATAACCGAACGGAGGGAGTATTATAAAGCAACAGTTGGTGGCAGTGGTGAGTTCTACCCATGTCATTAATTGCCCTGCTTAATTGCCCTACGCAAAAAACGAAGCGTTGCTTTAATTAACCAGCTTTCGCAAGAAACGAAGCGTTAAAGATAGATATTTGATCTTATGAAATAATTTTTTTATTTTTTAATCTTTATTTTTCGTTATCAATTTTGTTTTTCGTAGCAATGCACGGGCATGTAACTATTATGATAATACACCGCAGGTGTCGTGTAGATGGCCGGTAAGCTGTGGAGTAATACGCGGAATCGGCAGGAAGAACAGTTAGAGCGTAACTTAAGCTAAGAAAGAAGACGCATAGGAAAATTAGCTAGCGGTAAATATTTTTCGTTGACGTATCACGGCGATGCTAAAGAAAAGATGGCTGAAAAAGTGAGTAACGCAAATCAGTCATGGAAATACTAATAGAGGCAGGCGGTTGCAGGTAGCATTTGGGGAGCGGAACCCTAATGCGGATGAAGTATAGGCCTGCGATTAGGTGCTGTTTAGATGTACAAGGTGTTGCGGCGAATGCGTTTGTAATAGGGAGAAAGCATCTGCTGTAACGAAGAATCGGAAGAACGAAAAGGAGAAATGCGAACTTGCCTCATTGCCTGCAGGCGGCGCTTTCGCAGAAGATGATGTTCAGCGGCGGTGAATGGGAGCGCGAGGAGTGTGTAGAGAGTGTAATAACAGGCGCTAGTGGCGAGGGGAAAAGGATTAGATTTAGAGGGAGTGTCGCTGGGAAGAAGACGATGCTGGCTGGGTGGTGCTGAACGCGAACGGAAGTTGTGTGCGGAAGGCGAAGGGAAGGAGGGGTGGGTGTGGTGCAGTAAATGCAGGGTCTGTGCAGAGAAGCTGGTAGAAGGAGTAAATAGAAACGGATGAAGTAGGCCGCCAGGCCGGTTTGGTTTGTTCAAGACAGGCAAGTATAGTACTTGGTGAAGACAACATGAAATAGGCAGTAAGGAATAAACGATAGTTACGGTTGGAATGATCAGCAACCATTGGTATATCCTTTTTTCTCAATTCGGATGAGCTATAAAGAATTTTGTGTGCTATTTGTTAGACTGCAATTAACATGGACTGAAGCCCCCACTGTCCAGCTGTCTGTGCAAAAAATGTTTAGTAATCGCTAGTATGGTCATTATCGATTGATTGTAGGTAGTTCATACATGAGTTGATTTGCCTGTGGTACTGGTTGGAGTAAATAGCGATGTGTTAACTATTTTCGTCGGTCTTTAGGAAACTTTTAGATATAATTAATAAGAGAGTATAGTGGCCTGAAAGTAAATGGATGGGCTAGAAATCTAACCGATAGCATACGGATTCAGAATTTGCATTGGTTATCCGATAGCTGATCTGTAATGCAGCTAGCAACCTGAAAAGATGAAAATTTGATATGTCAGGGCGAAGGATGTGGAAATAGGCTAGTTTTTTTGTAAAGCAATAAATACAGGTAGATTCAATGAGTAACCAATACTTTAGATGTGTTTTGGGATTTAGTTTCATTAAGGATTGAATTGTATAATGCAGAGCAATATGCTGTAGGAGATGGTAGCGTCAGAAATCAACAGCGCTGAGGATAGAATCTGTAAAGAGCAAGCTATGTTCTGTATTCGGAATAAGAGCAACAGTTTGCAGCATGACGGTATCTTCACAGTGTTGTGGTAAGGCCTGGTATGCAGGGGCGTATCTACAGGGTATGCCGGGTGGGCCTCGGCATACCCTGCAGATTCGGTCCAATATAGTCCATACAATCGATTTCCGTTATTATCTTATTCATTCAACTTGTGAAGGTCATAACTTTAGATCCGTATATCCGATTGAGTTGATTCTTGTTGTGTTAGTTTCATAGTTGAATCTAGTTTCTACAGTTAAAATTTCACATCAATCCAACGGTTGGATCTTCAGGAATTACTATTTTAGTTAACATGTGTCAATCTATTTTTTCTGAAACCGAAGCAATTTTTTATAATTTGTTTAGGGGTGTTGAGAGGGTATTTTCTGCAATGAGTTTAGTCAAAAATAAGTAGAGAAATAAGATGGGTGATAGTTTTTTGGATGATTGTCTAGTCACGTTTATTGAGCAAGATATTTTCTTCTATGTTGATGAAAATGATATAATCAAGAGTTTGATGGCTATTAGAAGGCAGAGGCAAGACAAGAAGGACAAGAAGTAGTATTGTATTCTTTGAACTATTGTAGGTGTGTAAACTTCTTTTATGCATATTTCATATTTAGAATGTTCGAACTATTTATATTGTAATTTATACTTATATTATCATGTTTTTAATTATTTTATTTTATAATTGTATACTGAATTTCTCGATAATATTTGTAGTTGTTTACCGAATTGTTCATTAGATTTTACCGAATTGTATATTACAGTATTAGATTGGCATACCCTAACTTAAAATCCTAGATCCGCCACTGCTGGTATGTGCAGAAGAAAAGCAATAGTAAGTATTGTTGGTGAATTCAACGTAAGAGTATGAAGCAAGGAATATGTAATATAAAAAGAAAGTAGCAAACGGCATAGGATTAAAGATTATATGGAGAACGGTGCCTAACAGGTGTTCCGGGCGTGTGGGCTGTACATGGAGGTAAATAATTTAATTTTCAGTGGCATAGCAAAAGTATTCAGGTAAAAAGTGTGTATCTTTTTTTTTCTATAGGTGGAAGCAAAGACTGTGGGTGTGGTATGCATAAAAGGATCGTGTTCAAACGTGGGAAAATATATTTAAGATAGAAGTAACAGGCAAGAAGTACACATTTGTATGCACACATCGAAAAAGAATGGGCAAAAGTATGACAACAGAGCTGGTGCAGTAAGTAATACTGCACGAAGATTGGTGATGATGTCCACCAATGAGTACAATATGGTCAATCAAGTGTACACGCAATAATACTACCCATAGCCCTAAAGGTAATATTTCATTTATATGTTTCATTTCATTGCAACTTGATTTTTTACTATCGTAGTTTTCATACAGGTCCAACATAGCATATGTGAAGCAATGGAAAGACCAAGAAGCTATGCCAAGTGCGAACATTCATTTCATTGATAAATATTGATTTTAAATGTTATATGCCACGGTATTGAAATGAATGTTATTGAAATGTGGACTTATCGGACCTTTGAGTTGTGAATAGTATTAAAATGAAATGCTATTTGTTGATATATTATTGCTACATACTTATTTTACAACTTGAGATTGTCTAAAAATATAGCAAAGATCATGTTGAAATCTTTTGCAATTTTTCTCCACTTTTCCTTAGTTGTCGATTTTCTTCCAAAACATGTTGATAATAGCTACATATAAATCATAATCGACTAATACCGGTCGATTATCAATTCTTACGGGTGCTATTTTGACTGACCATTCAACTAAATTTTATTTTGGAATTCGTTCAGTATCTAACAAACATTGAACGATAATCGACGATTATCGCTACCGAGCCATCCTCGGTTTCCCAGCTAATTTTGATGTGATGAACCCTGCACGTGACAGGTCTGGCATCTGTCAAGAAGGGGCTCAATTCGGTCGTCCTAACGATCATACGGGAGATCTGGAGGGAGGAATAATTGGATCTTCAGGAACACACCACTCCGTCTGCCAATAACCTAACAGAAAGAATAAAAAATGTACTCAAAACTTTGGGTATTAGCGGGCAAAGTTCCAAATTTTATTTTTGGTTTACATCTCGTCACCCTCTGAAATACGGATTTTTGGTTCACAGGCGCAAGTGTAGCAACCGAGAGGGCAGCAAGGCGCAAGCAAGGGTTCGAATCCCAGCTTTGCTAAAAATGATTTTTTTTGAGCTGTAATTTACCAAATTGGTCTAAAACTATCCAAAAATTCCAATCCAATCCAGAAACCTTCCAATCTGGTCCAAACAAAATCCCAAACCAATCCAAAAAGCCAAATTTTCTGAAATTACTGTGGCAATTTAATTTTTTTAGAATTCCAGCCTTGCCAAAAATGATTTTTTTTAGTTGTAATTTACCAAATTGGTCCAAAACTATCCAAAAATTCCAATCCAGTCTAGAAACCTTCCAATCTGGTCAAAACAAAATCCTAAACCAATCCAAAAAGCCAAAATTTCTGAAATTACTGTAGCAATTTAAATTTTTTTAAAATTTCATCGAAACTATGAATCAGGGACGTGAAATCCCAGCCTTGCCAAAAATGATTTTTTTGAGCTGTAATTTACCAAATTGGTCCAAAACTATCCAAAAATTCCAATCAAGTCCAGAAACCTTCCAATCTAGTCCCCCCAAAAAAAATCCCAAACTAGTCCAAAAGGCCAAATTTTTTGAAATTACTGTAGCAATTTAAATTTTTTAAAATTCCGTCGAGACTGTGAATCAGGGAGGGGGGCGAAATCCGAGATTTCGCCGAAATTTCACCGGGATTTTGAACCTTGCTAGCGGGTGCCAAGGATCTTGGATTTGTCATTTGTAATCCCACCTTAATTAAGCTCTTTCCAAGCTGCTCTTTAGTGGCTCCCTGTATAGTTTTGTTTTTGTTTTCTTTGTTTTGTTCTTTGTAACCTCCTAACTTAATGCAATGAATCAACGACAGTTGTCATGCCATTCGCCCAAAACGAAAAAAATAGATATAATCATAAAAAAATATAAAAGAAGGTAGTGGTTGTGGTTCATCGGCTATTTCACCATCACCTCTCACAAGGCAACAGATGCTAACATATGGGCTCATCTAAGGAATTATTGTGAAATAAAACGACATTATGAAACATATTGTTTAAAAATTATTGCACATCACATCTGCAAGTTTGAACTTACCGTCTTATATAAAACACACAATGGGAAAAGTTTATCGGTGTATCACCATTAGCGAGATTCAGAATACTATTGCAAAGCAATGAGCATTCTCCAATGTTGACCAGAAAGTGATCGCAGAGATTTGACTAATTTTGAGGTTCATTCACCGTCTAGCCTCCCATTTTGCTCCTCAAAAAAGTCCAACAAAAAAGAGAAACACCTCTCGATTGTTGAGATATGGTATGATTCTTCATTCTGATTGTTCAAATATGGTAGTATTCTATCTCTTTGTTGGCAGTGGCGGAGCCAGAAAATTCTAAAAGAGGGGGCCAAGAACGAAGTGAACCTGTACTAATGATTGATATTCAAAGTTCAATATATAATAAGTACAATATGTAACACTTGTAACTTGCAATGATTTATGAATAAAAACGTACCACTAATTATTTCACATGAGGCGATAGTTGATATTTGCTGCTATAGTTTAACAAATATCCTGATTTTGTTTTGCACCAATTGCTTTGACGAATAGAAGTGCTATATACATGTTCCTTTTTGGTTGGCCACTGTCACTGCAATCTAAAGTCTAAACAAATTATTGTACAGTGTACCAGCTCTTGCTTTCTTGAAGTGCTGAAGTTTCTGTTGCATTTAAAGGGCCAACTTATGCAAACGACCATAATGGTTCCACCTTCCTTTACTCAAGAACTCCACTATCTAAACAAGGAGGACAAGCTGCTTCGCTGGCTGGTGGTAAAGCACCGAGATGTAGTGTGCATATGTTCTTGACTTCCTCCTGGGCCGACGCCGATCGAGGCCCAGGCCCACCTATGCCCCAGCCTGGGCTCCGCCTATGTTTGTTGGTGAATCAGAATCTATCTCTAATGGATTTTTCTCATATAGATATAACCCCTGTTGCATAAGAAAATCAATCTAATAAAGCTAAGAGAGTTTTGCCTCTCTATATTGTGTGTGCACTTTGTAATTGTCCCTGCTATTTGATCAATACATTGTATTTGAGCTACGGTGATCGTTATCGTTTTACAACATATTATCAACATGAAGTTTTTGGACCTGTATCAATTGACACTATATTAATTTCTAACCGGCATCAATTGATTAAAGCTATTATAAGCCATAAGTAAATTGGAACCAGGTAAGAGCGCCCGTAGAGGAGCCGCTCGGCCATGGCGCCCCTGGGTCGGCTCGCGAAGGCCAGGTCACGGGTCCTCACCACCTCCTCCGCGGCGGCCGCGGACGAGGCGAGCACGGTGGGCACGCGCGCCGGTGCCGGAGCAGCAGGACCGGGACGTGCGCCGTGGCCAGGGACCGGAGCGCCCGGTGCGGCAGGGAGCCAAGGAGATGCAGGTGGCCTTGGAGCCGGAGGCCGGGCGGCGACGGCGGTAGCCTCCGTCCGTCGCTGTCGTGCTCGTACGGTGGTGATCGGTGAATGGCAAGTCGCGCGCGCGAGAGAGAAGGTTTTTGTGGCGTGCAAGTGCAACAAGCTAGCGGCGTACGTGCATAGCTACGTCTCGTGGTGGAGAAGCGTCTGCGCCTCAGGTTGCAACGCGCTGCATAACATCTACTGTGCAAAAAAATCCGGTACAAGAAGAAGAAGACAAGCGGCACCGATGTTAAATCAGTGGACATACAAGAAGAAGAAGACAAGCGGCACCGATCGGTAGGCATTTAAGTCAGTTGGTCCATGGAAATATGTAGCAATGATGACGTGCTGAGGTGTTGAATGGAAAGACAATAGTGCTGGTAAGAAGTGCTCAACATCTCAGATTTTTTTTAAATAATATATTTTCAAAATAATTTTACAAAAAAATCTGTTTTTTTTTAAAATATAGATCATCACTAAATAAATCTTCGATTCATTTGGCAACAGAAGTCTCAGTCTGTCGACCAAATGAATCCAAGACAAAACAATCTGTCGGCCAATTCAACCAGTGACAAACAGATATCTATCACTAATTGAATTGGAGACAGATGTGTATTTTTGTATTTTTGGGTATTATTTTTGTAAGATTTAAAAATATAATATTTAAAAGAATCCAACTCCTCACATGATAAATGATACGCATGCATGTCGATCGACACGAGTCTGGACTCTGGATAGCCGGCCGTTGTTGACAAAATGCCGAGGCTAATTGAACCACGCAGGTACCTTGCCAGAATGCCATAGTGAGGGCAGAAACTCTGTCAATCAATTAAGGAAGACTAAGAGGAAAACAAACAGTCAATGCTAGGAGATAGCTTGAATCTACTATCCAATCGTCTGACCCTGTATACCCTCTTTAGCACCAGTATTTAGTTTTTAGCGTAGCAGCAGCAAATATACATCCGCTCGGGCATGACTAGAGAAAAAAAAAGCTTTGTTAGATGGTGACTTGCTTCCTAAACTACGTGGACCATGTAGCTTAGTGAGACGCTGCTTGTTGAAAGGCTACTTTGATAATTGGTATCTTTGCATGCTGCCTGCAAAACTAGATTCGAACCCAGGCATGGACCATAGAGACAGTGGTGGGAGGTGACCTAACACTTCTCCTTTACGACGTCATGGTAGTCCCCTGAGTCGGGGGCACTTGACGACGTCGCGCGGAGTCAGCTATTGTGAGGGCACAAAGAGGATGTCGAGTGAATGCCAGAGAACCAGTGAGAGATAAGATATATGTTAGATGTTGATCCATTTGTCCTAAAATCTGACTTATTTTTTGGGGGAAAAAAGCTAGCCGAGATATAATTAGCAAAAACTACAGTACTAAAACTGTTATAATCATTCTCCAGTGGTGGGACGACGACGTGCACGTGACAGGTCTGGCATCTGTCAAGAAGGGGCTCAATTCAGTCATCCTAACGATCATATGGGAGATCTGGAGGGAGGAATAATTGGATCTTCAATCAGGAACACACCACTGCCAATTACCTAACAGAAAGAATAAAAAATGTACTCGAAACTTTGGGTACTAGCGGATGGGAAAAAATACTGAAATATGCAACACAAAAAATACAAAATAGCAAAAATACACAACATCAAAAACAAATTGCTGGCTGCCGCCACACCGCACAGCGGTAGCCAGGTGTCGCCCTGTCGCTCGCGCGCAGGGCTAGAAAAAAAGCTCGTTGAGCTGGCTCGGTGGCTCGTTTCAAAATTGCTCTGATTACATTCATTTTTCTTTTAAAATAAAAATTAGTTGATTTGGAACCAGAGTCAACTTCGGCTCGGCTCGTTAAGCTCGGTTCGAAGTTGGGTCTCAAACAATACAGGAGACTATAATAAATAAGAATAAATCAGTGTCGAAGAAAGCTCGAAAAAAAGTTCAACTGGCTCGTTATCCACCCGCCCGGCCCTGCTCGTCCGTGCCTCGCTCGCCTAGCTGCCGCTGTGGTCTCCCCCACGCACCCGCATTTCCTCCCGACATGATTACTATATCAATGATGATGAGCTTGTAGGAACTGATAAAAATAGAGAAACCTTGCTTAAGTCGTTGAACTCAGGAGGTTGTCATTTGCGGATCATTGCTGTGTGGGGTATGGGTGGCATCGGAAAAAGCACTCTTGTTAATAATGTGTACAAAAATAATGAAGTATCCAACTTTGATTGCCGTGCATGGATTTCTATCTCTCATTCATTTGGTCTGGATACAATCTTGAGAAACATGCTGAGAGAACTCCTTGGAAAAGACAATAAGGAATTCGATGCTGAAAAGATGAATAACGCAGAGCTAAGAGAGGAACTGAAGAAAAATCTGGATAAAAAGCGTTACTTGATCATATTGGATGATGTTTGGAAGGCTGCAGATATCATGGAAATTAGAGGGGTTCTTGTTGATAATGGCATGGGAAGCAGAGTAATAATCACGACAAGATCGAAGGAAGTAGCTTCAAGTGCTGAGGATGGTTGTAAGATCAAAGTAGAACCTCTAAATGCTGATGATGCATGGCTTCTATTTTGCAGAATGCCAGCCGAGCGCGTGGGGGAGGCCTGGCTGCCGCCACGCCGCACGACGGTAGCCAGGCGGGCGAGGCAGGGCTGGCGCCATGGCAGCGACGAGGCGACACCTGGCTGCCGCCGTCCGGCGTGGCGGCCGCCACGTCATTTCTGCAATTTGTTTTTGGTGTTGTATATTTTTGCTATTTTGTATTTTCTTGTTGCATATTTCAGTATTTTTTTCCCTAGCGGATGCCAAGGATCTTGGGTTTGTCATTTGTAATCCCACCTTAATTAAGTTTTTTCCAACCAGCTCTTTAGTGGCTCCCTGCATAGTTTTGCTTTTGTTTTCTTTGTTTTGTTCTTTGTAAATTCTAACTTAATGCAATGAATCAACGGCAGTTGTCCTTCCATTCGTTCAAAAAGGAAAAAAAAATATAATCGTAAGAGAAAATTATAAAACAAGATGGTGGTGGGTTATCTGCTATCCCACCATCATCTCTCACAAGGCTACATGTGATGACATATGGATCTAGCCTACATGTCTACAACATGTGAAGTAATTGGGAAAACACGGAGCTAAACTTGCTAACCTCCTAAACAACTGTGCACGAAATAAGAAGCAAAACTTGCTATATTCCTAATGAGTTGGCTAATGTTAGCTGTATGGAACAATGTATTATGAGTTTATTAAATTTTACATAAATGTTGTTGATCGAAGACAAGCATGGAGGATAAAAATAGCAAAGTCTCAATTCAAGTGGCATTTATTGTTTAAGAAATTAGAGTGACACTTTAATAAAATCAAATGTCTATATGTTCCATCGTGTGAGCCTAGCTTTTTCCTCAAACAAAAAGCTATAATCTTTCCAAGGAAATTCTTGTGAAATAAAACCACATCATGGAACATATTGTTTAAAAATTGTTGCATGTCACATCCGCAAGTCTGAACTTGCGATCCTCTTATATGAAACATGCAATGGGAAAGTTTATTAGTGCATCACCCTTAGCGAGATTTAGGATACTATTGCAAAGCATTGAGCATTCTCCAATGTTGACCAGAAAGTGATAGTGGATGTTTTACCCCCTTCGTAGGTACTATGCCTAGGAAAATTCAAATGGAACGCCGTTCGCACCATTGTCATATAAGTTCAATGTAATACCCCCTTGTCGTATTTATAACATATGGGCAAGTCCTTGATATTCATGTCTGAACCCAGCGAGGCCATCGAGCCCTGACAAGCTCTCCGGAGCCTAACAATCCGTTGCGGATAACAATCTTTATGAAGCCTAACATTCCGTCGCAAAGGCAATAGAGAGCCCCTACACGATCTTGATCCGGAGCGCGACCAGTTGCGAGTACAACTTTTCCTCGTAATGCCTTAACAGTTACACATCATCGAAGCATAGAGGTGGTGGGGGAATAAGGAGGAAAAGAAGCAAGAAGACTACCGACGGCGTGCCTCCTCGGAGGTCTCCAGCTTCCTCGTCGGAGAGGGCTTCGACCTTTCACTCCCAGGACACCGTGGGGTACGTGCCTGGAAGTGTGTCCAGATTCAACCGAATAATAGACTCCCCACAACGCACCTCCCACTCAACATAACATTCGGTGTTAAATTCATCCAAGTTCCCCTGGGATGACTCCGACACATTCTTTCTAGGCCATTCCGCTGAGTATTTCCCCTCGATGCTCAATCCTCCGAGGTCAGATCATGGCTTCGTGGCGTACGTTCCTCCCTCCAATTCGCACGAAAAGCTACATGTACATTCGGACGGCCGACTGCGAGCTACAACACAGATATAGCTTTCGGGGCATTTAATTTTACATGGCATTTGAGTCAAATGCCGCTAAATAAAGCTTTTGCGGCATTTATTTGGATTTAGGGGCATTTAATTGCCTGGCACACAATAATTGCCGATGATAGATTTTCCTGGCATAAATTATATGCCAGCTTATCATTTTATTAAGGGGGTATTTATAAATGTCAGCTTAAAATCTATGCCGGCATATATTTTTTGCCGAATAATATAGAAAGAGAGGCACATAACAAATGCCGAGATAGAGTAAGGATGGTATTTTTTATATGCCGCGCAATGTAAATGCCGTGGATGCTCACTTTTGGGCGCGAACGAGAAAAGCTAGGGCGCGCACGGGAGGAAAACTAGCACAAAAGGAAAAAAGGGCCACCAGGCCCGATCGATCACCACTAAACAAGTCCAAGCATGCAATAGGTAACTACCACATGATGTGCAAAATTCTGAATAACAAGTTTGCAAAAGTACCACTTAGTCTTAATTTTTTTATCTTTGCAGATTTTCGAAAGACATGAGATGGATGCAATGAACCTTTTGCTAAAGGAGGGTTGGCTTAGTAGTAGAGTACTACGACTTTTGTGAATGCAATCCAAAGCAATACTTGTTCTTTTGTCCTGCTTAACTAAGGTAGCAGGAATGTATATATAGAGTAAAAACTATTTGGTGCCTTTTGCTACATATACTTCAGTTTGGAGGCCAAGGTTAGTTTTAGCAGTGGAGAACTATATATTTGGCCATGTCTGAAATGTTTTGAAACATTGGATGCTATTTGTAGTGGTTGTAATTTACTTGGGCATGTCATCTTATATATATGAACAACCGATGAAGTGCAAAATAGCTTACTTCTCAAATACATGATTATTTGCTATTGTGCTATTCCCTGTTGTATGGGCTATTGTGCTATTCCCTGCTGATTATATTGAATTGGGATAATTTGCTATGACCTATATTATCAATGAAATGGGCATGTGACCAACATTGAAACCGTGTTTATTATGTGCCACAAATAGATACCACGACATTTCTAATGTGCCACAAATTAAATAACATGGCATTCCTCATATGCCTTGGTAGAAAATTCTAGGCACTAATTAAGTGCCACCGACAACTATATCAAGGCATTACATATGTGCCACCCTTTCTCTAAGATGGCATATAATACATGCCGTACTAGACCATCCCGGCATTTTATATGTGCCACCTTCCTCTAAGATGGCATCTAATAAATGCCGTACTACATCATCCCCGGCATTTGATATGTGCCATCAGTAGGCAACCCCGACATTTTTTGTGTGCCATCAATGGACAACCCTGGCATTAATATGTGCCGTCGATAGGCAACGCCGGCATTTGTTATGTGCCGTCGATAGGCAACGCCGGCATTTGTTATGTGCCGTTGATAGGCAACGCCGGCATCTAATATGTGCCAGGGAACTCTATTAACCCGGCATTTGTTATGTGCCATCGATAAGCAACGCCGGCATTCATTATGTGCCGAGCTAGATAAACGCCGGGGATTACTTTTTCCCGACGGCATTTTCCTTGATGGCAAATAAATGCCGACGAAAGTGTTTTGGGGGCGTTTAGGCACTTATAGCAGCATATATAAGCGCCCGTTAGTAGCTTACTGTGTTGTAGTCGAGGAGGATGAGACAAGACAGCTAGGCTACGCCAAACGTGAGCCCGAAAATAAGCAGCAAACACTTTGTATTCATAATAGAAACAAAAGTACAAGGTCGTGCCGCTACTCCCCCCGGGTTCACCTTTTCGTTTTGTAGATTTTCGAATGAACAGTGAAATTTGATATTCGCAAAAATCGAGCCGAAAATCGTAAAAATCGCATAAATTTAAAAACCAGATTTTTTTGGAAAAAATTCAAAAATCGTCGAAAATCGACGATTTCGATGGAATTTCGACGATTTCGATGGAAATTCGACGATTTATCGATGGAAAATCGAAAACCATGTTGAACTTTTTGTGCGGTCGACTTTTGGTAGCGATTTTCGACGAAAATCGACCGGTTTCCACCGATTTTCGACCGATTTTTGACACGCAAATTTTTTCGAATTTTTGAATTTTTTTGAATTTTTTTTTGAATCGGACCGGTTTATCGACCGGTTTTTGATGTCGAACCCTAGCGGTACGGTCGATTTTCGACGAATTTCGTCGAAAAGGTAAACCCTGCTCCCCCCCTCCCCTCCCCTCCCCTTGGCCCTGGCGGCCGCGGTCGCAGATCCTACATCCTCGTCGCCCCGCCTCTGCACGCCTCCCTTAGATCCACTGCTTAGCCTTTCCCCCAGCCTCTTCACTGGGCCTGTTGATGTTTGTGAGCATCTTTCGTGGTCCTCGGAGGAGGAGTCCGAAGAGCAGAGTGCGCTTTCCCCCTCGTCGCCTCGTCGGAGCCGCCAACCCCTCGGTGCATAGGTGGTTCTACACAGTCGCTCTCTCGGCCGATGATACCGCAGCTGGGTGCTGCTTCTCCACCACGCAGTGAGCGAGAGATCAGCGCTTCGAAAACCGGTACCTCGCCTCCTGTTCTGCCTCAATCCGTGTCGGGCGCAGAACCTGATCTTAGCGAGGGGAAGGTCAAAGTTGCTTTAATGCGCCCGTGAAATCAGCTGCTTTCAAGGCGAAGCAACCTGAAGGAATCGGGGCAAAAGATCCTTTGGGCGGCGTAGCTCAGGCTCTCCACCCAGATCCAGACGAATTAAAATCAGATTGGACGCAGGTCAGAAGAAAGCACTTTTGGAGAAGACAGAATGCATTACAGTGCATTAATCCGCCAGCGGCCGAGCCGGCCAGAGGGTCGTTCGCTGCCCTCTTTAAAGCGTCGACCAGGGGCAAATGCTTCCGATGCTTGGCCCCGGACCATTTCATCTCAGCTTGTAGAGATCCCCTACGTTGTCTCCGTTGTGGGGCGTCTGGCCACAAAGCTCGTTGGTGCCCCTCGGGGCGCTCCGGCGGAAGAGGAGCCGCCCGACAGCAGGGGGGAGTGGAAACCTTTTCGAAGATGGAAGAGCAAAGGCCGGGTGATCCTGCCCTCAGGCCAGGGCAGGTCCGTCGTTTCTCTGTTAGGGCGGCCGAATTGCTGAGTGCAGAAAGTGATTGCACCAGGTGTGCAGTCCAGGTGCTTGTTCTTGGTGATGTGGAAACGAATATTCGGCAGATTCAGAGAATTCTGGCGGACCATTACCGGATGAACAAAGAAGATTTCAATGTCTCCGTGATCTCGAATAGGTCCTATTTCGTGCGCTGCAGTTCCGCGGAGCTGAAATCGGAAATGCTGGCGGACTCCAGGTTCGCTCGGGAGAATATTAATTTCAAGGAAATCATATTACAATTGGACAAGGCACAAGAAGCTAGGGAGCTAACCCCGGAGGAGTTCAGGGTGATTAAAGATCTCAAGCACAGGACCTTGGGGTTGGCTGCGATAATCAGGATCCGTCTGAAGCAAAGGGCGCGCTTAGCATTTATCAAGGAAGGGGACACAAACACTAAATTCTTTCATATCAAGGTAAACGGTCGAAACAGAAGACGCCGCATACTCTCACTTCTCACCGACCAGGGAGAGGTTACAGGTGAAACTCACAAACATGAGGCCTTTCATAATTTCTTCACTGGGCTATTGGGAACTAAATTCCGGAGGATGCATTCCCTTAATTGGGATCGCCTGCATTTGCCGCAAATTGACCTTTCCAGACTAGAGGAGCAGATTCGAGCAGAGGAAGTTAAAGAAGCAGTTTTTGAGATGCCATCGGACAAAGTGCCCGGTCCAGATGGTTTCATTGGAGGTTTCTTCAAATCCTGTTGGTACATCATCAAGGAGGACCTCCTGGCTGCGACCACTCACTTCGGAAACTGCTCGGCGAGTAACCTTAGGTAGGGGTGAAAATGGTACGGATAATTTCCGACCGACCGACCGAACGAAACGCCTCGGATAGCAATTCGGATATTTTTTCGGATATCCGGATATTTTTTTCGGATACGGATCGGATACGGATAAAGTGTCTCGGATACGGATACGGATACGGATATCTCGGATAATATCCGTCGGATAATATCCGAACATTTTTCGGATACTATCCGCCGGATAATATCCGAATTCCAACCCCTTTAGAAATTTCGGACTTTAGCGCTTACCATTTAGCCCACTCACGACTCACCAGATGGGCTTAACTTCAAGCCTTCAGCTCTGTTTGGCCCATAGCCCATATGCCATACACACACACTAAGCCAACCCTAGCTCATGTCCCTGCCGATCGCCTCCGTTTCGCCTCCCAATGCGTCGCCGCCTCGCTTCCGCCGCCGGCTTCCTCCCCGCCGCTTCCAGCGCCGCCCAGCGCCCCTCCGTCATGGCCGCCAAGCTCTCGGCGCCGGCCTCCTCATGGCGCCGCCCCCCACCCCGGCTCCTGGCCACCCTGACGCTCTCGGCGCCCGCCCGCTCCCGAGCCACCTTCTTCAACCTCATCCTGTTGAGGTTTCAGTGAATTGTGGCTTACTATGACATTCTTTGTCTTTGTGTTTTATCCGATTGTACCTCTGTTTTGTTTTGTTGCTATACTTGTCTTCGTCCGGGAAGAGACTTGGGATGATTTCTCTTGGAAGCAAGAGAGGGACCCAATGCTAAGCACAATACCGACCATTTAGTTAGCGATGCGCATCTAGTGACAAGAGAGGAATTGGAAATTGGCAAACAGAACAGAGGAAATTTTGGTCATGCTAATATATGATTTTATTATTTTTTTCCATTAATTGATCTTCATAGTTCTTTTGTTGATATGTTAAGACTCAAAAGATCATGGGTTATGGTCTCGTGGTCCAGAAGAGTATTAGGTCAGGTGCCTACGCTTGATAAAGAGAACTAACAATTGGGCTGTAAATTTCTGGAGTATTCTTTCCGACAGAAGAGGAGGACAGCTAATGATGTCGCTTGATACAGTTTCGTAGGTTTTGCAACTAACTGAGTTGCTGATAAGAACCTCACAATTTGTAATTAAGTAGCTAGAGCGCGCTGTCTTTGTATGCGATGATTCGCTGTCCTTCTTGTTATTGTCATGCAATCAAGTTTCTGAGCATCTCCATTGGTGGATAAGTATAATGAATTTATTTTTTGGAAGATATGGCTATGCATACTGAATTGTTTAGGCTCATCGACACCAAAACATGCTGCCAGCTGACTAGGGATCTATGCAATAAAGAAGTTGTTTTTTTTCTTTCTCTTGTTTGTGTGCCCAGTATGCTTTAATTTGATTAGCGGCAAGTTCTGATATTTTATTTGTCTTTCTACATTGCTAGGGATTAATATTTCTAAGGAAAATGTTGCAACATTCATAGATAAGGTTGATATAGAGGTCAATGAAAAGGCAATCGATCAAGAGGTTTGCTACATGATAAGTAAAAATTATTTAATGTTATCAACTTGCTTATTTAATGTTATTCGAAAAATATCCGTTCTGATTATTATCCGAACTTATTTTATCCGTATTCGTTCGAATATTATCCGTATTCGTATTCGACAATATCCGTGTCCGAATCCGTATCCGGTACTATCCGTGTCCGAATCCGATCCGATAAAATTATATGGATCAAATACAATATCAGTGGTTTCCGATCCATATCCGATCCGTTTCACCCCTAACCTTAGGCTGTTGAATTCGGCAAGTATGGTCCTTCTACCCAAAAAGCAAGATGCAGCAAGGGTTACAGATTTTAGGCCAATCAGCTTGATTCATAGTTTCAGCAAAATCATCTCCAAAGTCCTGGCTAAGAGATTGGCTTCCAGATTGCATGCTCTAGTGTCGCCCAACCAAAATGCTTTCATCAAGAAGAGGACAATTCATGATAGTTTCCTTCTTGTAAAGAACCTGCTAACAGAACTCCACCGAAAAAAGCATCCCACGCTGTTCATTAAGTTGGACCTAGCCAAAGCATTCGACTCGGTCAGCTGGGAGTACCTTTTGGAATTATTAAAGTGCTTTGGCTTTGGCCAGCGGTGGAGAGATTGGATATCCATTTTGCTGGCGACCTCCTCTTCAAGAGTGTTGATGAATGGAATCCCCGGGAAGAGTTTTGCACATAGGCGTGGACTTCGGCAAGGAGACCCGCTGTCCCTGATGCTCTTCATCCTTGCGCTCGAACCACTTCAGTTCTTGCTATCGGCTGCTTCGCAAAGAGGTCTCTTCAAGCCGATTTTGCGCAAACCTACCGGCATGTGCCGGGCTCTCTATGCGGATGGTGTTGCCCTGTTTGTAAACCCATCGCCTCAGGAAGTACACAGCTTGCGTGTTGTCCTTCAAATTTTCGGGGATGCTTCAGGATTGAAGGTGAATCTGGACAAAACAGAGATCTTCGCAATTGCTTGTGATGAACATGTGATAGGCAACAACTTGCAAGAATTCTCGGGAACCCTCAAAAATTTCCCCACAAGATACTTGGGACTGCCGCTGAGACCTAATGCGCTAAGAAGAGCCGATTTCCAACCTCTACTCGATAAGGTCGAAGGAAGGTTAGCAGGCTGGAAAGGGGCTTTACTCTCCAGAGCGGGTAGATTAGTGTTGGTCACCTCGGTTCTGTCGGCCCTTCCAACTTACTTCCTAACGGTTTTTCCTTTACCCACATGGACCATCAAGAGAATTAACAGGTCGAGGAGGAATTTCCTGTGGAAAGGAAGCGAGCATTGCAATTCAGGACACTGCTTGGTTAACTGGACAAAGGTTTGTCGGCCAAAGCGCTTTGGGGGTCTGGGAATCCTTCAACTCAATGCCTTCGGAAAAGCCCTTAGGCAACGGTGGTTGTGGCTTCAATGGAGTGATGAAAATAGGATTTGGGCCGGGACCTGTCTGCCTTGCAACTCCATGGACTTGGACCTCTTCAGGGCAAGCACCCACATCATCTTTGGGAATGGTAGCACCGCTAAGTTCTGGACTTCCAACTGGCTGCAAGGAAGGGTGCTGAGGGAAATTGCACCTTCGTGTTACAGGTTAGTCAAAAAAAGAAACAACTCGGTGCTGCATGAATTAACAGATAACTCCTGGATGATTCCTTTAAAGAATATTCACACCCAGCAACAACTTGCCCAATTCCTAACTCTTGGGCAATTGGTGCAAGAGGTCCATTTGCAGCCAGATATTCAAGATGAGATTATTTGGAGATGGACAACGGATGGAAATTTCTCGAGCAGGTTGGCTTACAGAGCTCATTTCGCTGGTTTAGTATCCGAGATTTCTTGTCAGACAATGTGGGAAGCAAGGGCGCGGAACAAATGCAAAATCTTTGCTTGGCTATTGCTTCTCAACAGTATTCAAACAGCAAACCTTTTAGCGTGGAGAGGATGGCCTCTTCATCACCCGGTTTGCCGTCTTTGCAGTGCTCAAGATGAGACCGCATTGCATATTATGCTTCATTGCGGATTCGCCGTAAATTTCTGGCGTCTCCTTCCCACACAAGGATTAGCTCAGCCGTCCATCAACTCCTTCGCGGCTCACTCGTCCATTCGAGACTGGTGGCTTCATCTGCGAATGGATTATACGCGACATGCAAGACAAAATTTCGATGGTGCGATCATCTTCGTCTTCTGGAACCTTTGGAAAGAGCGCAATGCGCGCATCTTCCAAAACTTGGAGAACCCCTTCCACATTGTTGTGCAGAAGGCGAAACAAGAGCTAGAGGAGTTTGCAATTGCTAAAGAGAGATCGGGCTAAGCGAGCGGTTTTTCTCTTTTAGTTTTCATTTATTTTGTATTTTTCTTCTTTTGTTTGCTTGCTTGTTTGTGATTGGCAGGTTGTCGGCCGTGTGGTTTGTTTGTTGGACTGCCTCCTTTCTCTTCTTAATTGATTAGACAGTCCAATTTCGAAAAAAAAGAAAAAAGAAAAAAGAAAAAACAGAACGACCATCGTCGGCCTGTCGTGGATTCCCAGATGCTCACTCTGGTTGACGTCTTCACCCAAGGCCAGGGTTCACAAAACCGACGAAAACCGCTCGAAAATCGCGGTTTTCGACCGTATCGAGCCGGTTCGAAATCCTAAACCGGTCGGTAAACCGATTCAATTAAAAAAATAATTCAAAAAAATCAAAAAATTTGAAAAAATATATGCGATGTAAACCGATCGAAAACCGGTGAAAACCGAGCGATTTTTCGAAAAAACCGACGAAAATCGCTCCAAAAACCGATCGCCTAAAACGTTCAACTCGCCGATCGGTTTTTCGAGAAAACCGATAGGTTTTCGAGAAAACCGAATGGTTTTCGTTTTTTTAAAATTTGTTTTGAATGTTTTTTGTTCAAATGCTCGGTTTTGAAACTCTTCGGTTTCTAACGATTTTCGAGCGGTTTTTGGCTCGATATTTTCGAATTTCCAATTTCGGTTTTCCATCGGTTTTTTCGGTTTCGGTTTTGTTAACCCTGCCCAAGGCCTAGCGAAGGGACACCTGAGCAGCGGCGTGTCCGAATAGATTCCATAACCTTTCCCCAAAACCCAGAGCGGTTTTCAAGGTGGCTTGAATGTCTTTAGGTTTTAACAATATATTTGACATAAATATTGACCTGACCATCTCCTGCAAGTGTTGCGTTGACTATAGCCGATTTTGTAGAGAGATTTTGCAGCGCCATGGTACCTACGCTGATCCAATTAATCATGATGTTGAATGAATTGGAGATGCATCCTGCGAATTATGATCGGTACGCCGAGCAAGCTGAATAGGCGGCATCGGAGGTTTGGGTTCAGTAATTACATCATTCTTTTCCCGGGTAATAACCATCCACTCGCCCAGTTGCTCCATCGTTGTAGATTGACTCATCCACCCAATTAAGTGCACGTCATCGATGGCTATCTAGCTAGAGCGCTATCGATATCTTAACCCCCTTCAATAGATAGATATGCACCGTCATGTGATGCGATGCGATGCACAGGCAAGACAAGA
Source organism: Rhipidocladum racemiflorum (assembly GCA_036346355.1). Classification (NCBI taxonomy): domain Eukaryota; kingdom Viridiplantae; phylum Streptophyta; class Magnoliopsida; order Poales; family Poaceae; genus Rhipidocladum; species Rhipidocladum racemiflorum. The sequence goes on along the minus strand of CM070570.1, from coordinate 10,596,694 downwards.
CACAGCCTATGCTGAATTCAATCTGATCCGATGGTACCAAACCAGCCGAGATTATCCTAAATCCTATCTGGTCTGAATTGATCTTTCGCAGCTAATCACCGAGGTCCTCGCAAACATGGGCGTTTCACTTGTTGCGCTCCCCTTCGCAGCCATCGTGCTAGCTCTCTTCTCACTCTTCCTCCTCCTCTCCAGCAAGAAGCGGATCCCACGAAGCAGTAATGGCCGGCAGCTACCTCCTTCGCCGCACGGAGGCCTGCCACTCCTCGGCCACCTCCATCTACTTGGGACTCTGCACCACCGGACGCTGCGGTCGCTCGCCGCGGCGTACGGTCCGGTCATGCTCCTTCGCCTCGGCAGCGTCCCCACCGTCGTGGCCTCCTCGGCGGCGGCCGCGGAGGAGGCCATGAAGACCCGCGACCTGGCCTTCGCGAGCCGACCCAGGGTGCGCGTGGCCGAGCGCCTCTTCTACGGCCGCGACATTACCTTCGCCCCCTACGGCGACTACTGGCGCCAGGCGCGCCGCATCTGCGTGCTCCACCTCCTCAGCCAGCGCCGAATCCTCTCCTTCAGCCCTGTCCGGGAAGAAGAAGTTGCCACCCTGCTCGACCGGGTTCGCCGAGCCGGCGGTTCGCCTCCGGGCGTTGTGAACCTGAGCGACCTGCTCGTCTCCTACACCACCACCATCATCTCACGGGCCGCGTTCGGCGACGGGGACTACGGGCTCGAGGGCGGAAACGGGGGAGGGACGCTGAGGAAGGTGCTCGCCGACAATTCAGAGCTGCTCGGGACGGTCTCGGTGGGGGAGTTCGTGCCGTGGCTGGCGTGGGTGGACACGCTGACGGGGCTTAAAGCCAAGGAAACGCGCACGTTCGAGGCGATGGACGGGTTGCTCGAGCGGGTTATCGCGGACCACCGTCATCGGCGCCGCGGCGTCCTGCGGGTGGGCGACGGCGACGACGATCACCGTGACTTCGTGGACGTACTGTTGGACGTGAACGAGACGGAGGAACACGACGGAGGATCAGTCATGTTCGACATGGCCGCCGTCAAGGCCCTTATCCTGGTACGTATCGATGTATATCATTCGTATATGAGTGCGTCAATGTTACGAGTTACGGCTGAGAGAAGCGTACGCAAGCATTGTATTGTACAGCTAGCCAATGACATGTATCGACAACTCCGAAAACTGCATGTCCTGCATTGGCAAATAGATAAGGGAGGAACTAGCAGCCGGACGTCCGATTTAAATTTTTTTTCGGATGCCGCGCAATATTTTTTTAACTGTATGAAACATTTTGTTTGAACGTATGAAACATTTTTTTACTGTATGAAACATTTTTTTTACTGTTTGTCGAAAAAAAATATTTCACTACGTAGAAAAAAATGTTTCACGCATAGAAAAAAAATATTACAAAAAAAGCAAACGTCTGATCCCTAGCAATTCCCAATAGATAAAAATAAGACTATGGGACCTATCAGTCAGCCTCGTGCTCCTTTTATCTACTACTCCTTTCATCTCAAAATAGATAAAAAAGCTGGTAGAGGCAGTTGCATGACCATGACCAATCATATATAAGGTCCAGCCCCGACAATAGGAATCTGAATAATATCCACGTGGCCCCCCTTCCCAATCCCAATCTTCGTGCCAGTAAATACAGCAGAGCAACCCTTAGATATAAAAAGTGTATAGTACTACTCCCTATATCTAAATTTATAAAACATATTCTTTTTAGTATATAAATCAAAAAGATATTAAAAATGACCGGACTATATCTAATTATTATCATTAAACACTATATTTTATGTATGCATGTGAAGAATATAAATTAGACCACATCTAATTATTATCATTAAGCACTGTATTTAATGCATGCATATGAAGAACATAAATTAAAGATGGATATTTATTAGGGGTATAAAGAAAATATCACACTAATTTTGTATTGAAATATGAAATTCATCCTAAATTTATAAACAAAATTATTAAAGAATGCGTATTATAAACTTAAACAAAGCATGATTTACTCTGAGCAATTAGCTAGCATTCGGAAGAGTACGTCGCTAGTCATCGGCATTGACGGCGGATGACATGAAGAAAGGTTCAAAGGTACTGCTCGGAAGTCGGAACCAAAGCACCAGTGCGGAAATCAGTTGAATAACTTTTTCTGTACATTAACTTTTTGGCCTTCTAAAAGTATCAATATGCACATCCGAGCCATTATATACACCATAGCATCTGATTATGAGGGTTACGGATTCTAAATTTGTTGCTTTGATGAAACTATTTACTCTCTTATGTAATATCTTAGTTAATCTGTTTCAAATGTGTTTTGTACAAAGAAGCTAGCTAGCCATGTACTTGCACAAGCAGGCAATCTATTCGCTCGTAAGGGCTAAATTCCACTTTCAGTGAAAGAGGCTAGGAATTCCCACATTAACAGTAAAAAGAGAGAAAGATCTATACTGTAAATTTTCAATCGGTCCATATTATAATGATGTTGATTAATTAGATAAATATGACAATTCTTAGATTAATCATAATCAATATAGTTGTATAGATTATGCATTTATATATACAAATCTCTTTGCATGCAGACAACCAAACAGTCCAAATCGCAGCCGATTCGGTCCGATTCTCTCATAATTAATCAGAAGCATCTTCTATTGTAATCTAGAAACTAAAACGAACTAGACCATAGTAATTGTGACGGCCCGCCTTTTTAGGGGCAGATCCGTACGCCTCGACAGCTACCCAGGATGATTAGCTGCCAGGAACCAAGCATATTATTGCCAGGCAAAAAGTCAAATTCCAACATTTTTATTCAATATAAGGCCTAACGGCCAGGGTTTTTACAGAAGAGGGCGCAGCAGGGCCCGAAAAACTTACAAGCAAAACACCGCACAGGCAGGCCTGAGCAAAAGACTAAGACCTCAAAACCAAATTTGCCGTCTACACACTCCTGGAACGCTTTCAGCTTCTTCAAACTCTGAAAGGGGGTCGGGGTTGCAAGGGTGAGTACGGGAGTACTCAACAAGTCGTACGGAAAACACTGAATATTACATGCAAGGGTGTAGCACAATATTGGCACAAGGTTAAAGTATTTGTGAATGCAGTTTTATTTGTAACATCATTTTACATTTAAAACACAATCCATAATAATAGTAATCCAGGGGGGTTCCATTCACAAAGTCATCACCATTAAACCACATTCTCAAACATGCACCAAGATCTACTTGAGCTAGGTTACGGGATTCACCCCCAATTAAACTTAGCTTCATTTACCGGAAGCACAGCGTATTCGAATACCATTTATTCACTCTGCAGAGGTGTTCAGCTTTATCCACAAGATTCCACGATCGTTAATGCCAACTCGAGTTTAACACGCAACTTAAATGCGTGCGGCCGGATCGAGGTTATCATAGCTTTTCGTTGGACATTTCCCTCTTTAGTCCCTATCCGGTAGAGTTTTGGTCCACATTAACCCGGGTCCCCACCGCCGGTGTGGAGTTCTTGGTCCCGCTTCTTGTGGACACCTACCGCTGCGAACCCGAATGCCACCCTTTCCTGGTGCACATCTCCGTCCCACCCCATAACCTTGGACCATCTCCCACACCGGGAAGGTAACCTCTGCTCCTATAGGTATTCCGAGGAAAGTACAATGTACCGAGCTATGTTGAGTCAAGCCAACGAAGTTGACCGGCCCAACCTGTGGTTGAACGAGTTCTTAAGTTATTTACTTTGCTCAAGAGGATTATTAACCTTATATTGCCAGAGACCAAGCCTTTTCCGATCCACAACCCCATTCCGATACCCACCAGTGACGCCACCGTGACAAACCAAAGCATTAATCATCGGTAGGGATTGGAACTCATCCACTCCGGGATTTATCCAATTCTGTCCCCCAAACCGTAGCACTTTTCCAAACAGAACCGAACCAAAGGTTCGGCAGCCTTTTATTTCCATTCTCAAAAGCATTTGACTAATCTACCAGGATAATAATAATTAATACCGGAATATTAATTAACCTAAGGTTACAAGGATATAATTAGGTTCAATAATTTTCAAGGAAGTCTCATGAACAAATCGGCATTAACTAAGTATCATGTCATTCTAGAATAAACGGATTTGCAATATTTCAACATACCGTAAAGTAATGCGGTAGAAAATAGTAATTAACTATAATAAGGCATGAATAGGTTCAACATGATCAAAGGTATACGGCTTGCCTTGCTGGCGATCGGATCGGACGAAGTGTCGTTGACGCGGTCGAAATCGGCTCTTTGCCGGGTCCGGGTCCTGCTCCAGGAACTGCGGCGGCTCCTGGAATCGTCCAACGTCTGGATCTAACGTAAAAAGGACGAACGACAATAAAGAAACGAAAAACGAAAAGAAACTGAAACGAAAACGGAGACAGAAACCGGAACCGGGCCGAGAGAGAGAAAGGAAGGGTGATTTTGGCATTTTGGAATTTTGGAGACTCCGGATTGAGGAACGGAGGGCATTTTTGGACTCAGTGGATCGAGACGGTGCGGAAAAGTATTTTTGGAGCATTTTTGGACTTTCGGATATTTTTGGAGCATTTTTGGATATTAAAAAGAATTAAAATGATTTTTAGAATTTAAAAATCGAATGAAAAAGGAAAATGGGCACTGTTCAACTGGGCCGCGCCAAACCTGTTCGCCCAAGATCACGCTGCGAGGAGGCTTCATCGGGCCTACCAAGATGGCCAGCCGCACTGACGTATGAGCCCGAAAGGCAGAGAACGGGAGAGAGAGGGCTGGCAGGTGGGGCCGGGTGGCAGAGAGAGAGAGAGGGGGGGTGTGGCCGGGCCGAATCGGCCGATTGGGCTTGGCCCACGCGGGGGCGAGCGGGAGAGGGGGGCGATAGGGTTAGGGCGTCGCGGGGGCGAGGCGAGCGACGGCGGCGGGGTGAGCGAGGCGGTGGGGCTCGGCTCCGCCGGAGATGGAGGAGAGGGAGAGGGGAGGGGAGGGCTCACCGTGAGGAGGCGGGAGCGGGGCGCGGGGAAAGCCGGGGGGCAACGGCTTTTATAGCCGCGGGAGAGAGAGAGGTGAGCAGGGCGGCGTCAAGGGCGCGGCAGCGGCGACGGGACGACGGAGTGTGACTCGGGGCAGCGGCGCGCGCAGAGGTAGGGCACTCCGTGCCCTACGGGCTAGGGCAGCGCAGCGGCCACGGGGTGGCAAAGTCACAGGCGGCGCGGCGAGCTCTGCCATGGCAGAGGTCACTGGCGCCAGCAGCGATGCGACGGTGGCGGGCCGGCCAGTGAGTCGCAGCGCGGCGGCGTCGCGGGAGGCGGCCGAGCGAAGCGGGCGTGGCGACAGCCGGTGGCGCCAAGCGTGGCAATGAGCGGGCGCGCCAAGCGAGGCGGCGGGGACGGAGGCGGAGGAGACGGGCGGCTGGGCCAGGGAGAGGTGGGCTGGAGGCCCAGGAGCAAGGGAGAGTTTTGGCCCAAACGAAAAACCGAAAAAAATCAATAAACAATTCAAATTTCCAATTCAAGTTTGAATCAAAAAAAAAATTTGAATAACCTCAAATTAATTTTTTTTTTTTTGAATTTTAGGGTTGTTTCAGTAATAGTCTGGCGTACAGCTGAATTGCTCCCTCCATTTTAGAATACAAAGCCTTATTCCGGTAACATGGAGTATCCGAAAGTAAAATTTGACCATCTGTATATTTTACGTATATTATTTTTGTTGGACTAAATCCATATATAGTTACAACAATTGTTTTTTAAAGTTAATAATTTTTGAACTCGTGATTTGGGGCCATTTTGAACCGGAGTCACATAAAGAAATAAGTAATTTAGAAACTAAATTATTTACGATTTAAACGGAACTTACCTTTTTTTACATGGATGTATCCTTGCGCGAAAAGGATATGTTCGCCGCTGGCACCGACACCGGCTACGCGACTTTGGAGTGCGCCATGGCGGAGCTCATCAACCACCCGCGCGAGATGCGCAAGCTCCAGAAGGAGGTCCGCGAGGCCGTCGGCGCCGCCGGCCGCGTCACCAGTGGCCACCTCGACGGAATGCGCTACCTCAAGGCCGTGATCAAGGAGACACTCCGGCTGCACATGCCGGTACCGCTCCTTGCGCCCCGCGAGACGCTCGAGGACACCGAGCTGCTCGGCTACCACGTCCCGGCGCGGACCCGCGTCCTGATCAACGCCTGGGCCATTGGCCGGGACCCAGCGGCGTGGGAGCGCGCGGAGGAGTTCGTGCCGGAGCGGTTTGAAGACGGCCCGTCGGACTACATGCTTGGGCAGGACTTCAACTTCGTTCCGTTCGGCGCCGGCAGGAGGGGGTGCCCCGGGGTTGGGTTCGCCGTGCCGTCCATCGAGCTGGCGCTGGCGAGCCTGCTGTACCACTTCGACTGGGAGCTGCCGGCCGGGATGCCGCCGCTGGACATGAGCGAGCTGTACGGGATAGTGATGCGCCTCAAGGCGACGCTGCTCCTGGTTGCTAAGCCTTGGTTTCCTTGAGCTGCATTTCAGTAAAATAAAGTGTGAAGTGTACTGTGAATAAGTATGCATGTTATGAGATTGAATCACGTGATGCACGATGTTAAATGAAATGATTCTAGTAAACCTGCATACGTATTAATTAACATGCCAACGAAGAGGGCGATGACTGGCATATCTTGGGAGAGTGACTGCAATGTGTTAGTTTTGAATAACTGTGCATGACGACCCCACAAAGTGATAATGGCTGATTCACTGTTAAAATGTGTAGAGTGAGAGAGACTGTAATAGAAGTGCTGAAACAGTGCTCGGGAAAGGTATTGGGGATTGTGGAGAATAGAAAAGGATAAAATGTAGAGAAAATAAACGAACTTTCCATCGTTTATGTTGATAGTACGTTCAACAATAGCTCCTAATTTTGTAGTTATGTCGCTAATTGCAGAGACGACAGTTATGAGGAAGACAACATCTAGGTTGGAACAATGTTAAAAAGAAGGCATAACGATGTGTAAGAAGCAAGGAAGGATAATAACGGTCAAATATAACGGTTATTAAGGCATGGAAAAATAGATAACCTGATAATAAAGCAGTTTTGCCAATGCGGGATCTTAAAGCTGATAATGGGATTGCATTGTAAGCATAGACAGGGAAGTTCTCTGGTTCTGGTAGTACTGGTAGTATTTTGGTCACCTTAGTGTAATTTGAGAATTTAACTAAGTTTTTTTTGTTTACTGCTTTATAGTTGTCTTTTGCCTCTATGACTTCAAAGTACTCAATTTCATAGATCGCTCTTTCCTCTAATATGAACGTAAATTTAGAAAGCTATCTTTGAGAGATCAAGCTTTGCATAATATTTCCCTATATGATATAGAAGGCACATAAAGATGACAAAATAGACATATTATGCTTTAATGTGATATACAGAATGTAGATACAGTCGGTATAGAAGTATTCAGTATTATAATAATGATGCTATATAGAATAAGATGTAAGGCAAACATGTTCGTCTAGCATTATGAAGTCTAGATGATATATCTCCGCTGGATTCTGTGGATTAGAAAATTCCCAAACACAAGATAGTCATACAAGGATTTTCTATTTATAAGAGTTTTGATTTACATTTTTTAATAGTGAATACGACTTTGTTGATCTATGCAGCAAACAAAGTGGTGCTGAATCAATTATTGTCTATGATGAAGTAAATATGCAGAATAGCGATAAGTTTATAGATCTATCTGTTCTGTATAAGCAAAAGGGATTTTGAGAGAGCAGACGCAAATAAGCGCATCGACATCGTATATGGAAAGGCGAAGCAAATAAGGTGGAATAAGATGGTAAAGTAGTTATGGTAATACACCGCCGGTGTCGTGGAGATGGCCGGTAAGCTGTGGAGTAATACGCGGAATCGGCAGGAAGAACCATTAGAGCGTAACTTAAGCTACGAAAGAAGACGCATATGAAAATTAGCTAGCGGTAAATATTTTTCGTTGACGTATCACGGCCATGCTAAAGAAAATTAAGATGGTTGAAAAAGTGAGTAACGCAAATCAGTCATGGAAAGGGAAGGGAAATACTAATAGAGTAATAGAGGCAGGCGGTTGCAGATACGGATGAAGTATAGGCCTGCGAGTAGGTGCTGTTTAGATGTACAAGGCGTTGCGGCGAACGCGTTTGTAATAGGGTAAAAGCATCTGCTGTAACGAAGAATCGGAAGAACGAAAAGGAGAAATGCGAACTTGCCTCATTGCCTGCAGGCGGCGCTTTCGCAGAAGATGATGTTCAGCGGCGGTGAATGGGAGCGCGAGGAGTGTGTAGAGAGTGTAATAACAGGAGCTAGTGGCGAGGGGAAAAGGATTAGATTTAGAGGGAGTGTCGCTGGGAAGAAGACGATGCTGGCTGGGTGGTGCTGAACGCGAACGGAAGTTGTAAGAAGTATCGTCATTATTAGTATGTAAGAAGTGATCTGAATATAAGAGGAGTCAGGTAGACAGTGCTGATGATCAACTATAGAGTAGGGTAGCAATATATGTAAAGCTGTGTCTGGTCTGTCTCAGCATAGCGCAAAGGTAATCACATAGAAGAAGTGTACTAAACGGAGTAATCATATAGGAGTAGTAGGTAGTTCATACACGAGTGTACAGTGTCTGACAATAAAAGCGCAGAGGCTACTTCTATAAGCTGCACGAAAGCCACAGCACAGTATTCCGCAGTAATTTCATATCGATTGATTGTGCTGATACAAACATAGGATTTGCAGAGGTCTATGTGGTACGTTGATTTGCCCGTGGCACTGGTTGGAGTAAATAGCGATGTGTTCACTGTTTTCGTCGGTCTTTAGGAAACTTTTAGATATGCGATCCTTCGTAACCGATGAACTGCTGCAGACCTGATAAGCACAGTATCGTAAGCTGGCAGAAGGCTGTCATTGCAGGCAACGATGTTGTAAAAGGTAAACTATGGCCCCATTTGATACGGTTCCAGATTCTAATAGAAACGAAAATGGTTTCATACTCTAATTAGAAACTTTTCATGTAGAATCAAAATCACTGTCTGGAAACCGTTTGGTACAGTTCCAGATTCTAGTAGAAACTAATAGAAACGGGGTTGAGGATGATTCAGCCACGGCGTGGAAAAAGAAGAAACGTTCCGAGGAGAATCGTTCCGAGTTTTTGCCTATTTAGCTGGGTTTCTCTCAGATTCTAATAGAAACAACTCGGTTCCAAGTTGCCAAACGGGACCTATAAGATAGCAAAGATCTCTAAAATCAAACAACTGAAAATATATACAAGCGAGCAGGCGAAGGGACGGCATAAGACATATATACTGCTAGGAATAGTGCACATTTTATTGAGAATTGCATTTTTTTTTTGTAGAAATGACTGGAAACCATGTGTAAATAAAGTCTATCGTTTTTTTAGTGATATAAGGAATTGGTTAAATGAGATAGAGATAAGTATTCTAAAACAGGAGTTGAACAAGAGTAATCTGTAAGGCACTAATATTAGAAGGCAACAAGCAACAATAACAGGAGCATATATAGAATGGCAGATAAAAGCAAATAGCTGTTGTCATACTCTGTTTCGTCGTAGTAAATCGAACCGTTATCTTTAATTAATACCTTTAACGGTGGATGTATTAAAGCATAAAACATTCTATATCTTTAAAGCTGTTTTAGGTTAAAGTTATATAGGCCGAAATATAATAAGAGAGTATAGTGGCCTGAAAGTAAATGGATGGGCTAGAAATCTAACCGATAGCATACGGATTCAAAATTCGCATTGGTTATCCGATAGCTGATCTGTAATGCAGCTAGCAACCTGAAAAGATGAAAATTTGATATGTCAGGGCCAAGGATGCGGAAATAGGCTAGTTTTTTTGTAAAGCAATAAATACTGGTAGATTCAATGAGTAACCAATACTTTAGATGTGTTTTGGGATTTAGTTTCATTAAGTATTGAATTGTATAATGCAGAGCGGCATGTAGTATAGTATTGCAGAGCGATATGCTGTAGGAGATGGTAGGGTCAGAAATCAACAGCGCTGAGGATAGAATCTGTAAAGAGCAAGCTATATTCTGTATTCGGAATAAGAGCAACAGTTTGCAGCATGACGGTATCTTCACAGTGTTGTGGTAAGGCCTGGTATGTGCAGAAGAAAAGCAATAATAAGTATTATTGGTGAATTCAACGTAAGAGTATGAAGTAAGGAATATGTAATATAAAAAGAAAGTAGCAAACGGCATAGGATTAAAGATTATATGGAGAACGGTGCCTAACAGGTGTTCCGGGCGCGTGGGCTGTAGATGGAGGTAAATAATTTATCTCAGTGGCATAGCAAAAGTATTCATGTAAAAAGTGTGTATCTTTTTTTTTTCTTCTATAGGTGGAAGCAAAGGCTGTGCCGCTGTGGGTGTGGTATGCATAAAAGGACCGTGTTGAAACATGGGAAAATATATCTAAGATAGAAGTAACAGACAAGAACTACGCAGCACTATGCACACATCCAAAAAGAATGGCCAAAAGTATGAGAACAAAGCTGGTGCAGTAATACTGCATGAAGATTGGTGATGATGTTCACCAATGAGTACAATATGGCCAATCAAGTGTACACGCAATAATACTACCTGTAGCCCTAAAGGTAATATTTCATTTATATTTTTCATTTCATTGCAACTCGATTTTTTACTATCGTAGTTTTCATGCAGGTCCAACACAGCATATGTGAGACAATGGAAAGACCAAGAAGCTATGCCAAGTGCGAACATTCATTTCATTGATAAATATTGATTTCAAATGTTATATGCCACGGTATTGAAATGAATGTTATTGAAATGTGGACTTGTTGGACCTTTGAGTTGTGAATAGTATTAAAATGAAAAGCTATTTGTTGATATATTATTGCTACATACTTATTTTACAATTTAAGATTGTCTAAAAATATAGCAAAGATCATGTTGAAATCTTTTGCAATTTTTCTCCACTTTTCCTTAGTTGTCGATTTTCTTCCAAAACATGTTGATAATAGCTACATATAAATCATAATCGACTAATACCGGTCGGTTATCAATTCTTACGGGTGCTATTTTGACTGACCATTCAACTAAATTTTATTTTGGAATTCGTTCAGTATCTAACAAACATTGAACGATAATCGACGATTATCGCTACCGAGCCATCCTGGGTTTCCCAGCTAATTTTGATGTGATTAACCCTGCACGTGACAGGTTCAGCAGCTGTCAAGAAGGGGCTCAATTCGGTCGTCCTAACAATCATATGGGAGCCCTAGAGGGAGGAATAATTGGATCTTCACTCAGGAACACACCACTCCGTCTGCCAATAACCTAACAGAAAGAATACTCAAAACTTTGGGTATTAGTGGGCAAAGTTCCAAATTTTATTTTTTGGTTCACATCTCGTCACCTTCTGAAATACGAAATTTTTGGCAAAATTTCATTATTTTAGATAAAATTTGAATGAAATTTAAAAGGAAAAAATTCAAATCTAGTTTTTTTGGACCGCGATTTCTGAAATTTCATCCGAAATTGCCTAAATCTTAGTAAATTTCAACTTAACGAAAAATAGTGCAAATAATTTGAAAAAAAATTGAATTTTTTTTATGATCTTGACACATCACTAATGTTCCCATAAAAATTTTAGAGGATGATCAAGCTTGATGAATTTTTAAAAATTCTAACAGTGCTACTATCCTGATAAAAGGCTGACCGGCAAATCTCAACCGAATGGAAAATGGTGCAAACCATGTTAGAAACTTTTGAAAATTGTTTTGAATGGCCACATCCATAATATTCTCATAAAATTTTCAAATCATGATCAAGCTAAGGGAATTTTCAAAAACTCGGAGAGTGCTACTGAAGGTTAACCGGCAAATTTCAATCGAATGAAAAATGGTTCAAACCATGTTAGAAGATTTTGAAAATTTTTTGTGGATGGTCCTGATGCATTAATAATATTCCTATAAAATTTTTATATGATAGTAAATCGTGAGAAAGTTTCAAAAATTGTGACGGTGCTACTGTCCATATAAAAGCCTTACGGTGCTACATGTGTTGCTTCCATATATTTTATTAAGCAACTAAAACAATTTTAAAAATTAAAAAATTTTGTATAAGAGTTCTGAGGCAGTGATTACGCTCTCTTAAAGGTGTGATCAATATATTACCACTCAAAGTGATAAAGCTAGCCTTATGCGTTTACTTCTTGTAATGCAAACTTATGCTTTACAGCAAAAGTAGCTATATATAAATTCGTCTATGGTTGATGTAAAAGTATGTAGGATGATCATAATAACTACTAAATTATAGCATACTTGTGGACAATATATAAAAATTGAACATAACTACATATGAAAGATACTTTACCATTCCTAACTTCCAGGAGCAAAAACTTCCTTCCAGCTGCTTCATTTGATGATGCATCAAGGCATTTCCTAGCTTCAAGCCTTTCCCTTCATTCTGATGGAGTCAATGTTGTAGCATGTAGGGTCCACCAAAGGAAGATGTGAACCAGCCTCTACTAATGAATATGTACAAGTTAGCTGCATTAAAACCCAGCCCATGGAGCTTGCCTAGTTGGTCACAGGCGCGAGTGTAGCAACCGAGAGGGAATTTTTTTTAAATAATACTTTTTTTAAATTGAATTGCGTTTTTAATATACGGAATAAAAAATTTGCAAAAATAATATGCCGTCGCCAAACGGTATGGCGAATACCCTATTTTCGCCGTACCGTGTGGCGAATACCCTATTTTCGCCACACGGTTCGGCGAAAATAGGGTAACCGCCGCAATTAAGCTGCTACACGGGTATCAAGGCTATTTTCGCCAAATGGTATGGCGAAGATACTATTTTCGCCGAACCGTGTGGCGAAGACCCTATTTTCGCCATACCATTTGGCGAAAATAGGTTGTCGCCATACCGTTTGGCGAAATTGGCTCGGTAAAAAAAAGGGCACCAAGATCGATCGATCGATCTCTGCTGCGCCAAAAAAAACAAACAGAGCGCTCGCCCGCCGCCGCCGGTAGAGAAGAGGGAGAGGGAGTGGGAGAGGGAGAGGAAGGAGAGGGAGAGGGAGAGGAAGGAGAAGGAGAGGAAGGAGGAGGAGAGGAGAAGAAGAAGAAGAAGAAGAAGAGGAGGAGGAGGAGGAGAAGAAAAAAGAGGAGGAGGTAACATCGCAACTTTGTTTAATTTCATATTTTTCAATGTAGAGAGTGATTTAGAGTAATGTAATTTAGATTAGCGATCTAGAGTAGCGCAATTTAGAATAGCGATCTAGAGTAGCGCAATTTAGAGTAGCGATCTAGAGTAGCGCAATTTAGATTAGCGATTCTAGTTGTTTAATGTAGAGTAGTGATATTAGTTAGACCTGATTAATTCCGATTAATCGTTATGCCCAGTTTTTTGACCGTAAGGAAAAAAATGGAATATTTAGGGCTTCGATCACTAGCTAATCGGCTAATCGGCCGATTTTTCTGAACATTGCATATTAGTAGCAAATAGCCATGTTATACGTGCGCTATATTATTATAATATTATAGTATCGATATCCCGATAGGTAATTATCGTTGTTCAATTTACGGTACAGATTTTACATTTTAGTAGGGATGCATAAATTTATTTTGTCTATGTCGTCGCAGTGATGTCGGAACCAGTGAAATTCAGGGTATATTATGGCGATGGGGAAGTAAAAATTTGGCAGAATGGAGTGGATTTAAGTCGCTGGTAAATACCATGGCCGAGCACTTGTCCCCCGATACTGTTAGCATTCGTGATATAAAACTTTGGTTGACCCAATTTTTTTCCCTGGATCCAAGTGTTTATTCTGTTATCATCCAAATCGTATACACGCGTAGCAAGGGTGACCCGGCTGTGTGGGAGTTGAAGACAGTAGATCGAACACGCCAGGCAGAAATGGCTAAGGTGGTGCAAGGGATCTAGCCTCGAATGTGTGATGCTGGTGCAAGCTTGCCCTAGGGAAGAGGTGAGTACTACTGGTGTGAGCGAGAGCAGCACATCGGCTACAGCTGAACAAGTTCAGCCAGTATCGGTTGAGGCAAAGAATGGGATGATCACATGGATGCAGCAAGCGCAGAGGGTCGGGCTGATGAAGGGGAGGATATCGATCAACTTGTGGATCAATTGGATTGGGTGGACCGCATGGCAACAGAAGAGGAAGCCGAAATGTTGGACCCTGTCGATACCATCGGCGAAGATGACGAACGGGAGGAAGATGATGAAATGCATGGTAGTACTGGCTCAGCGGAGGTACCCATCCCCGATGAATGGAATGCGTAACAAAGCTGGTATGGAAGCTTTGTGGGGCCATGACTCGCATTGTGAGTATGGTACTGGTGCCATTCGGTTGAATCAAATGTTCCCGAACAATTCTGAATTGAAGTTGGCAGTGAGCTTGTGGGCACTATCACTGCAAAGAGAGTTTTGGGTTGTCCTGTCTAGCCCAGATAAGTACACAGTGAAGTGCGTAATCGATGGTTGTGAATTTAGAGTACATGCATACAAGCCGAAGTGTGAGACGTATTGGATTGCATCAAGAGTGGACGAGCACACATGTAGACTAGAAAAAGTTCTTGTCAAACACCGTAACTTGAATGCGGGTGTAATAGCTAGCGTGATGTTTAATGAAATCATTGAGAAGCGGGATATCGAGTGTTCGTATATTCAGAAAGCAATGTTACGGACATTTAAGTATCAGATAAGCTACTCCATGGCCTGGCGTGCGAAGCAGAAAGCATTAGAGAAGAGGTTTGGCACATACGAGGCTTCGTATTGCAACCTACCTCGTGTGCTTGAAGTACTGAAGCAAACCAATCCTGGCACATACACCGCTTTCAAAGACAGCGAAGCAGATGCAAATGGGATCTGTACATTTCGTCGTGCTTTCTTTTCATTGGGGCCTTGCATTGCGTCATTCAGTGCATCGTCCATTGCTTTGTGTTGATGGCACATTTTTAACTGGAAAATACAAGGGGCAGATTCTAACAGCCATTGCAATTGATGCGAACAACCACATACTTCCATTGGCCTTTGCTTTTGTTGAGAGTGAGAATCGGGATAGCTGACTGTGGTTTTTCAGACATCTGAAGGTGGGGGGTAGTTGGTGATCGGCCCAGCATGTGCATCATTCATGATCGTCACAAAGGTATCCTGTCGGCAATTAAGACTCTACAGGAGGACCGAGATGAACCATTTCCGTGGCCGGACCTGCAGAACAGGTGGTGCATGAGACATTTGGGTGCAAATTTCTTCAGGCAGTTCAAAAGCAAGAAACTGATGAACCTGTTTAAGAGGTTATGCAAGCAGAATCAGGCACGTAAATTCAACGCGCTATTTGCCGAGTTGGATAAGCACACCAATGCGCACATCGAAGAGATGAAGAAGTAACCACCTACGCCGAACGAATGTCCACCCAAAAGGCTAACACCCCTTGGGGAGCTCGATCATCCTAATATGAGGAGACGAACGTCGATGAACATTAAGTGTTTCTCGCACTGGATAGAGGCTGAGCCTCTAGAGAAGTGGGCATTGCTCCATGACACCGGAGGCGCCAGGTTAGTATGGTACGTTAAAATATCAAAACACCGCTAAACAATTTGGGCTGTTGTTCTAAACTGTTTTGCGTTGAACAGGTTTGGCGTGATGACAACGAACATAGCCGAGGTTTACAATTGGGTCATCCGAGGCCTCCGTCCGCTACCGCTTGTGGCCATCCTTGAAGGCATGTTGCACGGCATCGTTAGCTACTACCAAAAAAGGCATGCGGAAGCGGTACTTCATGCCTCGACATTGCAAACGCCGTATTGTTCGCGGATGATGACCTACATGGAGGAACGAACCATGAAAGCTCAGCAGCATATGGTGCGTAGCTACGGGGTCACTGAATACCGCTTCGAGGTGACTCTTCGGTGCAAAAGGGGATTGGGAACGGACACAACGGTTATTACGCACGAGGTTAATCTAGGCCAAGGGGCATCTGGATGGTGTGAATGCAGCTGCAATAAGCCAAGACTTCTCCATATTCCTTGCTCACACGTGATGGCTGCTTGTGGGCAAATTGGGATGAACACGTCGCAATACATGTCCCCTTTCTACTTGAAGGATCATGTTGTCCATATCTGGTCGGGTGAGTTTCGTGGTTTTCGTGCACACGGTGATTTCACCGCGACAACGAGAGATGAGCGCATCTGTTTGCGGATCCAACCTTGCGGAGGTGTGCGGAAGGGCGGTGCAGTCGTCCACAGACTAGGCACATTCGCAACGACATGGATGAATCTGAAGTGGGTGGCCCTCTTAGGAGGTGTTCTGAGTGCGGCGAGTATGGCCACAAGGCAAACCAGTGCACGTAGGGTGTTGGTTCTGAACGTGGTGGTGGCTATGTATCGAAATATGTAATTATATGCACGTTGGATGTCTTTTATTGTAATATTGACGCGATTGGGTCTTTTATTCATATACGTTGTGTCTTCACATGTTGTGTACTTTTATTTATATTCACCCCTTATGTCTTTTATACATATATGTAATGTAATATTGATGCGATTGGATATCCTTTATTCGTATATGTGGTGTCTTTTATTCAATTATGTTGTGTTGCTCACATGTTGTGTACTTTTATTTATGTTCAACCCTCATGTCTTTTATTCATATACGTTGTGTACTTTTATTCATATATGTCGTGTTTGCCGTACGTTGTGTAGTATGATTTATGTTGAAACATTTCTATGTGCAGGGATGGAGCAGGTCGAGTCACTTCTGGACCCTGTGTTGGATGCGCGGCACCGTGCGCACGTCCACACGACACAGGGGAATTACAGGTTGGCCTTACTGCGGATTCGTGTGCCTAATAAGGCATGGTGCGTTGACGCTCGCTTCCACACCAGGTTAGTTGCAGTACTTGTACATGTTCCATTGTTCGTACAATTAGTGTTCATTACATTCAATTGATTCAACTCTGTTGTTCCTCGTTAGGCTTGCACGTGCCGGGCTGCTTCCGCTAGTCCGCATGGTGGAGGGTTCAGCTGCCGACCCCGGTGAGCACGACCCCCAGGCACAGGGTGACGACCCGCAGCGGTCGCGGCGTTTCCCGTTCGACCACTCGCTGTTAGCGTGTTTGGTCGACCGCTGGAGGCCGGAGACGCACACTTTTCACCTGCCTTTCGGGGAGATGACGGTGACGCTGCAGGACGTCGCCATGCTCACTGGATTGCCGATCGCCGGGGCATCGATCGGCCCCTCCGTGACTCCTGCTGGGTGGGACGCGGACTTACAGGTGCGCTTCGCCGGGGTTGCGGAGGTCGACCCACAGATACCGGTAGGCGAGAAGCATGGGCCATCGAGGAAGTGGTTGGCACAGTTCGAGGTTAGTGATTGTACATATTACTATGTTACTCCAGCTTTGCATAGCATTAACGTGATATCACACTCTTTCAATTGTCGCAGGTGCAGCGGATGGCGGCCAATACCACCGACTACCAGGTTGCTAGGCACCTTGAGGCCTATCTGCTTTGGTTGTTCGGCTGGGTGATGTTCACGTCGAGTCACGGCGACACCGTGGACGCGCGTTGGATAGCCTACGCACGGGCTATTGCGGACTCGGAGCCTGACGACATACCGGAGGTATCCTGGGGTTCGGCGGTTCTTGCTTCCACGTACCGCGCCCTTTGCGACGCGTGCGTGAAGAAAGGCAGGAACCCCAATCTTACCGGGATGCCGCTCCTTCTTCAGCTTTGGTCATTCGAGCGCTTCTCCGTGGGTCAACCCCATGTCGACCCTCGGCACTACACCCCCGACATGTACGGCGGTGATGCGCTGGACCGACCGACAATGGGCTCGCTCTGGACCAGGCGACGGGTACATGTTCTTACTCATTAATGGAATTGTAATTTCAATGCCATGTGCTTACAGTTATTTCTACTCTATTGCAGCCACAGGTGGCAAGGTGTCCGCAGTGCGTGCGGCGTACCTCTCCTTCACGGAGGCCTTCGACCACCCGAGGGAGGGGCATGTCGTGCAGGACCCCTACAAATGACGAGCGTGTAGGAGAGAGAGAGGCTGCTTCAAGGCATTTCTTTGTGCCATAGGGACCAGGCCTACTGGTTGATGAGAAGGAAGCTCATCTTCGACGTCTTCGTAGAGGACTACGCGCCGCACCGAGTCCTCAGGCAATTCGGACTACGCCAGGTGGTCCCTGTTCCTTTGGGGGAACGCGTGCCAGTGAAAGTGCACTCATGAGTTACTCGCCACTACATGTATGCTAAGTGCTTACGACATATTTGTAGTAATAAGGTATTTTATGCAGGTACTCCACCCAGGGACCCAAGAAGGCCATGGTGACCTTGATGCAGAGGATGGGGCCGTGGCTTGCGCTGTGGGAGGGGGCGCTGGAGGACGTTGTCGAGGAGGTCGCACCCTACGACTCCTCCTCCTACCAGGAGTACTTGTCCTGCACGCGTGCCCGGACCGCACTGCCTCCTACGCGACGAGCAGCCGGCCCAGGTGTTTGCTCCTAGCGTCGCAGACTTGTACTCCAGCCACGCAGGAGTGGCACTGCACCAGATGGTAAGTCTCGTTGTGTTTTTACTCATTAATGCAATTGTAATTTCAATGCTATGTCGTTATGTTTATCGTTTGTTTGTACGTGATAGGTGGACGAGGCGAGGGACTTGCACCAAAGATGCCACCGACTTTCTGTCTCAGGCTGCGGCAGTGGACCACTTTCACACCGGACCAGCTCTCAGAGGCCATGGGGCGTGTGGAGCTGCAGTCCCGATGGATCGTGGAGATTGGTGTCGCTTGGCGAGTCCCACCGATCAAGCTTTGGTGGCACCTCGTCCAGGCCGCCACCAGGGCTCAGCTCCTCGACACCACCTTCTCGACCACCACTACAGCCAGGGTCCAGCTTCCACACCCAGGTGCCTCCAGCTCCAGGCACGGCTGGAGGATCCAGTTGGCAGGCGCCAGCACGCGGGCCTACCATGGTCCCCACACCCGGTAAGCCGATAAAAATCCAGTTGATATCGTTTCGAATCTAATCTTCTCACTATAATTAAATGTTAATGTCTGTACTGTAGGCCTCCTAGGACATGCCTCTACTTCGGACACCCGGATCGAGGCACGGCGTCACGACTCTGGATCGATCGATTCTTCGCGAGGCTCGATTCACGCGCAGCATCCTCCAGCCACGCAGTACACGCCGCCTCCTCCAGCCACGCAGATCACGCAGCCTCCTCCAGACACGTTGCCTCCTCGCCAGCGTCGCCGCAGAGTTCGACATGACCCTTCGGACTACGCCCAAAGTGGACTGTCATGGCGCCGCCCCACGACCTCTCGGACGATGCACCCCTTCGGCGCGTCGCCGAAGGAGAGCTAGGGGTGCAGGTCAGATCCACCACCGGGGTGCCTGTGGATTAGGATGTGCGTGCGTTGTTTTTGGGTACTTTGTTCTATTATGTTTTACCATCTGTTTTTTGTACTTTCTCATATACGTGGTCTATTATATATTTCTGTCATCTTTAGTCATTATCAACCGCGTGTCATTATTGCTTTTTCAGCTTTGGTCATAGCAACTTTTCCAAATTTTTGTCATTTCAATGCATAATGCTCGCTAAAAGCCGGCTATGGCGTAGATTCCCTGTCTAAAGTCAGGCATAGCCAGGCTCATGTCATCGAGCTGCAGAAGCATCCGATGCTCGCGGATTTGAACTACTCTGAAGTCCGCGAGACGCTCCTTTGGCTGCCCCTTCGCCAGCTCTTTATAAACCCACCGAGGGAGGGATATGTGCATCACACTGCCAGAACTTCGATAAACTTTAGTCTGTTTTCCCCACACACACAGTAGGCCACGATGTCGTTCTACCGTCGCCTCTTCAGCAAGCGAAGGCTAACCCCCCAATACCCGGATGAGAGTAGCGTTGACGCCCCAGTTCTGCCGGAGCTGCCACGCCCGAAATGTGACTGCAACCTGGTAGTGAAGGTTACGCAGTCTACGCAAGGAGATACGGCCGCCCGCGCTCACTACTGCTGTGCCCGTGGCTTCGGGGTAAACCAAATGATGTCCATACAAATTAGGGTAACACTACCATTTCATGCATCGTTATTTGTTTTTTTAGGACGAGGACCGTTGTTGCTTTTTCCAATGGATCGACGGGCCGGAACGATGTGACTACGAATTTCTCTACAACTGCCATGACACCTACCCCACTTCGCCTGAGAACTTCACACGGTGGGAGAGGCCGTCGGGATATGTCCCCTACCTAGATCGACCGGAGTTAAGGGCCGGTGGGCAAGGGACCAACCAATCGGTGAGTTTCATGTGCCTCATGTTTCAGCTATAAAGTACCCATTCTAAACCAGTTCATCGCATACAGGACTTCAAAAAGAAGTTTTCAAAATGGCTCAAGTCAAGGCAACAAAATCCTCCTTAGGGGCCACCGCAAAGCCCCGAACTGTGCGACCACGGCCTCCAGGCAGTGGTTGATACCGGCGACGAGGATCTAGCGGACAGAAGATTCTACCAGTGCCCGTTGTCCGAGGATGCATGGTGTCGGGTACTTCAACTGGTGGACCCGAGACGTACCACCCACATCTCAAACTTCCGTATTTGATAAGCTGGGAGAGCAATCCTCGCCGTGGTGCTACTACCTCCCGTAAAAGCCGGACCCCGAGCACGCATACGGTATTCTTCAACCACCATAGCGGGCATACCGCATTGATCGGCAGCCAAGACGCTGTTGTACAACAAGAAGCCCAACACACACCTCCTGGACCATATAGTGGAGTGCGAGCCGAAACATAGGAGGCGTCTCGGCAAGTCTCCTAAGGGCAAGAGGGTTCGTCCTCTCGAAAGGTACGGATAAGGGGAAGCAAATGGCCGAGGTCCGCAAAGACGCAACAAATCCTTGACGCATTACAAAGGCCATCCGGGAACCCGGTGGTATTAACATAGGGGCGCCAGAAATCGGGAAGGCATGCCCATATGGGAGGGCGAGGACTCCTGAGAATGCACACAAACAAGTTACTTCTTACACCCTGCAGACGTATGGCATAGGCTACCCATTCGGCGACAACCGGGAACATCACAAGACGGCCATGGAACTCTTTCATAAGAGAGATTGAGCGGTGTCCGAGAACAAATCGCACAAGATTGACAGGTGATGTAATATGTAGAAAATGTATGGCATCATTCCCACTCTACGAACATAGGCGGAACGATCACTTGTTCCACCATTACAATTAGTGTTATTGGCACTTCTCCTAGCAATATCGTCACTGTTGTAATATCCGTTGTATCTGCCGTACTAAGGTTGAGTTTGCGTACTAAGTTTGCTGGCTGCATCTACATGCTTTTGTTATTGTCCTTTCTCATATTATGTTCGACCATTTATTTCTATCAGTGGAAACATAGGCGTAGATGAAATATTTTTCCATAATATGGTACTACATATATCAAAGAGCAAATCTGCGTCATTCGTGGTAGAAAATACATTGGAACGTGACATTTTACAAATTTGTAAAAGGCTTAAAAGTTATCGTTGACAATAGTACTTAGGGTTATTGTGGCGGTATATTTTTGTACTGAACAAAGGCGTAGATGAAATATTTTTCCATAATATGGTACTACATATATCAAAGAGCAAATCTGCATCATTCGTGGTAGAAAATACATTAGAACGTGACATTTTACAGGCTGCCGAAAAGGCTTAAAAGTTATCGTTGACAATAGTACTTAGGGTTATTGTGGCGGTATATTTTTGTACTGAACAAAGGCGTAGATGAAATATTTTTCCATAATATGGTACTACATATATCAAAGAGCAAATCTGCGTCATTCGTGGTAGAAAATACATTGGAACGTGATATTTTACAGGCTGCCGAAAAGGCTTAAAAGTTATCGTTGACAATAGTACTTAGGGTTATTGTGGCGGTATATTTTTGTACTGAACAAAGGCGTAGATGAAATATTTTTCAATAATATGGTACTACATATATCAAAGAGCAAATCTGCGTCATTCGTGGTAGAAAATACATTCGAACGTGGCATTTTACAGGCTGCCGAAAAGGCTTAAAAGTTATCGTTGACAATAGTACTTAGGGTTATTGTGGCGGTATATTTTTGTACTGAACAAAGGCGTAGATGAAATATTTTTCCATAATATGGTACTACATATATCAAAGAGCAAATCTGCGTCATTCGTGGTAGAAAATACATTCGAACGTGACATTTTACAGGCTGCCGAAAAGGCTTAAAAGTTATGGTTGACAATAGTATTTAGGGTTATTGTGGCGGTATATTTTTGTACTGAACAAAGGCGTAGATGAAATATTTTTCCATAATATGGTACTCCATGTATCAAAGAGCGAATCTGCGGTATTCGTGCCGAAAAAATTTACATCCTACCGAAAGTGCTTCAGTATTTAAATAGGGCATTCAACTCAATTAATACCTACATATTTTTGCATAAATGGAACATCCAACACTATATGCATATGGTATAATTATTTTATAATTTTTGGAGCCATGTTTTGTATATTTTCGCCATATGGTATGGCGACTACCTATTTTCGCCATACGGCTTGGCGAATACTTTATTTTCGCTGTATAGTACGGCAACTACCTATTTTCGCCGAACCGTGTGGCGAATACCCTATTTTCGCCACACGGTACGGCGAAAATACCCTAGCCCATGGTTAAGTATACTTAATAGCGCAATTAGCCTATTTTCGCCGAACCGTGTGGCGAAAATAGGGTGTTAGCCGCACGGTTCGGCGAAAATAGGGTATTCGCCATACCGTTTGGCGACGGCATATTCTTTTTGCAAATTTTTTATTCCGTATATTAAAAACGCAATTCAATTTAAAAAAAGTATTATTTAAAAAAAAATCACCGAGTGGGCAGCAAGGCGCAAGCAAGGGTTCGAATCCCAGCTTTTGCCAAAAATGATTTTTTTGAACTGTAATTTACCAAATTAGTCCAATACTATCCAAAAATTCCAATCCAGTCCAGAAACCTTCCAATCTGGTAAAAAAAAATTCCAAACCAGTCCAAAGAGCCAAAATTGCTGAAATTACTGTAGCATTTTTGTCGGGGATTGGCTATCTGGCAAAAGACCACGGTACCCCCGTGAAAAGCTAAAACCCGCCGACCTCGCGATACTAAAAGAAGATGCTCGGGAGAACGAAACGAGCATCCCTCCTTCTCCTCCGGGCATACGCGTTTGCACCTTTACTCGCAGAAGTACCAAACACGCCCCCCCACGAGCAAGCATGCTCGTAGAAGCTACGACCTACTCGGGTGTTTGGTCGGAGGGCCCAAATGAACGCTACGAGGAAGGAAGGAGCCAACCAATCAGCCGGAGATCAAGGGAGATCATACCCAAATTCAAATAGCGAAAATCAAGGACAATGGTCACGGATATGGATACGTAGCGTGATCCCAGGAGGTAGTTGCCCTCTTTGGTACCTATAGTCGTATTATTTAAACCCCCCCGGAGGATTTGTAAGGGGGGAGGGAAAAAAGAGATAGAACATAATACACTGGAGTAGGGCTGTTATCCCGGCAGAGGGAGGCCCGAACCAGGATAAACACCGTGTCCCCCCTTTTCTTCTTCTCCCGACCTGGCATCGCTCGAACGACCTCTTCGATCCGTACGACGGGGCTCTGTTGATCCCCCATTCAACAAGTAAGCTCGACGGGAGCCGTTCTCCAATCGTCGACAAGACTCGTAATTCTGTAGATTCGCGAATGGACCTCCACGTTCTTTTTTTGTTTTCACGGAAGGGCAGTCCAAAAAAAAAAACAAAATTACGTCTAAATCCTTCAACCGGTTATTTGCAAAAAGGACCCCTAGTTCCGTAGATTCACGAATAGGTCTTTCATCCTTTTTTTTCCAGAAAAACTAACTTACGGTATACCGTTCCTACGGTATACCTCTGAAACTCATGAAACTTGTGAATTTTTACACTGAAACTCATGAAACTTAGCACTAAAAACTGATGAAACATGAAACTGATGAAACTAAACACTGAAACTCATGAAACCCGCGTGAAGGCCGCCGTGACCGAGGGTTTCACCACGAAATCCCGAGCTTCGTTTGCCAGGCCTTCACGAGCTCCCTCCGGGACGTCGCATGGCCGAACAGATTCAAGCCCGGCCACGTCGAAAGATTCAACGGGACCCAGAACCCGGACAAATTTCTCTCAATATATACTACCGCCATCCTCGCCGCCGGAGGCGATGAGGGGGTGATGGCAAATTACCTGCCGACGGTTCTGGACGGAGCCGCTCGTACGTGGCTTTTCAATCAGAAGGAAGGATCCATACGGTCCTGGGGGCAGCTCAGCGCCGCGCTCCGAGCAAATTTCCAGAGCTGTTACATCCGCCCGGGAAAGGAGCGCGACCTGGAGCGCTTGATACAGACGGACGGGGAAACCCTGCGACAATTCGTCCAGAGGTTCATCCAGGTCCGGAACTCGATCCCGAACATATCGGACGAAGCTGTCGTCCGAGCTTTCAAGTTCGGGGTACGGGACGTGCGCTTCACGCAGGACCTGGAGATCCACCCGGATCTAACGGCGAACGAGCTCTTCCGAATGGCCGATCGATACGCCAACGCAGATGAAGCCGTCCAATGGAAGAGAATGCTGGATGAAGGGAAGCTGCCGCCTCAGCCTGGCCTAGAGACCTCGGCTAGCAAAAAGGGCTCGAATTCTGTAGACAAGAAGATCAAGAAGAAGAAGAAAAAGCAACCCTCGTCAGCCATGGTAGCCGCGGTGGAACAACAACAACCCCGAGCAACCCAGCCGCAGCGCCGGGGGTTTAACGCTCGGGGAAGAGGACAACCACACAGGCCTCGAGAGCGAGGCGACCAAGCGGACCGACGGGGCGACCTCTCATCGTCCGCTTCACCAGCGCACGGCACGATCTACGGAATTGCCGAACGTGGACCTACCGCCTGGAAGCGATTTTACGGCGGCAGGGTCCCATGCCGACGCTTCCAGAGGTGGTGAAAATGGCAAAGGTAAACAGCCCGCCGAGGGAAGTGAGGACGACATGGAATACCAAGAACCAAAGAATCACATAGCGGTCATCTTCGGGGCTCCTCCGCCTACAAGTCCCGCCAGACTTAAAGGACGCCGCAAGAGAAGTGCACCATGTTACCTGTGGTAAGCCTCCGGCAAAGAAATTAAATGGTCTCAAATATCCCTCACCTTCTCCAAGGACGATTGTCCCCTTGGGATGACCAAACCCAGAGGCTTCCGATGGTCGTGAACCCCACCATCAAGCAATACCGTCGTTGGCCGGGTCCTCATAGACTCCGGAGCTCTTTGGACCTTATTTCAGCCAAGGTTTTGGACGAGATGCATTCCTCGCTCCAAAATCAAGAGTGTAGCCGTGCCCTTCTTCGGATAGTCCCGGCACCTCGATCAAACCTCTGGGGCAGGTCGTCCCGCCTGTGAGTTTCGGGCGCCCAAGTAACTTCGTAGCGGAGCTAATCACCTTCGAGGTGGTAGACTTGAAGTCGGCCTACAACGCCATCCTCGGCAGCCGGCCTTGGCCAAGTTCATGGCCGCCTCGCATCACGCCAGACGATGCTGAAGATTCCGGACCGAACGGAGTCATAACCGTCAAAGGGAACCACAAGTCCGCACTCAATTGCGCATTTAAAGAGCGCTGGATATGGTCGGTCGATTACCCACTCGCCCCGACCAAGAGCCGAAGCATTCCGGCCTAAACTTGCCCTCCACTGGAGGAGAGACCAAGGCTGTTCGCTCAACGAGTCGGAACGGCCAAGGTCGTTCATTTGGGATCTTCCTTAGATCCCAAATAGGAACTCGAGCTCGTCACCTTCCTCCGGCAAGGTCGGATGTGTTCGCTGGGAACCATCCGACATGCCCGGGTCCCAAGGGAGGTGGTCGAGCACAAAGCTAGCGGTTCAAATTTCGACAAGAAACCAAAGGAGACAGTAAACTTAGACGCTTTTCCTCGAGAAACAGTAATCATCCGGGAGGAACTCGACAAACTCCTAAAAGCTGGCTTCATCGAGAAATCGAGCACTCCGAAAGTGGCTAGCCAATCCAGCCTCGTCGAGGAAGAAAGGAGGCAAGTGGCGCATGTGCGTCGATCACACGGGTCTGAACGCAGCATGCCCAAAAGACAACTATCCGTTGCCTCGCATAGATCAATTGGTGGACGCGACGGCAGGGTCACAGACCATGAGCTTCCTAGACGCCTATTCGGGCTATCATCAGATCAGCCTATCGCGCGAAGACGAGGAAAAGACTTCCTTCATCACCCCATTCGGTACCTTCTGCTATACGACCATGTCTTTCGGTCTGAGAAATGCGGGAGCAACCTTTCAGCGCCTCATGCAGAAAACTTTCGCAGACCAAGTAGGTCGAAATTTGGAGGTCTATGTCGACGACATAGTTGTCAAAAGCAAGAGTACTTCGGGTCACGTTGCTGACTTGGAAGAAACTTTCTGTAACCTCAATAAGCATCGAATAAAGCTAAATCCGGAAAAATGCGTGTTCGGCGTGAAGGCTGGCAAGGTGCTCGGCTACATGGTCGGGCCACATGGCGTTGGGGCAAACCCGGAGAAAATCGAAGCCATTGAGAACATGAGGTCGCCCACGTGCGTAAAGGAAGTACAAGCTCGACCTAAGAATGGCCGCCTTAAGCCGGTTCATCTCCCGGCTGGGGGAGCGAGGGCTACCTTTCTTTAAAGCCCTCCGCAAGCATGATGGCTTCACGTGGACGGAGGAAGCTGATCGCTCGTTCAAAGAGCTAAAACAGTACATCTCCAAGCCGCCCGTCCTCGTCACACCCACAGCGGGGGAAGAATTGCTACTATACCTGGCGGCAACCCCGCAAGCGGTGAGCTCGGTGTTAGCGGTAGAGAGAGATGGTACCAATGACCTATCTATTACGTCAAGTACTTCATGGACCAAAGGAGCGTTACCCGAGGTCCGTAAACCATCGCACTGTACTCGTCGATGGCCTCCGTGAAGTTGCGTCACTACTTTCAAGCACACAAGATCGTAGTGCCGACCGGCTTCCCACTCAGGGAAATCCTGAAAAATCAGGACGCCGGTGGTCGCATAGCCAAGTGGGCAATGGAGCTCGCCGAAGTTCGAAGCCGGTGTTCTCACCGCACGGTGATAAAGTCACAAGTCTTGGCTGATTTCGTGGCGAATGGTCGCTCCGCACCACCACCGGCCGACCAAAGATTCGAGGGAAAACTCCTGGACCTTGTATTTGATGGATCCCGAGCATACGAAGCGCCGGGGTGGCGTAGTCTTGGTCTCACCGCATGGAGAGCAAATTCAGAACGCCATCCAACTACATATCGCCGCGACAAACAACGCGGCAGAGTACTAAGGCCTTTTGGCCGGACTTGAGCATGTAAATCGCTAGGAGTCCAACGGCTCACCGTGAAGGGCGATTCACGGTTGGTCGTGAGCCAGTCAATAAGGAGTATCGTTGTTCGATACCTCAATGGCGCTCAGACCTGGCCGAAGTAAGGAAGATGGAGAAATACTTTAAGAATTTCAGTAATCTACATCCCCGTGAAGGATAATTCCTGGTGACCGAATGTCTAAGGTCGGTTCCTCTCAAACCACCGCTCGTGGTGCTCGTCGAGCACCTACATAAGCCCTCCATTCCCTCTCAAGAGGAGGCACCAGAGACCGTGGTAGGGTCTCCTTCCTCGAGCAAAGCGCAAATTGGATGACGCCATTCATCCAATACCTTGCGCATGGGACATTGCTCGAGGAAGAAGCCGAGCGTTCGGCTAATAAGGCGATCTTCTCAATACAGATCGATCGAGGGCGACCTATACCGAAAGGCGCATTAGGAATCCTTTCCAGATCGTCTCTCGTGAGGAAGGCCGATGCCTTCTTCGTGATATCCATGAAGGGATGTGCGGAGCTCACTGCGTCTTCGTAACGCTTGTGAGCAAGGCCTTCCGACTAGGGTACTACTGGCCCACGGCTTTGGCGGACGCACGGTCAGTCGTAATGACCTGCCGAGCATGCCAGTTTCATGCTCGAAAAGCCCGTCAACCGGCATATGCCCTGCAAACCATACCACTCTCGTGGCCGTTCTCGACCTGGGGGCTCGATGTCCTTGGACCCTTCCCCCGAGGTCAGAAAGGCTGCAAGTACTTGCTCGTGGCCATCGACACTTTCACTAAGTGGATAGAGGCCGAACCTGCCTCAACCATCTCGGCCCAGCGGCCAAGAGGTTCCTTCAGAGCAATGTGGTAACTCGGTTCGGGATACCCAGCCGTCTCATCACAGATAATGGGACCCAATTCACCAGTGAACTATTCCAAAGTTACTGCGAAGAGGTCGGGACCAAGGTCTGCTTCGCCTCTGTGGCGCATCCACAGAGCAACGGAGCAGCCGAACGAGCAAATGGGCAGCTAGTCCAGGGCATAAAAAAGAGGGTCTTCAAGACCCTCGACCAAAGACAAGCAGCGATGGGTGGATGAACTTCCCGCCGTTCTTTGGTCTGTCCGCACCACGACGAAGTCGAGCCACAAAGTAAACGCCTTTCCAACTCGCTCACGGTGCGGAGGCCATCACGCTGCTGAAATCGTGCTAGGTTCCCCAAGGGTGCAACTGATCGATTCCATCGATCAAGAGGTTGAGCGCCTCGTCGACCTGGACCTCGTCGAAGCAACACGCGAACGGGCGTTGCTCCGGTCTGCGGTTTACCTACAGGCTCTTCGTAGGCACGCAGCCAAGACAGTCCGACCTAGGGTCCTACAAGTCGGCGACATGGTCTTACGAAGAATTCAAGACCTGTCGAAAGCCAACAAACTGACCCCAAGGTGGGAGGGACCCTACACGGTCGTGTCTACAGCACGCCCGGGGGCTGTTCGCCTCGCGATGCCAGATGGTCGGGAGCTCACCAAAGACTGGAACATCGATCAACTACGTAAATTCTACGTTTAGACGAGTACTCCTATCTCGCGCCCCTTGCGTTCTTTCCAATAAAACATTTCCCCTCTTTCTCGTGTTTCGTCCTCGCTTTGTCGAACGAGCATCGTCGTCTACCAGCACTGCAGACGAGCTTATCCGACAAGTATGTGCGCACCATTTCCCTTGACCCCCGGCCGGATGCTCGCCCAATCGTTCACTTTCCGCAGTAGCTCTTCACTGTATGCGTGGTCGGGCGCGAGCATCCACTCTAAGCCCGGTTCAGTGACCACTCGGGTATGGCGGCTCTACATATTGTTGGTTTAAAGCTCGTCTACTCTGTGCTCACACTTTTCTCGACACACCGACCTATTTAAATCATTCAATCGTCACGACCAAAGCGACCCTTAAATTTTCCCATGAACAAACTCGTGCTCGCAATAGTGAGGACATGACCTTTGTCCATGGCAGGGGGGCTCCGTATGATAGGAACGTTCCGTCCCTTCTTCCAAGGATCCTTTGCTCGTATCTATGCTACATGCTCTATGCAGGAACTTGCTCGTATCTATGCTATATGCTCTATGCAGGAACTTGTTTTCTTTTCTCATAGAACCGGATCATATAGGCATATGTTGAAGGCGAACTTGAGAAAAACAGGCAAGAACCAAACACCTGCGAGTTTGCTCATTTAACCCGAAAGGTTGTTTTCTTTTTTACAGGATTTACGCGAGCTAAAAATAAAAGAAGAGCTAAGTCCTGCGCTCAACCTGAAGGGCAGCAAGTTCCTCCTTAAGGGAGTCGACCTCTGCCTCCAGGTCCAAAACTTTCCGCCGAGCAGCACGACCTTCAGCCGCGTTGTCCCGAAGGCGCTGCACCTCCTTGAGCTGGGCCTCTTCACGCTCCCGAGCTCGTTGGAGTTCGGCGCAGTCGGGACCTCCTGCCGCAACTTCCCCAGCTCCTCTTCGAGGTCGGCACACTTCTGTTCCGAAGTGTTCTTCGCCGTCTCGCTCTCAAAAAGCTGGTCCCGAAGCCCGACGACGAGGCTCTTCGCTGACTCCAGCTCCTTCAGGTCGGCCTCGCGCACCTCGGAGACCCGACGCTCGAGATCGGCGATCTTGGCGTCTTGCTCGCGATGGTACGCCCAGAACTCCTCTGCTGGAACTGCGGAGGCATCGATGTCCTCCATAGCCTTCGCAGCGAACTTGGAGCAAAGGGGAAGGAAAGTCAAGAAGAACCCCTAGAAGATTGCTCGACTCATATAAAAAGTTGAGAGCAAAACGCTTACCAGAAGAGCTCGGCTGACCAGCTTGTCTTGAAGCCGCCGGCGGTGGCGCCCGGCTTCGGAAAAAGGGATTAACCCACGCAGGGTCATCCTGATCCCGAGCTAGCGCATCACGACCTTGCCCCTCCTGGGCACCCAGTGCTCCCGGGAGGGCAACGACGTCTCCTCCTTCGACCAACCCCAGGACGCCCTGAGGTTGGTCTTCTGCGTCGACAGGCGGCTCGTGGCCGCCTTCCTCCTGCCCGGCCGCTGCGCTTGGGGACTGGACGCCGACCGCCGCTTCCGCCCCTTGCACCTCCGCGACCGGAAGCAATGGGGGCTCCACGCTCGAAGGCGATTGGTCGAGGACGACCACCTCCGGCCCATCAACGGCCACCTCCTCTTCGTGGTCCGCAGACGAAGCGTTGGTCGGGCTCGGCCGATCACTTCCGCGCCGAAGTGGTCGGGCAATCACGACCGCATCTTCCCCTTGGTCCGCAGTTGGAGGTGGCTGGCTGGCGGTAACCGGCTCCTCCTCTTGGCTCGCGGCCAAGGACGGTGGGTCGAAAGCCACCACCGCTTGGCCACCGAAGCCCGTCGCTTGGGGCTCGCTTGCGCTTACCCCTTCGCAAGGGACCAAGGCCAAGGCTTCTTGGTCCTCAGCCCCCTGCGGCTCCTGCTCCTCCGCGGCTGGGATAGGTTCCACGTCCGCTGAAGGAAGCACGGGTCCCGCCGAAGGAAGCTCGGACTCCACTGAGTCCGCAGCTGGCGCCGGCTCCTCCCCCGCCTCGGCCATCACTTGGTCGACGACGCGGTCGAGCTCGGCGTCAACTGCAGAATCGATAATCTCCTCAGCCATCTGACGGAAGTCCAAAAGCAACACCCGAGCTATCACGCCCACGCCAAACAGGGTGGGGTTAGCCCGAAGAAAATCGCAAGACAAGAACAGAACAAGAGAATGAAGTGGAAGCTTACCTTCTGCCCGACGAGCAGCGCCATCCTCTTCGGCCTCCTCGCCTAGGGCCATGGGCGACCTGCCCGCGGCGGCCTCGTAGGCCTCGGCCACGACCACGATGCGCTCCTCCGCGGCGTCGCTGGCACATGCCATCGCCGGGTCGACGTCGTCCATGTCGACCTCTTCCAGCACCGAGGTTGCTTGAGAGGTCGACCTCCTGCTCCTTCTGACCAGAGCATAGGTGTCCTCCTCTTCTTCCTCCTCCTCGGGGGCATCGACCACCCGAGTAAGCTGGTCCTGGAGGGCCTTGATCTGCCTCTCCAGCCGCTCCTTGGTCGGGAGGGACCTGGCCTCCTCCTCGGCCTTCCTCGCCTGCTCGGCGAGCTGTTCCAGTCGGCCCATCAGCTCCGGCCTCCTCTGTTTGAAGTCATCATACCAGATTCGGAGTTCGCTTACCTCCTGGCGGTCGGCGTACTCAAGGTGCGGCGTGGTGGTCCTGGTCGAAGCTCGGCGCTTCGACCGCTTGGCGCGGGGAGGCGAGGCGGATGCCTGGCGACCTCGACCCGCCAACCTCTTGCGGGAACCCCTGGGTGTCTTGGCTATGCGGCGGCTGCGGCCGACACGGCAAGGTCAAGGGCGACCTTCTCCCGCAAAGCAATCGGGAGAAATAAGCTCGGAAAAACATGCCCGCGGGCAGAAGCAGGAAGAGGTACTAACCGCGTCACCGCGGTCAAAGACGTTCTTGGGGATCTGACGATTGGGCGTCAGCTCCTTCTCCTTCGGGGCACCGAACATCTCGGCGACCCTCTCGTCAACCCAGTCCGTCCTCGGAGCTGCGTCACAACCGAAGATTAGAAAGCAAATGATCACCGTAGCAAACGATGCTCGGAAAGAGGTCCAGAACATACCTGCGTTGTCCTCTAGAGTGAGGTCATGCCACCCGGTCACCTCGAAGAAGGGGTGCTCACGTCGCCTCGAGGGGACACCGGTTGAAGAGTAAAGTCCTGGCGATATCTCGACCGGTGAGCCCCATCTGGCGAGCTCATCGATCGCCCCGAGCACCCGCTCTTCCTCAGCCGCACTGGCGCGCCGTCTCGATGGCGGAGCGTCCTCCCGATGTAGTCCAAGCTGGGACCCCTCCGCCTTCTTACGGTAGAACCGGAGGTCGGCCCAACCCGACACCGAGTCCTTCAAAGCAACAAGAGGGTACTCGTGATGGTCGGTTGGGCCGAGGCGAAGATAAACGCATATCAAGTGAGCCATCCCGGCCGGTGCGGAAGGGGGAGTAGAAGTGAAAGAAAAGGCTAGCCGTGGGTACTACACCCACATACGCCTCACAAAGATGGGAGAAGACTGCGAGAGAAAGGATAGAGTTGGGGTGGAGATGAGAGATCTCGCACCCACAGAAGGCAAGCACGGAGGCGAGGAAGTCGCTCTCGGGCAGACGAAGCCCGTTGATGGCGTACAACTCGCAGGAGACGATCTCCGTCTCGCGGTGCCGGCTGCACAGCCGTCGTCGGCACTCGACCCGAGCTTGGGTCGACGTACCCCTCATCCGTGAGCACACTGGAGCCTCCTTCGGTCATCCGGTGACCTTGAAGCGCCATGGCCAAAGAAGGAGGAGGAGCGAAAAGGGTTCTTGGGCGCTAGGGCTCTTGGAAGGTTTTTGGTCAAGACGAGCAAAGAGACACGGTGTAACTCCGACCTCTCCCGGTAGAAAGGGTTAAAAAGACAGTGAAGGGACGGGATAAAAATCGCCGCCTATCACGTAGCGACACCTGGCCGGAGAAAGCGCCGCTTTCCGAGAAACTGCCGTACCGTTGCAGGAAGGCTTCTCTGAGAAGGAACCGCAGAACAACCAAACGACGCGCCCACGCGGAGCAGGCACGCGGCAGGTAAAGAAGCTCGTCTCCCGACGTAAAATGGTCGTGGACCACGACCAAAAGAAATTCAATCCCCCCTCAAGTCTTCTTAGGCTCAAGGGGAAGCCCGAGGGTTCCCCGCTTGAACCTCGGGGGCTAGGCCGGGATTGGCTATCTGGCAAAGACCACGGTACCCAGTGAAAAGCTAAAACCCGCCGACCTCGCGATACTAAAAGAAGATGCTCGGGAGAACGAAGCGAGCATCCCTCCTTCTCCTCCTGCATACGCGTTTGCACCTTTACTCGCATGAAGTACCAAACACGCCCCACGAGCAAGCATGCTCAGAGAAGCTACGACCTACTCGGGTGTTTGGTCGAGGGCCCAATGAACGCTACGAGGAAGGAAGGAGCCAACCAATCAGCCGGAGATCAAGGGAGATCATACCCGAAATTCAAATAGCGCGAAAATCAAGGACAGCGGGTCACGGATATGGATACGTAGCGTGATCCCAGGAGGTAGTTGCCCTTTTTGGTACCTATAGTCGTATTATTTAAACCCCCCGGAGGATTTGTAAGGGGGAGGGAAAAAAGAGATAGAACATAATACACTGGAGTAGGGCTGTTATCCCGGCAGAGGGAGGCCCGAACCAGGATAAACACCGTGTCCCTCTGTTCTTCTTCTCCCGACCTGGCATCACTCGAACGACCTCTTCGATCCGCACGACGGGGCTCTGTTGATCCCCCATTCAACAAGTAAGCTCGACGGGAGCCGTTCTCCAATCGTCGACAAATTTTTTTTTTTCAAAATTCCAGCCTTGCCAAAAATGATTTTTTGGAGCTGTAATTTACCAAATTGGTTCAAAGCCTTTGCCAAAAAATGATTTTTTTTGAATTGTAATTTACCAAATTGGTCCAAAACTATCCAAAAATTCCAATCCAGTCCAGAAACCTTCCAATCTGGTCCAAAAAAAAATCCCAAACCAGTCCAAAAAGGCAAAATTTCTGAAATTACTATAGCAATTTAAATTTTTTAAAATTCCATCGAGACTATGAATCAGGGAGGGGGCGAAATCCAGCCTTGCCAAAAATGATTTTTTTAGCAGTAATTTACTAAATTGGTCCAAAACTATCCAAAAAATCCAATCCAGTCCAGAAACCTTCCAATCTGGTCCCTAAAAAAAATCCCAAACCAGTCCAAAAGGTCAAAATTTCTGAAATTACTGTAGCAATTTAAATTTTTTTAAATTCCGCCGAGACTATGAATCGGGGAGGGGGGGGGCGAAATCCGAAATTTCGCCAAAATTTGTCATTTGTAATCCCACCTTAATTAAGCTCTTTCCAAGCTGCTCTTTAGTGGCTCCCTGTATAGTTTTGTTTTCGTTTTATTTGTTTTGTTCTTTGTAACCTCCTAACTTAATGCAATGAATCAACGACAGTTGTCATGCCATTCACTCAAAAAGAAAAAAAAAATAGATATAATCATAAAAAAAATATAAAAGAAGGTAGTGGTTGTGGTTCATCGGCTATTCCACCACCACCTCTCACAAGGCAACAGATGCTGACATATGGGCTCATCTAAGGAATTATTGTGAAATAAAACGACATTATGAAACATATTGTTTAAAAATTATTGCACATCACATCTGCAAGTTTGAACTTGCCGTCTTATATAAAACACACAATGGGAAAAGTTTATCGGTGTATCACCATTAGCGAGATTTAGAATACTACTGCAAAGCAATGAGCATTCTCCAATGTTGACCAGAAAGTGATCACAGAGATTTGATTAATTTTGAGGTTTGTTCACCATCTAGCCTCCCATTGTGCTCCTCAAAAAAGTCCAACAAAAAAGAGAAACACCTCTCGACTGTTGAGATATGGTATGATTCTTCGTTCTGGTTGTTCAAATATGATAGTATTCTATCTCTTTGTTGGCAGTGATGGAGCAAGAAAATTCTAAAAGCGGAGGCCAAGAACGAAGTGAACCTGTACTAATGATTGATATTCAAAGTTTAGTATATAATAAGTACAATATGTAACACTTGTAACTTGCAAGGATTTATGAATAAAAACGTACCACTAATTATTTCACATGAGGCGATAGTTGATATTTGCTGCTATAGTTTAATAAATATCCTGATTTTGTTTTGCACCAATTGCTTTGACGAATAGCAGTGCTATATACATGTTCCTTTTTGGTTGGCCACTGGCACTGCAATCTAAAGTCTAAACAAATTACTGTACAGTGTACCTACTCTTGCTTTCTTTAAGTGCTGAAGTTTCTGTTGCATTTAAAGGGCCAACTTATGCAAACGACCATAATGGTTCCACCTTCCTTTACTCAAGAACTCCACTATCTAAACAAGGAGGACAGGCAGCTTCGCTGGCTGGTGGTAAAGCACCGGGAGGCAGTGTACATATGTTCTTGACTTCCTCTTGGGCCAACGCCGACGAGGCCCAGGCTCACCTATGCCCCGGCCTGGGCTCCGCCTATATTTGTTGGTGAATCAGAATATATCTCTAATGGATTTTTCTCATATAGATATAATCCCTGTTGCATAAGAAAATCAATCTAATAAAGATAAGAGAGTTTTGCCTCTCTATATTGTGTGTGCACTTTGTAATTGTCCCTACTATTTGATCAACACATTGTATTTGACTACGGTGATCATTATCGTTTTACAACATATTATCAACACGAAGCTTTTCGAGACCAATCAATTTGTTCACATGTATCAATCGACACTATATTAATTTTTAACCGGCACCAATTGATTAAAACTATTATAAGCCATAAGTAAATTGGAACCAGGTAAGAGCGCCCGCCGGCCCTACTCGCCGTAGGGCACGTCGCGCCTGTAGAGGAGACGCTCGACCATGGCACTCCTGGGTCGGCTCGCGAAGGCCAGGTCACGGGTCCTCACCACCTCCTCCATGGCGGTCGCGGACGAGACAAGCACGGTGAGCACGCACGCCGGTGCCGGAGCAGCAGGACCGGGCCGTGCGCCGTGGCTAGGGACCAGAGCGCCTGGTGCGGCAGGGAGCCAAGGAGATGCGGGTGGCCTGCATGAAAGGTGTAGGAGGTAGAAGACAGGTATAACGAAGGAGAGGAGAAGGACGACGAGTTCGACCAGCGAGACGGCCATGTCTCGCGTCGTGCTCGTACGGTGGTGATCAGTGAATGGCAAGTCGCGTGCGCGAGAGAGGTGGTTTTTTTGGCGTGCAAGTGCAACAAGCTAGCAGCGTACGTGCATAGCTACGTCTCGTAGTGGAGAAGCGTCTGCGCCTCACGTTGCAACGCGCTGCATTGTTGGAATAGAGTGGGCTTGGCCCAATCAACTAATTCCTAGAGAAAATCTCAAAGCCTATGTGGAAGCATGAGGATGGTGAAATCCTTTAGTCCTATATTGTTAGTGGAAGGGGCGGAACATCTACTTAAAAGTGGAGGGTCTCCTCTCCCATCAAGTCATAGGTGTGGGGAGAGAAGAAAGGAATCCACATGCGCGCGCTCGCCTCGCTCGGCTCGGGCAATGGGCGCGGCACCTGCGTGAATGGTCCTCCAAAATCCGGTCCCTGACCTTGCGGAAGCGCGGTATCCTTTTGCTATTTTTTTTATGGTGACTTGGCCTTTAAGTTATATTCTAGAGTCGGTTTGAGATCGTGATCGTGACACGAGATCGTGCAGATCGTGATCGCAACACGAGATCGTGCGGCTCTCTATATAAACGACCTATCGGCCGCCGCCAGAAACGTCTCGTTTTTGACCTAGGGCTTTGCCATCTCTCGCTGCTGCGCCACCATCATAGCCTCCTCCATCCCGAGCGCCGGCGTGCATCTGCGATCAGGAGAGCATGTCTCCGGAACCCTTCGCCTTCGAGATCCTGCACCGGGAGAGGCCGAATAAGGTTTTTGGGAAACGTTCCGTGCGACTGCTCAAGATCATCACCATGGATCGTCTTCCTGTTCCTGCTGCTAGACGCCGCAGTCAGTGGCTTCTGCGACGTGCCACCAACAACGTTGTCCACGTCAACGTCGCGACTGCACCAGCCGAGGCATCTTCATTTTCTTCTGCTCAGTACGTTCGATCTGCCCTAATTTCGTGGTTAATCATGTTTATCAAGATGATCATGATGTTCGTGTTGTCTAGTATGTTAGAGAAATACATGCTAGTCTCTGTGATGCTGTTCATGATTTATATTCAGAACTTAATCTGAAAATTGTCTAATTTCTCAACATGCATAACATCAACTGTGCAAAAAAATCCGGTACAAGAAGAGAAGACAAGCGGCACCGATGTTAATCAGTGGACATACCGTGTACGCGATCGGTAGGCATCTTAGTCAGTTGGTCCATGGAAATATGTAGCAATGATGACGTGCTGAGGTGTTGAATGGAAAGACAATAGTGCTGGTAAGAAGTGCTCGACATCTCATAGTCTAGGAAGAAGTCACCATCTAACAAAGCTTCTTTTTTCTCTAGTCATACCCAAGTGCATGTATATTTGCTGCTACTATGCTAAAAACTAAATAAATCGTCGATTCATTTGGCGACAGAAGTCTCAGTCTCGACCAAATGAATCCAAGACAAAACAATCTGTCGACCAATTCAATCAGTGACAAACAGATATCTATCACTAATTGAATTGGAAACAGATGTGTATTTTTGTATTTTTTAGTATTATTTTTGTAAGATTTAAAAATATAATATTTAAAAGAATCCAACTCCTCACATGATAAATGATACGCATGCATGTCGATCGACACGAGTCTGGACTCTGGCTAGCGGGCCGTTGTTGACAAAATGCCGAGGCTAATCGAACCACGCAGGTACCTTGCCAGAATGCCATAGTGAGGGCAGAAACTCTGCCAATCAATTAAGGAAGACTAAGAGGAAAACAAACAGTCAATGCTAGGAGATAGCTCGAATCTACTATCCAATCGACTGACCCTATGTACCCTCTTTAGCACCAATATTTAGGTTTTAGCATAGCAGCAGCAAATATACATGCGGTCGGGCATGACTAGAGAAAAAAGAAGCTTTGTTAGATGGTGACTTGCTTCCTAGACTATGTGGACCATGTAGCTTAGTGAGACGCTGCTTGTTGAAGGGCTACTTTGATAATTGGTATCTTTGCATGCTGCCTGCAAAACTAGATTCGAACCCTAGATGCAGGCATGGATCATAGAGACAGTGGTGGGAGGTGATCTAACACTTCTCCTTTACGACGTCATGGTAGTCCCCTGAGTTGGGGGCACTTGACGACGTCGCGCGGAGTCAGCTATTGTGAGGGCACAAAGAGGGTGTCGAGTGGATGCCGGAGAACCGGTGAGAGATAAGATATGTGTTAGATGTTGATCCATTTGTCCTAAAATCTGACTTATTTTTTGGGGAAAAAAAGCTAGCCAAGGTATAATTAGCAAAAACTACAGTACTAAAACTGGTATAATCATTCTCTGTGGGACGACGACGTGCACGTGATAGGTCTGGCATCTGTCAAGAAGGGGCTCAATTCAGTCATCCTAACGATCATACGGGAGATCTGGAGGGAGGAATAATTGTATCTTCAATCAGGAACACACCACTGCCAATTACC
The DNA here is from genome assembly GCA_036346355.1 of Rhipidocladum racemiflorum. Taxonomy (NCBI): domain Eukaryota; kingdom Viridiplantae; phylum Streptophyta; class Magnoliopsida; order Poales; family Poaceae; genus Rhipidocladum; species Rhipidocladum racemiflorum. The sequence goes on along the minus strand of CM070570.1, from coordinate 10,558,092 downwards.
TAACAGAAAGAATAAAAAATGTACTCGAAACTTTGGGTACTAGCGGATGCCAAGGATCTTGGGTTTGTCATTTGTAATCCCACCTTAATTAAGTTTTTTCCAAGCAGCTCTTTAGTGGCTCCCTGCATAGTTTTGTTTTTGTTTTCTTTGTTTTGTTCTTTGTAACTTCTAACTTAATGCAATGAATCAACGGCAATTGTCCTTCCATTCGTTCAAAAAGAAAAAAAAAAACAGATATAATCGTAAGAGAAAATTATAAAATAAGATAGTGGTGGTGGGTCATCATCTCCTATCCCACCATCATCTCTCACAAGGCAACATGCGATGACATATGGATCTAGCCTACATGTCTACAACATGTGAAGTAATTGGGAAAACACGAAGCCAAACTTGCTAACCTCCTCACAAATTAACTTTGCACGAAATAAGAAGCAAAACTTGCTATATTCCTAATGAGTTGGCTAATGTTAGTTGTATGGAACAATATATTACGAGTTTATTAAATTTTACATAAATGTTGTTGATCGAAGACAAGCATGGAGGATAAAAATAGCAAAGTCTCAATTCAAGTGGCATTTATTGTTTAAGAAATTAGAGTGACACTTTAATAAAATCAAATGTCTATATGTACCATCGTGTGAGCCTAGCTTTTTCCTCAAACAAAGAAGCTATAATCTTTTCAAGGAAATTCTTGTGAAATAAAACCACATCATGAAACATATTGTTTAAAAATTGATGCATATCACATCCGCAAGTCTGAACTTGCCATCCTCTTATATGAAACATGCAATGGGAAAGTTTATTAGTGTATTATCATTAGCGAATTTAGGATACTATTGCAAAGCATTGAGCATTCTTCAATGTTGACCAGAAAGTGATAGTGGAGGTTTCATTGATTTGGTGGTTTATTCACCCTCTTACATCATCTTTCGCACATCAAAAAACTCTAACAAAAAAGAAAAGAAAAGAAAAGAAAAAACACCTCTCGATTGTTGAGATATAGCAGACCAACATCCGTCCTACAACCAATCCATCTGGTGTGGCCCTTCATTCGACGGGGAATAGAAATCATGGGCCCCTCTCCTTGAGCTCCTGAAGACCTTCAGGGCCTGTTTGGCAACAAGGTTTTTTCATAGTTTCGAGACAAAACCATGGTTTTAGAGAAAAATTCTGTTTTAGAAACCAAGATGTGTTTGGTAGCCCTTCAAAAAACTCTGTTTTAAAACCATGGTTTTCACAAAACCATAGTTTTTTCTCTGTTTTGGAAACTTTGGTCTTGGGCAAATTTTTCTGAGCAATGGGGTCAAAACAACTCAAAAACTTTGAAAATGTCAAACAAAAACTTTGTAGCCAAACAGTTGGGAGTTCCAAGAAAAACCATAGTTCAATGTGGTTTGGTAAAACCATGTTTTTTTATGTCAAGATAATTCCCAAACCATGGTTTTGCAAAACAATGGTTTTACAAAACCTTGTTGCCAAAAAGCCCCTCAGTTTGCAATAGTGGGTGTCGACTACTTCACCGTACAGAAATTCTTCTGAAAAAACATAATATACCGCTTCGGAGTGAACTGCAAAATAACCTTGATAACGACCCGCAGCTCGACTCCTCCAATTTCGGCGTGTTTTGCCAAAGCATGGGAGTACATATATGTGTCTAACGGAGTCGTGTAGTGCGTCGATGAAACCTCGGGCAACGGCCTCAAGAGGCGACTCATCAAGCTTCGAAAGGCAAATGGCCTGCGGAATCGATGAACGGGCTGTGGTCTATGCGGACTACAGCCACCCGACCCACCGGATTCTCTCCGTTCAAAGTACTCTTGGGAGATGAGGCAATCATGCCCGAAGAAATAAAGAATCAATCTCCGCGAACCATCTAGCAAGCCCCACCTAGGGGTGTAAAAAAAGCTCGAGGCTCGCAAACTGTTTGAGCTCGATTCGTTCCAGGCTCGATTCGAGCTCGGCTCGAGCCTGGGACGAACCACTACTACAGAACAAGCTTCTACAAGCGGTTTGGAACTACTTCTAGAAGCGGTTTTACAACCGCTTCTAGGCAACCGGTTGTGATACCTCGAAGGGTATCACAAGCGGTTCTAGGAACCGCTTGTGTTGGTGCCACACCAAGCAGTAAAAGACAGTAATAATATCGTGGGAACGGGATTCGAACCCACGACCAGCACTCCATCCTCGTGACTCGCCTCATCCATCTAGCCAACCCACCCACGCGTGCTCTCTGATAGAGTAGGGCACGCATTCCTTTTATTATTTCTAAAACTTGGCTGATACAAGCGGTTCGTGACACGAACCCTTCTGAAGGGTCTTTAGAAGGGGTTCGTGTCACGAACCCCTTCTAACGCCCCAGCTTTAGAAGCGGTTCGTGACCCGAACCCCTTCTAAAGCTTTAGAAGCGGTTGGGGACACGAACCGCTTGTAAAGACCTTTAGAAGGGGTTCGTGTCACGAACCCCTTCTAAAGGTGGGGCTTTAGAAGGGGTTCGTGCCACGAACCGCTTCTAGAGATCCCCTCAGGCCTGTTACCACGAACCGCTTCTGGTGCGAGCATTACAACCGGTTCGCACCAAACCGTTTCTAATAGACCGTTTGTGATGCCCGATTTTGTAGTAGTGAACCGAGCTCGAGCCTGCCTTCAAGCTCGCGAGCTTCACCGAGCCGAGCTCGAATAGCTCACGAGCCTACTCGAGTTTGGATCGAGCTTCCGTGAAACGAACTTTCTCGAGCTTGTTATCGAGCTTACTCGAGCCGAACTTACTCGAGCTTGTTATCGAGCCTACCGAGCCTACCAGATTAACCGAATTTACTCGAGCTTACCGAGCTTATTCGAGCTTATCAGCTTACCGAGCTTACTCGAGCCGAGCTCGAACCTACTCGAGCTTGGACTGAGCCGAGCTCGAGCCTGGATCTAGGCTCGGACCCCAACTCGAGCTCGGCTCGAGCCCGGCTTGAGCCTTACCGAGCTCGAGCCTGACAGCCCCAAACCCGCTCGAATTCGGCCCGTTTACAGCCCTACCCCCACCAGACCATCGCTGCACTTCCCTAGATCTAGTGGATGTTGGAAACATGCGCAATATTTTAATTCCAGATTTTATATTGAGGCAAATACTACAGATAAATAGTGATGCACACAGAAAATCTAATAACAGGCTACACATTGTACTTCCAAATATTTATATTTGAAGAATACGATCAAGTTGAACGATCGCTAATGACTTACAGTTGGGCTTGATGAAGAACTGGACGATGCGCAGAACAGGTCGTGGAAGAAGTCGACGTCGAGGAAGCGAGAGCGGTCGCGCAGCTTGCGCCGCCGAAACCTTATTGCCGCCTGCGTGTGTGATCTCAAGGGCAACGGCTCGGAGATACCGCTCACCCTCCTTCACGGTGCACGCCGAGGAGGAAGGCCGGCGAGGTCCAACGACTCAACACCTCGACAGCTTCTCACAGCACGAAGGAAAGAATGGAATTGGAAAACTTCGGTGCCTTAGCCTGGACGTCTCTGTGTCTTATATAGCCTCTCACCAAGAATCGCCTCCATTACTCATCGTAATCGATAAATAAGCAATCGTAATCGACTGAATTAAACAGACTTAATGCACTGGTAACTGCCAATTCAAACACAAATAATGGTCATTATGCAGTCTCCTGACCAGTACAGAAAGTTAAGCAATTACATGATTAAGCAAAATAAAAGGTGAATTCGTAGTGCCTCATACCATCCCTATGTCATCCTCCTCATAACTCAAGGAGTGGCAAGGACTCCACCTTATAAATTGCCTTCCTTCCACTTGCCTAAGCAATATGGTATTAACCATGCAATCTTTAGAATTATAGGAAGTGGGCCATACTAATGGGCCAATTCCAACAGTGGAAGCTTTCATCGCAATGGATGAATGGAAAGGCCCGTCGTCTCTGCATCTCTCCTGCCAGGAAAGTCGTTCAAGTATTCCATAAATGTTACGCCTAGGAAAATCCAAATGGAACGCCGTTCGCACCAATGTCATATAAGCTCAATGGAATTGTAATACCCCTTTATAACATATGGGCAAGTCCGTGATATTCATGTCTGAACCCACCGAGGCCATCGAGCCCTGACAAGCTCTCCGGAGCATAACAATCCGTTGCGGATAACAATCGTTATGCATGAAGCCTAACATGCATTCCGTCGCAAAGGTGGCTTAAAATCACATGTGCAAACATTTTACAATTACCCTCCTGATGAAGGCTTAAAATCACATGTGCAAACATTTTGCAATTACCTCCTTGATGAAGCCACCGTTGGATGGGATCTGAATGGCATAAATTTAATGTTTGTATATGTGCACAGCACTGTGATATGCATAGGATATGCTCCCCCTTCCATAATACATCATCGAAGCATAAGGGGGTGGCGGAATATGAGGGAAAAGAAGCAAGAAGACTACCGACGGCGTGCCTCCTCGTCGGAGAGGGCTTCGACCTTTCACTCCCAGGACACTATGGGGTGCCTGGAAGTGTGTCCAGATTCAACCGAATAACCAGCAAACTTTTCCCCGCGATGCTCAATCCTCCGAGGTCAGGTCATGGCTTCGTGGCGTACGTTCCTCCTTTCAATCCGCACGAAAAGCTACACATTCGGACGGCCGACTGCGAAGCTACGCCAAAGGTGAGCCCCAAAATAACCAGCAAACACCTTGTGTTCACTCAGGTCGACGTCTTCACCCAAGGCCTAGCGAAGGGACACCTGAGCAGCGATATGTCCGAATCGATTCCATAACCTTTCCCGAAAACCCAGAGCGGTTTTCAAGGTGGCTTGAATGTCTTTAGGTTTTAACAATACATTTCACATAAATATCGATATGATCATCTCCTAAGTTGTAAGTGTTGCGTCGTCTGTAGCCGATTTTGTAGAGAGAGATTTTGCAGCGCGATGGTACCTATGCTGACCCAATCATGATGCTGAATGAATTGGAGATGCGTCCTGTGAATTATGCGTGTTACGCCGGGCAAGCTGAATAGGCGCCATCGGAGGTTTAGGTTCAGCAATTACATCATCCTTTTTCCGGGCAATAACCACCCACTCGCCCTGTTGCTCGATCGTCGTACGAGGAACCAGAAATAAGCACCCACTCGGCCTGTTGGTGATGGACGATGTTAGATTGTACTCATCCACCCAATTAAGTGCCCGTCATCGATGGCAATCTAGAGCGCTATCGATATCTTAACCCCCTTCAATAGATAGATATGCATCGTCAAGTGATGCGATGCGATGCACAGGCAAGACAAGACACAGCCTATGCTGAATTCAATCTGATCCGATGGTACCAAACCAGCCGAGATTATCCTAATAAATCCTATCTTTCGCAGCTCATCGCCGAGGGCTGTTTATGTTGTTCCTCGCAAACATGGGCGTTTCACTTGTTGCGCTCCCCTTCGCAGCCATCGTGGTAGCTCTCTTCTCACTCTTCCTCCTCCTCTCCAGCAAGAAGCGGATCCCACGAAGCAGTAATGGCCGGCAGCTACCTCCTTCGCCGCACGGAGGCCTGCCACTCCTCGGCCACCTCCATCTACTTGGGAGTCTGCACCACCGGACGCTGCGGTCGCTCGCCACGGCGTACGGTCCGGTCATGCTCCTTCGCCTCGGCAGCGTCCCCACCGTCGTGGCCTCCTCGGCGGCGGCCGCGGAGGAGGCCATGAAGACCCGCGACCTGGCCTTCGCGAGCCGACCCAGGGTGCGCGTGGCCGAGCGCCTCTACTACGGCCGCGACATGACCTTCGCCCCCTACGGCGACTACTGGCGCCAGGCGCGCCGCATCTGCGTGCTCCACCTCCTCAGCCAGCGCCGAATCCTCTCCTTCAGCCCTGTCCGGGAAGAAGAAGTTGCCACCCTGCTCGACCGGGTTCGCCGCGCCGGCGGTTCGCCTCCGGGCGTTGTGAACCTGAGCGACCTGCTCGTCTCCTACACCAACACCATCATCTCACGGGCCGCGTTCGGCGACGGGGACTACGGGCTCGAGGGCGGAAACGGGGGAGGGACGCTGAGGAAGGTGCTCGCCGACAATTCAGAGCTGCTCGGGACGGTCTCGGTGGGGGAGTTCGTGCCGTGGCTGGCGTGGGTGGACACGCTGACGGGGCTTGAAGCCAAGGAAACGCGCACGTTCGAGGCGATGGACGGGTTGCTCGAGCGAGTTATCGCAGACCACCGCCAGCGGCGCCGCGGCGTCCTGCGGGTGGGCGACGGCGAGGACGATCACCGTGACTTCGTGGACGTACTGTTGGACGTGAACGAGGCGGAGGAACAGGACGGAGGATCAGTCATGTTCGACATGGCCGCCATCAAGGCCCTTATCCTGGTACGTATCGACGTATATCATTCGTACGTATATGAGTGCGTCAATGTTACGAGTTACGGCTGAGAGAAGCGTACGCAAGCATCGAAATATAGAGTGAACGTTTTAGTGAGCAGTTCAAAGTTGCTTTTTAGATGGTTTCAAAGTTAAGGATTGAAAAATAAATGGATGCCATAGTTTAGGCTTGAAAAGCGAACTTTTTCCCAAAAAAAAAAAAAAAAAAAAAAAAAATATAACCCTTAATTTGGTGGGTTCTAACTAAAATAGAGTTATAGTGTCTCATAAAAAATAAAAACATCCTTCTCCTAATATGATAGATCCTCATTAAAATTGAACTATAGTGGTTGTTGGATACTATTATAAATAAAAAAAAAAAAAAAATATGGTAGAAATTCTCGTAAAGAAGTAACCATTTCTATAATTTCTTAGAGATATAGTATATTACTTTGCAATTTAGAAGGAAATATAAGACAACAACATAATTACTTGTGTACGGCAATACTACATCCTGCCAAAAAAAATCCGATTCAATATTATTGGCTGGAATCGGCTACATGGTATTCGCAACAATAGAAATCTGAATAATATCCACGTGAGGCAACAAGAAGCCCCCTTCCCAATCCCAATTTTCGTGTCAGTAAATACAACAGAGCAACCCTTAGATACAAGAAGTGTACTCCCCTGTCTAAATTTATAAAATGTATTCTTCTTGATATATATAAACCCAAAAAAATATTAAAAATATTAGACTACATCTAATTATTATCATTAAGCACTATATTTAATGCATACATGTGGAGAATATAAATTAGAATGCATCTAATTATTATCATTAAGCACTATATTTAATGCATGCATGTGAAAAATATAAACTAAAGATAGATATTTATTAGAGATACAGAAAAAATATCATACTAATTTTATATTAAATATGAAATGTATTCTATATTTATAAACAAGATCATTAAAAAAAATACATCTCGTAAACTTGAACAAAGCAAGATTTACTCTGTGAGCAATTAGCTAGCATTCGGAAGAGTAAGTCGCTAGTCATCGGCATCGACCGCGCATGACATGAAGAAAGGTTCAAAGGTGCTCGGAACCAAAGCACCAGTGCGGAAATCAGTTAATTAACTTTTTCTGTACATTAAAACTTTTTGGCCTTCTAAAACTATCAATATGCACATCCGAGCCATTATATGCACCATAGCATCTGATTATGAGGGTTACGGATTGTAAATTTAAATATATAGTAGTTATAGTCTCTAATCTGTAAAAACAAACTCGAAACTATCAATTCCGGCATAAGTAGGAATTAGATATTTAAATGTGAAAAAAAATCATCAAATCGAGCTTCATGTAGATGTAGGATAGATCCTCAACATAGCAATGAATGTATTTGAAGACACGAGCAAAGAATAATTCTCGATCAAAAGGTTGTATGGACGTTCATCTTAAGTTGCTGGATGGCGAAGAGATCTTCGAACTTTCATGCATGTCCAAAGTGATTTCAGGCGGGGTTAATTTGAGGGCCGGTTTGACACGTAGGAATTTTGTGAGAATTTGGCATGGATTTTACAGAAAAATGTAAATTTTCTTGAATTTCATTGCATTCTCGAGTTCCTAGGCTCAAATCTAGGTGCACAATTAGACGGACACACCTGCTAGTTCCTGCTAAAAAAAATCATATTAGTACTCACTGCTCAGCACGAACAGTTCAGCCTCTCTGCATCTTGCTTCTAGTAGATGATTTGAGTCGACCTTAGAGGTAATGAGAATGACAAAAATCAAGTGACCACTCTTAATTAATTCCTAATGTGCGAGTTTTTTAATTCAATAATTTGGGAGACAAGTAGAAACCAAGCCTCCATAAGTCCACCCTCAAAGTCAAGCAGGATGACTTATTCCGTTTTTGCACGTCTTCTGGTTAAAAAAAACGGATTATTTGTTGAACGGGAGGATTTTGGACAGCTTCTCTGGTAATCAGAATCTACGCTCTGTATAGAATCATAATACGGCAGAAACCTGATTCTCACCGGCCAAATTAATAACTTAGAAGTCACAGCCGACTCGGCTCGATTCTCCTATAACTAGAAACAACTTCTCCTATAATCCAGAAACTGAAACGAACTGGACCATAGTAATAGTCTAGCGTATAGCTGAATTGCTTCCTCCATTTTGGAATACAAAGCCTTATTCCGGTAACAATGGAGTACCCGAAAGTAAAATTTGACCATCTGTATATTTTAAGGTATATTATTTTTGTTGGACTAAATCCATATATAGTTACACCAATTGTTTGTTAAAGTTAATAATTTTTGAACTCGTGATTTGGGGGCCATTTTGAACCGGAGTCACATAAAGAAATAAGTAATTTAGAAACTAAATTATTTACGACTTAAACAGAATTTACCTTTTTTTAACGGTAATGCTATAGTCGGACGTCTGTTTTTTTCGGAACATTTATTTCTACGCATGCAACATTTTCCTTCGATAAACAGTAAATATTTCAAAAACGAAAAAAAATATTTTAAATGTTGAAAAAAAAAATGTTGTGCGGGCGCCCGAAAAATTTTAAAAAATCAGACGTCCAGTACTGCCCTTTTTTCAAAATGGATGATGGATGTATCCTTGCGCGAAAAGGATATGTTCGTCGCTGGCACCGACACCGGCTACGCGACTTTGGAGTGCGCCATGGCGGAGCTCATCAACCACCCGCGCGAGATGCGCAAGCTCCAGAAGGAGGTCCGCGAGGCCGTCGGCGCCGCCGGACGCGTCACCAGTGGCCACCTCGACGGAATGCGCTACCTCAAGGCCGTGATCAAGGAGACACTCCGGCTGCACATGCCGGTACCGCTCCTTGCGCCCCGCGAGACGCTCGAGGACACCGAGCTGCTCGGCTACCACGTCCCGGCGCGGACCCGCGTCCTGATCAACGCCTGGGCCATTGGCCGGGACCCAGCGGCGTGGGAGCGCGCGGAGGAGTTCGTGCCGGAGCGGTTTGAAGACGGCCCGTCGGACTACATGCTTGGGCAGGACTTCAACTTCGTTCCGTTCGGCGCCGGCAGGAGGGGGTGCCCCGGGGTTGGGTTCGCCGTGCCGTCCATCGAGCTGGCGCTGGCGAGCCTGCTGTACCACTTCGACTGGGAGCTGCCGGCCGGGATGCCGCCGCTGGACATGAGCGAGCTATACGGGCTGGTGATGCGCCTCAAGGCGACGCTGCTCCTGGCTGCTAAGCCTTGGTCTCCTTGAGCTGCATTTCAGTAAAATAAAGTGTGAAGTGTACTGTGAATACAGTTGTGCTTTCGTGAGCACGTACGCACTACTTGCATGGTTGTACTCGAGTATTGCTGTACTTACATATGTATACACAAACAGTTTATGTTGCATGCTGATTTATAATGTATGCGTATTTAATACTAGAGTTTTTATCGTCCTTACGAGATACCACGAGCTACTATCAAATTACATTTAAATTCTTATTTCTCTTAGTACCGTCGTCCTTTAAACTTTTGATATTTTTAGTACCAGCTCAATGTATATTTTGGTATCTCTTCAAAATAATAAGAAGTCTCATTTAATCAACACTGTACTGTACATAAGGGAATACTGTACAGTCTATAGAGTAACTTTACACGCAAGATATTCAATGGCTTCATGTACCGTTAATTTGTAATGTTCAGAGTTCATAGTTCAGGCACGGCATACAACTATGCAAGTACTCACTCCACCACTAACTACTGGTATTAGGCATACAAACCCGATTTGCCTTTGGGCCGATATCTAACTATAGAAAACGACTCGGGCCTTGCTTGTGCATGGCCGTTCCGCTCGGGATCTATGGGATCAGCTTCCTCGTGCTAAAATTTTAGCGTATATTCTATTATACTGGTAGTATATAATATATAGTAAAAATAAAATCTAGCTATTAATTTATTAAAAATATTTTTATTATTATACTACCAGAGGAAGTATAAATATATATTAGCTAATATGGTCTATTAGATTGAAAAGAATGAACGGTCTATATTTAATTTAGTGTACCGTAAAAGAGTTGTATGTTTATACTCCATTTCAAGTGTTCAACAGCAAAGCACTACGTGTTGTATTTGTTTCTTTTTTCAGAAAAACTATTCTACAGTATACCGTTCCAACGGTATAGCACCGGAACTCATAAAACTTGTGAAATTTTACACTGAAACTCATGAAACATAGCACTAAAAACTGATGAAACATGAAACTTGTCGACGATTGGGGAGCAGGCCCCCGCCGAGCTTACTTGTTGGTGGAGGGACCAACCGCGACCCCTTCTTGCGTGATGAGATACTCAGAGGGGTGACTCACTGGACTTCAACAGGCAGAGACACTGTAGTTTACCCTGGTTCGGGCCTCTCAAGAAAGAGATAATAGCCCTACTCCAGCCAGTGTATATCTTTGTGCAGAAAAAGTTATCTGTCTGTCCCCTTCACGGTGGGGATGCTTTTATAGCTTACAAAGGGGCGTGCTTGTTCAAACCCACTAACTCCACGTCCGACCAGGTCCAACATGGTAACTAACGGATCCTACACTCCTGTCACGTCCCCGCGAGGATCGCAACGAACTAGCGGAGGTTACGCAGCGGGCGGTTACCGACCTCGGGATCACGTCAGGTCGGCTAACGTCTAACTCCGAACCCGGCCACCTCGGCCTGAGCACGAGCTATCGGTCCACCAGGCCATGCGACCTCTTAAAAAGGTCCCGGCTAGACCGTCCCTTGGAACAACTCCTCGCGACCAGGACGGGAACGACCTCGTGCTGCTCGTGGCGCCCGGCTAGATCGTCCAGGGGAACGGCCTTCCGGTAGTTCGGGCAGCAGTGAGCCCGCGCCCCTCGTGGCACCCGAGGTAATTTCAGGTCTACCCGACTCCCCGACAGCTAGCCCCCGAGGTTCGAGTGGAAGAAGGCTTTAAGAAAAGACCTTCCTCTCGGGCCTACCGTCTCCCGAGCCAGCCAGGTTGGTCGCGACGAACAGCTGCCCCGACCTCCGAGCTATTAGTCCGCCCCGAGAGACGAGCTCGGTCCCGCCGTGCCTTGGGCGTGCGAACTAGTTCCCATCCTACCGACGGTTCCTTCCCTTGGAAGCTTCATTCGGTTAGTACGAACCGCTCCCCCTCGGGAACCGTCGCCCGGCAAGACAGCCTTGGTTTGCGTGTCCACGCGTCGCTTCCCGTGTGGTGGACGTCTCAACTGCCCCCTGCGCCTTTAGGGCTTCCTCGGCCATAACGGCGGGAACCTCTTCGTTCTCTTGTTTGGTTTTTAAACCCCAGAAGAGAAACCCTAGATCCACTTGCCCTCTCAATCAACTAGTGCGCTTCCTACTTCTTCGTTCCGGCGCTTCATCCTCCTTTCCGATCATCCCCTCCATCCTCATGGCGAAGTTTGGCGTCAGCAAGCTTGACAGGCGCAAGCTGGAGATTCTCGAGCGGGCGAAGTACCTTGACGCCGGCTCATGGAGAGCCGCTGGTGCCGAGGAGAGCCCCGAGCCGGAGGAGGGAGAGATCGTCTCCACCGAGCTCTACGCCATAAACGGGCTTCGCACACCCGAAAGCGAGTTCGTTGAAGCCGTACTCGCCTTCTGTGAGTGCGAGATCGTCCACCTCCACCCAAATTCCATCCTTATCATGGCCATCTTCGCCCATCTCTGTGAGGGGTTCGTGGGCGTCGAGCCCACTCCCAGTCTCTTTCTTCACTTCTACACCCTTTCGCGCACCGGCACCCCCTCGCAGGCCGGCTGCCTTTACTTCCGCCTCCGACCTACCCGCCCGTACGAGTACCCGAGCTTCACACTCAAGGACTCCGTGTCGGGGTGGGCCGACTCTTGGTTCTATCTGAGGAAGGCCGAGGGGGGCTCGCTTTCCTACTCCGGAGCCAGGGGTCGTGCCGTCGAGACCCCCCGACCGACGGTGCAGCCGGAGGAGGAGAAGGTGTTGCTGCTGATCAACGAGCTCACTTGCTCAGGGCTGACCGGACGGGATGTCGCCCGGGACTACACCAGAGCCCGGGTGTCGCCCCTCAGGAGGAGGGTGCATCCCTTCTTCAAGGTTGAGGGGTGGCAGGACATCACACGGGAGTCACGCTCAGGTATATCACCGACCTCGGCCTTCTCTCCTATGCAGAGGACATTCGGTCTTACCACTTCCTCTCGCTTGGTACGCAGCTCCACCGGAGGACTGGGTGGACGCGAGGGTGTCCGAAATGTTCGGCACCCCCAAGGGCAAAGAAATCCTAGAGGGTCGCCAGATCCCGAATAACGTCCTCAACCGGACCGACGCGGTAAGCTTTCGATTTGGCCCTCCTTTCTTGGCGTCCTACTTGGTCCGAGTATCTCCAGGGTGCCCCGACCTCATAAAACTCTCCCTGGCAGGAGAAGGTCGCCCTCGAGGTCGCCGTGGATCAACTGGCGTCGCAGCTGGGGGGACGAGGTCGTAAGACCAAAAATTGGCGGCCGCAAACGCCGCGACCGATCTCCTTCGCCACGCCGTCTCGCCTCGGCGTTAGCAGCGCCCTGGCTCAGACGACCGTTCACCCCGCCAAAGATTTGGAGTATGCCGATCGGCGGGAGGTGAGCGAACTAAAACTTTGGATGGATGAACATACCAGAAAAACCCCGAGCCGATGGCTCGTTCATCGGCTTCGCCACGCGGCGAAGAAGGAGGCCGCGGCTGGTCCGGCGAAAGGAGGCACTGGAGAGCGGATCGCGTTTCTTCGTGCAGAGCTCGCGGGTGAGCTCGAGCTCGGCCCCTCTGGATGACGAGGAGGAGAAGGGACGAGCCGATCCCGCCCCTGGTCCCGAGGTCCCGCAGGTCGTCCACTGCGTCCCAACCACGCCCAACGCCGACCATCACCGAGGCCGACTTGGGAGAGGTCGACCCTTCCGTCGCCAGGGCCGACAAGGCACGTGAGGACATGGCTGCCCTCCTCGATCGCGCTCGAGGCCAGCTGAGAGATGCCGAACGAGGTCAATCTCTTAGCCCCATCTCGTTTCTCTCATCCCCCCTCCGGCACCACACTAACTCCACATCGTCTGTAGTGGGTGTGGCAGCTGGTGCGGAGTTATGGGATTTTGGAGCAATGGCTGACGAAATTCTTGATCTCGTGCTAGAGAGGGAGCTTGCCCGCGCTGCCGAGGCCGCTGTGGGCGAGGAGGTCGAGGTGGGAACTGAGGCCGCGGAGGCCCGGTCCCCACGAGCCGCTGACGGTGACGGCGTCGGGGCGGAGGAGCCAGCAGCCGCGGAGATCCGGGCCCTAGAGCTCGTCTCTCCTGAGGAGGAGACGCGGAGGAAGATTGCGGCTGCCGATGCTCGGGCCGCGGCGGAGGGCATCCCCCACATTATAATTCAAGACGACGACGAGGAGGAGGACGGTGGTACCGAGCACGCCGCTGAGGCTCCTCGCGAGGATTCCGCCGGCGCGAGCGACATTATCGCCGCCACGCTCCAAGAGATCGCCGAGATCTCTCCCCGAGCCCGCGACGCTCCGCCGGACATCAACGTCGAGCTCGACCTCACGGCTGCCGACCCGGCGACTCCGGTCGATCTCGTGCCCGAAGTCGCCGCCATGGCCCGACTTCAGGCGCCCGACCTCCCGGCCGCCGACCCGGCGTCTTCAGCCGTCCTTGCGCCCGAAGACGTCGCCACAACCCCACTTCAGGCGCCCGACCTCCCGGCCGCCGAGCCGACGCCTCCAATCGTTCTCGCGCCCGGAGACGTCACCACGGCCCAGTCTTGTGAGGAGGCAGGGCCGACCGGGGAGGAAGCTCCCCCGGCCGTGGACATTGTGCTCCGGGCGGAGGACCTCAAAAGCCCGGACGCTGAGGAGGAGGAGCCCCGAGCGCAACTCCTGCTCGGGAAGAAGAGGAGCGGGAGGTGGTCCTTGCTCTCGAGGCCATCCCTCCGCAGGAGATGGGGTCCGATCCTCAGGGGCAAGGTCTCCCGCCCCCAGGGGACGGGGGAGCTCGAGCTCGAGACCCAGCGCTCGATCAAGGAGAAGGAGCTCAAGCTCCCGCCCAGGGAGTAAGGAGCGGGACGGAGGACCCTGCCGAGCTGATCCAGGAGGGGCTGGAGGCTCGGCTCTGTTGGGTAAGTTTCCTAACACTTATGCGTTTTTGTCCCAAAAAGAATCCGACTGCGCCCCAAGATGCCTTGATGCGTAGGTGTTGGAGACCACCATGAAGGACTTCCATGCCGCGACCGTGCCGCCAGAAGTCGTCGCGAAGCACCAGGCCGAGCAAGACGCTAGGATCGCGGAGCTCGAGCGCCTGGTCGCCGAGCTGAGGTCTTCTGAGGCCGAGATTCGGCAGAAGATGGAGGAGTCCGCGCTCTTCCTCAAGGAGCGCCTCGAACAGAGCGAGCAGGCGAGGTCGGGGCTCGAGGCGACGGTGGCGTCCCTGCGTGACTCCGCACGGTTACCGAACGGACGATCGACCAAAGCAACGGAGGAGTCCAAACGGCTTCAGCGGCAAGCGAGGGTCGTGAAGCTCGTCGGCGGGTGCTTGACCTCGAGTCCGAGCTTGAGTCCGTGCGGGACGAGCTCGTCGCTCTGCAGGACGAGAAGCGTGCCGGCCTCCTGTAACTTGCTCCTGCAAAAAACTTTAGCGAAAAAGCTGCCAAGTTGGGCATAATACGATCGTGTTTAATAGAAGTCTTTTATTTTTCTCTGTTTTGTCTCCCTCGAAACGACAACGATATACCCTATCCTGTTGCTCCCTACCCGGCGGAGCTCGACAGTCACGCGATCTAGTGATAGTCACGCGATCTAGCGAACGATCGTACTAGGGAGTGACTACCTCGTGCGAAAGATCCTCTAGGTCGTAGCCACACGGTATCCTTATAGCCCCCGCCGCCAACGGAGGTCGTGGGGGGAGGCTGCAAACACGACCTTGTTGACGGAATAGAGCCCTGCGGGGACCGTGTGACTTTATACGGTGCATCTACGCCGCTCACCGCCCGACCTGAGCTGGGAACCGTCGAGGGGTGCTCATGCGACCCTTTGTCTGCGGCGGAAGCCTGCCGAGAAAAGATGGTCGTCTTACGGAGAAGGAAACCCTCGGGGTCGAGCTCCGGTGGTCCGATGTCGGGCGGTAGGATGCTTGACCGTTTGCGCCCTGAGGTCCGAGCTCGCTCTTTGATACCGGATCGAGCTTGATCATGGCACTTCGCGGGAGGTTTAAAGAGAGAAAGAGAAAACGAGAGAGATCGAGGGAGACCGAGAGGCCAAGTGTCAAATTTTTATTTAAAGGAGTAAGGTTGGTTTGGTTAGATATGGAACTTACGCAGTTGGTCGATGTTCCAAGTACTAGCTAGTTCTCGACCATCTTCCATTGCGAGGCGGACAGCCCCCGGGCGTGCTGTTGAGACGACCGTGTAAGGACCTTCCCATCTTGGCGTTAGCTTGTTAGCTTTTGACAGGTCTTGGACCCGTCACAGAACGAGATCGCCGACGTGCAAGGTCCTTGGTCGTACCGATTTAGCGGCGTGCCTGCGGAGAGCTTGCGGTGTAAACCGCGGATCGCAATGAACCCGTTCACGAGTCGCTCCGCGAGGTCGAGGTCGAAGGCGCCGCCTTCTGCGTCGATGCTATCGGCCAGGTTCACCCTTGGGGATCCTAGGACAACCTCGGCGGGTAGGACGGCTTCAGCGCCATATACGAGCCGAAAGGGGTCTCCCCGTAGCTCGGCTCGTCGTGGTGCGGATCGACCAGAGGGCGGGGTAGCTCGTCCACCCAGGCCTGACCATGCCGACGAGGTTCTTGAAGACTCTCTTCTTGATTCCTTGGGCGATCTGCCTGCTCACGCTCGGCCGCCCCATTGCTCGTGGGTGGGCCACGGATGCGAAGCATATCTTGGTCCCGACCTCCTCGCAATAAGCCTGAAACACCTCGCTTGAATCGAGTGCCGTTGTCGGTAATGAGGCGACTTAACGCCAAAGCGGGTTACTACATTATTGCGGAAGAACCTTTTAGCCGCTTTGTCGAGATGGTTGATATAGGATCGGCCTCGATCCATTTAGTGAAGGTGTCGATTGCGAGACAGTATTTACAACCCCTCCTTCCTGGGAAATGGACCGAGTATGTCGATGCCCCAAACCGAGAACGGCCAGGTTAGCGGCATGGTCTGCAGCGGCGTATGCCGGTGATGGACTTTCCGGCATGGAATCGCAAGGTCGGCAAGCGGTCACTATTGAGCGTGCGTCGGCCAGGGCCGTCGGCCAATAGTAACCCAACCGGAAGGCTTTGCTCACCAAGGTCCTAAAGGACGAGTGAGCTCCACACATCCCGTCATGGATATCCTTGAGGAGATATTTGCCTTCCTCTTGGGTGATGCACTTGGAGAGGACGCCAAGCGCCTTTGCGGTATAAGAGGCCCTCGACCATTTTATAGGTCGAGGAGCCGTCTCACTAGCCGGATTTCTCGGCTTCCTCCTCGGCGATGTCCCGTGCACGAGGTATTGGATGAATGGCGTCATCCAATTCGCATCCTGCCGAGGAAGGAGACGGTACCACCGTCTCGGTTGCCTCCTCTCCGGGGTATGGAGGGCTTATAGAGGTGCTCGATGAGCACCCGCCGAGCGGGAAGCCGGGCGGAACCGACCTTCGATAGATGGTCGGCCAGGGCATTGTCCTTCCGAGGATGTATAGTACTTGAAGTTTACAAGCACTTTTCCATCTTCCTTACTTCAACCAGGTAAAGCGTCATTGAGTCATCGAGCACCGATACTCCTTGTTAACCTGGTTGACAACCACCGCGAAGTCGCCCTTCGCGATTAGTCGTTGGACTCGGCGTCTGCGCACGCCCAAGTCCGGCTAGCAGACCCTCATATTCTGCCGCGTTGTTCGTTGCGCCGAAATGTAGTTGGAGGGCGTACTGGATCCGCTCCCCCTGGGGGGATTCGAGGACCACTCCAGCCCCCGAGCAATTGTAAGCTCGGGATCTGTCGAAGTGCATGACCCAGCGACCGTGCTCGGTCTGGTCGGGTTCGGATTCAGGTGGGGTAGGATTTGTTCATTCGGCTAGGAAGTCCGCTAGAACCTGGGACTTAATCGCCGTCTTAGCCGAGAATTCGATCTCGAATTCGGCGAGCTCCATGGCCCACTTCGCGATCCGTCCGCTTGCGTCCTGATTCCCTAGAATCTCTCTAAGCGGGAAGTTGGTCGGGACTCGAATTTTGTAGGCCTGGAAGTAGTGTCTTAATTTCTTCGAGGCCACGAGGAGCGCATAAAGGAGCTTCTGGACCTCGGGGTAACGCTCCTTTGGTCCGTGTAAGACTTCGCTGACGTAGTAGATCGGCGCCGCACCCGCCCCGTTCTACCGTTATGACGGCGCTTACCGCCTGGGGTGTGGCGGCCAGGTAGAGCAAGAGAACCTCTCCCATTCTCGGCGTGGTCAAGACCGGGGGTCTTGACAAATATAGCTTTAATTCTTTGAAAGAGCGGTCTGCTTCCTCTGTCCAAGCGAAACCGTCGTGCTTCCGGAGCGCCTTGAAGAAAGGCAGGCCGCGTTCCCCGAGCCGCGAGATGAAGCGACTTAGGGCCGCCATCCTTCCGGTCAGGGATTGCACCTCCCGCGTACAAGCGGGTGGCCGCATGTTCTCGATGGCCTCTATCTTCTCAGGGTTGGCTCCGATTCCTTGCGGACCGATCATGTAGCCGAGTACTTTGCCAGCCTTGACCCCGAACACACATTTTTCAGGGTTCAACTTTATTCGATGCTTATTGAGGTTATGAAAAGTCTCCTCTAGATCGGATGCATGGTCCGAGGCCGTCTTGCTCTTGACGACTATATCGTCTACATATACTTCCAGGTTCCGACCTATTTGGTCCGAGAAGGTTTTCTGCATGAGGCGCTGGAAGGTCGCTCCAGCGTTCCTTAGATCGAAGGACATGGTCGTGTAGCAGAATGTGCCAAACGGCGTGATGAAGGAAGTCTTCTCCTCGTCGTCGGGCGATATGCCGATCTGGTGATAGCCTGAGTAGGCGCCCGTAAGCTCATCGCCTCGGAGCGGCCGCTGCGTCGACCAACCGTCTATCCGAGGTAGCGGAAAATTGTCTTTCGGGCATGCGGCATTCAGCCCCGTGTGATCGACACACATGCGCCACTTGCCCCCCTTTTTCATCACGATAACTGGGTTGGCCAACCAATCGGAATGGTCGACCTCCCGTATGAAACCGGCTTTGAGGAGCTTGTCCAGTTCCTCTCTGATGATGGCTTGCTTCTCCGGGGAGAAGCGCCTGAGCTTCTGCCGCACAGGCTTTTTGTCGAGCCGAATCGCTGCTTTGTGCTCGACGACCTCCCTTGGGACTCGGGCATGTCGGACGGTTCCCGAGCGAACGTGTTCGCGCTTCTCGGAGGAAGGTCACGAGCTCGAGTTCCTATTTAGGGTCCAGGAAGCCCCACATGTACGACCTTGCACGGCTCTGCGTCGCCTGTGGATGGCCTTAGTTTCTCCCCCGGCCTGGAGGGTAGCCCTGGGCCGGGAACTCCTCGGCTCTTGGTCGGGTCCGCGCTGGGGCAGCTGCCCGACCATGTCTAGAGCCTTCTCGTCGCAGCTTAGGGCCGCCTTCGGACTTCCCTTCACTGAGATCACGCCGCCGGCCGGAACCTTCGTGCATTGGTACCGTGATGCGTGGTGGCCATGAATTTGGCGAGCGCTGGTCGGCCCAGGATGGCGTTGTAGGCCGACTCGAAATCAACCACCTCGAAGGTGACTAATTCCGTTCGGAAGTTGCTCGGGCTTCCGAAGGTTACCGGCAGGACGATCTGCCCGAGCGGCTTGGCCGAGGTGCCGGGGACTATCCCGTAGAACGGGACTACGACGCTCTTGATCTTGGACCGAGGAATTTGCATCTCGTCCAGGACCCTGGCCGATATCAGGTCCAGGGAACTCCGCGATCCACAAGCACGCGCCCCATCATGCGGTATTGCAGATCGTCGGGCTAACGACCATCCGAGCCTCTGGGGTTTCGTCATCCCCAGGGGCAGTCGTCTTTGGAGAAGGTAATGGGTAGCTCGGACCACTTGAGCTGTTGAACGGGAGGCTTCCCCTGGGTGACACGGAGTACCTCGCGTGCGGCCTCCTTCAACTCCCGTCGAGACCCATAGGCGGCGGAGCCCCCGAATATCACGGCGATGTGGTTTCTCGGCTCCTGGTACTCCATGTCCGTATCTTCCTCCTCGGCGGGCTTCTTGCCCTTGACGTCTCCTTCTTGCTCTGGGAGCGTAGGCATGGGACCCTTGCCACTGTAGAATTGCTCCAGGCGGGAGGCCCATGTTCTGCAATTCCGCAGGTCGTGCCCGTGTGCCTGGTGGAGCGGGCAAAAATAGGCGCTAGCCCGTCCGCGTTGGTCGCCGCGGTCTTGGTCGTCCCGGTTTTGCTCGCTGCTCCGCTGAGCCGGTCGGCCTTTCCCTTTCGCGGCTCCTCCTTTATACGATTGCGAGGTTGGCCGTTGTCGTTGTCGTTCGATGGCCGCCACCATGTCGGAGACGGAGGGTTTTTTCTTCTTTTTGATTTTTTTCTCGATCGAGCTCACGCTCTTTCGGCTTGACGCCCCTTCGAGCCCGGGCTGAGGGGGCAGCTTTCCTCGCCCCAGCCTTCTTCCATTGGGCGGCCTCGTCGCATTGGCATAACGGTCGGCCATGCGGAATACGGCTGGTCGTGATGTCCGGTGAATTTCGAGGTCCTGAGTAAAGCGTCGTCTCGGACCCGAACTTGAAAGCCCTGACGACCGCCTCATCCGAGATGCTTGGGATGGAATTGCGCACTTGCATGAAGCGGCCCGGGCCAGGCGCAGGTCTCGCCCTCGTCATGTCAGGCGCTCAAGGTCGCGCTCCTTTCCGGCGGACGTAGCGACTCTGGAAGTTAGCTCGGAGAGTCTTTGCTCGGTGAGCCCAGGACGGATCGAAGTTTTCCTTCGGTTGAATAGCCACGCCCGAGCCGCCCGCCCAGGATCAGGCGTAAAGTTAGCCATGACCCTTTCATCACCCCCGGCGGCTAGAATGGCCGTGGTGTAGATCGAGAGAAACTCGTCGGGGTTCTGAGTCCCATCGAATCTCTCGATGTGACCCGGCTTGAACCTTGTCGGCCAGGTCACACGTCGTAGTGACGTCGCGAACGCCCTGCACCCGAAAACGGGACGGTCACCACGAGCGCGGCGGTCGGGGCGATCCCCACCAGCCGAGCCCGAGGTTAGTGGGCCCAGGCGAGAGAATATCTCCCTACGCCTGTAGGATGGAGAGTGGCCCGAAGAGGAATGTTCGGCCGGATTACGCCCGTGGCTCGCATTCCGCTGGTCCGAGGAGCCCCGGGAATTGCTCCGGTGCCCTCGAGCCCACGGCCTTCGCGCCGGTCACTCTGGGTGCGGCTGCGTGAGTCGTCGGGGTGGAGGCGCTCGGACGCCCGGCGGCGGCGTTCCCAGGAATTGCTCTGGGCGTCCCTTTCTCGGGAGGCTTCCGCCGCCTTTATGTCTGTGGCGATTTCCTCGAGGTCGTCGGCCACGGCCGCGCCCATGGCTTCTAGGTCGACCTGCTCAGGAAACTCTCTGAGGTTGCGTACCACCGTGGCCAGGGCTTGAAGGCGTTCCCCGCTCGGGGGAACGCGAGCGGCAGCTGCTCGTGCGTCGCCGCAGACTCCGAGTCCCGTGACGCTGCGTGGAAATTCTCACGAACTTCGGCCCTGGTCTTATCGGTCAGGCCACCTCGGACTTGCCGGCGTAAGCTGGCCAGTGTCCGATTCAGGGATGCCTGCAGGTGCTCCTTGGCCGCCTCGTAGCGGTGAAGACGCGCTTCGGGAGCAGGCCCCCGCCGAGCTTACTTGTTGGTGGAGGGACCAACCGCGACCCCTTCTTGCGTGATGAGATACTCAGAGGGGTGACTCACTGGACTTCAACAGGCAGAGACACTGTAGTTTACCCTGGTTCGGGCCTCTCAAGAAAGAGATAATAGCCCTACTCCAGCCAGTGTATATCTTTGTGCAGAAAAAGTTATCTGTCTGTCCCCTTCACGGTGGGGATGCTTTTATAGCTTACAAAGGGGCGTGCTTGTTCAAACCCACTAACTCCACGTCCGACCAGGTCCAACGTGGTAACTAACGGATCCTACACTCCTGTCACGTCCCCGCGAGGATCGCAACGAACTAGCGGAGGTTACGCAGCGGGCGGTTACCGACCTCGGGATCACGTCAGGTCGGCTAACGTCTAACTCCGAACCCGGCCACCTCGGCCTGAGCACGAGCTATCGGTCCACCAGGCCATGCGACCTCTTAAAAAGGTCCCGGCTAGACCGTCCCTTGGAACAATTCCTCGCGACCAGGACGGGAACGACCTCGTGCTGCTCGTGGCGCCCGGCTAGATCGTCCAGGGGAACGGCCTTCCGGTAGTTCGGGCAGCAGTGAGCCCGCGCCCCTCGTGGCACCCGAGGTAATTCTGTGGGGTCTACCCAACTCCCCGACAAAACTCATGAAACTAAACAATGGAACTCATGAAACCAATGATTGAAACTAATGAAACTCATGTATACCGTTCCAACGGTATACCGTTGGCTAGTCCCCCTCTTCTTTTTTAGGGGTGAAAATACTGGACAACGTGTGGCTTATGAGTAGGAAGATAGATAGATAGATAGATAGATAGATAGATAGATAGATAGATAGATAGATTGTTGGGCATAAACCGGAGGGCGTTGCAATTTGCAGGCCGTTTTACTTGTTGTGCTCCTCTTTGCAGCCTTTGTGGCAGCTCTCTTCTCATTTAGGTCCTGTTTGGTATGACTAGAGTTTTTCTAAAAAGCAGTTTTTAACTGGGTTGCACGATTAAAGGCAGCACGGTTGAATGGTTGGCTGAAGAGGTTTGGTGTTTAGCAGTCTGGCTTTTTAGTATAGCTTTTAGTGTGAGGGATGCAAGTTGAGAATGAGGGTGAGAGGGATGCGGTTTGGGATTTTATACTCAGTAGGAAGAGGTAATTTTCTTTAAACTCTAGTGGTAAAGTTATAACTCTAACCCACCGAAGCTGTAGAAAGCTACCTCAGACCAACTTTCGGCTTTCAGCTTCTTCTAGTACAAATAGGCTACTGGCTTCTGCCTGCGAAAAAGCTAGCCGTTTGAAACAACTTCTTACTTCCAGAGGATAGAAGTCAAAGCTGAAGCCGTTCCAAAATACTCTTTTCTCCACACCAAGAAGCCGCTCTCAGGACGCAGTAACAGCCGGCAACATCATGCTCCTATCCTGTGTTAATTCTATTTGGAGATTGTTATTTCAATTTGCGATATATATATATAGCGGGCTGTGAAGCGAGCGAGCCACATGAAAGAAGCGAGCAGGCCGTGCGGTAGGTGGATCATACATGTACATGTAAGTACTTGGTTATGTGTATGCATGTATTAAAACAGGCCATTTGTACTGAAGCTAAGGTCCCGTTTGGCAATTTGGAACCGAACTGTTTCTACTAGAATCTGAGAGAAATCCAACCAAACGGGCTAAAACTCGGAACGATTCTCCTCAGAACGTTTCTTCTTTTTCCACGATGTGGCTGAATCACCCTCAACCCCGTTTCTACAAGAATCTGGAACTGTATCAAACGGTTTCCAGACAGTGGTTCTGATTCTACCTGAAACGTTTCTACCAAGAATCTGGAACCGTTTCCGTTTCTACTAGAATCTGGAACCGTACCAAACGGGGCCTAAGTGTGTATAGATGCATGGGATTAGAATGCCACACGAAAGCAGCTAGGAGGCCGTGCCAGTAGGTGGATCATACGTGTGTGTGTAAGTACTTGATTATGTGTATCCATGTAGTGAAACGGGCCATATGTACTGAAGCTAAGTGTGTATAGATGCATGTGATTAGAGATAAGCAATAAGTTTTTAAATAGGCAAGGTTGTTCGGCCGCAAGTTTCAAATTTAGTTTTAGGGTTCATCTCGGTACCCTCCGAAATCCAAATTTTCTGTGAAATCTCATTATTTCGAACAAAATCCAAACGAAATACAAAAAGGAAAATTTGAATTTGGTAATTTTTAGATTCAAACCTAATCAGACAAGCAAAAGGCTTTTTAGATTCAAAATTTTAATAAGATAGGCAAAGCATTTCTCTTGGTTTTGACATTGAACCAACCTTAGTGATGGTGGTAAGGACTACAAAACATGATTCTCTCATGGTTTACTAAAAATTCCATTCTAAGATATGG
This sequence comes from Rhipidocladum racemiflorum, assembly GCA_036346355.1. Lineage (NCBI taxonomy): Eukaryota > Viridiplantae > Streptophyta > Magnoliopsida > Poales > Poaceae > Rhipidocladum > Rhipidocladum racemiflorum. The sequence goes on along the minus strand of CM070570.1, from coordinate 10,534,543 downwards.
TTTCTAAATATGGCAGAATGAAATGCAAATAACTGAATTGGATAGGTTGCTGTTTGCACCAAAATCCGTTATGTATTGGAATCGGTCTAAGACGGAGGAGATATGGAAAAGAAATCGGGAAACGAATTGGAGAAAGAGACCGTTTCTAAAAGAGAAGACAATCGGATAAGAGGCCGATACGGATAAAAGTACCGTATCCATGCACAACTCGGATCGGTCAGGCGTGTTATAAAAGGAGGAGGGCGTCAAGTAAAGAAAAGAATCCAACAACACACACATCTACTTTTACGAGCTTTTCTTTTACATTGTTTCAGCCTCATAGATCTCTCTGCAAATCGACGGAATCAACATAGTTGCGCATCGCCGATTGTTGATTTTAGCCGATTTCACCCAGGTTTGATTTGCTTCGTTTTGTTGCGCATCGCCTTCCCGAAGCCGATTTTTACCTTGTATCCGGATCAACTGTAACCAGTTGATCTAGTTATCTCCTAATCGGTTCTTGCCGACTAGCGAAAAGCCGATAGATCCTTGTTTATCGGCTTCGATCAAATTACAAATTCTACCTTGTCGATTTCAGGTCAAATCGACTGGCACGCTCTGCAAACCCGGTGTTTGTCTTGTGTGTTCGAGGCCTAAAACCCCTTCACGCTTTTGGCGCGAACATATTTTGGGCAACACGGTGGGACCAAAAGAATGTCGTCAACCGACAAACCCGCGATCCTGCCGATATCAACATTGATGCCATAATCGCGCCCCGGATGGCCGATTTAACCCTGAGCAACGGAAAGAACTTCGAAGATCGAAGGCAGCTCTGGAGGAAATGATGCTACGATGCTTCCAGAAAACACGCCGTGGCGTTACTCAAAAGATTGCACTCCCAAGCATCAATCCTATCGGAGATTCAACATCTGAATCGGTAAGCCGATACGCACCCGCTCAAGCTGATTTATCAAGTATGATCGAGCAATCTGTCCATCACGCATTGATTAACCAATCATCGGCTCTAGTATCTACTTTAAAGCCGATGATAGAAAATAGTGTGAAAACAATTGCTCAAGAATTAGCTGCGTCTGGAAGCCTGCTAGATCCACCACAAATCATCCCTACGTACCCAGTATATTCCATAGCACCCAACACCAACACAGTAAACGTGTCGGCTCAAGCACCTACCATGATGCCGGCTCAACCTACTGTTTTGAAACCAAGCATACAGAAAGATGGGTTCACACACTACCATGGGCGCACGGATGGAGCCAAGATAGGCGCATCAAATCAATCAAGTGCGCCCTCCAATAACATCGGGTTATCGGCTTATCAGCCGATTGAAATTGGACAGGTTCCACAGTCACGAGGGGCCACAACCATGAAACAAGCACCATATAGGGTGGTGCCATACGTCGAACCTTTCGCGCCCATACCCGATGCATTAGGTTTTAATCACAATTATGACGCAGCACCAAGACCTCCTGAGGTGCGAGTTGGACAAAGACCCGAGTTTGCACTCGGGGGGCAGGGCGCAAACAATGAGAATTGGCCATGTCCGGCTGCACCACAAGCCGACAATGTTAATTGGGCATAACAAATTGCCAATGTTTTGAGAGAACAGTTCGGTTTACAACCCAGAGGGAGAGTGATCGGCTACAGGAAGCCGTACCCCGATTACATAGACCGAATGCCGTACCCCCACAACTTTAGGATACCAGACTTTGCTAAATTCTCAGGGGATGATTCTATTACCACAATTGAGCATATCGGACGGTTCATGGCTCAATGTGGGGAGGCGGCACAGTCCGATGGGTTAAAAATTAGGTTGTTTCCTTTATCATTATCTGGCACTGCATTCACTTGGTTCACAAATCTACCACCTAATTCAGTTCATATATGGAATGATTTAGAAAGCCGATTCCATGAGTACTTCTTTTCGGGAACTATGGAGCTTAGGATTTCTGATCTTAGTTCAGTCCGACAGAAGTACGGCGAATCGGTCTCTGATTATATCAAGAGATTTCGGGGCGTACGGAATAGGTGCTACAGTGTAACATTACCCGACGATCAATTGGCCGACCTAGCGTTCCAAGGGTTAATCCCTCCATTAAAAGAAAAGTTGTCAGGCCAGGAGTTCCCCGACTTAGGCCACCTACTCCATCGCCAGACGGCACATGAAAGCCGATATGCAGAGAGCAAAGGGTTTAAAGATAGGTTTAGGACAAACGGCAATGAAAAGGCCAAAGTAAACATGGTAGATTACGATTCGGGCGACACCTCTGACGACGAAGCAGAAGTGAACATAGCCGAGTGGGCCAAAGGTTCCAAAAAACCACTCGTATGCTCTCTGCTTAGGCCGACAAAGAATAAAGCAGAAGTCAAGTACTCGTATGATGTGTCAAAGTGTGACAAAATATTTGATTTATTACTACAAGAAAAACTCATAAGGTTACCAGAAGGGCACGTCATACCATCGGCCGAAGAAATTAAAAAGCGAAGGTATTGCAAATGGCATCATTCGTTCTCTCATAACACTAACGATTGCAATATTTTTCGACAACAGATCCAATCGGCCATCGCCGATGGCAGGTTAAAGTTTGCAGAAGAATCGGCTATGCAGATAGATATGGGCCCTTTTCAGGTCAACATGGTTCAATGTTCACGAAAAGAAAAGAGGCTGCGGAAGAGGATAAGCCGACTAAGGGAATCATATCACAAGGCGAGGCAGTCTGAGATCAGCATCGGTTCTATACAAATAGAAGCCGATAAAATGGACAAAACTCAAGAACGGTGAAACCAAGAGGGACTTAGAGGTCGGTAAATGGTATCGAGCTGAGAAGGCTCCAAGAAGAGCCGATTTCAAACCAAAGCCGACCTTCTCACAACTCCTGGGGAAATATGAAAGGATAAGTCGAAGGTATAACCCTCAACAACACCAGGGTTTTCATCGATCAGGGCAAAGGAGGGACGAACGTCGCGGCCGATATGCCACATCGGCCGATTCTGAGAAGAAGAGAAACATCGGCAATGTCCTTTTTGGCGCTTTCTTTGGGAGAGAGGGATGACCTTACCAACAGCTTGTATCTTGTCCTATGCAACACTCATCTACATGTCGGCCAAACCAATCAGTAAAGACAGGTTGTCCAGGCCGATACACGATCGTCGAGAAATAAGGAAGCGAAGGCCGATCTATGAAAGGTTGTCAACATCGTAACAAGGCGAATCCTCCCAAAATCGGGAATTATCGGCTAACGCAAGAAGGATGGAATCGGCAATGAAATGGGCAATTTAGCCGAAAGATAAGAAAGCCGATAGAACCCAAACCTAGATGGTGCCCTTCAGGTCTCAAAGCAAGTCGCAACGCAGGAGGCTTCAAATGATTAAAAACACAAGAAGAAAGGGAAGCCGAAAGGAGAGTGAGAGGGATCGGACGTTTAATAAGTTAAGACCGGTACCGATTTTGAAAAAGGAGTGGAGAAAGAAGGAACAGATCGATAGTGATTCAGATCAATCGGTTCAATCCAGTTCTCCGATGATCCGAGATGATACGCCACCAATGGATATAAACATGGTATTCACTTTACTGCCGAGTTCAGAATCGAAGAATCGGTGAAGAAGTGTTCGCCCAATTATGCCTCGGAGCACCAGGTGACGTGGTTTGAAAAACCACAAGACATGCATCGGCATTTGAAACCATTGTATCTAAAAGGATACATTAATGGCCGACCAATATCCCGTATGTTGGTCGATGGCGGGGCGACGGTCAATCTGATGCCATTAAGTACTTTCAGAAAATTAGGAAAAGCCGATTGTGGGATGTCAAAAACAGGGGCCCCACAAGAGGGGCCTACACTGACCGGGCCTCGACAGTGAATGTAAGGCCCAAAGCCCGTGGCGCAACGGGCGGGCCTGCAGGAGACCTTCGACTTGCTCCCAAGACAACCCCCGATCCTTCACGGAAGCTTCGTGCCCCGCCCTAACAACCCGCCAGGGACGAAGCATGCGGTCCGACATCGCGAGCTGCGGAAGCTGGGACCTGACAAGGCGGCAGGCGTGGGTCGGAGAAAGCATAACCACCTCTCCAGGACGTAGAGCGTGAAGGCGGATAAGGACAAGGGACATGTCGTTCAGGCCACCATGTTCAGGGCCCGGTGGCGCCCGACTATCATGTATTCTCCCCAGATATAAGGGGAGGAGGGAGAAACCATAAAAAAGAGGACAATACATCCAAGAACACAGGACTAGGGTATTATCTCCTCCGAGAGAGCCCGAACCTGTCTAAAACAGATTGCCCTCGCATCCTGTGTTACCATCAAGCTCAGATCCCGCACAAATCCCTAGAATCACAAATCTCATTGCCGTAAACAGATCGTCGGCGGTTGGCGCGCCAGGTAGGGGACTGTGTCAACATCTTCGTCAAGCTTGATGGTCGCGACGAGCGAAGTCTCCACGATCTTCGCCCGGGCGAGTCTTCCATTTCGAAGCCTGACCTTCATCTCCAACGACCTCGGAAGCCTCTCTCTCCAAGGAACGCGCTACACATGTGAGGTTTCCGGCGATCCATCGTCACGACTTCCGCGCCGATCGGAAGGTCCCCCTGCCTCGTACTTTAAAGTACCGAGCGGGGATCCGAAGACCCGTTCCACCGCGAGTCGCCTCGAGGACGCCGAGGCACGAAGGGTGGGAGTTCTCACCGCCAAGCCACTCGGCACCCCGAGCGCCTAGGTTTGTCTTCTTCACTCACCCACCTCGGCCGAGTCGAAGAAAGCCTAGAGAGCTGCTGAATTTCCGTAGAATCTGTGTGATCGAAGGCTCATGGCAGATTCGCAGCCGCTTCGACACCTCACCGCCGATTTGGAAGGAGGCCGAGTGATCGAGCCTGACGCTACGGCGCGCATTTCCGGACCGCGCCGCTGTCAATGAAGACATTCTCAAGCCAAGATGGGGACCAGGCTGTTTTTCGCACTTACACGCCAGTAATATCGTCGCCTCCAAGACACTCCTGGATACCCCGACCCTATGTCGGGGCGGATGATCCAGCCGCCCGATCATGGCCCAAGTAAAGGCCATGGTGACGGCGGCAGCCATCCAAAGATACTCAAACCGACCGGTAGGCGAAGGAGGCATCACGTGGTCCGCCAGACCTGCATACCAAGAATGGCCAGTCGGTCGAAGCCCGTCAGTACATCATGTTCTACCTCGGAGACGACTTGCGACATAGCATCACCGCGACCTCCGTTCGCACCTCGACGCCAGCGCCACGACCGAGAAAAGGAGGAACAACGCCCGTCAAGCCGATTTAATATGAGCGCCGGCATCCTTCCGCGAGGCCGCGAATACGCCAAGTGCGATCCCTCCGCGTCGATCACCTCCCGGGGTATCGCGAGTCATCGAAGGGGTCCGTCGTTTACTCCTCACCTACGCCGAGTGGTTTGGCCTGATGGATTTAATCCTAAAGGCATCACTAGGTTTGACGGTGAGAGAGACCTGCAGGCTTGGCTACAAGTATACGCTCTGCGGTCGGGGCAGGGGATCAGTAATGGCAAACTACTTGCCGGTTACCCTCTCGCCTGCCCAAGCATGGCTCACCGGACTTCCAAATAATTCTATAGATTCCTGGGGAGATCTGTGTGAGCAATTCATCTCAAATTTCCAAGGCACTTATGAGCGCCCGTGCACCCCTTGGGACCTATACCAGCTACACCAAAGGAGGAACGAACCCTCCGGAGTTTGTCAAGCGCTTCATGAACAAGAAAAGCACCGTTCGGGACGTCACAGACGCGGTTGTGATAGCTGCCTTCCGTAAAGGAGTCGGCGACCGACCTCATCAAGAAGATGTCCCGAAGCCACCGCGTCGGTCAGGAGCTGTTCGCCCTAGCGGACCGTTACGCTTCAGCCTCTGAGGCTCTGGCGGAACGACGTGATGAAGGGAAGGATCGATCTGAACCCCTCGGCGGAAAGAAAAGAAGCGCAAGGGCGAAGAGCTAGTGGCGTCAGCCGCGCCAACTCATCCTCGTGCTCTCAAAGAGGATGGATATGATAAGGTCATGAACTCACTCGCCCTTTCCATCCAAAGGGGAGGCATGCCGCCAAGGATTGTTTCACCCTAAAGAGGTTCGCCACAGAGCAAGAGGCAAAGGGACAAGGTCCGAGCGGTCATGCCAAACCAAACCGCCTCCCCACGGCGAGGAAGACTATCAGAAGTCGACCTCGAGCTTAACTACATATTCGGGGTTCACCAAGATATGAGTCCAAGCGGAAGCAAAAGCTCACAGCTCGGGACATCTATGCAGTAGAGCCGGAGACCCCCCGATATGTCCGGTGGTCCGAGGTCGCAATAACTTACGACCGCACGGATCACCCAGATCGTGTCCCATTCCCCGGCAGATACCCGCTGGTCTTGGCGCCGGTTGTCCGCGGCATCAAGCTCAAAAGGGTGTTGATTGACGGTGGGAGTGGGCTCAACGTACTCTTCGTGAAGACACTCGACGATATGGGAATCCCGCGGTCTGACCTCAAACGCGGGTCGTCGCCTTTTCATGGAGTAATACCCGGAACGTCGGCGGTACCACTCGGACAAATCACTCTACCAGTCACGTTCGGCGCAAGGGACAACTACCGGACGGAGAGCCTTAGCTTCGAGGTGGCAGATTTCGCGACCGCGTATCATGCCATCTTGGGGAGGCCAGCGCTGGCCAAGTTCATGGCGGTGCCCCACTACGCGTATCTAATCGTCAAGATGCCGGTCCGAGTGGTATTATCACTCTACGCGCGATGTTAAGCGATCTTTCTCTTGGCGACAGAGAGAGTTGCGAAATGGCCGAGTCTCTGGAGGCGCCAAGGACGGGAAAGGATTCGTCAAGAGGCGGATTTCGACAAGCGGAAGGCGATGTCCCTACCCGCAAGCCGCGAACTCCGGATCGGCCGAGGAGGGCACCAAGAGGATTCTCCTCGACCCGTCCGATCCTCGCGAGCCGTCTCGACGGGACAAGGCTCGAACGAATAGGAAAACGCGCTCGTCACCTTTTGCGGGCAAACCAAGACGTCTTTGCCTGGAAGCCGCCTGATATGCCCGGTCCCCAGGAGGTGATCGAGCACGCACCGAATGTAAACCAATCCGCCAGGCCCGCTCAAGCAAAGGTTACGACGGTTTGCTCAAGATCGCCGAGAAGCCATCGAGAGGAGATCACAAAGTTGCTAGCTGCAGGCTTCATCAAAGAAGTGTATCATCCCGATCGGTTGGCGAACCTCGTACTCGCCCGTAAGAAGAATAAAGTCGGCGCATGTGTGTTGATTACACCGACCTCAACAAGGCTTGTCCGAAAGATCCCTTTGGTCTCCTCGTATTGATCGGTGGTAGACTCCATCGGCCGATCTCGGCTACTCAGCTTTCTGGACGCCTATTCAGGCTATCATCAAATTCGGCTTCGAGAGGAAGACTGCGAGAAGACTTCGTTTATCACTCCATTCGGAGCATATTGCTATATCACCATGCCGTTCGGGCTCAAGAATGCCGGCGCGACGTACCAGCGCGCCGTGCAGCGGTGTTTTCACCAACAGCTCGGGCGCAACGTGGAAGCTTATGTGGATGATGTGGTAGTTAAAACGCAGACACAAGATAGCCTTATCTCCGACCTGGCCGAGACGTTCGAGAGTCTAAGGGCGTTCCGGATGAGGCTAAACCCCGAGAAGTGCGTTTTGAGTGTCTTCCGGGAAACTACTCGGGTTCATCGTCTCCCGTCGTGGGATCGAGCCGAACCCGGAGAAAATTGGAGCCATTATGAAAATGGCCCCGCCTACCAGCCAAAAGGAGGTCCAAAAGCTCACCGGATGCATGGTAGCGCTTGGCAGGTTTATCTCGCGACTGGGGGTTCGGGGAATGCCTTTCTTCAAGCTCCTTAAGAAGCAAGATCGCTTTGATTGGACGGCAGAGGCACAAAGAGCCTTCAAGAACTCAAGGTGTTTCTCTCCACTCCCCAGTCTTAGTATCGCCGGCGCCAGTGAACCTCTTCGCTCTACATAGCGGCAACATCTCATGTAGTAAGTGCCGTGATAGTTGTGGAGCGGGAGGAATCTGACACCGCTACGGCGTGCAACGCCCAGCTTTATTTCATCGGCATCTTGGCGAATCCAAGACAAGATATCCTCCAATCCGTAAATCTGGCCAGACGCCATTTTGATCTCATCACGGAAGTGAAGCATTATTTCCAAGGACATTCGATTTCAAGAGTCACTTCTTTCCCGTGGGAGAGGTCCTCCGCAATCGGGAAGCTACTGGAAGAATTTCAAAGTGGGCACCGAGCTTGGAGCTTCGACATCTCATTCAAGCCGCGCACCGCCGTCAAGTCCTGTGCTTTGGTGACTTTACGGCCGAGTGGACCGAATCCTGCACTCCTGCACCGAAGAAGAGCCGTAACATTGGGTCATGCACTTCGACGGATCTCTCATGCTTGGAGGAGCAGGGCGGGAATCCTCCTTATCTCGCCTAAGGGTGACAGTGAAGTATGTCCTTCGGATTCACTTCCCGGCCTCAAACAATGCCGCGAGTACGAGGCCCTCATCCATGGGCTTCAGACGCCATATCACTCGGAATCCGACGGCCGGCGCTCGAGGCGACTCCAGTTGGTGGTGAATCAAGTACGTATGACTGGTTGTGCGTGGATCGAATATGGCGGCATACCGCCAAAGAAGTCCGAGAATTGGAAGGCAAGTTTGACGGTCTGGAGCTGGTTCATGTCCTCCGCCGCAATAATGAGGCAGCAGACGAGTTGGCTAAGATGGGAGCCACTCGGGCAGATGTCCCAAGTGATATCTTCGTACAGGATCTTCACGAGCCAACCGTTACAAAACGGCAAAAGCCAAGCGAGGGTCCCGAACCGGTCCTGCTCATCGATCCAGACTGGACTACCCCGTACCTTGATTATCTCCTGAAGGACAAACTCCCGGAAGCAACCACTTTGGCAGAGCGCATCTCCCGACAAGCCAAATCCTATGTGGTGGTGGGCGACGAGCTCTTCCGAAAAAGTGCCTCGGGTGTCCTCAGGCGGTGCATTTCGGGACAGGTGGGAAGAGAGCTGCTCCAAGAAATCCATTCAGGAATGTGTGGCCATCACGCGGCATCAAGCGCCTTGGTTGGGAAAGCCTACCGACAGGGTTTCTTCTGGCCAACGGCGGTAACGGATGCCAAGGAGATAGTTCGAACCTGCGAGGGTCGCCAATTCTATGCAAGACAGACACACTTGCCAAGCACATGAGCTACAGACTATACCCATTTCTTGGCCTTTTGCGCCTGGGGCTCGACATAGTGGGCCCGCTCAAGAAGGCTCAAGGCGGTTTCGCTTACCTCTTCGTGGCCATTGACAAGTTCACCAAGTGGATCGGGCCAAGCCGCTTGTAACTATCATCGCGGTTAAGGCCAAGGAGTTCTTCCAGATATTGTAGTCGATTCGAGTGCCCAACCGGATAATCACGGACAACGGCACCCGCTCAGAGTGAAGAATTCCAAGAATGGTGCGAAGGCGTCGGGATCAAGATCTGCCGCCTCGGTGGCTCACCCACGAAGCAATGGGCGGTGTCGAGCGAGCTAACGGTCTGGTCCTTCAAGGCCTCAAGGCCAGGATCTTCGACCGCCTCAAACCATACGCCGCCCGATGGGTGAAGGAGCTACCGTCGATTACTGGGGACTCGTAACCACTCCCAGCCGAGCGACTGGCCAAACCCCCTTTTTCCTGGTCTATGGCGCAGAGGCGGTTCTGCCGACTGAGCTGGGATTCGAATCCCCGAGGGTTCGGAACTACAACGAAGCCGAGTCCGAGGAAAGCCGAATGGTGGAGCTTGATCAACTCGAGGAGGCTCGGAACGTTGCCGCCCTCCAGTCGGCTAAGTACCTCCAGGGACTTCGGCGCTACCACTCGCAACGTCAGAAATAGAACCTTTTCGTAGGAGATCTGGTCCCGAGGAGGAACTGCAAAAGCGAGCACAAGCTCTCTCCAATTTGGGAAGGTCCATACATCGTGCGTAAGACAACCCACGGGTGCTTATCGACTCAGACGAAGAGGACGGCGAGGTTCTGGCAAATACTTGGAACGCCGAACAGCTCCGTCGCTTCTACGCATGAGTTATGTATCCCACTCTTACACATTAAATAAAATAGTGGTTCGTCTTATTTTCTGAAGTTCTGTGTAATGCTAGCCCCGAGTGGTTATTACCCGATCGCCGTAGCGCCTAACCCTGGTCGTGGCCGATATAGAATGCACGGAAATAACAAACCGCTGATGAGCACAAAGCCACGGCGGTTTATACCGGCACAACGGAACGGGTAGAAAGCACTAACCACTCGGGATCGCAATTGGCAGCGCTGCATTTAACCAAATTTGCCTGGTCGCGAATTTCTAACCGTCAAAAACTCGAGCCCTCATTTCTTTCGGGTAATCGAGCAATCGACTAGAATGAGTCGATCAGGCGGAACCACTAAGTTCGGGTTAAATATGATAGGCACGAACTGGATAAAATTTCGCATTTCATTTCATAATGTTAATAATTTACATCGCTAATTTTCTGCTCTCTTTTCTCGCTAAAAAAAAAAAAAAAACTACTCGTGTCGCTCATCGCGTCTTTGGTCTTTATCGGTCTTCTTTGGTCTTTGGTCTTCTTTGGTCTTGACGTCATTTGGGAGACCCGGAGGCGAGATCGCTGAAGTCGGCCGCGACCACGCAACCCAAAGCCGCTGCATCTCTCGTCAACCACCCACAAGGGGGTACAAGACGGACGAGGGCCTGACGGGCAAGGTCGTCGCGACGATCGCGACCAACCTTCTCAAGGATGATCTCCGCCACCTCGTGGAGCCCTGGGGCGATCTCCAACAAGGTGGCCACGGCGGCGGCGTCCCTCGCCGCTCCGTCCTCCGCCTCCGCCTCCAGGATGGCAAAGTCATGCTCCTCCCATGCTTCGGCCTCCTCCCAGCTATACAAAAACCTAAAGAATCATTTGGCGAAAGAATGCCGCGTACGGGCCAACAAACTTCCTCATGTTAGACATGGAAGGAAACTGGAAGAGGAAGGCGAAGGACAAGGCAAGAAGAAACGGGCGATCGCTCATTAGCGGTGACGCCCCATTTATAAGCCACCCCAGCCCCGGAAATCGAAGCGTCTCCAAAGGCAATCAAATGCGCCACCCCGCAATCAATGAAGCGCGAAAACAAAGCGACAGTCACGAATACCAAGAAGATCAAAGACGATTGAACAAAATCAAGGAGAATTTCACCGACACGCGTGTCGTAGCGCTCAAGCTCATTCGGCTTCCTCGCTTAATTATACCAAATTAAGCGCAAAGCCCGGGCCGGGAGCTAGCAAGTGATGCAAGCCTGGGGCTAAACCACTCACCAGGTGGCCACAACGTAAGTCCCGACGCCGAGAGCTGCACGCCACCTCTCGAAAAGCGTGTCTGGGGCAAGAAAGCCACGGGCCAAGGCCCTGGCGTTTGGAAGCCATACCAGTCGGCTGAAGCCCATCCGGAAAGGCATAAAAGGATCCAAAAGGCTGCGGGCATATATTCTAACAACTCAGCCAGAGAAGAAAGTGGAAGAGGTCCGCACCACTCACCGGAAGACAATACAAGCGAATTATACTGAAGTAAGAACACAATATTTCGCACAAGGAGGGCGAGCACTCGGCATCAAGGCCCACATCAAAGTCGAATTCCAGATTTTCCAACAGGGCTGCGATGCATCGGACACCTCTTCGAGGAGCGCGTTGGCCTTGTCTTCATCACGAGCAAAGCCTTCTTTCACAGCCTTCGAGGTCAACTCTCGGATAATGAGACTTGACCACCGCCAATGCCTGGTTCGCGCTCATCGCCGCGGACTCTTTGGCGTAAGCTCGATCCGCCGACTCCTCCCGAGAGAAGTGGAACAAAGATCGTCCCCTGGCCCGGCGTGGCTCCTTCAATGCGCAGAAGGTGCAGGATCGCTCGCAGCGACGCCAGCTCAGTCCGCCCTGCTGGCCGCCATCTTCTCCTTGCACTCGCCACAAAGTCAAATAGCCATCAAGAGCACACCCGACGCCAAGTATGTTCAACCCAAGTCAAATAAATTTACCCTTCAGCCTCACAGATCCTTTCCAGCCGACTCGAGCTTGAGGCCGAATTCTCTGAAGCCTCCACCGGGCCTCACCAAGAACGGTCGAGTCGCTCTCAAACACAAGTGTGTCATCATCCTCTCCAACCACTATCCAAAAGCATCCGAATCAGATTCGTGGGAGAATCTCACCTTCGAGCATATGCTCAAGCTTCGCTTTCTCCTCCCGGATCGTCATACACTCGCCTGAAGCTCGTGGACTTCTTTCCACTGTCCGCGCTGATCTCGTTGAGCTTGTCCTGCATCGCTTCGCTCTTTGAGCTTTGGGAGCACCTTCCGAAAACCGCGACCTTTGCTCCGAGCGCCCCCCATGTCCTAAGTAACAGGCAGAATCTCGAGGAGAAGTCAAGAGCGATGATTGAAGACAAGAAGCTCACCCCGACGAGCATGCTACACTTGACGGTGAGCTCATAAAGCTCCGTCCGAGCCGCTTTCTCCACCTCGTCGTCCTCTTCCATCCCTTCCAGAACCCCTTCCCACCATACGGTCCGATTCGGGGCTTCGGCAGAGGACCGAGCGGCGGTGGCTTTCGAGGCACTTCCTCCACTCCGGAGACGAAGCCGGGTCGATCTCGTCGGCGGACGGACCACCGGATGGTTCGACTGTTGGACCGCCTGCGCCCGGTGGCGACGCCCCGGCAGTTGGCGGCGACGGCGACCTAGCCGACGCGGCGGGGGCTCCCCTTGGGGAAGCCTGCACTCGACTCCTTTTCAGAGACCCCTCCACCGACGCCCACAAAGCAGAGTCCCTGAATCAAGAAAAGGGAAGACACCTCAAAGACAGCAAGAATAACAAAGACAAGGATCGCCCAAAAGAATACCTCTTGGATTTCTTGAATTTCATCCTGTGTTTCATCCGAGGCCCAAAGACCACTCGGAGGGAAGTTGGCACCTGTAGCCGGGCCGCCATCGATGTAAGGCTGTGGCCCCGCGCTTTGCGATCCGGGTCCACCAGAGGTCGAAGGTCCGGCTGACGAAGGACCGGCGACCTCCTCCGCCGACTCCCGGTGCAGCTCGTCGACTGAGGTGTTAGCCGCTCGCTTCGCCTGAGCGTGTCTCAGCCGAGAGAGGCCGACAACTGGAGCGTCAGAAAGGAAGGACGCGCGCTCCTGAAAAAAGGAACGATCGCACCCTGTTTGAATCACACATCAGTCAAAGAAATCATCGCACAGCCTTTCGAGAGAATAGTGTACTCACAGGAGGGGGAGGCCTTGCCATCGAAAATTTACGAGGGCAGCCCCTGTTGGTGATTATTGTGCCAGCCACGAAGAAATCAACTACCCGTGCAGCCAGCGCCTCCATCGACAGGTCCACGTCCGACTCCCGCGTGGGGTCCAGAGGCCCGTTGTATCGGAACCCCAAATGGACTCTCTCCTTCAAGGGCTGCACTCGGCGCTTCACAAAACTGACCGCGATCCCGGGGCCCGTCAGCCCTCGATTCTTCAGATCGTCAATCAACACCAGAAGCTCGGGGACTTGCGCCAAACCTCCTCCGTCCGAGGTGTCGCTCCAGCATCGGGAAGCTTTAGGAGCACAGCCGGCAAAGGGGGCGAGGAAAGGATCAACGTTGGCACAATAGAACCACTCCCGCCTCCAACCTTTGAGGGAGGTCTTGAGAGGAACGACAAAATACTGCTTTCTTCGAGCCCTCCTCAGCTGGAGCTCCTGCCGCCCCAACGACATTGGGAGCGGCCCTGGTTCGGATGAGGCTTCACCGGAAGAAGGAGCGGAACAAATCCAAATGAGGACGTATCCCAAGATACGCCGCAGAGCTGGACGAAGATGGCGATGTGAAGAATCGAGTTGGGGTTCAAATTGATCAACTCAATTTAGAGAAATGGAGGAGCCCCCGGAAGAAGGCGCTCCCAGGAATGCTAAGTCCTCGCCAGAAGAAGGACTCAAACACCACAATCTCATTCTCTAGAGGTGTGGGGTAAGGGTCACCTGCGGCGGGGCGAGCGGATATCAACTCCAGCGGAGGGAGGACGCCGGCGGCAACCATCCCCTCCAAGCGGGACATCGTCGTGATGGAAGTCTCCCATCCTACCGTCGCAGGGTCGGTGCTACCCTCCGATGACGAGGAAGACGACATGGCGAAGAAGAAGACCTGGAGGAAAGAACCGCCGCAAGCCAAGGGCGCGAAATCGTAAAACCCTAAATCGCCAAGGAAGATTTGAAGGTTTCGCAGCCGTGGTGGAGAAGGTGCGAGGAAGCCGTTGCTCCAACGAGGGTCCTTCCAACTTATAAGAAATGGGCCCCAATTTCCACCTACGGTGGGAAGAAACGAGGGCCCTCCTGTTCAATTCTGGGCCAGATCCAGGGCACGTCCCATGACGGGCCAATAGCTGCGTCAGCAAAACGCGCCAGTGTCAAATCTGGTCCGGTTTGGGAAAAAGTGCGCCCCATGACGGGCTGAATGCCGCCGCCACGGAAGCTTGGGGCTGGGCACTTTCCGAACATCCTCTGACGGCACACCCCATAATTTGGGGTCAATTGCTGGTCGCTGTCTCACAACGCGATTGGGTGTCGCGGGAGGATCTACAACCAACACGGTCTTGAGAATCGCGCCCATGAGGGTTCTAAAGCGATCGCCGCAAGCGAGCACAGCATTACTCAGATGACCAAGGTATGCCCCATGAGGGTCAACCGGCGACAGCCGGCTGTCACAAGACCGTCAGAACGGGCGCGGGTACCACTCGGCCCCGAGCCAAATAGACCAAGGTGCGCCCCATGAGGGTCAATCGAGCAACAAAGCGGCTGTCACAAGACCGTCAGAACGGGCGCGGGTACCACTCGGCCCCGAGCCAAAGACCAAGGTGCGCCCCATGAGGGTCAACCGAGCGACAGCCGGTTGTCACAAGATCAGAACGGGCGCTGGTACCACTCGGCCCGAGCCAAAGACCAAGGTGCGCCCCATGAGGGTCAATCGAGCGACAGCGGCTGTTAAGACCGTAAACGGGCGCGGGTACCACTCGGCCACGAGCCAAAAAGAATAAGGTACGCCCCATGAGGGTCAACCGAGCGACAAGCGGGCTGCCAAGATCAGAATCCGCGCGGGTACCACTCGGCCCCGAGCCAAAAAGAACAAGGTATGCTCCATGAGGGTCAGCCGAGCGACAAGCCGGTTGCCGCGCACCGTGAACGGGCGCGGGTACCACTCGGCCACGAGCTAACTAACCACGGTGGCTTCATACTACAAGTTCTTTAAGATCTCTCTCCCGTATAATCCTCATGACAGGGCAAGGGACGGGAAGTCGATCCTAAAGCACTTGGGGGCTGCTGTGGGATGTCAAAAACAGGGGCCCCACAAGAGGGGCCTACACTCGACTGGGCCTGACAGTCGAACAAGGCCCAAAGCCCGGAGCGCAACGGCCCAGAGGAGACCTTCGACTTGCTCCCCAAGACAACCCCTGATCCTTCACGGAAGCTTCGTGCCCCGCCCTAACAACCCGCCAGGGACGAAGCATGCGGTCTGACACTGCCAGAGCCTGCGGAAGCTGGGACCTGACAAGGCGGCAGGCGTGGGTCGGAGAAAGCATAACCACCTCTCCAGGACGTAGAGCGTGAAGGCGGATAAGGACAAGGGACATGTCGTTCAGGCCACCATGTTCAGGGCCCGGTGGCGCCCGACTATCATGTATTCTCCCCAAGATATAAGGGAGGAGGGAGAAACCATAAAAAAGAGGACAATACATCCAAGAACACAGGACTAGGGTATTATCTCCTCCGAGAGAGCCCGAACCTGTCTAAAACAGATTGCCCTCGCATCCTGTGTTACCATCAAGCTCAGATCCCGCACAAATCCCCTAGAATCACAAATCTCATTGCCGGCGAAACAGATCGTCGACACCGATGAAGACTTGATCAAGACCAACATGGTGCTAAATGACTTCACCGGAGACCCAACTGAGGCTAAAGGCGTAATGGTGTCAGAACTGACAGTCGGTAATAAAACTTTGCCGACTGCGTTTTTTGTGATTGAAGCTAAAGGCAATTACAGCGTACTCCTTGGACGGGATTGGATCCATGCTAACTGTTGTATACCATCAACTATGCACCAGAAATTGGTGCAGTGGAACGATGATACAGTAGAAGTCGTACCAGCCGACACATCGGCTCATATCGCCATGGCTAGCCCTGACACCAATTGGCCACACGAAGAGGCTGAATGCATATCAGGAAAAGCCTTGGACAATTGCGATTTTATCTCGTATTGAGAAATCGTGATTCAGGCCGATCAGCGTTAAACCCAATACGTTTGATCGGACAGGCAAGTGATAAGAAGATGGAGCGCGAGATACTAGCAAAACTGCAGGAAAAGGCAAGGAGCTATCGGCAGAAGAATACGAAGAAGTCAAGTGAAGATTTTGAAGAAGAAAGAAAGGGGTTAGGATTCACTTCTGCCGATTTCCTTGAAGAAATCGATATTGGGGAAGGGGATAGCAAAAGACCAACGTTTGTAAGTGCTAAATTAGAACCCAATTACAAAACAAAGTTGGTCAAAATACTCAAGGAATATAAGGATTGCTTTGCGTGGGAGTATTATGAAATGCCAGGTTTAAGCCGACAGCTAGTTGAACATCGGCTACCTATAAAACCTGGATATCGGCCGTTCAAACAGTACCCTAGGCGGTTTAACCCTACGTTGTATGACGCTATAAAGGAAGAAGTAGGATGATTGCTAGAGGCGAAATTTATCCGGCCTTGCCGATACGCTGAGTGGGTCTCAAACATCGTCCCTGTGAAGAAGAACGGCAAACTTAGGGTATGTGTCGATTTTAGAGATTTGAACAAAGCTACGCCAAAAGACGAGTACCCGATGCCCATAGCCGATATGCTTATCGATGCTGCATCTGGGAATAAAATCATAAGCTTTTTGGACGGGAACGCCGGATACAATCAGATATTCATGGCCGGGCCGATATACCCAAAAGCGGCTTTCGGATGTCCGGGCTTTAGGGCTATATGAATGGAAAGTTATGACCTTCGGTTTAAAGAATGCCGGTGCTACTTATCAACGCGCTATGAACCATATTTTCCATGATTTGATCGGCAATACTGTGGAAATATACATCGACGACGTAGTGGTGAAATCCAAAGAAGACTGGCAACATTTAGCCGATCTGAGAAAAATGTTTGAAAGCACAAGGTTACATGGGTTAAAAATGAACCCTCTCAAATGTGCTTTCGGAGTATCGGCTGGACAATTTCTTGGGTTTACGGTGCATGAAGGAGGGATTGAAGTAAACCCAACCAAAGTGAAAGCCATAGCCGATACTAAACCACCGACAAGTAAAAAGGAGTTGCAGGTGTTGATTGGGAAAATCAATTACTTGCGACGTTTTATCTCAAACTTGTCAGGACGTATTCGGGCCTTCACACCGCTGAAAATTAGAGATAACCAAGAGTTTAAGTGGGAAGCCGATCAAGAAAAGGCTTTCGGCGACATAAAAGGTTATCTCGATGAGTCCACCAAGATTGACCGCACCAAACACGGTATACCTTTTAGACTATATATATCGGTGAAGGTGATTCGATTGGAGCAGTTTTAACACAAGAAGCCGATAGGAAGGAACGAGCAATATATTACTTAAGCCGACGTCTTCTAGATGCGTAAACCAGGTATCCCTTAGTAGAAAAATTATGCTTGTCATTGTACTTTGCTTGCACCAAGTTAAGACATTATATGTCAAGGCGTCCAAATGCGTTATAATATGCAAAACCGATGTAGTTAAATACATATTATCGGCGCCCATCCTGCGTGGTCGGCTTGGTAAATGGGCATACGCCCTAACAGAGTTTGAGTTATCCTATGAATCGGCTAAATCTGTGAAAGGACAAGTCAGGCCGATTTTATCACAGGGAGTGAAACATTAGTAGGAACAACTAGTGTAACTCCTTGGCAAATCGTATTTTGATGGGTCTGCTTGCCAAGAAGGCGAAGGCATCGGTGTGATATTAGTTTCACCTAGAAAGCAGAGTATGACTTCATGTATCGGCTAAATAGCCGATGTTCAAATAATCAAGCGAATACGAAGCATTACTAAGGGTCTACAAATCGTTAGATAGCATCGGAGTGAGAGACGTCGAAGCTTTTGGAGATTCGATGTTAATTGTACAGCAAGTCAGAGGAGAATACCGATGCAATGATGATGCACTAACCCAGTACTTGCATCAATGCCTCCAGATCATCGAGATGTTCACTACATTTTCCATAGCACATATCCCCAGAGAAGCTAATGATAAAGCAAACCGATTGGCACAATGTGCATCAGGGTACAAGATTGAAAGCCGACAGGGACCAATCGAGCTAAACGTTTGGCCGGTTTTATGTGTTCACCCTATCGACTGGAGAACAGAGATAAGGGATTATTTGTCGGATCCAACCAAGCCGACCGAGCAAAAGGTCAGGCGCAAAGCGCTCAAATATGTTATACTAGAAGGCGTATTGTACTTTAGGACTATGGAGGGTTTGTTATTAAGATGTCTGGGAACCGAGGAAGCCAAGGTGGCGATGGGTGAAGTTCATGAAGGCATTTGTGGGTCACATCAATCGGCTCATAAGATGAAATGGATACTGAGACGAACAGGATATTTTTGGCCGACGATGTTAGAAGACTGCTTCAAATATTATAAAGGATGCCAAACGTGTCAAAAGTTTGGTAACATACAGTCAGCACCAGCATCGGCTTTACATCCGATCATCAAGCCATGGCCATTTAGAGGATGGGGTATAGACGTAATCGGCCGATATTTCCGTCATCCAAAGAAAGGACATAAATTCATCCTTGCAGCCACGGATTATTTCTCAAAATGGGTTGAGGTCAGTGCCACTCAAGAAGGTTACTAGTAAAGAATCGATCGACTTTGTAAATGAACACATCGTCCATCGGTTTGGGATTCCACAAACAATCACTACCGATCAGTACCGTGTTCATGTCCAATGATTTCAAAGGTTTTGCGGAAAGTCTTGGGATAAAATTACTCAACTCTTCCTTACTACGCCAGGCCAATGGTCGTGCCGAGTCGTCAAACAAGACATTGATAAAGTCGATAAAAAGAAAAATTGAGGAGGAACCAAGGAGATGGCATTCAACGCTATCGGAGGCTTTATGGGCTTATCGGCTATCTCATCACGGATCAACTAAATTGTCACCTTTTCGCTTGGTATACGGACAAGAAGTCGCTTTTGCCCGCTGAAGTCAACATCGGCTCAATAAGGCTACACGAGCAAGATAAGGTATCGGTAGATGAATACAAACAGCGATCTTTGGACAATCTAGATGATTTGGCTGAACTAAGGCTGATCACGCTAGATCGGCTTAAAAGGAACAAAGAGATGGTTGCCAAGTCGTACAATAAAAAAGTGATTTTTAAATCATTCAATCAAGCCGATTTAGTATGGAAAACCGTGTTGCCGATTGGGTCTAAGGATAACCGATTCGGCAAATGGTCTCCAACATGGGAAGGGCCTTATAAGATCAATCGGCCGGTTGACGGGAATTCATATATACTGGAATCTTTAGAAGGGTTCGTCCTACCTAAAGCGATCAATGGAAAGTATCTGAAGGCATATCACCCAAGCATATGGGTCGGGTCCTAACTACAGAGATGAAGGCATCAGGATCAATGACAAGCACATGCATATAAAATCGGTCATACGGCCGACCGAGTCAGTTTAAAACATCCATCCACATTAAAAGTTTACAAAATCGGATGCACAGCCGATCAAGCAAGAGTTCAAAAGACATCTCAAGTTTAAAGCAATATTACAGAGATTGGCCACAACTGGTCAGTAAATCAAAGACTAGTGTAGTCCCGACCCGGGCAAATGGGCTCCCAAAGCCGATAGTGCTGCTGCTGCCCTACCGATGGTAGCTTGAACGCCGTCTATCAATTGTTGATCGGCTACTGCATCACCCGGGACTGGGACTATCTTGGCCGATTGGTTCTTGACTTGGGCGAAAACTTCGCCAATTTGCCGCCTCTGGACGGCCAGTGAAGACGTTGAGTCAGTGATGCTGAGCTGACATTCCGCAAGTTCTTTTGTAACAAGGGCCAGCTGTTCTTCAAGTTTGGCCTTGGTCGATTCCAGCTCATGGGCTCTGCTCTTAGTCGTTTTAAGTATAGCTGCACCTTGGTCAAATGTGCTCTTTCGAGATTTGGCATCAGCTATAAGTTTATCCAAAATCTCTTGATCAGCTTGTTGGGCCTTCCTCTGTTCGGCTCTTAGCTTGGCTGATTCCACATCCAGCCGACGAGCGTCCAAGTGGCAGACCTCTAGCAGTGCATCCATGGCGGCAGAAGGGAGATCGGCTTGCATGGCCGCCATAGCATCCCTCAGTGGTTGCGTATTAGCCAGAAGGGCTGCCTCTGGTTGCATCACTTCATCCAGAAGACGATTAAGTTGTTCTTGCATACACGGCGGCGATAACGACGGCCGATCTTTGTGCGAAGCAGCTATGATGCGTTGGATATCGGCTGGATAATCGTCAGTAGCCATGACCTCCGGGTCGTCCAGCTCGTCCAAAGTAAAGCCGAGCAGATCGGCTAGATCAGTTGGCGCTTTGAGGTCAGGATCGGAAACCTCGATCGTCTGTTGTGGTACGGCTGGAGGTGGGGAAAGCGATGGAAGAATAGCTGATGTAGCACCTTGGGGATCGGCTATAACCCCCGCTATCTGTACTGATGGAGATTGCTAGAAAACAAAAAGCAAGTCAGCTACATGAGACAAATGTAAAACAATATAACTACACAAGACTCACATCGAGCGTATCGCTCCGAGAACCACCGGTGGATGCCTTGCATGCCTTGGTGAACGCCGCGCATTTCTTCCTCCTCTCTCAAGTCGACTCAAGTTAAAACCTTGACAACGTCAATAACATAATAGTCGACACAAAAGAAACTTATCGGGGCACGCCAAGTAGCTAAGTCCGTTAAAGATGGAGCCTGAATGTCTAAATTCACTGAAGTATACCCGTAGTGCCGACAGTTGACCTGGGCGTCGGCCGGCCATCGCCGCGAAGCATGGGGATCGGTTGTTTGCTCACCGCCGCATTACCAACCTGAAGAGGCCAGAGGCATTTTAGTAAAAGTCGATAACTAATGTAAAAACAGACGAATACAAGACAAAGTGGTACCTCTACGGCCATCAAGAATCGCTTATAACCCGAACTCGTCTTTGGAACCAGATACTACCGTCGGCTCATGAAAGTCGGGAAGAAATAAGTGGATTATAGCCGACGAGTCCTGTCCATGAGTACACTTCGATATTCTCGTCCACCACCGCGAAAGCGGTGGCCGACGGGAATTGAGAACAAAATGTGGTGTTGATAGGATTTGCAACCCATCGGCTACTTCGAGAATAACCTCAGCGGCAACGCTGTTGGTTACCCGAGCTCGGGGCTCAACGCAAGATAGCAAAGGGAAAGATGGAATGGTTTGCCCAAAGCCTAATTAACGAGCGTAAACCGAAGGGTGGTAGAACTCGTAAGATGGCTGAAATGTCCGGTTGCGGGTATTCAAGCCGACATGAAAGATGCAAGGGGTAAGGATGATTTTGTACAAATCTAAAGTAGATGGGGGCATCGAGGAACTATCAGAATCAAGGTGAAGGAATGTTGGGTATGGACAATCGGCTACATCGGTATATCGAAAAAAGTCTTGTTGACCGAAGGAAGTCCTATCTAGGGAAAGGAAGAAACTGAGGTATTTGTGCAAGCCGATCGAGTCTATTTTTAACTCTCCAGCCGAAGACATGATAAACCTTTCGCCATAGGATCGGCTAGCTCTATACTGTGGAACAACATGCTCTGGGTAGTCCTCCCGAGGGAAAGTTGAGCTCCCAAAGGGTTCGGATAAAATAGATCGGCTGAACATGCAATGGAGCCATGTTTGAACAAACCACAGAGGACCTCCTATATTGCCAACGACGTGTTTGGCAAAACCGGAAAAGAGTCGGCTACGAATCACATACATCATTTGAAATACCGCCCCTAGGAACATCTTGCCAAGGGAAAGCCGATGACCCTCCAGCAGACGTTCCGCCACTAACTGAAAGGTTTGGGTAGGGCCGAGGGAAGCACCACAGAAAAGATATCGGTCTAACCAAAGATTGAGAAAAGCGACATGCTCTTCAAATCTTGGACCAAGAACCCTATTGTTATTTTGGATGTATTTATGCCACCCTTCGCCTTTTGCGGATTAATTTGAAGGAAGGTTTTCCGCCAAAGCCGATAATCGGTCCCCGTCTAGCCTAAGGCAAGACAATTGGGCTACATCTAGCGAGTAGGGCCGATTGGGCCTGACGGGAATAAAAAGCGTTGAAAGAATCCGACCAAAAATAACATGCCGCAGCTACCAAGGGTTCATTGGCTTCAGGGTCGGCTAGACTCAAAGATAGAGACTCGGCTATACCCATCCTCTCCCATTCTACCCTCTTTTGAGCCGATACCCTAATAATCCAAGATCTCCATCCTTTCAGGCTAGTGGGCCATGCCCTAAAACTTTTTCCCCATTCAGAAATATTATATCCAGCGGCCGATAAGGGGAGTCTAGGGATCTCGGTATTGATAACTGTGTCTGCCGACATACTACCTATCGGTCCCAAGTAGAATTGATTTGAGCTTTGAGGAATCGGAATGAATACCTGTGAGGGGTCCATATCAGCCGATTTTGAAAGAACAAAGAGAGAGGATGACAAGAGCCGATGGTGCCTGATCCGAGAGCTTGAAAGCGTGAAAATGACCGTGGGGGGACCCCATATTTATACCGCGATAAAAGAAGGCGAGAAGGCGGGAGCAGTTGTTGCATTAAAAACGCACCGAGGGCATTGCGGCGCCATTAATGGGGAAGTTACCGAGGTAAATCCTAAACAACAAGCCGACCACGGAAAAGACGAAGGGATTTTTGACAGATAACAAGTTACCTTTCAAAAATGGGGGGCATATGTTTGCACCAAAATCCGTTATGTATTGGAATCGGTCTAAGACGGAGGAGATATGGAAAAGAAATCGGGAAACGAATTGGAGAAAGAGACCGTTTCTAAAAGAGAAGACAATCGGATAAGAGGCCGATACGGATAAAAGTACCGTATCCATGCACAACTCGGATCGGTCAGGCGTGTTATAAAAGGAGGAGGGCGTCAAGTAAAGAAAAGAATCCAACAACACACACATCTACTTTTACGAGCTTTTCTTTTACATTGTTTCAGCCTCATAGATCTCTCTGCAAATCGACGGAATCAACATAGTTGCGCATCGCCGATTGTTGATTTTAGCCGATTTCACCCAGGTTTGATTTGCTTCGTTTTGTTGCGCATCGCCTTCCCGAAGCCGATTTTTACCTTGTATCCGGATCAATCAGAACCATTGATCTAGTTATCTCCTAATCGGTTCTTGCCGACTAGCGAAAAGCCGATAGATCCTTGTTTATCGGCTTCGATCAAATTACAAATTCTACCTTGTCGATTTCAGGTCAAATCGACTGGCACGCTCTGCAAACCCGGTGTTTGTCTTGTGTGTTCGAGGCCTAAAACCCCCTTCACGTTTTTGGCGCGAACAGTTGCTTTGATAGGGAATTCGTGTGATCCAGATAACATATTTGATATGCCTAAAAGGAAAAAACAGATGGCCACAATAACACGAACTTTTTTAACTGGTGTACATAGAACAATGATCGAACACATGACGTGCACTAACAGGACAAATATCAAGCACCTGGTGTTCACTAGCAGAACATATATTGAACTCTTGGTGTGCAGTGAAAATAACTTGCCATCTCAAGAGCAAATGACTGAGCAACAGAGAGGAAGATCTTAACCTGCAAGATGCAGCAGAAAAGTTCTTCAAGATGCGTCTGGAGGGGTGACGGTAGGAGAGTGGATTGACCGGTCTTGAAATAGAACAAACCCAATGGCCCTTGTGGTCAAGACCTGCAGAGAATTGCCTGAGCCTGAGCCAATCCCCTATGCCTGTACCTCAAATTGCTTGAACAAGGAAGAACGCACCGCCTGCAACCTCGACGGTGGAGCTGTTGCGGCAATGGTCTTCAGAATTCGCAGGAGGACAGCAGCTCGACATAGGATCGTTCTGGATGACGTTGAGGGGTGGAAGTGCTGGGATTCATAGCAGGGGGGAGGTCGGGGTGGCACGGAAGGGGACGGCGGGACGCAGCAACGAGGAGAAGACTAGCGGGGGCAGGCAGCGTGTTGAAGTGCGTCGGCGCGGCAGGCCCGGGGCTGGGGCTGGGGCTGCCCTGCGCGGACGCCGGGGAGAAGGCGTTCGGTGGAGCAAAGACCGCGGGAAACGGAGGAGAAATATGGGTCATTTCGGTCGAAATTTCGGTTTTACTGTCTCTAAAATACCGAATTTTAATTTTTAATTTTTAATTTTATCCCAAATTTTGAGATCTCGTCGAAATTTAAAATTTCGGCTACCCCAAAGATGTCATCCAAAAAATGAAATTTGAAACCTTGATGCATGCCAACATCATACGTACAAATAAATTTACTGCCTGTCAAAGATAATGGTCGTTTTGAATATAGGTATAGTCAAAATTTTAAAACTTTAAGTGTCACTATCCTTTAAATATTTAAATTTGATACATGAAATCATATGTGTAGATTTGTCCCAAAATGCACTTACACAATATTATAAATTTTTTGAGTTTTATAAATATATCTATTTTATTATTAAAGTGGATGTAAAAGTAGCCACCACAGTCGCTCTCAAGGGCTAAACATTTCCATATTAACCAGAGAAAAAAGATAAAAGATCTAGCCGTTCATCTGGTGGACCCAAGTTACAATGGCTTAGATCAAAGGAACGAATCCATATCAAATACCAAAAAAATAACTGAAATTCAGAATAAAAAATATAATAAATAGCAATTTGATTTCCACACAAACTTCAAAGTAAAATAGAAATTTGGAATAAAATATAAATAGAAATTAGTAGTTGGATTTGTATACGAATTCTAACAAAAAAAAGGAAATTCAAAATAAAATAAAATAAAATAAAATGAGCCATTTTAGATAAATTAAAAGAAAGAGTCCATTTCAATTACGATAAAACACAACTAAATTTTGGAATAAAAAATATAATCAGCAATTTGATTTTTTATATGACTTTAAAGTAAACTAAAATTTAGAGAACTTCATTGTAGAATAAAAAGGCAGAATAAAAAATAAAAGGAAATTAGTAATTGGACTTGCATAAAAAGTCTAACCAAAAATTGAAATTTGGAATAAAAATAAAATAAAATTAGAAATTTTGTACATATTAAAATAAAGAGTCCATGTCAATTAGGATAAAACATAACTAAAACTTGGAATAAAAATAAAATAAAAACAAATTGATTCCCATGGAAACTTTAAAGTCAAAATTGAAATCCGGGAAAAAAAATTAGTGGTTTCATTTGTACATAAATTCAAACATAGGACTGAAATTCGGAATAAAAAGTAAAATAAAATAAAGCAATATGATTTTGATACAAATTTCAAAGTAAAATCCCTAAACAACTATGAATCAAGATACAAATTAAACATATAATTCCAAATATAAATTAGTAGTTGGATTTGTATACAAATTCCAAAAAAAATAATTGAAATTCAAAATAGGAAATAATAGAAATTTTGCAATTTGATTCCCATATAATTCCAAAGTTAAATCATTATATAACTAAAATTCAAAATAAATTAAATATAATTAGCAATTTGGTTTCTATACTAATTCCTACTTGAAGTCTCTAAATAAATATAATACATTATAGAACCTAAAAGAAGTATTAGCAATTGGATTCGTATACATATCTCAACAAAAAAAAATTGAAATTTGGGATAAAAAATAAAATAATTTAACAATTTGATTTTTATACAAATTCCAAGTTAGAATCCCTAATTAGCTACAATTCAGAATAAAAATTTAAAATTAGCAATTGAATTTGCATACAAATTTCAACAAAAAAATAACTGAAATTCTTCATAAAAAATAAAAACATTAAACCTTGATTTCCACACAATTCCGTAGTAAAGTCCCTAAATAACTACAATTAGTAATTTGATTTGTGTACGAACTTCATAGAAAACAACAAAGATTTTTAATAAAATTAAAAGTTATAACGACGATAGAACGAATGATATCAGAACAGACAACCAACGTTGTCGATCTGTCCAACAAGAAGACAGCCACTGGGAAACAAAGAGCCGAGGCAGTGCGGAGAAGATGAGGACAACGCCGTGTTGGTCAGCTTAGCCGTTCAACGAGGACAGTGTCGCCGAAATCGCTGAAGAGAAAGACCAGAGTCAAAGTGTTGAAGAAGTTAATGGCCAAATAACTTCAATGACGAAGAAACTTTGGAAGAAAGAAGCTGCAACTTTGCAATGAAGACGAGCTACAGATAATATGGTGCCATTATATAGCTAGGAGTGTGGCGTCAAAGACGATGGTGAGAAGTTTCTTCACATCGTAAGACACCGACTAAAGCATACATGCCAGCATCAGTTAAGATGGGAGGTCATTGTGGTTAGTTAGGAAGCCACATCATTGAGTTGGCCAATGTCGAAGTAGATGAGCGATCGACACGGGAGAAGAGGATATCGAGCATGTAAAACATCATGCATCTGTATGAACGAAAGCAAA
This sequence comes from Rhipidocladum racemiflorum, assembly GCA_036346355.1. Taxonomy (NCBI): domain Eukaryota; kingdom Viridiplantae; phylum Streptophyta; class Magnoliopsida; order Poales; family Poaceae; genus Rhipidocladum; species Rhipidocladum racemiflorum. The sequence continues at coordinate 10,507,787 of CM070570.1, read as the reverse complement.
GGCATACGGAAAGCAAAGGAGCAAATAGCTTAGAGTAGAGATGATGTACCTGTATGGAATAAGCTCAGTGCCACCAGAGGTGTCCCCGGTAGGGATTGCACGACGGTTACACGTGTATGCGCTTTTAATGTTACAACGGTCATCATTAAGCAATAATTAGAGAGATATAGAAGATAACTATATGGTAGAGTATTGTATTGAAAGGAGCACAACTAAGAGCGGTTGATCAAGAATTAGGTGTGCTGTTAGAGGACGAAAGAAAAATTGTAGCAGCGAGAAAAGATAGAAGACACACGGCTCTGTGGGACAGTCGATGCGTGAGGGAATGTAAATTCAAGGCAGGTCGTGTATCGTGTATCGGTGTATGTGTGAAGAAGATATTATAATAACACTTAAACTAATAAGATAATTTGCTGCACACATAATCAAAGTATCGTTTTGAAAAATAAACAGAGGTATATGAGCATAACATACATTTTGAAAAAGAGTAACAAATAGATAAAGTAGTTATGTATGCAGCTACATCGTGTATCGGTGTATGCAAGTACTAGCTAGCGACTAGTGCGCCACGCGCGTGATCAAGCAAGACCACGCTACACATGCATGCAGTTCTGCAGCTGCTGCTCAACCTGGCCACGGTATAGCGACCAGAAGCAGGGCCGCCTTCAGGCGCACGGAGAGCCCGTGCACCTCGCTCATGTCCAACGGCGGCGCCCCTGCCTTCCTCCCGCCGGGCGACTCCCAGTCGAAGTGGTACATCAGGCTCGCGAGCGCCAGCTCGTTGGACGGCACGGAGAACGCCACCCCGTGGCCGGGGCTTCCCCTCCTCGATCCCGGCGCCTAACGGCACGAACCTGAAGTCCTGCCTCTCACACGGAATAATTGCTGATTTGTTCCGAAATTGGACACAGAGCAAATAATCAATTGCACATCAACTTCTGGGCAAAGGATCAAACCCCAGCCTGTCTCCCCGGCATCGTCCTAATTTCGAGGGCTCCGGTAAACTCTAACCTGGCGACGGCACAAGAAGAGCCAGAAAGGAGGGTGACGACGAGCTAGCCGGATTTTCAAACAAATCACAAGGTTAAAAATTTGACTGTTTAAAAAAACCATTCTACAACTTTTTAGCAAATCTATTTTTTTATTAAGACTACTGTATATCTCACGAATGTTTTTTTCCCTTGACTTTGCAGTCGAATTTGTAGCCGCTAGATTTCCTTTTTGAAACTCTGTTGTAATTGACTACATGCATTTGGTCCGCAAGAGTTCTTGCGTTCTAATTCACGCCCGTTTCTATTTCAGCTTTTCATCCCCGAAGCTGAGGTCTCACGGTTGGAGGCAACGCGGCGATTTCTCACTGCCGGTCGGGACGTGCCTTCTTCTCTGTGATTTTCTACGGTCGCCGCTGCCGCCGCCGTGGTAAAGCACCACGTCGACCTCCTGTCGCTGTCATTCGTGTACTTGCGAGGGCACCCGCGGCCAGACGAGGAGGGCGGCAACAGGCGTGTCGCTTTTTGTCCACTCCAAGCAGATCTGCAGGCTCGTCGACCACCTCCATCGGCTGGCCTTCTTCCTCTCAAGGATCTCCCGCCTCCAGATCTGGTACGAGCACTGCTAGCTCATCAAGAGCTTCTGCATCCTGTCGTTCAAGGTGGGCGGGTGCTCTATAGAGTTGTCTTCTCAAGCATGGCAAGCAGTGTTATGCTCAAGGACATCATTTCCTGGTTTAGATTACTTATTATAAGCTTCACACTGTACAATAAATAGTCTGAGATTTAATTGCTCACTATGAATGTAACACGGTAAATCTCACTATGCTAACATTTGCTAGATCATGTGGTTATTTTTTTAACATCATTGTCAGTTTGTCATAATCAGAGGTTACAGGTTTAGGAAATTAGTTGTTTTAGATTTTCCGTTTGTAAAAAATTTTAGCCTTTGAATTGCCACTTTGTTATTTTGCTACTGACCTTTTGTCACTTTTTCCCTCTTACTAATATGTTAATTTCCCAATGCAAGCCCACTAGGAAGTGGATTTGGACATTTGGAACGGGATTATGTGGCAATATCCTATAGGAGGCTTGTTGGGCTCGTATACGTTCGGCTTTTTTGGACTTGGCAAGTTGGCTTTGGCAGGAGAGCCCAGTAGCCGACACAAATCGTCAGTTCGACAACAGATGTGATTTGGTAATTGGATAAATATGATACGTGTATGTACATTAGCTCATTAGGAGGAATTTTTTTTTGTTCTTTCATGATATCTTTTGGATGTGATGCTTTACTGAATTTTGTAGTAATAGTAACTGATAGCTAGTAGTAGATAGATTAATGATTTACACAGTATATTAGAATTTTTTACAATGTCAGTAATTATGTAATTTATTTGTAAAGAAATTGTGAATGGAGTTGTTAGTGCAACATTCTTGGTTTCAGTCTCGTGTAATAATTTTATGTAAGTTAATTTGGACGTCTGTTGATGCTTCAAATCCTCCCTGTTATGATGAATGCTTGTTTGCTAGTTCTTCTGTTGATTTTAGCCTGATATTTTCCTAAACTGTAATATGTTGATGAAATGTTTCAACCAGTAAATTCAAACCATAAGATTGCATCGATGAAATACTATTCACTGATACACTAATACTGAATTACAGTATATATTTGCATTATTTATTATCAGGAAATATGTAGTTTCCATATGAGAAAATATTGTAGTTGGGGAGTTTTATTATTCTTTTATCATTTATGGCCGATTAATGTTTATTACTAGCAGCAAGATTTGATTTTAGCGAATGTTATTGCGTCAATAATGAATAGTAGTTAACATGCATACGGAAAATAAAATTTCCGTACTAAAAGATTAAGTTACATTGTATATTTGACGTTTTGACAGTTTCAAAAATTATGTCATTTCCAGTATAGAATGACGTAATTGCAATTTCCTGCACAGATGACTCCTTGGAAACCTATAGCCTGCTTGATAGATCATTGTAATGATGTAAATGATAGAATTCTACTTGCTAGTCATTGTAAATTTATAGAATTATTCCATTTCTATATAGTAATGGAATCCGAGTTAACCCTGTCCGGAAAAAAAGAATTATACTTGCTAGTCATTGTTTCATTGGTGAATGCTTATGCCAACATATCTATATAAATAAAAACAATATGCGATATTTAGAGCATCTCGTTCGTTTTAATGGAAAGAAAATCTCACAATAATTCTTAAAAAAATGCTAGGAATTCTCACATCAATAGAAGGAAAAAGATCCCCTGCCGCTCGGCCATGAGAAGCTTGGGCCGGCTCGCCAAGGCCAGGTCGCGGGTCTTCATGGCTTCCTTTGCCGCGGCCGCCGAGGACGCCACCACGGTGGTCACGCGGCCGAGCCGCAGGAGCATGACCGGGCCATGCACTGCCGCCAGCGACCGGAGCGCCCGGTGAGGCAGAGTCCCTAAGAAAGGCAAGTGGCCGAGCGGCGACGGAGGCAGTCTCCGGCCATCGCTGCGTTCTGGAGAGGGCTTCTTGTTCTTGTTGGAGAAGAGGACGGTGACAAGGAGGGAGAGGAGAGGTAGTACCAGGACGGTGAGGGTGAGGGGTGAGTGCAAAAGTGCAACAAGTACCGAGACGGCCATGTCTGTACCGAGCTCGCTCCCGTGTGTGTCCAACAATGGCGCGCGGAGAACATGGGCTGCAGGAAACATGATATATAGGCACAAAACTGCCATTGATGTGTGGTGGACAAGCATGTGTAGGTAACATCACCAGTAGTAGACTAGTAGTGCAGTAGTGCACTGCACTGCACTTCGCCGATTTGAGACCAACTGCACCGTGCGCACGTCGACGCAGCTGTGTAAGACAAGCCATGCAGGCATGCATGATCCGTTGATCCATGGGGTGATGGTGTTTTAATTCGATGGCGCTAGTGACGTGTTGATGGAAGCAAGCTAGGAATTTAACGGGAATTGACTACCGCAACCGGACAGGACGCTATCTTCCAAGTTCCTCTCGGCCAGATTTCGACATGTCAGAAATGGACAGGCTATATGAACTGATTCTTCAGAAAACTATATGTTTCAAGAAAATTCTTCAGAAAACTTGGCGAACCTTGGAAGGTAGCAAAACCGATTAAAGATTCAAACACAAGGTGATCAAGGTGTGGGCAATGGAAACGTAATTTAGCCGAGCGCGGCCTAATTACTTGTCGCGTACAAGACACATCAAGCAGCACGGCAGGCATCGAAGGGGCTCTGGGCTTGTTTGTTTTGGGCTAGTCTCAGGCGCCTACAGTACACTACAACTTGCGTTGGACCTGGAAGGATCAGTCTGGCTCCCCAAGGAAAAGTACTAGTCGGCTAAAAAAATAAGAGAAATGGTTTTATGTTTTTTTAAAATTATATAAATACTAAATTATAAATAAATAGTATATGATAATTACTTATCCCTTCGCTTATTTTAAGATTTATGTAATTTTGTAGACGTATATTTTGTATACACAACTATATAGTCTTGTACAATAATTTTATAATACTATAAATCAGATATAGATATTTAAAAAAATTAAAAGTAAAATACAAATAGTTTCAAAATCTTACAGTAATGGACCGAAGGACAGCACCGATGCAGCTCAAGGAGACCACGGCTTAGCAACCAGATGCAGAGTCGCCTTGAGCCGCACGGACAGCCCGTACAGCTCGGTCATGCCCAGCTTCGACGTCCCGCCGGCCGGCAGCTCCCAGTCGAAGTGGTACAGCAGGCTCGCCAGCGCCAGCTCCATGGACGCCACGGCGAACCCGACCCCGGGGCATCCCCTCCGACCGGCGCCGAATGGCACGAAGCTGAAGTCCTGCCCCAGGACGTACTCCGCCGGGCTGTCCGCGAACCGCTCCGGCACGAACTCCTCGGCGCGCTCCCACGTCGCCGGGTCCCGGCCGATGGCCCAGGCGTTGATCATGACGCGGGCCCTCGCCGGAACGCGGTAGCCGAGCAACTCGGTGTCCTCGAGCGTCTCCCGGGGCACGAGGAGCGGCAACGGCGCATGCAGCCGGAGCGTCTCCTTGATCACGGCCTTGAGGTAGAGCAGCTTGTCGAGGTGGTCCCCGGTGACGTGGCCGGCGCCGCCGACGGCCGCGCGGATATCGTCCTGGAGCTTGCGCATCGAGCGCGGGTGGTTGATGAGCTCCGCCATGGCCCATTCCAAAGCCGTGTATGTGGTGTCCGTGGCGGCGGCAAACATGTCCTGTTCGATCGCATGCATGTATCATGTACTAATTCATTTGGTGCGTCAAATATGTGATAATGTGAATCAAATCAGTACATGCATTACTGAACTAAGTCAACTGTCTTGACTTTGAAGATGCATGCCCTTAGGAGGCTTGTTATGCAGCTGAGCAGTACATGTTGACTGCCGAGTACTGACATTGACAATTGAGATGGCAGCGTTCGATGCTTGTATCTCGAGAGACTTTTTTACTTGATTTACCGTCCTCTCGGAAAGGATAAAAAATTTATACTAAAATAGTATCGAGAGGTACTGGCAAACAGCTTGGGTCCCGCATAAGATGGAACGATATGTATGTGTTGTGTAGATATCTCTAGAATCTAGCCAATGGCGTGTGCTTGGTAGATCAGAAAGAGCAATCACTGCTACATAAAACACTATATTAGGCTTCTCATCTTAAAAACGTATGTGCTGGATGTAATCATAAACGGTTTTTAAAGAATCGTCTGTGATGAGATGAGTGAACATTACAAACAGTTTTATTCAAAAAAAACCATCTATAATGTGCATTGCTATAATCACAGACGGTTTTTAGTTAGAATCGTCTGTAATATAAATGCACTTCACAGATGGTTTTAGCCAAAAATCATCTGTGATGTGCATTACCATCATCACATAAGGTTATTGGTTTGAATCGTCTGTGATATAAATGCACATCACAGACGATTTTAGTCAAAAACCGTCCGTGATCTCACCCCTATAAGCCCCATCCTCACCCGATTGCTCGGACACACTGAGTTCAAATCCCCCAAACCCTAGCCAAAGTCCTCCCTCCGGCGACACCCTCCCCTCCCAGGCTCTCTCCCCCTCGTTGGCCCCCTTCCCCTCGTCGGCCTCCTCCCCCTCTTCCAAACTCTAGTCTCTCGCATGCTCCATCTCTTCCAAACCGTAGCCCTGTCATCGGCGTCCTCCCCCTCGGTTCCACCCCCTTGCCGACCTCCTCCTCAGTGTCCTCCTCCTCCTCGGTTAGGTTTTTTATCATGTTCTGATCCTTGTTGGTGTCCAATTGGTTAGGGTTTTGATCTCTTTTGTGTGTGCCTGTGTGTGTTTTTTAGCTTGTGGAGCTCAAGAACGGAGAGATGTATAACAACACTCGGTGAACTTCGACATATGGATGAACATTCACCTCCGGGAGGTGAAATCCTGCACCCCCTACATTCATCTTGTGATGTATTTCATTTTAGTAAGCGCAGATTAGTTAATAACATTGTTTGATTTTGGGGAAAATATTGTACCTGTCCATTGTGGAATTGATATGGTGTTGTGCAATTTAGCTAAGTCTATACATTGCCATGATTTGGATGCTACAAATTTTAGCCAAAATTTGAAGCATCCAATTCATAGCAAATTTAGAAATTTGAGGATATACCATATGTTTATTAGTGCCGAACCAGTGTGAGTTTTATGCATATCACAAATGGTTCTTGGTTAGAACCGTCTGTGATAACAGATTATCACAGACATTTTGTGACTAGAACCGTCTGTGATGTGTGTTTCACAAACGGTTCACAAATCGTCTGTGATATGCAACGATTATCATTGACACATGGTTCAAAAAACTGTCTGTAATGACCTTTTTGGATCGTCTGCGATGTTATTTTCTGTAGTAGTGAATCCTTCTCCATCACATACAAGGAGTAATTGTTCGATAGATTTTATCGTCCTAGCGAGTTACCAAAATCTATATTGATTAGTTTGGAGAGATATCAAAAATTAATATAAATATTTTTTACCTTTTGATATAATTTTAATAGCTTCGAGGATGGTAAAAATCCTTTTTACCTAAAGTAAGGGTCGTACCAAAATTTACAGTAAAATAGTAACATGAGGTATGACAAATTAGTACTTTTGCTCTTTAGTTTTTGTTGTATCTCTTGATAGTATTTCAATGTAAAATTTTGATGATAGACAAGTACAGTAAAAAATCGCCAGCGATGTACATGCAGTTGAGTACACGCACCACTCTCTTGCAGATCAAGTTGCAGTTCGTGAAATGATCACAGTACTAGCTCCTTAATTTTTTTTTTATATAAAATTAGTCTCTGTACAAAATAATTTATAAAAAAGCCCCTTAGCCCACTGTTGTCACACTCCGGTAGCGCGGAAGCATCATTCCTCGCTACTCGAGCGCTTCAACGCGTTTGGAACGAGCTCCCGGCTTAGTGCCACACCCAGCTAGCCCCGCCAGGGTTCAAATTCTCACCGAAATCCCGCAAAATTTCGGCGAACTTTCGGTTTTCGGACCCCCCGAGCTCCATAATCCCTGCGAAATTAAAAAACCCTAAAAAATTTAAAAGTGCTACAGTACCCTATAATTTCGGTCGGTTTTTTGACCGAAATTTGTCCAAAATTTGACCAGATTTGACCGAATTGGATTCCTCAAGTCATTTTCCAGGTCTGACCAAAATTTCTTGACATCGTTTGAACCATTTTTCGTTCAGTTGAATTTTACCGAGATCTCGGATATTGGGGACGAAATTTCGGTATTTGGAACGAAATCCCAGAAATTTCGGTTAAAAAAAACCGGATTTAAATTTTGGTTTTTGAATTCCGTCCGGATTCCGCCTGAAATAATGAGATCTCGCCGAAAATTCAGATTTCGGTTGACGACAGATTTAACCTAAAACGAATATTTGAACTGGCCCGCCCCACTGCATGCGCGCTCTTGCACCCCCCACCATGGGAGACTACAGGGTTAGAAGTCTAGTTTGTAAAAAAAAAATCGAGGGCTACTACTGTGATCACTTTGCAGTTCGTCGTGGTTCCTACGCTTCACTGGAAATAATTAACTGAAAATACGTGCGTACGTACCAGGATAATGGCCTTGATGCCGACCATGTCGAACCGTACTCCTCCGGCCTCCTCATCCTCCGTCTCGCTCACGTCCAACAGCACGTCCACGAAGTCCCGGTGGTCGTCCTCGCCGTCCCCCACCGGCCGGCCGCTGCGGCGCCGATGGCGGTGGTCCGCGATGACCCGCTCGAGCAACCCGTCCAGCTCCTCGGACGCGCGCGCCGCCCTGGCGTCCAGCCCCATCAGCGTGTCCACCCACGCCAGCCACGGCACGAACTCCCCAACCGTGACCGTTCCGAGCAGCTCCTCGAACTCGGCGAACACCTTCCTCAGCTTCTCTCCCCCGTCGTCGCCGTTGAGCCCGTAGTCGCAGTCGCCGAACGTTGCGCGCGAGATGACGGAGTTGGCGTAGGACATGAGCAGGTCGCTCAGGTTCACGACGGCCGGAAGCGACCCGGCACGGCGGACGCGATCGAGTAGGGTGGCGACCTCTTGCTCCCGGACGTGGCGGAAGGAGAGGATGCGGCGCGGGCTGAGGAGGTGGAGCACGCTGACGCGTCGAGCCTGGCGCCAGTAGTCGCCGTAGGGGGCGAAGGCCATGTCGCGACCGTAGAGGAGGCGCTCAGCCATGCGCACCCTGGGACGGCTCGCGAAGGCAAGGTCGCGGGTCTTCATGGCCTCCTGGGCCGCGGCCGCGGAGGAGACCACGACGGTGGGCACGCGGCCGAGGCGCAGGAGCATGACCGGACCGTGTGCCTCGGCCAACGACCGTAGCTTCCGGTGCGGCAAGGACCCAAGAATAGGGAGGTGGCCGAGGATGGGAAGGCCCAGCGGCGACGGAGGCAGCCGCCGGCCATCGCTGCAGAATGAAGGAGGCTTCTTGTTCTTGGTGGAGAGGAGGAAGGAGAAGATGGGTATGAGTATGAGCAAGGTGAGGAGGAGCAGAGGTGAGTGCAACAGTGCAACAAGTGATGATACTTCCATGTCTGCACAGCAGGTACAGCTTATGTCCAATAAATAATGATGTTAACCCGATAAATAATAGCCAACGTTATCAAAGGCACGTATATATAGACGCAACAGGGGTAATATAAACGATAGATCGACTCGAAGGTAATTAATGTGAATGCCTTGTCGTCGGCAAAAGCCGCAAAACGAAGCCATCTGTCGTGCAAAAGAAAAGCAGCCTTCGTTCCGTGCATGTGATGTGGGAGAATTGCGTGTTTGGCATTAACGTTTTTAGGATTCACACATTCGACTCAAGGACGATACATGGACACAAGCCACAATGTGTTTACAAGTACTGCCACATAACACAGTAACGGCGGCGCGACTTTCGAAGTTCACAAGTACTGCACGCAAAATGCAGCTATATAAAGCCACATAACACAGTAATGCCTAGGGTTTTTATTAGGATGGTCAAATATAAGTTAGATTATATCATACTTGGATCTTATGTTTTTCTACTAAATCACAATGTCGCACTTTACATATCACCAGTCCAGCCGCAGCTGTTCGGTCATTGCCTCATCGATGTTTCAGTGTTTCTCACGATGCTAAGCCATGACCGGTTGGCAATGGTGTCTTCGTGGATGAGACGTTTTGCTTGTGTTTACCACAATTTAAGTTTGAGACGTCGGTGCTTAAGGTGTAGCAGATTGAAACATGAAAAGTTGTTCTTAGGTATAAATTGAAACATGAAAGCAGATGAGTAATTGTAATTAGGTTGGTTGAGTGGTCACATGAATGGTGAAGTTGAATTGTTCGGAATAATATCGAGCTGATTTTTTTTTCTTATATTTGATTATTTTCATTATGTACGAGAATAGCTACATGTTAATTCTGGCACATAAATGCATGAATGCTTGCCAGCCAAAGCAAGGAAATGCACGCATCATGTGTTAATTTTGATCATATGTACATGAATGTTGTACATGTAAATAGTTTGAATCAAGATCTAAGTCTTTATTTAGGCCTGGATTGAACATAAATTTATTAGTCTTAGACTTGGACTGAATTAAAGAAACAAAATTTTGGCTTTGGATTGTGCTTATACTGCGCTTCAGTCCATTACCACCCCTAACCATAGGTGATGTTTCGGTGAGGAGTGATTGTGCTTATACTGCGCTTCAGTCCATTATCACCCCTAACCATAGGTGATGTTTCGGTGAGGAGTCCATTTCGGCTTTGGGGAATACGCATGGCGCTGTACCATTCACGGAAATTTTTTAAAAATAATACTTTTTAAAAAAAGAATTGCGGTTTTAATACTCGAAAAATTAAAATTGCAAAATTAATATGTAATCGCCAGACCGTACGGCGAATACCCTATTTTCGCCATATGGTACCCTAATTACCCGATTAACCGCCGGTTGTTTGGTTAAGGCTATTTTCGCTTTACCATATGGCGAAAATAGGGTATTCGCCGTACCATATGGCGAAAATACCCTATTTTCGCCAAACCGTATGGCGAAGACCCTATTTTCGCCATACCGTATGGCGAAAATAGGGTCTTCGCCATACCGTACGGCGAAAATAGCCTTAATTCCCGTGTAGCAGGTTAACTGCGGATTTAGTGTATTGTCGCCACACGGTTCGGCGAAAATAGGGTATTCGCCGTACGGTATGGCGATTACATATTAATTTTGCAATTTTAATTTTTCGAGTATTAAAACCGCAATTCTTTTTTAAAAAGGTATTATTTAAAAAAAATCCACCATTCACGTGTTGTACTTGGTGAGAGTACAAGTGGCATACTGATTACATGTATAGTGGCAGTTTGCTCGCAGGAGATGTTGACGAAAGTAATAAAGCCTAACTGTAGCACGGACATCGTTGAAACTGAGCATGATACCTCCAGAATTGGCAATTTCATACAACTTGATCGGGCCCACACCGTGTGGAGAATCCAAATTCCCGTCAAAATCACATCAATGTCGCCAAGTATTAAATGCATACAGACATCAATTATGTATATCATCCAAGACATGTAGATACAGAATCTGGTTCTAGCATTAAAATGGGTCGAGTAGGAAAACCAGACGTATTGGATTGTTCTTCCGTCCATTTTTTACAGCCCTCACAAAACATTGACCTTTCGAGAAATGCACCACCACAACCAAAAGGGCAAAAAGGCTAAAAAGAATCCCAACTCTATATCATCTAGCGCTCTTACAAAGAAATTTAAGTTACAAATGAATTATCTCCAATCACGTTATTGAGAGTAAAAACACTAAACAACCTGTTTGCGCTAAAAACTTGAGGTATGGTTCTTAGCCTCAAACACACCAGACAAACACCGGGTTTGAGTGTGCCAGTCAATTTGACCTGCAATTGACAAGGTAAAAGTCGTGAAATCAATCGAAGCCGATAACGAGTAATTATTGTCGTAACTCTAGTCGGCTATAAGCCGATTAGGTGATAACTGGATTAGCTGATCAGGGCTAATCCAAGGGTAAAGGTAGATTGGCTTTGAGAGGCGATGCGTACGTAACAAAACAAAGCAAACCAAACCTGAGGCGAAATCGGCAAAATCAACAAATTAGCGATGCGCAACTCTTTATCGATTTCGTCGACTTACAGAGGAAAGCTTACAAAACTAGAAAATAGCGAAAAGATTGTAAAAGTATGTTTGTGATTGTGCTGTGTATCTCCATCTCCTGGCTTGACCCTCTTTTATATGCCTCGGCCGATCTGAGTCCTCCATGGATACGGCAACAATCCGTATCGGCCTTCGATCTGAGTTTTTCCACGGATATGGCAGCATGATTCGCATCGGCCACGATCTATCTGGTTTCCAAATTTGACCTGTCGTATGCCTATCAAATCTTTTATTCCTTATTGGGCCGACACTCCCAAATTTTGGTGCAAACACAACCATATGTAGCAATTGACACAAATAGCAGGTTTCTAACTAAATATATCAAACTGGAAAGAGAATGGCAAGCAACAGCAGTCCAATAAAACCAACCGAGGAAATTACTAGATCCATATCTTCTACCATTCGCAGCCTGACGAGCGTTGTTGCCTTCCAGCAACCCCCACATCAATTGTATCAGGAAGATACTTGCAAAATTCAGCAGAGCGTTATTCGAACTACTTGTGCATGTCGGTGTTACTATTTCGAAATGCTTTCCTCTAAAGAAAAAAAATTAACTAAGAATTAACCTTTTTCTTCTAATAATGCAATTATTACAAGCTGCAACTCTCAAGAAAAATAATTGACTAAGGGGTTGTTTGGAGGCTTCACAGTCAAACCCCTCAAAAGTCGTAGCAAAAGCTACAGCAGGCTTCAAGGTGCTTCGTGCGGCTGTGCTTTGGCTGTTCTGGTCCCGCAGCCTCCCGCCTCGTCACCTCCTTCTCGCGATCGCCGCCTCCTCCCGGTCCCGGTCGCACCACCTCCTCGTGGTTGCCTACCTCCTCCTTGTCGCGGCCTCGGTCCCGCCGGCCTCCTCCAGGTTGCCCGCCTCCTCCTGGTAGCACTACCCCTTCCTGTCACCGCCTCCTTCGCTCCTGGCCACCCTCCTTGTCCCCTCCCGGTTTGCCCAGCGAAAAGCCTGTTTGCCAGCAAAAAGGCTACAACCGCCAGCTACAGCTGCTTTACAGCCCAACAAATAAAAAGTAGCTTTACAGCCCAGCCGTAGCCCTCCAAACATGGCCTAAGAATGAACTTTTTCCCCCCAAACAATGCAACTATTGGAAGTCTACAAGATAGGTAAACTTACATATCTTCTTCCGGTTCATTCTTGACAGCATTCCTTGCTATACACTCGAAAGCTGCTTCCACATTGAAGCCTTCTTTAGCAGACATCTCAAAATAAGAGATGTTTCCCATGGAAGCACACCATGCTTTAGCCTTCTTCTCAGAAACCTAAAAATCAGATAAGGTTAAGAATAGTATAAAACAAACCAGTATAAAATTTGGAAAATTTTAAAAAAAATTATGAAAAAGTGTTAAAAAAATTTAAATTTTTTTTTTGTGAGTTCCTGAGGCAACGCTAATGTTGTTGTAAAATTTCATATCATTAACAGACCTGCGTATTTTTTAAAAAATTCTTATAGTCCTACTGTCTTTTTATGCGCTCTTATATTTTTTATTTTCTAGGGAACTAAATGAAATCTAATATTTATGGGAATTTTTGTGAGATCCTGAGGTAATTATAATGACGATGTAAAATTTTAGATGATGATGAGACTAATGTATTTTTTTTAAAAAAAAAAATCAACTGTGCTATTGTCTTTGTATATGCTCTTCTATTTTTGATTTTGTAGAGGCACTAAATTAACTCTAATATTTCTAGAAAAATTTACTAAATGATCCTTGGGCAATAATTATGGTACCATTAAATTTCAAATCATGATCAAGCATATAAATTTTTATAAAAATTTAACAGTTTCGCTATTCTTTTTTATTAATTGCTATTTTTTTATTTTCAACAAGTAATAAATGAACTAAAAAATTATTTAAATTTATCTAAGGTATTCTATAGATTAATTTGAATTTATTATTATTTTTTACAATTTTTTCAATTTTTATTAAGTGTACCAAAAATCGGTGAAAAATAGTTGAAAATCGTGAGGAAACTAACATAGCGTAGTTTGCCGATTTTCGAAGAAAAATCAGTGAAATCGGTCAATTTGTGAAATTATTTTTGAATGTTTTCATAAATGATCACTGCATGGAAAAATATCTTTCAAAATAAAACCCTAAATCAGATGTAGTTGGAAAAGGTGTTAGGATATTGATAATTGGAAGTGATATTAGACTGGCATGCAGTCTGTGGAGTTATTAATAGACTGCCGATGCAATATATAATTTTGTTAACAGACTATCGATACAGTCTGTGAGGTTGTTAATAGATTGCTGGTGCAATCGGTGAATTTGTGAGTATATTGGTTGGGTTCAACTGACAGATGATGTCGGTGTGGTATATATATATATATGAGGTGGGTAGAGGGTGCCGTTGAAGGATTATCATGCTGGTGGGACCCTCTACATAGGTTATATTATAAAGATAAACCACTACACTTGGGCAATGAGCCGTATTAATCGTATCAACTATAGTGTGTGGAAACGATCAGAAAAGGTTGTCCTATGAAGGTGTTTGATCTTCACACTGGGTAAGAGTAGTTAACTAGGGTTGTGAAGCTGGGTATGCCAAAGACCCAGTGAGGGACAAGATTGATAGTCAGTGTAGGTATCAATGGATAAACTTTGGAGATTATTCTATTTTGGTGATGTACTTGAGCATTATATCTAAGCCACGAGATGAGTAGTACCGATGGAGAGTCGGAGTACAATTGTTAGCTACGAGTCAGTGGGATTACCTAGGGAAGGAACTCTCGGCTCAAGTTAGCAGGGTTGGAGATCTAATACCGAATTAGTGATAAACATTATGGGTTCTCAACTGCAGTTGGATTCACTATAGGTAAAGTTTGCACAGAGTTAAATCATGAATTCATGTCTGTCTCCTGGATTGGAGGCTACGGAAGCTAAGTCTGCCTCATATACGAGTGTTAGTAGCAGTTTTCATAATATTGATTAAAATATACAACCCTTAAAGCAAACCTAAAACCTAATTTCTGTAAAACCAGATTTTGAGAGAATGTGATCTTTGAAGGGACATTAGATGAATATAAGAGAAATTCATATATTGCATTTTGCTATTATTGCTTGCTGAGTACTTTCGTACTCACTCTTGCTAAACCTCCCTTTGCTAGGGAAATATTCCTATAATCGAGCTTGTGAGAAGAAGTATTACCAGGATGGTTAGATTGTACTTTCGTTTGATTAGCTTTTGGGTAATTAGTATTTATGTAATATATTTTTGTTGTACTTGGATTCTATGTCTAATTAATATATTGAACATGTAGCATGCGTGGCAATAGAATGTAATAAAGTTTTCATTTTAGTCTCTAATTATTGTTTTTTATTGCAACACTCTGAATACTGATAAAATATCGGGTTCGCTCCAGATTTTATTAGCTAATATACTCAGATTAGCGTAATTATCTCATAATAATAACGTTGGTTACTGCCGTTACCCTAGGCTAATCGAAACGTAATAAGCTACTTAGCAATTCTAAGCTTGCCCGGAAACATTTCATATATAGTCACAATCGACGGTCATCCAAGCCCAAGAGAGTTTGAAGACAATATACCGGTAACAAAACTAGTATATCTGTTAAGATTATCGTATAAAAATCTTTTTAGAATCTGTTTTAAAATGGAGATAGAACATATATTTCACTATTTTAAAATACAAAAAAAATCCAAATACAAAATACAAAAATCATCTTATTCAAAACCTCAATCATTCATCGCATCCCCTCTCTCCCACTTCACACCCCGGATTAGTGGCCAAAAGGCAAAAAAAAAAAAAAAGCATTGCACCGTGCCGCATGCTGAAGCAATGAAACAAAGGAGCGATGAAGCAAGATTCCAGGTACTGGTTTTTTGAGACGAAAATGAGGCAAAACTCAACCAGATGAAATCACTAACTTATACATATACACAAGCATTTAGATTTGTCACACGAAAGTAGATTTGTTATCAAAAGTACTTTAACATTACTATATTTTCAGTATTTTTGCCGATTTATGATTTAAAAATAATAGTCAAACATACGTATTGGAAACCGTGCCGATATAAAAAACGAAAAATAAAAATGAAAGGGGAGTATAAGATACATGACTTCCTTATTTTTGTATATGACTGTTTGATTGCTTGCTTACCCCTCCGGCCCTCCCTACGCCTGACTCGTGGCTCCGCCGCTGCAAACAACATCTTCGTTAGCTTTGTTCCAAGCATAACAACACTTAGGACGACAGCCTGAAACAAAGCATGACACAAACAGACGCACAAGCGTGAAACAAGAGAACGTAGACAGACAGCTCACGGGGTTTTCTTGCTTCAGAGAATTGGATGGGCATGTTGTACGTGTTGCTCTACTAGCCTTGTACTGTACTTACATGAAGAGAGGATGCAATTTTGATAGTGTTTTTGTTGAGAGATTTCCGGATGTAATATACTCCTCCGATCGTAAATAGTTATCGTTTTGAACATCGACACGGTATCTAAAACACAGTTTTGACCACTAATATTTATTATAATATATTTTAAAACAAGTAATATTATAATATTATAAAAGTACTTTTCGAGACACATCTACTCATATGATTTTTATGTATCTAATTTAAATATTTAAAAATATACACTTTTAAAGGTTTACGTTTATATAAAAAACGATGACTATTCGCGACCGACCGGTGGGAGTAATTACAATCCAAACTGATCCCACTGGTTTGTGTTTGGTTCGTTCGGAAATAAATTTCGTGGAGCCGGTATGCAAACTTCTCCCCATGTATATCTGATGTTGATTGATGCCACGTAGACAATTCTACAATCCAACGCCACGACTTAATTCAGGTGGAAATAAATACCTGACGCTTATTTCGATGCAAATTTGGTTGCTTAATTCAAAATTCGTGGCGTTAGATTGCTGGATTGTCTACGTGACATCAATAACATCATATATGCACGAGAAAAAGTTTGCATAGCAGCTCCACTGAATTTATTTCCAGTTCGGAGGGCTAGTGTCGGATATCATGCAAATATGCAATCAGTTGCCCTCCTCGCCTCGCGATCCCCTCCGTCTCCCACGCGCCCAGGAAGCTCCGCCTCCTCTCGCCTCTGCACACCGACGGGGCCATCCTCTCCTCCCTCCTGCCAACTAAGGCCCCGGCGCCGGCGAGATCCGGGTGGGATGCAACGGCTCCAGGTGAGCGAGGACGACGACCACTTGGACGACAAGCACGCGGGGCGGTACTCGGCGAGGCCCCAGGCGCGGTGCCGGTGGCCATGGCACCCCAGAGACGGTCTCACGTCGGAGCTGGGCTCGGGAGGAGGAGCGGACTAAGCTGCGCGATCCAGATCTCATCGTCTCTGGCCGTCTTCCTCGGGGTCACTGCCTGCTGTCTGAATCTTGGCCACCCTTCGCCGCCGGCAGATCCTGTCATCTACCTCGCCTCCGGCGGATTCTTTTATCTTCTCGTCGTCCGGCCGGCGGAGCTGGCCGTCTTGGCGTCTTCTTCACCTGCAGGTGTGATCCGAATCTGATACCTTGGTCCTCAACCAAACGTTGTAATGGTTTCAAAAAACATTCCCGAGTTCAACCAAACAAATTATGTAATCCATTCCATACTTACCCGAAACGCGATCGATCCGTTCGAGTCAGATTCGGGTTCGCAGTTTGCCGCAGCTTCTTCTAACTTCCACTGCGAACATGAACTTCATAGTCTAGATTGGTTCAAATTCGACAAACCCGATTGTAACAGGAATCCAGTAACTAATCATCTGTTATGGTAACGATTCTTGAACCAAACGCCATCTTTGGTTTCAAATTATGAACGATAATGCGAGTAGACGACGCGCATCGAAGGATCCATGAGAAGAAGCAGCGAATTGCAGCTACCAAAAACTATATCTCAACGGAACAATTTCGGTTCGTTGCAAACAAGTTGGCAGCTTATGTGAATTCAGCTAGGCTGGGGCCTTACAAATTTGCGGTAGGGTATCTCATGGAGCTTGGCGGTCTCCGCCGTTGTCGCCGTCTTCCTTTGTACTCCCCATTTCCATCTCCTGCGTTTGGTGGCCATCGCCGCTTCTCTGGAAACCGGTGCTGCCAAATGCCATCTTCCTGAACTTCTTCAGGTCCTCGTTGTACTGGCCGGCGTCGTAGTCGGAGCTGCTGTACGACCCCAAGAACCGGCTGTGACCAGGCCGAACACCTTCGTTCAGATCGTCCAGCGACACATCGCCTTCCAAGGCTCGAACAACCTGGTCCATCACAGCCAAGTGATCATCTAGTCGGATAGAGCGAGTTTGGAGAGTATACGAGTGAAACATTGTCGTGCCGAAAAGGTGTAGCACCATTTTGTTTTTGGCATGACAGTAAACAAAGCTCGGAGTAGAGAAGGATGAACGTGTGTTCACGAAACAGCATACAGAAGAAAACCAGATGTCCATGAAGGTACCTGACCCATGCGTGGCCGTCGCCATGCAGAATGGCGTACGCATGCAGCTGCACAGGCTATCATCCTTGCCATCTCGTTAGCATTGTACTCCTTCCCCAGCCGGGGATCCACTAAGGCATCATGGTTACCATCCTCAAATGCTCGTGTCATTAAAGGCCTTGCCTGAAGCAAACAGGAAGAGAGCTCAAAGATGTATTGAAGATCATCCAACGGACACCAATGCTTGGGGGGAAAACCGTCTGACAAGACTAAATTAAAAAAAAAAAGTACTTACAAAGGCCAAGGTAAATGAAAATAGAAACAGGGACACCATTTGGTGTATAAAATTATGCAAAGACAAACACCCATGGCTTGCCAAATCAAAAGGAAAAAAGAAAAAGGACCGACATTTGAACTCAGTCATACACCCACAGCTCCACCACCACACTACGTGCTGGTTCCCAAAATTTTTCATGTTGATTTGGTGTCCAAACCAAAAATTGGTTGCATGAGTGCACCACAAAGGGTGATTGCATAGTATATGTCCCGGTAAAATACAATTAGTTTAAGATAAGTAAAAGTACAAAAAGAAATTATTTGACCCTATTAATCATAGTATTGTGGAAAACAAATTTAAATTAGTTTTGAGAAATAACTTACCCAGTCAACCAAGCTGTCATCCATAGGCGTTTCTCTTGAACTTACAGGACGACGCCCAGTTATTAGCTCAAGAAGCATTACTCCAAAAGAAAACACATCTGATTTCTCGGTGAGCTTGCCAGAAGATGCGTACTCCGGTGCAAGGTACCTAAGTGTGGAATAACATTATTAGTGCAGTTATTTTGAGAAAGCGGATCCTGCATGTTAGTTGCCAGAACAAATTGATTGCTTACTACATGTCATCTTGATTAATCTTGTGTTTAAAAAATATGAGATAATGCTACACTGGAAGATTGAACTTTTACCCAAATGTGCCCATTACTCTTGTCGAAACATGAGTGTTATTATCAGCAGTCAACTTTGCAAGTCCGAAATCTGCCACCTGTAAAAACAAAGTTTACATAGCGAATTACACATCCAGCCAATTTGTATTAGTAATCTAATATTAACTCAGCAACGATGACTGGTTATACATCTGTTTGTCACAGTTGTGTTTTCTGATTTGGGATTTGATAAACTTCATCCGGATGTTTTTATTGTTGAAATCACCCAAATCTAGAACCATCGGATTATTGTTGAGATTCGGGAGTATCGATTACATCCAATCCTATGATTTGATCTAACGGCCCGGTGATATCCGGATGAGGTATCCAACGGTCCAAAATTTGGATGTAAACTAAAACAAAAACATCCGGATGATACCTATACACTCCCGATTTTACTCACATCAAATAGACACAAAGTTTAGCCTAGGTCGAAACTTGAGCAGAAGTTTCTTTTCTAGTGCTATTCAGGAAACATTCCACTACCAGCTACTAAGTTAAGATCACCCCAAAATTGGGAACTTAAATATCACCATCACAATATCATCCAAGCAGTCAAAACCACTTTGATATTTTCAGTTAGTTCATGGGACTTGATCAACTAGATGATTGGATGACACGTTCATTGAGAAAGTTTGTTAATCCTTATGTGAAAAATTGTGCTGAACCTTACCTCAAACTTTCAAGTTGACAAGTCTAAAATAAAAACTATTGCCCACTTCTACAATAGAAATGAAACAAAACAGAAAAGATATAGCATACCTTAGCTTCAAATCTGAGATCCAGCAGAATATTTGCCGCCTTTATGTCGCGATGAATGATCTTAGGATGGCCTGTGAAGTAAAAAAAAAAAAAAAATCAGGACACAGGACAGGAGCTACATACCTGTTTAAATGTGAAAAATAAAACTGAAAGCATAACAAGTAGCCATGGGTGTGAGCTCACAGTCTTCATGAAGATACGCCAATCCCTTTGCAGAACCCAAAGCAATTCGTAGTCTTGCAGACCATTCCATGGTTGGTCGGCCTCTTCCTGAAACAGAGGTGAAAATAACCCTTAACAAATGCTCAAGAGAACAATGACCAAAAGAGTATAGCAGATGGTTTGCATGACAGGAGCTCCAGAGCAAAGTTTTCTGATTTACGTAAAAAAAAAGGTAACTAATAAACTTATAGTGCATTCTCCTTTTTGTATGGCAGCCAAAAAAATTCTTGTGTCTTCCCAGTGGATATTTACCAGGCCACAACTGATAGCGCAGTTGATAATGATAAAGGCAATAACTAGGATATTTGTGCCAACTAAATATAGCAGAAAAATATCAAAGATGTTCTAATTTGATTCTACAGATAGATTATATAGAGCAGTTCGAAATAGAGGAAGAAGCATTGATGATGCTGCAAATACAGCAAGAAATCATACCATGTAGGTGGGATTCTAATGTGTTGTTCGGAACAAACTCATAGACAAGCAACCTCTTGTCTCCAGAAATGCAGTAACCATCCAATGTTACAAGATGTTTGTGATGTACTCGGCTGATAATGTCAACCTCTGCCTGGAATTCACGCTCTCCCTGGCCACTTCCGTCTCTTAATTGCTTCACGGCAACTTCTGTGCCATTCGGCAGCACTCCTTTGTGAACATATCCAAAACCACCTTGTCCAAGCAGATTAGCATCAGAGAACCCATTGGTCGCCGTCACCAAGTCTTCATAAGCAAAAGTGCATCTTGAAAAGCTGTTGGCAGTGCCCAGTAATGGTGGAGGTCGGCTCTCACCACCTGAGTAATTTGAACCAGAACCGCTACTGTTTACATTGAGCAGAGGAGACTGTGGATGAGGGGAAGAATGCGAATGCATCTTCACCACATGATCAGGTGGTGGTGGAGGGGCATTATGCTGCCAATTTTGGTACATCCCACCATAGTGATCCCCTGCAGCAGAACAAGAATCACATACCAAAGAACTTTTGCGACTCAAACGAATTTCCCTGTGCAGAATCTAATAAAGAAGAAATTATTGCACAAAGTTAAAAAAAAACTGAAGTAAACACATTTGCATGGTATATTAAATCATGGAAGGGACATATTTTTCCTCATGGCTTAAACAAAGTAAATTACACGAACCCCAGAGAAATACAGAACCATACGCACTTCTGTAACATTTTTCCTTGTTCAAAATTTACCCTTTGGATTATCTCAAACACAGATGAAGATCCACGCCATCACTACTCCATACTAAAATTAGCCCATCTAGGACACATAAGACCTGTATTTCTGCTTCAGTTTTTGATCGTTTATCTCCATAAGGCCATCCATCATGATTCAACGATGATCCAACTTCAAAGCACCAAAACTTTGGGGGAAAAAATCACACTTGTATATCAGAAGCCACAGCCCCATTTGCCGAGAACAGCACCATCATTACAAGTGACAGCGATGTGACTTGCTAGTGAGAAAAAGAACGCACAAGAGATCTGTATCTCCTCCAAGACAAATCAAGTAGGGTTTAAAGGTGCCATCTCACCTTTGTGCGGGGGCGGGGGCGGGGGCGGGGGCGGGGGCGGGTGGCCGTAGTAGTGCAGGAGGTGTGGCGGTGGCGGCGGCGGCGGGTGCGGGTGGTGCTTTCTCTTCTTCTTGAACAAGAAGACGCACAGTAGGCTGGTGAGCAGCACCAACACCAGCCCGCCCACCGCGATCCCCACCACCACAGGCGCCGTCAGCCCCGAGTTCGACAGCGAAGGCGAGGCCGGGGCCGGAGGCGTCTCTCCGGGCGTCGACCTCTCGGCCGGCGGAGGGGGCGTAATCGACGGGGGCAAGGGCGCGGTGGGCGTCCCCGACGTCGAGGGAGGCAGCGTGGAGGAGGTCGCCGGAGTGCCCGGCGACGGGGGCGACGTGGAGGACGTCGTCGGCGGGGGTAGGGAAGGGGGAGCAGCGGAGGCTGGCACAGGCGGCAACGGGGAAGAGGAGTTGGCCGGAGGCGCCGGCGGCGGCGTCGTCCGGTTAGCCGGCGGCGAAGTTGAACCCGGCGCTGCGGGCGTCGACGACATCGCCGCGCGCCGCCTGCGCGGCGTCAAAAGCACGCCGCTTTGGATAGCCTCTTCCTCGCTCACGCAGTCGCTTGCTTCCTACTCCTCCTCCTCCAACAACGACTCGAGCAAGAACCGAACGAGCGGAGGCGCAGAAGATAAGCAAGAAAAGGAAGCGCTTTTCCTCGCGGTGGTGGGGAATTAGAAACGGGAGGCTCGGATTGCGACCGGGGAGAGGAGAGAACTCGCAGCAGCAGCAGCAGCACTAGGCACTAGCTAGGCCAGTTGGGGAGTGGAATCTACTGGTGCGGGGAGCCCGACGCGACGTGGGGGAGAGAGGAACAAAAGCACGAGGAGGGATTGGAATTGGATCGCGGAACAGGATGGATGGGAAAGGGGAACACGGCGAGCGACAGCGCGGCCACGGCGGGTAAATGTGTTTCGCTTCTCGCCGCCCGCATTACGCCATTACCCGCGCTTTTCGGCTCGGGAATCCCATTCCCCGGCCTCGAACCTCGAGGCGCGACATACTCGTCCCCTGACAGGTGGGTCTAGCCTGAGGTGCTCCCCCTTGTCAGTGAGCGGGGTAGGCTATCGAGAGGTGGGAAGGCGGTTGGTCGTGGGGTGAGCTCACCTGTGGGACCGGGAGTCAGCGTCCCTACTCCGGACGGCCGCCACCTCGCCGCGTTTGCTTTCCCCTCACGACGTGATTATGGCAGAGGTTTATGTGCGACGGTGACGCCGGTGGTGACGGTCGTTACTGCGAGGGCGGGCCCGCTAGGCCCCGCCTTGTCAGTTACTGTTACCAGTATTAGGATTTTGTCCTTTCTCCAGCGACACGTGTCCTGTGACTTGTCACGAGAGTCTATAGCTGCATGTTAGGAGAGTGACTGATACGCCGTGCTCAATGCCCCAATGGCATTACGGCACGGTTAGGTTGGGGTTTGGGTTTGAGGTATAATCTAAATAGCAATAGAAAATACTGGTTTATTATTAATTGAACTTGAGACCATTTTCAATCTGGCTCACTGCTCAGCTGGCTTCACAAAGTCTTAGCAGGCAGCCAGCCAACTCTAGAAAGTAGCCACTCGAGCATTCGACGCTGATGCGTCGTCCCGACCAGTCCCCACGCTCTCGCCGCCCAAATCGATCGAGGTCATGCCGTCGTGGCGCCATCGGTGACCGCTCCCTCCGGCCTTTCGTCGGTAATCTTTGTCGGCCCGCCGCCTCGCCGGCGCCTTTGCTGCGAGAAGTGTATTTCCAATAGTCTAATGTGCTAAGTAATCCATATGCGAGAGAAGTGCTTGGTTGGAAATAGAATGTCAGAGATAATATGCGGTAATATAGGTGGATGCTTGTAAGCCAAGAATGGTGCCTATTTTATATACTTCACAGAAAGGTTAAACTTGTTGAGATAGAAAGCATTAATGTATGTTAGGAGATTTTCCATATAGTTTGAAAGTAGTGGTTATTACCTATTGGATATGTCTAATTAGAACCTGAATATTGATGATATTTAGGAGTTATATTGTTGATTTTTTTTAATATCCATCATGAGATTTACTTGACATGTTGATTTGAGAGTTTTGTGTGCCTAATTTGTATGTGCAATTTCATCTTTTGCAGGTTCAGATTCTTGTACTATTGTTGATGAAGATATGATAGGTTCAGATACACCAAACATTCGTTAATTAGGTATTAACTTTTCTACCGGTCCACTACACTATATTGTTTTGACATATTTTATCCAAGTTGTTGAAATGTTAAGCATAAAGTTCAAATTTATTTTTAATTGTGCAGTTGTGCGGTACTTTTTATACCTTAGGCTTAGCATAGTCTTTAACATTAATAGCCGCTAGATTTTTGGCCCGAGCTTACTAAAATCCTGGCTCCGCCACTGGTGGTAGGTCTAGACCGTGCCATGTCGTTACGGTCCGATAAGTTAGGCCAGCTCAACTCATCTCCAACGAGCCTAGGCACAGTTCCTTAGCACGTCGTGCCACATCTTTGTCATGCCAGCCAGGCTTGGTCCATTTGAATTATTGCAGAGGAGAGGAAAGAAGCCAGGGACCAGTGGCGGATCCAGGATTTTCAGAATGGCTTTTCAAAGTTATAAAAATATTGTTCAATATAAAATATAAATGCTCATAGTAGCAAGAATGCAAAAGTACAAATTGTTCTTACCGGGGGAAACACTTGAAATAATTAGAGATTTGTGAATTGAGGATTTTAAATCTACAAGCTTCTTCTTCATTTTTAAATGTTCTACATGTTATATTTAAAAAAATCATGATTCGCCGCTATAGATCGACATAACGCTAAAAGATTTATGAATTGGGAATCAAAGAATGAAATTCACCTTTGTGGTTGTTCATGCCGAATGCTCAAGTGTTGCATGTTGTTTTAGCACACTTCATACCTTGCCAGATACCCCGCTGGTCACCACCAGCGTCACACCTTCCATCCCCAGCTCGATGCTTGCCGTGGCCACAAGAGGGTGCCCTGCAACAAGCCGCACACTACCCCCAACCTCGCTAGACACCACCGCTCTAAATTGTTGGGCGTTGGTGGTATCACACCCTCGATTCACAAGTCGGTGCTTGACGAGGCCACATAGTCCAGGGCTGCCTTGCTATGCACCGCTCCTTGCGTCGCCACCTGCCCTATCGCATCCATTCATTCACCAGTGATGGTGGCTGCTCAGCACTCGTCTGGTCCCTGCTCCCGCGTCTGTCGTTGTCGAGCTACGGCCACACAGAGAGCAAGAGGGGTTAGAGAGAGAGAGAGAGAGAGAGAGGGAGGGAGGGAGAGGCATGCGGAATAGGGAGGGAGTTGGGTGTTAGGCTTGAGGAATGGAGGAAGACTAGGTCGAGGCGATTGAGCCGCGCATGGAAGATTGGGAGAGGGAGTGGGTGGGATAGGCTAAAATGGACTTGGAGGTTGAAATAAATATTTTTGAGCCAACTTACTAGTATATACACATAATATACCTATTATATACTGGGTTTTTTACCAAAATTTTTGGGTGTACATATGTACACCCATGTCCCTATGCTAGATATTCCCATGCCAGGGATGAGCGGGCACCTACTAGCGTCATCGTGAGGACGGAGTGCAGCTCAACGAAAGGCGACAAAGACGCTAGCATCAGAGAAGAAGCACGCATGGTGGCTAGGGACAGTGGCGATAGGCAGGAGGTGGAGGGGGAGGGGGAGGGGGGCCCACCTCTCAGCGATTCCAGCACCTCCTCCGAGGAGGTGCCTTTGCCGCCGGAGAGGAAGAAGGAGCTAGACGCGCCTCCTCATCTGTGAAAGTGCATCTAGGCCCCTAAATTGGTTTTGGTTGATTAATGACAAACGATTAAAAGGACTAATGTCTTCAATGAGCTTGTGAACAGGTAAAAGATTAAATGTGAGATCTTCTACATGCGAAGGACACCCTCAAACGAATTCAAGCGAGTAAAACGGCTTTGTAATCTTATTTTTTCTATGCTTTGTGTCGTAAGTATGCCGTGCTATTAAGAGGGATGCATCGTAGATGATCTAGAGTAGTCTCTATGCTCAGATGAATGTCACTTTAAATCTTATTGAGACCCTAAGTCATCGCGCATGCACCGGAATGTGTTTTTATCTAAGTTCAAGTCGGACATTCCGATATTACATTGGAAGTTCCGATGTGACCGGACATTCCGATGTGCATGCTTGCTTCAGTCCGATGCGTAGAAGATGTATCGGAAGTTCCGATATTTACGATCGGAAGTTCCGATACGTTGTAAAGCTTTCTAGGTGCTCTCAGAAAGATCGGAAGTTCCGATATTTGACATCGGAAGTTCCGATGTGTTCAAACCGAAAAAAGGGAGCTCTCTGGAATTATCGGACACTCCGATATATTAGATCGGACATTCCGATATTGGTATCGGAAGTTCCGATGTATATATCGGACAGTCCGATATGGACTTAGAAGCATTTTGTCAAGGGCTTTTCTGGGAACATCGGAAGTTCCGATGTTGACATCGGAAGTTCCGATGCATCTTGTTTGACAGTTGAAGTGCGCTCAAGTTTTGATTATTTGTACATATCGGACATTTCGATGTTGATATCGGAAGTTCCGATATGCAGCTGAGTGGGTGTATAACGGTTAGTTTTTGCAAGAAACTATAAATACCCCACCCCTCTCTCATTTGAGGGTTACACACTCTATTTGGCAGAACTTTAGTGCACCTTGAGCCCTCTCTAGTCTACTTTTGAGCCCTCCTCTTTGATCTTAGGGATCATCCAAGGAGTGAGGACTAGAAGTGAGATTTGGAGCTAGAGTGAAAAGCAAGTGTCTTTCATCTTGAGCATTAGAGTGTTCCTCCAAGATCAATCAACGTGCATTTGTTACTCTTGGAGGTTGAAGGACTCCTAGACGGCTAGGCGTCGATCACGAGCTCCCAAGGATTGTGGGTCGCCGTGAGAAGTTTGTGAAGGCCGGCTCCGCCTCCGAAAGGAAAGGAACCAAATAGTGGAACCAAGCCTTAAGTGTGACCGAGGTTTAGGAGGAAAGGGTTGGAAGAGACCCGGCTCTTTGAAGCCTCCTCAACGGAGACGTAGGATTCCCTCAAGAATCCGAACTCCGGGATCAATTCCGTGTCTTCTTTTTCACTTTACTTTAGCTTGTCTCCTTATTGTTTTGATCCAACCTTCTTATACTGTCTCTCAAGATTATTACTTTCAGTTGTTAATTGTCCGGGTCAAAAGTCGATCGGACATTCCGAACTGGTATCGGAAGTTCCGATTACATCGGAAGTTCCGATCCAACACCAGAAGTTCCGATACTCTTTCCGCTGCGACAAATTTAGTTTAAATTTTTAAACTGCCTGTTCACCCCCCCCCCTCTAGGCAACTTTCTCATCTTTTCAATCTGCCGCCTCTCAGCACGGTGCGGCAACAGGAGGATGCTGCGGTGGCCGTTCCGCGCCGAGTTCTGTCTCCCTCCAGCAGTCTGGAGTTGACCGGCGCGTCGAGGCCTGCGCCGGTGGTGCTGCCGTTCTCCTCGCCGCTGGGTAATCAAGGAGCTCCTGCTCCGCCGGGTAATCAAGGAGCTCTTAGTTTCCCCTCCGGCCTAGGTCGGAGGGGAATCCCCGGAACCATATCGAGCTCCCGTCGGACCCCGCGGACCTCCAGGCGCGACGACAACCCGAAGACCGAGTAGCTCATAGGGTTTCTATATGTACCTGGAGAGCCTTAGCAATGTAAATTATATGAATAAAAGTTCAAAGTTTTCACTTGATGCAAGTCGTGCATGGGTTTTCTTGATGTCTTCGATACTAGGTGGGCGCCAGCTGTCGACGATCAGGGATCGTCAACCGCAGAAATGAGGTCGGGTGTGTTTGCGTGTGAGGGACCCGAGAACTTGCGTTCGTTCCCTGGGGGATCGATAGCGCTGCTTGCTACGACTTAGTCAAAAAACGGGCAATGGACACCGGGAATTATACTGGTTCGAGCCCCCGAGCAGGGTAATAGTTCTACTCCAGTCTTGCCCTGAGGCGGAGAATTTGATTGTGAATGAGTACAGGCAAGTGTTTTTGATCTCGTCTCCCTCTGTTGGAGAAAGATCTCCCTACTTATACATATACAGAGGTCACAAGTCTCTTCCTCCCGTTACCGAAGGACGGCCAAGAGTGTTTTTCAGATAGGATGGGCCCACATCCGCTTCAGCCGGATCTCAACCGTTCCCCGGGGGACGTGCCCACACCCTGTCTTCGTGGATCTTGGTAATCGCCGAGCCTTTGACAAGGCCTCCCCGAACTCCAGGTCTTGGTCGTGTCTCGACCTCCAATCCCTTTGCTCGGGGTCGCACGGGGCTCGACCTGGCCGCTTGGACAAGAATCTCGAGGTCGAGCGCAGCCCTCCAGGTCCAGCCCGAGCTGGGGTCCGCTGACCATGCCGTTGACCGGGCAGGGAATTTCAGTCCCCAACAGATAACAAATGAAGCTCAATTATTTTGGAAATTTGTTTGTATTATCATAGACTACTAAATATGGCATCATAAATTTTTCAAAGTATTATCAAGCTTGTACATTTTTATTAAAATTTGACAGTGCTTCTGTTATTACTATAAAACATCTCAAAATTTTGGTTTTTCAAAACAATTGGATGGTAGATGACATTCTTAAGAGGTATTGTCCCAAATCCGGTCCAAAAACCCGAAGATAATTTTTTTGAAATTACTGTAGCAATTTGAATTGTTTCAGTTTTTTTATTTCGTCAGGATTTGTAATCTCTTCCTCAGCCAAAATCCGAAATATCGGCAAATTTTTTGAAATTTCGCCGAAATTTTAAATCTTGCCTTGGCCAGCCATATAGCCCTACATATTTTCCAAGTCCAGACTGGCCCTAACCAGGGATCAGGCGAACCATGTTTTGCAGTGTTGTTTGATGTAGGCATAATTTATGAAGATATGATTGGTATAGTTGATTTTTTATAAGCGGTTGATGGTGCTAGACGTAAATATCGCGAGTTTGTAGCATGATTGATCTCTCCTACACTGATATCTTGATCTTTCCTCGCGGTCTTGATCAAGCTGAAGTCGATGCATATGCAAGCAAAGCTAATAATTCCATTGGTTATCCAGCGTTGCACTGGCCAGGATATGTGGCTGCGGTTAGTTGCATGCCTTGCAAGATTTGACAAAACCGCAAAAATATAGAACGGGTCAACAACACATATGAAACCTTTGCTTTCAAAATACCGTACATGGTTGTTTAATATATCAGGCCTGTGTCAAAGTCGTGTGCAAGTACCAAAATGAAATAAGTGATTTCAGCAAAAAAAAAAAAAAAAAAAACATCCCGATGATGTTTATCAAATTATGGACTGGGATGGTTAGTAGAGTTACGTAAATCCTGCTTTATGCATTTATCGAGTTAGTGAAGCTACTATCTGGCTATTTGTTTAATTTGTTGTTGCGCGCCGAGCTCGAATTCTGGAGAATCAATAATAATCCGGAAGAATCGTTTTGAGTTTTATATGCTTCAAATAAGGTATTCCTAGATCAAAGAACAATTCATCATCAGTCTTTTGCGTTATAATAGTGTAATAATCTTCTGTCTCTTGGGAGACATATATCCGATAAAATAATAGCGTGATTATCTAACATAATGCAAACAACGATCAGAGACCTGATTAGCCTGGCTTAATTACCCTACCATAGAAGCCGAAGGAGCTGTTTGGTAAGAGTATCAGATTTGAAAAGCCACTAACATCACGAATGTGGTTTTTCCGCGTATACATGCGGGTACATCGCCGTCAAATGTGCTTCCAGATTGATGCAAACTTCTAAATTTCAAACCACCATCCTATGTTCTAATAATTGAATATCCCTCGCATGAATTAGTCTTAGGGCATCTTTTAAGGTTAAGATAGTGCATATATGCAACTGTATGTACATACAGTTTTGCATTTTAATTTGTAAAATCACCCTCCAATTATTTCTAGCTTCTTTCAATACATGGGCTTCAGCATTTTTTTTTAAAAAAAAATTTGGCCAAAGCTCGATCTGGCATTCGGTTAAAGGGAATGAGCACCAGACGAATCAAGGATTCTAACCTGGATGGACTGAGGGTTCTTGCAAGCCGAGCTAGACTCAGTTCTCTGGGCTTTAGCTTTTCAAGAAGTTGAGGGGGGAAACTGGCCGCACCCAGCTTCAAGGACAGCAAGTTTACCTCATCTAATAGATAGTTTGCATGCCACATTAACCCGGTCGCATCGTAACGTTGGCCATGGTTTTATTAAAACAAAAGGCACAAATTTTCCGTCGTACAAAAAATCAATCATGGTTTAACTTGGCAGATTGGACCATGAATACAATCAAAGTAGAATGGCTCGGCAACATGGTACCAGATCACCATCAAGTTATCCTCATTTCTAGCATCATTGGCTCTTCGGCAACTTGTTTAATTTGATCCCTTGCAATGATTGGGCATGTTTTGCGATCATCAACTGATTTTTTCCCCCCTTATCTAATCAATTCAGCATGTAGGACTGGGCGTACATAATAACATGTAGAGAGATGCTTCTATGCTTTTTTATATAAAAAAAAGTTGCGCAAATATTACAGCGTGAATGAAGAATAGATGGTAATTACTTACCTTTTCGTTTGCTTTAATATTCGTACAACTTATATTAAAAGGATCTTTTAATGGTCAAATCTCCTATGAAAATCACATCACAGTAACATATCAGCAAGAATTATATATGATTTTTTAAAAAAGAATCCATGTCTGATTCCTGGTAAAATGACAGCACAATTTATTTGCTTCAACCGCTAAGGCGCCATCCCATTAGACAATTACACCAATCCTGATGTAGGAGTACGTACGTACGTACATTCCTCTCTCACGTCTTGCTACAGAGCAATTCTGATGTAGGTTAGGCAGTACATGCTATTTGAACAAATTAAAAGACAGATTACGTACATATGAGTTAAGTTCTTAAGCCTACGTACATATAGCCAAACAAAAATTAAGATTACATGCATCAAAGTATTTTTGGATCAAAGCTGACATCAAAATTGGCAAAGCACCAGCACACAACCCTACAACATTATGCAAAAATAAAGATTTCGTGCAACACCTTCCTGCTGTTTGATAGTGCCCGTTGCTTTCGTTATGCACTTACATGCACATGCGAGAGTGCATGGGCAGTGGCCATCCCCGTCGCACAACCACGCGGCCAAAACCTTTTAGCGCTATTAAATTAATCTCGGCCGGTTCGATCTATATATGTTGCGTCCTTCTCCTGGCCTCTGCGTATATTCTCGTGCGTCACTTTCGGCCAAGCCATATCTTGGATCAGGATATAAACCCTTGAAAGATTAACCTCGGGATAGCCACCACCACCAGTAAGATGTGGTGCGGTGACGACGCACTGGACCTTTGCTAACTTGCCATAGGATAACCAACTAAACCTCTTTGTGAAAATTTTTATAACTGTTGTAGTAAATTTCACAAAACTACGTATCTATTAATGTACAAACTATAAAAAAATTTAAAGATCTTATGTTCTATTTCACAAAACTACAGATTTTACAAGAACTTGTTTCACAAAACTACAGGTTTTTTTTTTTATCTATTTCACAAAACTACAGATTTTAGGAGAAATTGTATCATAAAACTATATGTTTTAGAAGAACTTATTTCACAAAACTACAACTTTTAGAATCGTCCATTTCTTGTAATAGGTTTGACAGTGTGGGCCCACATGGTAGTTACAAGAAACGATTAGTTAACTTGTAGTTTTGTGATACAAGGTCACCTAAAATATGTAGTTTTGTGAAACAGAAGCTAAAAACTTGTATTTTTATGATAATTTGTATAAGAAACCTGTGATTTTATGAAACAAGCTCTTCTAAAATCTGTAGTTTTGTGAAATAGAAACTAAAATCTGTAGTTTTTTAGTAGTTTGTATTACAAAAAAAACGACCAATTAAGTTGAAGAATAGTGTAGGTAGCATCCGTCTTGCTGGAGTAGACCGTCTGCCTTTCTCTAGTGGTTTGATATTTTGAGCAAGCAGTCTTTCATTGAAATACACCCTAGTGGCAACAGTAGTGCAAAACCACCTAATCCGACCAATTAAGTTGAAGAATTGTCTTATGCATTTTAGAGAAAGATACGACTATTGTTCCCCAGTAAGTACGGACTGACGCGCTCGTGTTCATGTGTGTGATAAACCATCAGGTCATGACAGGCGCATCGATCGATCAATATTCTCCAATAATTTCTCCCCTCAGGGCTCCACATTCCACTAACAATAAACCCCCCTCACTAATGTTGCAAAGCTAGCTCCCCATAGAAGACCCTCCAACCTCCGACAGAGGTGGACCGAGCGGTTGAGTTGAATCTTGGGAGCACTCACATATGCTGGTGTGGTGTGCCCTATTGTTTGGTCGCCTCCATAGACAAAAAAT
Source organism: Rhipidocladum racemiflorum (assembly GCA_036346355.1). Classification (NCBI taxonomy): domain Eukaryota; kingdom Viridiplantae; phylum Streptophyta; class Magnoliopsida; order Poales; family Poaceae; genus Rhipidocladum; species Rhipidocladum racemiflorum. Next base: position 10,475,748 of record CM070570.1, on the reverse strand, counting down.
CATTGACCTAATGCTCAAGAGACACTGTTCAAGATAAAGACTAGGCCTGGCTCTCTCTCTCGTCTCTCCCTTTGTCTTAAGCAATGGCATGTACGTACATCATCATGATGGCAATGTTGAAGCCGAAAAGGAAAAGCAAATTAAGCGACGGTGGCTATCTGCTAGTAGCAAGCTGCAATCGCGGTCCAAGAAGTACATGTCAAAATCACCGGCGGGCCGGAGTCGGCTCTTCTGTAGCTGGATTCAGGCATGCTAACCGCAACTCAGGGACCAGCGAGGTCTCAACTATGGCAGATGCGATTTCTTCAAAAAAAAAATCCATCTGTTAAATTTGTATGTAGGTTTACTGATGGAACTGTTTTTTTTTTTTGCTTCTTGTAGTTTCTCTGTTGCTACTTGCTAGTGCTACGGAGGATTGAGCAGGGGCCATATATATGGAATGGGAGCTATAGGGTTTTGGTGCAAATTAGTGAGGTTGGAGTATGCTAGTAGGAAGCTTCCAACCAGCTCCGATCCAACTAATGCAACTTGAGAGTGCTCAGAAAGAGGAAAGAAATTGACATCCAACTTCGAAGTGCCTGCGGTTATCAGCACTTGGAAAGATGGCCTCACTTCTTTTCGTTCAGGAAAGTTGCCAACGCGTGCATATCCGTACCCCACTTTGGCGGATATTTTCTGCAGATACATGCATATGCATTTTCTATTAAAAAGAAAAAAAAAAGCCCGTGCTTACTATAGCCTGTAGCATGCCAGCATGTTAGTGCCATGGCGGTACGAGGTGAAGTTTTGTTTTCCAATCCACCAATCCAGAAACCGGAGTGGAAATGGAATACTACTCTTACGAAGATCCACTTCATTGCAAGCTTACCTTTATACAAACTTTAGTCTTCCCCCGGAAGTCTAAAAGACGAAAGGGAGACACGTATCCTCGAGCCTGCGCTTTAGGTAGTGTTTGGTTCATATGATGGAGGGTGGATGGGATAATCTCATTGAGTTTTTTGAGGTGTCTATGTGTTTGGTTTAAGAGATGGAACTGGTTGATCCTAGGGTTCGCAAAACCGTCGAAAACCGGTCGAAAATCACGGTTTTCGACCGTATCGAGCCGGTTCGAAATCATAAACCGGTCGGTAAACCGGTTCAACTAAAAAAAAATTCAAAAAAATTTGAAAATTTGAAAAAATTTATGCGATGTAAACCAATCGAAAACCGAGCAGTTTTTCGAGAAAACCGACGAAAACCGCTTAAGAAACTGATCGCCCAAAAGGTTCAACTCGTCGAGCGGTTTTTCGAGAAAACCGACCGGTTTTTGTTTTTTTAAAATCTAATTTGAATTTTTTTTGTTCAAAGGCTCGGTTTCGAAAATCTTCGGTATTTGACGATTTTCAATCGATTTTCGTAAAAGACCAAAGCCGAGTTGGGTTCGATTTTCCACCTCGAAACGGTTTTGTTGATCCCCAATTTGAGGAATATATTCCTTCGAGATCTTGTATCAAATGGTTCGGCAAAATCGCCCAAACCGATTGGTTCAGGACGGCACTAGCTCGCGCAGGTTCCTCCTCCCGCAGGTGCTCCGCGAGGCCAACGGCGCCACGGTGCCGGAGCTCGGGGACATCGTTGCTGCCGTGCACGCAAGGGACCGAGTCATGCCATGGGGAGAGCGGGTTGAGGCGGCGAGAGGAGGCAGGCGCACTGAAAGGGCGGTGGCCAAGGTGAGGCCGCCGGTGCCGGAGCTCGGGGACGTCACCGCTGCCACGCACGCAGGGGACCGAGCCAGGCCATGGGGCGAGCAGACCAAGGCGGCAAGAGGGCGGCGGCCAAGGCAAGGCCGACGGTGCCAGTGCCAGAGCTCGAGGGCATCGCCGCCGCCGCGCACGCAGGGGACTGAGCCAGGCCACGGGGAGAGCAGGGCAAGTCAGCAGGAGGGGAGGCCAAGCGACGGGAGGAGGCCGTTGCAATGGGGTTGAGACCCGAGCCGAGCGACGACGCAACACCAACGGGGGAAGAGGCGTCCAGCGGATCAAAGTCAGGGGAAGAGGAGAGAGCCGGGTGAGAAGAAATGAGGAGAGGATATGGCTAAGGAGATTAAAGAACGTCATCCCTCTAATCAAACATCGTCTCGTACCATTCCCTCTAATCAAACATCGTATCGTACCATTCCGTACTATTCCATTCAAACAAAATATTGTATCATCTCATTCAAACAACCAAACACCTTCCCTATATCATCTCATACAGAATCATCCCATCCATCATATAACATCCCATTCTATTTATCCTCAATTCACCCAACCAAACTCACCCTTAGACGCTCGACCGACCAGAACACGCGTTTCTACAAAACGCACAAGTGAGTTTGCTTTTAACAATTCAGAGGGTTCATGTGATACAAACAGATAGATGAACCATATATAGGGTACATGCAACTTACTTCACTTCTTGAGTATTATAGAATGTTTGCTATACTATTTTGAAGGGTACAAACGACGATCAGAGAGTTGCAAGGATCATAACAAATGCATGTACAAGGGGTAAGAACGTATGTCGACCCTGTCCGTGCTCAGATTACTTCAGATACATGTTCTTACAAGTCACAGCTTACGGACAGTGGAATGCCCACATAACAAATGCTATTTTTACCCTTTTCCGAACACATGGTTAGCTTGGCCTTAAATGGTGAGGCAATCGATGCCTGCGCATATGTAGCTAGCTATGTACGCGTGTGGGTTCACTTTCCCCCCATTTCATAAGTGTCGTGTCATACGCCATTAGGTAATAGAATACCTGTAGTGAAAAAATGGATTATGTGGCCGTCAGGTTCGGCGACTCTGGGGATCATGTGCCTGGAAGAGGTCCACCTGAGCTGGAAAGAATTATGAATGCACAGACAACAGAGAGCGAGAATACGGAAACCCATGTGTTCTCTGTGTACATCTCCATGGCATCTGTGAAAGAGAAGCGTGCTCGACTTTCAGCCCAGTTGCGAATCCTATCCGCCTCAGCTGCATATACTGCTCTCCCCTGCAATGGGTAAATGATCGATCACACATCTGCGTGGAATATATCCAACATAACTGAAAGTATTGTGAAATAAATACACAAAGTCTGATTGCTGTGCTGATATCTCAATTCACTCCTAACGCGCATCCACGCAGTTTTTATCATTTTTATAACCGCATATGGAAAATATATAGCTTTTGTAAGCATATAGCACATTCCACTCCATCTTTAATTTTTCAACCTCGTTCTTAGAATAGTTGGAGCATTGCCCATTACTACCTTGCATTGGACAACCAGCATGCATGCAAAACTACAATCCCATTTCACATGCGTGTATGTTTTCGATCATCAATAATGTACAGAACTATTCTTGGTTATCTTGTAAAAGATTTTTAAAGAACATATATTCACTTACAATTAAATTATAGTACTATCCGCTTGTCATCATTTTTGGGGAAAAATTGTATTTCAGTTGTGTTTTTTATTCATGTTGGTCAATCTAATAGTGAAAAATTTTAATACCAAATTCCAAACGATTTTTCTCAAACCACAGCCACACGTTTTAGTTCATAGCCAATAAAGATATATACAGCATCATTAGTGTATCATTGTTGTCCATGCTCAACCCCAAAATGGTATACTGGGCAATACTGACATAATTGCTTTTTAAAACCATGGCCCTGCGCATATACACACATATATAGTATGATTAACTGGGATACCATGGTGCCTAAACACCATGATCCAAAACAGGTATTTCCCCTACGTATCGCGTGAGAGTTTGAAATTTTTTGGATGTTAAGTTTAACTAGTTTACTAACTAGTTCAAAAAATTCAAACTGGAGTTGTCTTTTTTATGGTAATTTTATTGTAGGTATATGCTAATTTTATATATATATATATATATATATATGGTTACATACTCCTGAGAATACTTACTCCCACATCTCATATACCGCTTAAACAAATATGGTATACCTCTTTATCCTTTTGAACATACTCTAATAATGATTATAGGATACTCCAAAGTGAGTTCCATGAAACATTTCATGAAAGTCCACTTTTTATAGCATAATTGGTGTATATACTGCTTTTATGTATGAAAAAGGGTATATAGCAAAATTAAAGGGCTTGGATGAAATTGTTTCTTAGGCCAGAATATATAGAGTACATGAGGATAAAAAAGGAATCCTATGTAATACAATACATATATAAGGAAAACTTATATAAGAAAAACCTATATATGGAGAACCTATATAAGACAAAATCTATACCCTTAAACCCCCCCCCCCATCCACCCACACACAAATGCAAGGCGTATGCAATAGCATTGCATTTGGAAGGGTTGACGCTAAAATAGGAAAAAACCAAGGTCCTGATCTTGAAGTAGTCATCGTAGCATGCAACTCTTGAACAAAAGCCGACGAAGGAGCCAAGCCGACAAAGTAAAACTGACAAAGGAGTCAAGTCAATGAAGAAGAGCCGACGGTGGAGTCGAGTCAACGAAGGAGACAAGCCGATGAAATGAGCCAAGCCGAGTCGACGAAAAGAGCCAAGATGCTAAGGATTTAGATGAACGCAATGGAAGATTCAAGAAAATACTACGAAACAGCCTGACACGAAGTAGAACTCGAGGTCAAAACTTGGCGGCATAAGCGGCGACCAAGGCAAGGAGAAGCCCAACGGCAGCGACAGAAGGAGCGAGATGAACTCCAAATTGCTAGCAGCAGCCATCAGCAAAAGCTCAAAAATATCAGCAATCAAAGAAGCTGAAGAATCCAAAGCCATAGAAAATGGAGAAACTAAAGCCGCAAAAGCATAGCTCGCCCGTGAAGCCGAAGCAAGGTGAATATGCTGAAGCTAGGCCAAGAAGAAAAAGTTGGACCTGGTAGAAGCTGGAGCCAGACCCAGAGCCGAAAAACTGAAGCCGAGCCAAGCCAAGCCAAACGAAAGAGCCAAGCCCGAGCCGGAACGAAGAGAGCCAAGCAGGTAGAGAAGCCGCTATCTTCAGTGGAGCCGGAGCTGAGCCAGAGCCAAACCAAGCCGGTTACCAAGCCAAAAATCGGATTAAAATCAGTTGTGAGATCTAATTGAAATCGGATAAACGGTGCGGTCCGGGCAGAGCGAGAACGATGCGGGCTGCTCGAGACGGTGCATCGAGCGGCCGAGTGGCGGAGGCAAGCGGAGAGGCGACCGCCGGCCGGGAAGAACCTCTTCGCAGTCCTACAATATTCAACCGCACAAGCTCGCCGTCCACAAGGAAGTCAAAGTTTTGCGCCTAGTGGTCCAAATCAACGTCAAGGAGGCAGTTGACAATCTAAGAGAGGGCCATGCGGGAGATGGCGCTGAGCGGCGCATGCAACAGCAGCTAGATCTTCATCACGAAGCGCACGCACACCTGGCGTCGATGAAGAGATCCACGGAGGCACTCGGCCAGGCGAGTCGGCAACCTCTCCGACCGGGACGAGCACGAAGTCGAGCACGAGGTGGACGACATCGGCGTCCTTGTCCTCAGCGGCGGCGGCAGAGACCTCCCGTGCGCGGGTGCTCGCTGGGGCCTCGTCCTCAGCAACGGCGGCAAAGACCGAGAAGGCAGAGGAGCAGCGAACGTGCAACCGGCTGGAAAAGGCGACGGACATGCAACCAGCTGGAAGAAGCAGCGGCCAGGCAATGGAGAGGCCAGATCTAGCCGAAGTTGAGCACCCATGTTTCCTCCGAGACAGAGCGACAGAGATTTCTTCTAATCAAAGAGCGACAGAGTTTTCTTTTCCCGAGGGCATTAACAGTGGAAGAACAGGGTGGCGGCTAGGGATGGCACAAGTGCAATGCCGGTAAAACCCTAACATTGTTCAGATACAATGTTATGAATAGCACTTGTATTCAATATGAAACCGATAAGCTAGAATATATAAAAAACAGTAGGGTACAAAAGGAAAGCCTATGCAAGGCAATATCTATTTAAGGCAAACTTATATAAGAAAAACCTATATGTGAAGAGTTTACATAAAACAATATCTATACCCTTAACAGTTTCAACCACATCGCGTATGAGTATTTTAGAATTAGTATTTAAGTATACCGAAAGTGATAAAGGAGTATAACATGTTCGTTTAAGTAGATATATCGGGATTTCATGTGGAAACTGAGACCCAGCAACACATGTCAGAATTAATTACATCATATATAACATGCAGTACACAGAATAGCATTGAGACCACTGGACCGAACTAGGCATTGCGAAACTGGTGATTGAAGTCATGAAGGACCATCCTACAGCCTTCCTGGAGAGATCTGACCAAACTGAACACTAAAATAGCTATAAGGGTGATGGACTGCGCTGGTTATTATGAACCTTGAAATTAAACCATCAAGGACCAGTTCTATGGCTCCTGACAAAATTGGACATTGGTCTAAAGCTTCTTTATTATCTGACCCCCACCTAATTGGTCCAGTATTAGAAGGAATAATTATTGTTTTGCATGCAGTACAATAGGACCCCACACACATAATTTGGAGTCAAGTGATGCACTCAGTATTCTTTATATGCAACAAAGAGCTCGCCAGACATTTAGCAAGACACTAGAAGAGCAAAATGCTTTTTCTCTAGAAAAATATATTTGATAAGCATAATATTCTAAGTTACAATAGTACGAGTATGTAAAAGGATGCATGGTAATAAAAGCAATTATTCTGTTCGTAAACGGCCTTCTGCTGGAATTCAGCATAATGTTCATTTACTGATGTTACTGAAATAAAAATGTAGAGATAAATAAATATTATTTACAGAAGGAAGCAGTATACCTCTTCATCAAACCATCGGCCTCGACGAACCCATGCAGTAACCAAGGCAAGCAAGATTCTTGGTGGTGTCAAGTAGTTGATCGCCTTTCCACTTCCTTTTACAACTCGCATCCTTGGAACCAATGTCCTTGCTACTGTTTCTGGAAGCTCGCATATTAAATTGAACATCTGTTTATTTCTGAGAGATGAACCACTGCAAAGAATAAGACTATAAGTTAACAACGGTACTTCGTACATTTAGGCATGCAACAACAGAAGGGCCAATCAGATCATATGAAAGACTAGCACATTTTATTTTATCACTGTGAGCCTTATAGCTTAAGATATCTCACAAATTAATTACATTTATACAGAAAATATAGCTCATTCTATAGCACCTTACTATTATGTAACTTGTGCCTAGGTAACATCTGCAGTCATAACTTTGAATTGGACTCGCAAGGTAAAGGAGGATGCACCCAAGTACAATTATGATTCTTTGATCAGCTGCTGTCACACACACAGTTTACAATGACAATGATTTTTCTCTTTTGGGGATAATAACAAATATGACAAACTGTTCAAAAGACTAATCCAAAGAACCTTAACGACCAAAGTTTCGCAGCAAACAGAAGAAAATGATATAATAATATGAAGATCAATGGGCATTTCTTCACATCAACTATCTTTCACCCCATTACTAATGCAGCATGGCATTGAGGATACAATGCATCCTACCAGAGAAAGGAACGAACGGAAACTTCATCTATAAAGAGAGTACAGGGTTCAAGACAGGATCTAGGAGCAAGATTGCAGATCTAATGCTGAAATTTGTAACTTTCTAATGCTTACTTTCTTCTCTTCTCTGAGATTGGGCTTGTTTTTCTCGATGCCACAATGAACATAAACTCTTTTGTTGGATTTATGTACTCAAGCTAACCATGTCGTATTCTATGTCACTAATCCCTAATTCCCACTTTACTTAATAAATTCCCTAGCATTTGTGCTTTTCAAATGACTGACAGATTACGTATAGTTTGGTAATTGCTCAATTCAATCCCCATACTCTGTTGTAACTTCTTGCTTATATACTTGCCATGGAGTCTTTCATGTGACGCAACCAAGAATCATGCTCCTACTAACACATATCAGGTGATTCTACAATTGAGAAACTTCTTGCTTTGGACAATGCCATCACTGTAGTATGCTCACCACTTGCCATATTCCTGGACTAAGCATTTCTCTAGTTTAAGATCGATTACAAATCACAGTAACTGAAGGGAATAAAAGAGTCCTTGCAACAAGCATGATGCACATACTCAATACCCATGAAACTATGAGCTTGATCATAGAAATCAGAACTAGAACAGCAACGATATTGTATAAGCACATCTGTCAACAAGTAGCTAAGCACAAGCCAGTTGTATTTATTCCCAAACCTTCCACCAACTCACCAAGGTTCCTAATCCCAGAGGTAATCCATCAGTTACTGCCAATAATAGGAACGCAGCCTAGCTTGGCATTTGAAAAAAGAAAACATTTAGGGACACTACAGAATAGGACAAGTTCCACTGACTTGGCCCAAGTTACGAACAATATCCACCAATTTGGCTGAACTTCACATTAGTTTTAATGTAAGCACAATGTTTATCGTATTATTTAGAAGGGGAAGGAGAAAATGAAGTAAAACTAAACGATTCTATTGACATTTCTCAAACAGCGGCTGGGAAAAAGAGGCTAATTCTTGGCCAAGTGGGAGGCTGACATGTTTCTTATTAACAATGTTCCAACCACTACAGGACCAATTACCCTAAATACCAGATAGGAACTAGAAAAGTAGTAAAGGCAACCAAACAGTAATCTGGTGCTGATTCTAGAGAAAATTGTTGTCACAATGCAAATCCTAGCAAAAGAAATTTAAGTAAATAAGAAATTGGCAAGAGCAAGGGTTATCATGGTTTTAATTTCTTATATATGAAAAGAATTTCTACATGAAGACGGCGTAAAATTTTGATAAACTAACCTAGTTATCTCTTTAAAGATCCTACCAAAAGCAGACCTTATTTTGCTATACATTTTATGTCAGATCTCGTTTACTATTTATTACACAGTAAATGCTGTGGTTTGGACATCGTGAACACATGACCATGCCCAATGCAGTATAAGTTTGCGTTAAACAATCAATATACAGAGAGTTCAAAATGAACTTAACAGTCAAATAATGGCATCTGAAGTCAAGTAACTTCAGAGGTTACCTTAAAAGAAGGTCTGTAAGGACCATTCCAGGAGAGGCAGTGTGTACTCCAACGTTTGATCTTCTGCTTTCCTTCAGAAGTGATGTTTGGAACTGCTTAAGCCCACACTTAGTTGAACCATAACTACAAATTTACAAATCAGCATCAGATACAGTTTCACAGCACAGGTAATAGCATCCAAGACAGTGTATCGTCATGTTTTAGCCAACAAGAAAAGCAGGGCGCAATATTCCTCTCCAATATAAGTGTTCGAAAAGTTACGGAGTATAAAAAAATGAGGTGCTTACACAGCTGTCAATGGTGTGCTTGATCCTCCAGAGCCTGCTCCATCCATGTTGAATATGTGGCCTCCCTTCTCTTGGTATTGCATGACATTCATGGCTTCTCTGGTGCACAGTAAAGAGCCAACTAGGTTTGTTGACACAATCTATATACAAAACAAGAAAAAATTAGTTTGAGCTAAACAAAAAGAAAAATAAGATGGAATAATTAAACCAAATTGCATGATCGACCTAGCTATATCAACCCTGTCATTAAAAGGAAACAACACGAGGAGTAGAAGATATCAACTAACAAACCTGGGCAATATCATCATCTGAAAAATTTACCAGTGGCCTAAAACCTTTGTTTGTGCCAGCATTATTTATCTGTAGATAAATTTAAGAAATAGTACATGTTTAGTGCATGCTACAATACAAGCATACAGAACAAAATGAAAGGGTACAAGTAAGCAAAAATTATCTGTTCAATCCAACTGAGTAATTATTCAGGTGAAATGCTTAACAGATACTAAAAGAGATCCATATGTAAAGAATTACTTACCCAAATGTCAATTGAACCAAGATCATCAAGAGCAAAATTCACTAGCCTTTTTACATCTTCTGGTTTACAAATGTCGCAAGATGTACCAACAACCTTGGCATTTAATAAAGTTTCTCTTTGTTTCTTTTTGGCAACTGACAAGCCCTCCTGTATGTTCTCTTCAAGTTCGTTGATGGTCTGAATAACTGATTCAGGGCTGCCTTCAAAAAAATATATTTAAAAACTAAGGAAAAAGCACTGAACTAGAAGCTCATGGAAATTTCAAATTTAATCAACAAGAAACAAGAAAAAAATTTATGCATTATGTCGATGACTACCACCTTCGGGAAGCAACTACAACGCGGTCCCCAGAAAGTAGAAACTCCCGAGCAAGTGCTTTCCCTAACCCTCTTGTGCTGCCAAAATCAAACTACAAGGTCAGTATTGATTGCAAAACATGGATAACAATAAGAAACCAACTCCCAATGGATGCAACCAGTGAGGAATCAGATAATAGAAGGTGAAATAGTATTTCCTATCTAGGAGAAAATTCATTAGTTTTGATTATTCATTCTGTTCTATATTCCGAGTATGCGCACTACTTCCTAGCAAAAGATTTACATGGCATGTCAAAAGAAGAATGTTAAATGAGATACCTTCCAGTTATGACAACATTGCGAGGTCCAGCTTTGCAGTGTTCCTCTAGGACACTGTTTGCACCTATCATTGTGCCAATAATTACTCCACCAAGCCAGCTATACCAAATTAGTGTATTCATTTGGCTGTCTCCACCTAAATACAAAGGTAGCTAGATTACTAACTGAACCTCTATGAACGATCTATATGAAGCAAAGAGAAAAGAAGAACGCAAAGGCAACGCAATAAATTATACGTGAGTATATGACTGACCTGATAACTGAAATCCAACTGCAAGTACAACACCAGTGCTCATCATAGTGACAACATATCTGCCTAGCTGAGTAGCAACCTGAAAAGGAGAAGGAAATCAGTGAATATAAACCAACTCATATTCAGAAAAGGAGTAAGAATATGTGATCTGTTTCAGAAAAGGGGTAAAAATATGTGATCCGTACAATTGATAGGCAATATGACAGTCAACATGGTCCAGTGTAAGTCTAAACCACATAACTAGACAACTTCACTGACTATATGAGTAGGCACAATGCAGTCGCTCTAAATAGCAACATCTACTAAACAAACCTTTTTCAGGCTTGCCACAAGTAGATACTGCAGAGCTTATGTTAGAATCAGCAAATACTGCACATTTTATTTACAGTCATAACTATAAAGTCACAACAGAGCTAGGAAGAAATACACCTGAGCTGTCAAGCAGACCTACATGGTTGGATGCTAAATCAAACCAGTGCACCTAGCAGCCCCATGAAATGGTAGAAGAAAGGTTTTTGCATAAACAAACAGAGCAGCAAGGCCATACATGCGAGGGATAAAGTAGATTTAATCTAGAATTTCTATTTACCAATTGGATTTTTGAGGACCTCTATAACCTAGTTTCACTTAAGGAACAACGCTTAACCATCCCCCACTCCCACCCCCAAAAAAATGAAACTCTTGCCTGCAAAGACAAGCCCCAATCTGAGCAATTTTGCCACATGCCCGCGGTCAACTTCAGCACAGGAAGAAGTAAACTATCCAGCTCATAACCATAATAGAGAATCGACATTACACAACTTTACAGTAATAGCAGATGCCTAAATTACTGCATTCAGAACAAGCTCATCAGTTTCGAACACATCGACCGTGCCGCTAATAGCGGAATGGATTCTAAACTACCGAAGAAGCAGCCAGCATCCGAGAGGGGGGGAGCAATTCTCATATGCAGCTTAACTACGATGCCTGCCTAGTTGCCTATGCTTAAGGTAGTACTAGTGAAGTAGTAAACCAAGTGTATCAGATCGCCCGTGAAATGACAAACCCAACCCTGTCATGTAGAACAACTGCATATGCAGGAGCTTGAGGGTTCACATATGGAGCTCACCGAGAAGAAGATCTCCTCGGCCTTCTCGACGGCGCGCTGGTACTGCCCCCCATACGCCTCTGCCGCCGCCGAACGGGACCCCGCGAGCCCCTGTATCGCCGCCTTAAGCTTGTAGAGCGGTCCCTTCCTGCGCCTCCGCTCCTCAGCTGATGGCGGCGGCGGCGACGGCTCCTCACGGTCGCCGCCGGTTTCCTGCTTGAACGCGCGGCAGCGGAGGAGGGAAGGGCGGTAGCATATGTGAGCAGGGGTGTCCGGCGAGCGGCGGAGGCGGCCGTGGACGGAGAGGTGGACGACAGCGGCGGCGGCCATGGCGTGCGTCGCCGGGAGGAGATAAGGATGTTGTGCTCTTCTTCTCTCTCTTCTCAGTTTCGTGTGTACCTTTTCTGTGTGGGGTTTGTTTTCTTCCTTGATTTTGGGGGGGGGGGGGGGGGCGTGTGCCCAGCACTTTACCAGTGAATAAATAATGGGCTTAATTTCATAAATACAGCCTTCTATAAATTCGAAATTATGCTTAGGTCCAAAAGATTTCTTGTTTTTATATTCCGTATGAGTTCACTCTGTATTTTCCATGCAAACAACCTTTCCTAAATTCCTAGCATCGTAATCTCGTATGTTTGGTTGGCTGATCCAGAATAATAATGCTGATAGTAGGTAGATGTGTTTGATTAGTGGGGTAATCATCGAATATTACTGGTGCATATTTAGTTCGATGGCACCAGATTACCTCGTGCGAATAGAAATGGGTATAATAGCAGTACCTATGGGCATCGAGTCCTCGTACAATTTGGTTAGATGTATAGGGCAATTCCATCGTAAAGTTATTCTGCAGACGTGTAAGACGTAGTATATGATGAAAGTAGACATGTTGAAATTGTAAAAATAGGTAAATAGGGATGGAGATCAAACTTGAATAGTTTAGATCTAGATGAAATATCACCTCCTCCTCGGTTAGCACTCAGCAGCATAAACCGAACCCTTCAAAATCCCCTTTGCCCGAGCAATGAACTCCTCACAACACTTTTCAGAGAGCTATACTTCGTCCCCAGCTCGAGCTCTCTGTGGATCGGCCTTCTCCGCCCTCCGTTGGTGCTGAACGAGATTTTGCCAATTTTTTTGCGATTTTGGTTCAACAAGGTAACCAAATGTCTTCATTTTGTGGATGTTTTTTTATTAGTTCTTGCCTAGATATCGGTATTAGGTGTTGTATTTGTGTCCGTAGGGTGCAGAATCAAGTAGATCAAAAAATACAACATTAATAGCATAAATTATACAATTATATATTATGCATGTGATGCTCGTCTGACATTTTACATAACTTAGACATTTCAATGTTGCCTAGCTTATCCAACACCTCCGGTATGGCCAAAATGGAAAAAAAATCTATTTTTTCGAGCCGCCGAAGACTATTTTGTAGTACCTTGTACTATCATAATTTTTTAAAGTTTCTCAATCTTGATCATCATCTCAATTTTTTATAGGAATATAAGTTATGCATCAAGATAATAAGATATTTTATTAAAATTTTGAACTTAGAACCTTGGCCACAACGGGACGAAAGAATGCCCATACATTTTGCTTTCGTCGATTTGATCGGTTGACATAGCGAGGAAGAAAAAATCTGGTCGCGGGGCGGACGCAAGCAAGCAACGAGATGGCCACACGTTCAAGCTACAGGTTCTCCGGGTCACCCTCTCTCTGTCCCCAGATGGCCAATCGGCTCAGCCGATCTGCTACGGCCACCAGCGCGCGTTGCAACCACGAACTTGATATCGCGATTCGCGACAGGCCGCCCTGTGTGTGTGTGTTTTGTCAACGAGTACTCCCTTCAGCAATCAGCATAAATAGTCGTCATTTTAGTACTCCCTCCGTTTTTTTTTACAAGACATATTTGGTTTCGTTAGGACAAGGCTTTGACCAACAATTACTCTATTAGCATATAATTTTTATGACACAAAATTAATATCAGCAGATTTGTATTCAAAAGTACTTATATATAATTATGATTTTGTATTGCATAAATGATATATTAATAAAGTAATCGTTGGTCAAAGTCTTGTCCTAACGAAACCAAATACGCCTTATAAAAAGAAACGGAGGGAGTATAGTTGTAGCTAAACTTTTGAAATTAGATATATGTAAATTTATCTTGAAAAGTACATTTATAATATTATAATTTTATTGTTGTTTGATAAATATACTATAATGTAAATTAGTGGTCAAAACTATGTTTTAGAGACCATGTCAATATTAAAATCATAGGCGGAGCTACTCGTGGGGCTGGGTGGGGCTGAAGCCCACCCCACGCCAGTCCCCAAAACCCTTCCTGTCCATCGGTATTAGCGATTAGCCATCTGAAATTCGGAATGCATTGCATTAGTAGTAAATTAGCAAACTGCGTAGTGTCTCCATGACTCGCATCGCGTCAGTTCGTCTTCATGGCAACAACGGCAAGGCGAGGCGCCGCTCTGCCTAGTGCCTCGGCCTCACGCAGCGCACGCATGTCTTCTCGGTGACTTGCCGCTCTGTCTTGGCCTAGTGCCTCGGCGGCTCAGCCTCACGCACACATCGTTGATTTTGGATGTCTCTTTTTTTAGCCCCCCTCGTTGAATCTTTCTGGCTCCGCCACTGATTAAAATGACAACTATATGTGACCAGATGGAGTATCTCTATGCGGTAATTCTAATGTCCCTTTTTTCTAAATATCATAGACATTATATCGGGGACTGGTGCATCACTGCATGTGCTGCTACGCTCAGGGTTTGAAATATCGACGAAAATCGTGATTTTCAAATAAAAAAAGGGAAATTTAAAAAAATTATACAGAGGTCCCCTAAAATTAGTATTGATAGCTTTTTGATATTTGCCATGAAATTTGGGGAAATTTGTTTTGACAAATTTTCTTTGAATTTTTCCAATTTTCACCGATTTTCAATGTAAACTAGTAAAAAATCGCTAAAAACCGATTAGCTTTTGAATTATTTCACCGTTATTTGATCACTGAGTTTAAAAGTTTAACTTTGAATTTCGTCTGATCTTTACCATTTTTCAACGAAAATCGATTCTGTCGGGATGCATGCGTTCTCCTTGTGAGTGGCAAGACTATTGAGGAAGGGGGCGCGAAGAGACAAAATAAACAACGGAATGTACTGCCTAGCGCATAAGAAATTCTTCTAGCTAGTTGTTATTTTGAATATAGGCGTAATTAAATTTTTGAAATTTTGACTATTTATATCTTTTTTAAATATTTAAATTAGATATATGAAATCATATGCGTAGATTTATCTCAAAAAGTATTTTTATAATATTGTAATTTTATTGGGTTCTATAAATATATTATAAAAGAAGTTAACAATTGAAGCTATGTTTTGAAAACCGTATTGATGTCCAAAACGATGATTATTTATGACTAGAGTATATGATTAATAAATGCAGTGGGAGAAACATTTGGATGTTGTTGGATACGAAAAAAAATACTTCTGAAATCATCCGTGTATCCTTTACTAATCCCAAAAAAGCTAGTACTAATAGTAGAAAATGGTACTACAATGTATCAAGCAAAAATTTATTTACTTAATTATCAAAGTTTACAGCATAAATGACGTGCAAGCCAACATAAAAATAGCACAGTGAAAGTAAAATAAACCCGTAGTGGAACCCAACAAATATACCACAGACAATCGACTAGGGTAGCGACCTAGTCATCGAGATCCTCACTGCGTAGAACTTCTCTTCTGAATCAACAGAGTAAGCAATTGTGAGTACGAAAGTACTTCGCAAGTTACATAAGAGATGCATTTTTAATGTAAGGATAACAAAGGATGGCATAGTTAGTTTGAGAAATAAGCAACATTTCAAATATAATAAATAATTTTGAAGGCATGGTTGAATAATAAAACTGAATTTTAAACCAATTTTCAACACAGGATGAAACCCGGAGCTTAATCCCAATTTTTCTTCTAGATGGAACACATTTCCATCTATAAATCATTTTTCTCTTTGAAATCACATTTGAAAAACCAAAGTCTGATATGTGAATGGCTTGCTCGGCATGCTCATGATCGTAGGCACAGCTAATCAATTAGTTTTACACTTTGCAGAGGTTGAACAATTTTGCCCACAAGATGTGATCGTCTCTTTGCGCTAACACACTTTCTTTAGTGTGTGGCAGAGAAAATTACAACAACGGCCCTATAAAAATCCATCCACGTAGTCATGCCTGCTAAGGTTTCACCGCTGACTAATCTCTCTAATCAGAGGCCCCCTCTTACGACGAGTGGCAGCATCATGCTTTAACCACACCACTTTCACCTAATGACATAACTGTCCATTGTATGTCTTAATACGGCTAGCCAGATCTGTTCCATTCTAGACTTGTGAAAAGTATGGTTAGGCTTTACATTTAGTGAAACTCAGACCTATCCTTAATTAACTAGGTGGGACTTTCCACAAACCCAGAACCACAACAAAACCACCTCCCAACCATTTCTCGCGTCGGTCTAAACCACATTTTCATTTTAACCATACCATTACCAAGGAATATCAAAATTTCGGCTTTCATTTTAATAGAACATTAGTTTGGTACAAATTTTTTTAAACATCCTGATTTCAGTTCTAAATATGTCTAAGCAATTTCTAAGCATTATCATATAATAAAGCATATTTTTTTTAGGGTTACAATGACATAGGGATTCAAGTTTCCAATGGTAGTCTAACAATAACGGGCATAACTATATTAATTTAAACCTGGGATATAAATAATACTTATAAAAGCTATGCGTGCAATAATTTAAATTCAAAATACAATTTAAAACTGGGATCAACGTGATCAAGAAGGTGTAACTTTCCTTGCTCGATGGGTAGCTACTCAAAATCGTCATCTGCGAACTCCTCCGGCTCTCCAAAATCTATATGCGAAAAGCATACGAATTCAAATAAAATCTAATAATTTCAAATAAAATATCAAACTAGCAAAAACATAAATTTAGGAGTTTAGATGAATTTAGAAAGAAAAACAGAGCCAGTCGGAGTTTGAACGGGCGAAAATGGGCTTCCGGAAGTTTAAAAATACATGAAATCAAGAAAATGGAAATTTCTTGATTTTTGGAATTATTTTCCTAAATAAAATCCAAATTATTGCGCAATGCTGACGTCATTGGAAATTTTGAATTTTTGAAATTATTTTTAAAAGAAAAGGCAAAATATGATGTAATGATGACATCATAATTATTTTTCAGCTGAAATTATTTTTGAATGGGAAATAGGGGGCGATTGATAGGTGGGGCCCGATCGATGGACTGGGTCCATGGCGCTACCCGTGCATCTAGTGCACAAATGTGCTCAGGCGCACAGGCAAGGCGAGCCAGCCGGCGGCTGGAGGGGTGGAGGAGGGCGGCGAGGCACGCACCAGCGGCGGCGTGGCGAGGGGAGTCCGACGGTGAGGTCGACGGGACCTGAGACGGAGGGGGGCGGCCAGCCGGGGTGACGACGGGGGTGGTCGGAGAGGGAGATGAGGGTGGGGGGAGAGAGGGAGGAGTGTGGGAAGTAGAGGGAGCATGAGGGGGGTTTATAGGGGAGGGGGAAGGCACGAGCGGCAGGGTGGTCGGTCAAAAGAGGCGGTGGCAGTTGCGCAACAGCCGGCACCCGAGGAGGGGATAAGGGCGCGAGGGGAAGATGAGACGAGGTGGCGGCAGTTGGGGAGCTTAGCTGCACGGAGAAAAGGGGTAGGCAACGCGAGAAAGGACATGGTTAGTGCTTACTAGTGACTTAATTCTCTGCACGCGGTACGCATGTTCTGCCTTTCTTTGTAGATTTTTGACCACTCATGCTTCTATCTCGCTGTAAAGTAAGTGAAATTTGGTTCCTACCATCAAGAGAAGGAATTTTTTTTATAATTATTCATTTTTTATTCGTGTATTACAACAATATACCCGCATTTTATTTTTTTACAGAAATGTAATCGCGACTGGCCGTGAATCGCGCCACCATGGCGCGACTGGGGCTCTGCCCGCGGGAGGGGGCTGACGGGTAGGGAGGGGGGAGCGGGGAGGGGTGACGTGGAGGGGGTGACGGAGGAAAGAGGAGCGGGGAGAGGTGACGTGGACGGGTGAAGAGGCATGGGTGACGGGGAGCGAGCGGGAGGAGAGAGGAGTGACGTGGAGGGGGTGACGGGGAGGGGTAATGGGAGGTTTTTTATTTTATTTTGTAGTATATAAATTCTGTATTTATATCTTTTGTTTGAAAGATTTAAATAAAGTAAATAAAATTTTAAGTTTGAGTTAAGTTGAAGATTTAGATTATACAATAAAAATTTTGGCATTTACAGGCATAATCATTTTTGTTATTTCTTTTTTCGAAAGTAACCTAATCATTTTTAGTGAAAGTTTTTAAAATAATTATTTTTTATCGTGTATTAGAAAAATCATTTTTTATGCTTTATTTTATTTTCTTTTTTGAATTTAACTTAATGTTTTATATCTTTTTGGTAAAAACTCCAAATCTAACGAAATAAATTTCTAAATTTGTATTAAATTATAATGATTCAAATTATATAATAAAAACTATTATGTTCCATGCATAATTAAATTGTTTGAATAAAGTTTACATAAATACCATTTTATGTATTATGAAGGAACTATACGAACCATGGCTCCAAAAATCAAGAAATAAATATCACTTGTTCCTGGGGTTTTAGATGTCCCATTTTTTTGCAAAAATATTTAGGAATGAACCCAGTATGCATTATTTTATCTATAGTCAAAATTTTAGTATATTGAGACTCGCTCCTTGCATCTTGGAACAGCGGCTCCATCGAATCACCAGCATTAATGATCATGCATTAATCAAAGCCATGAACAATAGTACATGAGTGTAGCTCCATCGAAATTGAATCACCAGCATTAATCAAAGCCCATCTCCTATCGCGCCAGGAGGGCGCGACGGCCCACTCCTCTCGCGCCAGGGTGGCGCGATCGCCACCCTGGCGCGCGCCGACCGCAGCGGCCCTGCCAGCCCTCCACGTCGCCCTGCGTCGGCCCCGCTGGCCCGCCACGTGGTCTTGTCGCGCCAACGTGGCGCGACTACCTCTCTCGCGCTGACGTGGCGCGATAAGCGTGCACTCGCGGTGACGTGGCGCGATTGGAGGTCATTTCTGTAAAAAAATAAAATGCGGGTATATTATTGTAATACACGAATAAAAAGTGAATATTTATAAAAAAAAATTCTCAAGAGAAGTGTGTACACCGGCGAAAATTTTGAGTTCTAGTAGTAACAACAGATACGTTGGGTAGACAGGCTCTCGTGCATGAACAAACGGGGGGTTCCACACGCTGTTACGGAAACATCGAGGTTGCGTGCACGCGACATGTGTTTCTGCCTCGCGATCTCACGGCGTGTCCAGGGCAGTACGCCTGCATGGGCATGCGCATGGCCGCCGCCGGGCAGGGATCGGTGAGTGCGTGCACGGAAATTCCTTCCATCGAGGCGAGGCTTCAAAGGAAAGGAAAGGAAAACACGTGTTCGCCGCCGATGGACGATCCGAGTTGTTCGGCGCGCAACCTGACTCCGACCCTCCGAGTCTTCCGGACTGTTGTGAAAATTCTGCGCCAATTCAGTTCAACTGCTTTGGCGAACGATGCGGGCGATTGCTGAATTGGAGCGGTTGGAGTATACGTGCACTCAACCACCAGCGGCGGCGGATCGATGTTAGTTTGGATCACAGCACGGCCCCATTATTGACTTGTGTCAAACATCATAGGCTCTATCTGGAAAAGCTCCAGATCCTAACTTCACTTTAGATCTGAAACTTCTAGACTAAAATAAAGTGAATTAAGGTTATATTTTCATTCTAAACATAAACAAGATGATTCATCTATACACTTTTAATATGCCCATAGTTTCAACTCCACGAATCTGGTGGAGCTGAGAATACTCAGCTCTACTAGATCATAAATCTAATGGAACTGAAGCTCTGCTAAACAAGACCTTAATCCGTACCAAACGTGATCCTCTCCTTCTCGTGTTACTACGAGTTTACAACGGGATTGTATACATGTACGCGTACCGCGTACGTACGCATCATGCTTGCAGGTGCAGGTAGGTACGTAGCAGTCAAAATGGTGTTGCCACTCGTGTCGCCTTGCCTGCATCTCGTAAGGAAAAAAATGTCGTCGGGAATCATCTCTCGATAGAGCAGTGGAGTTATTGTATTTGTATACGACTCTATCCACTAGAATTAAGATTAGTTCCAATAGAAATTTTGTAGGGTCAAGTATTTATCATCAGTTTTCGTCTGTAAAAGATGTATTCGCACGTGGTATGCATAGGTAGCGATACGTGTGTGACTACTCTTTGTAATAATCCAAAAAAATGTCGTCTTGGCTGGGCGTCATAAAGGGGTAAGAAAACGCACGTTGACTCGGACCAGCTGAGCTCCTCTTGGGCTGGCTTCTAAATAGTTAAGGTAGGCTCTAACCAGCAACGAGTCAATCGCCGGGATAACTTGTTGGGCTTTTCTTTGAGAGCCCACAACCATATATCCGACAGTTTTCCGGCTAATGTGAGCTGTTTGTTTGGGCATTTGGCATGTACAAGGCTAGACAGCGGGTGTCTATAGCAAGTTACCATATTATCTATAGATAATTTTAAAGATAACTATACAGTAGTACAGACAATTATTTTTTTATAGACAACTTATATCTACACATAACTACCTTGGTTCCTGTGCTACCGTCGACTGCAAATGTATAGACAGCTTCTTTCTCTTTCCTATTTCTCTTTCATCCACATAAGCAAATAGATTATATGACATATCTTATAGACAGCTGATGTCAACCCATTGTACACACTCTAAGGTTGTTTCTTAGTATGCCAACTCAGGTAAAAAAAGTGATGTGGAAGAAAATTAATACGGAGAGAGAAGGAGATCATTTCTTCTTTGTGAAACGATTTCTACGCTGCTCCCAGAGTGCTAGAAACGCATGAAAACTGCATTGTGCTATCCTCATCGTTTCTAAACCTCCAATGCAAATTAAACCAACTTGTAATGTTAATTAATGTTAGAAACACTAGATAAAAATCATACATTATGATCATTGTTTCTAAACCTCCATTTAATACATACTCTCTCCTCTAAGAAACTATCTAAAAAACTATGCATCAGAAATGCCCTGCTTCCGCCCATGACATCTCTCGCTCCGACGCAAAGCTCACATTTCTACCGACCAGTAGTACATCACGAACTCACGAGCAACAGTATTTTTGATTCGCTTCCCGAATTTTCCGCTTTTTTTAGCCCCCTTGAGATATATATATATATATATATATATATATATATATATATATATATATAGACACACACATACATAGAAAAGCCTTTTTCATACTCCTGAGAGTACGTACTCTAACCTCCAATATACCACTTAAATTAATGTATTATACTCCTTTATCACTTTTAGTACACTTCAATAACAATTCTAAGATACTACAATACTATATTGTTGGAAAAACTCATCTAACCGTTTTTTTTTTTTTGTTATATACCCTTTTCCATATATAAAAAGAGTATATAAACAAATTATGCTATAAATGGTGGACTTTAATGATATTTTTTTTGTAGAACTCACTTTGGAGTATCTTATAATTAGTATTAGAGTATACTCAAAAGGATAAAGAGGTATAATAACATCATTTAAGCGGTATATTGAGAGTGGGAACCATTTTCCTACACACACACTTCTCTCCAAAATCATTTGCAGATCTAACCTCTTATAAGTCACGTCCTGTGTTTGGAAGCTCGATAGGTAGACTGCCATGCTAAGATTCCTAACGAGTTTCCCTTCCTCGGCAGGGATCAAATCTATTAATTAACCATCATACTACTTAATTAATCGGTTAATTAAATCATTAATTAATCAAATTTCTTGATTTAGCTTTTGATTAGCAAGTCCTTCCGAGCCCATTGGCTTGTTACATGGCTGTTGTTGCTGTGACGGATGACTCATGTCATCTGCTGTACCTTTTGAGCTTATCAATGAGGTTAGTTTCCTAAATTTGAACAAAAATATACTACATTTATTAAAAATGGATTTTAGAGGCTAAGAAAACAACCGACTTGTGGCCATGGATCCAAATCCTGGCAAGATTCCAGATTTCGGACCCCCTGAGATCCTAAATCTTGGCTAGGTAATTTAAAAAAAAAAATTCAAAATGATACGGTACTTTCAAAATCTCGGCGAGATCTCGGTGGCTTCGGCTGAAATCTCGAGAATTTTTACTAGATTTTTATTTTTGTGGGCCGGATTGGATTGGATTGGATTTAGGGTCATTCACAGAAAATTTCAAAAAAATTTGACGTATTTTTTACTATTTTTTTGTCGATTCAATTTGACCAAAATATCAGAAATCTTGGTTGAAAAATGATCGAATTTGAAATTTAATTTTTTGATTTCATCCAATATTTTGTTTAAATTCTATAATCTCCCTAAGATTTTGAATTTCAATCGCCTTTAAGATACATATACCAGAAAGTAAATTTGAAACCTTCGTTCCGACCAGGGCGTCTGACCCTGAGCGAGCCTGCACTGCCCGCGGCGCAGACGAGACGACGAGCCAGCGCCGGGCGGCCTGATCCGGTCGGCGACGGCCGAAAGGCATTTAAGCCGCTGATCGGTGCTGAACGCCCACGTACGCACCGCACCACGTGCTGCCGCTGCCGCGGCCTGCGGGTGGCAGCGGGGTAAAGTAGAACCAGCCGGTCGCTCTCCGTGGAATGGCCTTCGTTTCGTCGTCGCGATGGAGCCCGTGACACGGCGCCCCACGATGGAAACCCAGCATTTGACGCAATTAAGACGCCTCGTTCGCCGCTCCCTCCGAACTGCTCGCAGGAAGCTGCCAATTCTCGCAGGCGACACAGAATGTGAGCATTTACTCCGCTAGCGTCTGTCATTACTCCATAGACGATGTAATTATTTCTCTTCTCTTATTTCTTTTGTCGTCTATTCGGGGGGCGGCAGAACACCAAATTCACGGCAGTGGATAGCACCGTTTAGAATACTCCACCTTGTCTTTTTTTTAGTGAGGTGTTTGTATGCTTTTCCTCCTAATACAAGTTGTATAAATCTTAAAGCAAACGATGAGGTAAGTAATCCTCATCTACCCTTCATTCATACTTTAATATTTATGCAACTTTAAAAAGGAAGAGCATAGAAGCACCTCTTTTTTTTTATCCTACAGGAATTGAGCCTGATTATTGTAAGTTTTCGAGTCCAAACCGGTCTTGAGATTGTCTCCAAGGTGTGATTAATAATGCTATAACAGCCGGCCTCCTAAGCCAAATACAATTTGCTAGCCTTTTCTCTATCTGAGACGTCTACATCTCTCTAGTGCAGCCGGTAGGTTTGGATTTGTTTGAAGCACCTCTCTTGAAACATAATAGTTACTACGCAGAGATTTTTCACAAGAAACAGTGCAACTTCCTCGTGATTGATGTAAAATCCTAATGTTCCAAATGCAACCTTAAACATCAAAGGCATCACGTGTTTGAGGGAAGAGTGTGCAAAAATCCAGGTGAAGCGGACAGGGATCTCAAGAGAATATATCTAGCGCATCAGAAGTACTGTTGTTTTCCTGTACATCATCTTTGAAGTATGATGCAAATAATCAAGAAAAGTTCTAAATTTTTTTTGGCAACTATGACATAAAACCAGTCCATCATACCACAAAATTCCAAATCTAAATTCGATCTACACAGAGAGAAATAAAAAAGACAAGTCCAGCTGAAAATGAAATCCGAAAATAAGAGAAAAGGAAAAGGCCACTATACACTGAAGTTTGTCTTTTTGTTTATCCTAATGTTCACTCATTTTGGGCTGAATTTTCGCAGGATGCTTAATTACATCATAACATATAACCACTTTTTTTCTAATTTTTTATTGACCATTTGCATTGTATGTTCTCGGGATCTCAATGCAAGGGTGGAAGCTCGATCGTAGGAATTCATACGCGTTCGTTTGTGCGAACAGTGTTTCCCCTCGAACACTATCAAAAAATCGATATAGGTTTAGGGTATGTTTGGGAGGACTCGCACATCCAGCAGGCCTCGACATCATGATGTGCATATATAGTATTGCAGGATATTATAATTGTGTCATACACGGATATAACAGAGCATAAACCGCGGTACAGTTCGTGTTCGACGAGTTATATAGTTCAGAGATAGATTACATATCAGCAAGTAGTGGCGGAACTTGAAAAATATATATGGAGTGCATATTTTACACGTATAATTCTGTAGTATTGTACAATAATTTCGTAACTTCATAAATCCAACACATATATTTGGAATTTATAAAAAGTATGATACAAATAGTTATAAGGTCTTAAAAATCCTAAACCGCCAAATTGAAAAATAATTCAACCAACAAATTTGACATATTAAAGAGATGATATTGTAGTATTTTTCAAATTTTTGGGTGCAACAACATCCCTCAATCTTATCCTGATGAATCTAGGTTGAGATCGTGACATAATCGCATATAGATGATGTGCTGCAGAGGCTTGGTGAAGGCGTCTGCAATCTGATCTTCAGAAGATATAAACCGTGTATCCAACATCTTGAGAGCTATCTTCTCGTGAACAAAGTGAAAATTGAATTCGATATGCTTAGTCCTTGCATGAAAAACTGAATTTGCAAAAAAAAAAAAAGGTCATTCCTATATTATCACACCGTTGACCAAGTAGTCATGACGATTATTGTTGTGAAAGAGGCTATGATACCATATCAAGGAATTGATATAGGTTTAGGGTATGTTTGGGAGGAGTCGCACATCCAGCAGGCTGCGACATCATGTGTATATATAATAGTATTGGAGGAGATTACAATTGTGTCATACATGGATATAACAAGCATAAACCGCGTACAGTTCATGTTCAGCAAGTTACATAGTTCAGAGTTTAGAGATAGATTACATACACACACACTATAATATAGATTTTTTTTTAAATAATCATTTTTTAATCCGAAAATTCAAAAATATACGGCAAAATTTTTTACAAAACTAAGCTCCTGTCGTGCCACGTGGCAGCGAAAGACGGGTCAGTCGCGCCACGGTGGCACGACTGAACCACGAGCTGCCACGTGACAGCGCTCCGATTGGGCGTGCTTTGTAATTTCAATTTAATCGCAATAATTTAATAATTTCAAGCTAATCGTAATAATTCATATCGGATGCTAGGAACCTCCAAATGGAATGAAAAAAATTCGTAAATTTTTATTACGCTATAAGCATTCTTAATATATCACAAAAAGTAGCATGTTCCATGCAAATTTAAGATGTTAAAATCAAGTTTAGTAAAAGACCATTTTGTGTATTATGAAGGAACTATATAAACCATGGCTCCAAAAATCATGAAAAAATTGAAATTTTGTATTAAGCCATAAGGATTCAAAATATCACAAAAAAGTGCTATGATGCATGCAAATTTAAATAGTTAAAATCAAGTTTAGTAAAATACCATTTTGTGTATTACGAAGAAACTATATAAACCATGGCTCCAAAAATCACGAAAAAAATTGAAAATTTGTATTAAGCCATAGGGATTCAGAATATCTCACAAAAAGTACTATGTTGCATGCAAATTTAAATAGTTAAATAAAGTTTACTAAAGGACCATTTTGTGTATTATGAAGAAACTATATAAACCATGGCTCCAAAAACCACGAAAAATATTTTGTGAGATGTTCTGGATCCTTATGGCCTAATACAAATTTACAAATTTTTTCATGATTTTTGGAGCCATGGTTTATATAGTTTCTTCATAATACACAAAATGGTCTTTTACTAAACTTGATTTTAACTATTTAAATTTGCATGCAACATAGAACTTTTTGTGAGATGTTCTAAATCCTTATGGCTTAATACAAATTTTCAATTTTTTTTCATAATTTTTGGAGCCATGGTTTATATAGTTTCTTCATAATACACAAAATGGTCTTTTGCTAAACTTGATTTTAACATCTTAAATATGCATGGAACATGCTATTTTTTGTGATATATTATAAATCCTTATAGCGTAATAAAAATTTATAAAAAATTTTCATTCCACTTGGAGGTTCCAGCATCCGATATGAATTATTGCAATTAAATTGAAATTATTGAATTATTTTGAAAAAAAATCCTGGGAAACCCACCCAATCGGAGCGCTGCCACGTGGTAGCTCGTGGTTCAGTCGCGCCACCGTGGCGCGACAGGAGCTCAGTTTTGTAAAAAAAAAATTTCGGCCGTATATTTTTGAATTTTCGGATTAAAAATGGATTATTTTAAAAAGATTCCTATAATATATACCTATTAACAAAATTCAAGAGAAAGAGAGAGATGGATCAGGTGTTGTAGGACGCGCGCGTGTTTAATTGCAGGCCTGACGTCGCCCTCAGTCGGTAGCCACTAGCCTGCCCATGTTCAGCTTGCGAGAAGGGTCGATCGTACTGCGCGCGTCCTTGGGCGCGCTGTTCGCCTGCAGGGACACATAGGCCGCGGCGCCACGCCACTTGGGGGCTATTGGCCCCTCCTGCTTCCGACCAATGCCGCGACCAGACTTCTCCATGCAGCGCAACACTGTGCACGCCACGCGCACACCTCAATACGCACCGATGCCAACGCCAGCGTCTTGCCGTGCGCCCGTGCCGTCGCAGCGTCAGCGCGGCGCGCAGCGAAGCCTTTGGGCATGCATTCAGAGCGCCGCTAGCTGCACCTGCATGCAGCGGCCGGGACTCTAGTCTAGCTAGCTCTCGGCTGGCCGCAGTCGACGCTGCAGAGCACGTCGGGGTCCCAAACTCCGAAACGGCAGCGGTTACAACTAGTTGCCGGGGTCCTTGCCCTGTTCGCGCACGGCTTCCAGACACCGCGCCGCGCCTGCGCGGCCATCTTGCATGGCACCTTCCTGAATTCTGCGTTCGCTTTCGCCCCAGCTCAGCGATAACTCCTGTTTGTTACTTCTTACTACTACCGACTTGCCTGTCGACGCGACTCGATCTCGAGGACGTATGCTTGTACAGGGATGCGTACAAATGTATATGGACAGAGATTCAAAGCCGTAAAGAAATGCTTTGGCATGGCTTCAGAGAGAACAGGCCGGCCGGCCAGTACGTACGTACGTACACCAGTCGATCTCGAGGACGTATGCTTGTACAGGGATGCGTACAAATGTATATGGACAGAGATTCAAAGCCGTAAAGAAATGCTTTGGCAAGGCTTCAGAGAGAACAGGCCGGCCGGCCAGTACGTACGTACGTACACCAGTCGATCTCGAGGACGTATGCTTGTACAGGGATGCGTACAAATGTATACGGACAGAGATTTAAAGCCGCAAAGAAATGCTTTGGCAAGGCTTCAGAGAGAACAGGCCGGCCACACTACTACAGAACAAGCTTCTACAAGCGGTTTGGAACCACTTCTAGAAGCGGTTTTACAACCGCTTCTAGGCAACCGGTTGTGATACCTCGAAGAGTATCACAAGCGGTTCCTAGAACCGCTTGTGATGGTGCCACACCAAGCGATAAAGACAAGAATAATATCGCGAACGGGATTCGAACCCACGACCAAAGACTCCATCCTCGTGACTCGCCTCATCCATCTAGCCAACCCACCCACGCGTGCTCTCGATAGAGTAGGCACGCATTCCTTTATTATTTCTAAAAGCGGCTTACAAGCGGTTCGTGACACGAACCCTTCGAAGGGTCTTTAGAAGCGGTTTGTGTCACGAACCCTTCTAAAGCCCGGCTTTAGAAGCGGTTCGTGACACGAACCCCTTCTAAAGCTTTAGAAGCGGTTGGGGACACGAACCGCTTGTAAAGACCTTTAGAAGGGGTTCGTGTCACGAACCCCTTCTAAAGGTGGGGCCTTAGAAGGGGTTCGTGCCACGAACCGCTTCTAGAGATCCCCTCCGGCCTGTTACCACGAACCGCTTCTGGTGCGAGCATTACAACCGGTTCGCACCAAACCGTTTCTAATAGACCGTTTGTGATGCCCGATTTTGTAGTAGTGCCAGTACGTACGTACGTACACCGGTCGATCTGTCCACTACAAACAGTGCCTCACTCTTTCGAATAACGTACTGGTACTAGTACATTTGACACAAGCATGGGATCGACGTACTGTTGATTCGTGGATCGGAGAGATCTTGTGATCATTGGCTTTTCATAGCAAAATTTGTTCCCAAAAGAGTCGAATTAAAGCCACTACCGAGGTGACCTTTATTAAGGCTGCCGCGGTGGTGCCCGAGGACTAAAAGCGATCGTCTTTTCCAAACTCTTTTTCCCAACAAGAAAGTGGAGGAGACATCCAAGGAAGGGTTCCAGTGCAGATTAGCCACCAAGTCAAAGAGGCAGCTGTTTTGCCTTTTGCTTAGAAGTGAGATGATACTGTCTACTCCCTCTGTCCCACAAAGAGTGCATTTCTAGGATTTTTAAGACAGATTAGTGTGCAAGGTAAATGACCAATGTAACCCTCATTACTTCATACACAAGCATGTTGGTGCTTCGGTTTCCACAAGCACTTAAATGAGCATGTATACACTTACAGCTGAGCCCTACGGACTAGAAATGCACTCTTTGTGGGACAAAATTTGAACACTAGAAATGCACTCTTTGTGGGACAGAGGGAGTAGTTATCTACCCACTCTAGATTTATGGATCATATATTAGGGCCTGTTTGGGAGAGCTCCACTCCAAAAAAATCAGCTCCACTCCACCAACTTCACCATAGAGTAGCTCCATCATAAAGTTGAAGTAGGGAAGTGAGGTGTTTGGCTTGCAAATTAGATCTAGCTTCAAGAATAGATGGGTTTGATGTAGATACCCATTTGTGCCCTTGGATGTTGAATGGAGGTGGGTAATTACTCATATGTGTAACTAGTGGCAAAGGTGGGTAATTACCTATGAACTTCACGAGTGGGTATGAAACAGTGTTTCTTGGAGTACCCTTTGAGGAGCTCCACAAAAACCATGAAGCAGCCCTCTAGATTCGCATTTTTTCTAAAGTCGGAGTTCTGTGTAGCTGAGGTGTTTGGCTACACGAAGTTAGAGTGGAGCTGAAAATTGAGGAGAGAGCTCTCCCAAACAGGCCCTAAGCAAGCTTTCTTTCAGATAAACCTTAACCGCACTAGCTAGTGAGAGGTATGAACATTGTCAAACAGAGCGCAGCTAGTCCCAGCCCCCAGGACAGCATGCACACATGCTTGCATTCTGCTCGAGAAGTCAAAGTACCGTTGATCGCCTTTGAATTATGTACCTCGAGCTGATGTGATTGCAATGTTGAAAAAAGGGGGTGTACATATTCAAAATGGGCTGGTTTTTAGCAGAAATGTCAATGCCATAGTTAGGCATGCATGTGCCTTGCTAGACAAAATGTAGTACTACTGTCATGCCAACAGGAAATTCTTTTATGGTCATCCTTCACGTTTTATGTCCAGTAGAAAATCGGATATGTCTAAGCATTTATCCAAACAAGTACAACATGACGCTGCTATGGTAGCTAGCAATTATGATCGAATTTCATGCACCAACTAGTTTTAAAAAACTCAAGCTGATAAGAAATGATCCATGGCAGGATGTATGGCAACATTC
The DNA here is from genome assembly GCA_036346355.1 of Rhipidocladum racemiflorum. Lineage (NCBI taxonomy): Eukaryota > Viridiplantae > Streptophyta > Magnoliopsida > Poales > Poaceae > Rhipidocladum > Rhipidocladum racemiflorum. The sequence goes on along the minus strand of CM070570.1, from coordinate 10,446,281 downwards.
AACAAAACGGTGAATATACTTCAAAGCACACTCCTACGTCTAGGCTTCATCAGATCTACGATATGAACTCGAAGTAGGCCTCAATTTTCTTTTTTATAAAAAATACTATGTTATCTATGTCTTCAACTAAGCACCTCTTGGTCCTACTAACCAATCAGTTCAACAAAAAAAGCTTAAGTTGATGAGAAAATATAGACGATATATACTTCAACACCTGGAAAGATGGCAATGTATTTTAACAAGTACGAATCTCCCACTATTAGTTCCTACTTTCTACTCACAAATTGATGCTACACTTCAGAATAAAGGTTTGGCATGGCATGGCATGGCATTCAGGTCATCTTGGCTGGTGTTGTCCTTTCTAAGCAGAAGAGAACAAGACTTTGCAGTGAAATATTTTGTGGAAACACTGCCCCACAAACCTAATCCCTCGAACAAACAGGACACATCCAATAGCACGATTTGGAGAATGCGCCAAGGCCATCACCTTTTTCAAAGTTCAAATACAAGCAAATCTACCCTATTCTACGGTTAGCCTCTCGCTTTCCCAGAGCAAAGTCACCAACTGCTCGATTTTATAGGCCGTTGGATCGAGATTGAACGGTCCGGACCACAGAAGACGAGAAATTGAATATATCATGATAAATGGGAAATTTATCACCCAGCAGATCTGGACCGTCCGTTGATTAATCTGGTGGCTCTGGCACGCCATCCGCACGCTACAGCGCTCTCTAACTTGTAGCTGTTTGAAGTCAGCTCGGAGCCTCGGAGAACGGTGCAGCTCCTGCTCCAAGGTAAATCCAACGTCTTACCACTAACTCGATCACGCACCAAATAGTACCACACTACCTGTGCTTGCGTTGCACTAAACACATCTCTTGATTTGATTCGGATGTGATGCGCGAAAAGCTCGGCAGGGAGAGCGCTAGAGCAGCAATGCAAGGCTCAAATCCCAAGCTAGTGATCCACGTCCGCATGGAGAGGCTTAGTCTACTGCCATCTTCCATTCCCTTTTCCCGTTGACCCCTTGTGCAGCCAAAAGGCCTTTATTCTTTTGAGGAGCTTGATGTATGTATTTTTATGTCGCTTCTCTCTCTGCGAAATCTTTTCTATACCTTTAATATACCACTTGAATGAACGGTTATACTTGTGAACTAGATCTCTGAAGAATTATTATTGTAGTATATTGTAAGTGATAAAGGAGTATAGCACATTCATTTAAGTGGTATAATAAAGGTGGGAGTGTATATATATAGGAAAATGGTTTAATACTCCTGGGAGTACGTACTCCCACTCTCAATATACCGCTTAAATGATGTTATTATATATCTTTATTCTTTTGAGTATACTCTAATATTGATTATAAGATACTCCAAAGTGAGTTCTACAGAAAATTTCATCAAAGTCCGCCCTTTATAGCATAATTTGTTTATGTACTCTTTTTACATATGGAAAATGGTATATAGTAAAAAAAAAAAAGAGGTGCTCCTATGCTCTTTCTCCTAATACAAGTTGTACAAATCTTAAAGCAAACGAAGGGGTAAGTAATCCTCATCTACCCTTCATTCATGCTTTAATATTTGTGCAACTTTAAAAAGGAAGAGCATAGAAGCACCTCTCAAAAAAAAATGGTTCAGATGAATTTTTCCAACAATGTCGCATTGTAGTATCTTAGAATTATCATTGAGGTATACTGAAAGTGATAAAAGAGTATAACACATTCGTTTAAGTGGTATACTAGATGTGGGAGTACGTACTCCCAAGAGTACGGAAAAGGTTTCCTATATATATATATAGGAAACCTTTTCCGCATCTTGGGAGTACGCATCTCACATCTAGTATACCACTTAAACGAATGTGTTATACTCTTTTATCACTTTCAGTATACTCCAATAATAATTCTAAGATACCACAATGCGACATTGTTGAAAAAAATTCATCGGAGTCATTTATTTCTTGCTATATACCGTTTTACATGTACAAAAAAAGTATATAAACAAATTATGCTATAAAGTGTGGGTTTTGATGAATTTTTTCATGAAACTCACTTTGGAGTATCTTATAATTAGTATTAGAGTATAATCAGAATGATAAAGAAGTATAATAACATCATTTATGCAGTATATTGAGAGTGGGAGTACATACTCCTAAGAGTACGCAACCATTTTCCTATATATATATATATATATATATATATATATATATATATATATATATATATATATATATATATATATATGTAATACCGGCACGAGAATTTAAAGTGACTCGTTTGAAGTTTTAGCCTGGTGCGGGCTGGCTCTGCATGGATGACCGGATTATACGGGGTTGTTTGTTTGGCGGTATGTCTCTTTTTTCAGAAGAGCAAGCGTAAACTGAGGTTGTTGCTTTACTACAATTTAAGTGCGTTTTTGACAGGTAGTCTCTGTCAATATGCGCTGAACTGACCTTACATTCCTTCTTTAAGTTGTATCTGCATACAAAAGTCTATTTTATTTTTTTTTTTTGAAAAAAAGGGCGCACTCTGTCACCGTGACTGACAAGTGGTCCCAGTTCATATGCCTAGCTATCAGATACTGTTATGAGATACTTCTTCTATGAACAGACATTCTTGTGCATGGTGGTTTCGTATTGTTGTACTTGTCCATGTTTAACCATGTTGACTCTAGATGACAATTTTTTTTGTTTGAACGGAAGATAATACAATTGGTTTACAGGACTGATTGATCGTTTTCAAATTTAAATTGACGAGAATTCAGCCCAACAGCTGCCGACACAAACAGAAGTATAGTGGTATACAACTATACACAAAAAAGTGCAAGCCCAAAGGTCTGTAACGCCATCATGATTTCCAAATGATTGACCCCAAAAATTAAACGTGGTACTGCTCCTCTAGCTAGCAAACAAACCCAGGGCGCCCTCTGGTCAATCCAAATCCACTTCTAGATCAGAAGTTAGCATGTACACTTGGTCACAGCCAAGAACAGCAGTGGTACATTACAGAGAAATGCACGGCCATTTATAATTAGGATCAAGACTAAGATGGAATTGAATAAGATAGCTCTAATTAATCATGAACAGTACACCACAAGAAGCTCAGCCCGTACATCCGTGACATGATTAATTAAGATAGTTCTAGTTAATTAAGCGTCCTGGGGGCTAAACGGAGTAGTTGGTTGAGGTAGCGCGCTAGCCGCCGTGGAGGACGACCCATATGTCGGAGAAGGCCTGGAGGATGACGGGGTGGTGGCGCGGCGCGTTGAGGGAGAGGTACGACCGCAGAAGACGCTCCAGCTCCGCCGCTCCGAACAGCTGCCGCCCCACGACCATCTCCACCATCGACGCCCGGAAGTCGGCGTAGGGGTCCCGCGATCGCTTCACCACCGCGAACCCCCTGCGCACCTGCTCCTCCGCCGCCGACACCACCGGCCGGAACCCGTCCCTCACACCGCACGTGTCGCAGCTGCTCGCCGTGCGCCGCTTGCGCCGCTGGCCCCTCGTCCTCGCCGGCGGCGGCGGCGGTTTGGGTGCCAATGCAGCAGGGGACTTCTTCCTGGATGCCTTATTCTTCTTCTTGGTGTAGAACTCGGAGGAGTCGGAGGAGAAGAAGGCCTCCACCTCCCCCTGCTTCTTGGCGCCGCTGCGGCCGCGCTCGTCGGCGTCGCTGCTGAAGACGTCGTTGCCGTCTGTGTCGGCATCGTCGTCCGAGCTGCTGAAGCCGTAGGGGTTGTTGGAGGGCAGCTTCTTGTTCTTGTCGTTCTTGACGCCGCCACCGAGGCGGTGGCGCTGGTACTGGTGAGCGTCGCGTGGGCTCTTCTCCTTGTCCTCCTTCTTCTTGCTTTCCTGCATAGGCGGCGCGTCGACGGAGAACCGGGTGAGGGGCAGGGGAGCCACCGCGGGGCCGGCGCGGCGGTGGAGGCGTTCGAGGGCCGTCGAGAAGGACTCGGTGCGGCCGACGACGGCGGCGTAGTCGCGGCGGGAGGACGCAAGGAACGAGTCCCTGTCGTGGGCGACGGCGGCGTCTGCGGTGAGGAGCGCGCGGCTGGAGGAGCAGGCGGAGCTCGGGGGCGGCGGCTTAGACGCCGTCGTCACCCCGCCCGCGGCGCCGGCAGCCGAGCACGACGTGTAGGAAGTGGATGCGGTGGTGTTGTTGCAGGTAGAGCGGAGCAGCGAGCTCGGCCGGAACATCCGGGCCAGCCGGTCCCGGAGCCGGCTGCTGCTCCTGCCGCTTCCACCTCCATGATCCATTGCTAGCGTAGCCACTAATGCCGGACGAGTTGGTTCTTGAAGCAGGAGAGAGCACTAGTGGCTAGTCAGTGTTATATAGCGTGGAACTGGAAGACCGCGAGCGAGGGACCGAGGGAGGGATCAGGCAAGCGTAGCCGCGTAGGCGTCGTATTTTTGAAATGGTTAGTGAGCGCTGTGCGGAGACCTGTACGCGCACTAGGATAAAATGTTGGTCGCGTCTCGCGTGACGAATTATCATTCATACAGTTTTGCCGTTCTTGGGTTAGGGATAAGCTGACAGTGAGCTCTGCGTCATGGACGGACTGACACAGATTTTACCATGTAAGTTTCTTTTAACTCGTGATTGATCTCGCGCGCTGGGAATAAGATCTACGTCTCCGAATTAGAGCTCTTTTAGGTACACTAAATCCAATATAGATGCTAATTATTTCTGATCCAGTGAATTACATTAATTTGTATTTATTTATATTTTCTTCGGCAGTAGAATAGTAAAAATATCTTAACAAATCAGTAGTTATATCTGATTTCTATTATTCACCCTATACTAATAGTATAATACACCGTAAAATTTACTCCGAATATTGTGCATATAACTTTCTAGCTAGTCTTATTTTTTTGGAAAAAGTTTATATAACACCCTAAACTTTGCTCAAAAGTTCGTCTAGCATCTTGAACTATAAAATCAGTCATTTGACCCCTGATCTTTGCAATCCGGTTCAAATAACACTCACACATGGTTTTGCATACTGATATTTCCCACGTAACGTGATGAGTGGGCGATTGTGCCACGTATGATGACACACTGGGTAAGTTTAGGTGAATGATAGGTGTGACCCACATGAGCTTCTCTTTCAAATTGAAATAGGGAGGGGGGCTACAGGGGTCGATAGCCAATGACGAACGCATGGGGAGTGCGTGAGGGGGCTAGAGACCGGCTTGGCCCGTCGCGCCGTCGAAACCCCTCAGGACTGTGAATGGAATTTTGGTGCTATCTAGCAGCAGAGCACCAACTAACCCCGATGGAGGACGGGAGGAGGCAGTACGCACAAGGAGAGAGAGCGAGATGAAGTACTGATAATGAAGAAGAGAAGAGACCCTGGTGCGTCCGAACTCGCTGTCCGGGTCTGGTTGCATCGGCTCACTAGACTTTAGTTCCAACTCAATCCCCAATTCCCCATCCCCAGTCCCCTAAATCCCTAATAATTGGACTTTACTCATCGGTAGGCGGCAGATCGAGTCCCATGCGACGCCAGAGGGGGCGACGCACTGTCAATACGTATGCGAAGCGGCCGATGAAGGAGGTGGGAGGGTGGCGTGCGACGATGGAGTGAGCAAGGCCACGAGGGCTCCCTCATTGAGCATGTGGTGAGGGAAAGGTGTCAGGCGACAGATGTGACGAAGGAGGTGGGAGGGCAGCGTGCTGGTGACAAAGGGGTGCCGAGCGATAGAGGGTTCCTCTGGCTTCGGAGGGAAACTAAGGAGGTGGGGCGGAGGGGGATCACACCGTTGAGCTGGACCGATGAGGTACCTCGAGCGGCCCAATGTCGACTAACCACGGAGGTGGCGTTGTTGTCAAGGATGAGGAGATTGAGCCAGTGAGGACTCCTTCGACCGAGAGGGAGAGGATACGGTAAGGTTTGTGATTTTTAAAAAATATTAATTATTGGTTTATTAGAGCATCTCCAGCAGAGCCCCTAAACCAGCCCCTGAACCTTAAAATAGGGAGTGTAGAAAAAAAAAACAGATCCAGCAGGGCCCCAACTCCCTAAATTTGCATCCTCAGCCCCAATTCCCAGGGAGCCCCAACTCAAGCCCCTAAAATTAGAAGGCCTCTAAATTTGCCTCCTTAGCCACAATTCTCAGGGACACAAGTACATCCCCCTATTATTGAAGACAGAAATACATGAGAGGCTTCGAGATGATCTTATTGAGCATTTGTGGGCAATTTACAGCGCTTCATAGTTTGATTCATTGTTCGCAGTTTCTATTTATCTATTTATCATGTTTTGAAAATTTTAAATTTAAATTTGAAATATCATGTTTTTAAATTGTAAATGTTAATATGCTTATGTTTTATGTATTACAAATATTTTTGATTGAATTTTAGTGGTGTCAAATGAAGATTATACATAGCGGATATGTCAAAATAGGAGAAAAAGTAAAATAGGGGCTGAGATTTAGGGGCTGTTGCTGGACTTGTGCTCTGAAAATAGGACCCCGAAAAATAGGGGGTCCCTAAATCCAAAATAGGGACCCTGTTTTAGGGGCCTTTGCTGGAGATGCTCTTAGTAAATATTAAAAATGACAAAATAACACCATATAATTTAAATTATTGGTTGATTAGTAAATTTTAAAAAATAATAATATCATTATTTTTACAAAATGTATTATACATTCATAAAATGTTTTTAAATTTATTATAAGTTTTATAAAATGTATTGTAGATTCACAAAAGATGGACAAATGAATTTTACAAAGCTATTTCTGGAATAATCCAAGTACAAGTAATCCTCGAACCATGAGCACCCCCTCTAGTTTTGTCTTGCGTACGCCACCATCGATAGCCATGGAAGTATGACTGGGAGCTCTGCAAGGGAGAAGCACGTGTGGGCCCCACCTATCATTGATCTAAATTGATCAACGTGTCATCCTATATAGCAAAATTGCTCACTCATCCTATATAGCAAAGTTTAAAGGGTTAAATATCTGATTTTTATAGTTTAGAGTGCTAGATAGATGTTTGACCAAAGTTTGGGATGCTATATGAACTTCTTCTTTCAAACAGTCTTACTATATTTGATGGCACCAAACACAATAGCACACACCAAACATCTTTAGCCATTAGGCAGGGGTGGTAGCAATCTTAGTATACCTTTTTGTCGGGAAATATTAACACATACCAATCTTAGTACACCTTTTTTGTCGGGAAATATTAACACTCTTATGCAAGGAAGATTTTCAACCCAACCAGCGCGTCACATCATCATTTTCACGAAAGAGTCCTCTAAAAAATCAGAAATTATGTCTAGGTCCTTTCACCAGTTATTTTACAAAAAAGACTCGTAATTCCGTAGATTCGCGAATGGACCTCCACGTTCTTTTTTTGTTTTCACGGAAGGGCAGTCCAAAAAAAAACAAAATTACGTCTAAATCCTTCAACCGGTTATTTGCAAAAAGGACCCCTAGTTCCGTAGATTCACGAATAGGTCTTTCATCCTTTTTTTTTTTTGGCAAAAACTCCTTATGGTTATGCAAATTCATAGACGGCTCCTACCTACCCCATTTTTGAAAAACCACCCGAGAAAATCAAAATTACATTGTGGTCCTCCTACCTTTATTTTTTCTAAAAAAAAAATATTGGACTAAATTTCGCACGACGCGGTGTAGCGCGTGGCTCTCCCTAGTTTTACTAAACTCCAACAAGAAATAATCATGCACCATTGCCCCAAACGCAACACGATGACATGTGCTATTGCTCAATGCCCATTTAATCGTTGGAATGCATGAATTCTACGTAAATTTAATACGAAACAGCTCATGAATCACGAAAACTTCTTTTGTTCTGAATGACTCCGAAACTAACCATTTTTTTTTGCTTATTTGGCTCCTTGGTCAATCTTTTTTATTTATTTATGAAACTAGCCCCATGTCGTTCATTGAAATTGCAAAAGTGGATCTCTCGCCAACCGCGGAAGCCACGGTAGGTGACGCGTGTCACCTGCCCTAGTGCTGTAGCTCGATAGCTCACCGAGTGTGCGAGGGCCGGCCAATCAGCGGTAGCTGATCGAGCCAAAGACAAGAACGCATGGGTGTGCTCTTCAAAGATGTCGCTTCGCCACCGCAGCTCATCAGACCGGGCTGAGCTCGGCAGGACGTCGTGTTGTGTTGCATCGTGCACCTCAGAACTACCGCACTGCCTGTGCTCGGAAGGAGACCATGTCATCGCGTTGCACAGTGCACTGCACTCCTACCGTGCTAGACGTACTCGGAAGGTGGCGGTGTGGGTGTAGGTGCGCGTAAACCTGCCCCAGCCCCCTCCCCGCTTTGCCGACAACATCAAACCGAGAAAGGGAGGCTCGGTGAGAGTGCGGTGCTATAAACCGTGCGTCCTCTCTCTTACGTAGAGCCATCGGCCGACGACGAGAAGGCAGAGGGAGAAGACCGAGGAAGAATAGGAGAGAAAAAAGATAGGGTCTTAAAAGTGATTTTAGAGTAGTTAGTTTGCTAATTACAAAAGGTTATAATTGTGAAAGTTATAGATCAAATTTGAAATCTTTTAGAAAAGTTAGTTTTTTTTCCACCACCACGCCAGCATCTCATTCGACCTTATTCCTTAAACGAGCAAAGAGAACAGAGGTGGATGAGTTCACTCCACTAGTGTTGGGGATGTCGGTCTACGCGGTGATGCTTTGTAAGCACAAGTGCTGTGCCAACAAAGCTGTAACCTACACTGATTTTTCTTGTAATGATGCACCTGTATCACTGGAGTTTTTGTGCCAGCTGTATGACTATGGTGATCTCGAGTGAATCATTCATTCCACATATCCAAACACTGCTGGCTGGATGTACTACACGTGCTCGGATATCCACGTAAGTGATTGTCACGTGAATCATTCAGTCCACGTGAATCATTCAGTTCACGAGTTCAAGAAGTATGATAGGTCATTTATCGAGGGAAAATACATGCTGGACTACACTAAACTGTCTGAGACGTTCACTCACTGGAAACCCAACACCCTGGAGGACAAGGCAAACAGCGAGAGAGGAGAAAACAAGGGAAAGAGACTAATAGTCCCCCATGTTGTTGCTCAAGGTGAGGTTATATCCGACCGGGACAAGCCTAAGGTTGACATAGAAGAAGAGTTTGGGCGTGATTGGTACGCGCCTAATTAGAAGAAGGCCAAGTCCTACCATGTTAGGCTCTTCAAGGGAGGGCACCAATGGATCCTAATGTATATGATGTATGACCACAAACCTGACTTCCTTTTCATCCCTCGAGTGTTTTCTATTCCAAAAGGTACATATGTATCTCAGTTGTAATTCGACTTGATAGGTTGTGAATGTTGCCATTCATACTGTAGCAGTAGTGAGATGAACCTACGCATCTAATCAAACCCTGCGCACCATATAATTCACACCTTCATTATTAACTGCTATGTCAACCTTCAAATTGTGTGATCAAACTAAAATCTCTTAACTCAACCTTCCAAGTCCCAACTTTTATACAACAAATTCGGTCAAATCTATAACTACAAACTCAGGAAAATATCACGTTAGAGTCACCTAACTCATGACTTGACCGCATACAACACGTCGTGTACTCTCGTAAAAATATATGTTAGTCTCTGATCAGCACTTACACATCAATTAGCTAAAAATATATATCGAGCTACCTAGATGCGGTAGGAAACATATATCGTCTGCCATGTCTGTCGCGCTCACAAAAGAAGCCTAGTTACATCATTGGGGTCCCATGATCTGAAGGATGGCGAAAAACCTGGTATATATTTACCATGTGCACTACCAGTATGTGTGGTTTTTGCGTGCAGTGCAGGCAACATTAGCACAGCCGTAAGGGCCAACCAGGTCTCCCGTACCGGCCGCGCGCCGTGCCATTCCTTCACCGTGTTCCACAAACTGGGGCCACGGGGTACGTACGTACGTACGTTGAGGCGCGGTACGAACAAAACCTGCGCGCGCCTTGTCTCTTCACCATCAGCTAGCGGCCGGAGTGCAGAGTGGAGGCGCTGTTCGCGGTGCTCACCTGGGCTGCCGCGGTGCTCGCCGCGAGGGCGGCAGCCGCATCGGTCACCTCGCCGCGATCAAGCCGCGCGCTGTTGACCTCACTGCAGCACGCCATGCATGTATCGTGTCTGTGGCGCAAATCCACGACACTGTGATGAAACACACCGTCTTGTTGGCGCGAAGCCTCGATCTGCTGAGTGCGTGGAAATTAAGGCCTGTGTTTGCATGCGCGCGAAAAGAGACCCCCTGTCATTCGTGTTCTTCCTTGTTCTTGGCACATTAGGAAACGAGCTTCAGAGACCTACATGCTATTGCTCGCCCAATTGACTAATACTCACGCGTACAAGCGTGAAACTTTCGTCAGACACAGGCGGATAATCTGCTTAATTATTCTTCAACGGGGATCGACAGAGGTAATTTACACCTACGGTAAGCTTGCAGTTGGTGGATCGATGGAACTCTGCAAAATAAATATTTCCCGACCAAATTAAATAATGTAATCCAAGAGATTCAATTTCCCCTCGAGTAAAAGCCGATCGTATGCAACTATGCCCCGGTAAATATTGGCCCTGTTAGGCTATTACCACAGCGGTCTAGCTAGCGCAATGAATTGTTACACGTGAAGGGAAGACACGAGGCTGCAGCCTGCAGGATTGCAATGCGTAACGGAAACAGGGGCTATGTGCTGCAGTGGCAGATTGGACTTGCTCCATCAGAAGTATAAACAGAAGCAGTTGCCTAAAACCTGTGGATGTATGCAAGCAGAGGGGGGCCGGTGGACCCCAATGCTGTAACTAGGGTTCCACAAAAATAGGTTTCAGCAGGCAAACAGTGAAGTTTATGTTAAAGATATGCCCTAGAGGCAATCATAGAGATGATTATATTTCCTTATGTTCATTGTTAATTATCTTGTTCTTTGAATATTGTTATTATTATTTATTAGCAAGTATGCGACTTGTTTGTGACTCTCTCTATATATATGACTTTGTGATGATTATTCTAAAGTGATTCCTAGTCGATAAACATATAAGGACACATAGGAATAGACTAGCATTAGCATATGTATTGGTTGATGATCATGTTTCACAGGTCATATATATGGAGATATCAAACCAATAATATAGACACATGTTAGAGAATATAGAATTGGATCAACCCAACTTAAGACACTGTGAGAACGTTGTAATTTTCATGTCATTAGTTGGTCTCATATACAATGTGCATGCTATATCTTTAGACTTGAGCATGATGCATGTACTCGAGATTTGTAATGACTTATTTAGGGGTTGCCAAACACTACTCCGTAACTGGGTAGTTATAAAGGTGATTTTCGGGTTGTCATGAAGTATACTTCGAAGCATGGTTGATCAAGATGTGATTTGCCCCTCCATTCAACAGAAGAGATATCTCCAGGCAATGGTCGGATTCTAGAAATGTATGGACATGCTACTCGCGGTTAAAGAGTTAATCGTAGTTGGGAATTCCGAGTCACATGATCGAGAAAAAGTGGTTGAGCTAACTAAATAAGGATGGCATGTATTCGCCTTGAGTTTGATCGATATCATGAAGCAAAGGTAAATGCATATAACTAAGCATTATTTAGGTTCGTTCGATATGATCTTTACATATATTTAGGAGTTGACACGTCCTGCTAGGGATCGCTGCCGATCAGTGGTCAAGTAAGAGTACTCGAGCCATGTCTAGGTATACGTGAACCTATAGGGTTGCACGCTTAAAGGGCTGGGGCGTAATTCGGATGATGATCCAAATTCTGATGGGTTTTAAGTTCCTAATGAGCCTCTAATATAGAGCCCATTATAGGGCGTCTATTTAAAGGGAGGTTGTGCTGGTTTTAGGTTTAAGAGACACAGTAGAAATTCAAAATTCCTGAAACTCTAGCCGTCACACCTCCTTCGCCTAGAACCGCGCAACCAGCGCTAGCACTCCAGCGAGTGGTGTTCCTGTCCCGTACATGTGGATAACTTGAGGAGTTGCTGCGAGACTTCAACATTAAGATGATCCGCAATCTGCGACGGTCACAGGGAGCTGTTGGAGGAGGTACGAGGATAGTATGACTACATCTGCATCACCACGCTACATCGACTCTACTTCCGCTATGAGTCTGAGCTCTAATGGTAATTATGTGATATATAACTTACAATGGTTTATTGGTTACGCGATAACAAATTTTGAATTTACGCTAGAGTAGCCTATCCGTTTCCCCAACAGTTTAGAGTAACACCCTAGGCAATTCAATCCACATCATTCAATGTATCAGGGCATAGCCTCCTCTGACCATGAACTTTAATTTCTATAGGAACTTCTTTATGCTCATTAATACTGTATAGGTAACAAAGTTTGTTATTGTGGCTAGGCAAGTAACATGTAGTATTCCTTTCGTCTAAAGTTTATAAGACATATTTTTTAATGATCTTATCTATAAATATATGGTGTATTTCATATTCTAATATATATATATAAAATTAGTGTGATGTTCCTTATATATCCCTAAAAAATATATTATTTTTTACTTTATTTTCTCTATATGCATGTATTGAATATAGTGCTTAGTTATAATAATTAGGAGTAATATAGTGATTTTCAATATTTTCTTGATCTATATACAAAAAAAAAAGTATACCTTGTAAATTTGGATGAAGGGTGTACGTGCCTCGTTGCTTTTTCACAAAGAACATTGTTGCATGTCCTAATGAAATTCAGTAGCTGCATTGATCTGTCCTGTTTAGTAACTTGAAATGCTTTCACTTTCTAGTAGTATGTGGGTAATTTTTTGGAGAGCGTTGAGACACCAAGCGATGTTCTGCCACTAGAAGAGATGCGTTGTCAGTTACACATTCCAGGCCGATCCGATCGATCGCCATGAATGCTGCATTCAGGTCTGTACTAGCTCTAGATCCAAAGAAATCAAACACATATTATATTACCAGAAAGTAGTAGTAGCTGTAGCCTGTAGGAAAAGAAGGATCTTTCTGCTTTGCGACATTTGAAATGGATGGCCTCATTATCTCACCTGGCAAAGAGTACGTTTCCAAGCCCTTCTCCTTCTGAGTCTCATCCCACCTCCTTCCTTTACTATCTCTGCACTTCTGCTGCAGCCACTCTGGCTGCACAAGGAACACAGCTCAGAAGCCCTTTATGCGCCCACAAATATATTTTCTAAAAACATACTGTATGTCTACATAAAGAATCTCTTAAACCTTAAAATTGTTAATCCAACAATATATATATATATATATATATATATATATATATATATATATATATAGGAAAATGGTTGCATACTCCTGGGAGTATGTACTCCCACTCTCAATATACTGCATAAATGATGTTACTATACTCCTTTATCCTTTTGAGTATACTCTAATACTAATTATAAGATACTCCAAAGTGAGTTTCACGAAAAATTTCATCAAAACCCACACTGTATAGCATAATTTGTTTATATACTCTTTTTATACACGAAAAACGGTATATACCTAGAAATAAATGGCTCCGATGAATTTTTTTTCAACGATGTCGAATTGTAGTATCTTAGAATTATTATTGGAGTATACTGAAAGTGATAAAGGAGTATAACACATTCGTTTAAGTGGTATATTGGATGTGGGAGTACGTACTCTCAAGAGTACAGAAAAGGCTTCATATATATATATATATATATATATGTGTGTGTGTGTGTGTGTGTGTGTGTGTTTTCTATTCTTCAGCTGCATGTAGAATATACCCGACCAGTTTACGCAGTCCAATTGAGCCGGATTACCCGTATTTATTACTTGCGAATGGGTGCACGGACCATTTATTACTTGTGCTGTCAAACCGATCAATGTACAAACTAGTAAACGCGTTACTAGTTAGTTGGCCACGGTTCTGATTTCAGTTAATGTGTTTCAGTAGTAAATTGATGTTTATATAGTAGTAAAATGATGTTCATTTGACAGTAAAATTTGATTTATGCGACGTTCTCGTCGTTGGTAAGCTATTGGTGAAATTCGTTCGTCAATTGGGGCTGCGAATAAAAAGTTATGACTAAAAGAAGGAAAAAGACATTCGTGTACAAACTAGTAAACGCATTACTAGTTAGCTGGCCACTGGTTTGATTTCAGTAGTAATGATTTTCAGTAGTAAATTGATGTTCATTTGGTAATAAAATTTGATTTATGCGACGTTTATTAGCGAGATTTATATCATATTGTTCCTCTCGTCGTCGGTAAGCTATTGGTGAAATTCGTTCGTCAATCGGGGCTGCGAATAAAAAGTTATGACTAAAAGAAGGAAAAAGACATATTCATGTACAAACTAGTAAACGCATTACTAGTTAGCTGGCCACTGTTTTGATTTCAGTAGTAATGCTTTTCAGTAGTAAATTGATGTTCATTTGGTAATAAAATTTGATTTATGTGACGTTTATTAGCGAGACTTATATCATATAATTCCTCTCGTCGTTAGTAATCTACTAGTGAAATTCGTTCGTTAATCGGAGCTGTGAATAAAATGTTATGGCTTAAAGAAGAAGGAAAAACATTCGTGTATAAACTAGTAAACGCATTACTATAGTTAGTTAGCCACGGTTCTGATTTCAGTAGTAATGTGTTTCAGTAGTAAATTGATGTTCATTTAATTTGATTTATATAACATTTATTAGCCACAGACCAGCCCTGTACATGAGTTATTTCTAATATAGTAAAAACATAAGTTACAATAGTAATACTATATGACAGAGACAGTTAATTAGGAAATCATAATATAACAAACATAAGTTACATTGAACACAGTCTGATGGTAATTTTTTTCAAATACTACAGGATTTGTGACTTTTTTCTCAGCGGTCTTGCGGAATGTGGTAGTTTTGGGCCGTATATTGCAGACCAGTTCATTATACGTTTTGGTCAGCGCGTAGAATAGCTTCGCGCGTAAGCTCAGATTAATTACTCCCTATGCGTAGAGGCTTCCTATATATATATATATATATATATATATATATATATATATATATATATATATATATATATATATAGAGGAAGCCTCTTTTGTACTCTCGGGAGTAATTACTCCCTATGCCGTATCTCACAATTTAGGGAGTATCTCGCACAACGGAGGGTATATACGTGTAGTATATAAGTATATAAAACCATCTATGTGGTATTTACATTTTTTCAGAGGTGGTATGTACACTTTTTAGAAATACTCCTTTTTATGTGCGTATATGAAGGTATTAGCAAAATATGCTAAAAACTATGTACTCCCTTGCAATTTTTCATGTGGATCTCATTGGAATATCTTATAATTAGTATATGAGTGCATCCAAACTGATAAAGGAGTATTTCAAGTACGTTTGTGTGGTATTTCAGAGATGGGAGTAATTACTCCCGGGAGTACGAAGTATTTTTCATATATATATATATATATATATATATATATATATATATATATATATATATATATATCATATGGACTCTGCACCCCTACTGCTGCCCTTGCTAGTGTATTTCAAAAGAATGCAACATATAGGGTGGCTTGTTGGGCATGCACGTATTGAGCAATGATAGATGCTGCATTCAACTATCTAGCTTGCAGGAGTACGTCCCTGTCCTAACATTACTGTGACCAGCTATATGTCCTTGTCCTCTATTTACTATCATGCTTTTCTCATCTATGCATGAACTCAGTTAGTCAGATCGATGCCAATATGGGCCTACACAGCTCCAATCTTTCCTGTCCTTTCTGCTCTCAAGGACGAGAGACCATGCCCTAGTCGCCAGCGGCCATCTACTAGTGGCTACTTGTGTCCTTAGCCAAGGTGCTATATATGAAAGGAAATTGATGTAAAAATCACGCTGCAATCTTCCATGAACACGATTCATAATTAACGATCTGTATGGTTCGTGCTTGTTAAGCCTTTACCTTGCATTTATGTACATCCAAGTAGTTGAAATGTCGAATAATATAAGGTTTGTACTTTGTAACGGTTCAAAAAACTAGTCAATGAACACTCCACTTCCAACAGGTTTCTCAAGTTTCAACAGCAGTGCAGCGTACAGACATGTAACATCCTCAAATTTATAAAGTTTAAAATCCAATATTAAAAATGTGAAATCTTTTCATTGTTGAATTTCTTGATTTCTTGTGCATTTGTTGATGTGTTGGTTGATTTAAATGAATGATTGAATGGGTTATTGGAATGAAAGAGAATATAGAAAAGAGAAAAGAGATAATGATGGAATGGTAGAAATAAGAAATTACCATGGTAACTTTGTAAATTAACCTGGCCAAGCCCTAGGAAATATTTCTAGATGGTCAAAACACCATGTGTATGCAATTGTTAGTCAAGAAAACAAATTAAAATATTGAATATTATCACTGCCCTGATCAATGTCAGATTTTTGGAGAGAAATGTGGAGCAATCTAGGACTTGGAATTTTTACCATAAGACCTCAGACATATCACCTTCACCCACAAAAAGTTTCAAAAATTAATAAGCATTTTTGCTATGAGTTAGCATTTATTTTAGGCAGATTTGAAATACTGCAGAAAACAGTAAAAGAATTTTAGAAAAATAAATAATGCGACTTTAATGTTGAAATTTTTATGGTAGGTCCATTGTATAGAAACACACCTTCAGTAAAAATTTCAAAAATAAATATGTTTATTTAATCCATAAACCAATGCAGAAATCGAAATAGAATTACAGTGCAGCTGACATTGTCAGATTTATTATAAATAAATGGTAAATAATTTTAACTCCAAAATTTTACTGAAGCTAGTAGACTTAACCATCAACTTGGTCAAAAAGTTTCGAAAAATCTGGTGGCAACTTGACCCATGCATTAATTCTTCTTCTGCGCTGTCCATGGAAGCAACTGGAGTTCACTCCTCCCCATCCTGACGTGCGGGCCCACGTGTCCGGTGACCCGTGCGCTGGCACCGCTGCCGACAGGGACCCAGAGGGTTCCTGCCCCACGCGTCAGCTTCTCCCTTTCCTCTCTTTCCTTCTTCTCTCCCTCTGCTTTGTGGACCCCGAAGGTCAGCTCCATCTCCTTCCTCCTCTCTGCTCTCTCTCACTCTCGACGGAGTCGACCGAACCGCCTCGCTTCCTTGTTGTTTCCCCGCCGCAACCTCTTGAGCCTTGAGCCACCTCTGCCACGGAGCCCTCGCCCATACCCTGCTGTCCTGTGGGCTTGACCGAGCCGGGGAAAGATTTCCAGAGCCTACCCGAGACGCCGCCGTTTCTTTCTCTGGTTAAATCCACTCCCTACCGCCTCCGCCGCCTATTTAACAGGACAAGAAGTACCTACTAACTCAACAAAACCCGGAGCACACACACACTTATCCTTTTCCGCCCGGAACCGCCCAGTTCAAACCTTTCTTCTCTCGCCACGGCGAAACGCGATTTGGGGGAAAACTCAAATTCGCACAACCCGGTAAGGGAACGTCCAAATTGATGGACTCTTAAGCATTCACCGATACTCACAGAGCTGTTACGCTTCATCTTGTAGCCCGAAGCAACTCGGAGACACCCCGCGCCGTGCAACCTCCTCCGCCTTCGCCTCTGCACGGTGAGAACACCACCCGGCCACCCATCCTCCAGTCCAAGAACTCGAATAGAGTCCCTAGGTCCCCTTGAAGCTCTTGCGCATGACCTTTAAGCTTAGATTGCCCGCTAGCGCCGTCGAGCTTAACCTCGCCGTGAAGCACCGCCGGTCATCGCCGTGAGCATGTTTTCCCCGAACACTACCCATATCCAAGTAGTCCCCTAGGTTCACCATGGTCCCGTGATGCCATATCCGTCGGCCAAAGTCGATCGACGTGGCCGGTTAGCCGCCGGTGAGCTCCGGCCATCGCCTCCCCTGCTTAGAGTCCCTGCCGTGCGGGCCATCAAGGTCAGCCTCGCGCGCGCGCTTGACTCGCTGCCAACCCGGTCCCACAGGACAGTCGCCGATGGCGCCTTGCCCTTTTACTTGAAGCGCCGACAGGTGGGGCCACGTCGTCAGCTACCATGGTCTTGCGCGTGCAAGAGTGCAGTCACTGACACTTTGGTTCCGCATGTCAGTGGCTGCGGCTTGAGTTTGAACTCTCGCGCGCGCAAACAGCGAAAAGACGCTTTCCTTGTTTGAAAGCGTATTCTTCAATTTTCTGGAATTTAGTAACCCGAATTGATTCAAATTGCTATATCTTTTGAACCGTAGCTCCAAATCGAATGAAACAAATTTGTAAATTCATCATAAATCATCTAGTATCATAATATGCAAAAACATTTGAAACTTGTTTAGCAATTTAAACTTAAATTTAAATTTAAAGAGTGAAATTTGAATATGTTCCATGTAGGATTTTTGCAAATAAACTCCAAATTTAGTAAAACAAACTTTGTTGGAATCCTTAGGTCAAGTACTATCCAAATATGTAATTAGATTTGGATTTGGAGTTAGTTTGTGAAAATTTCCCATTAGGACTTTATATAATGCATAAATTTAATATAGTTGCAATAACTTACTCAAAAATGATCCAAAATGAATGAAACTTGTTTCTTTGTGCTCATTACACTGATTAGAACCAGTTAGTAAGATAAAAGTTAGGATTCACCATGTTGCTATCTTTTGACATGACTAAGGTTGCTTATATACTAACTAGTATTAGTGCAATCAACACCACACCCTGGAAATGAATTTCATTAAATTCAATTTTACAATCTTAGCTTCCTGAATTTGTAAATTAAAATGAAATAATACATAAAGAAAGGTAGTCATGTTGTATGTCATTAAGCTTTTACCCTTAGAACCAAAATTTTATGACTTGATTAATTTGGATTGATTAAGTAATTGCCATCATTGGTTGATTTGGAGTGACTTCATTTGAATCTTTTAGTTGCTATCTTTATTGTTTGTGTATTTGCTCCTTCATCGATATTGAAGTATTCTTTTTGCCATGTTCTTAATCGACCTATAGACGCTGAGATTACCGACTACGCTATCGACGACACAGATCCAGCTTACACCGCCGAGGAGCAAGGCAAGCACCCCTTTGATCATTCTTGAACCCAGATTTTACAACCAGATAAAATGTGATTAAGAATCTCCCTGCATGCTCATAATTTGATAAATTATTATTTTGGTCACTTGGTAGTTATAACCCAAATTGATGGATTCCCTTAATCACGTTGACATACGATCCATGAAAACCATAGGACTGGTTAAGTTCTTTAAACTGGGTATAATCGTTTATTAACCTGCAAATGCTTAGCACTGCGTTAGGTCAAAGTTGGAAATGTTTACACCCACACATCATTCTTTATGAAATCTTTTATGGTTTATTTAAGCAGTAAAGGATACTGGTAGTTTGATAAAAATGAAAATAAAACTACTGTTTTGACGTGGGTGATTATTGGCAATAGCCGGTTGTACATGTTTTAACGTGTACGTAGCTAGGGTGGAGTATCGCCCATGTCACTTTGAGGACCGAACGTAGTGTTGCATGATCCAAGTAAACCGTACATCCACAAGTACTGGACTGGGACAGTCTTAACTTATTAAATTATTTGGGAATTAGCTTTGCATATTGGTAGGCAGTTGTAGCACGAGCATTCCGGGTATTGGTTTGCTCGAGGGAGGTGTCATCACCGAGGTGTTGGCATCTGCCGTTGTAACGGTGTGCGCCTGGCTATGAATTGGGGCTGTTGTTGTACCATTTGAGCCGCGGGCTCTAAATACTATTGTTTCACCGTTTGTTTGCTTCCATCATAGTCAGGGGTAACGTCACTGGGCTAGTGCAAAGTTAAGGTTCAAGTAATCGAACAGTTTCGTTATGAACTCCTCGCGGGCATACCAAAGGAAGTGTGTCTTATAGCTTGCAAAAAGGAGAACATATCTTGTGGGTAAAGCAGTACAAACTCTGCAGAGTCTAAAACTATTCGAATAGCCGTATCCACGGTCATGGATGACTTGGCGAATTGACACTAGTTAGCTGTTTCTGTTTTCAAAAACCTTTAATTAAATGATTTGAGAAATGGTTTACACCCTTTTATGTCACTTATTGTTACATTTGTTCATATGAGACAATGGAGGGTCTTTTCGTTAATTTACTCACAAAGGGCCGTGAGTAAAATGTTATTATTCTTTTTATTACCTGTTATTTCAATTACTTATCAAATTGTCTTAAAAGTTTTATTTATGCTTTCCATTACTATTCAGTATTACTTCATTCAAAACTTTCGCTTTATGCAAAGCAACCGTAGAAACCCACTTTCTATTTCAGCCTCATATATTCCAGGAATTGCATACACTACAAAGTCTTGCGAGTACCAATGTACTCAACTTGCTTCAACAAATGTTTTTAGGTGATGAGCAAGATTACGATAATGACGGAAATGAATATGAGGAACCTGCGAATTTTAGCGACGACTGATCTTTCTAGGTTCATCTCAGCAGTTGCCTGTGGAGTTATGGAATAGTTGGCATACTATGAGACATGGTTTTAATTTCCTGCTACTTTTGGTATTGTAATAACACTATAAAACTTGTGATGTAATAAAAGTGTGTATCTGTGTGGCTGTAATATCCAAATTGTGTTTGTGCGTGCCAGCCACTGATCATGGGAATGGCACAGGATACACTTAAAGAGCCTCATATTTATGTTACTTAGTGACATAAAAATGAGGGTCTCACAAGACAGCACGCAGAGCTTGAGACCGTCAGCTAGCTTGTATCATGGAGGCATGCTTGTAGAATTAATTCCGAAGATCTGTTCGGCATTGAATTCAAAAGGACTGTATGGCCTAATTTTGAAATGCATTCCTCGCCAACATCAAATCACCTGCAAGCTGTTGGCTCCTTTTGCCTCTGTAGTCCCTTCAACCTCTTACCCTCAACAGTCTGTACTGTCGCAGATGCACTGCTGTTTTCCCGATGCCTTTCCAACAAGTAGAAAAAAGAACTCCCACAGAGCACGTACGTACGTACGTACGTACTACTCTATGATCTCAACTCTCAACGAATATAAACTACTGAAGTGCTAAATGTTGAGCTGCAAGATCTTGTGGCAAATGGCAATGCATGAAATTTGCACCAGAGCCTGCATGAGTGCATGGTACAAGGGAAAAGCTAGCTCCTGCTCCCATGCTATCTGGCCTCGATGGGATCGAATGCTAGCTGCATGCACTTGTGAGGTGAGTTGACGTAAGATTGAGCCGACAGTGTAACAGCATGCTTTTGTAGTACAAACATGCTTGCAATACATGATACTACGCATGCATGCATGAAAGTGTGCCGCTGGACATATTGATCCTGCAAGCAGCCAGTGATCTGTGGATCGAGTTTGTACAGGTAAGACTCCGACTTAAACATATCACGTCAACGCAACAGTTCGCTCAACTTCTTGTCACCAACAGTGCAGATCGATCGAGCCCCATGCATGCATGCATGCATATGTGTGCACACCAAAAGAATACAAAACAGTGAGCAATCGTACTACTCTAGTGTATACAGTACCTTTTTGACGTATCCACGCACGTAACCGGTCCAGCGAGGTTAGAAATCACGGTGAAATCTTGCGAAATCTCGAATTCCAGATGTGAAGATTCAAGATTCTAATAGAATATAAATTTTTGAAAATAAAAATTAAATTACTACAATAACTTAAAATATTAGTGAAATTTTGATAAATTTCGCAGCAAGGTTAGAAATCTCGGATTTCAGATCATTCGAGATTCAAGATTCAAGATTCTAATAGAATATAAAAATTTGAAGAAAATAAATAAATTACTACAGTACCTTAAAATATCAGTGAAATTTCGATAAATTTCGCCGACATTGGGGGGGGGGGGTTGACCGGATTTGATTCTTCACGTCGTTGTCCGTCTGCCCCGGCAGCTGGTTCGCGATAAGATGTTGTTGAGTTTGGATCGGATGCTGTTGAGTTTGGAGATTACATGTCTAGAATCCCGAGCCATTTTTGCCACGCACTTCACCCATGCACAAGTTAGGCCGATAGTGCGCACGATTTCGTAGGCCACCCCATGCACGCGCATGATACCATCCTGATGGCAAAACTGTCATAACTCATGAGCTAAACATAATCTAAACTAAGACTCGGCTCCGTGGATCTGGTAATCTCTTGGTTTGTTATATGTTGCTCATATGGTTTGGTTGAGAAGATAAAGTACAACGTCTTACCTTTTTTTCGTTTGGGCTGAAATTAAAAATGCCAGTCGGAATGCGAAGTACAATAAGCAAATAAGTATATGGTAATTATCATCACATGGGAATGGGACTTTTTTTGGGGAGGAGGGGGGGCATTACTATTGACAAGGTCATTGCTTAGAGTACTTGTCATCATCTTAAGCCTACTCGAACGAAGTACCCACGGATGAGCTAAAGAGATCAATTATGAAAATCCATACACCGGGAGAGCTAGCTAGCAGAGAGTTCTTCATGTGCTCACTTTTCGGTTAACCAATTAAACTTTGGAGGCTGTGACCAAATAGAGTTTGTTTTAAACCTTTGGCTTGGCATTTTCATTTCCATTCAAGCTTGATATGCTACGACCGACAAAGAGAGAGCTTCTAAGCAGCATGAAGCATTCGAGGTGCTTGGTATTTTATGTGTAGGCATTTATTGATAAGTTCTAGTACAATGCAAGTGTAGGGTATTTTATGTGCAAAAACTTAGTAATTTATATTCAAACAGATAGGAAATGTCACATAAATTCTTTCATGATTTTTTTAAATTTTTTCTATTTTTTTTTCTAGCTGCGGGATACCATTTTACAGTATTTTGCACTATAGGAATTTTAGAAAATTATTCAAGATTGATCACTATCTGCAAATTTCATGGGAACATTAGTGATGTGTCAAAAGTATACAAAAAAAAATTCAAAATTTTTTAACGTGGTTTCGACACTTTTTTGCTCGCTTCAATTTGACAGAAATCTCGGCATTTTCCACCGATATTTCATTTTTTAGACCAAGATCTTGGAAATCCCGATGGAGAAAATGCCGAATTTGAATTTTTGTTTTTTGCGTTTTGTTCATATTTCGTCCGAAGAGATCTCGGTGAAATTTTGAATTTCCGAGAATGCAAGATGTGAGTGGAACTTTGGCCACACACACACATACATGCATGGGAGCACGAACCATTGTTTGGGGTGCAAAGATTCAAAATTTAAACATAGTCCTTATTGTTCTTGTATTTTTAAATGCGTGTGCGTGTGTGTGCGTGTGTGTGGGCGCGCGCACGCGCGAAAGACGGAAATTTTGGAATACTATACAATTTGTTACCTGTATTTACAAAACTAAACAACATATTTGCGTATTTACAGAAATCTCCATCATACCCGAAATTTGAAAATTCGTTTATTCTTTCTCGAAATCTCAAATTTCGTTTAACGTGTATTTGAAACCTGAAATTTTGGGAATAGCCATAACCGAAACTTGAAATTTCGGGTATGAGGTGCCACCTCATACCCGAAACCTCAAGTTTCGGCTAAGGGTTGCTCACTTTGCTCTGACGTTTGCTCGCTTTGCTTTGCTTTGAGAGCTCGCATGCATAAAGGAACAAAGAAAAATCAGAGAAAAAGCAAAAAAAAAATATAGAAAAATTCATAACCGAAATCTTAAAATTCGGGTATGAGGTGCCACCTCATACCCGAAATTTTAAATTTCGGGTATGGCTCTTACCCGAAGTCTGGTGTTTCGTGTACAGTTTACCCGAAATTTGAGGTTTCAAATACTCTGAAAACGAAATTTGAAATTTCAAGAAAGGGTAAACGAAATTTTAAATTTCGGATATGACTGAGATATCTGTAAATACGGAAATATGTTGTTTAGATTTGTAAATACGGGTAATAAATTGTACAGTATTTCAAAATTTCCTTAAAAGACAGAACCAGATGCATGGCCTCAGGCCTCAGCTTCCGTAGCATGCACCTGATGATTCAGGGCCTGTTTGGATCCATGCAGCTAATAGTTAGCTGCTAAAAATTAGTTGGAGTGGATCCAAACACCCCCAGCTAATAGATCAGCTAACTATTAGCTGGACACCCAGCTAATGGTTATCTCATTAGCTAGCCAAACCCAGCTAATAGCAGCTAATAGGTGGCATTTAACCAAAATACCCTTCACGTTTATCACCAATAGCATTTAATAGCATGGGTATTCTGGACAATAGCATCTATTAGCCACATGTTAGCTGGTGGATCCAAACACCCTCCAACTAATAGTTAGATAACTAATAGTTAGCTAGCTAATATTAGCTAGGAACTATTAGCTAGCTAACTATTAGCTGCTAATGGATCCAAACAGGCCCTCAGTAGTAGCTAGTGTGGCGAGATTGGAAGGTGAGCAAGGTGCGAGTGCGACACAGGTGCCTCGGAAGTCGGGCAGATCCCTCGTGCCGCTTGGGCTTACCCGCCGTCCATTCCTGGAAGCAAGTATTCATTCCGCAGGCATCCGCATCAGATTCTGCGAACTACGTGGACTTTTGCAGCCGCACCGCACGCATTGGCCAACATCATTTCAAATAAGTTCAGAGCAGTAGCACAGGTTCAAATTCTCGCTGAAATCCTGTAAAATTTCGGCGAAATTTCAATTTTTGGACCCCCCGAGTTCTATAATCCTGGCGAAACTAAAAAAACCCTAAACAATTTAAAAGTACTACAATACCCTATAATTTCGGCGAAATTTCGGTGAAATGGACCGAAATCTCGGTTTTTTAATCGAAATTTGTCCAAAATTTGATCGGAGTGGATTCCTTAAGTCATTTTCCAGGTCTGACAAAAATTTCAAAATTTTTTGACATCGTTTGAACCATTTTCCGTTCAGTTGAATTTTACCAAGATCTCGGGTATTCGGGACGAAATTTCGGTATTTGGAACGAAATCCCAGAAATTTCGGTTAAAAAAAAACCGAATTTAAATTTTGGTTTTTGAATTCTGCCCGGATTTCGTCCGAAATAATGAGATATCGCCGATAAATCGGATTTCGGTTGACGACGGGATTTGACCTATAACGAAATTTTGAACCCTGAGTAGCACATAGTACACCCCCCGATCAGTGGCAGAGCTAAAATTAAGGTAAACAACGGGCTAAAAATAAGTAACTATTATTAATAATAAAGATTATAGACATTGAAATATAATAAAAGTACAATATAAATATGTAACTAAAAATAAATTTAAATTCCATGCTTAACATTTTAGCAAAATAGATAAAAATAAGTCAAAACAATATAGCGTTATGGAGTGGTGCAAAATTTAATACCTAATTAACGAAGGTTTGGTGCATCTGAGACTCATATCCTCATCAATAATAGAACAATAACCTAAACTTGTTAAAAGATGAAATTGCACATGTAAATTAAGTGCACAAAATTACGAAGGTAACTATTAAGGAAAATTGCATAAGAATGTAACATACCACTAGCATCCCTAATGTCCACATCGAATTCCTTAATTGGTTTCCGAAGCCTTGGATCAGCAACAATATCTTCCAAATTAAACACAATACGAGGATTGTTTACTACTAGGCCCAGTTTCTACCGTTTCCGAAGGGGATTGGTTGGACTATGACTATGACGAAAAATAAGATGACAATGGCTTCGACCTCTTCATCATGTATTTCTATTACATCAAATTAAATCCAATCAGTTAATCAGTCTATCACTCTTGAGTTTCAGTACTCATTCCCACACTATGACTAGCTTGAAAAGTAAGTTCTTGCACAGCAACAAATCAACAAATAAGCTCAAGCGCACTACAGTAACAAGGCTAAAAGAGACAACAACTTAACAAAAAAATAGCATATGTCGAGCAACCTCTGGTACATAGTTAGCACTTACCTGAATATTTACACACATACATACACCTTACGAGTTGTTTAAGCCTATGTCACCTACCCAACCACAATCAGCTCAGTTATTTTACTGGCCGCTAGGCAGCCATAGAAAATTCCATATCAGCTAATTAAAAGAATATTAGCACTAGTGTCAAGAATCACTCAAATAGATTGATTTAGCCACAACATACAAGGGGTAAATGAGCCCCGCACATGGTTGAGGTTGATTGATCTAAAGTTCTAAACAACATTTTAGTTTTAAGGTCCTACAAAAAAGGGAAACTACTTCTGTACTGCTAGAGCATTGCCGCCACTCAAGAGAGAAGAGTTATACTGTAATCAATTCAATCTTGTACAAGAAAACTAGATAAGCAAATGTAAATAATCTTGGTGACAAGCCAAATCAGTTTCTTTTTCCCCTTGATTCCTGTTTCCAAAATAGTGGAACCAAGTCTACCAATTCCATGATTCCATCCATTGCAAAGCTATCAATCACAATACTGAAGATTAAATGCGCTATAACCCAGAAAAACTCTAAAAAATAAGAGTTAGCGGCTAAATCATCGGTTCCGTTGAATTTTCTCGTCCAATCAAGCATTATCAATTTATAATCCTATTAAATTCATCACCTCCACCACTCCATTGCCACTATGTTAGTTCTTCAAATCAACATTCGATTGCAATTTGGTATTCCATACTCCACCATTCCACATTCTACAAAGAAAAAAAAAGAGAAAGGAACAAAATTCTTCGCCTATTCGCCTTATCACCTCCACTTGCAGACTTGTGATAGCTCTGGTCAGACCGTTGGAGCCCGGAGGCACCTTGCACGCGGCTTGTGGTCGACGACCGGCGGGTAGGGCTAGGGACGGGGGTGGCGGCCGGCAGGAGGGATCTATGGGGCGCCAGGGCGGTATCTTCCTCTAGGCTCCACCGCTTCGGGCAGCAGCCAGTAGGCCGGGCGGGGGCTGGCGCCTAGCCCGCGCTCGGGATCTACTAGTAGGATGATGATGACAAATCAGGAGCAGCTAGCGGCCAGCGGGCGTGGCCAGGGCCCGGGGACATGGGTGGCGGGCAGGCGGGAGCGGCGGCCGTGCGCGATGACGAGTGGACAACGCTGTCGCGGGAGGAAGAGCACAGCTCAGGCGTGCTCTGCTATTGGCTAGGGCGCCCTCCGCCTCTCAGCCTCTGGGCTGGTCGAGCACAAGATGTGCTAGCGCTGGGCCTCGAGCCCAATTCTGCACAGGCTAAAATGCTCCACTATTATTTGGTCTAAGCCTCTGGCTGAGGCCCCGCCAGCCCGAGGTCTAGTTCCGTCCCTACCTCCAATCACAAATAGTTGTATTTTGGACGTAGGTGCAGTCAAAATTTTAAAACATTGACTGTCAATATTTTTTTATATATTTAAATTAGATACATAAAAATTATACGTGTATATTTTGTTGAAATTTTTTCATAATATTATAATTTTATTGAGTTTTATAAATATATTATAATAAAATTAGTGGTTAAAGCTGTATTTTATAAACCGTGTTAATATACAAAACGATAACTATTTGTGGCTAGGGAGTATCAAACGGTATCTTACATTCATACCGTATTTATCTTGGGCTCAATATACTAGCTAGCACAAACAAACAACGTAGCAGTTGCATGGTAGCTCCCTCAGTTTCATAATATACTAAATGCGCAACGTGTCTGCGTGTTGCTGTGGACGGAAAGAATTATTGAGATAAACAAAGATTTTAATAGAGAGATAAAATATTTTTCGAAATACCTCTAAAAAATAAACAAAAAACTCAAAAATGTTTTAGAAATCTAAACATATTTTTTTAAATATTTTTATTATTTTTTCAATTTTTTTTAGAAAATACTGTAGCCATCACCGTTCATGTTCACTATAGTTTCTATAGTGAATAGGGGACACATGTTAGGGAGGTCGGCTGGCTGTTGTACCTCCCCGATTCATCATACTCACAGAGCAATACATATATCTTTATTAAATGATATTCTACAACTACTTAACTTTTGCAAAGCATTTAATAGGGATAAGGATTAGAAAAAATTACCATAATTATGCTCTAATTTTTTAATAGACAAATATAATAAAATAGAGACTTTAAAATTATAGACAAATATAGTGAAACGAAAGAACCGGTAACTAATTACCTAGAGTTCGAGAAAATTGAGTGCTTAGACCATTGTACATGTATTCTAAATGTGCACTACTTCTAGGAATAGAATGGATGCG
The DNA here is from genome assembly GCA_036346355.1 of Rhipidocladum racemiflorum. Lineage (NCBI taxonomy): Eukaryota > Viridiplantae > Streptophyta > Magnoliopsida > Poales > Poaceae > Rhipidocladum > Rhipidocladum racemiflorum. The sequence goes on along the minus strand of CM070570.1, from coordinate 10,418,199 downwards.
TTTGCAACGTACGTACGCATCGACCATCATCGCATCAGGAACGAAGGAATGAACGTATCGTTTAGTTTTCGGAATCCATGCACGCGAGGGCGATGCATACGGGTGCTGTGACTGTGACTCTGTGAGGGAGAAGCAAATGTACGTGTGCCTGACGTGTCACATGTTGGCCTTAGCGCGCATGCACTCGTGACTCGCCCGACCACACGTGTCCTGTTGCGCATGTCCTAGCCCACGTGGGGCCTGCCCGTGCATAGCACAGTCTCCGGGAGATGGAGAGGAGATCCCGGGTTAGCCACTTGGGCCGGGTTTTTTTGGCTGGCCCGAAGCATGGTGGGCATGGCACGGTCAAAGCCCGTCCCGACACGTAAGAGGGTCAGACGGTCCGGCTCGACATCGTAGCTCGTCGTGGCCTGCCTGGAACCCATAACGGGCGGCCAAAGACGCACGGCATCGTTGGAGTCGAGGCCTGCGCGTTTCAAGACGTGGCCCACCGCCACTGCACCTCTTCATTATGCATTCTTTGAATATTCAAACTTAAAGTTACGGTTTGTCGGATACATAGACTGTATTTTCAAACCTTCTGTATTTACGGTGCTAGTCCCACGATCAGTCTTTAGCACATTGGCGAGAGAGAGAGCAACGGACGAGAGAGAAAGAGGGGGAGATATGGGCAAGAGAGAGAGGGAGCAGCGGATAAGAGAGATGGGAAAGAGAGGGGGAGCAACGGGCGAGAGAGAGCGGGAGAGAGAGAGAGAGACGGGCGAGAGAGATGATAGAGAGAGTGAGCAACGGACGAGAGAGAGGGAGAGAGATGGGCGAGAGAGAGAGAGAGAGAGAGAGAGAGAGAGAGAGAGAGGGAGTGAGGAGAGCGCTTAGAGAAATTGAGAGTAATGGGTGAGAGAGAGCGATTTCTTGCAATGTACAACAATACAAGTCTTTGTACTAACTACTAAGGAGTATCGTACGTATCCGGGTCCTTTTCGTCTCGTTACAATAGTGTAACTGAGCCGGGCCTGGGTCGGCACGGCACGAAGCGCAAATGGGCCAGGCCTGGGCTCGCCAAAGGCGAGCCGGGCCGGGCCAGCACGGTTCTGGCCCGAAGCACGGTGGGCCCATGCCGAGCAAGCCCAGCATGGCACGATGCCCACCTTTATCCGGGGCGTAGCGGCTCCCCCACCATCCGGCATCGGACGTAGGTGGAGGAAGAAGGTTCACCAGACGGTGAGTTTCTTAGGTTATGTGGTTTGATGGTCGCTATTTGATAAATGCATAATTTGGTAATTGATTATTTTACTTACTTTTATATTAAAATAGATTTGAATACTAAACGTACACAAACACCAAAGAGACGGGGGCTCATGTAGCATCCCAAAATTCCTGAAATAATATTTTACCACTTATTTCTAATTTTTTAGGATTTTCACTGAATTTTCCAGAATTTATGAAATTATTTTTCTATTTTTTGTTTTACAAAAATATTTATTTTATTAATTTTGAAATTTTTACAGTAAGGGTTAAATGTTCCAAAGTATTTTTTAGAATTTTTTCAGAAATTTTGGACTTCATTTACTATAGTGTTAAAGCCTTTTTTTACTTTCAGTAGTAATTAAATTCAAAAAAAAATTAAAAGGGTGGGACCCACATGTCATATCATCTTCAACCTCTAGCCCAAAACCAGCACTCTGTGTTCTCTCTTCCACCATTGCCAAGAATTTGAGAACTTCAATTCTTCACGTTTAGCCTTTGAATTCGTGTCCAATACGTGTGCCACCTTATCCTCAACTAATTCTCGTGATTATCCCATCCTAACACCCTTTAATTCGAGATAAAATTGAGTTTTACTCGAAACGGATTCTTCTTTAAATAAATCGTATCTATCTCTACGAGTCACCCTGAGCCTATTTAAGGAGCGCACCGGGATCCCCTCTCATTACTCTACACGTCCCTCAACTCGTTCCAACCTCTCGTGCCCTCGTTTCCATGAACCGCAGTGGCATTAGGAACGCGAACTGGACGTCGCTGACGTACTCACAAGATTCCTGACACCTCGGACCTTCTCTTCAAAAACTGTTCACGTCACGGCGTGCCCCTTGTCGTCGTGAAGGTAACCCCTCAAACGATTTCATGTTTGGTGTATTGTTGGTGACGAATTTTACGATTAACTGAAGTCTGTTCGTAGTTGTTCATCGCGGGATTGCGCTGTCATCCTTGCCTCCCTACAATAACCGAAGCCATCATCGAGTTCGTCGCGTCAAGAGCTTCACGGTGCTTCTCTTGGTTTGTCCTTAGCCCTGGATTAGCCCTTGTTTCCTTATTTTTCCTTGAGCTCCATTGGCTATGCAGTTCTTCTGTTCTTGCGCGTACAGTTGAAGCAAGCCTCGGGTGAACAGTGCTCGCGCATCACTATAGCAACTAGGAGAGAGAAATTCCAAAAAAAAATAGGTTCCTGATGTTGTACAGTAGTTCAAAATTTTATTTTTCATGATAAAAGTAATTTTAAAAATTTTAAAACTATTTCTTTATCGGTCTAGGTGATTTAAAATTTTAAAAATCCGTTCTCACCCATACGAACTCCGATTGAGGTGATTACAGAGCCTAAAAATTTATAAAATTAAGCTCTATTTTATGGTAAATTTTCTTTGATTTTTAGAGTTCATTTGCTCACTATTATTAGTGTTTATTTGCTTTTCTTCTCGATTCGCGTAGACGCTAAACACCAAGAGTGTACGAGAGCGAAGTGTGGACTCAAGAGCAGGGTCCAGAACTAGAGGGAGCACTTTTTCAAGGCAAGTTATACATCCTTGACCATGTTGAACCCAATTTGTGAAATGCTATGTTTAATTTAAATTATTTCATGCATAGTTTCTATAAATGTATTTCAGTTCAAGTTTTAAAGCAAATAGTTATGTCATGATTGTTAAATCCACCTTTAATGAATGAATCGTTTGTGCCCTTGTAACCCCAGATTATACTTATGATGTATGATGAATATCAAAACAGTTATGACATGCTTAAACATGCTTAGATATGATTTTAGGTTAATTTGAGAATTTGAGCCAAATGAGGATTTTATTGAAATTGAGAATTATGTTTGGATGATCATTGAGAGTTATGCTTTTCAGCATTATTGAATGTTGTGCCATGGACTTTCATGTCATGTCATGGTTAAGTTAAAAATATGATTTAGATATGGCGAGACAGGTTAGTGTGGTGGTTTCATGGGTTGTGAAAGCTCGTCAAGTCAATTAAGGACCAGTCTGTGAGTTGCTAATGTAAAGTGTTATCGTACTACCACATATCTGGTATGGGACAGACCTGGTTATCCATATTGCAACATATATACCATGAGCAGTCGTGCCATTAGGTGGAGTGGTGTGGTGAAAGCAGGAGGGCTGCCACTTGGCGCAAGAGGGGGCTTCTGAATTAGGGGATTCTTTCAGCGGTGAAACCTTAGCAAGTATGACTACATGGATGGAGTTTTATATGGGATCTTGTTGTGATTTTCTCTACCGCACACCAAAGAAAGTGTGTATTTTAGCATAAGGAGACAATCATGTCTTGTCGGCAAAGTTGTACAACCTCTGCGGAGTGTAAAACTAATCGATTAGCCACGCCCGTGGTCATGGGTTTGCCGAGCTGACCTTTCACAGATTAAATTTTTGATGTTCCAAAAATGGTTTCGAAAAAGTGTTCCGTGGAATGGAATGATATTTCATGTGGGGAATTGGTTAGCTCCCGGTTTCATCCCGTGTTAAAAATTGGTTTACAATTTAGTCTTTCTTACATCATTTATGCCTTCGAAAATTACTTATTGTATTTGCAAGTCTGCTTTACGCTAAAATAACCATACGACCTTCTTTTGTTATCCTTTGCATTAATATTGCATTCCTTGTGTAGCTTGATGATTACTTTTAGTGCTCACCCTTGCTTTGTTGTTGTTTCTAGAGGAGAAGTACGTCTATAATGGAGAGGATCATGATAACTAGGGCCGCTGCCCCAGTTGATTGCTAGTGGCAAATCTATTGGATTTTATTTCGGTTTATTTTATTTCCGCTGCTTTACTTTTATTTGGCCTACGAACCAATATTATTGTAAAAAACTATGTCAGTTATCGAATAAAAGTACATTTGATATGTTGTGTTATCAACTTTGTTTATTGTGTACACTAGCTCAATCCTGGATCTAGGAATGGTAATCGGGGGTGCGACGGGTACGGGTAGTGCTCGCCCATACCCATGCCCGCCAGACAAAATCTCCCCCGCGGGTATACCCACGAAGGGTGGCAGGTAAACAATCTCGCCCATACCCATCGTCAACGGGTACCTGTCACCCGTGGGTATACCCATTTACCCGCCACCATCAACAATCCTTTCAACCAAATGGCACTAGGAGTTAATGAGCAATGGTATCGATACAATCCTTTTGATGAAATTGTGAGAATCAACTACATTCTGTTGATTGAAGAATGATTATCAGTGATTTAAAATTTCAAATGCACGTAGGGATAAGAATTAAAATAATATACGCAGACAAATGATTAATAATTAAAATGAAAATAGTTCATTAGTCATCACACATGCTGAAATTCAATAATTAAAATAGAAACAATTCATCAATCATCACACATATTACAAATCACCCTTCATGGTATCACCAATCACAAATTACTAATTTAAGGTACCACAAATTGGGGATCAAGGGGTCAACTAGATACCTATTGTGGCCCACATGTCAGTAGAAGGTGGCGGGTAATCGGGTGGAACGAGTACGGGTGGAGCTCCACAATAGCCATACCCATTTACCCGTCGGGTAAAGTTTGGCCCCCCATAAACATACCCGCGGGCAACAAAAGAGGAGCATACCCACCTCTATTAGGGTTTTTACCCGCGGGTACACGGATAATCGGGTAAAATTGCCATCCCTACCTGGATCAATGTGTTTTACACATAGGGTTCGGAGGTGTTACTTTCGGGTCCGACAGCTCGACACCTCTCCTTTCTGAGCATGGCAGCCTACCGAGTAAGGGGCATTTGACGCATATCGCAGGGAGTCGACGATTGCAAGGGCATATTGAGGACATCGAGTGAATGCCAGTGAGTCGGCGAGGGAACGGGAGCGCAGCGTTGGGTAAACCATTGCGGCAACGGAGAGCAGACAGAGAAGGTGGTGTAGCGTGAGTTGGCGAGTGCCTAACCGACTGTGTCGGCTGATCACAACGGTAAATAGGCAATGTGAGCCCATATTCTGATATATGATTTTTTTTATCAATTGCAATTGTGTCAATGGGTTGAATAGAGACAATAATCGATTTGTTTGATTGATTGATGTTAATTTATTTATATATTTTCAAAAGTTTGACCAGCGAACATTGTACAAGTATTCCTCAAATAGCAAAGTAATACTAGTACCTCTCGAACTAATGATAACACAATATAAGTTGTTTAATATGTTTGTCCCATTTAGGCTAATCTTCTGAGTCCACCCTCTATTTTTATCCTAGCCTCACCACTCAGAGGACGAAGAAAACCGGATAGGATGGTGACATGGCCCAACTTTTATTTGTTCACCCTTTTAATTTGAGTGGATTTAATTAGAGGAAATATATAAATAAAGAGTAACTAACGATTATTTATATTTATATTATTGGAGGATAATATATAGAAGCACTACTCTTCATTTAATCAAAGCTTTTGGTGCTTTTGGTGCATGGTGACCAACTGACCGCTGCCATGGCTACTTTGATTTGCGATGTTCTTTGGAACTCGTCCATCGAGCACACATATCGGAGTAGCGGAGGAGACATGCGTGAGAAAACAGAACTAAAAATAAGGGCTACGTAAGATTGTATATAATTGACTAATGTATAGTATATACTTCGTATATTAAATTCAGAAGGATTCCGGCTCAAACGTGTCCTCCACACCATTTTAAAGCGACATGATTGCTTCGCAGCGCGCCATATCGCCGCTTTCCACCCTGCGAATATGGCTTAAATAAATTAGCCCACTCATTTGGCCGCTATGTCTGAGAAGCACAGCGGTAGCGTGTCTCCGTACAACGCCAAAGACGCGTGTTCGGGTCCTGCCCCTGCGCGCGTGTCAGCCGGTTTTTTGCCACGCGAAGCGTGGCGTGGCCACGTGTCGCAACCGTACATGCATTAGTTTGGAATTTTTGCCAAATGGCTCCTGAAAATTCCAGAAATTATGCTCAAATTCTTTTTTATGAAAAGAACCTCAAAAAACCGAAATTCACATTTTTTTTGGAAAGGCCCTCAAATTTTTTGAAAATTACGCACAAATCCTTTTTTTTTTGGGAAAAAGCCCCAATCTGCAATTCACCCTTTTTAGGAAAAGGTCCCTAAAAATTTTAAAAATTAAGTACAGATCCCTTTTCCCTTGTAAGACCAAAAAACTGAAAAAACCCCAAATTAGGAAAATTACATATAGATCCCTTTTCCCCTAAAAGACATCCAAAAAATTTGGGTTTCACAAGTTTTTTTAAAAAACCCCAAAATCTTTTTAAAATTATGGGAAGACCCTTAGAAATTATTCTATTAATGTATGGGCGCGTTGCGACTGGCGCAGCTTGCACCGAGTCCACGCATCTAGTATACATTATATGGGAAGGAATTGGAGGCTCCTCACCGTTGCCACATCATCGAGTTCGCCAGGAGGTCCTTAAAAAAATAAAATTGCATTTAGGTCCTTCCACTTTTTTTTAATAAAATTGACCCAAAAAAGGAATTACATTTAGGTCCCTCTATGATTTGTTTCCCCAAAAAGGAGCTTGTGGTTCCGCAAATTCGCCGACCCCATTTTTTCAAAAAAAAAATGAGAACAGAAATTACGCAAAAAAGAAACATCTGGTTCCGCAAATTCGCTGACTCCTAGCGCTGCATTTTTTACAAAAAAAAACATAGAAAACCAAAATTACATTGAGGTCCTCCCGCAAATTCACCAACGACTCTTAACTAGCATATTTTTTAAAACCCGCCGAGAAAAACCATAATTATGTTTAGATCATCATACTTTTTTTTCAGAGCTAACCGTCGGACCAAATTTTGGAACTATAAAGTGGACCCGTGGTGCCGCAAATTTGCCGATGACTCCTAGTTAGCACATTTTTGAAAAAAAAATCTGAAAAAACCAAAATTATATTTAGATCTTTAAATCTTTTTTTTTAGAAATAACTATCGGACTAAATTTCGTATAGCGCAGCGTAGCGTGTGACCTGGCTAGTGATGGTGTATAGGACGGACTTTTTTTTGTAGAATGTGAAAAATTTACGGAAGAACAGGAGCGGGTGCTCTCTCATCTCCTCAACATCCTCCCGAGCAAGCGAGCGAGCATGACTTGACCTCGGGAGGCGAACGAGCAGGGGCGTGACTGGAGCCATGCGAGCGAGGGGAAAGCATCACCCGGTCGATGGCAAGCGAGCGAGGAGGGCAGAGACTGGAGGCCAGCCGATGGCGAGAGCAATGGGCTTCTTCCCAGATCCCTGGCTCCGCTCCTACATCTCCCTAGCTCCGCTCCTGCATCTCCCTCCTCGTCCTCACCTTGGGTGTGTCTTCCTCCACCAAACTGAAGGTACGGTACCCAAATTGCCCGGATAACTAGATTTTGTAATTGTAACTAAAACGGATGTTGGTATATCTAGTTATCGCACATAAGCATTGTTATTCATGGTTATTTGGCTATTCCCCGCTGCCCACCCTCCCTCTCGCTGTGCTCCTTCCCACCGACGCCGCCCTCCCTCTATCATTCCATCGCTTTCCTTCTACTACTACAGAAAATATCATTACCAAATGGTTCTAAAATGTCATCACATACGATTTTATAAACCGTCTGTAAATATGTATCAGTGAAAACAAAGGTGCATCACAAACGATTTTTGAACCGTCTGTGAAACACATATCGCAGACAATTCTTGCTAAGAACCGCCTATGATATACAATTACCAAATGGTTCTAAAATGTCATCACAAATGGTTTTTTTGAACCGTCTGTGATATATAATTACCAAATGGTTCTAAAATGTCATCACAAATGGTTTTTTAAACCGTCTGTGAAACACATATCGCACACAATTCTTGCTAAGAATCATCTATGAAATGGTCTGTTCGTTGCTCGACACAATAATCCACTGAATGATGATATTTAGCACTTCATATGAGCTCTTTGGCGCAACCAAAAACAAGCTATTATTCGTCACACTGAATTTAGGCAGGTAAAAAGTAGTGGCATTAAAGCTAGTACTCATTACACGAATAAACAAGTCATAAAATAGTTGTCCATCTTTATACTACTATAGTACTATGAAATGCAACAGCTAACCTTCGTATAAAAGAATGTATTAAAGAAGTGGCATTACAAAAACTTTTCTAGTTCTCTTTCTACCCACTCCTTTAACAACTCGAGGTATAAATTGATGACCTGCAAGGAACAAAGAAAGATTATCAGATAAAGCCTTGGTTCTGTGTAGAATGTCAAAAAGGACCCACTAACATAAAGCTCAGATAGAACATCATTTAAACATATTATTCATGATGTTTTTTCTTTGATGGAGAATGCTCTTCATTACAAATATTCACCTCATCGTTTAACCTACCACGAGGTCTCAAATATCATACTTTCTCTATAGTGATCTCGATGTTTGAAGGCTCATGCATTACTAGTAATTTTTTACTGCAAAAAGAAGGGGGAGAATTAATGCTTAATTGTGCTAATAAGATCAATGAACGTTAGGCATCCAAAGGAAATTTTCTCATTATCTAACTGAATAAAAGTTTTCTCATTAGGGTTCTCACCCAAAACAAAATCATTCATTGATTCTGTAGCATGTAGCAAAAGAAAATGGAAAACCAAGAATTTGTTGACAGATCTACCGAGCTATACTTGGAGAGCTTCAATTTCAAAATCATTCAAGGTAGCCAACATATTGTAGTAGCTAGGCAGCTGAGGCAGATACATGTACCAACAGATACTTTGGAGTGCCTTGGAAATCATCATATTGAACCGTGAATACTTGACTCTGATATTTGGTTAATTGACTTTAAGAAAACTTCTCTTGCAACCAAGTTTTCCAAAAACCCTGTTTCAGCAAAGTGCTCCAATTCAGAAACCAGCACTAGCAGGGAAATGGTAGCAAGGCTTACTTCTAACTTAGAGAAGTAAACCAACCTAAACAATCAAATACACTGCCAGAATAGTTATTAAAAATGAAATTATAATGAGTTCTAATATGTTTGCTGAAAATTTCAATTTCCCAAATCATTATAAAGAGAACATTCCAAAGACCATATGTCAAGTATTGCTAGTGCTGATCCCTACAAGTTGTAACCCAACACAAATACCTACATATGACAGATTCAATGACAAATCCAACTTACTGAAGCCATCAAGCAGCTAAAAAGCTAGCTCTAAATGGACCTAAGCATTAACTTCAGGAAGCCCAATATCATTAACTGTGAACTCTAAACACTAGTTCACTACCAAGCTCTAAATGACAAAACTAATAATATTCCCCCACAAAATCCTCCAATCAATCTGCAAAACACCACAAACAAACTAAAATTCACCCTAAACGATCCTAAGTATCCTAAAAATCAAGTATTTACAAAGCCCAGAATCAAAAATTGCAAACATTAACTTTATTTCATACAATATCTATACCAATAGAGATTCCTAATTATTGGCAGTCAATTCCCTCACCTGTGAGCACTGCGAATGCAGCTTCACCCATGGCATCGACTGCTGCTCCTTCCTCCTGCATGAGCTCTCCGCCGCAGCAACCGCTGGCTTATCCCCTCCATGATCTGCACCAAAGCACCAAAACACTAAGAACTCAATTCCAAAGCCAACCCACCAGGCTCTAGCAGCCAAAAGGCACAAAAGCCCTCATCTTTCTTCGCTGGTGCTCCTCGCGGGCACCAGCGCCATTGAACCCTCCTCGATCCTCCTGGTTGCGGACACCATCAGCGACGTCGAAGCCTCCACCTGATTAGGGTTACGGTCCAGATCGGTTAGCCCAAGAGTCAAATCAGGAGAGGTGACATGATATTCTTTGATCCATGGGGGCTCTTACCTTGGGGTGCTTGGCGGTGACCATGGCAGTGGAGCTCCGACGAGTCTCCACCAACTATCGCATGATTGTAAAGCCAAACCTTTCTCTTGGGGGTGCCAGTTGAGGAAGCGTGCGTGCTTGGAGAGGACGGGGAGGATCTCGAAGAGGACGAGTTGGAAGATGTTGCAGGAGAAGGCAAAGATGAGGTCGAAGAGGACCTGGTTGAGCATTAGGGGGATATTTTTCGATCACCGACCGACCGAATTGATTTGGATGATGATTTAGATAGTTTCACAGATATCCAGTTGATTTCTTGGATAAGGATATGGATACAGATAATTTACATGGATATGGATATAAAACACTGATTATCCGATGGATACGGAATATCCGAGTTTTTGTTCGGATAATATCCGAATATGACATACGGATATTATCCGAATAACACGTTTCAGAATAACACATTAACAATTTAACATGTTTCACTGTTTCAGATACTGGGGTCTGCATTGGATGACAAGATATAATGCGTTCATGTGTGCTAGATGTTAATTTGGACATATTTGTGTAAAGGTGGTACAGAAATTGGTAAGTGGCGTTTCAGGAAGGCTACTTAGGATTCAACAGCATATGCCAACTGCAAATCATTTGGTTCAATTATTGAAATGGGGTACATTGTTACTCACAGAGTCACATGTATGACAAGCTAGGGATAAAAAGGCAAAAAAAAAAGACATACAAATATATTTCTTTTGGAATTTTGAATTTAAATTTGGACCGATTTTGGAAAAAAAAAACTGAAATTGGATTTTAAAATATCCGACTAATATTATTCGTATCCATGTTGATTTCGATCCGTATTCGATCTGTATTCGTAACCGATATTATCCTGTATAATTCGTATTCGATTCTGTATTCGACACTATTCGTATTCGATTCTGTATTCGATAAAAAATACGGATACGGATATGAATAGGACGATATTCGACCGTATCCGATCCGATCACATCCCTATTGAGCACGAAGCTCTTGCCCTAGAGAGCACGACCGCAAATTGAGACGACGCTGATGGGGCCCTTCACAAGCTACAACACCACCACTGCCTCAGGGTCCATCACGAACTTGCCCATCTCATCGAAGTAGACCATCCGTAGCGGCCACGCAAGGGCCCGCCATCGCTAGGAGAGACGATGCATGATGCTACTGTTTGGGAGACTAGGGCTGGCCTCTATGCAGCTATGCCCGATCGAGGTCATCCTTATACAATTGTTATCATAGTTGGTTCTATTTTAGAACTTTCTTTGATATCATTGAACATCACATACAGTTTTAATCAAAAACCATCTGTGATGTTCTCAATACACATAATAGATAGTTTTTGACTAAAATTGTATGTGATATAAATGAACACCACAGACGATTTTAGCCAAAAATCGCCTGTGATGTGTATTGAGAACATCACAGACGGTTTTTTGCTAAAACCGTCTGTGATATAAACTCATCACAAACGGTTCTTATAAAACCATATGTGATTATATTTAACACAGACGGTTTTGAAAACCATACGTGATGAGAAGTCTAGTATAGTCCTTTCTGTAGTAGTGTTCTAACATCATGTAACCTTCCCTCTACCCTCCTGCCAGTCAGTGCCTACTACTACTATAGAAAAGCTTATATTAGACGCCTCATCATAGACGGTTTTAAAAAATTACCTTTGTTACATACAATCAAAGACGGTTATTCTAAAATCGTCTATGATTAGCTCACATCACAGATGATTTTTTTTTTTGCTAAAACCGTTAGTGATGACATCAATAGACATCACTGACAATTTTAGTCCAAAACTGTCAGTGATGTAAATTCACATCATAGATGGTTTTAGCCACATCATAGACGATTTTTGGCTAAAACCATCTATGATGTAAACTAACATCATAGACGGTTATTCCTTATAACTGTTTGAGATGATATTATAGTGGTATTAGCCATTCCTCACGCTAATGTGCACAAAAATTGGTTCCTCGCGCAGATCGGCCTCCCCGAACCCTAGCTCCCGACGTCCTTCTCCTCCCGTCATCGTCCTCCTCCCTCGACATCGCCCTCCTCCCCTGGCATACCGAAAGTCCCTTCCCCCTCTAATTCGTTGCGAGGAAAGGAGGCTTGGGAGCAAGGCAGTGATGGCAATGGAGCACGCGTGGAGGAAGGCCACGAGGGCGCTAGGCCTCTGCCTCTATGTGCACGTCCCTGCGGAGGGTGACAATGGCGCTAGCGAGCAGCAGCCGGAGTCAGGTGCGGGCTGCTGGAGTGAGGCAGCCGTGACGATGGCACGCCGGTGGCCGGTGCGGTCTGGAGATCTAAGTCTGGGCCCTCCTCCAAGGTGATGCCTTCTCTGCATTTTGTTATTTAGATTTGAAATGTGTACGCAAAGCGAGCTATTTTATTGAGTGTTAGTGTGGATTGGATATGTATCAATGCGAAATTTGGGTTCACTTCACCATCTGTTGGTGATTTAGACAATAAATCTTGTATGCTTCTTATTTTTTTTATATATATATACTTCACTTGCTTTCATAAGTTTTACTGTTTTAGATACTACTGAACTTCACACGAAAAGTCTTGCATATGTCATCTAAAATACTAAATTACATCTTCCCATATCGACAGGTAAAAAGGAAACCAAATATTTTATACATCTATTCTAGATACTACAGAGCTCTAGAGCTTATATTTGGTGCTATGGAGTACACAACCGAGTTAACGGAAATACTAACAAAGGATTTTGTTGTTGTCATAGTACTAGAGAATTGTACTGATTTTAGCAAAGGATGTACCATATATTTTTTAGTGCTGAACCAGTATGGATTTTATGCATATCACAAACGGTTCTTGGCTAGAACTGTTGGTGATAACTACTTATTATATATGGTTAGTTGTTAGAACCATCTGTGATGTGTATTTCACAAACCGTCTGTGATATGCATGATTATCACAAACTATGGTTATAGATGATTCGAAAAACCATCTATGATGATAGTTTTGAACTGTCTGTAATATTCTTTTCTATAGTAGTAGCCCCCTCATGGCCCTCTCCACAGCCCACATCTCCACCCTCACTCTGCCATCCCTCCTGTCACCTTTCCTCTAGCCTCTGTCCTGCTGCATGGTGAACTCATAATGTTGATTAATCATTGCTATTAAGTTTGCTATGTCTGGTATTTTCACGCGATATCAAAAAAAAAAAAAAAACAATACCCGACTGAATCTGAATCAATTGCACCCTACCCTAAAAAAAGTCATTAGAAAAAGGATCGATTGGCTCGATCGGACGGATCGGGACCGTGCCGGCCGGTCACGTTGCATGCACGGATCGATCGATCCAGGCTCTATCATGAACCGAACCGTGCTAGCTGCTGACGTTAAGCTTGACCTCAAAAAGGCACCAAGCAGACGGCTTCTGCTCGCACAAGCACATGGATGGCCTTTCCCCAGCTTTCTGGTTGCGACGTACGCCTCCTCGCCATGTGATCCGTCCTACCTTACCACCAGCTAGCTATCGTCTTCTCCCCTGCTTTTTTCAAACCTGAGCACGTACGTGGATCTGCTTTTGCTGCATTAATTCTACCCTGCTGCTGCGTGAAATCAGGCAGTTACGTAGCACAGGCTTAACTTCTCAAGTAATTCCCCAGCTGGAGCTGGTAATAACGTCCGACAAACAGGGGCGGAACTAGAGATAAAATTATCAGGGTTCACCATTTTATCATATAAGTGATAACAAATTATTATTCTTACCATTTGCTTGTTATTTGCCTCCTGGTACCACAATATTTAGATCAAGGAGGTTCATATATACTATATATAGATTAACATACACTAAAGTTTTTTGACCAAGTGTATTTTTTTTTTTGACCCGGTGTCCTGTGACACCGGGTATCCTCATCTACTTCCGCCCCTGCCGACAAAGATGCAGGGAGAAATATGCTCTGGGCTAGTGGCGAATCCACCGTTGGGGCTGGTTGGGGCGCTAGCCCCACCTCCGGCCAGCGAAGTAGTGTTCAAGGTGAGATCCATAGGAGCCTTTTTTCCTGGAATAGTGATCTTAGAAGGGCAGCTTGCTTCTCGTTCTCATCACCAGTGTGAAGCTCAAATACACTCCGCAAAGCATTTTCACTGTATTTCTTAATTTTCCTAAAATTCGGTTTTGCAGACTCCACAAGTGATGGGACAGAAGAGTCCAACTTAGCAGAGTCACCATGACCGCTGAATTGTGACATGACAATCCACATAAGAACTCAAACATGATACGAAACAACATGCACCAAAAATCCTCTAGTCAAATAATTACCATGGGAGTGAAGATGATGCAAAATTTTAAGTTATTATAGCATCAGCAGGTTTAAGAGCCTTCTCGTTATGTAGCACAACATCCTGGTTTCAAGATATTAAATTTAGAACAAAGCTAACACTCCAACACAATGCTTTAGAACACTTATCAAGCAATTAGCATCATTAGGTACATCAAATTGAGTAATGATTCAAATTCTTGAGTTAGAATTTTGACATATGAGCCCCCTCTATTTTCATTCTGGATTCGCCACTGCTCTGGCCGTATACCTGGATTATTCAGGGAGTAATGCGCTGGATTGGATCAGTGACTGCCAGGTCAACAAATAAGATTCAAGAGGGAAAACAAGAAGACATGTACTACAAATTACAAAGTACTCCAGTAGAAAATAGTAGCAAAAACAAGACAAGCGCAACACGTTAAACTTGAAAGGATTTAGTTCCATCTCAGAAAAAAAAAAAAAGCAAGGCCGGGACGCGAGGACAGCAGGGACCAAGGATTCCATGGTCTGTAACTCGTAGTAACCGTTGGGAAATAGATAGAATCTCTACTTCAGTATTGGTGGAAGAATTCAAATTTATCTTCAAAGATTTTTCTACTATATATTAAACATTATTTTATACAAAAAAATCAATTTAATAAAGATAGGATTTTTCCCTCCTATATTGTGTGCTTCTACTTCATTCGTGTGTTTGTGTTGGCGTGCTGTTATTAGTGCGGGTGAATGATTACGTTTCACAACATGTTATTAGCATGAATCTCTACCGACTACCGAGGCCAACCGTGATCAACTATCTACATTAACTATACACAACATCGAACTCATCCTGTGACACGTGATCCACGCTCCTGCAAGCCCTACGTAAGTGGATTGCATCTACAGTATTGCTGGTCCTACATATCGCGGTTTTTGCGCTAGTGCTACTGTTTATCACAGATTGCTGTTTAACTTGATCTATTGTTGCGTCCAAAGGGTTACTTTTCATCCCTTTAAAAAGAGAAGGAAAAAAATCAGCCTGAAGGCCAAAGCCTTCGGCCACCACATCGTCGCCGCATGGCCTGAAGTCGCCGCCGTCGCCGTCTGACCTGAAGTTGCCGCCGCTGCCACTGCCGCTCGGCCCGAAGCTATCGACCTCGGCTTGCCGCGGGAAGACGGCCCTGTCGGCCATTGCACCGTGCCATCAGCCCCGCTGGTCGTCACGCCCCTGCTGACTGCCGCCGTCGTAGCCTGGCGCCTCGGCTTCCACACTCGTAGCCCAGCGTTGGCCGACGCTTCGGCTTCCACGCCCGCAACGTGGCGCCGATGCGACGCCTCGGCTTCCCCGGACGGCTCAGCTTTTTGCGCCTGCCGGCCGCCGCATTCACCCGTCGGCCCACCGCCCGGTCGCACCTGTCGCCTCGGTCTTGCACCGTAGGCCCGCCACCTTGGTCCAGCCGCACCAGCTGCCTCAGTCTGGCCCCGCAGGCCCACCGCCTCGGTTCAACCCCGTAGGACACCGTCTTGGTCCGACAGCGCCTACCACAAGCCGCCACCTCAGCACCATAGGCCTACGCCCACTGGCCCGCAGTGCCCCCCGGCCAGCGCGCCCCTCCGGCAGTGGAGCGCCTACACTCGTAGCGCCACCAGGTTCGCAGGCCCCTTCGCATTCCGAGCGCCAGCAACGCCGGCGATGCCTCGCATTCCGCTGCGCCCAAGGTGGCGGTGTCCGTCTGTTTCTGCATACCTGGCTGCAGCGGCACCATCTAGCGATGGCGACCATTTGTGCCCGAAGCCCGCTCGCCACCGTTCCCGATGCTGGCTTCGCGATCTCCGCGCCCGAAGTGCGCTTACCACCGTCGTATCGCCGAACTCTTGGCCACGCTCTACGCCCACAGTCGCCCTCATGGCCACCCGCACTAGTGTGCTTGCCCACCGCCGGAGACCCTGCACCATTGCGCCCATCGCACGAAGCCACCTCGTTGTGTGGATCGAGTGACTGGCGACTAGGGTTTAACACTAGCCGCCGCATATATTGAGCTTTGTAGGCATGTGAGCCAAATGGACCATGTGGTCCAGCCCACCTGTTTTTTCCATTAAAAAATAGAATTGAAAGGAAAAATGGATATTACAGTTCTACCCCCTTGGAATTTCCAGTATTCAAAAATTAGTAAATAAATCTAAAAAATTCGTGGTTAATCCTGGAAATTAGTTTTCTAGGCTTTTGGACTCTGCAAAAATTGGTAAAATTTATATTTAGTAGACTTTAAAAATTCCATACTCTGGGTTTATTTTTGTAGCATTGCTTTATATTTCATTCACACTGAAATATTTTTTTTGCTATTTAAGTAATTTTAAAAATTGCTTGGTAATTAACAAAAAATTCTAAAAATGCTTGAAAAATTCTAGATAAATTTTTATGAGCTTCATGTCTCTAGATAAATTTTATTAGCAATATTCCATATTCAATTCATATTGGAAACTAATTTTTGTTGTTCAGTAATTTTGAAAATTGCTTGGTAATTAACAGAAAATTATGAGAAATGTTAGAAAATTTTATATGGCATATTGAAAGCTCCATGTATTTATATTATTTATCCTAGCTTAATTCCATATTTATGCATGTTAAAATTTGTTTTTTTTTTTGTTACTTAGTAATTTTAAAAATTGTTGAATAATTAGCAGACAACTATGGAAATTGCTAGAAAAATTTTGGAAAATTTTAGATAATTACGTACTGAATAGATATAGACCAAGCTTTACTAACTGAAGAGTGAGCATGCAATATTGGTTTTACTTGTAGTAAAAGTCATTTTACATAAATTGAAATAGGATATGTCAGACATCTCATAGAGAAAATTTGTTATGCTTGCTCTAAATAGCAATAATTACCTTACTTGAGCAACGAATACCAAGGTTAATCTGATAGCTCAACTTTTTAGAGTTACTTCTTTCCAGCCTAAAGCGGGTACCCCTGCTCTTCCCGAAGCCGCAAGGTGTACAGCTTTGCACCCCCTGAGGCACTATCTTCATACGGACCTAAAGGTCAAATATTTGATGAAAGAGAACCAATTGGTACTTTTGAATTCCTTGAAGGAAAAATATATAACCAGAAAAGATCTGTCCTATTACCAGAAATGCAGCACGAATGGATCATCCCACACATTCAGGATTTTAAAGGCTATGGCAGCATATAACTTTGCCATGCACAAGTTTCACTGAACTAACATTATGTAACCAGAATGTTACTAATGCTAAAATGATCGATAAGACATTATGCACCTTTCACCCTAATGAGGATACTTCTGTAATAGTATCGTCATGCCAAATATCAGAAGTACTCCGAGCTTGTATGTATTTTGCTAGAAATAGAAAAGCGTGATGAACTCCTGGTGAAGAATCATCACGTACTTCCTAATAGGTGGACCCCCATGGTTTTAAGATTTAATATGGATAAATCTCATCCTTTAAAGACCCCATGGTTGTAAGATCCCTTGAAACAGATAAATATCCATTTAGACTAAGGATGGAAAATAAGAAAATCTTAGGACCTGAAGTCTCATATTTAAGTGCTATTGGTGCACTTATGTATCTTATGAATTGTACAAGGCATGATATTGCATTCGCGGTAAATTTGCTGGCAAGACACAATGCAACCCCAACGAGAAGACATTGGATCGGTGTCAAGACTTTACTCAGATACCTCCAAAGTACCCAAGATCTTGGTTTATTTTACCGGAAGAACCGAGAATTAACCATGGTGGGATATACAGATGCTGGCTATTTGTTTGATTGCTATAGTGCCAAATCTCATACTGGTTTCATGTTTCTCTGTGGTGGTACAACCATTTCTTGGTGGTCATTTAAGCAGACATTGGTAGCTACTTCTAACAACCACTTAGAGATTATATATTTATATGAAGCCTCACATGAGTGTGTTTGGCTGATACATGTAATTAACCATATCCAGAGATCATGTAGTCATAATACCATTGATACCCTCAGCATTATCTGTGAGGATAATGCTGCTTATGTTGCACAAAAGAAAATGGATTATGTAAAGAACAATATTACAAAGCATATTGCCCCTAAATTTTTCTATCATCACAAACTCCAGAAGAATGGTGAGTTAAAAATAATGCAAACCAAGTTATGTGAAAATCTAGCAGATTTATTCACAAAATCTTTACCAAAATCTACTTTCTAAATGTGCATTAATGGCAGTGGAATGAGGCGACTTAGATATTTGTAGGGTTCAAGGGGAGTAAATCCCTGAACCATAACCCCTTTTGCATGATCCTGAAGATCATATTTTATATCCTGAAGATTATGAGTTGTACTCTTCCCTCAGTGAGTTTTGCTGAAGTTTCTCATATGAAGGTTTTTCTTGTAATAAGGCAGCTAGTGCAACACGGAGTGCGAGTGGAATATATTCTTTTATCTATCACTTTTTTCCCAATGGGTTTTGGGAGGAGTTTTTGATGAGACATGTGCATTACGCGGTATTCGCCCAAGGGGAATGTTGTAAAATAGATAGAATCCTTGTTCCAATATGGAAAGACTCTATCCATTGGTGGGTGAATCCGAATTTATCTCCAGAGGTTTTTTTTACTATATATCAGGCATGGTCTTGTATAGAAAAATCAATCTAATAAAGAGAGAAAACTTTGCCCCCTACATTGTGTGCTTCTACTTTGTTCATGTGTTCATGTTAGCATGCTGTTAATTGGTGCAGGTGAACGACTATGTTTCACAACAGTAACATCATGGGTTGTGCGGATGGACATAAATCAGGTCCAAAAAAACTGTGCCCCGAATATCCAGTTTGAGGCCGTTTACCTAGTTGATTCCTCTTGCGAATGGGCCTCTTTGGAGCCTAGCTACACTGCTCAAGTAGTACCAACTCCTAAACAAAAAATACACTATTACAGATAATAACATCACAAACAGTTCGAAATCGTAATCACAGACGGTTTTTTGAACCATCTGTGACCATGTGTTAATGATATAACAGCATATCACAGACGGTTTGTTCATTGTATGTGGTATAAACATCACAAACGATTCTATTTAGAAATTGTTGGTGATATTATAATATCATAGATGGTTCTAATTAGAAACAGTCTGTGATAATACAATATCACGGACGATTTCTAACTATAACCATTTGTGATCCCCTTTTCTCCCTACACACTCAGTAGAACTTCCATCATTAGTATTTGTTGTTTGAAAATTTATCTGCTTAGATATTTCTGCAACGATATTTACAAGGCATAACCAGTTATAGATTTTATAATTAAATATCTAAATATCATAGATGCATCGAGGCAACAGCTTGTCTGATTAGTATCCTTTTAAAATATGAACATTTGTAACGTTTTCATCTTCTTTTTTGATAATGTTGATGATTTCTAAGGCAAAATCCATTTCATTGTATAGTTTGTCCTGAACGCTGTTGTGCTTTGATTTATTGCTTCCACTTCATCCTCATCCCCGAATGAAAATACCATAGGCAACCTAGCTTCTTGAATTATAAAGTTGGTAAACTCATCGTATAGAGTCTATCTCATGAATTAATTAACTATATACATGAATTAATCAACTATATACGATGACTTAATCAACTCCATACGATGAGTTAATTAACTCTACAATTCAAGAAGCAAGGCTACCTATGGTATTCTTATTCAGCGATAAGGATAAAAGTGATAGTGATAAATCAGTGCATGACACCTTTCAGGATGAACTATGGAATGAAATGTATTTTACCTTAGAATCCATCAAGATTATAATAAGAAAGAGGATGAAAGCGTTACAAATGTTCATATTTTAAGACGATCCTAATCAGATAAGATGTTGCCTCAATGCATCTAGGATGTTTAGATATTTAATTACAAAATCTATAACTGGCTGTGCCTTGTAAATATCGTTGCAGAAATGCCTAAGCAGATGAAAATTTTGAACAACATATACTAATGATAGAAGTTATGCCGACGGGTGTAGAAAAAAATATTTGGTTCCAACAAGCAAGACGCTATTAAGTTATTGCATTCAAGATGAGCAAATATATATGAAGGATAATGTCAGGTGACAATACATTGACAAAATATGATACAATAAATTGATAAGAAAACCTTAGGAACTTTTCATGCTACCATCATATATGCCATAGCTTCCACAACAGAGGCTTTTCAATTCTCTCTGAAGCTCCACAACTCCAGTTTAGTGCCCATCTGTTTGACACCACAACAGAGGCTTTTCAATGCTCTCATGAAAGACGGTGGTAGAATCGTAAAGGAAAAAGTACAGGTATCTTTCGGATGTTTTTGTTTTAGCTAACATCCAAATTTTAGACCATTGGATACCTCACCCAGATATCACTGGGCCGTTAGATCAAATCATAAGATCGGATGTAATCGATACTCTCAAATCTCAACAATGATCCGATGGTTCTAGATTTGGGTGATTTTAGCAATAAAAACATCCGGATGATGTTTATCAAATCCCAAAAAAGAAAAAAGAGGGAGAGAGAGAGAGAGAGAGAGACGATGGCAGAACATGTACAGAAAATCGGAAATTTAGAGATGAGAAATAAAACGTCTGGTGTCACTTTTATGATCAAAACCTAAGAGTGCTTGCTCGGATTTCACTTTGATGATCGCCCAGCAAGACGATGATGACACTAGATGAGTGATAGATTGCACGCTCTAAGCTCTGTTTTGAGGCGATTAGAAAAAAAGAAGAAAAAGAAGCTCTGTGTTTGGCGTGTAAATTTCTTCTTTTTTTAATCTTCTCAACCCTTTGTGTTTTCCCTATAACTAGCTTGGTGGCCCGCGTACTCGTGCGGTGTATAATCCTTAAAAGCATGTTTTAATGATTTGGCAGTACATATATAATTTTGTTTTTTGAGAAATAGATCAAACTCTATTTGTCATATTTTAATATTATATAATATAAGAAATAATATATCATTTCATTCTCAATACTTGACCAAAAAAATTTTCTCCAAATACTTGCAGCAAAATAGTAAGTGTAACATAACATAAAATTTTCCATTTATACCATCGTCGCTTAATTTCATTATTGAAATGCTTGTCTCTGTTTTAATACACATCACATTGTTTACACCGGTCTAGCCGAGCGAACACCTGTTGATGTATCACCCTTTTAATCCCTATATTCTATAGAGGTCCACCAAATAAAGAGTCAGAATATTTTCTTTTTTTATATTTTTTAGCATATTCTATATTTTCTTAGCATATGTAAAAAATGCCATCGACATTTATTACATAGTAGTGTATATACACACACAAATCAAGTTCTTTACCTTGTTTTTTTTCTTCTCAAATTAGCATATTTTTAGAATTTTGATTACGAATAAAACCAAAATTAATATTTTTCACTTAGTATGGAATTAAAAAACAATCCCTAAGTTCCTTTTATTTTTATTCTTCTGTTATTTTTTATTTAATTTTGAATTGCAGTTTGAGGTTAGAATTTGTATACAAATCCAATTGGCTAATTTCCATATAATTTTTATTAATAATTTCAGCTATGTATAAATTTTAATTTATAGTTTGTATGAAAATCAAATGGCTAATTTAATTTAATTTTTTTTATTTCAAATTCATGTTAATTTTCATTGTTATTTTTCTATTTAATTTAGCATATAAATTTTAGGTTAGAATTTGTACACAAATCCAATTGCTATTTTTTATTTTGAATTTCAGTTGTGTACATATTTTATTTTAATTTGGAGTTTATATGAAAATTAAATGGTTTATTTCTTATTATTTTTTATTCTAAATTTCTATTATTTTTTATTATGCTTGGTATGGACTCTTTCTTCTAATCTAAGACGTTAATCTTATCTTATTTTTCATTTAATTTCAAATAATAGTTTTAGATTAGAATTCATTTGCAAATCCAACTACTAGTTTTTATTCCAAAGTTTAGCTATGTAAGGGTTTTAATGTGGAGTTCGTATATAAATAAAATGGCTAATTTCATTTTTTTTATTTTAAATTTCTATTAATTTTATTGTACTTGGTATAGACTCTTTCTTTTAATCTAAGCCGTTATAACTCGAATCCACTAGATAAATGGTAAGATATTTTTATTTAAATAGACAAATTTTACGGTGCGTTATACTGGTAATATATAATATGTAGTAGAAATAAAATATAGCCGTTGATTTGTTAAATGTATTTCTACTACTATACTACCAATGAAAGTATAAATAAGTACTAGCTAATCTGATCTATTGGATCTAAAGTAATGAACAAGCCATATTAAATTTAGTGTACCATAAAAGAGCTCATTTAAATAATAGCATTCAATCAATACTGTAGTTCAACTTAATTAGGGTTCACCAAATTAAAGACTAAATATTTTGCTTTTTCATGAGAATTTATAGCCTATTTCTGTTTTTTCTTAGCAACTCTAAAAGACATGCCATAAGCTTTAATATATGACACGTGTTGTGCTGACGAGCGCAGCGTCTGTTCACTTGAAGCAAGCAGATATCTCGAAATACAACAGGAATCTTGCTCCAGCTAGTCTTGCAATTCTGCTGTCAGGCCCTGCAGGTAAATTATCTTCGTCACAAAAGTTAAGGAGCTGCTTACTCGTTGTTTTTGTTAGACAGTATACTGTTATTCCTTGTATAGATATTGCCTAATATATGCTTTCCCTTTATACCCTCATGTACATGTATATATATTGGCCCATTGGCCTCATGATGAATACAAGTGCTATTCATAACATGGTATCAGAGCCAATCTAGGTTACCTCTTCCCGGGCGTTGCACTTGCGTCCTTCTATCCCGATCCGATCTGCTTCTTCGTTGGATCCGATCTGTTTCTTTGTTGGCTGCCTTCATCTCTTGGCTGCCGCAGGCCTTCTCTGCTGCACCGTGCGACGCCGCCGAGGCTCTTCTCCACCGGCCTCCCTGCAGCCCGGGTCCCCGGGCGTCTTCTTCACCGCCGCCGCCCCCCCCTTTGGGCTTTCTCCGCCGGCCTCCCTGCAGCCTGGGTCCCCGGGCGTCTTCTTCACTGCCGCCGCCGCCGCCCCTTTGGGCTCTTCTCCGCCGGCCTCCCTGCAGCCCGGGTCCCCGGGCGTCTTCTTCCCGCCGGCTTGCACGTCCTCTCGGCCGCCGACCTCGAAGCTCGCCGCTATCGTGGCCAGGCCGCCGTCGGGCTGTTCGCTCCCGCCGCCGCCGGGCCGTTCGCTCCTGCCGCCGCCGGGCCGAGCTGCTGCTGCCGTAGCAGGGACGTGAAGAAGTGGTCTTTCACGTCCGTGAGACTCACGTTGGTATCACGTGATTGAGACTCACGTGATGGATGTTGCTGGTTGATTAGATCCAAAACTCAAAGTTTCAGATCAAAAAAAAAAAAATGTCGTCGTCATCTGGTTCTTCGGGGACTGTTTCCGTTCCCCGCTGTCCGGTCATTTTTGATGGTCTCAATTATCGAGACTGGGTTCTTCATATGCGCCTTCACATGCGTGGTCAGCGTCTATGGGAGTTTCTTTCCGGCGAGCTATCCTGTCCGCCTCGTCCTGCCCCCCTGTCACGCCTGTTATTCCCAAGGAGGCTGATGATGCTGCCCGCCAGAAGATCACCGATGATTATACTGAAGCTGTGGAGTCCTTTCAGACTCAGTTTGCTGCCCACAAGACATGGATTGACGAAGATGCTCATGCCTCTGCTATTCTGGTTGCTAGCATGGGGGTGCATCTTACTGGTGACATTGTTGCCTTGTAAATCGGCACGATTGATGTAGGCACATCTTCGCGATCGCTATGAGCCAGCAGGAGACTCTCGTACCTTCTTTGTTGTCGCGGCGAGCAGTCGCTTCAGCAGGGTGATTCTACTGTGGATGAGTTTTATGCGCAGTTGTCTTCGGTGTGGCGTCAGCTTGATTCACTTGGACCGGAGGTTTGCCAGACATGTCAGTGTTGTCAGCGCCAGCATTCTCACTTGGAGCTTCGCCGCATCTACGACTTTCTGACACGTCTTCGAGCTGAGTTCGAGCAGATTCGTGCCCAGCTGCTCGCTCGTCATCCTCGTGTCACTCTGTTGGAGGCCCTTGCAGCTATTCATACTGAGGAAACTCGTCTTCGTGGTGCCGGTCTGCTAGTGTCTCCCTCAGTTTTGGCGTCGCCTCGCTCTACTCCTCCGACAGTGACACCTGCTCCAGTTACAACCACCGGGGGTGGAGGCCTTCACTGCACCTACTGCAATAAGAACGGACATGTGGAGCAAGTGCACTCTGAGGAAGAAGAAGGATCTTGCACGTCGAGGGGGACGCCCTTCTAAGGGCCCTGGACTCTTGGGTACCTCACCTCAGCAGACTTCTGGTTCTGACTCTACTCAGGAGATTCTTATGCTACTACGTCGCATGGCTGCCACTACACCGACAGGTTCTGCTGGTTCTGCTACTCAGTCTTCTAATGAGAAACCACCATCCTCATCAGGTATCACACCATGGATCCTTGACTCTGGTGCTTCTTTTCATATGACATCTGATCCTTCGAGTCTTCATTCCATTAGTCCTCTTGTTGCTCCTATCACTGTGCAGACCGCAGATGGTACCTCTCTTTCTGTTGCAGGACGAGGGAATCTTTTGTCGTCCTCTTTTCATGTTCCTGCTGTTTCTTATGTTCCCAAACTGACCATGCAGCTCATATCCGCTGGCCAGCTTACTGATCATGGTTGTCGCGTTATTCTTGATTCTGACTCTTGTTGTGTTCAGGATCGCCGCACGGGGGTTCTAGTTGGGACTGGCCCTCGGCGCCATGACTCTCAGCGTCTGTGGGAGCTCGACTGGCTTCATCTACCTTCCGCTGCCTCGGCCAGTCTCTCTGTTTCCACGACTGCTTCAGCATCCGTTGCTTCTTCTACCGGGACTTTTGCTCAGTGGCATCACCGTTTGGGTCACCTTTGTGGTTCACGACTGTCTTCTTTAGTTCGTCGAGGTCTTTTAGGCTCTGTGTCTGGTGATGCTTCTTTATACTGTACGGGTTGTAAGCTTGGCAAACAGCTACAACTCCCCTACCATTCTAGTGAGTCTATATCACAGCGTCCTTTTGATCTTGTTCATTCTGATGTGTGGGGTCCGGCTCCTTTTGTTTCAAAAGGGGGTCATCGATACTATATTCTTTTTATAGATGATTTTTCTCTCCACACTTGGATATATTTTATGTCCTCTCGTAGTGAGGTTTTATCCATCTATAAGACTTTTGCCACCATGATTCACACTCAGTTTGATTCTCCCATTCGTGTTCTTCGTGCTGACTCGGCAGGGGAGTATCTGTCCGGCGCTCTTCGAGCTTTTCTTGCCACACAGGGCACTCTTTCTCAATTTTCGTGTCCTGGTGCTCATGCTCAGAATGGTGTTCTTTGGCGCAAGCATCGTCATCTCCTTGAGACAGCTCGCGCTCTTATGCTTGCTTCCGCTGTTCCACCTCATTTCTGGGCTGAGGCCGTTTCCACTGCGGCATACTTGACCAACATCCAACCCTCTTCTGCTCTGAAGGGTGGGATTCCAGTTGAGCGTCTTTGTGGCATGCCTCCTGATTATTCTGGACTTCGTCTTTTTGGATGTGTGTGCTATGTTCTTCTTGCACCCCGTGAACGCACCAAGCTGACTGCTCAGTCTATTGAGTGTGTTTTTCTGGGATATAGTGCTGAGCATAAGGGATATCGTTGTTGGGATCCTGTTGGCCGACGGATACGGATATCACGAGATGTCACTTTTGATGAGTCTCGTCCCTTCTATCCTCGTCCTTCTTCCTCTCCTACTTCCCTTGTTGAGCCACTGTCTTTTCTGACTTTTCCTGACACTCCAGTTGCCACTTTCCCTTCACGATCGGTGTCTCCTTTATCGCCGGTTTCTTCACCATCGTCCTCTCCTACACAGCTTTCTTCAGATGTTGTTTCTCCATATCCTCTCCACTACACTCGTCGTCCGCCAGCTGAGGATTCTTTTGATGTGCCATCTTCTTCTTCTGATGAGCCATCTTCTTCAGTGTCTCCTCCTCGTTATGCTCTTCGCGATCGACAGTCTATTCGGTCTCCTGAGCGTTTTGCTTTTGTTGGTGCAGCTCTGGCCGAGCCGACTTCTTACCGTGATGCTGTTATTCATCAGGAATGGCAGCATGCGATGGCGGAGGAGATTGCTGCCCTTGAGCGCACTGGCACATGGGATCTTGTTCCACTTCCTCCACGTGTCCGTCCCATTACCTGCAAGTGGGTCTATAAGATTAAGACTCGCTCTGATGGTTCTCTTGAGCGCTACAAGGCTCGTCTTGTGGCGCGTGGTTTTCAGCAGGAGCATGGTCGTGATTATGACGAGACATTTGCCCCTGTGGCTCACATGACCACTGTTCGCACTCTTCTTCTTTGTTGTCGCTCGAGAGTGGTCCATCTCTCAGCTTGATGTTAAGAATGCCTTTCTTAATGGTGAGCTGCATGAGGAGGTCTATATGCAGCCACTACCGGGGTATTCTGTTCCTGAGGGCACGGTTTGTCGGCTTCGTCGCTCTCTTTATGGGCTCAAGCAAGCCCCTCGTGCTTGGTTTGAGCGTTTTTCTTCTGTGATCACTGCCGCTGGTTTTTCTGCTAGTGCTCATGATCCTGCGCTCTTTGTTCACACCTCTTCTCGTGGTCGGACTCTTCTTCTTCTGTATGTTGATGACATGATCATTACTGGCGATGATTCTCAGTATATTGCCTTTGTAAAGGCCCGTCTCGATGAAGCGATTTGTCATGTCCGATCTTGGTCCTCTCCGATACTTTCTTGGGATAGAGGTTTCTTCCACCTCTGAGGGTTTCTTTCTCTCCCAAGAAAAGTATATCCAGGATCTTCTTGATCGTGCATCTCTCACTGATGAGCGTACAGCCGAGACTCCTATGGAGCTCAATGTTCACCTTCGACCTACTGATGGTGAACCTCTTGAGGATCCTACTCGCTATCGCCATCTTGTTGGGAGTCTTGTTTACCTTGGTGTCACTCGTTCTGATATTTCTCATCCAGTTCATATCCTGAGTCAGTTCGTTTCTGCTCCCACTCAGCTCCACTATAGTCATCTTCTTCGTGTTCTACGATATCTTCGTGGAACCATCTCTCGCCGTCTTTTCTTTCCACGCTCCAGCTCTTTACAGCTCCAGGCATACTCTGATGCTACATGGGCTAGTGATCACTCTGATCGTCGGTCCCTTTCTGCTTACTGTGTTTTTCTTGGTGGTTCTCTCATTGCTTGGAAGACTAAGAAGCAGACAGCAGTTTCTCGTTCGAGTGCTGAGGCTGAGTTGCGGGCTATGGCTCTTTTGACAGCAGAGGTTACATGGCTACGGTGGTTGCTTGAGGATTTTGGTGTCTCTGTTTCTACACCGACTCCTCTTTTATCTGACAGTACAGGGGCTATCAGCATTGCTCGAGATCCAGTGAAGCATGAACTCACCAAGCATATTGGAGTCGATGCTTCTTATATGAGGTCACAGGTACAGGACGAGGTCGTGGCTCTTCAGTATGTGCCTTCAGAGCTCCAGTTAGCAGATTTCTTCACGAAGACACAGACTAGAGCTTATCATAATTTTTTCCTCTCCAAACTCAGTGTTGTTGATCCACCATGAGTTTGAGGGGGGGTGTTAGACAGTATCCTGTTATTCCTTGTATAGATATTGCCTAATATATGCTTTCCCTTTATACCCTCATGTACATGTATATATATTGGCCCATTGGCCTCATGATGAATACAAGTGCTATTCATAACAGTTTTCTGCTTTGGACAAAGTTAAGACTAAGTTCCTATCTTAAAGAGCTTTACCAGCAGATGCTCTCCAAGGCGCTTGCCCACTATTTTGAATCAAAATTGCTCATGCTAGGTCCTACATATTTTCTTATAAAGGTGAGTTTGGCTAGCACATTTCCTTTTCATGTGCGTAAGTAAGTTGTAATGCAATGTTCTTCCTCGCAGATTCATAGCAAATATGGCACTGGTAGTAGCACAGAGCTGGTAAGACATTAACTTAAATCTGGTTTTACTTTTCATCTTGAATTTGGTCATATTTGCATGCATGCACCACTCTTCCGATTTCTGAATGTTGGCGAATAGAAATTAGTGTGTGTTTTCTTTTTATCGATATGGTGGTGCAAGTCTTAACTAATTGCTAACCGAAGAACTTTTTCTTCTTATCAGTCTTTTAAAAGATCCATCTCTGAGACAACTCTCGAAAGGGTTTCTGAGTTACTCTGATCTTGAAAATTCTTCCACAAAAGGAGTAACCCAAAGGTGACACTCGAGAGTTTAGTAAATAGTTGTCAACTCTTCATTATTCTGAAGTAGTACAAAAAGGTTTTGTTTGCTTCTATAGTAGTCTACTTCAGTTCTCAGCTAAATCTGTGGAACTCAGGTTGATAGCATGCTTGGGCAGCGGAACAGAGCTGGAGAGCATGAGGCAATGAGGAAGATTAAGATGAGTTTGTGACACAATGGGATGGCCTCTTGTCAAGACCAGATCAAAGGATTCTTGTTCTTGCTGCATCCAACAGGCCTTTCGATCTTGACGAGGCTATCATTCCAAGGTTGAGCGCAGGTTTGCATTCCTTCCTTGCTAGACACGAATTCTCTCCATCCATCACTAAAGTTGTTTTTAGTACCATTCCATTGTACTATGCCTGAGGTGTGTGTTCCCTTGCTTTAGAATCATGGTTGGCCTGCCATCATTGGAAAGTCGGGAATTGATTATGAAAAGTCTTCTGTCATAGGAGAAAGTTGATGGAGGACTAGATTTTAAGGAGTTAGCAACCATGACTGAAGGATATAGTGGCAGTGATCTCAAGGTCAGTATCATGAGACATGAATCTATTCCATTCTAAAAAAGACTCCTCGGTTGACTCAATTTGCTCTGTATTAGAACCTGTGCCAATCGCCCTGTGAGGGAACTGATCCAAAAGGAAAGGAAGAAGGAAGTAGTAATCTAATCACCACAATACTTGAGCATTTAATTCATGACAAATTTTGTGGATTTTCTATGAAAACGTTTACACCCGAATATCTTCAGGAGAAGAAGCGTGAACAAGGAGACAATCCATCGGCTCCTTCAAAGATGAAAGAAAAGGACGAGCGGATCATTCTAAGGCCATTAAACATGACAGATATAAAAAGAAACGAAGAACCAGGTAAATCCATCTTTTAGTACAATTCAAGTAGAATTAAGAAACATAAGGCAGCATGTAAAACTAGTTAATATGAAACTGAAGAACTGATATATTGCCGAGAGTACTTGTTAATATTTCGCAAACTTCAAATTGCAAGTGGCGGCAAGTTTTGCTGCCGAAGGTACCGTAATGAGTGAACTGAAGCAATGGAATGAGTTGTATGGTGAGGGAGGCTCCAGAAAGAAACAGCAATTGACATACTTCCTCTGAACTATGAAAATGTCAGCCGCAGTGTGTATGAACATAATTTGAAAACCAGAATAGACGACAAACAACCATGAGAAAATAGGCTCGAGAAAGCCTGATATTTTGAGTTCATCAGAAGAATCGGAGAATATTAGGGACGAAAGAGATCAGGCTCTAAAAGCCGGTTTCTAACAGTTTCATCTCCACCTGACTGTAGTTTGCCTGTTTTCGGTTGATGTACTACACAACTAACAAATCTGCTCTGCAGATTTGTTGTTTGCTCCTCTGTGCATTACGCTCCATGTCTTTGTATAGTTTGCTCATTCTTGGTAGGTTGTGGTTGGCCACATAGTAGTATTAGCATGCCGTTCGCTGTTCACAGAACCAAAGTGCCTTGCAAATGGGCCTCAACAGCACGATGAGAACAATATTTTACCAATGCTTCAATGGAAATGGGTTGATGGCATCTAAGATAAACACCAGTTCATAAATATCATCAAACTCCAAAGTGCAGCAGTGCAAGTACCAAAAACAACGTCGCAGAAACTATAAGCATGCGACATCTTACAGCTCAAAAATCAAACAGCGGTACAGCAAAACACGGGCTGCATCTGCAGTACAGTTGTAGGGCAAGCTACTCGTGCTGCTCTCGTCGAAGTGGCAAACAACAAAAGAGCCATACATAGCACAAGGACGGCCGTGATGCCTCCTGAGAACTACGAACCGACCACTATCATCCCCTACTAAGCGTAACACTGTATCGCTTGTTTCTAGTGCTTCTTGTCTTTTGAGGGGCCCCTTGATACCTTGCTCAGAACCTTAGCATCAAACAAGGTGTACTGCTTCTTAATCTCAACCCACCCCTTCTCACCATAGGAGTCAATCTGATCTTCATACTTCTCATAGAGAACTGGGACTGTGTGTAGAACCACAAAAACTGTGTGGCATAAAATCGAAAGATTCACTGTTAGCCAAGTCCATATTTAGAAGATGCTAAACAATAAGTCTCTTCCAAATGCTCAATTTCCTTACCGATATAAATCAAGGTCAAGAAGTTGCAGCAACTCCCAAGAACCGAGAGCAACCAAAACCCAGCAATCACCTAGAAATTCACAAACAAAATAAATCAGATCAATCCAGTTTTCTGTGGGAGCAATCGTTAAAGTTAGACGATGGCATAACAGACATACAATAAGGAACTTCTTTATGTCCCTGCCAAGAGCAATCTGACGAAGATTTGCAAAGGCTCTGTTGATCTCGTAACGTGTAGATAGCGCAATGTTGACAACCACATCTTCAGGAACGATCACTTCTGGGGTCCTTGGAGGAGACCTGAAAATAAAGGTCAGAATTAGAGCTCATCTTAAAGTAATTACTGCCTATCTAACTTGCAAGGAACAAACTTGTATCTTTCGGAAATTTGCACAATGTATGCTATAGAGATAAAGAAATCTTACTTGTTAATGAACGGCAAGGCATTAGACCAGAGAAAGAGGACACCAAGAGAGAATATGAGACCATGGCAAATGAAAGTCAAAAGATGGTAGCCAAGCAATTCAAATAGGATCCAGATTGCGGTGGCACCACCAAGTACTCCAGCAGAGATGTTCCTATTCCTCCACATAAACACATCAGCAGCTGCAAAATAGAGGACTGAAGTGAACACAGCAGGAAAAATGATAGATAATCAAGTTATATACTGCAAATTACACCTTGATCGCAAAATAAGACACCTTGATGGAGAAAAAACATGGTTGTGTTGAAGATGAGAAAAAGAAGAATATTGAACTTCAATATTATTAGAATTGCTTCTCATTTCAAAAAGGGGTACTAAAAAATCACCAGGTTGATTGTTTCTTCGTTGAAGAGCCAAAACTTCATTCTTACAACGATGGCTCTCGCACAGGAACATAAAATGCCTTTAGAATACAGTAGAAAATGCCACAGCAAGTAACATTCACTAATCAAGTGATTCCCAGCATTCCGTCACAGATAGCACTACAAACCATAAATTCAAGAGCTTGGCAGACCGACCCTTGTGAATCATTCTACCACAATCATCATAGTATACAACATGAAGAAGCTATAGAAATCTAACGATGAACACTAGCACACTAACAAACAAGTAACACAGACAACATAGAAAACCATTAATTTTATATTCGATTATCATACTATATTAGCAGTCTACAGTTCGCCTCTAATGGATCATGACAAACATAAGGTTAGTTTTTCCTCCTGTTGTTGGAACTCCAAAGATTAAACACACGCGAACACGTGGTGGATAGATAACACAAGAGCTATAAACGAAGAACACACAATTATATATTCTCGTACTTAGCTCACCAAGAATACATGAAACACACCTTAGAGACACCTATCGACTCAAGTTATAACGGACTTGAGTTAGTGCTTTTCTTCTTTGTTCCTAGCTTTTTTTTTGCTTGAGCCTCTCTTTTATACAGGATAATATAGGCATATGTGCTCAGTCCGCTGCGCTTCTAAGGACCCGGCCGAACGTGCAGCGAACGTGCAGCCACACACTCCTGCACTAAAGCACCACTAATGGCTCAACGACTCAACTACTCATGCATGCACCCACTACTATCTAATAACTGATGCATGCATGCACGTACATGACTATTACTTGTGCATTTATTTTTAAAAAAACAACAAGATTATCACTAACACCTGTGAGAATCATTTATCAAAATCCTTCACATTCATTTCAACACGATAAACATGTCACAAGGGATCGCACAACAAATATGCCATACGAAGACAATCTGCATTGATCAAATTTGGAGCCACCAGCACGAATCAGGCATTCAGGCCACAATAGTTGCGCCAATTTGTCAGGCCATCAACGATTAAATTAGTTATCAATATTGGATTTGATTCCTGCCGAGGATGGGAGTTCTGCAGGAATCTTGGTGCGACAGTAGCCTGATGAGCTCCCAGGCTAAATCTGCAAATGATTTTGGAGGGTTGCAAAATCTGCAAATGATTTCGGAGGGAGGCAATATTTGAAATAAACGTTCGCAAGGGGCTCAAAAAGCAAATATTTCCACACCTAATCAAATGCAATCCCCACCACCGATGTAAATAAACCCACCCCTCCTGCAAGGCTAAAACCCTGTACAATTACCCAATCCGTAACCTATTAGATCCAGTCCAAAACCCAAAACCCCGAACACACCCAGATCCGCCGCAACACGATCCGATCCACGCATTTCAAAGCAAGACAACCAAATAGAAGAGCGCCGGCCATACGTTTGCCTCCGCCGAGGACCTTGTGGATCGGCTGCTTGCGGCCGAAGAGGCGGAACACCTTGGCCTTGGCCTCGGCCGCAGCGACGGCGGCGGAGGAGGAATCAGCGAAGGAGTCGGTGACCTCGGAGGGGCCGGGCGGGGCCGAGGGGCGCGGGCGCTCGTCGGCGTCGGAGTCCGACGACGACGAGCCATCGCCGCCACCGATGTGAAGCTTGTCGGCTATCTTCTCCATTAGGATTTCCGACTTGGGGCTCCCGTCCTCCCCGTGCGGCTGTTCCGCCATGGCCTCCTTTTCGAAAGTCGAAACCCTCGCGCGGCTCGTGTCCGTGGAGGAGAAATGGGAGAGATCTGAGTGGCTGTGCTGGGGTTTTATATGCGTAATAGGGTTTAGGGCTGACAGGGAGATCTGGGAAGTTGGATTTGGATTGGACGGCTTAAAGCGGCCGACTAGAGATAAGCACTAGTGGTACTATTTTGGGTATATCTGATTAGTTTGGTTCAGAGATCAACATGATAAAGTTGTGAATGGATCGTGCTGGTAAGGCACGGTTGCTCAGGCTGTGCTGGGTCTACCAATCGGCTCGGTTGATGGTTCGGCACGGCACGGCGAGATAGGATGTGTCCGAGCCGGCACGCGGCAGGGCACACGGTGCCTCACAAGGCAGGAGAGCGCACACTGCACACGCCGATGGGGGGGGGGGGGAGGCGCAGGGCGAGGGAAGGAGAGGGGGCAGCCGGGTCGGGTGGAGGGGCGGGGAGGTACCTAGCCATGCTGTTGTGACCGCGTGGCCACCATGGCCATGGCCCGTGCCCACTGCCTCCTTCGTGGTCGCACCGTGTCCGACGAGCACCATGCCCGCTATGCTCGCCCACCATGCCCATGTCGTGGCCTGCTGCCTCTTCCATGGGATCGTGGTTGCGCCGTGCCAGCCGCGCGCACCTTGGCCGTTGTGCATGCCATGCCGCCGAGGTGGGGGAAGTGGGGAGGTGAGGGGAGGGAGGGGGTCGGACGCGATGGGGAGGAAGGGAGGCGAGGGGCTGAACGGGCGCGGTGGGGAGGGAGGCAAGTGGCTGTGTGCGGGGGGAGGGAGGCGAGAGGCTGGTGGGGCGCTTTCGCCTGGGGTGAGGAAGGCCCCGATTGCCTAAGGGATAAGGATGGCCAGAGGAAGAAAAGAAATGAAGGAGAGGAAGAAAAAGAAAGGAGAGGAGAAAAGAAAAGGAGAAAAAGAAGAGGGGGGAAAGGAAAAGGAAAAAAAAAGATTAAAATTTTTTCAATTAGAGTAAATAAGTTTTTTATAGGCTCAATAATGGATTTTAATCGGGAATTGGATTAAATCTGTTATACTAAACCGTTTTCAAAAAATCATTCAGAATTCAATCCACCCTTAGGTATTACAGCTAGGGAATGACCAAACAAAGCTGGAGTCAGCCTAAACTTGTATTGGAAGTTTTTTGCTAATGCTTTCTTCAGTTTGTTGCTAATGCTTCCTTTTATATGCATGACTTCGAAAACACATACCATACACCCTCGGGTTTACACTAGACAATAGTATCTACATTTGCAAGAAGCTAAGAACACCAACTTATGAACTAATCATGCGGGTGGCAGCATCCACTCTCTTTGGCTCACTCTCATTCTCTCAGTCCCTCACCCCCTCACTCCCTCTCCTTGGTCGACACTGTGCCTAGCTCTCTCCACTCCTATCACTGCTTGCTCGCTCATCGCTCTCTCTTTCTCTCTCTCGTCGTGGTAGCCACTCCTTTGTCTCTTTTGCTAGTTGTGCCGCACTATCACCACGTCGTGGTTGCATCTTCTTTGTTTTTCTTGATAGTTGTGACACACTATCACTCACGTTATAGTAGTCTCTCATTTGTCTTTCTTGCTACACCACCACCTTCTGCCTCCCCTGACACCACGCTCTCCACCTTCGCCATCCTCTCGTCATCTCTCCCCATCAACCCCGTTGACCACCACATATGCCCTATCCTTTCAATTCAACTCCGGTGACCCATTGACTGGTGCTCATTCCTCTTGTCAAAAATAGTGCAAATAGGTCAGGCCTGGGTCGACACGGCATGAAGCAGACACGAAGCGCAAATGGGCTGTGCACGACGGGTTGTCGCGACCCAGCACGGTTTAACTATGAAGCATGATGAGCTTGTACTGGGCCGGCTCGACATGGCATGACGCCCACCTCTACTCCTATCGAATTGCTCATGTTGTCCGAATTATTAGAGAAAAATGGCTGAAATACACTGTAGACGAGTTCCGGAGCAAAATTAGGGATGTAAGTGGGATGTGATATGGGTTGATTGTATATTGTCCACATTGACCACAAATAATTATGCGGGATATTGCGGCAACCCGCGAAAGGTTTATGCGGGCAATGCGGCGCCCACAAAACCCACAAAAAGAAAAGATGATATAGAAATCTATTAAGTTTCGATGTTTAGAAGAAAAAACATGTTTAGCATGCAAGTTAATTGGAGTTCCGATTCACAAAAATCAAGGATACAAACCATGATCGCTGTACAAGATGAAGGTAATAGAAAATAAATGATGTCCTTGACCTTTTCTTCATTCTTGTTTTCATAAAAAATTACCTCTCATATTGATTATAAATACACCTCAGCAGTCATCACCATCATCCATATCCTCTGTTAGCGTGTTCTTTTGATGAGAAGAGCCTGAAACATTGAAAAGTCAGAAATCGACATATAATTATCATCAAGTAAACTAAAAAGTTAGAAGCAATTAAAAAAGAGCTTACTAGTTGCTTTATGTCAATCTTGAAAACAAATCAAAGCCTTTCCCTGCGTCAAGTGCAACATCAGAGCGGGATGAGAGGAAGACAGGGAGGGAATAGGTAAAGGAGAGGCAGCACCTCCGGCATCATCGAGAGGAGAGGCGGGCGGCAGCGGGCGTGGGCGAGACGGGCGGCAGCAACATGTGGCCGACGTGTGAGGATTCTTTTGCTCTTCGTGTGACCGGCGACCCGACGTGCGGGAGGCGGGCGACACCCTCTTGTGGCCGTCGTAGACTCGGTTGAGGAGGAACAATGCGGGCGTGATGCGGACATGATGTGGGCTACGTGTGACGACTGCAAAACCCGCAAGCGCCACCAAAGTGGGTTGTGGGCGTCCGCTTTAGGTTTTATGCGGGCTAAATTAAGTGGGTTGGCGGACATCCCGCATCCACTTTCATCCCTAAGAAAAATGCTTCGTTGCCACGATGATCCGGCATTTGGACATTTGGTAGAATGCTCCCGTTTTCGATAGATAACTATGCAAGGCAACTGATGATCGAAGGATGTTGCATAAAAAAGAAGAACAATAATCTAAGTTTGTAGCTACGTAGGTTTGAAATAAAACGTTATTATAGTCCATACATAGGTGGTTAATAGGAATAGAGTGGATTTAGAGTTAAAAAAGAGATAAGTCAAAGTCTATCCGTGACGCTAAACATTTAGATGGCATAACTCATGCTTTTATTTTTTTTAGTCCTAGTGCATATGTTCTTGATTTGTTTGGTAGCTTTCGTTTTTCAAAGATTACATTTCAAGTATTGTAATTTTAAAGTTTTATAAAGAATTATGGTAACTACTTATATCCATTAGGGTACTTATCCTTATCGGGGTGAGACAGGTTTCGACCAATCTTTGAAGTAAACCATATGTGACTAGTCTTTTGACTAGACCAAGGTAATCTAGTCAATGGTCAGCACAAGTTACGGCATTCAATAGGGATGTAAAAAAAAATAAGGCCCTGCTTGGATGAGTGGTAATTTCTTGGGAGGTTTTGGGATTTAGTTCAAATTTGAACTAAATCCTAAAACATTCCAATGAAATACCCCTAATCCAAGCACCCCTTAAGTAAATTTCTAATTCCCCATCAATAATTGCTTTCGAAGTGACGGATTTTCATTTTTGTCAAAGAACATCCACTGTACATGCTATGTTGCTTTAAAAAAACTAGATAACTTTCTTAAAGTAATGTCCTAGTCGACATAATCAAGACGCTTAACTTTTTTTTTTTGAGAAAAACATTGTATAAATGATCTTATTTGGCTTAGCACAGAAGTTAAACCCACATTACGCTGCTAGATTCGAAATCTCTCATCAAACTACACACACGAGGGTACATTATGGCCGTGTTACACGGCCCGTGTACACCAAGCAGGAATAGGGAGGCAGAGGAGGAGGGCTGTGGAATCAATGTGGAGGGCACCCGAGGGTACATTGGGGATGGTGATAATCGCGCCAAATCTATATTTTTTTGAGTTTTTTTTTTAAATTGACATAGTTTAATTTAATATTATTTTATTTATAATTTGAAAGTATTTTTTAGAATCGAGCTAACGAGCTGAGCCGAGCTAGAGCAAAAACCACTTTCATTCGAAATTGACTCATTCAATATTTAATCACTAAGTGAGTATAATTAGAGCAATTTTAAATCGAGCCAGAGGAGTTTTTTTTTTTCCAGCCTAATTGCCGCCGCGATTTTCATTGGGAATCTCTGCTAGCTGCTTTCGAGTTGTAGCCGAGGCGATGCTCCCGTGGGCCCCATACGTATCAAATCTCTCTGCGTCCTTGGATTCTAAGTTTGAAGAAGAAAAAAAAAAAAAGATGCATGAATTCTGTGGGTGATTCGTGTGCCCATGCTGCCATGCATGGCCTCGTGCCGCTAGAGCTAGCGCAACCTATGTATGAGCAGAGCTTCATCGTTGGACTCCCTCGCTTTGTGACGGGAAGGAAAAACAACACCGTACGTCCTGCACAAATTAAAAGCTATGGACCTAGACGACCAGTTCTCCGGCAAGATTGATTGGTAGCTGCATCGGCTCCCTGTCTCAAGGCGACTTCAAGGCAATCCGACTTCGCCAGATTAGAGTCCAAGGCAAGCGAGAGTGCCTCGTTGCTGGCAATTTCTTCAACTGCACACACCCCGTTGCTTCCAGTCTCCAGAGTCGTTGCAGGATCTTCCCGGTCGTGTGAAAGCGGCCGGCATCTCTGGTAGATGAGAGAGAAGAGAGATCAAACCATACCGTTGGAGGAGGAGGACGACATTGCCTTGTGCCTTGATCTTCCGCATATCGCGCACCGATCGAAGGGCGAGATGGAATTCGAGCTCCTCCTCTTAATTACTTCAATTCCTGCCGCCGCCTCTAGCCGCAACGATCAACTACTACACCCCCATTTTCTCTCGAGTTCTCCACGTACCGGTTCCTCTTCCTCCCCCTCGCCTCCATTCCTCCCCTCGTGCACAGGATCAGCGGGAACGACTTCGTCTCCTTCGACTCAGGTGACCACGCCGCCGACCTCACCCGCCACCATTCTCGCCGTCCCGACTCCAAAACGGTATTCCATCCGCGTCATCATGATTCATGCCGAAGACTGACCAGAGTCAGAGAATGTGTCACAACAATCTTTTTTTTAAAAGGTTTAATACATAAATCTAATTAAAGCCGATCTGAAGAGATCGCACGTCATGGTCTACAGCGTTGGGCTCAGAATTTCTCACGTGGGCGATATCATATCAGCGTTGTTATCGGAAGCAGGCATGCTTCATTCGGCCGGAACTGTGGGCCGCTACCAACCCTCCTCCGAGCCCTAACCAATCTTGATCGACCGGCCCAAAAGGAGTCCCCTGAATTCATTTCCGAAGTAGACTCTCTCACCTGATCTCCAATTCTCCATACGTGTTGACTGATTTCAGAAGAAACCAGCCACCTCTATCGCATGTCGCCAGAAGAGGGTCTAGAGGTCACATTTGGGCGATGAGATCCTCTAACATCAACCCTCTGACGTTAGAGAGGTTGACGTCAGAGCCTCAGAGGATACGTTCCCCACATTTGGATGGGATATCTTGGAAATTACACCGATTTACGTACCATGTGGTTTGCACGTATATATACGCATCGGTTCTTTTATGTGCTTTTTGTTGGTCAAACCAAGCAAAACCAATTTTAGCCAAGGTTTCTTCACCTCATTTCCAAGTCAAAGACCAAAACGACCTGGAGTAGTCTAGTACTGGTATTCTTGCCCTGCAGTGCCAGTGACTCAGTGAGGGACGGCCAGAGCGTGTATAGGCCAGGCGTATCTCTCTGCTTCTGGTAGGGACGGAGCTGCACGGACAACTTTGCAGCTCACCAAGTCAACTACTTATGATGAACTGCATATGGGGTCTTCATTATAGTGTGTGAAACTGACTGTGAAACTGTTGTGTCATTCTAGAAAGAAAAAAAAAACAGACAGTCCAGACTGAAGACACATCATGATTGGAAAGATTCCACAAACAAAATTACTCCATGATCGAAAACCTAGTCTCTCCAACTGCAACCTGCAGTCCTCATTCCATATGATCGCTGGTCGATGGTTGAGGTAAATATTACCGTGATCCGTCAGTACGCACGAGGCACTGCGGTTCTTTTTTGGGTCTTTGTTTGCCAATGATCGCTGGTCGATGGTTGACGATTGGAACGGGATCATGCACCTTTATCCGAAGAAGCCATCTGAATAAGTCCCACTTTCTACAAGTACCGGTGTGACCGACCGGTTTTCAAAAAACAAGGGTTAGAGTTTGATTCAAACCAAATGGTACTCCACATTTCACAAGAGTTAACATGTTAGGGCCTGTTTGGCAACAAAGTTTTTTCATAGTTTCGAGACAAAACCATAATTTTGGAGAAAAACTCTGTTTTAGAAACCAAGAGGTGTTTGGTAGCCCTTCAAAAAACTCTGTTTTAAAAACCATGGTTTTCACAAAACCATGGTTTTTTCTCTGTTTTGTAAGCTTTGGTCTTAGGCAATTTTTTCTGAGCAATGATGCCAAAACAACTTAAAAACTTTGTAGCCAAACAGTTGGGAGTTCCAAGAAAAATCATAGTTTCAATGTGTTTTGGTAAAACCATGTTTTTTATGCCAAGACAATTTCCAAACAATGGTTTTGCAAAACTTAGGGCCTGTTTGGCAACAAGGTTTTGCAAAACCATGGTTTTGCAAAACTATGGTTTAGGAATTGTCATGACATAAAAACCATGGTTTTACCAAACCCTATTGAAACCATGGTTTTTCTTGGAACTCCCAATTGTTTGGCTACAAAGTTTTTGGTTGACAAAGTCTTGGAACAAGAGTTGTTTTGGCACTAGCACTCAGAAAAATTTGCCCAAGACCAAAGTTTCTAAAACAGAGAAAAAACCATGGTTTTGTGGAAACCATGGTTTTTAAAACAGAGTTTTTTGAAGGGCTACCAAACACCTCTTGGTTTCTAAAACAGAGTTTTTCTCCAAAACCATGGTTTTGTCTCGAAACTATGAAAAAACCTTGTTGCCAAACAGGCCCTTATAGTTTTGCAAAACCTTATTGCCAAATAGGCCCTCAGTTGTGCTAGCAACTAAAAAAAGATAGCTGCAGCTTGGTTTTTACCTTTTTCTGTTAACCGACAGTAACCGGGCCAGTAAAATTTCAAAAGAACCAAAAGAAAACCGGATTCAGTCCAGAACAAGGACGGACACACGCAATAGTTCATGTCTAACATGTGAAAAATCCACGGTATGCAGTGCCATGCCAAGCCATGTGATCCCAACCGTCTGTTACAGATCCAGTGCTCGCAGAGCCAGGGAAATACCAGCTGAAAATCCTCTCCCTCCAGTCTGGTTCGATCCTGACCGTTGAGTTCACGACAAACAGACTAGATTGCGCGAACCACACCACACGGTCCGAGAAGTGCAACCCACACGGGACGGGATTTTTTTTCTTCTTTTTTACCCTCTAGAGAATATTTTTTTTCATGGACAGTGCTAGGAACCGAATGTCCGATTTAAAGATTTACATCAAACGAGTCCTAATATTTTTGTATAATACACGCAACATTTTTTGTTAACATGTGCAACAAAATACAAAAAAAGAAGTCAAATATCCTAAAAAAAATTGGAGAAACTATCAAATTTATCATTAAAAATTGGATAAAAATCACAGAGATAGAGATAAGGTACAATTTAAACTATTAGGTATCCGAATCAAATAAATTTATGGTGTTACAATGTTGCAACATTTAGAAAAAGTAGTGGTAACATTCAAAGATAATTATTGCAATATTTTATAATTTTACATGCAACACAATGGAAGAAGTGTTTGCAACAAAATATTTAGGTAGAAACCTTGAGTAGTAATGGACATCGTACATAGTATAAGACCTCAATATGTTTAAAAAGTGGTGTAGAAACCTCAAAACGATTCCATCTAATTTAAAAAAAGTTACATTATTGTAACAAACTAAAAATATAGATGCAACAATCAATAATGGTGCTTGCAGCATTTCCTTCGAGCATTCCTTTCAAGCATTGGGGCTTCTATGTCTAGATGCTCTACACTCCTTCAAGCCCCCAAACAATCATCTACGGTCAGACTAGGTATCGCTCCCGAGAGATGATCTTCTACCCTGCATTTGAAGGTTCCTCTAAGGTAGACATTCACCTCATCCTTGCGCCACCGCTCGCCTAATCCACCAGAGGTACAAGATGTAGATCAATAGTATGATGAAGCAAACTGCAGAAAATAAAAGGAAAGTAGAAGCATCCATTCTTCCACAATTCACAGAATTCACTAATGTGAACGGTGGTGATGGACCCGGTACTATTTGTTGCGTCTAGACAGCCACACTGTAGCAATATCCTATTATCTATCTCTTCATATATACGCATATATATGGTATGCACGGAAGTGTCACAAATATATTGTCTCCAAAGAAAATATTGGTAGTATCTCCTACTTCTTTTGTCTATATTGCCTTCTTTTGTAGCCTAGAAGTGGACTAGCGGAGGAAGTCAAGGAAGCATGGTCGAGTAAAGTGTCTGATTTTTTGGTTTCTCATTGGACGTCCTGTTAGCAGCAATTCCGTTTTTTCAAATATAGGCCCCTCCAAAATCATTTGTAGATTTGGCCATTATGAGTCATCTCTCGCGGTTGAAGAGCTTGGCAGGTCACATACTGCGCTAAAATTCAAACCGAGCTCTCTTAATTAATCACTTAATTAAATCAAAATCACTACTCGCTCCATCCCATTATACAAGGCGTAACTTCTACCAACGCAGAGATCAAGAGAGCAATTACGTCGCGCGTGGCTCGAGGGTGTTAATTCATGCATGCATGCGCATGAGAGATAGAAGAGAAGCCAGAACCGAAGCCATACCACCGTGAGAGTTAATACCGCGCGCGTGAACAGAAGCCGAGAAAATACCATGCCCTATATTTTGGAATTTAGAAAAAAATAATTATACCTTATATTTTAGAACGAATGGAATAAAAGTTAATCTCCCTCCTTTCGAGCCATCGAGCTCTCCTAGACTCCTAGTGCAGCAATTGATTTGTATTGTCCAGGCTAGTTCCGTAATTTTAAATGAAAATAGACAAAAGCTGATGAGACGAATTTTAGGCTTATGGAGAAGCGAGGGCTTCCACGGGACGGGCCCGCCGCAAATCGTCCTCCCCGTCCAACCCCGCCGGGGCACTGACCTGGCCTCACTTCCTACCGCCTGCCGCTCATCGATTAGTCATTGATGCAACACCACCAGTCACCACCAGCTTGTCGTTCTCCTCACACCTCTCTCCTCCTCAAAAGGCTCTCCGAA
Organism: Rhipidocladum racemiflorum; assembly: GCA_036346355.1. NCBI lineage: Eukaryota > Viridiplantae > Streptophyta > Magnoliopsida > Poales > Poaceae > Rhipidocladum > Rhipidocladum racemiflorum. The sequence goes on along the minus strand of CM070570.1, from coordinate 10,375,508 downwards.
AGTCTTTTCTTGTGTGTTGCTACAAGCAGGAGTAGGAGCTGAGCGTGAGCAAGAACTGAGTACTGACTACTGAGTGAGCTCTCAGCTGCTTCTTGTGTGCCATGGAATCGTTCAGCTTCCTCAAGTACTTGCGCGGTGGTGCGGTCGCCGGCAATCAGCGCGCGGCCGTGGCGGCCACGACCATACCTGCGTCGGTGTGTGAAGACGATGGAGGGGGAGGGGGTGGAGCCGGGGACGTCGACGACGATGCGTCGTTCTTCGACCTCGAGTTCACGGTGCCTGGCGACGAGAGCGCCACGTCGGACGTGGAGGAGGAGAGGGTCGAGTTCAACTTCTCCGTCGCCAGCGACGACGCGTCCGGCGGCGAGGTGGTGGCCGTGGACGCGGTGGCGCCGGGCGGCGAGCTCGGTGACGGGAAGGAGGCCGAGCTGGCGGCGGCGCAGCCCCCGCCGGTGTCGTTCCTCCGGCCGGCGACCAAGTTCCGCGTGCTGCTGCTGAAGCTGAGGAAGCCAAAGGTCCCTGTCCTGCCGGAGGGTACCGCCGGCGTCGGTTCCCCGGCGCCGAAGACGAACCGTTTCTTGATCAAGTTCCGGGTGGACGACACGCCCTTCGTCTCGCTCTTCACGCGCGACAACAGCTCTCGCACCTCTGACGCCGGTGCTGGCGCAGTCAGGCCGGCGGTGCAGGGGGCGCTGCCCGCCGAGGCGGCGGCGATCACCGCCGAGGAGCGGCGCTTCGCCAAGGAGGTGCTGCTCAAGTACCTGAACAAAATCAAGCCCCTCTACGTCAAGGTCTCCCGCCGCTACGGCGAGCGCCTCCGCTTCGCCGGCGCCAGCGAGGGCGAGGAGACGGACGCCGAGCCTGACCCCTCGCCGTCCCCGTCCCCTTTACCCTCCCCCGTCCCCTCCCAGCCTCCTGCCGCGGCGGCGCCGGCGCCGCCGCCGGTCCTCGTCGCCTGCGGCGTGCGCGCGCCGCGCGCCAGCGTCCCGGCCGGGCTGAAGCAGGTTTGCAAGCGCCTCGGCAAGAGCCGGTCCGCGTCCTCCGCCGTGGCTGCCGCGCCCTCGCACTCGCCGCCGCCGCCGCCGCCGCCGCCCCCTCCACAGCCGCAGCGTCGCGACGACTCGCTGCTGCAGTTGCAGGACGGCATCCAGAGCGCCATCGCCCACTGCAAACGCTCCTTCAACGCTTCCAAAGGTACATGCACCATGCCCCCTGGCCCACTCCCAGTGACAACGTAATACTAACATCTCTCTGTACTTCATTGCAAACCGTAGGCTCCGAGTCGCCGCTGTTGCGATCCATGAGCGACCCGGGGGACGGCAGGGCCGACACCGAGGACGGCGGCGACGGCGCGTGACGCCGAACGGTGATCGCCGTACTCAAATCTTAGCCTAGATGCTAGTATTATTGATAGCTAATATCATGTGCCGTACTATGAAAAACGTGCATGTGTGCGCGCTCTCGTCTTAAGTCTTAACGTGGCAAAAGATTGTCTCTTTGTCCGCGATGAACGCGCAGTTTGTTCCTGCCTGTATCCCCTCGCCGCCGTCTAGTTCATTAATCTGGTAGTGCTAGTAGTAGTAGTATGCCAGCATGTAAAATATATTTCCGTCTCACATGTGAAATCGCTTTCTAGTAAATTGCTCCCCCTTTGTTCCCCCCCTTTTGTACAGTAACAGGAGTGGTACTCTAGTATTGTACTCTCTCTTTTCTCTCTTCGCATTATGTGCATGCGACTGGCCTGGATGGAACAGCGACGGGTCGTGTGTAGCCGAGTAGGCCTGGTGACTTGCGTAACATCGTCTTGCTGAGAAAAGACGGCAGTGTCGGGCGGCAGCTTTAACGCCACGCTGCTGCCTTGTGGAGTCGGGGAAAAACCGAACAAACAGAAAAGAGTCCGATTTGTTTCCGTTCGAGAAAGGCGAGGGGAGGCTTGCGACAGCGAGACCCGCGTCGCGGTCGATCAAAATCCGCTTCCTTTCTCTCGGCCGCGCTCGGCACACATGGCTCGGCTTGCGGCATGCCGTGCGGTCGCGCCGGGGGTGCTGCCTCGGTTGCCGCGAAAGGCGTGGGGGTGGCTCGTGGACGCTGCGAAGGACGTGGGCCGGAAAAAAAGCTCGTTGAGCTGGCTCGGTGGCTCGTTTCAAAATTGTTCTGATTACATTTATTTTTCTTTTAAAATAAAAATTAGTTGATTTGAAGCAAGTCGGCTCGGCCTCGTTATTTCGGTTGAAGTTGGAGTGCCAAAGCAATCTGAAGACTATAATAAATAAGAATAAATTAGTGTCAAAGAAAGCTCGAAAAAAAGTTCAACTGGTTCGTTATCCACCCCTAGTCCCTGCGGCGGGTAGGCTACGTTTGTGATTCATGGGCAGCTTTGCCCGCTTCGGTGTACGTGCGCGCGGGGGCAAAGCTTGCGATTTGGCGCAACGCGTAGCTCGGCTACAGCCTACAGTATACGTACGATTGTTACGCATACACGGGGGGTACGTGACAGCGGCTACTAGCCTACCTCCGCTACGTGTCGGCACACACCCTAGTTATTGCCTGCGCCGCATTGATTCGGGAAATGGGGTAATATACGGCGCCGGCTGTTAAGCCTTTTTACGACCCACCGACCCGCTGACGTCTGGGATCACCACAAACTGTACCTAGTGTGCCACTCTGCTTCTGTGCATGCGGACGTGGGCCATGGTTGTCAGCATACGCATTGGCACGCACAGCTCGTACGCATCAGATGCATTGACTAGGCAAGTTTGCAGAATCACAGTGGCTGTTTTAGATCTAGATAACCACTCCATGGTTACTACTCTATACTCCACCAGCTATTCAAAAATCGGCTGTATCGCTGGGATTCGATATCAAAATCGGTTGATAAACTGGTCTGATTAAAAAAAATTAAAAAATTTTACGTGTCAAAAACCGGTCGAAAATCGGTAGAAATTGGTCAACTTTCGTAAAAAATTGTCGAAAATCGCTACAAAAAGTCGAGCGCACAAAAAGTTCAACATGGCTATCGATTTTCCACCGATAATCGTCGATTTTCCACGATTTTTGAATTTTTTTCAAAAAAAATCTGGTTTTTGAATTTATGCTATTTTGACCAATTTTCGGCTCGGTTTTTGCGATTATCAAATTTTACTGCTCATTCGAAAATCGAAGAAACAATAACTTGAACCCTGTACTCCACTAGATAGTGTCCGGTTAGCTCCCTGCTTAATATGAACTATGAGAGCAAGTACAATAAAATTATCTTAGTTTACTATTAGTCTATACATATCACATTTGTTTTATGTAAAAGAGTGAGAAAAGAGAAGAGAAAAAAGAGCTAGCTCTTATTTAGAGCATGTACAATAGTCTATGTCTAAAATTTATCTATAAGGATTTTAACTCACATAAAGATAACATTAGAGACAATATCTCCAATAGTTATATCTAAAATCATTCATCTTCATTGTATTTTCCATCATATTTCATTACTTTGTGCGTTTGTTTGTGTGATTAGGTTGTCTCTTGCGTAAGAGAAGGCATATTCTCTTTCCTCACGTTCTCTTTTCTCCATGTAGTATTTTGCTTACATAGCGTAGCTAAGAGACATGAAGTGACACTATTAGATATGCCCTTACCAGCCAGCTTGTATAGAAGTATAGGTAGATTATTTATATACAAAAGATGAGAGATATTTATTGTATAATATTTAGACAATCTTTAAAAACAGTTAATATATAAATTGATTTTTAGTTTACTATCAGTGATACTATGAAATGATATCCACGGTAGTGGACGCGGGATCTGGACAGGAATCCAATGCTCTGCGCGCGCGCACACTACACTAGTCCATGTCCATGGCCATCGATAGAGCCCTTCAGGAGGTACCGAAAAATTAAGACGGCAGCACCACCTCTCACTCTCTCAGCTTGGCATTTACGACCACACCTGTTCGATGTTTCATGTCGACAGCGTTTTGTACTCCATTCCATATGCGTGTGGGCTCCGTGCAACCTCGCCATCCATCCATCACTCTAAGCCGGCGATTGAACCTGATTAGTTCCTTCCCAAAGTTTATTCTCTTTTGCACCAACCCGGTCCAAAAAATGTTTTCTTTTTATCGTCAGAGAAATTAAAATTTACATTAAGATAATACTAAAAGATAAAAAAAAAAATCTTAATGCTTGGTACGTCTTGGTACTATGTTTATGTAAATTCTGGTACCTCTATAGTAATATTAAAAAGTCTCAATGTTTAGATAAGCATTTACGATGATCCTATTCCTAGCGGATGATTAGCGGATACGGCCAAGATATCAGCTGCGCTAACAACTGGGACATGTGTCCGCCGAAATTTGACCAGATAGCTGCGTGCCAGCTTACGGTCTCTAGACCAGCATCACTGCCACGTACCACCGGTCGTCGTACGTGGATCACTAGCGTGATGTGTTCATGTAGAATCGACACTTGTCGCGCCCAGGCGGCCGGGGTAGACAAATGCAGCGCATGGCTCACGGTGCAGGCACCGATGCTGGTGTTAGGCTCAGAAACACGATAAAATAATGGAGATAAAATTTAATAAAAAAGAAATTTATAAAAAAATACGAGAAACAATCCACTATAAAGGTTTAAGGATTACATGTATATGAGGTTAGTTTATATAGTTAAAAGAGTACTGTTTGTAGAAGATTTGGACTAATAACCTATTTGAATACAACCAAAAGATACGGTAAGTCGAGATATCGAGTTGCATCAACAAATCTCCCCTTAACTCAAAATTCATAATGAAATTGTCTCTGAAAAAACACGAAGGGTAATTAAGCACTGAAAGTCCAAAGGGCAGTGTGAATATGAAAGACTTAAACAATCAATCCAAACACTTTTTGTGAAGCAAAATTTGAGCAAACCACCAATAGGGTCGAGAGAGACTAGAACAGTCAATCCAAACACACAACTATAACAAAGCAGACGAAGAAACCTGGGTCTTCAACAATTTATAACCCCAAAAAAATCTGAGTCTATACAACTGACCTCCTGAAACAAATGCCCAACGGCATAAGCCAAAACATCACCTGTAGCACTTGATAAATAGAGAAGAACTCATATCATGAAATTTGACATGCACCATCAGGAACAGCAATTTCAGCAAACAATGCTGATTGAAAAAGCAACTGGCACATGTAGTCATCACGTACACAAACTGCTTACTGAAATTCTACGACTTGGTTGAAATTGCTCCTACAAAACTGTCAAGATAAAAAGAAATGACGTGCTGTTTAATGGAGTATAAATTACAGTAGACCCCTCATATAAAGCTAAGACAACAAAACAACGTTGTAGTATCTACTATTCCACTCATAAGCAAAACTCCTTCTTGCACTTCAATCCTTCAACTCAAATTGAAATTTAAGCCAAATCTTCACTAGAAAAAAACTACTATCAGAGTGTCATCAAATTCTATTGTCAAAATCTCCATAATGGTCAGCAAGCGAACTAAATTGCAATGTATTCAAACGGTGAATAAACACCAAATTCAAATGAACTGTAATGAAACACCAAATCCTGTTGTCTCATCAACTAACATTTTCTTCTTCTCCAAAGTAGACGATGAAATATCGAAGGAAAATCTTCAATGATAAATTGGCGATGAAGCGTCAAAGAAACCAACGATGAAACGTTGAATAAAGAACCAAGAAATCCGCCAATGATAGATCGACGATGAAACGTTGAAGAAAAACTGATGATGAAACGTCGAATAAAACCTCTAATGGTCAATCCTACATAAATACCATCAATAATAGGCATAAAGCCTGAATTGCGATGAAATTCACCTTCAACAGAAAAAATATGACAATCGACTGTGACAAAAGATTGTAGATAGCGTAGAATGACATTTAGACATAATGTCGGACGGCGCGGATGATAGTGTTAGCAAACTTTTGTTGTTGGAATACATAGTCCAGTTCATAATAAGCTCAGAGAGCATAGATCCAAGGAGGCCAAACACGGATCCAGATGCACCAACATATATGTATAGTTACTCCATAAGAACAGTGCAGACAGCACGCTGCAACCAAAACCAGATAACACGTAGATGATCCCAATGCGCACAAAACCAAATTGCTGCTCGAGGAGAATTCCAAATTCCAATAAATAGCAGGCTTTAATTAGCACGTTGACGATCAAGTGGACTAGACTACAGGTGCTGGAATCCAACGAACCGGATCTGCATCGCGAGCAGAATCCCGAAGTGCGGCTGTGAGTCCACGCAAGACCTGGCAGATTGAGGTGTCCATGCAGAGCCTGGTCTCGTCCTCGGCAAGGTCGACACGACCGCAGGTGCGGAGTAGCTTGTTGACGAACTCTGGTCGCCACGCGTGGAGAGGAAGGCCTTCAAGCAGCAGGCCGGCGCACCTGATAGCGGAAGCGGCTGGTGGCCGACGCGACGGCGGCGGCTGGTGGCCGATTCAGCAATAGTGTCGCGAGACGTTCGACCAAAAATTATTCTCTCTTCCTCATACAGCCGAACAGCTCAGATGTTACCATCGTAGTACCATTTTATGAGGGTTTTCATGTGATGCATCTCCGAACTGTAGCAGGACAGTCCATCTGGTAGCCTGATTTCTGGCTGTTAACCATACAGGGTAGTGAGATATTTGCGCTGAATAGCTACTACTGTTTGGCAGTTGCATGCGCTCGCAATCAAGCTATGTTCAGGGATGGAACGCTCCTAGCTAGCTGCTAGATAAAATAAGGTGGGCCTCTAATTTGATGATTTGATGGTGTCTCCACACTTCGCTCCAAATGGCTAATGATTTCAGAAAACAGAGTAGGTCCCAGGATACTGGATTTGTCTCTGGAGTGTAGAGGCCCAACCTTTAGTGCATCGTCATATCGAAAGTGTTTGCTCTTTCCTGTACCACTTATTTAACGTCCAAGGGTATCCATATGGGGTGCCTACACTAAAAATTGTCACATCGTATTGGCGCTAAGTTTATCTTTTTCCCTCCGATGTTTAGTACTTTCCTCTTTCTATCCCTTAAAAAAGGTCCCATCACAAATTTAAAAAAGCTCGAGGTTGGGAATCGGTGCTCGACGCAGGGAGGCTAATTGTTGTGGGGAGCAGACTCAAGGTCACCCCTTGTGCCTAGTGCAACTCGGAAAACCGCTCATAAGGGATTCTAATTCTCGCATGAGAGTTAAGGGTGTTCGATAGAGCTCCAATTACTCTAAACGAGAATTCAAAAACTAGAGCTCTACCAAACAGACATTTAGTATCTATACCAAGTTTTGCTCTAATGCAAACGGTGGGCGTCGTGCCGGGCCGGGCTGGCTCGGCACGGGCCCATCGTGCTTCGGGTCTGAATCGTGTCGAGCCATCACAACCAGTCGTGTCCGGCTCGTCTTTGGCGAGCCTAGGCACGGCCCATTTGCGCTTCGTGCCTACTTCGTGCCGTGCCGGTCCATATCCGGCCCATTTACACTATTGTGACGAGACGAAAAGGATCCGGATACGCACGATACTTCTTAGTAGTTAATACAAAGACTTATAATGTTGTACATTGCAAGAAGTCGCTCTCTCTCACCCATTACTCTCAATTTCTCTCAGCTCTCTCCTCTCTCTCGCATGTCTTTCTCATTCTCTCTCACTCTCTCAGCTCTGCTCTCTCGCCCATCTCTCTCATCTCTCTCTCTCTCGTCCGTTGCTCTCTCTCTCTCTCTCATCGCTCTCGCCCGTCTCTCTCTCGCCCGTTGCTCCCCCCCTCTCCCATCTCTCTCATCCATTGCTCCCTCTCTCTCTCTCTCTCTCGCCCATATCTCTCCCTCTTTCTCTCTTGCCCGTTGCTCCCTCTCTCGCCAATGTGCTAAAGACTGATCGTGGAACTAGCACCGTAAACACAAAAGGTTTGAAAAATACAGTTTCTGGGTCCGACAAACCGTAACTTTACGTTTGAATTTTCAAAGAATGCATAGTTAAGAGGGACAGTGGCGGCGGGCCACATGCCACTATCGTGCCGTGTCGGCTTGGGCCCAGTCCAAACGGCCGTGCCGCCCGTCGTGCTCGGTTCTCAGGTCCAGCACGACCCGAACTACAGTGTCGAACCGGCACGGCACGGCCCTCTTACGTGCCGAACCGGACTTGGACCGTGCCGTACCCGCCATGCTTCGAGTCAGCCCAAAGAAGTGCGGTCCAAGTGCCCACCGCTGTGCCGGTACTAACTCTCTCCCTCCTCTTGGCATCGGAAAAAATTACGGAGATGCTCTGGGAAAAATAAATTGCACGACAGTAGGAAACAGTCATTAAAATATTGGACATGTGGTTACTCACTGTGGTGGCCCACGGACGGATGTACTCGCACTAGTAACGCAGCATCGATGACATTGAGTACCGATGATTTGCTATGACCAACTCGACGAGTACTGTGCACGACGAGTACCGTGCTGCGCTGCAGCTTTATAAACGTACGTGTGTTGGGACGCCATGTGCAAGTGGCAGGAGCTTCTTCTATCACATGTCACAGCTACTCGGGTTCGGGATGTATGTATTGCTTTTTCCTTCGAAGGCTTGTTTGAGACCCACCAGAGTTCAGATTCGGTCCTCTTTTCATATGACGAGAGATTTTAGTCCAAAATTCCATCCTTTAAAGGGATCTCTGCCGATTCAAACAAACGTGAAATATAAGAACCACCCATTATTTGTAAGGGATAATCGATCATTTATCACTTTATACGGTGGCACTTAATGATTTGTCACTGTATAGAGTAGGTTCTTCATATTCTACCATTTTCAACATTTTCCTGCCATTTTCCACTATTTCCCCTCTTCAATCCTTAAAAATGGGCTTGTCATGCCATAGAATTTTGCTTGCGCTCACCTTCGTCGTCGCTCGACCGCCGAGGCTCTTCGTCCGCCGTCTCCCCTCTCCCTTTGTTGCTTGGAGAAGGTGCACGAATTCACGATACCGAGCCAGTATTGCGCGCACGCGATCGATTGAGATTGTGTTGACCGAATCCGAGGTGAGCCGTTTGCTAGTTGGTTGAGCCAAGTCTCCAACCATTTGAGTTCGAATTGAACCCAACCGATTTAGGTCTGACCCGGACCAGTTTTTACCCGGTTTAATTCTAGACTATATTACATCCATCAAGTGCCACTGTTCACTCTCCATTTCCAAATCCAAGTTTTCAGAAGCCGTTTGATCATCAGTTTTCCTTCCCAGGAGTGTTCCAGCTCCGTTTTCTCCTTTTCTTTTTGCAACGTTTTATTTGCACGAGTAGGAATCACTACTTCAGATAATAAAATCATCGACGGTTTGGAATCGTCATCACATATAATTTTTTGAACCATCTGTGACCATGTGTCAGTGATATAACAGCATATCGCAGACGTTTGGTCACTATCTCTGATTTACGCATCACATGTAGTTCTGGTTAGAAACTGTTTTTGATACTACAATATCACTTAAGGTTCTAGTTAGAAACCATATGTGATAATACAATATCGCAGACGGTTTCTAATTAGAACCGCCTGTGATCCCTTTTTTAAACCTACACCCACAACAGAACTTCTATCATTAGTATCTGTTGTTCAAAATTTTTATCTGCTTAGATATTTCTGCAATGACATTTGTAAGTCACAACCAGTTATAGATTTTGTAATCGAATATCTAAATATCGTAGATGCATCGAGGAAACAGCTTGTCTGATCAGGATCGTCTTAAAATATGAACATTTATAACACTTTTATCCCTATTTTTTTTAAATAATGTTGATGGTTTCTAAGGCAAAATCCATTTAATTTCATAATTCGTCCTGAACGCTGTCATGCTCTGATTTATCGCTTCCACTTCATCCTTATCCCTGAACGAGAATACCATAGGCAGCCTAGTTTCTTGAATTATATAGTTGATTTCGCACATAGTCTATTATATGAATTAATCAACTATATACGATGATTTAATCAACTCTATACGATAACTTAATCAACTCCATACGTTGAGTTGATAAATACTATAATTTAAGAAGCAAGGCTTCTTATAGTATTCTCATTTGGAGATAAGGATAAAGTGATAATGATAAATCAGCACATGGCACCTTTCAGGATGAACTATGGAATGAAATAGATTTTACCTAGAATCCATCAACATTATAATAAGAAGGGAGATGAAAGCGTTACAAATGTTCATGTTTTAAAAAGATACTGATCAGACAAGCTGTTGCCTCAATGCATCTAGGATGTTTAGATATTCAACTACAAAATATATAATTGGTTGTGCCTTGTAAATATCATTGCAGAAATATCTAAGCAGATGAAAATTTCGAACAACATATACTAATGATAGAAGTTCTGCTAAAGGGTGTAAGAAAAACATTTGGTTCTAGCAAGTAAGACACTATTAAGTTATTGTATTTAAGATGAGCAAATATAGTGTTGGTTGATATGAAATTGCTAGTTGACATTATTAGTCTGGGATAGAAGAAGCACTTAGCTTGTGAAGAGCAAAAAGGGGAGCCGGTCAGAAAAGAGTCAATCACCATCTCTTCTCTCCCTGCTGCTTCCACCATTCTCTGCGAAAAAAAGGGTGTCCAAGATTTAGTTTGAGTGCGTTAACCCTCAATAACAGTAAATGTTAGTCAGTCATAGTCTTTGAAAGCATAATATCACTAGCGGATCTGCCAAGAGATTTAAAAGATTGATTTTAGAGCATGTATACATGCCTAGAAAATCCACTTCTCCCAAGTCTTGATGTTCAGTAGAAAGCATTCATTACACATGCATACCAGTTAGACAACTGAAATATATGCCAGATGAAACATGCACAAGATTGTCACCAACTGAACAAGAATTGGGATTTTACACGGTGTACCATATAACAATGGCATAAGCAACCTAGGCACCCTCTCTATGCCATGGAAATGAACCCACAAAACTTCATACTACTCTAAGTTATTAGAACACAAATTTATATAACCATGACATCTCCACAATTACCTGGGCACCCTCTCTCTGCTTTAGACTTCTAAACATCACTATGAACTAATCATAATCTCAATACACAGAAGGACATCTCAAAAATTACAAACACAATAATAATAATAGCAATGCAGTAGATCAAGAGTGACCAAACACTAATAATTTTGCTTTAACAGTAAAATATAGAGCTGATACCACATACTGCCAACAATTCATAACATCCACATCTACCAGCAATGTTCAAAGGTCAGACTCCAGTATACACATGACAACTAAAGAATCTAAGATGTAAGCATATGAAGCCAATAACTATATATAACTATATATATATATATCGATAGTACAGATCCTCCGTGCTATAGCGCTGTGTTTGCAAAATTCGAAGACGAAATTGTTGATCCAAACCGTGCATTATGTTCATCTCATTGAAATCTCACTACCCACCAAATCTCATTGAAATCTCACTACCCACCCAGTATCTTTTCAGAGGTGGTATGTACACTTTTTAAACATACTTCTTTTTATATGCGTATATGAAGGTATTTGCAAAATATACTAAAAACTATATACTCCCTTGCAATTTTTTCATGTGGATCTCATTGGAATATCTTATAATTAGTATATGAGTGTATCCAAACTGGTAAAGGAGTATTTCAAGTACATTTGGGTGGTATTTCAGAGATGGGAGTAATTACTCCCGGGATTACGAAGTATTTTTCCTATATATATATATATATATATATAAAACCACTATTCACAATCAAATTAGCATGGATCACAGCATAAGGACTACAACTAAAATGTCAGCTCAAATGGAAAAAAGAACCAATAGCCTGTTAGCTTATACACAAGAAGGGAGGAGTACTTAGCTTATGAGGTTAGGGGTGGCCTTTGGAGTCGATGTGCGATACACATCGTGAGCAAAGCCGACCATGGCTAAGGAGATGGTGGTCGCTGCGGGCAGCCACCATGCCCCGGGGAGGACATACACCCGGGAGGAGATCGCTGAGAGGGAGGTCGCCGAGGGCGATGATGACGAGGGGCTACGGTTTGGGAGAGGCGAAACACGCTAAATGCTAACCAAGGTCTGCACACGTGGAACGTCGGTATGTTTTTATCGGTCTCATTCATATCACAGACGGTTTGTGGCTAGAACTGTCTGTGATAATCTAATATCATAAACAATTCGTTGATAGACCCGTCAGTGATGACACCTGTAGATATCACATACAGTTTTAAAATAAACAGCCTGTGATATCCATATATATCACTGACGGTTCATAGAAAGAACCGTCTGTGGTGATGTCACTGATGGTTTCACTATTGAAACGTTAGTGATGTTTCCCATCACAGACGGTTTTTCAGAACCGTGTGTGATGAGGTATCTAATATAAGTCTTTTCTATAGTAGTGAATGCTAGTAGTCTTATTTATTTGGTGTTGTTTCTTGTGGGCATATATAGATTATGATGTAGGAGCCGCATGAGCGACCGAAGCAGGAGGTGATGATCCTGAAGCATATGAAGAAGTGAATGTCGATCATGAGCAGCAAGGCAAATCATGATCCCTTATCATATTGAATTCCTATTAGTTGGGTATATTATGTATGGGATAATTATCATATTATTTAATTATCAATGCTAATTCTTGCATATCCTAGTTTAGATGATGAGTATTATGAAGAGGATGCACCAGAAGGAGATGACTACTATGATGGTGAAGATCATACATTCTAGGTCAAGCGAAAACTCAAGTGTAGCTTGTGGAGTTGCCATCTTTTGCATGTAATATAAGTAAGTTTGGCCTGGAGGCCCGTAAAACTCTTTATCCGTCTGCTATATAATACTTTATGTAAGAACCTTGTTATGGTATTTTAATCGAGAACAAGTATTGTTTATCAATGATTGTACGATTGAAGTCTTGAAACAGTTGTAGAAATACGTGATGCTACTTTAAATCTGGGTGTTGGGGTAATGGGTAGGCTACTCTAGCGTAAATTCAAAATTTCTACCGCATAGTCCAGGAACTCGTGCAAATAATAGATCATAGAATTACCACTAGAGGTGCCGACCCATAGCGGAAGTAGAGTCGATGCAGCACGTCCCTCGCCGACCAGTCCCGACCAATCCCAACTAGTGCCGACAGCTCACCAATCAGATCCGATTAATGCCGACCATCTTGCCTGTCAGATTTGATCAGTGCCGACAAGGTCCGATCAGCCCCAACCAGTCTGCTGACCAGACGTAGTAGCCTTGCGCCTCCTCCAAGATAACCCTTGTTGTCTCTGGTTGCGGATCGTCCTAGCGTTAAAACCTCACAGCAACGCCTCTAAGGTATTCACATGTACGAGGCAGGAACACCACGCGTCGGAGTGCTAGCACCGGCTGCGTGGCTCTGAACAAAGGAGGGGTCGCGGGTAGGGTTTCGGGAATTTCGAATTCCTAATGCCTCTCACATTCCCTAAAGTCATCACCCCATCCCTTTAAATAGACGTCCCATGATGAGCTCTACATTAGAGGCCTATTATGAACTCTAAACTCAAAAGAACTCTGATCACCATTTGAATTCTATTCCAATCCCCTTAAGCGTGTGATCCCATAGGTTCACGTATATTTGGACATGACCTGAGTACTCTTAGGCCCTGTTTAGCAGTGCTCCAACTCCACTAGATACGTGGATTTGGCGGAGCTGAGTATTCCTAGCTCCATCAGATCTGTGGAGCTGGAGCTGTGGGTATATTAAGAGTGTTTAGGTGGGTCATCTTGTTTACATTTTAGAATAAAAATATAAACTTAATTCACTTTATTTTAGCCTACAAGTTTTAGATCTGAGGTGGAGCTGGGATCTGGAGCTCTGCCAAACAGAGCCTTACTCGACAAATAATTGGTAGCGGTCCCTAGCAGAACGTGGTAACTCCCGAATACATGTAAAGATTATATCGGACGAACCTTAACAATGTTTAGTTATATGCATTTCCCTTTGCCTCACGATATCGGTCAAACTCAAGACGAGTATATGTCATCCTTGTATAGTTAGCTCGACCACTCTTTCTCGTTCACGTGACTCGGATCCCCCACTACGGTTAACTCTTTAACCGCAAGTAGCATGGCCATGCATTTCCCGAATTCGATCACTTGAAAGGTCTAGAGATATCTCTTCCGTTGTATAGAGGGGCAAATCCAATCTTGACTGACCACGTCTTGCAACATGCTTCATGACAAACCCGAAAGCCACCTTTATAACTACCTAGTTACGAAGTAGCATTTGGCAACCTCTAAGTAAGTCATTACACATCTCAAGCACATGCGTCAATCTCAGGTCTAAGAATACACCATACACATTGTATATGAGACCAACTGATGACAAGAAGAATACAACGTTTTCACAGTGTCTCAAGGTGGGTCGATCCAACTTCATATTCTCTAACACGAATCCATATTATTGGTTTGATATCTCCATATCTATGACCCGTGAAATATGGTCATCAACCAATACATATATTAGTCTATGCATATGTGTCATCATATGATTATCGATTTGGGATCACTTTAGAATAATCACAAATTCATTATAGTGTTTCACTAACAAGTTACATACTTGTTAATAAATAATGATGAGAATATTCAAGGAACAAGATGATAAGTCATGAACATAAGGAAATATAATCATATCTATGATTGCCTTTAGGGCATATCTCCAACACCGGGTGTCCCCACATTCTCCTTCGTCTTCTCTTTGCTGCGAACAAGGCGGTTAATTAGTGGCGGACTTGTCGGTCCATGCTTCGAATTCATCACCCTACATGACTGCGCGAAATAAGACCCCTAAGACATGGTTATCGTTGCCATCGTACTCGTCCGATCACAACCGCCTTGGCCAGTTGTGAGAGGGGGATGGGGTGCGAATCGGGTGGACCTAATCAAATCGGTTGGGTCCGACCCATGGGGACAAACGGTCTTTTTCGGTGGGATTTTGGGGGGAGGGGGAGGGAGGATAATAGAAATGGTAGGAAAATGACACAAATCACAAAATATGAAAATCAAAGTGGTAAATAATGAATTGCACCGTGACAAACCATCAAGAGTCATACTAAAGAAACAAATCATCAATTATCCCTTATTCGAATCATCAAAGGAAAGATGTAGAAAGCTTGACTACCTCAAAATAAGCAAAGTTGCTTATACCAGTGGCACACATGCAGTATAGCTTGTTCTTGGTGATGCCTTTTAATATGTGGGTTGAAGTTACGAGTACTTACATAGGTAACTGTTTACAAGCTTATTTAAAACCCTGAGAGAGAGAGAGAGAGAGAGAGAGAGAGAGAGAGAGAGACTTCAATTGGATAGGTTAATGGAGTAGTGTGCTGGGGACCGGAGCGTGGTACTTGTTGGTGCTACAGATCCAATAGTGTACTGCGTTACACGTGAAGTCTCACCCAGTGACAGCACATGGATGGATGGGAATCTTTGGTCAGCTCAGCTGCTCTACGCACAAGTCACAGCATGCAACGCGACACCGTGAACAAGCAGGGGGGAGAAGCTGGTGCGACATGTAGTAGCACCATGCAATTCCATCACTGTTGGTAAAAAAAAATGCAGCATATATACTGTGGGGGTTGACAATTGATATCGAAGAAGGTACTCTTTTGTTCATTTTTATAAAACATATTTTGATTTTGTATAAGACTTAATATTGCGTTAAAATTAAAAAAAGATATGAGAGAAAATAATTTAGATGTCCTCATTTAATTATATTAAAAAAATAAAAGATATACTTTGTGTGGGTAGTAATGAATAAATTCATATGGTTGAGATAGAATAAATATGGGTATAAAAAAAATGCCTCATTAAATCTATATGTAAGTATTATATTTGTGAACAAGATCATTCAAAAAATAAGCCTTACAAAAGTGAATGGAGAGAGCATAGTCTAAAATATTTACAGGTTTTTTTTGGTTAAGTATGTTTGCCAGACTCATGGAAGTATGGAACTGATCGATATTATAGCTAGATGCCTCGATATGTATACTTAGGGTGATCCAATTAATTTTGTGATACAATTGAATTAGAGACTTGGAGTAGTTGGATCATGTCATGTGAACTTAATCGTTCCTCACATCTTATTGGAGTTGTTTTCGAATACCTTGACCATAAACTATACGGTCACTCTAGGAAATAAAAGAAAACTACACGGCCATTAACACACCAAGTGGGAATGTTGGAAACAAGTACTCATCAGTAAATGGTGTGGGTGGCCAAAGCAAATACCAGTGTCGAACAGTGATCCGTGTTGCAACTCATTTATTGGCTTGACATCTTGCCACCTAGGGCGAGCTCACTTGCTTCGGATTCTTATTAGGCGTTGGCATCACGCGACTTGTACAATACTAGAAGTTACAATTATCTTACCAGTTACCACGTCGATATGCTCGTGTACCATATGCACTCTCAAGTTGGGTTAACAAAGTGCTGCGGATGACGACAAGTAGACAACGCAGAACAACTATGGCTAAGCTGTTCTTTCTTTGATAATCAAGCTACTAATATATACTATAGCTAAGCTGGTAGATGACTTGTCTGGTTACTTGTCTTGACTCTTGACCGACGTTTTATAAGAGGATTAAAGATTATCCAGCTTCTATGTCAGTCTGGAAAACGAAACTCTCGCGCGGACCGTTCATCGAATCCGGTGAAAAGTTGAGTACAGGTACACAACGCTGTAAATGTGCAGTAAAGATTCATCCCAGAGTCATGTGCAAACCATCCTTTTCGTGCAGTTGTCGTCGGCTGCTGCCCTCTGCGGTGCAGCGGCTGTCTCTGCTCGACTGTGCCTGTGCGCTGCAACGCTGATGTCTGCAAGAAACATGTTCTGTCCGCTGTCCGAACGCCATGGATCTAGCTCGGACAGAGCGCCATGGCGCCCCACGGACATCCACAGCAGCGGGGAAACCAAAAACTTGTCCATGAAAACTGTAACAGATGTGGTAGGAGAGGAGAGAAGGGAGATAGATCGGTGTACCTGGACAAAGGCATGCATGAGATGGAGGGAGCAGCGAGGTAACCGCTGATACCATGATCGAACAAGGATCAGTAGATTTGGGCTCTCTTGGAAGAAACCACTCTTGCAATCTACGCTAGACAACGCGTGTAGCATCGATGTCCGCACTCCGCAGTGTAAAAAAGAAGAAGGAAATCTGGTGTTCACGTTTTTGTTCTTACGGCCCAGAGAACAAGCATGTAGTTTAATAATACGGAAAAACTAAAAAACGGTATACCTCTGAAACTCATGAAACTTATGAATTTTTACACTGAAACTCATGAAACTTAGCACTAAAAATTGATGAAACATGAAACCGATGAAACTAAACACTAAAACTCATAAAATCAGCACTGAAACTAACAAGTTTCATAAGTTTCACAGCTATACCGTTGCAACAGTATACCGTTCCCTAGTCTCCCTCTTAATAATATACCAGAGTATAGTTTTGCGGTACTTCCTCAGGTTGTAAATAGTTGCCGTTTTGGACGTCAACACACGATTTTTATAACATAGCTTTGATCACTAATTTCTATTATAATATATTTATAAACATATAATACAATTGTAATATTATGAAAGTATTTTTCGAGGCAAATCTATACATATGATTTTCATGTATCCAATTTAAATATTTAAAAAGATATTAACAGTCAAGTTTTAAAGTTCGACTATATCTATAACCAAAACGATAACTATTTGTGAACGAAAGGAGTAGTTAGTAGCAGTGTACATCCCAAGCTACTGTATTCGTTCACAAAACGGAGCAAGGAAGAAAAGATAAGAGCATAACACGAAGAAGAATGATTTTGCGAACTTTGTTGCTCACTATGCTGCACTGAAGATTAGGTAGCAAGAGTGAATCAACATAGCATACACCGACCATACCTTTCTGTGGCAACGTGTTTGTCATTTGATCTCTTCGATCCAGTTTGGTTTCCTGTCACAAGGGCATTCAAACAGGGAGGGAGTGCCCGATAAGCCTTTGAAGAGAAATATGTGAAAGACAGAAATAATAACTATTCTATAGCCCAGAATTTTCCACACAAAAAAAATGATACGCAACTGTTTTTAGCAAAGCGAACGCGCGCCACCCAAACCTGCGAGGAAACATCGCAGTACTGATAAGAAGTATGAATACAAGCAGACAATTAGGCCTTTATCTGCTGTGTCAGTTCCAGATAGAAGTTCAAGCACATCAAGGAAACATCGCAGTACTGATAAGAAGTATGAATAAAAGCAGCAATTAGGCCTTTATCTGCTGTGCCAGTTCCAGATAAAAGCTCAAGCACATCAAGTTAAGACCGAAACACAATACAAAGCTGAATGCGCACACACAGAGAACAGAGGCCAATGCATCTCCAGATGTCTTCAGACGGTGAAGATATTTCTTCAAGTTAAAAACCTGATGACATAAGAAAAATAGAACGGGTCAGGATACTTTGCTAAAGGAAAATGGAAAACTAATACAGAACTCCAGTGATTGATTGTTAGGCATCCACACAGACATTATATGCAGTGTTGTGCAAAACACCCACGATAGAATATTACCTCAGTGGGATCAAATATATATTTTAGCATATTGTTCTAGATGTTTATTGAAAAGGTCACACCTGCAAATAAGAAATGTTCAGAAAACTAGTGAGTTGAGATAAACAAAAAACAACAGAGATTAAGCCTGAAATTGCTTATATATGGGTATCATCATGTAACTAAAGATTATTTAGTTCAAACGATCCTATACAAGTCTGTTATCACTCTTAAAAAACACTATTATTCTCAATTGGAAAGAACACTACAAGTTATGGATAAAACTAAAATTAAGAGAGCAGTTTATGAATAGCTCGAATCACCATGTTTAACACAATGAACAACAATAATTTCGTGAGCAATTATCATGTAAATCAATTAATAGAGCAGTATGCCCTTATGACTGAATGGCACTATCATTCATCCACTATTCCTTTCGAAGTTGTGATCTTACATGAATTTCTTCATAGATAAGAATATAGGATCATAGGAAGTTTAGTATGTTTGGTAGATTGAGAGGACTAGGCGTGATAAGATCTACACCCAATTGTTAGCTATGTCCCTAAATAAGTTATGCATTTATCTGCCCAGTGTAAACTCACTACTTGAGTCAATTGCTCAATTATGAAATAAAAAAGATGCCTGGTACAAATAGTCTGGCAAAAATGATGTCATCCTTTCAAGCATCCTATCATTAGCAATTGCTCCTATCTAATCATGTAGTTTGAAACAAGTTTCCATTAATAGGCGGAACTTACTTGATTAGAGTGCCAGGAGCATACAGAGGATTCTTTACAACATACTCTACATATAGGTTGTAGATATGCTTCAGTGAATCTGGTTGATCACCAGTCCTTGGATGGGTAATTAGAATAAGCTACATAAAAATGGCACTGTCAGTGACTAAATATCTTTCTGAAGGAGGGAGTATTATATACCTATCTGCTCAACAACTACCATATTAAAATGGAGCGCGATGACCATAGTTCAAAAATATGTCAAGTTGAACAGGTCTGCATGAAAACAAGTTTGCATTGATGCTTCTACTATTTGGAGTCACACCAGTTAAACATGGGTTCCACTGACGTGATAGAATTACTGCATTGTTAGTAATTTGAAGTCACTTGAACCCAACCTAAGACTTGGTATCCAGGAAAAAAAGCTTTAATTTTAATGAACTAACTAAGTTACTTCACCAGCCAAAATAAAATCATGATAAATCTAAGAACGGAAGACAGCAAGGGAAGAGAATAAATAACACATTGACTAACCTTTATACCAGAAGCATAGTTGTCACGGCAGTCAGGCTAGGCGAGGTGAGCGGGGAGCGCCTGGAAGCATAGGTGCCTAGTCGGTCGCCTAGGCGATGATTAGACGATAAAAATAATAAATAATATCTTATATGTCATGGAATCAACAAAATATACCTCATTTGAAAAGAAATTAGATATGACAAGCAAATAAATAAATAAATCCGTATAGAATAACAAAATATACAACGTACTACTAAGTACTGCTACAGCAGACTACTACTAGATGTACTACAACTACTGCAATACAGCCAGTACTACTTACTATGCCTCCCCCGAGTTCCCCATCCGGTTCTCCTCGAGCCTGACTCCTCCGCCCTCGACGCCGACAGCTCCGCCCGAGCCCAATGCCGCCCCCAACGCCGACGGCTCCGCCCGAGCCCGACGCCTCCGCCTCCGCCCGAGCCCGAGCCGACCCTGACGCCTCCACCTGAGCCCGAGCCGACCCTGATGCCTTCGCCTGAGAGGCCGAGCATGATGCCAACGACAATAGGGCGGCAAGGAGCAGAGCAGATGCTACAGATCGGAGAGGTTGATGGTCGGGAAGGGGGTCCAGAAGGAGGAGGCGAGGAGCAGAGGGGGATCAGGAAGGGGGCTCTCACCGGAGGTCTAGAGCTAGCGGCGCGGAGGAGGTCCGGCGGTGGAGGAGGTCCGGCGGTGGTGCGAACGGCAGAGGCGCAGAGCTCCCTTCGGGCCTTGTCTCCTCTCGCGCAGAGGTAAGCTAGGGTTACCCGATGCTTGTGCGGCCGTTCAGCACCTTATCCCAGTCTTCCTCTCCTCAGCGTGCGCTCAGCTCCGGCCGCTGCGACGCCCAGTCGCCATTCCCCTCGCCTGGATGCCTGGGAGGGCGTCTAACTCGCTCCAGGCGAGGCGGCTGGCCCAAGCGTCCTCCTCCGGCCGACTGGACGACTAGGCGACGCCTTGATAACTATGACCGGAAGGGCTCTCCATGAAGCTCAATTTGTATGTGTTTGTCATGAAGCTATAAAATGAGCAGCCCTCACCCGGCAGTAGTGGAACCCCGAGATTTCCTTTTTCTACTCTGCATAAGATATGTAGAAGGATCAGGAAACAAATAACGTATCTAGGATATTAAACACCAAAAAGATTCATCCATTGAAATTTCAAGTTATCTCAGGATCTAGATAAATTTCTTAGGATCACAATTTGGGGAGGAGATTGTAGAACAGTGCACAGGGAATGATGATACACAAATTCCAAAGAAGTATGATGGTGTAAGTAATTTTTTGATGGCTGGAATTTTAAGCGGTTTTCTCAATTCATCTTCTGCATTTTGGCATTCTCATGTCAAACTACCTCATGTGTGTACAGAATTTTCTAGAGAAGTAATTAGAGCACAGAAACAATCAATCCAAAATTTCGAACATTAAAAAAAATATTTTCAAAGTTTCAAACAATTTCGGACTTCATTACTGGCTCAGGGAGGTCGTGTATACAGAGCTGAGGTGGGAGATCAAAGGTCTGGCCTTTCTTTATTTTCATGTTTTCCTACACTTGTAGGTTTTACTTATTAATAAGGATTCTTCACTGCCCCCTCTGCCCTTCACCCCTCCCTCATACATTTTCTCCTCTTAATTTCTACTACAAAATCTTACAATGGAGCTGGGCCATCAATGTTGGATGTCCTTTTGATCAAAAATTTCTACTACAATCTTACAATTTCTGTTAAATTGGTCATACTTTGAATTAGTCCTACTGAATCAAGTCGTGGAATGACACATACTACCAATAAACTAACTGAAGCAATTCAATCATTCGGTCATTTTAAACAGCACAACATTGGCAATTTGGCATTGATGCACGTTCCAAGTATAGTTAACCCAAAACCATTCCGATAGCTGCTGCCTAGCAGGCTAGCATCCAGTGAATATCGTGAGAACGGTTCTTGTTCTTCAATTCAAGAACCGCTCATTCCATCAAAATTCACCGACCAACTACTCTAATTTCGTGAACTGAACGAGCTATGACCGACATCATATCTAGAGAACTAGACCCTTCTCTCTCTCAAAATCTCCCTGAACAGAGCAGAACCGAAGAGAGGAAGAAACGTACGTGGTGGAGTCGATCTTGGCGGTGAAGGAGAGGAGGGAGAAGAGGAGGCCGAACATGAGCTTGCGGTCCTGGGTGTGGTCGAGCGTGCGGAGCGAGCGGTGCCACCTGAACCGTTTTCGACCGTACAAAGTCAGTTCGAAATCCTACACAAATCAGTAAACCGGTCTAATAAAAAAAAATTCAAAAATTAGAAAAAATTTATGCGATGTAATTGTAACCCGGTCGAAAACCGTCGAAAAACGAGCAGTTTTTGAAAAAATCGACTAAAACCGCTCCAAAAATCGACCGCCCAAAAGGTTCAACTCGCCGATCGGTTTTTCAAGACTATTCAGTTTTAACAATTTTTGCGAAAAATCAGTATCTCCGGAACCTTAATTTTTTATTTCGAAAATGGTTTTGTTAACCCTGCACGTGGTACAGCAGGCAGACGCCGCAGCGGTTGAAGACGTAGAGCACCTGCGCGTTGGCACCGCGCCCGTTCTAGGCGGCGACGCCGGGACCAGGCTAGCCTCCGGCGTGACCGACATCAGCGACGAGCCGCCGAAGAACTGCATCGCCGAACCTGTGGAGGAGGGCGGATCTCCGGCGGGGACAAGATCTGTGGAAAACGATGCAGAGAACCACCGTGGTTGAAGATGATCATGGGCCGGTCTGGCTCTCGAAGTGATGCGCCAAAGTCTAACTAGAGCCCACAGAAAAAAGCCCGGTTGTAGCCTAGGCCCAAATGAACTATAATAGCCTAGAGAAGACGGCTGCTACTCCCTCCAATCACATATACGTTTTAAACATAGATTTAATTAAACTTTTCAAATTTTAACCATTAATATTTTTTAAATATTTAAATAAGATACATAAAAAATTATATTTATAAATTTATCTTAAAAAATATTTTTTATAATGTTATGATTTTATTAGATTTTATAAATATACTATAATAAAAATTAATAATCAAATTATATATCCTAACTATTTGTAACAGAAGGAAGTACTGTACTACACGAGTGTTCAAGTCGAACTCCTCTTTCCACTGGAGAAAAGAAACGAAGCGATCGACGACGCGCCCACTCGTCGAGCTCCTACTCGAGGGCTTCTTCCCTGCCGACACGCGCCCACCACGCATCCCCCGACGTGTCTGCTGCGGCACACCCCACCATCTCTATTTCAGGTTGATCGTTACGGCGCAACCCCATCAAACAAGCAGCACGCACCTTGCAAGTACCTCAATAGTAGCAAGCCAAGCGAGCGATCACGTCAAGAGAAGTGTAAGTGAGCAATGGCGCAGCTGGTGGACAAGGCGAAGGTGCTCCTGGCGGACAAGGTGGCGCGGGTGCAGAAGCCGGAGGCGGACCTGGCCGACCTGTCGGTGCAGCACGTTGGCCGCGACGGCGCCACCCTGGGCGGCCGCCTCGACGTCCGCAACCCCTACTCCCACCCCATCCCGATCTGCGAGATCAGCTACTCGCTCAAGAGCGCCGGGCGGGAGGTCGCGTCCGGGACGATGCCGGACCCGGGGTCGCTGACGGCCGGAGACACGACTAGGCTGGACATACCGGTGAAGGTGCCGTACGACTTCCTGGTGAGCCTGGTGAAGGACTTGGGCCGGGATTGGGACCTCGACTACGAGATGCGCGTCGGGCTCACCGTCGACCTCCCCATCATCGGCAGCTTTACCCTGCCGCTCACCAAGTCCGGCGAGCTCAAGCTCCCCACCCTCTCCAGCATCTTCTAAACGGTGTAGTAACCTCCAACTTTGTGTACGTACGTGCTACGTCGCACGTAAGGAACATGCATGGTCGACAAATCTGGTACTGGGCGATCAGGAGACAACGATCGCTAGCTCTCTTTTAGTGCGCGTGCATGCATGCATGTACGTAAAATGTATCTTTGGACTTCAATTTGGACCAATAATGCACGGGGTTGACGAGAAAACGACGCATTCGTGCCGCTCCAACACAGCCAGTACCGTCAGTTTCGATTTAATCAGGTTGACAGCCATGTGATTGTTGCAACGTTAATATAGAGTTGTAAATTTGGCATTCGCGGACGCAGATGCCGATTTGTGCACGGTCGTCCAGCCATGGATCGAGTGGCGCGCGCGATGTACGTGGGCGGCGAACATCAAACGGCACAACACAAACACCGTACCCGTACGTGCACCACCGGCGCGCAATCCTGCGGCCCCAGCCTAGCAAAGCCACGCGCCTGCCTGCCCTCCGCCGTCCACGTAGACCCCGCGGGGATCGACGTCTGCCTCGTCGGCGACTCCGCCCCCATGGTCGCCCACGGGCACGACTCAATTAAACCTCCCCCATCCCGCTCGACCTCATGCTCGAGCACTGCCTGAAATGCCCCAAAATCTTAAAACCAAATCAAAACCCTAATTGCAACCCTAATCGAGTTTATTTGGTTTTAATCATGTTTTTGTTCTTGATCTGTTTTTGGAAATTGGGGGGATTGGAGACCCGTCGCTTGGACCGGTCCTTGCCCGCGCTGCGCCCGGTCCGTCGCTCGCCTGCTCCCGTTGACTCAAGCGGTCGTCACCGTCATCCCCTGCCGCTCCCGCACCAGCCCGCGTCAGCCTCGCCGCTCGCGCCCGCCTGCTCCCCCTCTGCTTGGTCTTCACCATCCCGTCGCCTCGGCCCCTGCCGTGCGAGGCTATAAAGCTCACGTCGCGTCCGCCTTCGCCTCCCCATCGTCCTTGGTGAGCCCCCTCTCTTCGTCTTCCTCTCCGACCGAAGCCGCACCGCCCTCAGCTCTCCGCCTCCCTCTCCCTTCTTCCCCGACACCGAGCCCTCGACCGCCGCCATTCTTTTCCCTGCCTCGACCCCCACCCGTGAAACCCTAACCCCAACCTCTCCTCTCCCCGCCAAAACCCTGTCGCCATCCCCTCATCTTCCCCCGCTCCGATCCCCCTCACTCGCCCTCGCCCGTCGCCCCCGAGTCGCTGCCGCCGCTCGACCTCGCCCTAACCCTAACCCCACTCTCTACGCTCGATTGATCGATCTCTCTGCGCCAAGGGGCTCGCCAGTCAACCCCTTTTTGCCTCGCCTCGCCCCCTCCGCCGGTCCCACCTGTCGGCCTCTTGACCGCCGCCCATTGAGCCCATTGTCGGCCGGTACGCTCGGTGATGCAGGCGGCCTCGCCCGATCTTATGCCAGCGTTTGGCCTCGGGCGAGCGACGCGTGAGCCATGCCAGCGCCAGATGTTTCTTTTCACTTTTTCTTTTCTTTTGGATTTTAAATAATCCGAAAATCCTTTTTATATTCTAAAAATAGCCCAAAAATACTTCCAAAAATCCGAAAATCCCCAAAAGGTCCAAAAATAGCCAAAATACACCATCCCAACCGTTTCGATCCACCGAGTCCAAATATGACTTCCGTTTAGCCTCTTGAAGTCCACAAAATTCCGAAACACCCAAAATACCCTTCAAACCCCCTCCGGCCGTTCTTCCGGTTTCCGTTTCCGTTTCCGTCTGTTTTCGTTTTCATTGTCGTTTCCTTTCCGTCCGCCATTTTCGTTTCGCTTACCGTTTGTTTACCGTTTTTTTGTTTTCTCGTTTACGCGCTAGATCCGACTTTGGAGCACGCCCCGGAGCAGTACGAGGAGCCGGAGCAGGAGCAAGACGCGACCGGCGCTGAGATCGACTACGTCGACGACGACCTAGGGATTCCCCTCGCCTCGCAAGGCAAGCCACACTCCTTGAACATGTTGAACCCATAATAATATTGTAGTATTAATTATTTTAATATTGCATTATGTTAGTATGTTCAATGCTAGAAATGTTTATTTTAGAATGCTATGATGATATAGCTAGTACCTACTTTGATTAAAGACCCACTCTGTATTGTTGTGGCATATTTCTTTTGCAAACCGTAGACTTAGCTATTGAACGTCGTATGCTAGTAATTAATTAATTAGTTGAACATTAAAAGTTTGCGTATTAAAATAAAAACATCAAGCGGTAGGCTTGATGCAGACTATTTTCAAAATGTGCTATGGGTAACCTGGGTTGAAGCACCGGCAGCCTGGCACTAATTCCTAACTTTCCAAAATGGGTCGGTGCATCACTAAATTTGCATGATTGTGTCGAATTTGACAAACGTACATTTAGCTCTGTAAACTTTGTTAATCAAGTAGGTGCAAAGTCCAAACAAGACCATGTTGAAGATACATGTTCAGTGTCCAGTACTTATCCTCAATTAATAAGAACAGAATCGGTTTTGGTTACCGTAGCAAGTCACCAACAACTAACTAAGCGTGTTTGTTAATTTCAGATTGATTGGATTTAAGCTAGTATATCATGTTGTAACAAACTTGTAAATGTTAAGAGTATAAAAACAAGGTACCCCTTTGGGGGATTTGTGTGGCAGAATCTGTATATATACTTCATAAATTTATTCATGGTATCAGAGCCAGCCGGTTAAAACTCATGAAGTCCATCCAAAATACTTCCTCTTCGTCTGCCATCAACTCCACCGCCTCCCCATCATTGACGATGTCGTCAACAGGAGATATGCCAACACCCTCTTTTGGTGCGTTTATCGCTGTTCGTCTTAGACAATTTTTTTGCTCTGGAAAGCACAGCTGCTGCTGTCCTGTGAAATACCCCAAAATTTGCAAAACAGGTTCAAATTAGACTCTAATTGCATTTTGTAAATTTTTCTGAATTTTTTGGATTTTATTTGATTAAATTACGATTTCTTGCCGTTTTTGGAAAGTTTCGGCGCTTTGCGCTTTCCCTTCTCGGCCTTTACGCCTTCCATTCGCTCCTTGCGCCTCGCCCGCGTTGCCGCTTCCCGCCTTCGCCCGCACCCGCCTGCGCTGCCGCCACCCGCCTCGCCGCCACGCTCAGGCGCAAGCGCATCAGGCTTCTTCTCTCCTCCCGCCCGTGAGCTCTACCATGGCAGAGCTCTGCCCTCACGTCCCCTCGCCGCTGTCGCCGCCGCCCTAGCCCTAGCGCACTCCACCTCTCGCCGCCCCCTCGCGCTGCGCTGCCCCGTCCCATCGCCGCGCCGCCAGTCCCCCGCGCAATGATGAAGCCATTGACCTCCCCGAGCTCGCCGGCTATATAAGCCTCATCCGGCCCCCATTAAATGGCTCACCGATGGGTGTTAGTCTGCCGGATGGGTGTTAGTCTGATCCCCGGCCGAGGACTGATACCAAGGTATGAAAGGACGGTGGTATGTTGGATACCAAGGGGACTGTGGAATGTAATTGTTTGGTCTATGACAAAGTAAGGACTTACAACCTTGGGCAAAAGTAAATAACTTAAGAAACCGTTCAACCACAGGTTGGGCCGATCAACTTCGTTGGCTTGACTCAACGTAGCTCGGTACATTGTACTTTCCCCGGAATACCTATAGGAGCAGGGTTACCTTCCCGGTATGGGAGATGGTCCGCAGTTATGGGGGTGGAACGAAAGTGTGCACGAGGAAACTGTGGCATTTAGGGTTCACAACGGTAGGTGTCCACAGTAAGCGGGATCGCGAACTCCACTTTGGCTAGTGGGGACCCCGGGTTATTGTGGACCGAAACTCTACTGGATAGGGGCTAAAGGGGAAAGATCCAACGAAAAGCTATGATAACCTCGATCCGGCCGCATGCATAAAAGTTGCATGTTAATCGTGTGGCATAACGATCGTGGAATCTTGTGGGTAAAGCTGAACACCTCTGCAGAGGGTATTAAATGGTATTCGAATACGCCGTGCTTCCGGTAAATGAAGCTGAGTTAAAATGGGGTGAATCCCGAACCTAAGCTCAAGTAGTTTTTGGATTAACAAGTATGGAAGGAGATAACTTTGGAACCCCCCCTTATTCATATTATTATTATTATGATTTGTGTTTTAAAATGAAATGTCAAATATTATGAAAACTTGCATACACCAGAGGAGACATACAGCTATCTCTTGTTATCCGTTGCATGTGGTAAATCAGGCTTCACTGTGTGGCTTGTTGAGTACGTTGTAGTACTCACTCTTGCTTAATTAACCCATTTTAGAGTACCAAGATGCTGGAGAGTTCCAAGAAGTCGTAGATGGCGATACAGTGTGGTTCTAAGTCTCAGTCTTCGCTCAACTTGCCTGTGGTGTTGCTTTTGTGCTGATTATCTTTTGTGATGTAATATATAACTTGAAGCTCGTCGCTTCCTTTGCAAACTCTGGCCGTTAGGCCCTATGTGATGTAAAAACAGTTGTATCGTTCTTTTGCGGGTAATGTACAACTTAGTTTCCGGTGACTAAACTTCCTGGGTAGTCATTTCGGAGTTTAAACGCACCCCCTGAAAAGGCGGTCCGTCACAAGTGGTATCAGAGCCTAAGTTGACCGTAGATTGAAACCTAGATTGGCTTAAGGTTCTTTTAGAGAAAAATTAATTTAACATATAAACAAAATGAGTTATGAAAATATAAGTATTATTGCTGTCCTCTTCTACCTCTTTCTATCTCAACCCTCTTAGAGTTCTTATTTTCGGTTTTATTTTAATATTTCCCGTTCCTTAAACTTACGTCAAATTTTGCGTTGATCGCAGATGGTTCACCGTGTTTATCCGGACCCGACTGTATTCGGAGGATGGGTCAGTTTGCTGTGGAGGATGATGCAACAAGTTGGAGCGGACGAACGCCATCGCCCCGAGTTCCACATAGAAGAGGTGCTCAGGGATGGTTTTCGCTGTCGATGGAGGGCATGGGTCGATCTACAGCCCTTGCCACTCCGCCCTGATGGCCCTCATCGGTTTGAGGGAGGACGCCTCCATGAGCCAGCCGCAATCCAAGATGCCGCCAGGCAAGCAGTTCACCACCTTCGGCGCCACTTCAATGAAGAATTCGAGGACGGCGAGTTCCAGCTGATTCCCCAGCGATGGGATGACCCCTACGGACTTACTATCTCCTTTCCGGATGAAGAAGAAGACCCGAGGATACAAGAGACTTCGGACTACGTGTTGATGATGGAGCGCCAGTACTCCCGTGCGCTTCGAGAAAATAGGGAGCAACATCATCATTTGCATCAGGTTTGGGACCTGGTAGATCAACAGCAAGACGAGATAATTCAACTCCAAGAACAAGTGCATCAGCTGATGAATCAGATCTTGGAAATCGAACTCGTGCAGCAACCGGTCGTGCCCCCGGCAGAGGAACCTTCAGTGGATGGACCCTCCATGGTGATCAACGAGACTCCGCCGCCTTCAGACATAGATATGAATGATGAGGAGGACCCCCAGGAGCTGTACTTCTATGGTCCCGACCAGGGATGGATTCCTTAGAAGATCGTCTCGTTAACGTCTAGTAGTCGTGCGTCTAGCAGTCGTTAATTTAGCAGTGTAACCCCATGTATTAGAACATTTTGGTATTGTATTATAGATTGTACCGAACCTTAAATGGTTTTGTGTACGATCTATGGTATGAATGAAGTGTTATGTTCCCTATCCTTCTAATTTGTTTTGTATTTAGTATCTAAACTAATCCTACCTAACTCAAAGAAATCTCTCCCTTCCTCATCTAAGCCCTCATCTATTCATTCTACCCTTGCCTAACTCTAAACTCTCACTTACCTTTCACTTCCGTTAAAACACTGCTACATGCCGAAAAGATCCTCTAAAACAACTATGGTGAGACCCAACTTACGGAATAACACCAGCGAAGAAGGCAACTCAAATGCCGAACAAGCCAACCTGGCTCAAGTTTTAGTTATGATGGAAAGAAACAGATATGAGGCTGAAAGGCACCAAACCCAACTCATGGAAAGAGTCCTGGAACAACTAGCGGCAAGACCACAAGGACCCCCGCAGGGAAACCACAACGGTCAAGAAGGCCACATTGGAGGAACCAAGTGGTCCGACTTCCAAAAATCTAGACCTCCTATCTTCGCAGCACCAACAGAACCATTAGCAGCTGATGATTGGATCGACGATATAAGAAGGAAACTAGACACCATCCAGTGCACGGATAAAGAACAAGTGTTATTTGCATCACACCAACTCCAAGGTCCAGCAGCGGCCTGGTGGATGAATTTCCAAGCCACCAGGAATGGACAAGACACCACCTGGCAAGAGTTCGAGGGAGCTTTTCGCAAAGCTCACATCCCTGCAGGACTAATGGCCTCGAAAAGGAGAGAATTCCTAGCCCTCCGACAGGGAGGAAGAACTGTTATGGAATACCTTCAACAATTCAACCAACTGGCCCGCTATGCACCCAATGAAGTGGATACCGAGGCCAAGAAGATGGAAAGATTTTCTGAAGGATTACAAAAGAACCTGAAATTCCATATCGCTGCCCTCGAGTTTAGGGACTTGTCAACGATGGTCGACAAGATAATGATGATAGAAGAAGCTAGGAATGACTTAGAAGACACCCGAAAGAGAAGAGCCCAGCAAATGAGGTTTCCGGCCCCCAACCAACCCAGAGGAAGAGCTCCAGCTCCTATACCCGGATTTCCTTCTAAAAGACAAGCAGTAGGAGGATTTCGACCCGTTCCTGCTCAAAGCCAGCTTGTAATAGTAAAATGCTTCAAGTGCGGTGGAAACCATTACTCCACTAACTGCACAAAGAGGACTACAGGTTGTTATCATTGCGGTCAGGAGGGGCACTTCAAACAAAACTGCCCGAGAAGGAACCAGCCAGCTGAGGTGGCCAAATCACAGGTGTCGATGGCTTTGAAACCGTCAACCAAAGAATTCACCGACCACAACCACAGCAGCAAGGGATACTGCAAGGCAGAGCACCCGCCAGAAGCGAGGGAAGCTCCAACCCAAACAACTCCAGGAACTTCCAAGGCAGGATCAACCACTTGTCAGCTGAGGATGCTGCAACCGCTACCGAAGTGATTATCGGTAAATTTCAAGTCCAATCTCAGATAGCTTTGATATTATTTGATCCTGGAGCAACCCACTCTTTTATTTCAATGGCTTTTGCATGCAAGCATGGTTTTCCGTATTTACCATTACAAAACCCTTGTGCGTTTCAAACGCCGGGTAATAGATTAATGGCTCGATATAAGAGCGAGAAGTTAGAAATAGTACTCCAAGGAGTTAAGTTTACAGCTGAGCTGTTGCTATTAGAGATAAGTAGACTGGACGTCATCCTAGGGATGGATTGGCTGTCCAAACATAAAGCAACATTGGTTTGTGAAAAGAAGTTGGTAACAGTTATCGACAATGAAGGACAACGGGTAACCGTAAGGACTAACCCTGATTTAGAAAAGGGCAAGAGAAGAAGTCTTAATGCCATAACCCCAACCATAGATCAAGTACCCGTTGTTCAGGAATACCCGGATGTTTTTCCAGAAGAATTGCCAGGAAGGCCACCAGACAGAGACATAGAGCTGGAAATACAGCTGATCCCCGGAACCGCACCATTAACCAAGCGCCAGTATCAAATGGCACCTGCGGAATTGAAAGAACTTAAGAAACAGTTGGACGAGTTATTAGAGAAGGAGTTTATCCGCCCAAGCATCTCACCTTGGGCCTCGCCTGTTCTGTTCGTAAAGAAAAAGGATGGAAGTGCGAGACTTTGCGTGGATTACAGGGCATTGAATGCCGTAACCATCAAGAACAAGTACCCGTTGCCGCGAATAGATGAACTATTTGATCAACTCAAGGGAGCCCAAGTTTTCTCCAAAATAGATCTGAGAACAGGATATCACCAATTGAAAGTGAGAAAACAAGATAGGGAAAAGACGGCATTTACAACCAGATATGGATTATATGAGTTTTCGGTGGTTCCGTTTGGGCTCACAAACACTCCAGCTTATTTTATGAACCTGATGAACAAAGTATGTATGGAATTTTTGGATTAGTTTGTCGTAGTGTTTTTAGACGACATACTAGTGTATTCAAAAGATGAACACGAACACGCTAAGCATTTACACCAGCTATTACAAAAGCTCAGGGAGCATCAGTTATACGCCAAGTTCTCTAAATGTGACTTTTGGAAGAATGAGATCGCATTTCTGGGGCATATTGTCACCAAGGACGGAGTCAAAGTGGATCCGACGAAGGTAGAAGTAGTCAAGGAATGGAAGCAGCCGACGTCAGTGACAGAAGTCAGGAGCTTTCTCGGATTGGCAGGATACTATAGGAGATTCATTGAAGGATTCTCAAAGATTGCCAAACCTCTGACCTACCTTCTCAAAAAGGACACCCTTTATAAATGGATCGAGAAATGCGAGGCAAGTTTCCAGGAGTTAAAGACAAGACTAACATCAGCCCCAGTACTCATATTACCCGACACAAGTAAGGACTTTCAGATATATTGTGACGCATCAAAACAAGGATTAGGTTGCGTGTTGATGCAAGGTGGAAGGGTAGTTGCGTATGCTTCTCGACAGTTAAGACCACATGAGGAGAATTACCCAACTCATGACATGGAATTAGCTTCAGTAGTACATGCACTAAAGATCTGGAGACATTACCTATTGGGAAATCACTGCGACGTATTTACAGATCACAAAAGCTTGAAGTATGTGTTCACTCAACCAAATCTAAATATCCGGCAAAGAAGATGGTTGGAGATGATCAATGATTACGACTTAGAAATACAATACCACCCCGGAAAGGCTAACGTGGTAGCAGACGCACTCAGTAGGAAATCTTGTCACCACATAGCCATGACAACCGACATCTCACAACAGCTACAATTTGAAATGGAACGTCTGAACCTACAGATAGTGGAGAAAGGATTTTTAGCCTCCATTACAATTCAGTCGGACCTACTCAGTCAAATTAAAACAACTCAACAAGAAGATGAAGAAATCCAGCAGTATCGCAAGGAAATGAGTACAAATGGACCATCGGAATTCTCGGAAGATGGGCAAGGCATATTACGATTCTGTGATCGTGTATGTGTTCCTAATAATAAAGATATAAGAGGATTGATTTTAACAGAAGCTCACTCATCTCAACTCACCATACACCCAGGCAGTACGAAGATGTACAATGATTTGAAGAGTGAATACTGGTGGAAAGGCATGAAGAAAGAGATAGCCGAACACGTATTATGTTGTGACGTATGCCGCAAGGTTAAGATCGATCATCAGAAAACAGCTGGAATGTTACAACCCCACCGATTCCTGAATGGAAGTGGGATGAAATCGGAATGGACTTTATTACAGGACTACCCAAGGCACAACAAGGATTTGATTCTGTATGGGTAATAATTGACAGGCTGACTAAAGTAGCACATTTCATACCAGTCAAGCAGACCTATGGCAAGGATAAGCTAGCAGAGCTATACCTGACACAGATAGTCAGATTACATGTGATTCCCAAAAAGATTGTGTCAGACCGAGGAGCCCAATTCACCTCAAAATTCTGGAAGAGTCTACATGAAGCCATGGGGACAGACCTGAACTTCAGTACAGCATATCACCCACAGACTGATGGACAGACAGAAAGAGTCAACCAGATACTGGAAGATATGTTGAGAGCTTGTGCCCTGACATATGAAGCATCTTGGGTCACTTGTCTACCATTTGCAGAGTTTTCCTACAATAACAGTTATCAGGCCAGTTTACAAATGGCACCATTTGAGGCACTTTATGGAAGAAAGTGCAGAACCCCTTTGAATTGGACTGAAGTGGGAGAAAATCAATTACTCGGGCCACAGATTGTGCAGGATGCAGAAGCTTATGTAAGGATCATCAGAGAAAACTTGAAGATAGCACAAGGACGACAGAAGAACTATGCAGACATCAGGCGAAAGGATATCAGTTACCAAGTTGGAGATTTCGTGTATCTGAAAGTAACACCATTCAAGCCAGTGCATAGGTTTCAGATTAAAGGAAAATTGGTACCAAGATATGTTGGACCATATAAAATCATAGGCCAAATTGGAGAGGTAGCCTACAAACTACAGTTGAGTCCTGAACTGTCAGGAGTACACAATGTTTTCCATGTGTCACAATTAAGGAAGTGTCTTCGACAACCCACAGAGCAAATACCGTTAGAAGAGATTGACCTACAGAATGATCTGACCTATACAGAGGAACCAGTCAGGATTGTCGAAACAGTTGAAAGGAAACTTCGAAACAAAGATGTCAGAGTCTGCCGGGTATTGTGGAAGAATCACACGCTCACAGAAACCACATGGGAAAAGGAGTCGGAATTGCAGCAGAATTTTCCCAACCTCTTTCCCCAGGCGGAATGAATCTCGGGGACGAGATTTATTTTAAGGGGGGTAGGTTGAAATACCCCAAAATTTGCAAAACAGGTTCAAATTAGACTCTAATTGCATTTTGTAAATTTTTCTGAATTTTTCGGATTTTATTTGAATTTATTTGATTAAATTACGATTTCTTGCCGTTTTTGGAAAGTTTCGGCGCTTTGCGCTTTCCCTTCTCGGCCTTTACGCCTTCCATTCGCTCCTTGCACCTCGCCTGCTGTCGCTTCCCGCCGCTCAAGACTTCGCGCCGCCGCCACCCGCCCGCGCCACGCTTTCACGCCGGTCGCAAGCGCTGCGTGCTTCTTCTCCCACCCCCGCCCGTGAGCTCTGCCATGGCAGAGCTCTGCCCTCATGTCCCCTCGCCGCTATCGCCGCCGCCCTAGCCCTAGCGCACTCCACCTCTCGCCGCTCCCTCGCGCTGCGCTGCCCCGTCCCATCGCCGCGCCGCCAGTCCCCCGTGCAATGATGAAGCCATTGACCTCCCCGAGCTCGCCGGCTATATAAGCCTCATCCGGCCCCCATTAATGGCTCACCAAGCTCGCCGTCCACTCCTCTCCCTTTTCCCCTCTCTCCCTCGCTCTCTCGCGCCCTCCCCCGTGAAGGCCGTGGCCTTCTCTCCCGTCTCCGGCAATCTCCGCCGCCAGCCTTCCCCGCCGCCGCTTGGTCTCCTCCAGGCTGCGCCCTAGCCTCGCAGTGAGCCCCTCTCCCCTTTCCCCTTTGTCCCGTGCGCTCCCACGCCCCCAATCGCGAAACCCCCTTCTCCTTCCCCGCCTCCGGCGACTGCTCCGCCTCGCGCCGCCCGGCTCCGGCCTTGCCCCCTCCCTCTCCCGCTGGCAACCGGGCCCCACCCGCCAGTCGCCTCCCCTCTCTCTCTCTCTCTCTCTCTCT
The DNA here is from genome assembly GCA_036346355.1 of Rhipidocladum racemiflorum. NCBI lineage: Eukaryota > Viridiplantae > Streptophyta > Magnoliopsida > Poales > Poaceae > Rhipidocladum > Rhipidocladum racemiflorum. The sequence goes on along the minus strand of CM070570.1, from coordinate 10,340,561 downwards.
CTCATGGTCGTGAGCCGGGCCCACTTGTCGGTGGCTTGGCCACCGATTGGGCCCGGCCAAAGAACTCCCAGCGTCTTGCGTGTTAAATGGGCCAAATTTGATTTTTGCGCGGCCCAGTGTGAACAGTAGCATTTTCCATTTTCCATTTCGGATTTTAATTTCTAAAATTCATATTAAATCATTTTAATACCCAAAAATACTCCAAAAATATCCAAAAATCCCAAAAAAGCCCAAAATACATATTTCGAACCCTTTCGAGCCACTGAGTTCAAAAATGACCTCCGTTTCGCCAAACCAAGTTTCCAAAATTCCGAAAACGCCCCTCCGATCCATTTTCGGCTTATTTCTCTCTCGATTTTCTCTTTTCTTTTCTTTTCTCTTCTTTCTTTTCGTATTATTTATTGTTTATCTTATGGTGTTTGATTGCGATAGAACCGACGCCCGAGCAGTACCAACTCCCGGAGCCGACACAGGAGCAGGAGCAGTACTTGGAACCGGAGCCGGACCAGCGCGAAGCCGAGCTCGACTACACCAACTCCGAACTAGGGAACCCCTCCGCCTCGCAAGGCAAGCCACACTCCATTGATCATGTTGAACCTAATATTCCCTAGATTAATTCATAGTTATTTTCTACCGCATTATTTCCGAACTATATGTTGAAATATCGCAACGTCGGTATGTTTGAATGACATGATAGCTAGTTAATGCCGAAAAGGCTCATGGAACTTCCTTGAAAAATATTGAATCCTAATAATCCTTTGTAACCTTAAGAAAATACTATTATCATTATTCGGCTAGATGTCACTACTATAATCATTCACCATTTTTTTTATGAAAACAAGAAATGTCGATATTGTTGGAATGTTTATGAAATGTTGCGGTCCGGGGGACAGTATTGGGCTAACTGCCGGATGGGTGTTAGTCTGATCCCCGGCCGAGGACTGATACCAAGGTATGAAAGGACGGTGGTATGTTGGATACCAAGGGGACTGTGGAATGTAATTGTTTGGTCTATGACAAAGTAAGGACTTACAACCTTGGGCAAAAGTAAATAACTTAAGAAACCGTTCAACCACAGGTTGGGCCGGTCAACTTCGTTGGCTTGACTCAACGTAGCTCGGTACATTGTACTTTCCTAATACCTATAGGAGCGAGGTTACCTTCCCGGTATGGGAGATGGTCCGCAGTTATGGGGGTGGAACGAAAGTGTGCACGAGGAAACTGTGGCATTTCGGGTTCACAACGGTAGGTGTCCACAGTAAGCGGGATCGCGAACTCCACTCTGGCCAGTGGGGACCCCGGGTTATTGTGGACCGAAACTCTACCGGATAGGGGCTAAAGGGGAAAGATCCAACGAAAAGCTATGATAACCTCGATCCGGCCGCATGCATAAAAGTTGCATGTTAATCGCGTGGCATAACGATCGTGGAATCTTGTGGGTAAAGCTGAACACCTCTGCAGAGGGTATTAAATGGTATTCGAATCGCTGCGTGCTTAGGTAAATGAAGCTGAGTTAAAATGGGGTGAATCCCGAACCTAAGCTCAAGTAGTTTTCGGATTAACAAGTATGGAAGGAGATAACTTTGGAAACCCCCCCCGCCCTTATTCATATTATTATTATTATGATTTGTGTTTTAAAATGAAATGTCAAATATTATGAAAACTTGCATACACCAGAGGAGACATACAGCTATCTCTTGTTATCCGTTGCATGTGGTAAATCAGGCTTCACTGTGTGGCTTGTTGAGTACGTTGTAGTACTCACTCTTGCTTAATTAACCCATTTTAGAGTACCAAGATGCTGGAGAGTTCCAAGAAGTCGTAGATGGCGATACAGTGTGGTTCTAAGTCTCAGTCTTCGCTCAACTTGCCTGTGGTGTTGCTTTTGTGCTGATTATCTTTTGTGATGTAATATATAACTTGAAGCTCGTCGCTTCCTTTGCAAACTCTGGCCGTTAGGCCCTATGTGATGTAAAAACAGTTGTATCGTTCTTTTGCGGGTAATGTACAACTTGGTTTCCGGTGACTAAACTTCCTGGGTAGTCATTTCGGAGTTTAAACGCACCCCCTGAAAAGGCGGTCCGTCACATCCTGCTCTTTCGTGAAGACGTGAAGTCATTCTCATGTTATCGTGATATTATTTATGTATCGTTCTATATTTCATAACTTTTCGTATGTGTATCGTTTAAATTGAATGTACTTTTGCAACTTTATTAGACTACCTAATAAAATGACTTGTTAGACTGCGATAATCTTGTTGTATGTTAAACTCATACGGTTGGTTAATCAGTGTTATATGTGTGCTTTATGTGGTATCTGTTTTAGCGTGTTATCCGACAAAAATTATCCGGTATCGTATCGATTCCGATCTATATTCGATGCTAATCCGTGACCGATATTATCCGTGCCGTATTCGTATCTAGCATTATCCGAATCCGATTTCGAATCCGACAAAAAATATGGTTTAGGATACGGAAAGAGCGATATCCGACTGAATCCGAGCCGATTGCACTCCTATTCCTTGCATTCAATCTATCCTGATGACTAATGAGATCACTGCTGAAGCACGCAATAGAGCATTGATATAATCTAAATCTTACATGTTAATTAAAAGGGGAATAACAAATAACATTTTCACTATGAATATATGATGCTTCAACTCCAAGTTCACCGTTTTATTCACATGCATCATCAGAAGGCATCTTCTAATATAATCATATAGACAACTAGATATGTGAACGCGGCGGCACGCCGAGGGAATACGTATGATTAATTTAGTAGTGATGAAAACGCGAAAATGAGAGAGCAAGACAGCAAGTAAGGATATTTGTTTTTGTTGAGTAATATTAAAACGAAGCTGCAATGTTTTGTAAAATTATGTTATATGTTTGTGTGGAAAATTACCTAGTGTTTATAGTCTGGTCGGATAGTTTGTTGCGAAATGTTCTTGCATTGGTGTGGATCAGCTGGATCCATGCATAGAACCTGGTAGAAGGCGCAAAAAAATGGATGAAGGAAGCTAGTTTGTCTCGTTTAAAACAGGTAAGCGTAAGAGTATTTGGTGACGACAGTATGGAATGAGTAGAAGCGTAAGGCGTAGGTATGGCTGGAACGATGAGACGCTGGGTCCATATTTATTTAACGGTGTTATTATGTTATATAGAAGCGTAATCGGTGTTTAAGGAAGGTTGTATTGCTGTTGTTAGAGCACCACGTGTAAAACAAATAGGTAGAAAACGACAGAAACGGCAAGAATTCGTTTGGCTGTAATCGATAAATGCGTATACGAATCATGTAAATTAATAGAGATAGCATTTGTATAATAGGAAGTCTGTACATGAGGCTAAAATATAGCTAATGAAAAACTGGAAACAAGTCCTAGGAATGACGTGAAAGGCTGAGCAAACTGTTTCGGAATAGGTGCGCAGTGCTTAAGCGCATAGGTACAAAAATAGCAGCGCTAAAGATCTACGGCAGCTGTCTTTTTATTTTCAGCATCGGCTGCAGCAAAGCTAAAAGATAATTTTGTCTCGGTGGTGTTGCGTAGCTTTTAGGAAATGTATGGAGCTCCATCCTTTTGCAACCGCGTATTTGCTGCAGAGATAGAGAAGATGGTAATATCAGCCGTGTGAAGGCTGTCATTTTGGGTAATATGGATACAGCATAGTTTAAAGTATAAGAGGATAGAAGCAACAACGAAGCAGGAGTAGAGGTGGGCATTGGGCCGGGCTTTTTTGGGCCGGTCCAAAGCACGATGGTATAGCACGGTGCAAAGCACGGCACGGCACGGTTCCGGGCCGGGCCGGGCCGCACGCAATCAGAGCACGCAGCGCGTCTGCCCGAACCAGGCACGACGGGCGCGGCGACGACGCGGCACGATAGTTTGGGCGGGCGTCTTGCCGGCTGCAACCGAGCGAACGCGAAATCACGGATTAAGGCTTAAAAGTTGGCGGATATTGTTGATTCAGGGCATCTTCAAGCATTGCATTTATGTTTGACATTTTGTTGATGTGATTAGTCTCTTATGTCATTAAAATAGGTAGTTTAGTAGTAGTGATTTGTTTTATTTCTTTGTTCGTCACAATAGTAAAAATGGGTCGGGCTTGGGCGTACGGCAGCGAGCCTGAACGGCGCCAAATGGGCCGGGCTTGGGCTCGCCAAAAGTGAGTCGGGCGACGCACGGCTGCGATAACGCGATGGGCCGTCGTGGCACGGCACGATTTCGGCCCGAAGCACGATGGGCCCGGGCCGGGCCGGCACGGCACGGCACGACGCCCACCTCTAAGCAGGAGTATGAAAAGTAATGCAAGCAGTAAAGTAGAGGAAAGGGCGATCAAATAGCTATAAGATATACGCGCTGCAGGCATTAGCAAACATAAGTCGATTATGTTAATATGTTAGGTGCAGAATCTTTTTAATATCATACCGTATTATAGGAGTGGTCTCGGTCTTGTAAAACTTGTAACCTGTTGTGAAAAAACACAGATAAAATAGCCGTTATGTTAACAGCTAGTGAATAACAATTTCTTAAATGCTAAACTGTATGCAGCGTTTTTTTTTTTTTTTGTTGCCGCAAATCGTTTTTTAAAAAAAACTATAGTTTAGCATAAAGCAATCTTGATTGGCGTTTTCATTCAAATCAAGGTAGGCTGTTATTCTTTTTTCGGTAACAGTCTGCAAATCTGTCAATATATTTGGTTAAGTAAATAAGTAGAAAGCATACTAAATCGCGTTGTTACAAAGCCAATTATGCTAAGTAAATATGGCATAGCCTAAAATGACAGAAAGAAGCACAATACATTAAAAAGAAATCGATGGAACGGAAATTAGATCATAAGTATACATGGTAGGGACTGCATAGTTTTTGAATTAGGTCGGCTGTGGAAGGCGCAAATTAGAAGCATAATGCTATTGCAGTGTATTTGCAACCAGAAGACAACAATTATATGGAAAGTAAGGAAATCTATATAGGTAGTACAACTGAGGCTCCCAAGCGCTTAAACACAACACTTTTATAATCTGTGTAGGAAAGTAAAGGAAAAGGTAAATAAACAGGACTCAGATGTAACAACAGTAGTGCTAAACGAGATGACCATGAGTAAATATGAGATGTTTGCTATATGGCCAGGGCTGTTCTTCAAAATTCCGCAATCTGGTGTGAAAAGCGTAAATAAGACAGCGGTTATGGTAATAGGACACGACAATACATTAGAGAGAGGTGCTTCTATGCTCTTCCTTTTTAAAGTTGCATAAATATTAAACCATGAATAAAGGGTAGATGAGGATTACTTACCCTTTCGTTTGCTTTAAGATTTGTGCAATTTGTATTAGGAGGAAGAGCATAGAAGCACCTCTCTTAAACGGTGTGTTTTTCGGGCAGGCAAACCGTAGATGCAGAAGCTTCACCTGAATATAAAGCAAGTTTTAGCGCTGTTCTAATGTATGCATTTCATAAATCTGTGAATATAAAGCAAGTTTTAGCGCTGTTCTAATGTATGCATTTCATAAATCTGTTAACCTATCTGGGTAACTAAGAGCATCTCCAAGAGAGAGCCCTAAAAATGAGCCTTAAACTTTAATTTAGGACCTCAACTAATTAGATTTAGGGCTCCAACGAAATATTCACTCCAGCAATTAGGCCCTAAAACCCAACAAAGATAAGGCTCAATCACAGAGTTGCTAAATATAGCTACTCTCCTAGGGGCCTTAAAACAATTTGCTAAATTTTAACAATTTAGAGTCCTTGCTGGAGTTAATCTTTTCCCCAAAAGCCCTATAATTCAAGTTAGGATCATATTTAGAGCCCCTCTTAGAGATGCTAGTATAGGAATAGAAAGCGTATTAAATCAAGGCACTGCAAAACCATCATCCTAGGTAAATATGACACAACGGGAAGTATCAAAAGGAATCAGGATGGCGCAAAGGAATCGCTGGGATAGCAATTAGATTAGAAGCATCTAAACCAGGTACTATATAGCTGTTCTATTAAATGGGCTTTCATGTAGTAATAATCCGCGAAGCGATACTTTTTTATGGTTGCGGTAAACGCGCAGAATAGAAGAGCAGCTGACAAAACAGTAACAAAGTTAGTTACTTGTAGAGCGCTGATAGTATTTTATAGGATGGATCCTAATTTGGGTTATTAAAATCGATAGTTATATAATGTGGAGCGCTTCGTATTATAGTATGACAGCAGTGTGCTGTACGGAATGGTAACAGCAGAAAGAAATGATTATAAAATTCAAATCTGTAAACCGACAACTGGACTGTATAGCTTAAACAGAGGAAATAAGATGGAGCGCAAAGGCATCCGCATAGCGCTGGAGATTGGCGCGTCATGTGCTGGGATAAAGCAACATTAGAAACTGTTAATAGAGTGACCAAAGTAGAAGCACATGCAGATAGCAATAGTAATTAGACCTACGAAGCAAACAATAGTTGATAAAAGAAGAAAGAAGCAAACAGTATGGGCATAAAGTTCAGTATAGAACAAATATACAATGCTGAGATAAGGGCAGTCTGTAAAAGTTTCAGGATAGACCTTGAAGCAACTAATATAAGAGGAAAGAATGCAAGAAACAAACCTGTCCTAGCATGAAGACGATATTGATTATATAATCTCATCTTTTTTCTATTTTCAGATGCATCAACGCGCGTAACTGAGAGCGGCAAGGTCTCCTGTAAGCAAAGAAACGAAGGCAAATAGGAAAAAAAAGCAGCGCTCTAATTATAGGCAAATAATCATAGGTAAACAGAAAAGAAAATAGAGCAGGAAACGAATGAAGGCGCAAAACCAGTAGGACGAATGAAACAACCCTCAAAAAATTCAAAATGAATTGTTTGGTTTTTTGTTTGAATTTGCATTTGATTTGGATTTGGAAATTTGGAATTGAGTTTGAATTCCTTACCTTGTTTGGGCCGAATCCCTTTTCCTTGGGCCTTCCGGCCTGTTCTTCTCCGGCCGTCGCGGCCGCTCCGCTTCGGCTTTGCTCGGCCCGTCCGTCGCCGGGACAGCCGCGCCGCCGTCGCCCGCCTCCGGCATGTCGCCCGCGCCCGTCTTGCGCTGCGCCGCCGCTCGTGGCCGCCCGACCCCGCCGCTTGCCGCCACCTGCCGCCTCCCCGCGCCGTGCGCTGTGCCCGGTCGCCTAACGCGCCGCCGCCTTCGCCGCCCGCGCGCGCCGTGTAATATCCCGAGTATTTCTATACTCAAGCCACTGTACATTTGGACTCAAACGCTGTTCAATAATACACTGTGCTTGTGTGTTTCCGTATCATGAGTGAACATACTTGCTTGGAACCCTTCAACTTAAGTAATTTCGCTCATGAGTAAATTTGAATTAGGTTGGGCAAGTGCCTGTGACCCTATTAACTTCCAAAATACTTTGGGACAATTAGTAATCAACCCTGGAAGCTTTAGCCGTCAAGGCCCAAGTTCAAAAGTTCTGGGATGTCCGGAGTATCCGGATCCACACTCGGAGTAGCCGGATTGGGCTGGCGGCGCTCCAACCGGAGTGTCCGACCAATGTCCGAGTGTCCGGGTTAGTGTTACTGAAGACCCCAACCGGAGTATCCCGTTGAGTCGGAGAGTCCGGTATTGGCGTGGGGTTTTGTATAAAAGTCCCATTTCGTGGCTCCTTCCATTCTTTCTTCTTCTACTTTGGTTTCCCCACTTCCTTGGTGTTCTCTCCACCACCCCGAGCTCCTCTCCGTGAGCCACCGGCCAGTGACCCTCCCGGTGACTCCTCCATCTCGGTGTGCTCCTCCCCAAGCTGTCATTCCCCATCCTCCACCCGGCGTTGCTCCTCCTCCATCTTCCTTGGAGGTAAGCTTTTCTCTTAGGGTTTGATTCGCGGGATTCTTGGGTTCTAGAGTCGTTCATGGTGGGTTTAGGACTTAGGTTTGGATTTGGGAGGCTAGGGTTGAACTTGGATTCTAGGGTTTTGGGTGTAGTGGTTCTAGGGTTGAAAGTGGGATTTGGATTAGTGAATGTGGTATGCTAGAGTGGTAGATCGGGTAGTAGTAATGTCGATTTAAGGAGTTGTTAGTGTGAGTTAGAGGTTTGGCGGGTTAGCGACGTTTTCTCGTAGAATCGGCTAGCTCGGAGCTCCTTCCGGTTCGCTAGGTGTACGAAAGTCGTAGATCGGGTCGCGGTGAAGTTGTAGGAAGTGGTAAGGTCTCCGTCTCCTCGTCGAGTTGGACCACACGCCCTAGGACCGGAGTATCCGGACGAAACGGTCCGGAGTGTCCGGCCTATCCGGACTGTCCGGATGCAAAACCCGATTTGTCCGGGTTAGGCTGTCTCGTCCTGGCCGTGTTGTGTTGTCCGAAAGTGCGTCGTTTCTTCAGGGTTTCTTGGTTGTACTTCATTCTTGTGTATTGCATGCACTTCATGGTGCATTTAAAACTTTCTTTTGCTAAGTTGTAATTCTTTCTGTCGTTTTTGTTGCTTTGACCGATTAGAAGCTAGCGAGTCGGGCTTCGCCTCGAACAACCCGAGCATCATCCCGGACATCACCGAAGTGCAACAACAAGGCAAGCACCTCCTTTGACCATCTTGAAACCTATATTTCACGATGTCTACTTTGATTTCTCAAACTATATGCATTGTTTATATTCAGTAAATTGCTAGTTTGTGGGAATGGTAGATATACCCTGATTTGGTGGTTTCCCTCAATTTAATTCCCTGAGATCATTGATAACCTTAGTAGGGTTAGACAATTTAATAAAATGTCACTTGGGTATAAACGATTTAGTAATTGCATACGCTTAGACACTGCAATAGAGGTGAGCAAAGTCAGTCCTTACCAAATGCTCAAAATTATGATAAATGTAATTGGTTTTGGAAAAGTTTTGGAAATGTGAATCGTAAAGGTATATTGGTAAAAATGTGAAGTGTCTAGTTGGTAATTAGACTTGGCGGGAGGTATAATATGTGCTAGTTAAACATGGTGGCGATTGGTTGGCGAGTTAAGTGGAGTTCCCCGCTTGAGTCACTAGGCAAAAATATAAGGACCGAACTTGTGACGGTTTTTGAATTGAACACCGTGCAACCGCGCAATGCTGGGATGGGGCAGCCTATTCTAGTACTTGAAGTGTGAGGGGATAGCCATGCCTGTTGGTAGGTGAAGAGTGGACCTTTTCCTGTGTTGAGCGATCAAAGCGCGGTGTGTGTGTCCTCACGACCCGCCCGTATCGCCTTCTCGTGTGTGCGCTTGTACTTTTGCGGCGAGGAATCGCTCGATTCATGTTTGTTGATACAACGGTGTACGCCTTGCTATGGGGTAATGCCGCGGCCAACAATTCGCCGTCGTCACGATGAGTATTCCGTGGCCGCCTGAGTGGTGGTTGGCCTCTTATCGCCATAGTAGTGGATTTGTCGTCACCGGTGCTGGGGTGTGGCTATAACCTCAACGATGGGAAAGAATAGATCATTCTTGTATATCGGATACCTCGTGTATCGCGTGTACCCTGGATGACAGGGATGCAAGTCTGAGTTGTGTTTGGGTAAAGTGCGCAAACTCTGCAGAGTATCAAATAATTCTAATCGATTAGCCGTGCTCACGGTTATGAGCAATCTTCTCTAATCATATCAAGTATAGAGATTTGGTTTGGTTTTGAAAACGAAAATCTATTTCGGAGTCGGTATAAAGTATGTGGTGGAATGGTACTTGATGGAATTGTGGATATGTGTATATGATTCTCGATGGGATTATGTATGGATGTCGATTCGTATCCCAGCCGCGACCATGGATGGTGGCAGCTGTGGAGCTCAGTTGCTAAATATACTGTAAATATGTCTTATTCAAGCTATTTGTCTTTCAAATTATGTATTACTTTTCGATGAACTGTTTTAAATCCAACTTTACGCAATTAACCCGATGTAGAAGCTTTATCTGTTGAAACAGCCAGCATTTATTCATATTTCCATACACTAAAGTCTTGCGAGTACATACGTGTACTCATCGTTCTTTGCTAACCCTTTTTCCACGGAGGAAGGTAATGATGATGTCCGGATGATGGTGAGCCCCTTTTCTGCGAGTGTTGCGGCCGTAGTCCCTCCCTCGATCGAGCTTTGTGGGGTGGTCGGGCCGGTGGCTGGTTGTCTTTCTTTTGTTTCATTTGTCGCTTTACTTCTTTTGGATTCTGTAATGTACTCGTGTAAGATTTACACCCAGTTATGTAAATTATCGTAGTTTATCCTTCCGTGCATTGATACTCGTGTTGTTGGTACGCGATACTGGGCTACTGATCCAGGGATCGATGCTCGAGATCGTCTGAGCACCGGTCCGGCTAAGGGTTCGATCCGTCGATCGAATTTTAGATTCAGATCTCCGGTGTCGAGGCTTCCTGTTGCTATACGGTGCTATACGCTCTGATGAAGCGGCGTCTGATGCAGTATAGGAAGAGAGTCCTCACACGCCGCGCCCGCCGCTCCGCCCGGCAGCCTGCTCGCCGCCTCGCCCTATAAAAGCCGCTCCCTCCCCCGCTCTTCCAACTCGCCCCGCTCCCTCCTCTCCCCGGTGAGCCCTCTCCCTCCCTTGCCCTCTCCCCCCCCGCCTCCGGCCGCCATCATGCCGCGGCTTCGCCGCCTCGCCGCTGCCTAACCCCTCCTCGAGCCGGTGTGGTCCCACCGTCGGCCCCCTCCTTCCGTCACGGTGACCCCGCCCAGAGCCAGGCCAGGCCGAGCCCAGCTCGCCTCGGCCTCGCCCTCGCCCCGCGTTGGGCCGGCCCAGCCGGCTCCTCGCCCGCGCGCCCGCTCGGCCAGTTGGGCCGTGGCCCATTTCCCGGGCCGAAGCCAGCCCACACTGTTTTAAACAGTGTTTTCTTTTTTTTCGATTTATTAATTCAATTAATAAATCCGAAATTCGTTTTTAAATCCAAAAATAGCCCGGAAAATCCAGAAAAATCCCGGAAAAACCCAGAGCTCCACCAAATACATTTCCCGAACCGTTTCGATCCCCTGAGTCCAGAAATGCTGTCCGTTCCCAAATCCGAAACCCAGAAAATTCCCAAATCCCAGTTTTGCCCTCCGTTCTCTTCCGGCTCGGTTCCCGGTTTCCGTTTCAGTTTCCGTTTTCAATTTCCGGTTATTGTTTTGTCGTTTATTTATGCTGGTTGCCTTTTCGCGTTAGATTCGACCGTTGAGACGCCAGTAGAGCCGGAGCAGTCCCCGGAGTCGGAGCAGTTCCCGGAGCAGACGTCGGACCAGGCGGGAGCGCAGTACGACTACTTCCTCGACGACTCATCCGATCCAGCTGCCGCGCAAGGCAAGCCGTGCACCCTTTGATCATGTTGATCCTATCATGCCATGCTATAGTAGTAATTATTTTATATCGCATTATTTACTGTATGTTGAATTAATGAAATCCAGTATTTTAGAATGACATGATAATTAGATAATACCGAATTGCTCATTGGAACCCCTTGGAAATATTGAATCCTGTTAAATCCTTTGGAACCCTAGTTAATTGCTTATTGCCATGAATAGGTTAGATTATACTGCTAGGTTAGTTCAAAACCTGGATTTAAAGAAAATGCTGCCGAATATCTGATTCGGATGTTTGTAAAAGTGCTGCAGTCAGGGGGACAGTATCGGATTAATCCCGGAGTGGATGAGATTCCGATCCCCGGCTGATGATTAATGCCTTGGTTGGTCTGGTGGCCGGTACCGTGAGTACCGGAATGGGTTTGTGGATTGAAGGCTTGGTCTTTGGCAAAAGTGTAAGGTTAATGACCCCCCTTGAGCAAAGTAAATAACTTAGTCCCCGCTCAACCACAGGTCGGACTGGTCAGAGGACCCGTATCCGACGTAGCTCAGTAAGTTAGTCATTCCCGAGATAATAATTGGACTGTTTTGGTGGTACTATTCTCTGGAGAGAATAGGGACCGGGCCTTCCCAGTAGGGAAGTGGACCGGAGGGGTGGAACGGGAATTGTCCGTCGTGACATTCCTGGTTCTCACAACGGTAGATGCTAATGGGAACCGTGAGTCCAAGGTAGCTGATATCTATCGGTTAACAACTAAAGGACGGGAATGATTAAACGAAGTGCTATGATCATCTAAACTGGGCCACATGCATTTAAGTTGCATGAAACTCGCAATTGGCATAAAGGTTAAAGATATCTTGTGGGTAAAGCTGAGCCGCTCTGCAGAGTTAATCTTGATGGTAATCGATTACGTCGTACTTCCGGTAACTGAAGTTAAGTTTGAACCTGGGGTGATACCCGTAACTAAGCTCAAGTTACTGTTTGGAATTTGGATAAGTATGGTTAGTGTTGTTGAACTTTGTGAAACCCCAACTACTTATTTTGGTTTGTGCTTCAAATGTAAAATGAATTGTAAAATAAAACTGCATCCAGATACTTAACCCTACTGCCATTCCTTGATTACCCCTACATATAGTATTCAGTGGTTCCGTGCGACTTGTTGAGTACTCTGTACTCACCCTTGCAAACCCCCGCCCTTTCAGAGTTTGAAGATGCTGGAGCCTACCAGGAGATCGTAGATGGCAATTTAGTCTGGTTCTAGGTCTTTGTCTTCGCTCAGGCCCTGCCTGTGGTTTCCCCTCTTTTGGTATTGTATCTAGAAGCTCGGATGCTTCCCTTGTAAAATCTGGTCGTTAGACCAACTATATTGAATAAAAGTGGTGACTTGTCTTTTGCCAGGTAATTTTACTCTTGTTTTCCAACAGTTAGTCTTCCTGGGTAACTGTTGTGAGTTTCGCACTGCCCTAAAAAGGTGGTCCGTCACAACGAAGCCGAGCATATAAGGGATAAGCCAAACAGGATGCAGACATCGATGGGGCGCAGCGGGTTGCTTGCCACGCAAAATGTCCGGAAAATTTCGTATTTAGTACAACAGTAACCTCGTATTTACGAAACGGTACAACATTTTGGCATATTTACCAAAAAATCACTCATGTATGGTTCCCCAAAAACCGGTGATACATCAATGGTGGATGGGGAGCCGGTGAAGAGATCAACGGTGGATGGGGAGCCGGCGTTGAGCTTCAACGGTGGATGGGGAGCCGGCCAAGGAATGAATGGTGCCTGGGGAGCCGGCCAAAGCTTGGATGGTGCGTGGGCTACCGGCCAAGGCACGGTCGACGAGGAGGGCCAGCTCGCAGGCATGAGATCGATGGCGCATGGGTCCTGGGCAACCGGCCAAACCTCTCCAATGATGCAACCGGCCAATGCTTCCTCTCCCATCCATGCAACCTGCCAAAGCCACATGCATGCATCGAATTTCTTTCCCAAGCATGCAACCGGCCATTTGCTGCTTTCGGCGCACCAACCGGACAACGAAGTGACGGAAGTGATCGTGAATCTCCGTGATTAACGCAAATGAAAACTTCCTGGCTATATAAAGAGGATGGAGGGAACGGGAAAACGACGTTCACGAGTGAAGTTTCATTCTATGTGAGCGTGAAGTTTCTCCCTGGCGAGCGCGGAGTTTCATCGAACGTGAAGTTCCAGTGAGCTAGTGAAATTCCATTCTCTGGCTACTCCAACTACGCGAAGTTCCATTCTCTAGTTATTGCGTGAAGTTCTATTTTCTGGTTATGCATAGCTTAACTATTAATCGAGCTTCTATTTTGGTTCTTCAGAGGAAATCACGATTCGAAGACAACCGAAGGCAGAATTGATATTCATCGTAAACTTGTTGCTGCAGCAATCGAGGTGCACATTACTAAAGTTTAATGCTATGCATAATTAATGATACTTTTATTTATGCGATCGTATATTGCAAACTTCATAGATATATCGCCGCACGCCATAACAATTTGCGAAATAATCGTAACTCCTAAAAATGTCTTCATCTTTAAGAATATTGAAATGGAATGAAAAGTTAAATCAACTATTCTTGCATTAGGATTATAGTCTCTCTAGAGGTCATGCGTTGGAACGTTGGACTCTATTTACTTCGAACGATTATTCGCAGAAGCGAAGGACTGTTTTTATTTTTGGACGTAATCTCTACTTGGACACGAAAGGAGTTGACCTCCTTTCTCAACTTAATAACTTGAACCAAATGTAGCTATTTAATCCGACTTAAAATTTGGTGCTTGAATCTGACTTAAAATTTGGTGCGCCGAACCTCTGGACCTTGGTAAGTTATTTTTACTTATTAATTCTTTTCGTTCTTACTGATGTTTTTCCTTCGTGTAGATACCGATGTTGTAGAGACCGGACCCGTCGACCTTGTCTCCGTTGTAGAAAACTCCGAGCACGGTAAGCACCTCCTTCGATCATGTTGTTCCTATTATTTTACTTAGGTTATGTTCACATTATTTTACTTAGATTATGTTGTTTAAACAAATCGATGTATGCATGCGTTAATTTCAGTAAGCATCCTATATTGTGAACTTGGGACAAATATCCCCGCATTAAGCAAAAAAATGATAGATGACATCCTTGATAGCTTGAAGATTGGGTTAGACATCTATTAATGTTCTTTTTATCGGTTGCTGTTCGTGGACCATAACAATTTACGAAGTAATCCTAACATGTAAAAACTTCTACGTTTGTAATAATATTGAAATGGAATAAAAAGTTAAATTAACTCTTGTCGCATAAAATAACAACCTTATTTTGGGACTACGAACTGGCAATGGAATGTTGAACTATCTCGGAGGGCTAAACCCTCTGATCACCATTGAATGTTTTAATTTCGGACGATAATTTGCTTGAGGGTAGGACTATTTTTATTTAGGACGATTATTCGCAGAAGCGAAGGACTGTTTTTATTTTTGGACGTAATCACCACTTGGACCCGAAAGGAGTTGACCCCCTTTCTGAACACAATAACTCGAACGAACGTAGCTGCTTAATCCGACTAAAAATTTGGTGCGCCGAACTTCTGGACGTTGGTAAGTTATTCGCAAAAGCGAAGGACTGTTTTTATTTTTGGACGTAATCACTACTTGGACCCGAAAGGAGTTGACCTCCTTTCTGAACTTAATCAGTCGAACCAAATGTAGTTGCTTAATCTGACTTAAAAATTGGTGCGCCGAACCGTTGAACCTTGGTAAGTTATTTTGCCTTATTACACCCTTAACTTCGCTTCTTGATGTTTTTGCTTTGTGTAGATACCATTGTAGACACTGCGGTAGTTGACCTCGACTCCGTTCCAGAACAGTCCGAGCAAGGTAAGCACCTCCTTCGATCATGTTGTTCCCATTATTTTACTTAGATTATGTAGGCTGTGTCAGACTTGGAGAATCGGTCAGGATAATTAAAATGGGCTAAAATATTGATCGTAGGTGGTGAATCAATTTAATAAAGCGCGACTATATAAAATCGAGTGAAACCTTTAAAATGTGAAGGAAAAATTTGTAAATCCTATAATAATATGATTAAGCGATGTGAGAAAAGGAATATGAATTTGTAGATAATTGTAGTAGTTTGTAATTTATTAGTTGTTAAACGTAAGAAATAATTAATGTGCTATAACCCGATTATTTAACCATTAAAAATTATGAAGCCACTTTTGTTATTCTCAGTAGGAAGTAAATAACATGTATTCGTAAAAAAACTTACGGTGTACCAATTAGCTTTTGTTCGGTAGGTCATATCGGGAGCCATGACACAGTTAAAGTATATCGTAATGCCGTAATATGTCGCGGCAATACCCTAAGTTTTATTGTCAACGTTAACTTTTAAGCCTTTTCGGCAAACTCGTAAAATATCACGTTTAAATGTAATTTTGACGAATACTGCAGATTTGCTCTTCGATATATGGAGTACCATATTCTGGGAAAATATTTTATTTACACCTTACTTTGATACAAAAATATGCTGCCGCAATACCCCTAAGTTTTATTGTCAACGTTAACTTTTAAGCCTTTTCGGCAGCCCGTAAAATATCACGTTTAAATGTAACTTTTGGCACGAATACTGCAGATTTGCTCTTCGATATATGGAGTACCATATTCTGGAAAAATATTTTATTTACACCTTACTTTGCTACAAAAAAATGCTGCCGCAATACCCCTAAGTTTTATTGTCAACGTTAACTTTTAAGCCTTTTCGGCAGCCCTTAAAATATCACGTTTAAATGTAATTATTGGCACGAATAATGCAGATTTGCTCTTCGATATATGGAGTACCATATTCTGGAAACATATTTTGTTTACACCTTGCTTTGCTACAAAAATATGCTGCCGCAATACCCCTAAGTTTTATTGTCAACGTTAACTTTTAAGCCTTTTCGGCAGCCCGTAAAATATCACGTTTAAATGTAATTTTTGGCACGAATACTGCAGATTTGCTCTTCGATATATGGAGTACCATATTCTGGAAAAATATTTTGTTTACACCTTGCTTTGCTACAAAAATATGCTGCCGCAATACCCCTAAGTTTTATTGTCAACGTTAAATTTTAAGCCTTTTCGGCAGCCCGTAAAATATCACGTTTAAATGTAATTTTTGGCACGAATAATGCAGATTTGCTCTTCGATATATGGAGTACCATATTCTGGAAAAATATTTTGTTTACACCTTGCTTTGCTACAAAAATATGCTGCCGCAATACCCCTAAGTTTTATTGTCAACGTTAACTTTTTAGCCTTTTCGGCAGCCCGTAAAATATCACGTTTAAATGTAATTTTTGGCACGAATACTGCAGATTTGCTCTTCGATATATGGAGTACCATATTCTTGAAAAATATTTTGTTTACACCTTGCTTTGCTACAAAAATATGCTGCCGCAATACCCCTAAGTTTTATTGTCAACGTTAACTTTTAAGCCTTTTCGGCAGCCCGTAAAATATCACGTTTAAATGTAATTTTTGGCACGAATACTGCAGATTTGCTCTTCGATATATGGAGTACCATATTCTGCAAAAATATTTTATTTACACCTTGCTTTGCTACAAAAATATGCTGCCGCAATACCCCTAAGTTTTATTGTCAACGTTAACTTTTAAGCCTTTTCGGCAGCCCGTAAAATATCACGTTTAAATGTAATTTTTGGCACGAATAATGCAGATTTGCTCTTCGATATATGGAGTACCATATTCTGGGAAAATATTTTATTTACACCTTTCTTTGCTACAAAAATATGCTGCCGCAATACCCCTAAGTTTTATTGTCAACGTTAACTTTTAAGCCTTTTCGGCAATACGTAAAATATCACGTTTAAATGTAATTTTTGGCACGAATACTACAGATTTGCTCTTCGATATATGGAGTACCATATTCTGGGAAAATATTTTATTTACACCTTGCTTTGCTACAAAAATATGCTGCCGCAATACCCCTAAGTTTTATTGTCAACGTTAACTTTTAAGCCTTTTCGGCAGCCCGTAAAATATCACGTTTAAATGTAATTTTTGGCACGAATAATGCAGATTTGCTCTTCGATATATGGAGTACCATATTCTGGGAAAATATTTTATTTACACCTTTCTTTGCTACAAAAATATGCCGCAATACCCCTAAGTTTTATTGTCAACGTTAACTTTTAAGCCTTTTCGGCAGCCCGTAAAATATCATGTTTAAATGTAATTTTTGCCACGAATACTGCAGATTTGCTCTTTGATATATGGAGTACCATATTCTGGGAAAATATTTTATTTACACCTTCCTTTGCTACAAAAATATGCTGCCGCAATAACCCTAAGTTTTATTGTCAACGTTAACTTTTAAGCATTTTCGGCAGCCCGTAAAATATCACGTTTAAATGTAATTTTTCGCACGAATACTGCAGACTTGCGCTACGATATATGGAGTACCATATTCGGGAAAATATTTTATTTACACCTTTCTTTGCTACAAAAATATCTTTGCCGCAATACCCATAAGTTTTATTGTCAATCTGGAATTTGAATTTGTACATAATCTTTGTAGTTTGTAATTAATTAGGTGTTAAGCGTAAGAAATTATCAATCTGGTATAACATGATTATTTCACCATTCGAAATTATGACGCCACCTTTGTTATTCCTAGTCGGCAGTAAAGAACATGAATTCGTAAAAGAACTTAGGGTGCACCAATTAGCTTAAAAATGTGAAGGTAAAATTTATAAATCCTAGAATAATATGATAAGCGAGTTGGAAAAAGGGATTTGAATTTGTAGATAATTTGAGTAGTTCGTAATTAATTAGGTGTTACGCGTAAGACATAATCAATCTGGTATAACGTTAACGCGATTAGTTCACCATTGAAAATTATGAAGCCACTTTTGTTATTCCTAGTAGGTCAGAAAAGAGCATGAATTCGTAAAAAAACTTAGGGTGCACCAATTAGCATTTATACGGTAGCTCATATCGGGAACCATGACGCACTTAAAGTACACCGTAATGCCGTAATTCATGAGAAAGAACAA
The DNA here is from genome assembly GCA_036346355.1 of Rhipidocladum racemiflorum. Classification (NCBI taxonomy): domain Eukaryota; kingdom Viridiplantae; phylum Streptophyta; class Magnoliopsida; order Poales; family Poaceae; genus Rhipidocladum; species Rhipidocladum racemiflorum. The sequence continues at coordinate 10,322,234 of CM070570.1, read as the reverse complement.
GAGGAAAGAAAGAAGAGAAAAGAAAAGAGAAAAACAAGAAAAACATCTAATTTGAAAGAGTATCGGGAAGTAACAATGTTAGGTCATGCGAGACATGTAGAATCGATGAATCCGTGCGGTAAATTTGGTGCAAATTTGATTAAAATTGCCTGGATAAAAATTGTAATGACTAAAAGGTTTAATATTTGTGCAAAGATGGACACATTTTTGAATATATATCATGGAGAACGGCCCTCTGCTTTTGCACGGTAGAGTGGTGACCATGGACAATCGCATGCACGTGAGACAAAGACAATAGCCATCCCGAGTGGATTGGGCCGGCTAAAATCACATGTTGTTGCCGTTCTACGTGTGAACCGTGATACGCACAGGGTTCGTCTAGAATGGGTTCGCCCACGATCGTTCCAAACAGCCCTATGGTTGTGTACACACTCTTCCAAATTGAGAAATAATAGTTCGTGGGATTTGTATGCCCGCCAAGCGAACGAAGAGAATTTCGAGTTAGGAGTGTATGTAGAGGTATTTGCACGACACCAATCCGAGGAGTTCGGGTCTACTTCAAGCGATGAGACCATGATTTGTCACATGGGCCACAGGATCCACCACAGATCCACCAACGTGGAGGGGTGGACCTCGGGGCATGGCGAAGAACAAGTTGATGCGGCGGAGGTTGGTGAAGGTGGCGTTAGCGGGGATGTAGGAGCAGCGGACGATGGCGAAGAACAAGTTGATGCGGCGGAGGTTGGTGAAGGTGGCGGTAGCGGGGATGAAGGTGCGGCGGACGATGATGACCCAGCACCTGCTATACAATACTTTCGAGCCATTGGTCTGCTGGATTGTACCCTTGTGGATTACAAGAATACGTCACTGGGCGCACACCCATAATGACATTCGAGTTGAGCAACGTTTCCATAACAAGCAGGAGGCAATTCACTTCCTAAGCACGTACGCCGTCATGACAAGACGGGAGCACACTCGTAACCGGTCGGATCGCACCGTGTACGAGGTTAAGTGCAAAAAGTACCCCCATTGTCCCTTCTTTGTACGAGTTCAGCAACCAAAGCACCAGGATTACTTCAAGGTTCGTGTATATATTCCTCATACATGCACCGAGGAATCCATAAGGAACATGAGCGATTTAATGAACGCGAAGTACGTAGCGCAGAACATAGTGAACATCGTTGGAACCAACATCGCGATGACCCCCCGTGTAATTATGGAGGAGATGCAAACAAAACACGGGATGGTGATCACGTATAGCACAGCCTGGCGAGCAAAACAGAAGGCATTGAAGATGCTTTTTGGGGCTTCGAGGAGTCCTTCAACTTTGCTCCTAGATTATTACGTAAGATAGCCATGACAAACCAGGCACTCGATTCGCCTTTGGGGATGAGCATGTAAGGATGGAGGACGAGTCTTTGAGCCCTGACGAGCGGTACCTCGTCAGGCTATTCTGGTCGTTTGGACAATGCATCGAAGCTTTTAAATCTGCAGACCAGTTATTTGCGTCGACGGTACATTCCTGAGTGGGAAGTTCCGTGGGACGCTGCTAATCTGCACTCGCTGCAGATGCAAATAACCAGATCATCCCATTGGCGTTCGCTCTCGTGGAGAGTGAGAACCACGATAGTTGGTCGTGGTTCTTGGCACCGCTTAAGAGCCGGTCGTGGAGTACGAGGAGCGCGTTTGTGTTGTGTCCGACCGCAACAAAGGCCTTCTCCACGCGTTGGATGTCATGCACGACAAAGACAAGCTCCTCGGTGAACTCGGCCCGATGTGGAGAGGAGATGGTGCATGCGACACCTAGGTGCGAACTTGTATTCAAGCTACAAGAACAAGGCGATGGTGAAGAGGTTCAAAGCCATGTGCCTTCAAAACCAACCTCACAAGTTCAACACGATATGGACGCAGCTGAACGACACCACACGGAAGATGATGGAAGACGCCCAATCACAGGAACAAGAACTACGCTCTCAAGTGGTGGCAGCCGGACTTTGGTTAGTCGCACGCGCCCACCTTCACCGATGGATTGCGGGAAGCCACCGAGCGGTGGGCGCTACTCCACGACACCTAACGGAGCGAGGTACGGACAAACCGAGAGTTCATGGTAATTACCGCGGTGTTTACGTGAATTCTCGTTGAAGCTAACATAAACCATTTTAGGTACAACGTCATGACCACGAATATAGCGGAGGCTTTCAACAACGCATCTTGAAGGGTGTTCGCGGCCTTCCGCTGTGTTCAATCGTTGAGCTCACCTTTACCGGGCGGCTGATTACTTCCGTGATCGCGGGAACGCAGCCGAGGCGTATGTCACTACGTACGCACCAAGAGTGGAGAAGATCCTCCAATCGAGAAGACAAAAGGCACACTTCCACCGCACTAGGATTTATGACCTAGGCACGAATAAATTCGAGGTGATGTGCAAGCGCAAATACCAACTGGGTATCTCGCGGGGACACCGTGCGGCGGTGCCAATTGGGGCGGAGGAGGCTACTCCGCACGTGCAACAAGCGGCCGCATCACATCCCGTGCTCCCATGTGTTGGCCGCATGTCGCGACATGGGTGGGAACGATGCATCACGCAGTTCATCTCACCATACTACACCGTGCATGCTTTAAAGAGCACTTGGCGTCCAAAGATGAGTTCGTTCACGCTTGGAGCGAACTACAAGCTCTTCGAGGGCCCCACCTGAAACCGTACCCGTGAGTAGACGCCAGAGCCGTGAAGGCCAAGGAGCACCGTAATGCAAGGTGACATGGATGCGGCCGATGCGGTAGATGGATTGCGAAAGTGCTCATTATGCAAACAACCTGGACACGACCGCAGGAGGTGCCCCAATCCACGCAGCCTTAATTAGCGATTGCATAATTTGACATTGTGTACTAAGTAGTGCGTACTTTCGTATTATGTACTCGTGAATGTGTACTTTCTAATTGTGTACTTTGTAGTGCGTCCCTTCCTTCATATTTGGTACGTGGCGTTGCGTGCTCGGCGTGTATTCCTATTACCGCGTTGACATTGCAAGGCTATGGCGGGCATTGCACTTCCAGAGCTACTCGGTGAGTTGGTTGATGCGAAACACCGTCGCGAGGGCGATTTGTTCAGGACATGAGGTGCGACTCAATTGTATGTTACATGTGGTGCAATATTTGCGATGCCTCTAACCTTAATTGCGTGCACATTTCGATTGCCCGCTCTGTCTGCCGGTCGTTGCACAAAATACCGAGGTTGGACGGCGGTTCCATATTCCACTCGCCGTGCAGGTCTACTACCCTTCGCGCTTCTCATGGACGGAGCTACGATGGTAGGGGCATGACCACGCCGATGCCAGGCCTCGATCGGGCACTTCTTCTTGGTTTGATCGATCGGTGGCGGCGGAGACGCACACATTTCACTTTCCATTCGGTGAGATGACTATCACTCTAAGAGACGTAGCCATGCTCACCGGCCTCCCATTAGGGGCCAACCTGTGGTCCTATCCCGGCCCGTAAGAGGCCTGTGGCGGCAGCAGATGCGTGACGGCCAAGTACATGGAGATTATTTGTTAAGTAATGTCTAAAATGATAACGACACGATGTACCTCATTAATCCGAGTACTGCAGGTTTGGGGTGCCGTACACAAGTAAGGATACCGGAGTGTCAACGAGCTGGCTACACGCATTACAAGAGTACCAACCATGCCCACAGGATGCAGACGAAGCTACCATAGAACGACATTACGAAGTTTATCTGTATTGCTTGCTTGGTGGTTTGATGTTCACGACCACGAACAGTGACACCATCTCCCCGCATATAGTTTGGATAGCTCGTGAGTTGGCCGCAAATCTAGAGGATATGATCACATACAGCTGGGCATCCGCGGTCCTAGCTGACACGTACCGTGGGTTGTGCGAAGCATGCGTACGACATACTGCTAGGGGCACAATTACTGGGTGCGTGCAATTGCTCCAGATGTGGAGTTGGGAGTACCTTCCGATATCTAGGCCTACAATCGGTAGAAGGTACTACCCCATCGAGGTGGGCCATGACATGCCAGAGCCCTCTCGCCCCACTATGGGTTATCGTTGGATGCACGCACGGCTAAGATGGTCGCCGCTTGATGACCAGGCGAGCTACAGGCGGGTGGTAGCAGATATGGACCTACTAACCGCTGACAATGTGACTTGGGATCCATGGACGCCGCAACGAGCCGACGAAATTGCCACCCAAGGGCTCATATCTGGTTCTTTGCCTGGTGGACATGTCATTTTGGATGACGACATGCTTAAATGCGTGTACATGAACGCGGTGGAGGTCTATTCGTCGAACGCGTCCAACGGCTTGATTCGGATGGCGGCAGATAATCCGGTTCCACCACCGCGGGATGCTTTGGGAGGTCGCGCGAATGCGTATTTCATGTGTGTCATTATTGTCATCATCGTCAAACATTTGCCTTTACAATGCATTGACCATTACAGGAGAAGCGCTATGGGTAGTGCGGGAGCAGTCGATTGGACCGCAGTCCACGGTACTCACATCACGCGATGGGTCGAGTCAGCATTGCAGGAGGTGGTCGATCCCATTGGGCCGTACGACCCCGATGAGTACGACAGCTACCTTGCATGGTACCGCGGCCGCACGCCACGTTGCTTAGCCAGGAGATCGAACCACGCGCCATGGCGTACCCAGAAGAAAAGTCGCGACATGCGCAGACTCTGGTGCACCCATCGTAGTAGTAATATTTATCATAACTTTCATATTCAAATTCCTAATAACTACATACTGCAACGCAGACTCGGGAGGCATCGCAAATAATTGCCCATGGCGATGAACTGGCGTCCCACCCTCCGGTCCTCTCGCTCGGCGTCGGCAGCCAATCAAATGAGACGTTACTGCGTCTCGGGGGCCAGATTACTCTCGGCGATGCGTGGGCTTGGAGGCTCTGCACGACAGCCACGCAACTACGGCTCTCCTCGCATGGATCCAACTCATACCTCACACGCTAGGCGGTCCGTCGGCATCCGTCCCTCAAGTGGCGACCGAGAGGACGCCCCAGCACGTGCGTCCACGTCCCATGTGGGAAGCCAGTCAGCGCGCCATCATCCTAGCCCCCGTGTTGAAGCCCCAATTAATCGTTGGGAACAAGGGGAGCAGGAGCAGATTGTTACGTCTGGCCAAGCAGAACCGTGGTCACCATGGGACGACATACCTGGCACGTCGGCCCCACCGCTTGCGCCGGAAGTGCCATATTTCTCGCCCTCCTACGCGACGGACTACAGTCAACCACAACAGTGGAGCGAGCCTGGTGATTTCGACCTCGAGTTGATGTTAGGACATACTACCTTTACTGCTCTACTAGGGGGCAGGGCATCTCGCAATCAAGAACCGGTTGCAAACATACTGCATGCGGGTCCACTACAAACGACCAATCCAGATGCATGGTACAACTATTCCCACCAGGACTCGCGACAATATACCTTTGCGTCGGGTGCACCTCCCCCTGACGAAGATGTCGAGGACCGCCCAGGTCCGAGTAGGCAGGGGCCATCACAGGCCGCAGGACTGAGGAACACAGTCCCCGGGCCATGCATAACCCTGAGGAATTCATGAGAAGGCAAGCTGGACGTCGCCGCGGGGGCCGTCAATAATGTAAAATAACTTCATGTAGGGCCTCCGTCTCATGTATTTACTAATTGTACGTACTAAAGATGCGTGCAAATTGGACAAAGTGCTGTCCATTTCCCGTATTGCATGATGTTGGTGGCTACAACCTTCAGTACACTTCGAATTAATTTCTCTTTGTTGGAATAATTGCTCTAACATGACCTGTGAAAGTTAATACCGTAGGACGTGACCTAGTTAGAACGGCAAAGCCTTAACGATTCAATTTTTCGTAAGACATATTTACGCACTTATAAGCTTCTTCACTTCTACGTGATTCTCGTCGTAGTATCTTGTTCTTCCTCTGTATTATATCTAAAATGTTTTACTGACCTTGTCTTGCTTCAAAATTTTGTAGATGCCTATCTTCACCTCGTTTGCCATGACGGAGGGAGGATTTTGTGAGGAGCTATCTTTGATGCTCCAGGAGCTGGGCTACACTCGTCGCCCGGAGTACCGCTAACGCTTCCGTGCCCCGCTTTAGCCGTAACTTTTGGACAAAGAGATTGCTCATCTTCGCCAAGGGTCCTCGGTGGAATGACCGCAACCGGTACTTCACAGTGGAAGCGGCTAAAGCTCGATGATGCTCTGCAGATGCGGCCAGCGAGCTCTCCTTCACTTCGCGAGAGCTACCGCTACCAGTTGGAGGACACTCCACGCTCTTTCCCTCCCATGAGGTGGGGAGGAGTCACAACCGGTTCCGAGCTTCTGATTGAGTCGAGACCCACCATTGTGCACATGGGTGGGCTCATCCGGCGCAGGACAAGGCGTATGTCCACATTTCTTGTGAGCTTCAGGACACTTACAGGATCTTCTTTGCGGCGAGGTGGAGATCGTTCACCGAAGGACTTGCAGCGTGGAGCAGCTCCATCTCCAGCCAGACGTGTGCAGGAGGCGCAGCGGACAGCACCACCACTGCCTGCCCCAGCCCAGGAGGACCTTCCACGTAGAGGCTCGACCCCAGACGCCGCGAGGGTCAAGCGTCGCCGAGGTCCGCCGCTCAGAGTAACTGCACGGAAGTCCGTGCGACGTGTTGAGCAGTCAAAGGCGTTCCAGCACTTCTTGGCGGCTCTGGGGAGCAGGACCTTCACAGTGCGCAGTGCGATTCGCGATAGTAGCGAGGAGTACTTAGTTCGGGCCGGTAGCACCCTTCTTTTGTTCACGCTGCAACGATCAATAATTGTGTGTGACGGACTATGTAGTGCTTTTATGCATTTGTGGTACAACCATCTTAATAAAATAAGTATTCTGTTTGAACTAGAGTTTCTCTCGCTCATAAAGCTGTCCATATTGGCAGTTCGTATGTGTAATTACCGAATTATTTGTGTTTATGACAGACCAAACATTGGTGTTTGTCATTGACCAAATATTTGTGTTTGTCACAGACCAAAATTTTTCATGTTGACAAGTTTTTCATTTGAGCAACAGAAAAAATCAAAGAAAATCGGAAAGGTAAATGCATTTGCGTCGGACCAAAAACTGTTCGCGACGGACCCTTCTGTAATTCGCGATTTTGGAGATTTTTCCTTGCTCTAATAATTTTTTGGTCTACACGAAAGTTGTAGATAATTCCAAGATTAAACTTTTTCATGTAGACAAGTTTTTCATTTGAGAAATATAAAAAATCATAGAAAATCGGAAAGGTAAGTGCATTTGCGCCGGACAAAAAAAAATGTTCGCGACGGAACCTTCTGTAATTCACGTTTGTGGAGGTCTTCACGTGCTCGAATCATTTTTTGATCTACATGAAAGTTGTAGATAATTCCAAGACGCAACTTTTTCATGTTCACAGGTTTTTCATTTGAGCAACATAAAAAATCAAAAGAAATTTGGGAAGAGTCTGTTGTACTGAGAATCAGTGAGTTTCATCCCACGTGCATGGATGGAATATATGCATGCCACGCACAGACCGAACCCTTTTTACTCACTTTTGTTTTAATTCTGCTTAGCCCTCCCATGCCTCTTGATATGAACCAAAAGAGGCACATCAAGCATAAGAGATTTAGTTTGCTTAGAGATTTGATCCTCCCATGGCCCTTGATACGAACTAAAAGAGGCAGATCAAGCATAGGAGATTGACTTGCTTAGGAGATTTGATCCTCCCATGGCCCTTGATATGAACCAAAAGAGGCACATCAAGCATAGGAGATTGATTTGCTTAGGAGATAAAGCAACAAAGGAGGATCGGGATCTTATATCTCACCTTCTTACCTTCTTTACGTGATCTGCGTAGCAAGATTGAAACAGACGATGAACTCGTAAAACTTCGAGCCCTCCCCACACGCAGCGGAGGGATGATTTCTTTTCAAGCCCTTTTTTTTGAACTCTTCGCATATAAATTCTCAACGCCCAATAACCCTAAGTATTATATGCGCGCACAAACCCTAACGATGAAGGATGTTCGGCGGCCCGTCGGAAGCATGTTCGAAGTTATTTTTTGGGGCGGATGTACCAGGTTTGCTATTTGGTATATGGACTACCATATTCTGCAAAAATATCTCAGTTACAGCTCTGTTCAAAATTGTGTCATTATTGTCATCTTCGTCCAAAATTTGCCTTCGTAATGTATAAACCATAACAGGAGAAGCGCCAGGCCACTGCCAGCTTTGTTCGCGGCACTCTACGGCTAGGCCACTGCCAGCTGCAGCTTCGCTTCTGCCAGGCCCCCACCGCGCGATGCACCGGATGCTACGTGCCGCTTCCCTGTCCCGGCCCCTCTCCTCTCAAACTAATGTGCTAGAAACTACTCCCTGGGCACTACTAGGCCACTGCGAGTTGCAGCTTCGAACCATCCAGACCCCCCCATCGCGCGCGCTTCAAACGCTACCACGTGGCGCTTTCCTATCCCAGCCCCTCACCTCGCACGCTAATGTGCCGCCAGCTGCTGGCCAATGCCAGATGGATCGAAGCTACAACCTGGCCCCCCACCGCACACAGCAAATGCTCCCACGTGCCGCTTGCCTCTTTCGGCCCCTCGCTCCGCGCGCTGATGTTGCGCCAGCTGGCTCGTTTCTCCCTCGCGCCCTCGCTATAAATTACAAGGCCGCATGTATTTCTATCAGGCAATCGTGAGCCATTGTTTCGAGTTCATCAAGCTACGAGTGAGTTGAGGAAACCCACGACGCGTAGAGTAGAACTAGTGGTTTAGCTTTCCTTTTTTGCAATATTTGATTCCGCTTCGTGTTTCACAGGTATTATTTACGAAACTTATTTTGTACGCGAAGCTCCATTGTTGTGTTGTTGGGTCAGTGAAGTACGAGGGATATTAATTGGTTCTTGGGGGCTTTGATTCCATCTATTTATTTTTTATGTTTTCGTTCGAGGTAAATTTCAGTTATGCTTGATTCCTACTCTTTTAGGCTGAAATATAATTGCTACCAATGTGTAGATGGACAAGGATCCGGAGCGGATCAAGAAAGGCTTGGCCTGGACCATAAAAGAAATAGATGGTATCGCCGCAGATCTAAATAAAATTGCAAAAGATAACTTTACTCCTGGCACAAGTTCATGTGCCAACGAATTCAACAGCTTCGTGACTGACATCGAAGCAATAGCTAGTAGCCTCGAAATGGTTGCCATACAGTCGAACGAGTTATTGCAATCAGACCCCCCACAGCCAGAACAAGGGGACCTTCAAGCCATAGCTATAGCCGTCGGCCAGGTTGCCCACGAGAGAAGGGCGTCGAAGATGTAGACCAGACGACGGCAAGCGTGACCGTTGGCAGTTTTTCGAAGAAGAGGGTGTTGAGTACTATGATAGTGATGATTCCGGAAAGTTCTAAAGCTTTATCGCTGGTGGCAAGAGTATTTCAACCTTAATGTATTAGTGATGTACCGGTGATGTAATATGTAGAACTTGTTGGCTAATATGTAGAAATTACTGCGCATCATTCGCACTCTACGAAGATAGGCGGAACGATCACTTCTTTCGGGCAGATCTACACCACTGTTGACGTTGTTCTCCCTATTGTATGTTAGTTCTTGTTCACAAGACATGCTGTTGTAGTTGTTCTCCCTATTGTCCTTTTAATATGAATGTCAGGCTTCTTTATTATTTGTCATCAAATTTGTTGCACACCAAACATTACAAGGAAGAACGATTCTCCAGGATGGAAAGCGTGAGTTGGACGGCCTAAGCAGCTTTGCCAGCTGTGGTGTCAAGTCGGTCAGCTTTGGCAAAGGGGTGATAGGTATCACAAGCTGCACACCCTATGTAAAGTTGTGGACATGCAAACTTACAGAGGAATCCGATGCTCGCGGATTTCAACTTCTCTTAAGTCCGCCACTCTCTCGTATGGCTGGCTATTTAAGCCCCAGTGGTAGCATGCTAATAATCACAACAACCAGGCAAGCAAGCTTCGGGACAACCGGAGGGAAGACGGAGCACAAGTCCGCCAGCCAGCCAACCAGTGCCAATGGAGTACCCCTCGCCCCCAAGGCACGGCCTTCTCGAAGACATCCCCGAAGGCACGCAGGTCCCCATGTGCCTATGCGGAGATCCTTGCCGGTTCCAAAAGTCTTTAGACAACTCGTACACCTACGGTATGAGGTACTGGAGCTGCCGCAACTACGACTCCGAGCCAACGCTGGAGACGCGGATGCGACGGAAAAGCCCGGTAAGTTCGTACTCGCATTTGATGTTACATCAAACCGTGCAAACCTTAATACTGTAATACCATCTGCTGTCACCAATCGCAGCCTCCATTGTGCGAGTTCATCAAATTCTACGACGCGAGCGAACTCGAGATGGAGAGGATGCGAAATTGGGAATACTCGCATCGTAGAGCTATGGTAGAGCGGCGATGGCGTGAGCAGGCGAGGAGGAGAAGCGCATGAAACATCATGAAGAAATGCGTGCAAAAGGGAGGCCGAACGGCAGCGCTTTGTCAGAGAGCGAGAGGCCGGCGTGAGAGGAAGCGCGAGAGGCGGCTAGGGCCAGCGGCAAAGGCACCGATGGGTTACGCAAGGGGAAATATCCCCGGTGCACTCAGTAGTGTACCAGAAGGGCCCCGGTGCACTCAGTAGTTTCGTTTACCTAAGGCATGTTCAACTTTAAGTCATTATTGCCGCCCATCTGTAACCCCGATGTTTGTTTCCGTAATCTCTCAACTATCATATGGAGCGATATGTAACGGTTATTTGCATTTCAATCACTCAGGTTATATGCATTTCAATCATGCGATATGGAGCGGTTATTTGCATTTGAATCAAGAAGCGATTTCTAAATTTTAGAGAGAAATATAACTAAATCGGTCATTTCCATTTGAATCAGCTCAGGTTGAAAAATCAGAAAAACCACAAAAATGAAAAAATCCTTAACCAATGTTTTGGGGTTTTGGGTATGCCATACAGTATAGGGTAACCAGAAATTCCAGGTTTGAACATCAAAATTTTCAAAAGTTTGGTTTCTTGAGAAGCGATTTTGAGATAATTCATCAACGCTTTTTTACAACGTGAAACTAATATATCATTTTTAAACCAAAAAGATACAAAAAAACTAGCCGAAAAGCTGTTATATCATATTGTAAATATCCAAAACCGGCAAACTCGGTGCCCTCAAATACGATTTTTCCTTTAATTTGAAGTTGTACATCGAAACTTACTATCCGATCGAGTTTAAAAATTAAACGGCAAATAATGACAAGCAAAAACAAAAATACGATTGCGATGCGCAAGTCACGGCCACGACGTGGGCGAGCGGCGTGGAGGGGACTGCGGCGACTGCGGCGCCGGCGAGAGGCTGAGCGGCTGCGGCACCGCGTCATTGCAGTCCCTGTAGCAAACGTCCTCATTGCGGCACACCTTGCCAGGGCCACATCCGAAAAAAGCGAAGCATGCATGGCTAGTTCGAGAAAAATTGAGCGCAAGGCGTCTGATACTAATTTAATTTCCGCCGACGCTTTGGCCAGGTTCTTAGTTCGTCGGTCAAGTCTTGGTAGGTTCCTGGTATCCGGAGATATATCTCTTGTATCTGAACCGGAGATGAGTATTTTTTTCCGTAAATACGAGTTATAAGTTGTATCAAATACGATTTTTTCCACAGATAAACGGTCATGTTTTCAAATATCGAGGGACATTTCCTTTTACAGACTTTCAATTTCAATTTTTTAATTGCTTATTGCTTGTATGGAATGTGGGGAACCGGCCAAGGCTTGAATGGGGTCCCAAGAACCGGCCAAGGGCTTCATTGGTACCCCAGGAACCGGCCAAGGGCTTCATTGGTACCCCAGGAACCGGCCAAGGGCTTCATTGGTACCCCAGGAACCGGCCATAGCTTCGTTGGTACGCTAGGAACCGGCCATGGCTTCGTTGGTACCCCAGGAACCGGTCATGGGTGTGTTTTCTGTAAATACGCCAAAAAGTTGTATCATTTTGTAATTACGGGTTCAAACATGTGCTAAATACGAAAATTTCCCAAAATGTCCTGGCGGCGAGACCGCACAGAAGAGGCTGATTCGGAAGCCATACATACGGGCAAGTAACGGAGAAGAAAAGAAGCAAGGCCACAACATAAAGATTAAGCAAACAAGAGGACTGAATTGCACAGCGGTGATGAGAACGGAAGCCTATATTGCCCTTTTCTAACCGCATAGCAGCCACCGGTGAAGCAGGCGGCAACGATTCCGGCGAACGCGGCGAGGAAAAACGAGCATAATAAGGGCTAATGAACAGGAGATGGGCATAACGACGACAAAGCAGTACATAGCAGCATGTAAAATCCCCCACGATACAACAAGGTGAGCCGGGCTCCAAATCTGCCGGCAACGAAGGAGGACAGGCAATGGAAGGCTCGGCGCACGAGCGAAGTGGCGCGGCACACGCGGGCCCCAAATCCGCTTGAGCAGGCAATGGAAGGCTCGGCGCACGAGGAGGCATCGGCGCTTGAGCAGGGCGGCCCAAATACGGCGGCAACGGTGAGCAGCAGAGGAAGAATCGGCGCTTGAGCAGGGGCGGCGCGGCACATGCGGCCATCAAATCCGTGAAGGGGAAACCGGCGGCATCAAATCCGCGAAGGGAAAACGGCCGGTGGGGCAGCGAAGCACACACGTGCATCAAACCTGCCAAGAGAATGCCGCGCACGACCCATCGACGCAGGCTAGAGCGCAAGCCGGTAAGGGGAAGCCGCAGGCGACCCATGGAGGCGGGTTTGGGCGCATGGAGGCGGGCTAGGGCGGCTTGCTAGGCAAAGAAGGAAGACAAGCGGCGCGGGCATGGCGGCGTAGGGCGCGACACACGGCGGAGACGGCAAGGCGCGGCAAGAGGACGAACAGAGGCACGACGAAGCGGAAGGCATCGGGAGGAGAAAGAGCCAGACGCCTAAACGCGTGACCCGGGGGGGGGGGGGCGTATCTCACACACACCGACACGTGGGTAGGTGGAGGAGGCAGGAAAGCTTCGGACTTATATATATATATATATATATATATATATATATATATATAGGCCTGTTTGGTATGGTCGGAGTTTTTCTGAAAAGTAGTTTTTAGGCGAATTGCGTAATTTGAAGAAATTTGAGCAATTTGTCTTGAAGAGGTTTAGTGTTTGTCAGTGTGGCTTTTTAGTATAGCTTTTAGGTATGAGGAATACGGGTTGAGAATGAGGGTGAGAGTGGTGCGGTTTGGGATTTTATATTTAGTGGGAAGGAGTAATTTTCTTTGAACTATAGTAGTAAAGTCATAACCCCAATCTATTGAAGTCGTAGGAAGCTATCTCAGACCAGCTTTTGGCTTTCAGTTTTTTCTAGTACAAATGGGCTGCTGGCTTTTGGCTTCTGGCTGCGAAAAAGCTAGCTGTTTGAAACAGCTTCTGATTTTCAGAGGACAGAAGCCGAAGCTGAAGCTGTTCCAAACAGGGCTCATGTAGCATCCTTCGTATAGTTTTTTTTTAAAAAAAAAATCAAAAGGACATACCACACAGTCGAGGTGATTGATGGCACTTGATTGAGCAGAACGTTTGATTTCTTCAACATCGCCATCCTCGTAGGCAGACAAAATTTCATTGCACATCGATTCTGGTCGCTATTAAGGAAGGCTTGAACCTTGCAATGCATTAGAAAATGAAATAATGGTGATAATTATTTTTTGCACTGCATGATTTGATGCAACCAAACAAAACATAAAATATATTACATGTGAATCACATGCATAGAGGTAGATAATTATTGCTCTCAAGGTAGATAATTATTGCTCTCAGATAACCCTGCATGCACGAAATAACTTTGGAATTAGACAAGTTGGTGTTCAATTCGTGATACTGCTTACGATTTGATGCAACCAAACAAAGCATAAAATATATTACATGTGAATCGCATGCATAAAGGTAGATAAAGCACCGTGCCGGCACGATACTGTAACACGGGTCGTGCCGGGCCTAAGATCAGGGCATGATGGGCGGCACGATACGGCACGACGGAGGCACGAGCATAGATCTACTGTCACAACTTTATTGTTGTTGATGGCTATATTATGTCACTTATCTCCAACAAGTGCACAAACAGTCATTCACATAATCACATACCAGTACAATTCACATACCAATACCATTCACATCGCAATACCATTCACATCGCAATACCATTCATTTAAAGTTGTGAAGTAGGCATAGCTTCATCGTCCTTCTATTGTCGCACATATGCCATGTTCGACCATCTGCTAATAAAAAGCAGCAAGTAGTAAGCATGCATGTAATTTTCGTATAGAAATTGCTTATGTAAATAATTTTCAAGAAATTGCTTGTGTCAAACTGCAGGCTGTAGAATAAAATAAGTAAAATAGTATAGAGTACAACTTCCATACTCAAGCCTGCAAGCCAGTCTTTTTTTTTTCTTTTTCTGGTTTTCTGTTATTTACATTTGAATGACTTAAAAACGACTGCAAATTTTATTTTATTTTTCCAAAAAAAGTTTACACCAAATGTCATAAAACTATTAATACTAATTCTAAAAAAATTCCAATATTATTTTAAAAATTATTTTTTAATTTTAAATTTAAATTTAAACGATAAATCGAATGATTTTTTTTCGAACTAGAGCATACAAGCGAAATTCATAGAATCCAACCGGTTTTCAACGAAATTGTTAACCATGCTCCCACGTGGCCACGTCCCAGCCCCGAAAACTATCAAATATCCCGTCCCGTCGCTCCCGCCTCGCACCAATCAACATTCACCACACACGCCGCCGATTCACATGATGGCGACGCGGCAGGCCTTCCGGCACCTCGCGCGGCGGCTGCTGAGCAACGTGCCGGAGTCCACCGTCTACGGGGGGCCGCGGCCGCAGGAGGCAGTGGCGGACCGGCGCGTGACGATGACCACCCTCCGCGGGAAGCACCGCCGTGGGGAGCCCATCACCGTCGTCACCGCCTACGACTACCCCTCCGCCGTCCACGTCGACTCCGCGGGGATCGACGTCTGCCTCGTCGGCGACTCCGCCGCCATGGTCGTTCACGGCCACGACACCACCCTCCCCGTCTCGCTCGACCTCATGCTCGAGCACTGCCGCGCCGTAGCGCGCGGCGCGCAGCGGCCGCTCCTCGTCGGCGACGTCCCCTTCGGATGCTACGAGTCTTCCTCCTCGCAGGTAGTACCCCCAACGCGCGTCTCTCTCATCCTGCTCTCCTCCCCGATTCGATCTGGCATGCTATGCTATGCTAAAAGTAGAATCCAACACTACGAACACAACAATCCAAAATATCATCATACTAAATTCCATTGGCACGAGGACCGACTGAGCGATGGCTAAGTGGCTGCTGCCTACTGCCTACTGGTGACGCTGCTCTCCCAGTCTGTTAGAACAGGATCGGAGCAAAGATCAATGACACGATCGGGTTCGGCGAGACGACAAGTTGCTTCTGCATGCAACGTAGATGCATGTATACAGCCGGCTGCAGTGCAATACTACGCGATTAGAAACATAGGCTGTGATTCTTCCTGTATTGCATTGCTTGCTTTTGTTCCTTGCCTGATGCCGTAGAAACTCACGCACGGGAGAGCTATTGCATGTAACTTTGATCTTTCTAATTGCTTTGCATATTACCACCCTTATAAGCGAAGGAATCCCAGAGCAATCGGATGGGCCACCTGTCTATCACTTTTTTTGCGAAAAAACTCTTTGTTACTTTGAAATTACGAACGGTCCCTGCGCGATTTTATGTGAGAGGAGAATATTTTTTTCTGGTTCGCGTTTAGGTCCTTTGTTTGCCGTTTTACAGGGAGAACCTCCCGTTAGATACGAATCACGGACGAGCTATTTCCTAATTTTTAAAAATAGCGAACAATCCAAAATTATAACAAGTAGGTCCCGCGCTTTGCGTTCGGGTCCATTCTCCGTTTTGCCCAAAAAAAATGTTTTCGTGGTCCGTTTTTTCTCCAAAGCATGCGAAAAATATTTTCGTTGGCCGTTTTTCCAAAAAAAATAGAGGACCGTTTCCTTTCTCCGTTTTGCCCGAAAAAAAAATGCTTTCGTGATCTATTTTTTCTCCGGAGCATGGGAAAAATGTTTTCGCTGCCCGTTTTCCCAAAAAAAATTGGAAGACCGTTTCCTTTTTCCGTTTTGCCCGGAAAAAATGTTTTCATGATCCGTTTTTCCTCCGGAGCATGGGAAAAATGTTTCCATTGGCCGTTCTAAAAAAAAAAATGGAAATTCGTTTTTCGTCCGTCGTTTCTCCGTTTTTCCTCTTTTTTTTTTTGGGAAACTTGTTTTCGTGGCCCGTTTTTCCCGAAAAAATGTATTTTTCGTTGGCCACTTTTCCAAAAAAAATAAATTGAGATTCGTTTTTCGTCCGTTGTTTGTCCGTTTTTTCCGGTGAAAAATCAAGGGAGCGCATAGGGTGTTAAGCTCGGCATCTAAAATTTCGTTTGCGGCTTGATCTCTAATATTTTTCAAAATATGCATTATTACCCGTTGAACGCATAGGGTGTTAAACTCAGCGTCTATAGTTTTTTTTTGCAGCTCGAAATCTAATATTTTTCGGAACATGTATTATTCTTTTTTCCCCCAAAAAAGGCCTGTTGTTTTGCTGGTTCGTCGATGGTTCTTACCTAGTGTATTTTCCCCTAAAAAAACCCAAGCAACTTTTTAATTGGACTCTATTTCGGTTACAAGATTAGTTCCAACACAGCCGACCCGATTCGATCCTCGAACCCATACGTGTGTGTATGTAGCTTATCTGTTGTGCTTTCTTCTGTAATGAAGATCAATTTTTTAAAAAAATCATTGGCATGCATGCACACGTGCCCGTATAAGAGGAATATTGAGTTTCTTCATGGTATACGCCTTTTCCAACAGGCTGTTGACTCGGCGGTGAGGGTGCTAAAAGAAGGCGGAATGGATGGAATCAAGCTGGAAGGAGGTGCACCATCAAGAATCAGCGCGGCTAAGGCTATTGTGGAGGCTGGAATCGCTGTCATGGGGCATGTTGGGCTCACACCACAGGCTGTTAGTGTGCTTGGTGGGTTTCGACCGCAGGGGAAGACGGTTGATAGTGCTGTGAAGGTATGCTGCTATTGATTATTAGTAGCCTGTTTCATTTTCAGTACGTGTTTTCATTGATAGGTTTTGCTCCATGTTATTCTGCTTGTCTGTGTAGGTTGTAGAGACAGCACTCGCCTTACAGGAGGCTGGCTGCTTCGCAGTTGTGTTGGAGTGCGTGCCAGCTCCGGTGGCTGCAGCTGCAACATCAGCATTGCAAATCCCAACCATTGGCATTGGGGCTGGACCATTCTGCAGTGGCCAGGTTTGTTTATTCATTAGATATTGACCAAATGTTGAGAGGTGTTTCTATATATGCTTTTCTGTTTGAAAGTTGTACAAATATTAAAGTATATATGAAATGTAGATAGTGATTATTTATCTCTTCGCTTGTTTCAAGATTTGTGCAACTTGTATTAGGAGGATTGTGCTAGCTGTATTTATTCTGGTTACGTAAGTGTTTTATCAATGTATACGCAATATATGCTTGTCTTTTAGCACAATAATCATTTTTTAATAACTTTGATAAATTTTGCTGTGAGAAATATTGTCGAATATAGTCACTTGAATGCCTTTAAGTCCTTTTG
Source organism: Rhipidocladum racemiflorum (assembly GCA_036346355.1). Taxonomy (NCBI): domain Eukaryota; kingdom Viridiplantae; phylum Streptophyta; class Magnoliopsida; order Poales; family Poaceae; genus Rhipidocladum; species Rhipidocladum racemiflorum. The sequence continues at coordinate 10,304,533 of CM070570.1, read as the reverse complement.
TTATATATTTTATGTTTACCATTCAGCAAATGCTTTTTCCATGATATGCCAAAACCAGACACCTGACTTGTTTATTGATGTAGTCCTCATATCAACATATTTGTAATCCAGGTCTTAGTGTACCATGACTTGTTAGGGGTGATGCAACGTCCACAACATGCAAAGGTAAATGACACCTCGCAATCCTTGCTGAGCAATTTTACGTTGTTATGATTTGTGCTGAGCTCAGTGTGTCCTGCCCTACCTGCAGGTCACACCAAAATTCTGTAAACAATTTGGGAATGTCGGCTGTGTCATTAACAAGGCACTATCTGAGTATAAGCAAGAAGTGGAAGCTCGATCTTTCCCGGGTCTCAGTCACACGCCGTATAAAATAACTGCCACAGATGTTGATGAATTTACGAAGGTGCTACAGAAGATGGGTTTGAATGAGGCCGCGAATGCTGCATCCGTCGCCGCTGAAAACACAGAGAAAGATGGAAACCCACGCGAGAACAGTTGATTCACGGTTGGTTGCTTTGGTGAGTTCAAAGAAGTCCCTCGCATGAAATCCGGATATTTCAACGTTTTTAATTCTTCATGTCAGTTCCTGCTCTGAAGAATCCTCTGTGTTTGTTTTCCTCCAAATAAGTAGTTACACAGATCACCTACATGATTCTTGTTCTGAATTACTCCTGTCAATTTGGTGAGAACGAACATTACTCCTGTCAAGCAAGCAGTAAGCTTGATATGGGCAAATGTGAAAGTACAGATATCTCCGATCAAGTTAAGAGAACTAAGCATATGCTGTTTCAATCTATAAGTTTGTTGCCCTGTCCAATTCATGACTAATTCAGAATAAACACTTCTTTCAAAAAAAAAAAATTCAGAATAAACAAACTTTCTTGCCATCTGTTCTACAGACAACGGAAGCAAACGTTCTGTATATATGCCCACAAGCGTCCTTCTGCAAACTGTAATCTGAAAAATTCTAGAAAAACATTAACACCCTGCAAACTGCCCAGATGCTTGTACCATGCATCTAGCAGAGGCCACGCCGAAGACCGAGTGCCTCCTTGTGTAGTGTCAAATGTGCACATGATCGGATAATTGTACATACAAGACATCCTGCCATTTACAGCACTATATCAGTAGGGCTCTTTGAGATTAGCATATTGGCATGCTCAGCTGGTTTTGTTAGAAATTCAATATGTACAACATGTAGAATCGACTGGATGAGTAGGCCGTAACGTGAATCACAGGCTCTTGAAGAAGCGAATAAGGGAGCTTACATTCCCACTCTTCATCGACGAATCACATGTAGAGCTAATCTTTGCAATCCTTGAGTAATCACCAACGTTAACATCAAACAATGGGTCTTTCTCGTCGTTACAGGCAGTTTTTTTGGCTTGCTTGCTCCAACTCTTTCGTCAAGTCTTCCATTAATGTCTTCTTTAAGTTTGCAACAACCAACAAGCTTTGCTCGTCTGTCCACCTTCATCCATTGAGATGCCAACCATGGTAATTCTGGGGAGAAGAGGGTTCGCTTGCAAATCTTTGTTCACGCTGGCATCATATCTGTTCATCAAACCAAGAGACTTTAAAATACAAGGATAGACAATCCGAATATATCTTAACCAGACAACAAAGCAACTAGTCGGATAAATTACGATCTTAAAACATTTTTTGCTTTCAATCATTTAAATCATGTTTGGTCCAGTATCAAGTTCAATCAATTCCAACTTCACGTGCGATCATAAAGGATTCAAAAATGCATAGGCAGATAGGCTGCAGAGTGCATTCTTTTGTGCATGACCCGAAAAGAGAAGGGCCAAACCTTCTGAATTTGCCGCCACTTTCTTGCGTTTTGAACTTTCTATCATGCACCGGCCATATATTAGGAAGCGGATTGCTAAAAGGGAAGTGAGATTGGTCATGAACTCATGATCTAGCTACTATGTTTTCTGTGGTTGTTGGCTCCAAAGCTTGAGATTGCTGATTATATTGGCAGCAGTCAGCATCATTAGAAGCCATAGAACTACTACTGAAGGTAGCAGCCCTGTCAATTGAAACTGCAGTCCTGAAAGAGTGAACAAAATATAAACATAAATAGTTCAAAAATAGAAGAGCAAAGGACAGGTTAAAATGAAGAGCCACTAATAAAATAGCCAAATTAGTTTATGCTATTATTGATGCAACAAAGAAACAGGTTAAATTGCTTGCTTCAGTATTTCATTAGTTCCTATATGTAGTGTCTCCAAAAGATAAGTTTGACCATTGTTCCTCTTCCTCACTTCAAGGCCAGATTTTGTATCAAGATATCAATTTATATTCTAAATGACCTACAGATCCAAAGAATTTTTTTTCATTTTTCGTCTCTGACCTTGTCTAGGTCGGGGCAACATTCCCAGTAAACTGGAGATGGTTGCCACCCGAAATTTCCGAGTAGAACTACTCTCGTTAGTAATTCTTCCACGTATCCTTGGTCAGAAGGCAAGGATATTGAAGTCTGACTTGGAGCTTGAAGTAAACGCTCCTAAAAACATATTAAGTTTTATTATTTCTAGTATATTAATAGAAAAGGCGAAAAAGACAGACAGGAGGAGTAATAACAAGAAAAGTCTCGTAAAGATGCTAGAAAACACTTAAAATCAAAGTAGAATTTAGGGGAAGATGATAGAGCTCAATATCATAAAGATCGAGCAAATCAGCTAGGATTTCGCTCTCCGGTAGACGAAAATCTAACCTGACAAAAGCGGTAAAGAGCATGATGCAACCCTCTTAGGGAGTAGGCTTCGTGTCTTTTCAGCTAGGATACCACCGCTCCATTTTGCGCGATGGAATCAAGCATTGATCCTCAAGTTTTTGGATCTTGATCTCGATGAAAATAAATTTCTCTATTGCAAATGAAACAAGAACTCGAGAGGTGAAAAGCTTCAAATTTTCTTCTTGTTTCTTGATCAAATTTCTCAAATGTGAGAAGGAAAACTAACGGAAGATGAAAAGCCTGAAGAACCAAGAAGAAAGAAAGCAGAAGAACTCAAAAGAAGTTTTTTGCGCTCAAAGGTCTAAAAGCATGAAGCATACAAGCGAAGCCTTATGCCTTACTTATACTGTTCATTAGGACAATTATACCGCCGGTTCAGTTACCAAAAATATCGCAAAAGATTTCCTACCGGGATTCAAAATGGCTACATGATTAGCCTGAGGTCCCACAATGAGAAATGAAAAGTCTTGAACAAATACACGTATTTATTAAGCCTTGGGGGTTTAGCTAACGATGATTAGTATGTCATATTCTACTTTTTGGCCTACGCGCTCATAAATAAAAAAAGCCCATAAGAAAAGATAAGGCCCAAGGCGTATTACCTGTTTATGACTTCAATTAGAGTCAAATTTAGTCATGTGGAAAATTTGTTAACCAATTTATTAAAACTGGTCAGAGATGAGATATGTCCTATTTATCCTGACCAGCTATGTATATATTGGTCGGGGATAGCTTATTCAGTTGCTCCAACTGATGAACTGATCGGACATTGAATGGCCTTCGCCCTAACATGAAACTGGTCGAAAAAGCAGTTACCCCTGCATAAGACTATCATGCTGAGGATTCTTTCTGACAGATACGGATAACTGATTGGAAGTTTCTCCCTGTGAAAAGACGCCCCTTCACTAAGAGACACCTCTCGGCAAGAAGAGACCTTTTGGTAGGAAGACACATTTTAGAAGATGACAATTGTCATCCCTTCGTCCAGTATAAATAGGAAACCTGCGTAAGGATTCAGAAAGGAGAGGACACAATAGAATGCAAGAGAAGAAGAAGATTAGCGTTAGTATTTCCATCCCTAATCCACTAGATTGTACTCTATCAAGACACTCTATCAAGACACATGACTAAGTAAAGAAGCAATCCCATTTTCTATTCCTTTCAATCTCTAGTTTGTTAGATAAGGGCAGCCCAAATTACATTCGTAAGCTCGATCTAGGGATACCCCGGTCTTGAACATCGACACTTCTCATGTTCAGAAATCTAAATGACACACCATGTAAGTTTAGGAACCTACGCTGCATTTTACCCTTGCTCAAAAAAAAGTTCATGAACTCTTGCACCCTTATAGATGACATGTTATATGCCATATACATTCATTCTCACTGTACTACTACAGAAATGGTCATCTAGGTCGATATTTTTGTCATTTGGGTAGTTTTGGTGGCGATACAAAGTCCTTAGACAGTAATGACGAGTGTCTATCATGGTCAGTTTTTGCCCAATAGAGATGTAGCATTATTTGGGTCGGTTCAAACCTCGGAACAAACCCAGAAGACATATTATCTCTATCGGTTCCAAGCTACAAACTGATAGAGATAATTAGTAATTTGTATCAGTTTTTCAACCAGAACCGATAGAGAAGCAATTATGATATCTATCAGTTCGTAGCGTGCAACTGATAGAGATTAGTAAATTATCTCTATCGGTTGCACGCTCGAAACAGATAGAGATTACATGTAACAGTCCAATCTAGCAAAATAAAGTGGATAAGAATCTTAGTCTTGATCCTGGCTTGAATTGGATTTTCATTATTTTGTTGAATTTTTAGGATTTTTCTCATTTATAAAAATATTATTTTTATAGGTCATTGAGTGGCTTCTCAATTTTAAATTCCAAATCCAAAGTAGTCAAAAATCTAGATAAAATTCACTTAAATCCTAAGTGACACTCTAATCACCCCCCTTAAAGTTTTAGAAAATTTTGAAATGATTAGGATAGAGCCACTTTCAGAATTTTTGTAAATTCCTTAAGTGTGGTCAACATCTAGATTTTTTTACAGTATCTCTAGAACCCTCTCAGGATCATTCTAAAAAATATTTAGAAAATTCTAACCCCATTTCCTAGCTCAATTAAATCAGAAGTTATTGTCAATCAAGAATCAAAATTGGAAAACCAATTTCCTTTCTCTCTCTCGGCTGTTTGGGCCCACCTGGTAGTTGCTCATCGCCTTGGGACTACCTGGCGATCGCCCTTGGCTTTTCCCCCTGCTATGTGGTATCTATTGTAGAACTATTAGCAAAGAGATGATTAACACAAGAGAGAGTTTCTATTGATTGATTGATTAACTTTTACAATGGGTAAAGCCCCTTTATATACACATGAAAAGGTGCTACTAAAAGGCACTTGTTACAAAAGGTGTCTCCTCATGTATATAACTGCATGGTAGTTAATGTCATAGACACAAGTGAATTTGTCCACAATTAGCACATGCTAATAAATCTTAACACTCCCCCTTGGACAAATTATGTTCATCTTCGTGTTCCTTTAAAAACTCCTTCCAAAAACCCTGTGGGAAAACAGATGAAGAAAATAGGAATATATGTATATGCCTCATTAAAAACTCTCCCAAAAACCCAGTGGGAAAAATGGATAGAGAAAGAGTACATAACATATTTTTAGCTTGTATTATATTGCCTCATTAAAAACTTTTATGGGAAAATATCATGTAAAACTCATAAAGGAAAAGAGTACAATATATCTTTAAACAAAACAGGTTTAAAGTTCAGAGGACTCTCCCCCTGATCCTTGCAACATACAAAGTCTCCTCATACCAATTCCATTAACACATTTCTGAAATGTGGATTTTGGTAAGGATTTGGTAAATAAATCAGCCAAATTTTCACAAGACTTTGTTTGCAAAATTTCTATCTCACCGCTCTTTTGGAGCTCATGAGGATAGAATAATTTAGGAGCAATATGTTTCGTAATGTTGCTCTTTATATAACCTGTTTGCATTTGAGTAATACAAGCCGCATTATCTTCATAGATAATGGTAGGGGATTCAATTGTATTTATACCACATGCTTTTTGTATGTGATTAATCATTCTGCGAAGCCATACACACTCACGTGATGCTTCATAAAGTGCAATTATTTCAGAATGATTAGTGGAAGTGGCTACTAAAGTCTGTTTACTAGACTTCCATGAAAAAGTTGTTCTACCATATAAAAATACAAACCCAGTCTGTGATTTGGCATTGTGGGGATCAGACAAATAGCCAGCATCTGTATAACCCACTATGTTCATATCTTGGTTTTTCTTATAAAATAGACCAAGATCTTTTGTACCTTGGAGATACCTGAAGATATTCTTAACGCCAGCCCAATGTCTCTTCGTTGGTGCTGCGCTATATCTAGCCAATAAATTAACTGCAATTGAAATATCAGGCCTGGTGCAGTTTGCTAGATACATCAGTGCCCCAATGGCACTAAGATATGGAACCTTTTGTCCTAAAATATCTTCATCTTCACCTCTAGGTTTAAATGGGTCTTTATCCCTATCTAGAGATCTAACAACCATAGGGGTCTTTGATGGATATGATTTATCCATATTAAATTTACTCAAAATCTTTTGAGTATATGCAGATTGGTGCACAAATATCCCTTCAGGGAGATGCTCAAGTTGTAAACCTAAGCAAAATTTGGTTTGACCCAAATCTTTCATTTCAAATTCCGTCACTAGATGATTGCTAGCTTCCTTTATATCCCTTGGGGTTCCGATGATATTCAAATCATCAACATAAACGGAGATTATACAAAATCCATTTTGGGATTTCTTTATAAACACACAAGGACAATCATCATTATTTGAGTAACCTTTCTTAATAAGGAACTCACTTAGTCGGTTGTACCACATTCTGCCCGACTGCTTTAATCCATATAGTGCCTTTTTCAATTTGACACTATACATGTTGCGATTTGTATTTGGATTCGGAATAGATATCCCCTCTGGGACTTTCATGTAAATATCTGAATCAAGTGACCCATATAAATATGCAGTCACCACATCCATCAACTGCATGGATAAATTCTTGTTTGCTGCCAATGATAGTAAATATCGGAACGTTATTCCACTCATTACCGGTGAATATGTTTCATTGTAATCAATGCCGGGTCTCTGCGTAAACCCTTGTGCTACAAGTCTCGCTTTGTATCTCCCCACCTGATTATTTTCATTCTTCTTTCGAACGAAAACCCATTTATTTCCAACCAAAAATATTTTAGGAGGTGTGGTCATAACTGGACCAAATACCTCTCTTTTCTTAAGCGAGCTCAATTCAGCCTCAATTGCTTCCTTCCATTTGACCCAATCTGAGCGCTTCATGCACTCTGCCATGGACTTTGGTTCTGGATCCAGTTGAAGGGTTTCAGCAATCTTAGAGGCAAAATAAATGTCGACAATTGTAGTCTTTCTATTGTATGATTATCTTGAATCAGTATAATTAGTGGAAATTTCTTCATCCAATAATTTTTTATTTTTGCCTTGTGACTCATCATGATTTCCCAATACGATTGAGTCCAAGGGTTCCGATGTCCCAACATTGAAGTTTGTGCGCACAATTATGTTGGGTTTACCAATCACTAGAGGACTTCCAACCTCTTTTTCATTTACTGACATAGGTAATTTACCTTTATCAGTCTTTCTTTGTTTTTGCGGACGTCTCCGTGAAACTAAGTCCCGTGCAACCAGAATTCTCCCCCTCTTATTCACATTAGAGGTAAGAGTAGTTTTCTTTGGTACCTCTACTCTTTCCGGAGCATTAACAGCAGGTATATGAGATTTCATAACCCCCTTATAATCAGTAAATGCATCTGGCAGATTGTTTGCAATGTATTGCAAACTTATAATCTTTTGAACCTCTTGTTCAGATTCTTTTGTACGTGGATCTAAGGACTGAATGCCTGTGGCATTCCAATCAATTTCCTGGCATTCCTTGTGGTACATATCTCCCCCTAATGCTGGGAAATTTTCCTCATCAAATATACAGTCAGCGTACCGAGCCGTAAACAGATCCCCTGTCAATGGCTGAAGGTATTTTATAATTGACGGAGAATTATACCCCACATAGATCCCCAACTTTCTTTGAGGGCCCATCTGTGTACGCTGCGGTGGTGAAATCGATGCGATATCAAGCAAGAACCGAATTTTCGCAGATGGGAAATGCTTGGTACATCTCCACGTACTAACTGCAATGGGGAGACCGCATGGTATGCAATTGGTCTAATTTGGATTAAAGCTGCGGCATGTAAAACCGCATGTCCCCAACAACTTGTTGGTAATTGACAATTTTGCAACAGAGGTCTAGCTATAAGCTTTATCCTCTTTATTAAAGATTCCGCTAAGCCATTTTGTGTATGTACATATGGTACAGAATGCTCTACATTAATGCCCAAAGCCAAGCAATAATCATTAAATGCCTTTGAAGAAAATTCAGCGGCATTGTCCAACCGTATGGACTTTATCCCGTCATCAGGATGATTGGCTCTTAATTTTATTATTTGGGCAATTAATCTGGCAAAAGCATGGTTCCTTGTAGAGAGTAAACATACATGGGACCATCTAGTAGATGCATCAATTAATATCATGAAATACCTAAACGGCCCAGACCAAGGCTGGATAGGTCCACAAATATCTTCTTGAATCCTTTCAAGGAAATTCAATGGCTCATTTTTAATTTTAAGGTATGAAGACCTCAAAATTAATTTCCCTTTTGCACATACAGTACACATGAATTCATCATATTTTGGGAAATCTGAATTTTTAATATTATGGCCAACAGAACCTTTGACAATTTTATGCATCATACCCAAACCTGGATGACCTAACCGGTCATGCCAAATCTTGAACTTATCAAGATGAGATAAAATTGTCTTTAATGCAACATGTGGTTCGGGTTTAATATATGTGTAGTACAATCCTGATGAAAAAGAAGGAAGCTTTTCAACCACTTGTTTTTCGCATCCATTAATTTTAGTTAAGAGCAAATACTCAACATTGTTCTCTTTACTAGTCTCCACATGGAAACCATTGATGCGAATATCTTTAAAGCTTAGTAGGGTACGTGTAGATTCAGGATACAACAAAGCATCCTCTATCACGATGTTTGTACCCATAGGGAGTATAATGATGGCTCATCCCGAACCAACAATTTGAGCATCATTACCAGTGATGGTCATAATATTTCCTCTCCTCTTAGTTAGAGTTTGGAAATACTTTATCTCCCTTAATATAGTATTAGTGGTGCAACTGTCAACAAGACATAGTTCTTCCTCCATCGGATTGTCACCAATATCTATAAACGGAGAAAATAAAATTAACTCCAATATAGAAATAATACACACATATATTATATGTCATGTCAATATACAAGATACATATGCTCTTTACGAGCCATATGGACATGTTTGACACTAACAAACATGTATATGCTCTTTATGAGCAACAAATAAGACCTATACACAAACTATGAAATATACAACATTTTATGAAGATAATTACATGCTGATTACAATCATAAGGGATAATGAGAAACTAAATAGTATCTCCATACAGATCTTGGGTGGCATATTCCACCATCATATCATCGATATCTTGAAGTTCATCTTCCTTCTGTTGAACCATCCCATGGTCATCAGCAGTCTTGACAGGATCATTCTGTCCTTTATCCAGACTCATTTCTGGATTTTCAGCTAAATGAACTTCAACCTTGCCCTTTTGATTGTTGCCCTTGCCAACTGATTTGAGGTATAACTCAACCAGATGTTTTGGTGTACGGCATTCTCTTGCCCAATGACCCTTACATCCACATTTATGGCAAAATCCAGTTTTCTCCCTAGGAGAAATATTTTTGAATTTTCCTTTGCCATAAACTTTTGATTTGCTCCTCTGCATTTTGGACTTCCACTTTGCACTATTTCTTTTGTTATTTTTATCCTTCTTTTGATCATGGTATGCACTAGTACTCGGAATATTGGCATGTGCTTCCGGCACTGCCATTGCCCCTGTCGGGCGCGTATGATGATTCTTCATAAGAAGTTCATCATGCTTTTCTGCCTGAAGCAGAGTATAAATTAAATCAGAGTACTTAGTGTATTTTTGTTGACGATATTGTTGCTGCAATATCGTCATAGAAGGATGAAAAGTGCAAAGCGTCTTTTCAATCATGTCCTCATCTGTAACAGCCTTGTCACAGAATCTCAATTTGGAATTGATCTTGTGTACGCGAGAATTGTATTCAGTAACAGACTTAAAGTCTTGAAAGCGTAACATAGACCATTCCCTTTGAGCTTCAGGCAACATGACCGCCCTATGTTGGTCATATCTGTCCTTTAAGGACTTCCACAAACTTAGTGGATCCTCCTCCAATAAATATTCAGTTTTCAAGTCTGAATGGAGGTGGTGCCTGATGAAATGCAGAGTTGCATACTTGAAATTTTCAGGTATAGGGGCTGCACCCTGAACAGGATCATTGATGCAAGCAGATAAACTTCTTGATGCCAAAGTGATTTTTACATCCATGGCCCAAGTTAAGTAATTACTGCCATCCACAGCAAGTTCAGGAAACTCCTTTTTGGAGATATCAGCCATATCTACATAATAATCATGCAATTTCTTAATTCATTACTTAGCAAAGTAAATATATGCATGAATATTAACAGAATAAAGTGACGTAGACCTTTTAGCAATGGGCGAGATACTCTCACTATGGACATAAAATTTATGCCATAGGACCCATGCCTTGTGCTAATTTTAGCACTTAAGGTAATCGTCAACTACATAACATCAAATATAAATGCTAGGAAATAAGATGCATGTAAATAATACAAAAGCTTAGAACATCACATTTAATTGCGATACAAATATTTACATGGGTAAAAATCGCAATTAAATAGTACATGCATTTATTTACTTTATTCTAAAACCAAAGTACTAAAATGCAAATATAAATGGTAAAAAGAACCCATAGTTCTTAAGTGGGTGGATTAATTTGCAATTGCTGCATTGCTTAAGGGCTCAATTGGAAAAATCCATTTTCCTTAAAAATCCAGCCATTGGGCCCTAGCCCATTTAAACATGCCAACCATGGTGGGCTAGGGTTTCCAACCCTAGCCCCCACTGGCGCCGCCGCCTGCTCCCTGGAGTGGAGCCGCCGCCGGCCGACTCGACGTCGTCGACCCCGACGCCGCGCTTCACGCCGCCGTAGCCGGCTGCAACATCGCACTCGCGCTGCCAGACCGAGCGGCATCGCCAGGCGCGCTTCACGCCGGCCGGCCGGAGTTCGGCCACGCGCCACGCACTCGGCGCCCACGCTCTGCGCTGCGGCGCTCACCGGCGCTGGCCCTCGCCGCTGGCTCGCGGCGCTATGCGCTGTCGTGGCGGTGCCTCACAGAAGCGCCGCCGCCGCAGCGTCGCCGCTGCCTCTCGGGCTCAACCGCCGCCACGTCTCGGCCGACCACATCCGCGCCGTGGCCGTCCAAATACGCGCCGCGCTGCGGCTAGGCAGATCCGCGCCACCTCCGGTGACAGGCGCGTCGAGCCAGGCCACACCCGCACCTTGGCACCACGGGGCCGGGAAACCGGGCTGGTGCGCTGTGGAGTAGTAGGGCGGGCAGCCTCGTCGAGCCGCCATCGTCCCATGGGGATTGATCTCCGACGGTGGACAGTTCAAGTCCGGAAGGACGGAGGGCATTGTCGTCGAGCCAATGGAAAACACGGTCGCGCTGTGGGGCCACGCCAACGCCGAACGCCGAGCCACTGCAGTGCCGGTTTGCCGGAACGCCGCCGCGCCGGGAGACCGGGCTACCACTCCATAGCGTCGGGTTGCCTCCATACGGTGATGCATGTGCCTCGGCGCCATGATGACGGAAAACAAAACTTCTGGAAGCCGCCACCATGGAGTGTTTGGTGGAAGAGGCACTGGGCATGAAGCACAAGGAACTCTCCACCATGGACGAAGCAGTGACATCCTTCCTCTCCCTCTCTGATTGTTTCTCTCCATTCCAGAGCATGCTGATAACGTATTGTAGAACTATTAGCAAAGAGATGATTAACACAAGAGAGAGTTTCTATTAATTGATTGATTAACTTTTACAATGGGTAAAGCCCCTTTATATACACATGAAAAGGTGCTACTAAAAGGCACTTGTTACAAAAGGTGTCTCCTCATGTATATAACTGCATGGTAGTTAATGTCATAGACACAAGTGAATTTGTCCACAATTAGCACATGCTAATAAATCTTAACAGTATCGGCTTGGCCTTGGGTCCGTTTGCCAGCGAGGCCGAGCGCAACGCACGCCCCGTCTGGCTTGACTTCGCGCCATGCGTGACTACGCGCACCCGATCACGCCGCGCCGCACCAAGCTGTGTTACTCGTGCCCTAGCCACCATGTGCCATGTGTGACGCCCTCCCCCATTGTCATCGACATGTGCCCGTGTTGTCGTGCGTCGTGCGAGAGCCACGCACGGCAGTGCTCACCTCTGCGTGTGTAAGTTCAAGCTCCATTTGGTTTTGGTGATTGGTTTAGATTAATTATTAATCTTTGTTTAATGACAAATCTAATCTTATTGAGACTAACATGCTTTATTGAGTTATATTCAATAGTCTCGTATTTGGATGGAAAATGGAAAACCCAAGGTATGTATGCATATCCATTCTAGTATAAATTGCATACTTTGGAATCAAGTTAAAGTATGAATTCTCCATGACATTAACCACAAAATGTGCATTATGTTTCCCAATCCATATGTTACATGGATGCACATATTTAGGGGGAGTTCACACTTGAACTTGATGTATCGATGTATTGATCTATTCTTCACTCCATATATAAAGGATCAATACATTGAAACATATCAATTTAAATGAATGTTTAAATTGAGTTCATTTGTCTCCTAATCATCAAAGAACATTGCATCATGTGTTGATGGTGTTCTTATGATTGATTAAGGGCAAATAAAGAGTTCTTGAGTAGCATGAAGCATTAGTTGCATCATGTGCTCAAGACACATATAAATTCATTTAGTTGACTTAGGTTGTGCTCAATTGGTGTAAGTGGTATCCATTATTGACGAGTACCCGTACCATGGGTACCCCCAGCGGCCCAAAAAGACGCACGGGCCGACCCGGGCCAGTCAAGGCCCGAAGTCACAACCACCGGGCAAGGTCCGAAATCGCGGCCAGGTCTCCGATATCCCAGAGAAGCGACGGCATTTATTGCGTATCTGGCGCATTAAATACCAGCCATAATAACGATGACGTAGCAGCACAAGTTCCCGACCTTCGCATTCATTGCGAGCGACGCAGCGACTACGGCGACCTACAGCAGGGCAGGGGGAGTCGGCGGCCAGTCCCATCAACCCGCCACTTTCGGGCAACCGAGAGCAGTCTTTTCCTCTTTTTTCTAACCAACAGTGTAACCTTCCTCCTCGCCTATATAAAGGGGGGAGGGGCGAGCATGTAAAGGGGACGAACGATAAAGAATCAATACAATCCACCCCACACGAACTGGAGTAGGGACATTCTGCCCGAACCAGTATAAACACCAGGCCTCTTGAGTCGACCATTCGGGGAGAGGGAGCGCGCGACCCCCTCCGACCATAAATTCGCATTGCCGGTGCACGAAACACCGACAGTTGGCGCGCCAGGTAGGGGCATCTCGCGCGTCTTCATCGACATCCTCATCTTCGGATTCCCATCTTCTTCCCCGATGGCTTTTTTCGCCCGCAACGACTCGCCGGCGTCGAGGGGCTGGATCCGCTTCGGAGCCCTCGACTTCATCATCACCACGGCAGGAGAGCTCGTCCTCGTCCCCGCCACCCTCCGAGACCGGGCGCCCTCCACGAGCTTAGATGTGGTCGCCGACGTTCTCGGCAACCTCCGCCTCGAGACCCCGCTACGGGCCTCTTCGGCGGCCTCGTCGCGCGACAGCACCGCCTCCGGCAACACCACGCGCGACTTGCCACGAGCAAGGATCTCGCCCTCCGCGAGTTCCCGGCTCGTGGTCATGGCTGGCTACGCGCCTACCTCCCTCCACGACCTGCTGGGGGACTCCTCCAGCCACGGCTCCAGCTCCGACAGGGAGCACTTCGCAGCCGGATGAACTCTCGAGAGTGCAACATGACGGTGCGGCGGAACCGCCCTACACCCCGCTACCCTCGGGACCCTCCTCCCGCGACGGCCGGCGGGAGGAATCCCAACGGAAGACGACGCGCCGCCACCGAACGCCGCCGACCTCCGCCGGGCCGCGCGAGGAGCCGAGGCTCGAAGGCCGAGCTCGACAAACTTCAGGCCGACCGAGCGACGACACCGAAAGCCGCCACTGCCCTCGGGCGCTGGCGCCACAAGACGCCAGTGCATCACCGCTAGCCGAGGGGCGGGCGATCTTCCGTTCTTCCCCCCACACCAACCGTAACATCGCCAGAAGGCAATGCCGCCCGCTGGATCGCTCGAGCTAACGGAGCCGTGGTTAAGGCTACCTACCGTAACCTCCGGATCGTAGAACGTGCCGTCGTTCAAAGACGCCCAAGGCTCCGGCTCTCGATGGTCAGGCGCCACCTCGGGCCGCCTGGGCCACTCCCCCTCACAGGGTCGACAGAGCCCAGCCAAGACGGCCCCGCTGCACGAGCTCCCCCAGGCATCATACACCCCGGTGCGCCACCGCCTGGGGGACAAGTATGATCTTCGCGCCACCCTCGAGGCGCGAAGGAGAGCTGTCGACGCGGCGGCACCCTCGCAGGTCGCCGATAGCGACCGCGAGCACCGTGATCGTGGTCCCTGATGGCCCGGGCCACGGCGTTCGCCGCCGTCGCAACGCCGCTTCCCGACTGGTTCCGGCCCCCGACTAACATAGCCAAATACACAGGGGCCACCAACCCCAGTGTCTGGCTAGAAGACTACCGGCTCGCCTGCCGAGCGGGGGGAGCGACGGACGACTCCTTCATCATCCAGTATCTCCCCATCTACCTTGCGGACTCAGCTCGAGCCTGGCTCGAGTACCTGCCCGCAGATACCATCGGCAACTGGGCCGACCTGACGAACCTTTTCGTCGGGAACTTCCAGGGCACATACAAACGCCCTGGCAACTCCTGGGACCTGAAGAGCTGCAAGCAGCAGCCGGGGGAAACCCTCCGGGATTGCTTGCGGCGGCCAAGGTATAACTAGAGAGGCTAAGGACTTTTCCTAGCTTTGAGTCTAGATTTAGCGCCGTACTATTAAGAGGGTTTGAGTCTTTGTTTCGAGCTTCATCATGTGTTGGTGATCTCAATCCCGTAGTCACTCGAGCTCAATTCTTATTTGGATTCGGTTTTTGCATGGAGCTAACCATTTGGCATGTGTTGCGAATGGGTGAAGCTCATGTTTGGATTTTGCATAAGTTCTATTTGGTATTCGTTGCAAATAGGTCAAGCTTGTGCTTGGAGTTTTCGCATTGAGCTTTGATTTGCATTAGTTGCAAATAAGATAAGCTAATGCGTTGGCTTTTGCATGAAGTTCATTTGTTTGCATGTGCTGCAATAGATGAAGTTTCATGTTTTGTTTTTGTTTTACAAACAAAATCTTATTGCGTTTATTTGGTATTGCTTGGAGCTATATTTGCACGGGTTGCAAACGAAGAGAGCTCAAGCAAGTGTTTGGTTTAGTTGCATGGAGCTAGAGAATTGCAGGAGTTGCAATTAGAGAGCTCATGCACTCTGATTTGGATTTATTGCTTGCTTGGAGCTAGGTTTTGCATGAGATGCAAAACGAGGATGCTCAAGCAAATTAAGTTGATTTGGAGTTGGGATGAGGCTAAGGATTTGCAAGTGTTGCAAAAGAGAGATAGCTCATTCCTTGAGGTTTAATTGTTATTTGCATATTCGTTGTGCGAATAAGCGGGATGTCTATGGGTTCCGGTCCTGAAAGCATGTGATACTTGCACCGTGATTTTTGCAAGTCAGTTTGGGTCGTGGTTTGACCATCACATGGCTAAAAGGATAAACCTTATAGACTCTGGGATTTATTTGCTTAATACGTTCTTGCAAATATAATCTTTGAAGAGTTTGCGAAAGGTGTTTTCGCAAAGTATTTGGAATTTGAATGAAATTCCTTAAGCATGAGTTGAGTTGTTGCAAATGTGATTTGCAAATTATTTTGAGCATGAGTTGATCATCTCATTGCTCAAGATTTACTCTTATTGACTCTTGCTAGCTTGTGGTCATGGTTTTAATCAAGTCTATATGAGGATTTCGAGAAAATCGGTTTTAGACTTGAGTGGCCACTTTGGAGTTTTTGTGATTTTGGAAAATATCTATGATTGCTTAAATCTTGAAAAAGGGTGGAGAATGTAGCCCTCTTGATAAGCTTTTCATAGAGTCCAAGTTCACCGAAATCGGAGTTCGGAGTAAAAAGTTATGGCCATTTGAAATCTGAAAAGAGTGGCACTACCGCCCATATACCTGCGGTAGTGCCGCTCGAGGCCGGCACTACCGCCATTTTAACTACGGTAGTTATTTTCCAAAGGGGGTGTTTTCTGGAGTTTGCCCTGAGGTCGGCACTACCGCCCGTAGAGGCCGGTAGTGCCGCCCGAGCGGCACTACCGCGATTTTGCCTGCGGTAGTACCGGGTTTATAGCCGTTAGCCGACCGTTGGGTTGGGGGGCGGCACTACCGGCCCTATGAGGGCGGTAGTGCCGGTTTTGCTGATTTTTCATGGGTTTTCCCCCCAATGGCTAGTTTTGGCTTGTGAGGCTATATAAGACTGATGAGGACATCACTCCTATGCATACGACCGAGCCTCCTCCAGTTGTGATGCAAGGACCCATCACAAGAGCACGAGCACGGCAATTGAATCAACAGGTGAGCTCATTCCTAAGTGCCCGTGCAGATACTTGTGAGGATGGTATGCTACCTAATGATATTATTGATTATATTGTACTTAGGAACTTTGGAGAGGACCATGAAGGCCTTGGAAACCAGCAAGGACCAAGAGGGAGGCAAGGAGGGTGTCCGAGTCAAGTTGGAGGTTCAATTCATCTCGGAGTCGACTACCTCGGCCACCAGGAGCAGCGTTCACTAAAATCGCCGCCTGTGCCACAAACGGGCTCCGATTTTGATGATCCATATATGCATAGAAAGCTAAGGAGATAAGCTTTACAATGGCACCGGTTTCAGGTCATTTGGACTTGAGTCGACGGAATTTACGTTGCAAGCTGGCGGACAGAATCTGTCCCGTGGTGTCATGCGTCACCAATTTGGGCCGTTGGCCCATGTATCGTGTTGGAGTCCATCACGGACACGTCTAGGGTTTCTAGGACGTCCCCTAGCCTTTATATCTAGTAGCCGCCGCTAGGGTTTGCTTTGGGGTTTTGCTTAGATTAATTCTGTCTTTGAACAGTATTGCCGTTCATCGGTTTGTGAGACCCCAACTCGTGAGATTCATCCTCAATTTTCAAATTCAGTGCATCTTTCTTGTTCTTGCTTGTGTTCTCGATTCATTGGCAGGGATTAGCCTTCGTGGCGAGGTCAGCCGGGCAGCGCACGGTTGATAACCAGAGGACGTGTGGTGCTGCGATTGCAGGGGTTTTTTGATCGTGTCGATCAAGAAGCCGGATCGTGAGTGTCTCGCTCCGCCTAATCGACTTATCCTCCACCTGACGGAAGTTCGGGCATCCCTTTACACCCCCATCAAAGACCCCCTTGGGGGGCAAGGGCATTTGGTTGCTGGTGTTTTTGGTGTTCTTGAGCAAGGTTTGAGTTTGTGGGAGGGTTTGCATGGTTTTGCCTCTTCCAATTCGGTTTCGAGCTCAAGAGTGATCCTAATTGCATGAGTGGCAATTAGAGGGAGATTGAGAGGACCCTAGTTGCATGAGTTGTACTAGGTGATCACCGGAGACGCGGAGGTGCGATCGGTGAAGCTTGAGCGGAGTGCTCAACCTATTGCTCTTGGAGGTGGTGGCCTCCTAGACGGCGTCGGTGCGTCGTGCGCGGGAGCTCTCAAGGATTGTGAGAAGCCCTGGCGAAAGATTGTGAAGGTTGGTGCTTAGCCTACCCGGCGGGGTGAAAAGCAACCATAGTGGATTCGAGGTGAAGGCTCAAGTGAGTGGGCCGGTCCAAAGTGAGTTGGACTTCCTCAATGTGGAGTAGGAGGGTTTGCTCCGAACCACGGTAAAAAGTTTGTGTCTCTTGCCCTTTTACATTCAAGCATTTACTTTATTGCAATATTATCAATTGCTTGATTGTGAATAGAATTGCTTAGTGTAGTTTGCTTGATCAACCTAGCAATTCTAGCTTAGAGACATAACTTAGTTTGTGCACTAGTGAGCCTAGTTGATTTAGGTTTAAATTGTCAAAACCTTATTCTTCCGCTTGCGCAATTTAATTGTGTAGGTTTTGACATAGGGGTAATTAGAGGCGATCCTCGATTAGTGAGTAGAATTTTTATAAACGCCTATTCACCCCCCCTCTAGGCGCATCCTCGACCCTACAGCGTGCACACCCTCGCCTTGCGTCACCTCACTGGCCAAGCAACGCCGCTACCAGCCCAACCCCGCATGCACTCAACAGCGTCGAGCCTCGTCACGGGATCCACCTCTCCGCTTTGTGGCTCGCCATCGTGCCGCCACACGCGCTGCCATGGGAGAGTACAGCACACATCGCCGAGCAACCGCGCTCCCCCATTTTGGTCATTAACACCGCCCCGCCTACCGCCACCCTCTCGAGCCTATAAGACTGGACCTGAAAGTGCATCTAGGCCCCTCAATTTATTTTGGTGATTAATGATGACACAATTAAAGAGATCTAATATTTTATCCAAGAATACTGCAGAGATCGAGATCATATCGAGCTTGGAATGACATTGGACGCCCCTATGACTACTTAAAATCAAAAGGACGGCATCAAGACCAAAGTTGTAACCTTTTATTTATTTGTGTCTTAAGGATAGCCGTACTATTAAGAGGGTATGACGAGAAATCGACTTTAGGATGTGCATGTGCTCAACATCAATTATTGCATCTCTAATTAGCACTCCTACATTTGGTTTTGAAAAGTTTTAAATTGAAACCGAACTGGGTAACCCGGAGTCTCCAGATTCCAGTCCGGAGTATCCGGACATTTTGTCCGGAGTCTCCGGGTTGGACCCCTCGGTTGCTTTTAGTTCCAGCTGGTCCGGAGTATCCGGACATTTGGTCCGGAGTCTCCGGGTTGTTTGTCCGGACACTCCGGCCTGTACAAAAACGGGAGTAACGGCTAGTTTTCAAAAAGGGTATTTAAAGCCCCCACTCCACTCCAACGGCTAGAATCTCTATTGAGCTCATTCATAGCAGCATTCAAGCCATTCCTAACCATCTCTAAGCATTCAATAGAGCCCCCACTTCCTCCCACCAATTGATTTGGTTGTTGATTCTTTTTGGTGAGGAGAGGAAGAAGCAAAGTGCTAAGTGCATTCATTTCATCTTGTTGAGCACTAGTTCATCCTCCAAGCGATTCTTCGTGGTGCTATTTCTCTTGGAGGTTGAAGGTCTCCTAGACGGCTAGGAGTCACTGAGCTACCGACGCGTGTGGTGAGCCCCGTTGCTTAGAAGGCAAGTCTCGCCTCCGAAAGGGAAGAGACTAGAAGTGAAGCCGGCGAATGCATTTGTGCAACACCGGGAGGAAAGCGGGTTGAAAGAGACCCCGGCTCAAGTGTGACCGAGCCACCTCAACGGAGACGTAGGATTCCCTTCAAGAATTCGAACTTCGGTGAAAAATCGTTTCTCTCGCTCTCTCTTTATTTGCTTGTGTTGCTTGTGTGGATTTGTCTTCGTAAACCCTAGATCTAGCTCTTTGTCTAGCTTTAATTCAAATCCATACTAGCACTTGTTCTAGGTTGCAATTGTTATCTACTTTTAGTAGTATCTTGTGCAAGTTTGAGAAACTTGTATTGCGTTCCCGAGCCACTCAACTCGGAGACTCCGGTATTCAATACCGGACACTCCGGACAAGCCGGAGTATCCGGACCAAAACCCGGAGACTCCGGGTTGATCAGTTCGGCAAGTTTAATTCCGCTGCGTAATTTTTAATCCGCCTATTCACCCCCCCTCTAGGCGACATCGTTGGTCCTTTCAATTGGTATCAGAGCCAAATCTCCTTTATTTTGGCTTAACCGCTTGGAGAATCAAAGATGTCGGACATAGAGAGTTATCAAACCCATGCCCAAGACAAGGCCACGGGTTCCGGTATAGGGGTTGCAATTCCTTTAGATTATTCCTCTTTTGGAGTCTCAAACTCCTCATCCTATGTCTCCGTCTCGTCCGGTCGAGCGCCTCACTTCGATGGCACTCGATATGCGGCATGGAAACATAAGATGAAGATGCATTTGAGATCACTTCATCCTTGTATTTGGAAGATTGTTGAAACAGGTTTCAAGCCCGCAAACCCCAACAATCTTACCTCCGAAGAAGACAAAGCTCAACACTTCAACGACTTTGCCGTCAATGCCTTGTTCAACGCCTTGAGCGACTCCGAGTTCAACCGGGTCGATGGCCTTGACAATGCCAAGGACATTTGGGAAAGATTGATGGAGTCTCATGAAGGTGTGTCAAGTGTCTGTGAGTCCAAGATCGAACTCATCATTGGAGAGCTAAGCCGATTCACTTTGGAAGAAGGTGAATCGTACACAAATATATTTGATCGCTTGATGGTGCTAGTGAATCAAGCAAAGGGACTTGGAAGCACCGAGCTCACCGACAAGGCCGTGGTGAAGATCATCCTTCGAGTGATCACCCCCACCAACCGCAACCTTGTGCAACTCATCCGCGATCGGCCAAACTTCGACACTCTCACTCCTCATGATGTGATTGGCCGGTTGATGACGGATGAGATGATGGTGAAGGAAGCGGAAGTGGTGGAGGAGCTCAAGTCCGGCAAGAAGAAGGGCATCGCCTTGAAAGCCGTCAAGGTGGTGCAAGAAGCCGAAGATAGCTCAAGCGACGAAGAAGAATCAAATGGGCCACTCACAAATGAAGACATGGCCCTTCTTGTTAGAAGATTCAACAAGTTCTTGAAGAGAAAAGGATACAAGCCGGGAAGCCATTCCAAGAGCTTCGGCAACAAGTCAAGAGGAAGGCACTCTTCAAGAAAGTGCTATGAGTGTGGGGAACCCGGTCACTTCATTGCCGAGTGCCCACACAAAGAGAAGAAGGAAGAAAAGCCGCACAAGAAAGACAAGTACCGCAAGAAGGACAAGGACAAGAGCAAGAAGTACAAGGGCAAGGGTCATGCATACATTGGCAAGGAGTGGAACTCCGACTCCGACTCCGAGTCCGAGTCCGAGTCCAACTCCGACAATGAAGGAGGACTTGCCACCGTCGCCATCGCTACTCCACCGACAAAGTCGAAGAGCCTCTTCGACAACTTGAGCGACGGAGATGAAGATGCTCCAATGTGCCTTATGGCAAAGGGGCACAAGGTATCATCTAAGAGCACTATTCATTCCATTGTTGATTATAGCTTGGATGATTGTGATGATGCTAGTGATGAGGAAGAAGTAGCATTTAAGTCTATGGATGATTTTGATGTTAAAAAATTAGACTTGCTACTTAAGGATATTGAAAGATTGGAGGAGGTTGTTGAGCAAAAGGAAGCTATTCTCGAAGCTCAAGAAGATCTCCTTATTTTTGAGAAGGAGAAGAACCTTGAACTAGAGAAGAGCTTGGCCCTTGAAAAGAAGAAAAATGAGGATTTGGTCAAAAGCTCAAATTTGACCAAAAATGAAGCACTTAGTCTTGAGATCACCAATGCTTCACTCTTAGAGCAACTTGCAAAAGCAAAGGATGCTTGCAAGGCTCTTGAAGTGAAGCTTGTTGATCTCTCGAATAAAGCTTCTACCTCAATTAACAACTCCAATATTTCATTACCCTCGACGAGCAACGGTTGTGCTAGATGCTTTAATGTTGATGTTGCTACTTGTGCTACTAACCGTGAGACTTTGAAAGTCTTAGCTCATGAAAATGAGAAGCTTAAGGTGATGCTTGAAGATGGACTTCAAAAGTCCTACAAGGCAAGCAAGGGTTTAGAAGAGTATCTCGGTAAGCGCCAAGGTAATCCTAAGAGGCAAGGGCTTGGGTATGTTCCGCCAAAGGGCAAAAAGAGCAACATTGTTGTTGCTCCTTTAAGCAAGCCCATACACTTTGTAAAAGGCGAAGGAACTTCCAAGCACAAAGCTCACTCTGAGTTTTTTGCTTCTTATGTGCTTAAAAAGACTAACCTCGGTCGTGTAGTTGCTTATCATGTTGGGCGTAAGCCGAAGAATGCTCCTTGTGTTCGCTCTATTTGGGTCCCTAAATCGCTTTTTACTAACGTGCGTGGACCTAACCAAGTTTGGGTACCAAAGAGCAAAAACTAAATATGTTTTTGTAGGCCTATATCTCCGGTGGAACAAGTTGGATTTTGGATAGCGGATGCACGCATCACATGACCGGAGAAAAGGCAATGTTCGCACACTTGGATGTGAATGGATCAAATAGCGAAAGCATCATATTTGGAGATAATGGAAAAGGAGAGGTAATTGGTTTGGGTAAAATCTCTATCTCAAATGATTTCCATTTAAGTAATGTCTTACTTGTAGAATCATTAAACTACAATTTGTTGTCCGTTGCACAATTGTGTGAAGCGGGTTACAATTGTTTGTTTAATGAAAAGGGTGTGGAAGTCATTAAGAGGCTTGATGGTTCAATAGCCTTTAAAGGACGTTTGAAGGGTAAGCTCTATCTCGTAGACGTCAATACGGATAGACTTAATCTTGAAACGTGCTTAATGGCTAAATCTAGCATGGGTTGGCTATGGCATCGCCGACTAGCCCATGTCGGTATGAGGAATCTTCACAAACTCATTAAAGGCAACCACATTCTTGGACTAACCAATGTTGTCTTTGAGAAAGATAGGATTTGTAGCGCTTGTCAAGCGGGCAAGCAAGTTGGCGCCTCCCATCCCGCCAAGAACGTGATGACGACCTCAAGACCATTAGAAATGCTCCACATGGATCTATTCGGTCCCGTAGCTTATATAAGCATCGGGGGAAGTAAGTATGGTTTAGTCATTGTTGATGATTTTTCTCGATTCACTTGGGTGTTCTTTTTGCATGACAAAGGTGAAGTCCAAGTGACATTGAAGAAATTCATGAGAAGAGCTCAAAACGAATTTGAAGTAAAGATTAAAAGAATTCGAAGCGACAACGGTACCGAGTTCAAAAACATTGGTATGGAGGAGTTTCTTGATGAGGAAGGAATCAAGCATGAATTCTCGGCTCCCTATTCTCCTCAACAAAATGGGGTAGCCGAGAGGAAGAATCGAACCCTCATCGAGATGGCGCGGACGATGCTTGACGAGTACAAGGTTTCCGATAGCTTTTGGGCGGAAGCCATCAATACCGCATGCCACAGCTCCAACCGCCTCTACCTTCACAAGATCTTGAAGAAAACGGCATACGAGTTGCTAACCGGGAAGAAACCAAATGTCTCCTACTTTCGAGTCTTTGGGAGTAAATGCTATATCCTTAACAAAAAGGCTAAGTCTTCTAAATTCGCTCCTAAAGTAGATGAAGGTTTCTTACTTGGTTATGGAACTAATGCTTACGCGTACCGAGTTTTCGACAATACCACCGGTGTCGTTGAAATCTCGCGTGACGTGACTTTTGATGAGACTAACGGCTCTCAAGTAGAACAAGTTGATCGTGCCGTGATTGACAGGGAAGAACCACCTTGTGAAGCTATCAAGAAAATGGCAATTGGGGAGGTAAGACCTCAAAATCTGGAATCTCACCCGAGCACCCCAACCCGGAGTCTCCGGCCTGAAACCCGGAGTGTCCGGACTGGTCCGGAGTCTCCGGGTCAAATACCGGAGTCTCCGGATGGGTCAGGCTCAGGTGATATTCCCTCCTCGTCCAAGCAAGCCCAAGATGGTTCGAACGCATCCCAAGACCAAGAACCTATCCAAGCTCCAAATTCAACCGTTCCTCACCCAAGAGTTCATCAAAGTATTCAACGAGATCATCCGGTCGACAATATACTTGGAGACATTCACAAGGGAGTATCTACTAGATCTCGAGTTGCAAATTTTTGTGAATTTTACTCGTTTGTGTCGTCTCTTGAGCCTCTTAAGGTAGAAGAAGCGCTTGATGATCCGGATTGGGTGATGGCCATGCAAGAGGAGCTCAACAATTTCAAGAGAAATCAAGTTTGGGAGCTTATTCAAAGACCAAATCAAAACGTGATCGGCACAAAATGGGTCTTCCTAACAAGCAAGACGAGAACGGAATCGTGACAAGGAACAAAGCTCGTTTGGTTGCTCAAGGGTACACTCAAATCGAAGGTTTGGATTTCGATGAAATATATGCTCCAGTAGCTAGGCTTGAATCTATTAGAATATTACTTGCCTTTGCTACTCACCATGATTTCAAGCTGTATCAAATGGACGTGAAGAGCGCCTTCTTAAATGGACCACTCTCCGAGATGGTCTACGTCGAGCAACCACCCGGCTTTGAAGATCCAAAACACCCGGACCACGTCTACTATCTACACAAAGCCCTTTATGGACTTAAGCAAGTACCGAGGGCTTGGTTCGAGTGTTTACGAGACTTCCTTCTCGGACAAGGTTTTGTAGTCGGAAAGGCCGACCCTACTCTCTTTACTAAACACATTAATGATGATTTATTCGTGTGCCAAATATATGTCGATGACATTATATTTGGATCTACTAATGAACATTTGTGTAAAGAGTTTAGCAAGATAATGACCAAAAGATTTGAGATGTCCATGATGGGAGAGTTGAAGTTCTTCCTCGGATTTCAAGTCAAACAACTCAAGGAAGGAACTTTCATTTATCAAACCAAGTACATCAAGGACATGCTCAAGAAGTTCGGAATGGAGGACGCCAAGCCTATAAAGACGCCTATGCAGGCCAACGGGCATCTAGACCTCGACAAAGAAGGTAAACCGGTCATCCAAAAGGTATATCGTTCGATGATCGGTTCTCTCCTTTATCTTTGTGCATCTAGGCCCGATATCATGCTTAGCGTTTGTATGTGTGCACGATTTCAAGCCGCTCCAAAAGAGTGCCACATGGTGGCCGTTAAGAGAATCTTGAGATACTTAGTGCACACTCCTCATTTCGGACTTTGGTATCCAAAAGGATCTTCCTTTGAACTTGTTGGCTATTCCGACGCGGATTATGCCGGTTGTAAAGTGGATAGGAAGAGTACCTCGGGGACTTGCCAATTCTTGGGTAGGTCCCTAGTCTCGTGGTCTTCCAAGAAACAGAATTCCGTAGCCCTATCCACTGCCGAAGCCGAATATATAGCCGCCGGGAGTTGTTGTGCCCAACTACTGTGGATGAGACAAACGTTGAGTGATTATGGCCTAAACTACAAAAGTGTTCCACTACTGTGTGACAATGAGAGTGCCATAAAAATTGCCAACAATCCAGTCCAACACTCCCGTACAAAACACATAGACATTCGCCATCATTTCCTAAGAGATCACGCAACCAAAGGCGAAATTGATATCCAACATGTGAGTACAAATGATCAATTAGCCGATATTTTCACCAAGCCCCTTGACGAGAAAAGGTTCTGTGAATTGAGAAGTGGTCTAAATATTCTAGATTCTCGTAACGTGGCTTGATAAGTGCTCATATATTGGTTGGTGAATGAAAAATGAATTTCAAAAATTTATTCATCTTTTTCTCTGAATTTACTCTGTGTTTTTGTCTCTTGATCTTTTGATATCGTCATTTGCTATGTGACCATAGTTTGACTGATTGATTGTTCGCTGGTCATATATCAAGTTGACACCTTAGGGTCTCGTTCCCTCTCTCGTTCCGCAAATTTCCTAGGGTCTTCGTGCGTTTTCCCTTTTCCTAATCGAAAGGGAACTCGAGTCTCCGACAGCTTTGTCCGAGTGTCGGTTAGTCTGAGTCTCCGGACAGTTTGTCCGGAGTGTCCGGGTTGGGCCGGAGTCTCCGGTCTGGAGTCCGGACTCTCCGGGTTGGGGCGGTCGGTTAAACCCCCCATATCCCGCACGGTTTCTTTTTTCTATTCCTTCGTGCGCCTCTCCCTCTCCCGTGATCCTCTCTTGGTTTGGGTGTGCTCTCCTCCTCTTCCTCATCTCCAAGGATCTTGGACCCCTCCTCTTCCTCTCTTTGGAGATCAAGGTAAGAAATCTTTGCCCTAACCCTCTCCCTTCCGAAATTGGATCCTTATTCGCGGTTCTTAGGGCTTCTCCCCGTGCTTCATCTCCTCTAGGGTGCCAATTGCTTCGTCGTGACCCTCAAGATCGGAGAATCTCGCCCCTAACTCACCCGTTCTTCTCGTTTCCAATCCGTTTGAGGTGAGTACTCTCGGTTGTGCCCTAATTCCGCGAAATTTCCTTGCTAGATTGTGCCCTAGTCGTTTATTGCTCATCCTTAAGGCAATCTAGTTTCATTCTTGCAAATTTGGGGGGTTGTTTTCCCCAAATTTCTTGCGCCCGTGCGCATTGTCTGGCGCATCCGGAGTATCTGGACCTTTTGTCCGGAGTCTCCGGGTTAATCCGGAGTGTCCGGACATTTTGTCCGGACTCTCCGGGTTGGGTGCTTCGGCCAGACTTCAGTTTTATCTCAATTTTCAATCGCCTCGCGGCTAACCTTTTTCCCTCGCCTTGTCTGGTCAGATGGATCCTACTCAGGGTTCTTCAGCTGGTGGTGGTGGTGATCTTCCTAGGGACTCTCCGTCTCCGGACAGTCCCTCCAGTTCTCCGTCGTCAGCGCCCAAGAGGCCGCGTCTTGCCGTGGCAAAGCAGCCCGCCTCGTGGGAAGAGGTGCGCTGAGGATTGGAACCTCATCTCGTCCTCGAAGCTTGCTCAGCCATCTTCCCAGCCTCCAATAAGCAGTTAGCCTCAAGAAAGAAGAAGAATAGCCTCACCACGCTCGGACCTCCGCTCACCTCACTGATCCAAATGAGCATCCTGCAGATACTCATGCCAGGCTGAGAGATCAGAAAAGGAGGGAGTTCCGTGCCTCAGGTCATTTCATTGGCCCCTTGGCCAAAGCCAAGCCTGTGTGGAGGTACCCCATGTCAGTGAACCCCATGAGAGTGATTGACTACATGACGGGTTCTGGCAAGGGTAAGGCAATAGTAGAGCAAAGAAAGAAAGATCCGCTCAGTTTCCATCAAGATGAGTACGTGGACCGCCGGTTTTGGAACCGGTTTCAGTCTGACTTCTATGAGATGGTCCTCTACCCTCTTGAGCATCCAGTGGTCAGGATGAAGACTATTGACTGGGAGTACATGGCAGCAGCTGAGCTTCCTGTGTTCTCTCAGATTCTGGAGATTTGTGAGCTGCATGAGATCAAGGACATCATGTCTTTCAGATTTGACTGGAACAATGAGATTGTCATGCAATTCTATGCCACTCTCTACTTTGACAAGACTGAAGATGCCATTTGGTGGATGACTGATAAGGTGTGGTACAAGGCCAATAAGAAGAGGTTTGCCGGAGTCCTTCACCTTCGCTACAATGACAGTCCGAAGCTTCATGAGAAGAAGGTCTTGACTCCTGAGCAGATTGAGTCCTTGTATGACACTTCGAGGAGTTTCACAGTGGGGACCATCAAGGGTCTGAAGGATGTTCCTGCTGTTCTCAACAGGATGCTGAGGGTCACTCTTTGGCCTAAGGAGGGAGATGCATCTGCCATTAGTTCCTATGGAAGGAACCTGCTGTACCACCTCGTTGAGCGCACTCATCCATTTGATATCGTTGACTTCATCTGGGAGACGATGAGACAGAATGCGCAGAGCAACATGGCCAGCTGCAGCTATGCACCTTTTGTGATGGCATTGATCACTTCAGTCAGTGGTCTGAAGTTTGTCAGGGAGGAGGAGCACCTTTCCTACAAGGTCCGACCTCCTTCTGCTCCTACTGCTCCAGCAGCCTCGTCCCGCTCCTCCGAGGACTCGTCGTGGTCGCGCCGGCTTCCACCTCTGCGTCTGCTTCCCGCCAGGCCTCCTCCTGCCTCTTCCGAAAGCAGACCGAGGTCCCGAGCAAAGACTCTTCGAGGATGCTCAAGCATGTCTTCCTTCTTTGCCGCGACATCTCCACTGTGCGTAAGGTGATGAGCAAGCAAATCAAGAAAAATGGTCAAGACATTCGCAGCATCCGCCGCCACAATGGCGAAGCAGTCTCTCCCAGCGACTCCTCCGGGTCTTCCGAGGAGAGTAGCGATGCCACCTCTGCAGATCAGCTCTTCGGCATCACCTCCTCCTCTCCGCCTGCCGCTGGAGATGACCCCGGCAGCGAGTACTCCGCGTCCGACGACGAAGGCGACGACGAGTGATCCTTCGTGTTTCTCCCTCTTTTGGTGTCTTGATGCCAAAGGGGGAGTGATATCTTTAGTCGCGTTGTCTTTTGTCGCGCGTTGTCTTTAGTCTCGTCGCGTTTGCGTTTTTCCTTATGCTGTCGCTTGTGGACTTGTGTTGCTTCATATCTTTGCTTATTTCGTGTTGTGAACTCTGTTATTCCATGTAATGTCTTTAATGCTTACTTTATGCATGGATTGCTTTCAGTTACTTGTGTTGTATTCTCGGATGCTGTGTTTGAGGGGGAGCTCTCGGTTATCTCTCGTTAAATATGTGCATTTGTTTCCACTCAATTCTTCTAATGCACACATTTAGGGGGAGCTCCTCTTTTTAATCTTGTAGCCTAAGTCTTGTTCTCGTTATTTTATTTGCTGATTAATTGTGTTGTCATCAATACACCAAAAAGGGGGAGATTGAAAGTGCATCTAGGCCCCTCAATTTATTTTGGTGATTAATGATGACACAATTAAAGAGATCTAATGTTTTATCCAAGAATACTGCAGAGATCGAGATCATATCGAGCTTGGAATGACATTGGACGCCCCTATGACTACTTAAAATCAAAAGGACGGCATCAAGACCAAAGTTGTAACCTTTTATTTATTTGTGTCTTAAGGATAGCCGCATTTTATTAAGAGGGTATGACGAGAAATCGACTTTAGGATGTGCATGTGCTCAACATCAATTATTGCATCTCTAATTAGCACTCCTACATTTGGTTTTGAAAAGTTTTAAATTGAAACCGAATCGGTAACCCGAGTCTCCTGATTCCATCCGAGTATCCGGATTCAATCAGAGTATCCTGACATTTTGTCCGAGTCTCCGGTTGGACCCTCGGTTGCTTTTAGTTCCAGCTGGTCCGAGTATCCGACATTTGGTCCGAGTCTCCTGATAACCCGAGTCTCCGGTTGTTTGTCCCGACACTCCGGCCTGCATAAAACTGAGTAACGGCTAGTTTTCAAAAGGGTATTTAAAGCCTCCACTCCACTCCAACGGCTAGAATCTCTATTGAGGTCATTCATAGCAGCATTCAAGCCATTCCTAACCATCTCTAAGCATTCAATAGAGCCCCACTTCCTCCCACCAATTGATTTGGTTGTTGATTCTTTTGGTGAGGAGAGGAAGAAGCAAAGTGCTAAGTGCATTCATTTCATCTTGTTGAGCACTAGTTCATCCTCCAAGCGATTCTTCGTGGTGCTATTTCTCTTGGAGGTTGAAGGTCTCCTAGACGGCTAGGAGTCAGGGAGCTACCGACGCGTGTGGTGAGCCCCTGGTCGTTTAGAAGGCAAGTCTCGCCTCCGAAAGGGAAGAGACTAGAAGTGAAGCCGCGAGTGCATTTGTGCAACACCGGAGGAAAGCGGGTTGAAAGAGACCCGGCTCAAGTGTGACCGAGCCACCTCAACGGAGACGAGGATTCCCTTCAAGAATCCGAACTTCGTGAAAAATCGCTTTCTCTCGCTTCTCTTTATTTGCTTGTGTTGCTTGTGTGGATTTGTCTTCGTAAACCCTAGATCTAGCTCTTTGTCTAGCTTTAATTCAAATCCATACTAGCACTTGTTCTAGGTTGCAATTGTTATCTACTTTTAGTAGTATCTTGTGCAAGTTTGAGAAACTTGTATTGCGTTCCCGAGCCACTCAACTCGGAGACTCCGGTATTCAATACCGGACACTCCGGACAAGCCGGAGTATCCGGACCAAAACCCGGAGACTCCGGTTGATCGGGCCGCCGATTTAATTTCATCACAGAATTTTTAATCCGCCTATTCACCCCCCTCTAGGCGACATCATTGGTCCTTTCAGGACCACTGAGATCCTTGAGCCAACCTCACACCCTCTTGGCCCCCTCCAAGAGCCATTCATCGAGCCCCCCTCCCTCGAGCTCAATTCACCACTGCCGAAGCCAAATCCATGGGCGAAGACAGCTGTTCTTACACCATTTTTTTTATTAACCCTGGTTGAGCTCTCCTCATACTCCCCTGAACTTGACATAGTCCTCCCTCGCATCTTCGCCACCGCTCGTCTCCATCGCTAGCCCTCTCTGGCTCATCTCCCTCGCTGCTGACACGTGCCGATCCTCCCTCTCAGCTCCCTTGTGCTCCTCATGCCCTGACCAAATGAAGCATCTAGGCCCCTAAATGTTATTTGGTTTTGGTAATCAATGACAATCATGTTAATGGACTAACAATTTCTCTTGAATTTGTGAGAATAGGTTAGTCCACTCCATGGTATGAGAAAGAAGAAAAGGATTGTGATCTAATGGGGTCAAGAAAAAATATCAAACACTCAAGGTCAAGGTACAAGAGTAGTTAGAACCTTTTTTATGTTTTTGTCGGTCTCGAAGTTAGAAGAAAAGATTAGTTTGATAGATTAGATGCCGTACTATAAAGAGAGAGTAATAACTAGTAGCTTGATATTTCTAAAGGTTTAAATTAGCTCAAATATTTTTGAACTCATACTAGAAGCATTTAGTTCTAGTCTGAAATTCAATTTCTTGCATCATCAGGATTTCCGGCACTACAGTCGCACATATCGCGGTTGTACCACAAGGCAGTACTACCGAGTTTTATATGGCGGTAGGTATTTTTTAGAGAAGGTAGATTTCAAGTTCTTTTTTATTTTTTTGGGCCGAGCTACCACTGCTGTAAACGTGGTACTGCCACTCAGCGGTAGCACCAACTTTTTGAGCGGTAGCCAAATAACATAGAGACACCTTTTTTCAATTTTCTGGAACCGGTACTACCACAGTACAAAGGGCGGTACTACCGGATGTCAGTAGTACCGAGATCATAAGCAGTTATTTTACAAAAAGGTGTATTTTTGAGGTTTTTTTGCTCTGTTTTGAGGATCGGCACTACCGCAGTGTAAAGAGCGGTACTACCAAAGGTCGGTAGTGCCGTATAAAATGTACCGGTACTTATTTTATAGAGAGACCTAATTTTAAACCGAATCTTGAGTTAATTATCGGTACTACCAAACCTCTGCAACGGACAAATGTTAGAGCATTTAATGCACAAAATCGATTATTGGGGCAGTTTTCCATGGGCCGGTACTACCGAACTTTAGCTGGTGGTAGTACCGGAAATGCTGGATTTTCCAGGAATTTCTTCCCAATGGCTACTTATTGGTCTTTGCATTTAGCACGACATGATTCACATGATTTTAGCTAAATCAACTTATTTAGAATTAGTACTAATTCTTCACCAACCACTGACGTAAGCCATAAGATCTCTCTATTTTCGTTCTAGGTCCACGAGCATGGCTAAAAATTGCTTTCTCCTGTTCACAAAGTCTAGCGTCACACAAGCACGGCAACGCGTCCTTATACGACATAGCGCATGTTATTTTCATTCAAAGTTGGTATGTTTGGATAAATCATGTACTATATTCATGTAGAGTTTTTCGCTTTTATTTCCATACTCGTTCGTTCCGTTTCGCATCAATTTTCCGTTATTAATCGTTTCCGTATCTATTTCTAAAGTTTTCGATTTTGTTTTTATTACCAATAAAAAATATAAAAACAAAAACAAAACAGCCATTTCGTTCCGTTTTCATCCCTGCTCCCCATCCCCCGAAAATTCTCAAATATCCCGTCCCGTCGCTCTCGCCTCGCATTCGCACCAATCAGCATTCACCACACACGCCGCCGCTTCACAGGATGGCGACGCGGCAGGCCTTCCGGCACCTCGCGCGGCGGCTGCTGAGCAACGTGCCGGAGTCCACCGTCTACGGGGGGCCGCGGTCGCAGGAGGCAGCGGCCGACCGGCGCGTGACGATGACCACCCTCCGCGGGAAGCACCGCCGTGGGGAGCCCATCACCGTCGTCACCGCCTACGACTACCCCTCCGCCGTCCACGTCGACTCCGCGGGGATCGACGTCTGCCTCGTCGGCGACTCCGCCGCCATGGTCGTCCACGGCCACGACACCACCCTCCCCGTCTCGCTCGACCTCATGCTCGAGCACTGCCGCGCCGTCGCGCGCGGCGCGCAGCGGCCGCTCCTCGTCGGCGACCTCCCCTTCGGATGCTACGAGTCTTCCTCCTCGCAGGTAGTACCCCCAACGCGCGTCTCTCTCATCCTCCTCTCCACCCCGATTCGATCTGGTAGAGGTAGGAAATCGCCGCAATGCCGCTCGTAGCCGATTGCATCTCTGCCACTGTTGACGTGATAGGATTAGTATCTTGTAGTGTACCCCAGTTATTTAGCTCTCATGTTTCGCCTTTTGTTATCATTAGTAGGGAATTGCTTATGGTTGTTCATGTGAGGAGTAATTTTGGATGTGTCTTGTAGTGTACCTTTAGCTCGTCGCTACTTTAAGGAGATTTTTATGTTCCCCTGATTGATTCCTCTTTTGGTTTGTCAAGCAAGCTTCACGCTTGATTCCGGAAAACTGATGGGGCACTTTCTGAGAAGATTTCACCTTTTTTTTTTAAAAAAAAAAAAAAGTGATTGATCAATGATCATAGATATTGTTTTCATGAAATTCTTCTGTCGATTGAAGTTAACAAAGTATATAATGGTTTATGTTTTGTTGGACTTTTCATCAATTATGAGAAGTTCAGTGATAAGCACAAGTCTGTTTTTTCTAAACTGTAGAGCAATGCTATGCTAAAAGTAGAATCCAACACTACGAACACAACAATCCAAAATATCAGCATACTAAATTCCATTGGCATGAGGACTGAGTGATGGCCCATTGGCTGCTGGTGAAGCTGCTTGCCCAGCCAACCCGGTTCGATCCTCAAACCCGGCGTTTCTCATAGAGGCGGGCGCATGTGCGGGTGTGCGTGTGTGCTTGCGTGTAGAGGTGTGTGCGTGCGTTCGTATGTAGCTCGTGTGTTGTGCTTTCTTCTATAATGAATGCCAGAGCTCCTAACCAATTTTTTTAAAATTCCATTGGCATGCACAATGGTGGAGCTAGGATTTTAGACAAGATTGGTCCAACTTTAAAAAAAAACATGTAACAGGCCAACATATAAATATATAGAATGCATCAAAAACATAATACAAAGATAATAATAAGGTTTTGCAATAGTTCAGAGAATATTACCATACTACTTCTTCTTATCGGGCTTACACTTTCTAATGACCATGAAGGTCTCGATTATATTATCTTCATCCACTTTGGAGAACATATCTCGCTCAATGAAAATGACTAGACAATCATCTATCCTATTTCTCAATTTATTCTTGACAAACTTCATTGCAGAAAATGCCTTTTCATATGGCTATACCTATCGCTAATTTGATCAAAAAACCACAAATCAAGGGCACTAGCCAGTAGCTACTAGGGCAAAAGGGCAAGGACTATATGTCTCACCAGGGAGCCGGTTCGCCTGAGCGACGATCGTGTGCGCCTGATGGCTGTTCGCGTGCACCTGAGGAAGCGGACGGCCAGACGGACGCTTGACTGAATCACTGAATGATTGGGCGGAGCATTGGTTGGGCTGCGGCCCAATGGTGCCAACCACTGGCTCCGCCTACGGGCATGCATGCACACATGCGATTGGGGTCCTCTGTCTTTGCAAGTCTAAAGGCATGCCATGCATTTAGACTTACAACACGAAAATCAAAGTATATCAACAGCACTGATTGCTTCAAATCAACAATCCTACATGGGCCTTATGCTTTCCACATGCTAGCCTGAAGCAATCAGTGCCGTTGATATATTTTGAGATTCGTACTGTAAGTCTAAATGCATGGCATGCCTTTAGACTTGCAAAGCCAGAGGATCCCAATCCTGCACACATGCCCGTATAAGAGGAATATTGAGTTTCATGGTATACGACCTTTTCCAACAGGCTGTTGACTCGGCGGTGAGGGTGCTAAAAGAAGGCGGAATGGATGGAATCAAGCTGGAAGGAGGTGCACCATCAAGAATCAGTGCAGCTAAGGCTATTGTGGAGGCTGGAATCGCTGTCATGGGGCATGTTGGGCTCACACCACAGGCTATTAGTGTGCTTGGTGGGTTTCGACCGCAGGGGAAGACGGTTAATAGTGCTGTAAAGGTATGCTGCTATTGATTATTAGTGGCCTGTTTCATTTTCAGTGTTTTCATTGATAGGTTTTGCTCCATGTTATTCTGCTTGTCTGTGTAGGTTGTAGAGACAGCACTTGCCTTACAGGAGGCTGGCTGCTTCTCAGTTGTGTTGGAGTGTGTGCCAGCTCCGGTGGCTGCAGCTGCAACATCAGCATTGCAAATCCCAACCATTGGCATTGGGGCTGGACCATTCTGCAGTGGGCAGGTTTGTTTATTCATTATTCTCAGATGACTAAAGGTTGAGAGGTGCTTCTATGCTTTTCTGTTTGAAAATTGCACAAATATTAAAGTATGAATGAAAGGTAGATGGTAATTACTTACCTCTTCGTTTGCTTCAAGAGTTATGCAACTTGTATTAGGAGGATTGTGCTAGCTGTATTTATTCTGGTTACGTAAGTGTTCATCAATGTATACTCAATATATGCTTGTCTTTTAGCACAATAATCATTTTTTAATAACTTTAATAAATTTTGCTATAAGAAATATTGTCGAATATAGTCACTTGAATGCCTTAAGTCCTTTTGTTATATATTTTATGTTTACCATTCAGCAAATGCTTTTTCCATGATATGCCAAAACCAGACACCTGACTTGTTTATTGATGTAGTCTTCACATCAACATATTTGTAATCCAGGTCTTAGTGTACCATGACTTGTTAGGGATGATGCAACATCCACATCATGCAAAGGTAAATGACACCTCGCAATCCTTGCTGAGCAATTTTACTTTGTTATGATTTGTGCTGAGCTCAGTGTGTCCTGCCCTACCTGCAGGTCACACCAAAATTCTGTAAACAATTTGGGAATGTCGGCTCTGTCATTAACAAGGCACTATCTGAGTATAAGCAAGAAGTGGAAGCTCGATCTTTCCCCGGTCCCAGTCACACGCCGTATAAAATAACTGCCACAGATGTTGATGCCTTTACGAAGGTGCTACAGAAGATGGGTTTGAATGAGGCCGCAAATGCTGCATCCGTCGCCGCTGAAAACACAGAGAAAGATGGAAACCCACGCGAGAACAGTTGATTCACGGTTGGTTGTTTTGAACACCCGCCCCTAGATCTAGAGCACGAGCAGTTTGATAGCTTGCCTAGCACAATGGCGTCCTGCATCAGTGCAATCTTTCCTAGACTGGGTGTTAGCTAATCCTTTTCTCATGTATAAGTATCTTCTATAGTTCCTAGGCAAATCCGAATGTTGTTCGATCTGACAGCACTGTGCTTAGTGTCGTGCCTTTGCTTTGGTGAGTTCAAATAAGTCCCTCGCATGAAATCTGGATATTAGGGAGCGACTTGCATATTTCAACGTTTTTAATTCTTCATGTCAGTTCCTGCTCTGAAGAATCCTCGGTGTTTGTTTTCCTCCAAGTAAGTAGTTACACAGATCACCTCCATGATTCTTGTTCTGAATGACTCCTGTCAATTTGGTGAGGACGAACATACAATTACTGTGGCTTTTAGTAAGATACAACAAATGTTGTGAGGACTTGTCCTTAGCAAGCAGTAAGCTTGATATGGGCAAATGTGAAAGTACAGATATCTCCGATCAAGTTAAGAGAACAAAGCATATGCTGTTTCAATCTATAAGTTTGTTGACCTGTCCAATTCATGACTAATTCAGAATAAACAAAATTTCTTGCCATCTGTTCTACAGACAACGGAAGCAAACGTTCTGTATATATGCCCACAAGCGTCCTTCTGCAAACTGTAATCTGAAAAATTCTACAAAAACAGTAACACCCTGCAAACTGCCCAGATGCTTGTACCATGCATCTAGCAGAGGCCACGCCGAAGACCGAGTGCCTCCTTGTGTACTGTCAAATGTGCACATGATCGGA
Source organism: Rhipidocladum racemiflorum (assembly GCA_036346355.1). Taxonomy (NCBI): domain Eukaryota; kingdom Viridiplantae; phylum Streptophyta; class Magnoliopsida; order Poales; family Poaceae; genus Rhipidocladum; species Rhipidocladum racemiflorum. Next base: position 10,268,505 of record CM070570.1, on the reverse strand, counting down.
TAAATGTACATACAAGACATCCTGCCATTTACAGCACTATATCAGTAAGGCTCTTTGAGATTAGCATATTGGCATGCTCAGCTGGTTTTGTTAGAAATTCAGTATGTACAACATGTAGAATCGACTGGATGAGTAGGCCGTAATGTGAATCACGGGCTCTTCAAGAAGCGAAAATAAGGGAGCTTACATTCCCACTCTTCATCGACGAATCACATGTAGAGCTAATCTTTGCAATCCTTGAGTAATCACCAACGTTAGCAACAAACAATGGGTCTTTCTCGTCTTTACAGGCTGGTTTTTGGCTTGCTTGCTCCAACTCTTTCGTCAAGTCTTCCAATGTCTTCTTTAAGTTGGCTTTGCTCGTCTGTCCACCTTCACCCATTGAAATGCCAACCATGGTAATTTTGGGGAGAAAAGGGTTCGCATGCAAATCTTTGTTCACGCTGGCATCATACCTGTTCATCAAACCAAGAGACTTGAAAGTACAAGGATAGACAATCCGAATATATCTTAACCAGACAACAAAGCAACTAGTTGGATAAATTACGATCTTCAAATATTTTTTGCTTTAAATCATTTAAATCATGTTTGGTCTAGTATCAAGTTCAATCATCCAAATTAACGTGAGATCATAGGATTCAAAAATGCATAGGCTGCAGAGTGCATTCTTTTGTGCATGACCCCAAAAGAGAAGGGCCAAACCTTCTGAATTTGCTGCCACTTTCTTGCGTTTTGAACTTTCTATCATGCACCGGCCATATATTAAGAAAGCAGATTGCTAAAAGGGAAGTGAGATTGGTCATGATCTAGGCTACTATGTTTTCTGTGGTTGCTGGCTCCAAAGCTCGAGATTGCTGATTATTTTGGCAGCAGTCACTAGTCAGCATCCTTAAAAGCCATAGAACTACTACTGGAGGTAGCAGCCCTGCCAATTGAAACAGCAGTCCTGAAAGAGTGAACAAAATATAAACATAAATAGTTCAAAAATAGAAGAGCAAATGTGGCGACCCGTATAATTAGCCTAGGGTAATTAACATCCACTCCGTCATTACCCTAAGTTAATTACACGAATATCAATATAGTAGCTAACAAAATATCGGACGTTCTAGTACTTTATCAGTTACTACACCGTATTCAGAATGTTGCATCAAAACAATAATTAGAGACTGAACTGAAATATATTACATTCTAGTCATATATGGCTTACATGTCCAGTACAATAATTTTACATCGGGTCCAAGTACAACAAAAATATCATACAACTTATAATTACCCTAGTGACCGTCTAACACTAAATGATGGTCTCCTAGAACCCCTACTACAGGACTCCTGGTTGTTGTAGTAGTAGTAGTAGTAATAGTAGTCCGCCGATATGTCCTAGTATTGCGGATCATCCTCACTCCAGGTCTCATTGGTGGATCCATTGAACTCACCTTCTAATAAAAGGGAGAATTACGCAAGAGTGAGTACAAACGTACTCAACAGGCATTAATAACAACATAATAACATGAATTTTTCACTCCTTTTTCCACAGAAGCTCATTTTCCCTCAAATTTAGATTTTTATTAAAATAGTTTGTTAGATCTAAAGGTTGGCTATTTTAATTAAAGGAAAGGACTACTAGCACTTGTATATAAGACAGCTTAACTGCTTAAACTTCCGCAACCTCCAGTCCAGGAGACAGGCATGAATTCATTGATTTTAACCCTACGCAGGTTTGAATCACTTTACCTATAGTGACCCCACAAGAGAGGCCCCAGAACGTTTATCACTAATCCAGAATTAGATCTCCAACCCTTATACTCGATGTCGAGACACCCATCCTGGGCTGTCCCACCAGACTCGCAGATAGCAGTTGTACTTCAGCTAACCGCACGACAATAACTCTGTTCATGGGTTCAATATAGCGCCACCTTTTGGCGAATCCCCATGGGCCTCCCGGCATATCCCACAGGGATGCCCGTAATAAAAACTTACCCAATGTGAAGATCTAAGACCTTTATAGGACAACCTTTTCTAACCGATTGCACACACTATGGTTGATACTGTAATTACGGCTCATTGCCTAAGTGTAGTTTGTTTATCCTTATATTATAACCTATGTCGAGGGACCCATCGGCATGACAATCCTTCTCATTAGCACCTCTACCCACCATATTAATTATAAGCCAACGGCTCCTTTCGTTGGATGAGCCAATTCATTAATTCACAATTATATCACAACATCAATTCCACTTTTCTCAACCACATTTCCATCCGCAATTGATTTAAGATTCTTCACTTTAATAAATAATCATTTTCCATGCATGAGTGATACACGTAAATATACTGAAATCAATTTTAAAGATTTTTAATAAAATTGCTCAAAGAAATTCTTGCTTGGTAAAGAATTGAAAGGTGCGTCCTCGCTCGAAATGCTGGGGGGAAGGTATGGCAGGTTCGACTCGGCACCTAACAATTAAAAAGGCATTAAATCTACGGATTTCAACCCATATCAACCTTACAGTGCCCGAAGGCTACGGGCAGCGCCTTTTTGTCTAAACCCGCTACTCGAACCACATTTTATTATTCCAGCAGCAATAAATACAGAAATTCAATTAATACCAAATTTTACCACTTTACACATTTATTAACTACTAAATTATAGCTTTTAGAAATTAAATAAAATTTTTCATACGATCCAGTTACGGTGATTTAACATACTCGGTTTGCATGGAGGACAACTCTTTCACTTTTTCCCCTTTCTTTTTCTCCTCTTTTCTTTTTCTTTTCTCTCCTTTTCTTTTCCTCTTCTCTCTTCTTTTCTTTTTCTCCCTTCCCCTTTTCTTTTCTTCAGCCGACACCCCCTACTAGTGCTTCGGCTTCTTCTCTTCTCGGTGTCTCCTCTCTAGTCTACTCCCTTGTAATACCCTAGAAAATCAACTAAGCAGATAATAGTAGTAGTAGTGAGTAATTAGAGCAGTAATTAACGTAAATTGTTTGCGAAAATTTTAAATTGCTAATAGGAGGTAAATGGGAAGGAGGGGAGAGTTGGTAAAAACAGTCATTTGACCGATCACAAGCCCAGCCAACATGAGGTCCATCCCCCCAGCCTTTCAGCACGTCGCACGAGCCAGGGCCATACCCCCCCTTTTTACTCATCGGTCACAAAGAGCAAGCAACCAGCCTCCATTCTTTTAACCGAGAGAGAGCAAGCAAGCCTCTCCATTCCTTTCTTTCCTTCCAACCAAGAACCTCCAGAACTAACCACCGAAGGAGGAGCTCAAGAACAAGCCGAAGCCAGGAGGGTCCCTGACGAATACCCATACCATGGGTACCTCCATCAGCCCGAGACCGCGAGCGGGCTGACATCCCTCAAAAGCCCAAGTTCTGGCAAAGGTTCGTGGGCCGCAAAGGTTTGGCTCACATCGATCGTGAGCTGGCCCCAAAGGCGGCCGACCCCGACCTCCCAAGTCAAAGCGCATGGTCGTGGCTCCACTAACACTCGAAGGGCCAATCGCTTCGTATGCGTGACGCCCTTCTCGATATCCGTACCGGGGTAGGCGGCTCCTTCCCGAGGATGCCAGAGGGTTCGCCAAGAAGTCAAGCCCCGGTCCCGTCACCGCTGACACACTGCAGAGAAGCGCCCCCTCCCGAGACCAAGCCGAGGTCAAGAACCATTAAATGCCGGGCTGACGTCCGCCCGGTGTGATGCGTCACCTCGTCAGCACGGCTGAAGACTTCCCGCCACAGGGCTACCAACCCGGCATAGCGACTAGTCGGGGCCCGGTCGGACGACAAGACAAGAAGACCAGACTCCAAGACGTACAGTACTCCTTCCTCCTTTTCTCCAACTCCCATTTGTAACCTGCCGTCTCCGGATATATAAGGAGAGGCAGGACCCCGGGAGGGAGAGAGAATCAAGCAAAGAAAATCACAAAGCAAAAACTCACCGATACATTCGTCCCCGTCGAGACCAGCTCTCGTTGTATCCCCACGGTGACTGTTCGACGCTAAGGGCAATACACCTTGACCAAGCGGACTGGAGTAGGGACGTTCAGCCCGAACCAGTATAAACCTCTGACTTCCTGAGTCGACCATTCGGGGAGAGGGAGCGCGCGACCCCCTCCGACCATAAATTCGTATTGCCGGTGCACGAAACACCGACAGTCCCTAAGAACCTGGAGAGGAGAAGCCAGAAGCCAAAAGCAAGGAGGATCCCCAAGATGAACCAGCACAAGGAGAAGCCCCCAAGATCAGAGCCGGCGACCTCACCTCCTTTCCTCTTCAACCAAACCCTCATCCCCAACAGATCCCAAGTGCACAACCATCCATAGCATCCCCAATAGCAGTACTACTCCCTTGAGTGCACAATGGGTAGAACTAGTGGTCTCAATCAGAAACTCTAGGGTTGCATAGATCAGTGTCTTGCCGTCCCTCTAGAGCTTTCATCATCGACCAAGATTGCAAATCAAAAATATAGCAGCAAGTAAAATATGCAAGAACCAAATAGTAGCTCTCAGGAAAAAGAGATCGGTAGTATCTGTTCTTGTTCTTGCCTTCTTTCGGCAGTGAGGAGGTAGAGAGAAGAGGGGAGAGTAGATCGGAGGAGTGAGTAGCGGTCGGGTGAGGGAGATGGCCGAGAGGGTAAAGAGGAAGCAGAGAAGAGGGAGAGAAGAGAGAGGAGGAGAGGAAACCGGGAGGGCCAGGTGGTGTCCTGGCGGCGATCGATGGCGGCCGAGTGCTAGGGAGGCGCCCAGGAGAGACCGAGGGAGGAGCGTGGGAGACTTCGGCTGTAGGAGCCGAAGGGATGAGGCGTCGGGCAGAGAAAAGAAAAAGGGGAGGAAAAAGGAAAAGAGAATGAGAGAAAAAGAAAGAAGAGAAAAGAAAATGGGAGAAAAAGAAAGAAAAAGGAAAAAATTAGAAGCTTGGTCTTCGTGCGATTCTCGTAGATTAAATCGCGATATTATAAGCCGTAGGAAACTACTATTTCAATTTCTAAAAGCCGCGGTTGCATAGGTAGAAAATTGGTTAAGTTGTAATAATTGTACTAATTGTAATTGCTAATTTGGTTGCCGTGAATTAATGGAAATGTGGGTTAGTTAACGGGTTTTAGTTAGATTGAAGTTGTCCGTAGAGAATTGGTTTCCGTAGCATGTTTGGTTGAATTGTCGTAGTAATCCTTTATAATTGTTAGGTCTCGAGTCGAACCCGCCAGACCTTCCCCCCAGCAGTTCGAGCGAGGTCGAACCTTTCAGTATTACTCCAGGCAAGAGCCCTTTGATCCATATTTGTTTAAAGTATTTTAAATTGATTTCTGTACAATTATGTGTATCATTCATGCATGAAAAATCTATGTTAGATCAACAATCTTAAATCGAATGCGGTTGAAACTGTGGTTGAGAAAATGAATTGGTTTGGTGTCATGTGACACGGAAAGAATTGGTTTTGGCTTGTGCACGGAAGGATTCGTGGTCATATAGTTACTGTGGTGGGTAGAGGGCGCCGATGAGAAGGATTGTCATGCCGGTGGGGCCCTCTACATAGAATAGAATATAAGGATTTTACAAACTACACTTGGGCATTGAGCCGTAATTACAGTATCAACCATAGTGTGGAAACGGTAAAAAAAGATTATCCTATGAAGGACTTAGATCTCCACATTGGGTAAGTTTTATAGGGCGTACCTCTGGGATATGCCGAGAGGCCCGTGGGGGTACAGGTCCCAAGGAAATGGCGGTATATTTGAAGCCATGGGTAGAGTTACTGCCGACGACTGACTGTTGGAGTACAACTGTTACCCCCGAATTGATGGGACTGCCTAGGGAAGGAGTCCACGACTCGAGTAACAGGGTTGGAGATATATTTCTGATTAGTGATAAACATTCTGAGGCCTCTCTTCGGAGGGTCACTATGGGTAAAGTGATACAAACCTGCGCAGGGTTAAAAATCATGAATTCATGCCTGTCTCCTAGATTGGAGGTTGTCGACGATCGGGATCGCCTGACCGCAAAGAAGAGGATGGGGTGTGTAAACGTAAGGCCCGAGACCTGACTTCGGTCACCGGAGGAGGGTCGGCTGCTGAGAGAATCGTGAGATGCATGAAGATTGTGACACGAGCGAGTATATTGGTTCGAGCCCCCATGGTCGGGTAATAGCTCTACTCCAGTCTTCCTCAGATGACGAGGGAACGAGCTTTAACTGGTGGATGTAGTACAGAGATGTCAAAACCCGTGAGTCTGGTACAATGTTTAGGAGTGCGCGTGAGTGGGTGAAGGTGAGTGTCCCCCCCCCCTCCCCCCTCATGCACCTACCCGGGGGCCGTTTTATACTGCCCCTCTTCCGTTACAGGTAATTGAATTGTCTTTACTCCCGGGAGGCGTGGATCCACGATCCACCAAGTCTGGATCGTAACCGTCCAGGGTCTTCCGTCCACGTTTGTATTAACTCCTGATTCGTCAGATCTGGAAACCGCCCCGAAGGGCCCGCGCCTGGTCCTTCCGAGCTTCAATTCTTGGTCGTGGGATGTATTCGTGCTCGAGGCTCAAGTGACGCAGCTCTGGCCAACAGACGGCGAGGGCCCTATCTCGAACTCCCAGTTCGAGCAAGAGCTAGGGTCTGTTGACCGTCTTGTTGACCGAGTGAAATTTCTCAGTCCCCGACAGAGGCTATGGAAGATCAGTCTGTCTCATATACAAGTGCTAGTAGTCAATCTTAAAATAAAAGTGGCCAACCTTTAAAGAAAACCTAATTTCAGTAAAGACCTAAGTTGAGGGAATGTGAACTTCTGTGGAAAAAGGAGAGAAAAACTCATGTCATTGCTATTATCACATCGCTCAAGCATCGCTATCACATCGCTATCAAGCATCGCTACACGATTTACGACGGCGGCTACTACTACTACTACTACTACTACTACTACTACTACTACTACAATCAAGAAGGCTAGAAGATTTGGCAGATAGGGTCCTTTTGGGTGGTCATCAGGGAGTATGACCGTTGTGGAATACTTTTGTTGTACTTAGATCCGTTGTAAATTATTATACTGGACATGTAAGCCATGCGTGGCTAGAATGTAATATATTTCAGTTCAGTATCTAATTATTATTCTGCTGCAATATTCTGAACACGGTATGGTACCTGATAAAGTACTGGAACGCCCGGTACTTTGCTAGCTACTATATCGAGATTCGTGTAATTAACTTAGGGTAATAACAGAGGGGAGGTTAATTACCCTAGGCTAATTACCCGGGTCGCCACATCCCTCCTCTCGGACTCTCCTCCGCTCCCTCACCCGAGCACGTCGGCTCGCCTCCCCGACAGCCGCCTGGCTGAGTGCCACCGCCTCCCCTCCCGGGCTGCCTCCACGCTGGTTCCTCTTCTCCTTTCTCCTCTCCCTCTACTCCCCTCTCCACTCCCCTGACCGAGATAAGAACAGATACCACTCGATCTATTTTCCTAGGATTTTCTATATGGTTTTTGCCTATTTTACTCTTGGTTTATACTTTTGATTTGCGATATTGGTTGATGATGCAAGGATTCTAGTGGGACGGCCAGCTACAAGCTAAGCAACCCTAGAGTCCTCTACTGAGGCCACAATCCTTCCCGATCTACCCAATAAAAGCATGCTACAAGTAGTGCTAAAGTTACTACTACTGCTAGCAAGGCTCTACAAGTGGTTGTGCACCTGGGATCGGGTTTGGGGGTAGGTGTTGTCCGGTTGATGAAGAGGAAGAAGTGGCCAAGGTTCCCTTCTTGAGTGCCCTTCTCCTGCTGGTGACCTCCTCCTCCTGGCTTCTTCCTTGCCGCGGCTCACCTCCGGCTTGGGGATGTTCTCGCTTCTGGCTTCGTCTTGCTTCTTTTTGATCCGGCTTGCTTCTCCTTACTCCGGTTCTTGAGGGCTCATGTTGTTGCTTCTTGGTTCCTCGAGTGCTCTCTGGAAGAGGGCTCTTGGTTTTGGGAACTGGAGGAAGGAGGAGTGGGTCGCTGTTGCCTTGCCGGTGGGGAGGTTAAATGGGCATTGCCCTTGCTGCCGAGAGCCATGCCTCCCATGCCTTGCCTCGATCACTGTGATGCTTAGGGGGAGTGTATCCTTGTTGGCCTTGTGACTGGTTGCTTGGGGTCAAACTTACTAAGTTACCGTGCTTGGCTTTTACTGAGTTACAAAAGGGGATGGCTACTATTTGCTCTAAACGCTACGGACACCTGCAGTTCTTACCAAGTAAGCTACGGTTGCCAAGTGATGAACCCGATCTAGCGAGAGGTGCCGACTCGGTCCCAACGGGTCTGGTATATCGATGATCGATATCTCGCCTGTGGTTCTGACGGCATCCTTCCTAATCATTTACTCGCTCTAGTCGCAATTTTACTTTGAAAGCAAATAACGGTAATTAATATGCTAATTATTGTCTAATGCTATTTAATCGACTAATTAATATTTTAGGTTGTTTCAGCAAAGGACAGGGTAAAATGTAGAGCCACTAATAAAATAGCCGAATTAGTTTATGCTATTATTGATGCAACAAAGAAACATGTTAAATTGCTTGCTTCAGTATTTCATTAGTTCCTATATGTAGCCTCTCCAAAAGATAAGTTTGACCATTGTTCCTCTTCCTCACTTCAAGGCCAGATTTTGTATCAAGATATCAGTTTATATTCTAAATGGACCTACAGATCTAATCCTATCAAAGCAAGGGGAAAACTTTTAAACAAAGATGTTGTCCTCTGGAAGTAGCAAGTGAGCAAGTTAACCCATGAAGGCATTTAAATCACAAATTTTCAAATACAGCACGCTTCTTTAGTCTCCAGAGTCCAGACAAGCTCCTTCAAAGTTCAAAATTTATCATAATAAATAGACACCGACTGCTTAAAATGGATATACTTTCTCGAGCACGCCTAACAAGTTACAAGCATCAACAAGTTACGAGTAGCAAACAACGTTGCTTAATGCCTTTAAATAAGATGTTTCTGCACTAGTCAAAATACTAACAATGAGCACAGAACAATTATTACACAGCGCCAATCATTTCGTATTATGAATGCACAACGGTGTGTCCCATGCATCCCAAATCGTAAAACAAAGACAGTGCGAATTCAGCTTTAGAACATGAAGTGTAAGGGTCAACAGTACTAAAAATAGCCAAAATCCAACAATGATCATAATGTACTTCAACAGTCTCCAAACAAGATGCTTCCCTACCCATTAACATTCCAACTTGCAGCTTAAATGGCACGCTAAACCTAATATTTGTTACTCTGTTCTCTGCATGGTCCTTCAACATGAAAGGATTACCACAGTTCCCAATAATGATGGTAGCAGCTGTGAATTATGATCCCTAGGGGGACCAAAATTACAAGAGACTGAGTAATGGCTCTGATGTATTTGATCAATGATTATTTAGGAAAGATGACAATATCGTAGAAGGTAAGTATAAGACTCATGGTAACTACGGAAAATAATAGATCCACCCACACAGACAACTATGGTTACAGTTTAAGTGAAGTTGTATCAGGTTATGATGTAGGATTGCATCCATGGTACGATCTCGTGGCCTGACCAAGGATCAGTAGAGGATGTTATGAAGTACAATGTTGACTAAATGCTTTTTCAACTAATGAAGTTTCAAAGGTACCAAAACTGCATGCTTTTGCAGTGCCCTATGTGCCGGTGTCACATCCTCGTTGACAAGTGTGCTGAAGAGTTGTAACAGTCCCTCACTGCTAGGTAGATTCATCCATTACATCAAAACTCCAAAACTTTCAATGATACAAATGTTAACCTTACATGATATAGCTCGATTGGTCACAAATTTCCGCAAGGATTATCCAATGCACCTAAATTAAACGTATGATTTCCAGCATGCACCTCGAGAAACAGCTAAAGCCTAACACATTCCCCTCCGTTCGCACACCAACAAACGTAAAAGCTCGTATTATCATCAAAAGCCCCAGGCTTATGGCCATGCCACCACCAACGCACTGCGATACCAGAGCTACCCAGAAGAAGGCAGTAGTTAGGAAGGGCACCTGGTGGTGAGGAAGTGGGGGAGCTCGAAGCGGGTGGTGACGTCCATGAGGCCGTTCCCGGAGGGGTCGAGCATGGTGAACACCTGCCCCACGAACGCGGGGCCCCCGCCCCGTTTCCGCCGCCAATCGGGGCCGGGCTGCCCATCCGCGCGCTCGGCAGCGGCTGCGGCTGCCTGCGGTGGGACGCAGAGGACGACGATGAGGAGGAGGCGGACGAGACGGGAAGGAGGAGCGGGACAGCGAGGTGGGTGCGAGGACAGCGAGGTGACGGAGGAGGAGGAGGAGGAGCGCGGCATGGTATTGCGCGTGGCGAGCAGTACTGGTGGTGGCGGCGGCGGAGAAGTGGGTGGATGGTTTCGTTGGATTTGGGCTTGGAATCTGGTGGATTATTTGGCATTTTGGGTGGGCTGGTTGGTAACTTGGGTTGGGATGGATGGATACGTCGCGTCGCGTCGGCGAGGGCTTTTCTGTTCTTCGCACTGCCGGCTTCTCGGCTTGTGTTGCGTTTCACACTTCGTCTTGTGTACATTCTTCGGCGTAAAATTACTAGAGAGGTGCTTCTATGCTCTTCCTTACAATCTGAGTTCTTGTAATCTTGAAATGAAGCGAAAGGGTAAGTAATCACCATCTACCCTTCATTCATGCTTTAATAGTTGTGCAACTTTTAAAAGGAAGAGCATAGAAGCACCTCTCAAATTACTAAGTAAAATATGCGGCGCACGCTATACCATATAAAATTCACTCTATTTTTTTTTCTTAAAAAAGGCTACAGAATGACCTTAATATATATATACACACACATGAAAGAGTAAGTAATCACCATCTACCCTTCATTAATACTTTAATAATTATACAACATTAAAATGAAAAAAAAAATAGAAACACCTCGTTTGGTGTACTCATCAAGACTTCAAACTTGTCAGAGCATTCTTATATATTATATGTACAATAATATAGGAGAATACGCGAAATTGTCATTTTCGCTAAAATATTGGCTTGCCTTGTTGATAACAACTTCATGGCTTTCGGTTTCAATAATTGAAACTGGGGGTACTCCGCTCTTTTTCTCCTTGCTCAGAAAAAAAAAAAAAAAAAGAGTTTTGCCTTCACGGTTGGATTGCCGAGCTTGTTTCTTGCAGGCATCCTTTCTTTTAAAGGAGCAGCCAAAGTGCTAATGTATTCGATCACCTCCCGTGTGAACAACAAAGCACTTTCCTTTTTCGCCATGTTCTGCTTGAAATGTACAGCAGTTTTCTGTTTCCTCTGCCTTTTGTTGGGGGATTTCCTCTGTTAGTTTAACTCCAACAAAATTACATAGTTCAAAAACAAAACACGACTCCCCTTCTGCAGGGTAGGCTGATAAGGGCACTGTCGTCCTCTATGAGACTATGACAGGGTGGGATCAGATGCTGTTGTTCTTTTGTCTGTTTTCATCCTGATTATCCTAGGCCCTGCAGCCCTGCTATTGCTCTTTACAGACGTTTTTCTTGGAATAGAACGTTGTACAACCCGGATCGGTATTCCCCCAATGTTGAAATCATCCTTGAGAGATTTTGTCAAGAACCTGACATCCGTATCAGATAGCTGAGCTTTCCCACTCATAAAGGCAACAAATGTTGGTGGCCGTGCTTTCACCTGAGTGAAGTATTTAACTTTTGGCTGTGTGGCTGAATCTTTCCAGGAATGTCTGCTCATAACCTGTCAGAGGGCATTAAAGGTAATAGTCGAGTAAACTAAAATGGCCGCGTGACTTGAATGACCTTGATAGTCAAAAATATGTACATGATATAGTCAAAGCAGAGGAATGGTAGACAAGGAAACATATCAAACGAGGACTAATATTAAAACAGGAAAATGGGAACTAGCAATCTTAGATGGGCTAAATCTAGATGGCTTAGATCAACCACCAAAAGCCACTGACATTTTTGAAAAAAACAGAACTAAAATATTCCACTTTGCATTCATACAATTCCACCTAGTGATATAGGAAATTCACCTTGATCTACACCATCACCATCTAAATTGAACCTAATGGCCTAGATTTAAGTTCTTATTATGCTACTTTAATGGTAGTTCCTACCGGGCACACACCCTAAAAAACAAATTAAATAACACTAATGTGAGCGGAATGTTTACCTTACGCAACCAACGGTTCAGCCGCGAGGTTGACAATCTTAAACACCATTTCTCATAAGTATCTATGACCTCGCGCATAACAGCAACACGCCCCCTGCCCTCCAAAGCTGACATAAACACAACTGGTATTCCTGTAACCTGCCAAAAACATGAAGAAGATTAACAGATTTTCCCATGTAGTGGTCCTATCAAAAATATGAAGCAAATTAACATATTCTGCGATATGGCTGTTCTCTCTTTTCAGTGAAAGAAAGGGCATTCGAAATTCGATTGGTCCAGTTATATGCACATCCATTGGAAAAGAAACATGAAAGCCTTGATATTATTAAATTAACAAATATTCAACACATTCCGGAAAGATAAAAATATATGCCACGAAATTTAGACTGTACATTTTTAGTTATTGATGAACAGTTGAACAATATGGGAAAAAGAACTCAAGTGGTTTAGTCAAGACAGATCCACCAAAAATAAACCTCAATCTCTATACTCCATCAATAAACAAGTAAAGCATCTGCACGTGTGATAACCACCAAAATAAACCTCAATCTCCATACTCCAGTAAACAAAGTAAAAAGAGCCTGATCATAAACCTAGGTCTCAGTTAAAGAATAAACAGTAAGAAAGCTGTCCAGAATAACTGTTATTTGTTCCAATAACAAGCTACCTCGTCAAAAACTGAGCAAAAAACAAAAGGTTAATTGCAAAAGCAAGGCTACAGCATAATTTAATTTCTGTATTAAATTTTTTTTTGAAAGAAACCTCCTATAGACTATAGTTACCAGTATTCATTTTACGAGTATCTTACTGACTATTTAACATTTTGTTCTAGAGAAACAATAGTAAATCCATAGTGATGCGTAGTCATAAGTATTTCTTCAAGGATTGAAGATCAGTATATTGTAAACTAATAACAGAAATAACAAGAAGAAAACAAACCTGAGGAATAACTGTCTGGACTTCTTTAGGAACAGCATCTGTCACTTTGTCAAACAATGGTTGGTTTTCTCTAAGGAGATCCATTTTATTGACAATCACAACAAGTCCACGGCCTTCTTCTATTGCTTGTCGTGCTATCACAACTTCTGGATGATTCATGCTACTCTTGGACTTTGCAATCTACATATCCATTGAGCTTTATCATGGCATTGGCCATTACAGTTCAAATTACATTATACATGCATGAAGACATAGGAGGAATCAGACCAGTAGATTCAAAGTAAACATTGGGGCTGTTGCTTATGATGCTCGTTAATTTGACATGAGACTGACACTCGAGCGTCGAGCTTACACATATTTAAAATACCCATAAAATCTAATGCAACACATTAAACAGAGCTACTGTTAACCATAACAATATTAAGGAGTTGATTACTGTATTACATAATATAAGATTTGGGACTGGCACTAGAAGACCAAATTTACACATATTTACATCAAGAGAGGTGTTTCAATGCTCTCCTTAAAAGTTAAAAGCACAAATTCTTAGCATGTTGAGGGTCTGATTTACAACCACCCACTACTACAGTGCTGATTCAAGATTTGTGCTATCTAGTTTTTAGTGGAGCATAGAAGTAATGTAACATGATTACAAAAGTACTACTAACAGCAATAACAATGCTGATGTGGTTAACATACTCCTTAGACTCGGCGTAAAATTGATATAAATCAAGGTCAGACAGCAGGCAATTCATGTGATGTCTAGCTAAAAGCAAATGTTAAGTAACGAGGAATTTCAGAAGCTATTTCTAATCATTAACAAAAAATAATTTCAGATCTTGTTTGTGTTCCTTCAAATATAATATGTTTTTGTTTACCCGCTAATTCAGACACAAGTCTAGTAAAGCCTCCGTTAGCATATATTAGTACAACATGGCTAGATAGGTTGAACAATAGCATTCCTACTCTGAATAAAAACCACTTTAAGAACACGAAACTAGAATCTCATAGTACAAGATCATGTGTTCGAACTTTTCGTTTTAGATAATTCAGAAAATTTCCAATTTCGAGGTTCTCCAAAATTATGGAAACTGATTGGAAAGGTGGGACCCACCTATCACTGTGGAGAAAGAGAGGAAAGGGACTCTCTTCCTTTACAATAACAGGTGGGTCTCAACTTATCTCTTCCTCTTGCAATTTCCAATTAGTTTCCACAACTTTGGAGAACCTCAAAATTAGAAATTTCCTGAGTTTTATAAAACGAAAAATTCCAACATCATGCAATACTTAATTTACTGACCACAATTGTATGCATAATTGGTATAGAATCTCGCATAATTAACAAAAACCTCAAAAGTGTAAAAAGATGAACATTGGAAATGCTTCCCCTCAACCAGATAAAAGGAAGCGTACTAAGTCAGAAATTTGGACACTGGGTCAGTGCACAACAGCATGAACATAAGTACCTTTTCTGCATCCAGAACAAGAGCTACAATATGAGCTCTCATCAGATTCTTTCTTGACTGTACCACACTCAACGATGCTGGCCCTTTCTCCTTTCCCGATCTTTCCATCCAACCTGCAGTGTCCACCTGCATCACAACAAAGGAAGGAAATAGTTGATCCATTCAGATAGAGACAGCCTTCATGAACATTATGCCATGAGCTCTTACACTGCACCTTTGGGTACGTTTGACATACTCCAATTTCACTAAAAGATTTTTCTATTTGACTAAAACAATTTTCTCTACAAAATATAAATAGATGAATTGAATGAAGAATTGCTGAATGATATGATCCTATTTGGCTAAACCATCAACTACATAAACATAATACCCTGGTTACATGAATTTGTAGCTTATATCGCATGTTGTGGCACGGATTTTAGCTTATGTCACATTTTGTGGGTTGAAAGCCTCTTTAATCATTGCCCTCATCAATTTTTTGTTGCTGATCATTTCAGCAACTGATATGGCTTTTCCAATCAGCAGTTTAAAATGACATTCTTTTTGCCATAAACAAAGCAGCATAATAACAGAAGGATGTGTTCACAATAAAAAAAAATAACAGGAAGATGAACCAAAATAAATCCTAGTATGTAGGCACCTAGAAGTTAGAACTTAGGCTGAACCTTGTTGTGAGGGTGGGTTAAAGAGGTGAAAATGCAGACAATAGAAGCACAACAGTTGAGATATCATTATTGTCATGATAATAAGACTTGTTTAACAAACAATCATTACATGGACTGTTACGGGCAGGATCGCGACGAGCATAACATGGACAAAGTAAACACAATTTACATTTCCATGCTGTGAGTGTCATTGGACTCAAAAGTGCTACATTGATTCAAGGAAGGGGGAGCGAATTATGTTATACAGCAAAGTGCAGTAGTGCACCATTAATATTCACAACATAAGCACATATATATAGCCATATAGGAGATAGCAGTGCAAAAGAACATATTAAGCTCACAACGAGCAATTTAACTTACCAAATATACAGTTCGGTTGTCAAACTGAAACTGAGCCCGAATTGAGTCCCTCGTTAAGCCTGCCTCTGGACCAACCAGAACTCTTTGTTCTTTCAACAGGGTATTCAGCAGGGTAGACTTTCCAACATTAGGGCGTCCCACAATTGCTAACTGCAAAGGCAACTTGCTTTCATCACAATCATGGGCCTCAGTCTCAACCTCGGAGGTAGGATCATCTTGGTTGAGTCCATCTATCATATGTGAATAAAAAACCATGAATAGCATGTTCATAAACTGAGGGTCATAAATTTCTCTTATTGCTTGAGAAAAGGATAACATTGTATAACATTCTGAACAGACACAGGAGACTACTGTTTCAAAGGTTCAATAGGTGGTGGGAACTGATTTATAACGCCCAGATCCCCCCATCCATCAGAATAAAATAGGTTTCTGAGTAATAGCACATGTACAATAAACTGAAACCATATTCGAACTCTCAAAAGATATAGTTATTTTGAGATAGTGTTTCTACTTGAATAGAAACAATATGGAGACAGGTTTAGCAGATGAAGATATCACATTTGTTTAAAGCAATCTTAATACCTAAATGAAATCTTAATATTCTGCTGATACAAATTTTTCGCACTGGTGAACAATGTATTCAATCAGTATAACACTGGAAGAAAGCGAAGATGCTTGGCTAAAGGGGAACTAGAATTAAGTCACTAAATATTTTTTAAAAATATTTTATACTAACAAATACACGGTGTTGGTGTTTCCCCCTTCAGGGCCAGTGTAATTCTCTTCTTCTTGACATGAATGGCAGAGCACCTGCTATTGGTTTTTTTAAAAATATACTAATAATACCAGCTCAGTGCACATACAGCTACAAACTTACTGTTCGGAAGCTGAAACATGTACTCCTCAAACAATGGCCTGAGTATTTCATAAAGTTCTGCCATCCCCAGGCCAGTCTCTGCAGATATTGCAACTGGGTCGCCAAAACCCAACTTGTGGGCTTCTCCAGCAGCCGAGGTCAGAACTCCATGCTCATCAAGCGACTCTGACTTGTTCATTGCGACAATGGTATGTATACCAGATGCATGTTTTCGCAGCCATTGCCCAACCTCAAGATCCAGAGGCTGTAGGCCGTCCCTAAAAAGGCCATTGCACTTTTACTAGGCACATTTTAACCTAACTCCATCATGTGAAGTTGAGAACAATCCATAGCCCACTCACCTCACATCAATCAAGAAAATGGCAAATTGAGACCTAGCCAACACATTCCCTGTCATGTCAGCTGTCCGAGCAAGAATGCTCCCAGATGTCGCTGCCGTCTCGAGTCCAGCTGAGTCAAGAATACGGAAACGAAGATCTCCGAGCTTGGCAATTCCTTCGCGGATATCACGGGTGACATGGTCCCCGGGTGTATTGTACACCAATGCCTCCCTCCTCCGTATAAATCTATTACAATCATCGAAAATTTTCAGCACAAAGCAAAATACTTCAAGAGAATAAGATGATGTCAAAGTGTATGTGGCAAATGATGTATGCTATTGCTGCAATGCCAAAGCATAAACCGTTCAAAATAATATGACAGCAATAATATTTGTCAATATGTCATAGTGCTACCTAGGAAAACCAGATGATGTCAAAGTGTATGTAGCACAGAAAAGCTAGAAGTTATTAGTGTATCAAAGCACATTACTGTGGAGACATATTCGTGCAAGCTTACAAAGAGCCACCAAGGAGATGTGCCATATGCAGCTACAGCAATCAAGATGACAACAATGTTCTGTGCAGATTCCATACTGCTTGGTATAATGAAGCAGCATGACAACATTGGCATGTGAAATTGACAAATGCAAACTGTAAGTGAAGGTGTTCTCACAACAGTATGTGCATGCAAATGCAAGCTAACTGGAAGGTATCTCTAGAAAATGCATAACTGGCGAGTACTATAATCAAGATGTCCATAACAGAAAGTACCGTGCAAACTGTACTCATGCAGACAGTTGTCGGCAATGCAGATAGTTGACACTATGTTACTATCACACTAGAGATAAAACAGGATTGCTAGCCGGAAGAGCGCTATAACGACGCCGAACTCAGAGATTTGTTTGTGATGGTGGTCCAGCATGGAGCACTAAGGAAACAAGGTGGCTTAAAAGTGTTTGTAAATGCCGCCCCCGTGGAGCTGCAAGGAAATTACGTGGGGGTGGGGAGACTCACCGGTTGAAGAGGGCGGACTTGCCGACGTTCGGACGGCCGACGAGAATGACAGTGGGGAGAAGCGCGGCGTCCACCTTGGTGAAGTCGAAGCGCGACTGCTTCATGGGGTTCCTCCTGGGCTTGCCCTTGGGCCTCGCGGGGGCCTCCGACTCCTCGGTGACGGTGGAGTAGCCGAAGCCAGCCGAGAATGAAAGGTGCGGGAGGAGAGGTAAAGCTCGGCCTGCGTTGGGGAGTTGTATGGTGAGGCGGGCAGGGTTTAGGGGTTTGGTTCGAGGGAGGAGAGGGAGCTTACCGAGCGGCCGAGGAGACGGGAAGCTTGGACAGGATGGAAAGGGGCGGAGGAGGAGGAGGGCCGCAGCAGCGGAGCGGCTCCGGCGGAGGGCAGTTCGGAGGAGGACGGCGGCGGCGGCCATTTGTCGGAGGAAGTGTAGGAGAGGCAGGCTACGATTTTTTTTTTAGAGGAGGCAGCGAAGTTTTAAGATGGGCCGGATGTTCCCTTTTTCTCCCGTAGCAGGAAAGAAGGTAGAAGGCCCTGACTCGTCCATGTCATGCTGGCCTAAAGCCCGTTTAGAATGCAGAATTTTTTTTAACTATTTACTACGAAATTCTGTTCTAAAAGAAACTACTACGAAAGAATTCGCTGGTAGTGGGACGGAACTCGAATTTTTTATCAAATAATTATTTTTGAAAAAATATTTTATTAATAATCTCTCCCTAACTTTATTTTAGTCACGTCACGGCCAATACACAGCCATGTACGATCCTTATTCAATGCTTGCCACATATGACAGGTTGCTGATGTGGCATATGAGTTAAAGAGGAAAGAGAGCAGTGCGATATCATCCTGGAGATACTGCTCTGGCTCCGTATCCAACACCTTGGTTTTCGGACGATACCGCACTGAGGTCGCAACGGTGTCTTCTCCACGCGTTTTTTTCCTTTGGCGTGTCTTAATTTACGCAGCAATTTAATGGACATATGATGTCTTGGATATTGTAGTATGATACTATACACTGAAGAGGATGTTTCATCCAAAGTATTATATTATATATCCTGCGTGGCTGTCTTGGATTTTAGAGTACGACACCGTTCACTGAAAATAGCATGATCCATCGTGGCTTGCCAAACATTCCACGCCACTGGTAACATTGTTTTGCCACGCCAGTTACCTCGTGACGTCATGTGGTAGTGTTTTTTGCTACGTACATTAGTACATAAGAATATATGATAGTATGGCCAAAAAGATTAAATTTAAAAATAAAATTGAAGATAAATTATCAATACAAGTAAATTAAAAATAGGACCCAGGAACTCTCCGGTTCTCTCTTTCGTTTTGATAGTAGTTATGATCTGAAGTTCCGGATTCAGAAAAGAAACATGTTGACAGCGCATGAAACTTCGAAACCTTGTATACTCGTCTACAAATTTAACGATTTGTTATTTCAAGGACTGTCTGAAGTTGGCGGTCCGGATCAATTCAATTGATCAAGCCCTCATTGGGTGTCTCCTGAAGAATGCAGCAATCCAACAGATTCATTTCAAACCCTTGGGTCATCTCTGCCGACGAAATGACAATGCAGATATGAATATCAGCAGCGCTATTTGGATGTGTAATCTATGATAAAGAACATCGACATCACCACAGGAGCTGATCTGATGACCACGAGCAAGTTACATGTTGCATAGCTAAAACTATCCAAACTCATAACAGTAACAGATTACAGTTCCCGGAATATGAAGCAAAATCGACAAACCAAATAGTGATGCCATAAACGATAGGGACAAATATTCATGGTTTCTGCTACTCCCTCCAATTTGATAATATCTGTCGCTAGAGCGTTTTGAGGCGGGTGTGAGAATATTAGTCGTTGGAGATGCGTGCATGCAGCTGCATTCAAACCACCACTTCGTCACACGTGCTGCATGCAATCAAGCTATGCATTGTTGCATGAAGACGAGAGATTTGCACGCCTCGCGCAGGAGCTGAACCAATGCATATAACTTTCACATTTAAGTATTCATTTAACCAGGCTTCGAACTGCGTAGGAAGGCTTAGATAACTTGGCACAACCATCTGAGCTACAAGCATTTACTCACTTCTTGGTATGTGAGATTATGTCTAAAACGACAGACACTATCAAACTGGAGTGAGTATCAAGGAAGCCGGGCATCCTCATTGCTATTGAAGCTATTATTGCACTGTACAATCCAATTCCATTCCGCACCCGATATATTGTATTTTCCAACCTAACATCAGGGTAGTTACACTGTTGCTATTCCAGTCTTACAATGTCCCGAGCAGATCAAAACAATTAGACAGGTCATCACAATTCCTGGACTTCTGTATGTCAGAAACTACAGCCTACATCAGAACCTAGGTCTCCTACCCATAATTACAATACATGTAAATACAGATAGATACAGGAGATACATAGATTAGAGCGGCTGTTAATCTATGTCAATCTCCTCAAAACAGACACCAAAGGCTTAGTCAGAATCACTATCATGCTCAAGGAAACCATACTCTCTTGGACCACCAAGTCTTAGTACTATGGTTCCGGAATTTTCTTCATGCCACTCAATGCGTTCCTTCTCCACAAGCTCAATAACCTATCATCGCCATTTATTTATTAAAAATTTAAAAGCATTGCATGTGATGTCAAGGAGATTAACTGATTAAGAGAATTGCATACAGAGTTAAATTAAGCAAAGGCCAGCAACACAAACATTGCCTAGAGCTGTGCAGTAATATTCTACTATATTGAATTTGAACAATAAAGAATTAAACTAAGCAAAGGCCAGCAACACAACACTACAAATATGGATAAGCATATGAAGGATGCAACATCCAACCAGATGCATTTCAGGAGAGCAGTTCAATTTGCAAGAGACAATGCTTTCACATTACTGCAGAAATGAAGCACAACAACAAAATCTAAGCACACACAAGTGGCAAGCATATGAGCAAGAATTACTACTCAAACAAGTGGCACACATATGAGCAAGAATTACTACTCAAACAAGTACATTCTTACCGATCGCTTTATTTTTCCCTTCCCTGTACCTTCTACACCACAACCAGTAATTACTCTGAGAAAGGTGGCTGTTTAAAAAATAAGAGAAAAATAGAAGACAGATAATAAAGCATCAGACCAAGACCAACAAAGCACAATAACTTCGATGTCAATGCTGATAATGGCCGCAGCATCCAATTGTATGTGAATACTTACAAGGCATGCATACAGAAATCATCATGTGAACCTTGAGAAGCCTCATAGCTTGTTTGGCATGTTGACCATGCAAGTCGATAGTTACCGTATTTGTTATATGTTTATTTCTGCCAACAGAAGATTAGTTATCAGAAGAGAAGAGATTTAAAAATAATACTTGTAAAAGCAATGTAATTACCTGGCTTCAAATATCTCCCTACTAGCCTTCTCGTCTTCTTTGCGAGCCAATTCACGATAACGTTTTCCCTAAAACAAAGGCACGTTAAATTATTGGAGATGCTGGGGAAATGCAATAGCAGTAATAAAATCAAATCCTATTGGAGGAAAAGTTACTGACACCCAACCACCTAAGTGAATCCATTTGATAGTTTTGTTCTACTGGATGAAGAGGAAAAAATTAGTGGATACTGACAGGAAATGCTCCAAAATGAATGAATCTTGGAATCCAATAAATGGACGCATATCACATTACTAAATTTTTGGACTGTATACAAAATAAGAACATCGCTTGACCTCTCCATCATCAACCATTTAGGAGGATCAAGAGGTTCTGCCTTTTCTCTTTCTTTTTTATCGTGCCATAGTTATCTCAGCCTTACATCATCAAGAACCAAGTCTTTTGTCCCAAACAAGTTGGAGTAGGCTAGGAAAGAAACACAATCAAAATCAATAAAACCCCTAAACCTTTGATCTTAGGTCATGGTTCCGGTACGTGGATCGCTAACATCCATGCACTCCTATCCAACATTAAATCTTTGGAATCGGTCCAATCCCCGATTCACTTATAACTGCTTCTTCACACGTCAGTCTCAATCGACCTCTGCCTCATGTTTTCAAGACGACTTAAAATTCCACTATGCACCGGTGCCTCAGGAGGCCTCCGTTGGAGATATACAAACCATCTCAGAAGATTTTGGACAAGCTTTTCTTCAATTGGTGATATCCCAACCTTATCACGTATATCATCATTGCGGATTCGATCTCACATTGTATGACCACAGATCCAACGCAGCATCCACATCTCTGCTACGCTCATCTTATGTACATGTTGACTTTTTTTCACCCAACATTCCACTCCATACAACATTGCAGATCTTATCGCCATCCTATAGAACTTACCATTTAACTTTTGAGGGAATTTGCTATCACATAGGACACCCGATGCTTGGCCCCATTTCAACCATCCCACTCGTATCTTGTGGCTCACATCATCAATCTCACCGTCACTCTGCAGCATCGATCCCAAATATCAAAAAGTTCCATTCCTAGGCACCACTTTTCCATATAGACTACCATCTCCATCGCCTAACATAGCACCGGTGAAAACACACCTCATATACTCAGTTTTAGTCCTACCAAGTCAAAATCTTTGATTCTAAAGTATTCCTCCATAACTCTAAGTTTTCTGTCAACACCTAACCTACTCATCAATTAGCACCACATCAGTAGCAAAAAGCATACTGGTATAGCTATCACATGTGACTTGTATGTCCCGCGTGACTTCATCCATCACTAGGGCAAAAATATAGGGGCTCAATGATAACCCTTGATGTAGTCCTATCTTAATAGGAAAGTCACTGTATAGCTATCTCATGCTCTGACATTAGTCACAACATCGTTGTACAGTCTTGATTAAGGTAACGTAATTTGTTGGAACTTTTTTCTTTTATGTTGAGACTTTTTTCTTTTCAAGCACCCACCACATGACCTTTCTTAGCACTTTGTCATAATCTTCTTTATTCTTGAGAATTGGCACAAATGTGCTTCTCCATCACTCGTCAGGCATCTTGTTCGACCTAAAAATGCTACTAAACAATTTAGTTAGCCAAATGATCGCCAAATCTCCAAGGCACTTCCACACCTCAATAGGAATGTTATCAGCCCCAACGCCTTACCTACCTTCATCCTTTTTAAAGCCTCTCTTACTTCAGACCTGAATTTTTCAAACAAACCGCCTATTGATGTCGTCAAAAGAATCATCCAATTCAATCATACTATCCTCATGTCTCCATTGTACAACTTGTCAAAGTAGTATCTCCACCTATTCTTGATCTCGCCGTGTTTCACCAGAAGTCTATTAGTGTCGTCTTTGATGCATTTAACTTGGTTGAAATCCCTCGTCTTTCGTTCTCGAAGTTTAGCCATCTTGTGGATGTTCTTCTCGCCCTGCTTTGTACTCAGCTTATCATAAAGATCCTCATAAGCCTTGCCTCGTGCCTCACCCACCACTTTCTTCGCACCCTTTTTTGGCTGCTTTGTACTTCTGTACATTGTCACTCCTATCATACTGCATGGTGTTAGACAGTATCCTAGTTACCTTGTATAAGAGATTGCTAGTTGCCTTGTATAGAGATTGTTAACCTTGTATAGATATTGCCTTATATAGACTTTCCTTCTATCCTCTCATGTACATGTATATACTAGCCCATTGGCCTCATGTTGAATACAAGCGTTATTCATAACATGATATCAAAGCACGATTAGGGTTTTCTTTTAACAGCATTGCATTTGCGCTGGCTACCATCTTTGCAGCGCGGCTCCTCTACCGTCGCTCGTCTTCCTCCTCCAGCCTTGTGCTCTCCTACTCGTCCTCCTCCGGCCAGGATTGGCGACCTCCACTCTGGCTGCCTCCTCAGCCAGCGACAGCATCTCCATCCTCGACCACCTCTTTGAGCAACCGCCTCCACCTAAGCTTCGGCCATCGCGGGCCACCTGCCTCGGATGGCCGCCGGCCCAGCCTCCGACGTCGTCGCGTTGCCGACCAATCCGGGGGTCGCCAACGCTCCACGCGCCAGCCTCCATCATCGCTCGGGCAGCCCACATCCTTCCACGCCGCTTGGCCTTCGGGGCTCATACCTCCAGTCCCCATCGACCCCCTCCGGCCTCCGTGCCGGCTCCGCCTCTTACCGGCCCGCCTTGCTTCCATCGGCTCTGGCTGCCCTCGCAAGCCTCTTCTCCTGCCCGTGAAGCTTTGCCTAAGAGGAGCCCGTGCCCGGCCAAGCGGATTTGAGCCGAATTTAACAATTCGGCAATTAAAAAAAATGTCTTCTGGTTCTTCGGGGACTGTTTATGTTCCTCGCTGCCCGGTTATCTTCGATGGTCTCAATTATCGAGACTGGGTTCTTCATATGCGCCTTCACATGCGCGGTCAATGTCTTTGGGAATTTCTTACCACCGAGCTATCTTGTCCGCCTCGTCTTGCTGCCCCTACCACGTCTGTTATTCCCAAGGAGGCCGATGATGCTGCTAAACAGGAGTCTGATGACTATGCTGATGCTGTGGGGTCTTTTCATACTCAATTTACTGCATACAAGACATGGATTGATGAAGATGCTCGTGCCTCCGCTATTTTGGTTGCTAGCATGGAGGTCTCACTGGTGATATTGTCGTTTTGTCTTCGGCACAGTTGATGTGGGCGCATCTTCGCGACCGCTATGAGCCTGCTGGCGATTCTTTGTACCTTACTGTTGTGCGACAGGAGCAGTCGCTGCAGCAGGGTGATTCTACCATGGATGAGTTCTATGCGCAGCTGTCCTCGGTGTGGCGTCAGCTTAATTCTTTGGGACTGAAGGTTTGCCGCACTTGCTAGTGTTGTCAACGTCAGCACTCTCATATGGAGCTTCGCCGCATCTACAACTTCCTGACACGTCAACTGAGACTCGCCTTCGTGGTGTGGGTCTACTTTTGTCTCCTTCAGTCTTGGCGATGCCTCGTTCTACTCATCCGTCAGTGGCGCCTACTCCAGCTTCGGCTACTGGGGGTGAAGGCCATCACTGCACCTACTTTGACAAGAACAGACATGTAGAGCAATTCTGCTACTAGAAGAAAAAGGGTCGTGCTCGTCGAGGTGGACGGCCTTCTAAGGGCACTGGACTCTTGGGCACCTCCCCTCAACGAACCTCAGTTGGTTTTGACTCCACTCAGGAGATTCTTACGCTACTACGTCGCATGGCTGCCTCTACATCAACAAGTTCTGCTACTCAGTCTTCTAGTGAGAAACCACCTTCCTCATCAGGTACTAAACCATGGATTCTGGACTCTAGAGCTTCTTTTCATATGACATCTAATCCCACGAGTCTCCATTCCATTAGTCATCCAGCCTTGAGCAACTTATTCGGCCCATCCCCTTTTTGGCTAGTCTATGCGGCCCGTCACATGAGTACCCAGGCTCTCGGCCGCATCGTCATCTTCTCGAGATAACTCATGCTCTTTTTACTTGCTACCACTGTTCCACCTCACTTCTGGGTTGAAGCTGTTTCCACTACCACTTACTTGATTAACATTCAGCCTCCTGCTTTTCAGGGTGGAATTACAGTTAAGCGTCTATGTGGCATGCCTCCTGATTATTCTAGTCTTCGCCTCTTTTGATGTGTGCGCTATGTTCTTCTTGCACCTCGTGAACGCACCAAGCTGGCCGCTCAGTCTGTTGAGTGCGTTTTTCTGGGATACAGTGATGAGCATAAGGGATATCGTTGTTGGGATTATGTTGGTCGACGGATGCGGATCTCTCGGGATGTTACTTTTGATGAGTCTCGTCCCTTCTACCCTCGTCCTTCATCCACTCCAACGTCTCTTGTCGAGCCGCTTTCTTTCGTCCTTCATCCACTCCAACGTCTCTTGTCGAGCCGTT
Organism: Rhipidocladum racemiflorum; assembly: GCA_036346355.1. NCBI lineage: Eukaryota > Viridiplantae > Streptophyta > Magnoliopsida > Poales > Poaceae > Rhipidocladum > Rhipidocladum racemiflorum. Next base: position 10,242,863 of record CM070570.1, on the reverse strand, counting down.
TTCTTTCCCGACTTTTCCAGATACTCCAGTTGCTACGGTTGTCCTCTCCATCGTCGGTCTCTCCTTTGGTGTCTTCTTCACCACCAGTCTCCTAACGAGGTTTCTCATGATATAGTTCCTTCTTATCCTCTACACTACACTCATCGTCCGCAAGTTAAGGATTCTCCTACTAAGCCATCTTCCTCCGTATCTCCTCCTCGCTATGCTCTTCGCGATCGCCAGTCTATGCGGCCTCCTAAGCGCCTTGGCTTTGCTGGTGCAGTTCTTGCCAAGCCGACTTCTTACCGTGATGATGTTATTTATCAGGAATGGTAGCATGCGATGGCAAAGAGCCCTTGAGCGCACTGGCACGTGGGATCTTTTATCTCTTCCTCCACGTGTCCTCTGATGGTTTTCAGTGGGTCTATAAGATTAAGACTCGCTCTAATGGTTCTCTTGAGCGCTACAAGGCTCGTCTTGTGGCACATGGTTTTCAGGAGGAGCATGGTCGTGATTATGATGAAACTTTTGCACCTGTGGCTCACATGATGACCGTTTGCACTCTACTTACTATGGTCTCTGTCCGTGAGTGGTCCATCTCTCAGCTTGATGTCAAAAATACCTTTCTTAGGCTGTGTTTGTTTAGGCTTCTGGTTAGGCTAATTTGGCTTCTAGGCCTTCATAAGTCACAAGCCAAAACAAACGGTAATTTTTCAGCTAGCTGGAGAGGAGAAGCTCCAGCCCAATTTGCACTACACGAGAGAAGCAAGGAAAACGATGCTTCTCGGGCTGGCTGGAGCTTCTGAAAATCCCACTTCCCTGGTACCCTTGCAACTTGATCTTATTTACAAAAAATTGCCATCCCCTTCATCAAGTCTCTTCCAACTCCAGCCTCCAACTCCAGCAGGCCAGCTAGCTTCTTCCAGCTCCAGCAGTTTCTCCTCCAGCACCAGCCTAAACAAACACAACCTTAATGGTGAGCTGCATGAGGTCTATATGCAGCCACCACCGGGGTATTCTGATCCTGAGGGCATGGTTTGTCGGCTTCGTCGCTCTCTTTATGGGGCTTAAGCAAGCCACTCGTGCTTGGTTTGAGCGTTTTTCTTCTATGATCACTGCAGGTGGTTTTTCTGCTAGTGCTCATGATTCTGCGCTCTTTGTTCACACTTCGCCTCGTGGTCGGACTCTTCTCCTATATGTTAATGACATGATCATTAATGGAGATGATTCTCAGTATATTGCCTTTGTAAAGGCTCGTCTCAGTGAGCAGTTTCTCATGTCCGATCTAGGCCATATTCGCTACTTTCTTGGGATTGAGGTTTCTTCTACATCTAAGGGCTTCTTCCTCTCCCAAGAGAAGTATATCCAGGATCTTCTTGATCGTGCTTCTCACTGATCAGCGTACAGCTGAGACTCCCATGGAGCTCAATGTTCACCTTCAATCTATTGATGGTGAACCTCTTGAGGATCCTACTCGCTATCGCTATCTTGTTGGAAGTCTTGTTTACCTTGGTGTCACTCGTCCTGACATTTCGTATCCAGTCCATATCTTGAGTCGAGTCGTTTCTGCTCCCACTCAGCTCCAATAGTTATCTTCTTCGTGTTCTACGATATCTCCGTGAAACTCTCGCCGTCTTTTCTTTCCACGCTCCAGGTCTTTACAGCTCCAGGCATACTCTGATGCTACCTGGGCTAGTGATCACTCTAATCGTCGGTCTCTTTCTATTTCCTGTGTTTTTCTTGGTGGTTCTCTCATTGCTTGGAAGACTAAGAAGCAGACAGCGTTTCTCATATGAGTGCTAAGGCTGAGTTGCGGGCTATGGCTCTTTTGACAGCAAAGGTTACTTGGCCACGGTGATTACTTGAGGATTTTGGTGTTTCTATTTCTACACCGACTCCTTTTATCTGACAGTACATATGCTATTAGAATTGTTCAAGATCCAGTGAAGCATGAGCTCACCAAGTATATTGGTGTTAATGCTTCTTATATGTAGTCACAGGTACAGAATCAGGTTGTGGCTCTTCAATATGTGCCTTCAAAGCTTCAGTTGGCAGATTTCTTCACAAAAAAGCAAACTAGAGCTCATCATAACTTTTATCTCTCCAACCTCAGTGTTGTAGATCCAACATGTTTTTTTTTTTTATATAAGAGATTGCTAGTTGCCTTGTATAGAGATTGTTAGCCTTGTATAGATATTGCCTTCTATATATATATATATATATATATATATATATATATATATATATATATATATATACTGGCCCATTGGCCTCATGTTGAATACAAGTGTTATTCATAACACATGGCATGCCTTCTTTTCCACGATAGCCTTTTGCACTTCCTCGTTCCATCACAAGTGTCTTTAGATTCGTATATAGTCCCTCGGGTCACTCCACACACCTCCGCAACCACCTTCATAATGCGAGTTACCATCATCCTAATGCGAGTTACCATCTTTGTCCATGTGCTATTCGCGACCTCTCCCACCCTCCATATCCCTTCCATGATCATCCTCTCCTTAAACGCCCGTGAGGCGTCCCCTTTGAGCTTCCACCACTTTGTCCTCATCTTTGGTAACTTTAGCCGGTCGAGCCCGTACCCTAAATTGAAAATCCGAGACTATCAACTTATGTTGTGGAACAACACTCTCCAGGTATAATCTTACAATCTATGCAGTCTCGTTTGTCTTCCGTCCTACCAAGGACAAAATTTATGTGGCTGGAATGTTGACTACTGCTAAAGGCAACTAAATGGGATTCTCTTTGTAAAAACGGTGCTATCTATCATGAGGTCATAGACTACAGCAAAGTTTAAGATATCCTCTCAACCAAAACCTCTATGAAGCCCCTCAACCCCCCCCCCCCCCCCCGCCAAAAAAAAAAGAAAGAAAGAAAAACACTAGTTGTACCAACACGACCGTTTGAAATCGCCTTCTAAGAAAAGCTTCTCACTGCTATACGCAATTCTAACCATGTCACCTAAATCTTCCCAAAATTATCTCTTAATGACCTCACTCAAACCTACTTGTGGAGCATAAGCACTAATAATCGGAAGTCGGACCTCCACTGCAAGGTAAGAGGCATAAGATTTTTCTCCTTTGGAATATGCCAGGGCAGCCTGTATGGGAAGAAATGGAGATAGACAATAAGAGATACAAAAGATAAAGCTTGAACAATCAAAACTAACAGAAAGGAAACTCTGATAAAAAAAAGCATCTTACTTTCTCATAGTATGCTTTCATTGTATTATAATGTCTTGCAGCAACACCACGGAACTCTTGATACCCATCCCCTTAACACAGAGCAATAACAGTTATATCATATGTAGAAGTACCAGATGTAACAATAACAAAGCACAATAGGTGAAACGAGAGGATTACAAGTAATTGCAAAGAAATTCAGCAAAAGCAGGTTCACTATACATTAGAGGGGAGGCATGCGGTCAAAAATCAAGACATCCCTAAGTCCATAATAACATTAACTGCGAACATAGTTAATGATAGCTTGCCTTCAATCAGGATAACGAGAACTGAGCTTTAATTATCAGATTGAATCTAGATGGTTTAAAGGAGGGAGCTTTCGAATTATGGTTAACAAATAAGAAGTCATGATGATGAGGAATACACTGCCAAAAAAATGCTATAGAGTTACAAGATGAGAAGTGAAAAATTTGCCACAGGGAACAAAATTTAATTATGTGTGAATACATGGATCACAACGAACTGAGCATCACAGATGCGCGCGCGCGGGCTGGGGGGGGTGGGGGGGGGAGGTAATTAAGAATCCCTGTATGATTGGCAAGCACAGTGGTTAAAACAGCACATACCATTTTTTGGTCTTTCTTGGTTGTTTGCTGTGATGGGATGATTGAATGATTGCAGCTTCTTCACTACTTTTTTCCAGTCCATAGAACTTGGCTCATATGTGCATGGTTCAGGTATTTCGAACAGCGACTCCAGGACTTCTTGTGGCATCGTGGATTGCACTGCTGTTGATTTTGAAGGCGGTATTGTGGAGTGTGGCACCACAGAAACAGCCTTCATGTAGCTATTGAACCAAAGACCAAGCATGACATAAACTAAGAACCAATCACATGAAAATGCAAGCATATAGTTGCAATTACTGATATCATTGACGCCTAGGAAATACCTAGCCGTACAGCCTGCACTATTGAAGTCAACGATGATTATGGTGATTGGTTTGTACCATGGCATTTGTATGGACCAATAAATCGCTGAGGTTAGCTAAAAAATTATAAGTTGCAGCAGTCAGCTGACAACATTGCTAGCGGGTGACACATGCCTTGTGTGCAAAAAATAAGCCTTGTATAACTTTGTTTGTCTAGAATAAAGACCATAATTTAATATCCCCCGAAGGCAATGTTCAATTTTGATGATACCACATGAAATCCACAACACCACAGTAATTTCACCAACTTCCAGAGAGTACATCCTACCATGAGCTAGTTAACCCTTCTATCTGATCAAGGATGCTAATATGTCCACTTGTCCGGATGTTCTTATCTGATCACATATATTATAGAAGTTCTGAACAACCAAAGAAAAATGATCATGACAAAGCATTAAATGCTCCATAAGCAACAATTTCTCACACATCCAAACAAAAATATCAACAAGATCTGATGCTTGAATTATACATTAAGTATGCACATGCTAAACAAAAATCAAAGAAGCATGGGATAGCAAGTTCAACAACTGGACAGTTACAGAGAATCCAGGAAAAGCATTTATGATTAGATGATGACCTGTTCTGAAGCTCCCCCCACAGGAATTCATGTTCTTTTTCAGAGTGATTGTATATCATGCTGGGTATATCATCTGTTAACTGAGTAGAACTAAAATGTTAGAATAAAATCTATCAACAGGATCTATTTCAACTGTACCAAAGAACAATTGGGAACTGGAGATCTATTTAATAGACTCGAATATAACATGTCAATCAGCCCATCAACAGTAAATAGCAAGTGGCATTCAAAATTGCTTGGTATCTCACTTTGTGCTACGATATCTATCAGAGTGAAAATGTACTAGAAAACTAAAAAAGAATTATATTTTCTTTGTGTACATGTTGGCAACAACTACCATAACTCAAAACAGATCAGGTCCTAAAACGCACCAACAGTAAATCGGCAATAGAGAATGCTTTGAACAATATCATCTAAACTGCTTCCTGTAGTCCACGTGAGTCCACATCACATCTTGATATTAGCAAGCAAGAAGGTATGATAATTACTTTACTAACTACAAAATAATAAACTATCTGATCCCTACTATTATTCTGTTTTGTCGAAAAACTATTTTTTTTAGTGAACTCAATAGCTGTTAATAATATATACAGAAGTCAACTAAGATCAATTTAAATTTCTGCTAGGACATCAATATATATGATTTGCAATCAAGAGTACGAACATAAACCGTAACTGTGCTAAGTAAACACCTGGCGTGGACTTTGGTTAATGCTCGCAGTGGATTTGTTCTTAGATAGTCTATTTCCTGGGAAGACATTCGGAGAATGAATGCCGTTCCTTTCAGCATTAGGAAGACACATTTCCATGTCTCGAAGGGAAGACATACCAGAGATATCAAGTAATGCATCCAGAGCCTGAAAGAAATTGATCAGTAAAACTTCTCCAAAATGGCTGCTAACTTACAGCATGCAGCTTTTTCACAAAAAAAAAAAAGTGCCCGTTTCATCAGATAAGGTCAAGGTACTAAGACAAATAATCTTACTTTATAAAATTCTTTTTTGGTTTCACATGTGAAAACTCGGTGTAAACATTTGAATTACTTTCCTCTAAACAAATTTTCACAATGATGATTTTGATTCGAATTACCTAGTTACGGTTCAATTTATTATGCCAATTTGTCATTGTGGGCATACACTGAGCTGATATATAACATCTAGGCCTAACTAACTGTTGACTTGCACCGGATGAAAAATTGGAGAACCATTTTTACAAAGCACAACAATATTTTTTTAAAAAAAGAGTAGGTTAAATTACATTCAGTTTCCATGAATTGAATAACACAGCTAGCATAAAATTAGCTGCATGCCTGCAGCCGGCATGTTAATAGCCCGAGAGAGTTCTAAAAGTGGCCACTGCAGCCACATATGCAGACATTCAAGGTAGGCGTAGGTTAACCACTCCACAAATCACGGGCACTAACCCAAACCCGCATAAGCACTTAAGGTGTAGTGACCATCAATTTTTTAACTTCTAGTTTGGAATTTGGATGTCGACTACAGAGTGATCATATCATGTGTTTGTATAAAGCAATGTTCTCAAAATAGGGGCTAGGCGCCGTGATTTTGACAAAATTGGCTGGTCTAGGCGAAGCTCAGCTCAGCAGCCTAGGTGGCCTCCGAGTTCGCACTAGTTGCTAGAGGGGGGGGGGATATAATATCTTTTTGAAGCCCGATCCCCAAACCAGCTCGACTTAAGAGTTACAGCAACCCATCACCCACCGTCCCTGCCACTGAATCGAGCTCACCGCCGGTCATTCCCGCCTCCCTCACTGTCAAACCGAGCTCACCACCAAATCATCCTCGTCATCAGTTGTTTCCGCCTCCCCTGCCACCGATTGTCCTCTCTGCCGCTTCCCCTTCTCAAATCAACGGTGGAGTGCATGTCACTTATGTGAGGGGCTAGAGCACACAACGGTGGCATGGAGATGTAGAAAGGATGAAGAAGAGAGACTCTGGGATGGAGATACAAAAAGGAGGCAGCGACATGGAGATGAAAGGAAGAGAAAGGCAGCAGCAAGAGGCTCCCCTTACCTACTCATGTGCAGGGCAGCATAAGTGTGGGCTTGATGGGCTGGAAGGTAAGTTCCACTTTTTCTTTTTCTCTCTTCTTTTGTTCTGCATTTCCCTTCTATTATTGTTGTCTCACTGCTGCATGTTGTGTGATAGTTGGCCACCTAGGCAAGGGTGTGCCGCCCAACTAGTGCCTAGCGCCTTTTATAACACTGGTAATAAGAGTATAATTTAATTTGGGGCATGACAAACCTAGAGGCATGCTTGTGATTGCACCCTTACCCTAAATTGTGCATTGATAATATCTATTTGTTGATTATTTTGTGTACTATCATCCTCATCACCACATGTGCAAGTCAGCAACGCGACGAGGCATAGGCCTGGGTGCCGCCTGGGCGCTTAGGCACCTAGGCCCATGCATAGGCGACAATTACATGATAGATTACATATTATTAGTATGATTTGTATAATATCAATGTCACTTGTAAAAGATAGCATGTTCAAAGCACAATTTGTTCCCTCAAACCACAGAGGATCCCTTGTTCAGAGCACAACCTACCTGTCACATCTCCCCTAGGCCACAAGTCAGCGTACACTGTTTTTTCTTCCCTTGTTACTCCTCTTTCCATCCATTTTCTTCTCCCCTCTACTCTACCCAAGGTCCCAAGCTCTCTACCTCTCACGTCCTAATCTCCCACCCCCACCCCCAGCCCCCGCCAATCTACCGGCTTCCCACACCGGCAACCAAACAACGCCACCATGACGCATATTCCCTTCCCAGAGTCATCGTCGCCCAGTTTGTACAGCCGTCGACGGTCTCGACCTCACCAGCCACCAGCTGTTTTTGTTAACTCTGCAAATCTCACATCCGCGTCAGTAGTGGAAGGAGAAGACATAAAGCTATGAACGGCGATGTTGGCAATGAGTGACAGTTGCTAGGGTTTGCTTCCCCCTCTCGTGTATGTGTATCTCGCCATCTCTATCCTGTCAGCAAGGGTCCAAGGCAACCATGGCCAACTGACTAGACAAATAGTTGGTAACTATCCTCTTGTGTATGTGTCTTTCACTCTCTCTTTCTCTGTCAACAAGGCTCCATGACAACCATGGCCGACAAACTGGACGAATAGTCGGCAACTAGTCATCACCGAGGCGATGCCATGACAACCCTAGTACAAGTAAATTCTTACACAAAGTGCTAGTTTCATGTTTACTTCAACATACTCTCTCCATGTATAAGAAATGTAAGCTTAATGTTGTGTAGATCTGCTTCCCATAATAGTGTGTTAACTAGAATAAATAAACAAATGTTTGTTCAGAATTTTAGGTAAAACCAAACAGACTTAAACAGTTGTTCCCGCCGAGATCAGGCGAGATTCTAGTTACAACAAATCAAAATTTTAACACTGGTTGGAAGTCACTAGGACATGCACCCAATAAGATAAATGTTTACCTTCTCAACATCATATCCATACTGACCTGCAAAATGAAACAAAAAAAAACAAAAGAAACACATTTCAAATAGTTAAAAATCATATCCAACTGATCTGCCAATAGCAATAATTAAAATACTAAGATAAGAAATAAATATCATCGCATTCTAACTGATTTAAGCACAAAAACCAAAGTTCACATCTAGTAGCTTTTCAAGGAATTACAATAAACATGCATTAGATTGATTCCAGAACATGCATTTTTAACAGTCGTAGATACGCCAAACATGCAGCAGTTTTGCATAAAAACACCATGACGAGAGTTTAACTAAAATTGTGGATTGGCTCCAACTGCAAAATACTGGCCATACGTAAGCCACCCAATCACCTATATGTCCGGGACACCAAAACTAGAAAGCAAAATCTATCAGTTGAATGTGATATTATGCAATTTGTAGTTCCCACAAGCACATAGCACAAATCAACCACTATAGGCAACAATCTCCATCAATCCCAATATCCGCTAAGAGAATAAGGATACAATGTACTTTGCCTTAACAAAATTCGCTTGACTGGTCACAAATAAATCTTGCTCTATTTGCTCTTGGCTTCTAGAATCCTTTCACATGATCAACCGAAAAGCCAATCCTCTGAAATGACCTTCCCAAAGAACTTTAGCATGAAACCATCATCGCTGCCTTGTTCATTTGACATTTCCATGCAGTACGCAGCATCATCAAATCAATTCGCCACACATTTGAAAGGAGGTCATTAGACAGCCTATCACTCTTTTCATTTCAACCAAATGTTTTAAAAGCATGCACAGCAGAGAAGATGTCAAAAGATCAGATACTCGCATGCAAATAGTACCCAGAATTACTTTCCCAACTGCAGCTACAGAAAAGAAAGCTAGAGACTACTCAAACACATATTGGAAGGACAATCAAATATCATATCACTCTTTTCACTAGGTTGGCTTCTGAATTATATGATGTTATATTGTTATGGATGCTTTCTGTATTCTCTTTTTCCCTTTTGGTACATCCAATTTCTAGACAGGGCGAACCATGACTTTGTAAATGCTGACTTTCAAACTCTCTCTACTCTCTGCTTTATCAGGAGACTGTTTCCACCTTTACTCTATTAAAATTATGCTCGGGTGTGACTACAGTAAATAATGATTACGATTCACGGGTACAACACTTAGAAATGAAAACCAGAGCACCAAGTGATAAAAGGCTCACCGAGCACGTCTCTGACCACACCCATGCCGAGCTCCGAATTATCACCAAGCATGGAGCATAGAAACTGTTCAGCCTCTTCAACATTATACTTGCGGTCGCCACATCCACTATCTCTCTCCCCGTCTCTACCCTTCCAGGAATTTCCCGCGCTTACCCCATCCCTGCCCTTCCACGCGTTGGTCGCGCTTACGGGCGAAATGGCAGGCCGCGTGTAGCCCTTGCCAATCACGCCCGCGACCATGCCGGTCGCGGCCACGGCAAGCCTCTTTGGCCGGCGAGCGACCTTCCTCCCGCCAGATCCCGCGCGCGGCGAGAGATCCAGCGGCGGAGGGGACTGGGGCGGCTGCAGGTCTTGCGTGGAGCCCAGGATGCCGGCCGCTAGAAAGGGGTCGCCGCCGGCCTCCCGGTAGGCGGAGTCCACCTGGTTGATTGTGGCACTGCCAAAGGCGCCGAGCAGCCACGCGAAGTCGCGCCGCTCGTCTCCCGTGGCCGACGAAGACGCGGTGGACGCGGAGGAGGTGGCGGAGGCGCCCCCCAACGACCTGGAGGTGAAGGCGGGCGTGTAAGCGGATGGTTCTCCGCTGCTGCTGCTGCCGCTCGATTCCGTCTCCGAAGCGGCCGCAGCAGTAGCAGCCGCGGCGGCTACGTTTAGGGTTGCGGACCGCGACGAGCACGAAGCACCGGAGGAGGAATCCGTCGCCGCCTCCGGAGGGGTCAGCGCCGTCGCCGCCGGCGAGGGCTTCTTCTTCTTCTTTGGTTTCTTCTTCTTCGAGGTTTTCATCTCGGCGATGGCTGTTTTTCCCCTCCCCTTTCCCTCCCTCCTGTGTTTTCAAGGTGGGTTTGACCTTCTTCTTTTTTTGCCGGGGCCAAGGCCATGTACAGTACAAGTGTTTAAAAGGGGATAAAAAATTGATTTTTTTATTATTATTATATAGGATAGATAAGGTGTTTATTTTGAAGCATGATACTTAATTAAACGTCTATACTCAGCAGATGTTTATCTGTATACAAGCATCCAAAAAATACTATTTACATTGGAGATCTTGACTCTTAAATAGATGCTTCATGATATGGTATTGTTTATTTCTCTTTAAACATCTCTCTAAACGCTTTGCATTATTGTACATGGCCTAAGGGAAAGATAAGGCAAGGGAGGAGAGTAGCAGGTTCAACATCGCTGGTATATGATTTTTGTCTATGTTAATACGACTTGTCTTATAAAATCACTTAATAAATCGTTTTAATTCAAAAAATTATGTGACGTAAATCGGTGAAAATCGCTCGACTTTCATAGAAAATCACTCAAAAAATTGATCAGAAAAAGTTCAATTAGTCAGTCGATTTTTAAAAAAAAATTGATTTTAAAACTCTTCAATTTTTAATGATTTTTAATAAATTTTTGGTTTGATATTGTTGATTTTCAAATTTTGAGCAATTTTCTTTGAATCCAATTTGTTAATCCTGGAGAGTAGTCACTCACGCCGTCGCCGAGCGGAGAGAGACAGCCGAGAGGTCGTGGTGAGGACAGCTAGTCGAATATTCTACCTATGGAATGTGGCGTCAGAAATAAGGGCCCACCTGTCATTGGATAATCCTGGGCGGGGACGGGTGGAAAAGGCTGGATGGTATACTTATTTTGGACTGGTTTTATCACCCAGTTATCGAGAGATCGTGTGATCGTGGCCCACCGCCAGTGTAGGAATCAGACGAGGACAACAAATCGTGGGCCGCGGGAATCACGTGGCCGAGTGGGATTTTTTTTAGACGCGACATCAGGAAAATCATTGGTTAAGTGAGGATCTGATCTCTCTGAAGAAAAAGGGCAGAATTTCAGGAGGCAGAAGAAATCTCTTGTTTTTTAATGGAACCTCAAGCTCAAAAAGTCTAAAGATTTTTTTTCTTTTTCCCGTTTTTATGTTTGTTGGCGCAAAAAACTTGATGACGAATTAATTGTCACCAATATACGCGAACATCGGGTTCATATTTTGGGTCGTAAACGTGCCAGCTGATTTGATCCTGCAATCGGCAAGAGGGAAGCGTTCGTTAATAGATCGGCTAAGGAACTGATTCGGGTCCTCGAAGGTAACTAGATCTGATCGACCAAGATAGATCGGAGCAGATCGTTGTGAAAGATAGATCTAATCAACTCGTGGAAGTTGATCAGAAAGGCATAGGTCGCTTTTCCCGAAAAAAGACGATGCGCAACAAGATCGGAGAAAAAACTGAACCTAATTTGGCGTAATGCAACAATGATCAACAATCGGCTATGCGCAACTTTATTGACCAACGTGTATTAAAGAGGAAAGATTACAAGTTATATGTCTACTCCTATACAGAGGAAATAAAGGTAAAAGTAATGCTGGGTTGTGTTGATAGTTGATCTCCCTTTTTGACGTAGTCTGTCGTCCTATTTATAACCCTCGGCCCAATCATGACCATCCTGGTCTTGCCAATTGCCCGTATCGACCTCGAACTCTTCTTGCCATCCTGGACATGACCGTATCCAATCTGGGTCGTATCAACCTCAGTTTCCCTCCAACCGACTCCTTGCCATACAATCACGAGCCCCTAACCCAACGCCGTGTCGGCTTTCACAAGCCCAAAAACGTACTAGCCTTTCTGGACTTACACCAAACTTGTGCCCGTCTCAGCTAATTCTTAACTATCCAATTTTGGGTGCTAACATATGCCCCCCCCCCATTTTTGGGATATGTACGGACATGTCCCAAAAATTGATCGTTGGAGCTTCAGTGAATCGTCATCTTCATTGCTTCGTCTTCTTTGTAGTTATCTCCTCGATATGCCACACCATGATTACCCCTGCGTAGAACCCCTTCGTGCTCCACTTGTATTTACTTAAGGGGCGCTTCGTTTCTCAGCGTCGTGATGATCCAACTGCCTGATTTTCCTTGTAAATACCTGGTAATTCATAGTTTCACCGCTTATCTCACGGTAACTCTTGGCCTCTAACATCATGTCTTCTTCTCCCCACTCTTCCTCTTCTAATTCCGCCTCAAATTACTATTCTTCATCAGATGATAACTCGGCCATTGCAGCGGCTCTCCAGGAGGAGCTATCAGCCGAAGTCCGCGCTGAAGAGGAAGTGGCCGACGATAAAGCCATCGCTCGCGCCCTCCAAGAGGAGTTCGATGCCGAGGCCGCCAAAGCTCCCGCAGCAGCTGCCGACACGGCAGAACTCAATGCTGGTGCAGCTGTTGCTCCCGCGGAGGTCGCCCCTAAAGCCGCCGGTCCTCCTTCAGCCGATGACGAGTCAACGCCTCCACCAGCTCCTCCAGCTGATGTTGCACTCCAGGAGTCATCAAACCCCAACAGCAGTTCCAGCGCTGGTGACATCCCTGACAGGAAGGGTCGTCGGTTTCACTAGATATTGTAATAATCTTTTTAGCGTTTTTCATTTCTTTTGTAGGGATGGCACTTTTCTCTCTTTTTCTCTCTTTTTTTTAAATTCTATCTTTTACTTCAATTGGCTCTCTACTCTTTAGCCGATGATGTAAATAATTTCTCTACTCTTTAGTCGATGATGTAATTGTCTCTTGTCCAATATGAATGTAAATACTTGAATCTACCTCAGCCATCGACTCCATGTTTTCTTGTGAATTTTAGTGGTATTGATATAGTTCAAACCAAAAAAACCTTATTGGCCTCATTATATATTGAATCAGAATGTACTTCTTCAGCCGATGTAAGTCGCATTGATCGGCTTGTAATCGTCCAATCGATCACCTTCCCTGACATATCCAATCGATGTGCGCTAATGATGTGTTTCTTCCCCCGAAATCTCCCCCATTAATGGTTTTCCGCAGCTTTATCCGAAAACGTTGCATCTCTGACAACCGCATGAGCAGTGGGTACGGGTATTTCAGGCGTGAGATCTGGAACCGTTTCAAGCAAGGCTTCTTACTGCTTTTATTCTCCGGTCTCCCCCTTTCTTTTGCATCTTACTGTTGCATCGGCCCCTGCTGCTCAAACAACTAACGCTGCACTCTCGTCTTTTATAAGTCGCTCGCCAGCCCAACTCTTTTATCATCCGCTTCTCCATGGGTTTTTGTCACCTTCATCAATTCGCCTCAAACCTTTGTGACTGTAAGTCTGAATCCCTACAAGAATCTTACGCAAATCCTGATAATCATCGGCTATTTGATTGGCATATCCTCGCTACTTTGTAGTCATCTTATCTTCTTTCCCTTTTCCGTAGATGGCTGATTCTCAGTCGTAGATTCTGGTCCCGGTGCCACACATAACCGATCAGTTCTTGTTAGGACCTGCCGATGATGAGGACCCAACGGACTTCATCAATAAGGAGATTATGCGGATCCCTCTAAATTCATTCTCCTTTAACTTGGCCAACTAGAAAGACAACTTCACAGCCTAGCCTATTGCACTCAAATGGTGGAAATCCTGGTACAATCAGGTGGCGAACAGCAAGAGAGCGGATTGGGAATTGCTGGAAGTAGTGGATTGCATAAATCTCTCCTTGTCTGGTATGTGCAGGGACGAGTCACTAATAGCTTCGGCCTCTTATTTTTGGTCAGATACTTTCAATGCTTTTTCCTTCCACCTGGGTTTCTTCAGCCCAACCCTTATGGATGTGGTGGTTCTTACCGAACTCAAGCCGACAGGACACCAACCTCATGCCTTTAAAGCAGTTGCCACCCATCGGCTATCGACTATGATCAGTTGGTCTCAGTATATCAAAGAGCATAGCTGATCATCTGACCCTATGGGACCACGCGAACATACTGCTTTTCTGAACATGTGGTTGGACAGATTTTTGTTCTATGGCTCCTCTTTAGCTCATACCAACAACTATCAAGCCCTCGCAGAGGCCTTAGCCGATGGTCAGGAAATAGCTTTAGGTAAACTTCTCCTTGGCGTAGTGTATCACATGATACATGTTATTACCTTGAAGCTCAAGGGTGTCGCCAATTCTCACGTTGTCGGCAATTCCGATCGCCATTGCCTATGTATACTTCTTCTAGCGGATCGACTGACGTGAATCCTTGCCCGAGCTTCTCGACATTTTCGAAGTTTTCGATGGCTTCAAAACTGTCGGGGATTGGATAATTCCCCTAATTACCATAATGCCACAACAGCCGAGCTCGTCCCGACCTCGGGCACCTCGGAGGTTGTTCCCGAGGATGACCCAAGGATGGTCGAGCACCGCTGCTCGGCTTGCCCGTTCGGTGCGAGCTCCTTGCCCGTTCGGTACGAGCTCCTTCCCCGTTCGATGCGAGCTTCATGCCCGTTCGGTGCGAGCTCCTTGCTCGGTTAATGCCCAAGCACGTTGCTCGGGTGAACTTGCTCGGGTCGGAGTCAAATGAGCTCGGCCCAAGCTCGAGCTCTGGCTGCGTGGTCGGAGGGTTGCGACTAACGGATTCTGGCGATAATCGCGCCACCACGAAGGACCGCTGCGCTCATGACTTCGGGCGTGGCGTAAATGTAGGATTCGATTCACGACCATGTCGAACGCGGCCAAACGTGCATGGCGTGGGTCAGAATCGACACGATACCATTGTAAACTATAAATACCCCCAAATATTGGAGGGAGAGGGGAGACGAAATTAATACATATACAATACACACTACGCTGGAGTAGGGTCATTATCTCGATCATGAGAGGCCTGAACCAGGATAAAATCCTTGTGTTTCTGTCTGTTCTAATTGACCGTCTCCCACGTCTTCGATGCTACACCTTCGGTAGAAAGGGGTTTTGGTTGATCCCCCATTCAACAAGTAAGCTCGGCGGGGACCTGCTCCCCAATCGTCGACAAAAACTATCGGCTGTATTACGATAACTTCGTGCCTTTTTTGCAACAATTTTATTTCTGACTTGACTTCCATCGGCGTAGAATTTCACTTGTCCGATAAAGCATGCTAGGTCTTACGCTGGTCGGACTGATCCCGATATTGTTGATGCAAATAAAGTCGTAATCCTCTAATGCTCTGCCCGAGATACACCTTGCCCCTTCATGCGGCCAATTGGCCTCCGGGTTGGCCATAGCAATATGAGCCAAAGCGTCGGCTTCGACAACTTCGATTGTGTCATCATTCCATTGTATTAGTTTCTGGTTGATGGTAAACGGAATGCAGCAGTTAGCGTGTATCCAATCCCTACCTAGCCACACGCTGTAACTTCCTTTCGTGTTGACCAAGAAGAAAGCGGTCGGCAAAGTTTTGCTACCGACCATCAGCTCTGTTACCATAACACCCCTTGCTTCTGTGGGATCTCCCATGAAGTCGTTCAACACCATATTGGTTTTGATGAGATCTTCATCGGACTTGCCCAACTTCTTGCAAGTGGAGTACGGCATCAAGTTAACAGTTGCTTCGCCGTCCACCAACATCCTGGATATCGGCTTACCATTGATGTGGCCCTTCAGATATAATGGCTTTAGGTGCCAATGATCCTCTTCAGGCTTCTCGAAGATCGCTTCTTGAGACCCCAGGCATAATTGTGCGCAGGGCTCTGCGTTTGACATCACCTGTGCCCTGAACTCAGCCGGTAACGCGAACACCATGTTGATATCTACTGGAGGCGGCATGTCGTCTCGCCTTTTTGGAGAATCCAAATCATCAACTGAATCCGACTTTCTCTGGACAACTTTCTTCTTGCGCCATTCCTTCCTCGGTGTCCTTGCAGGGCGTAGATTATTGAACACCTCATCCTGCTGTTTTTCTTGCTTGGCTTCGCGTGACTCCTGTGTTTTAAGACGCTGAAGCCAACGTCTTTGCAACTTCGTCAACCCTGAGGGACACCATCGCGGCTTCGGCTCTATCGGTTCACGAACCTTGCCAACCAACCCAGATCCGCTGGCTCCCTCGCGCTCTTCCTTCTGCCACTCTTGCACTTGAGCTGTCCCGGACAACCTTTCATGAATCGGCCTCCTTTGATTCTCCTGGCATTGGTCTGGGTGTAATTCTGTAGCCTATCTTCTGGGCGCAGGCATGTGTTCCCGGTCCTGTCCTGGACAGTGTTGCATTGGACAAACATAAGGAGAAGGCAATGCCAAACCCCGTTACCAGCAGAACTGCCAGAACGGGCATCGTTCATGAGCCTTTTTTGCAGCAGTTGCCCCGATAAGTCTTCATCGACCAATGCCGGTGACTACCCTGTTATTTTCGACTCCTTTGCTCGTACTTGGCAAACAATTGAGAAAATGTTGGCCCGGCTTTCCAAATCGGCTTCCTTGGTGGTACCAGCTTTTCAACCTTATATCATCTTCCCACCTCAGGTTCTCCTTTCAGCTTGACCGTCCTAGAAAACCTCCCCTTGCGGGCAGCCTCAATGTTGATCGAACCGACCGTGATCCATATCGTTTCCTTGCCACCTTTTGTCTCTACATCGGCTCTACTCCCTGCTGTAGCTGACGATGACAAGGAGTGGATTTCACCCCACACCAATCCCTTCCCCTTGGATGAACAACTGGCCATATTGACCGGGAAAAGATTGGTATCCACCTGCAGTGCATGCTCTTCTGCAAACTTTAGTCGTTCGTCCTCTATGGCCGACTGTATCGACGCCTTTTGATTTCATCAGCCGATGGTATAACATGTCCTTCTGGTAATCATACCAAATTCTCCTATAATAGCAAATCAAAGACTTGTATTTAGTCGGCTTAAGCCATGAGCATATTTGACTTCTGACTTGTATTTAGTCGGCTTAAGCCATGAGCATACTAGGGACTTTTTATTCCCCTTAACCCACTCGGCTACATAAACGTCTGCTTCCTCTTCATCGGTCGATTCCTCCGATTCATGCTCTACGAAATTAACCTTGGGTTTCTCTTTTTCTTTACCATTTTTAAACCTGTCTTTAAACCCTTTGTTTTCATAGAATCAACCTTCCTGAGCCGACACCCTATGTGGGAGGTGGCTAAGGTCAGTGAACTCTTGGCTACCAAATTTCTCCCTTAAGGGAGGAATCAGCCCCTGAAAAGCTAAATCGGCTAGCTGATTGTCAGGTAGTGTAACGCTGAAGCATCGGTTCCGCACCTCCCTAAACCTCTTGATGTATTCTGCCATCGATTCCCCGAACTTCTGCCATACGGAACTCAGGTCAGAAATCTGCAATCCCAGACTTTCGCAAAAGAAATGCTTGTGGAATCAGCTCTCCAAATCGGCCCAGGTGTTGACCGAATTCGGGGCCAATGTGGTGAACCATGTAAAGGCCACTCCATACAAGGACAATGGGAACAGCTTTACCCTGAGTCCGTTGGAATGCGCAGTTTCCCCGCATTGCACCACAAAGCGTCTGATATGCTCCATGGTGGTGGTCGCATCATCGCCCGAAATTTTGGCAAAATCAGGAACTTTGTATCCGTTGGGGTATGGGATCCGATTAATGTGTTCGGGATACGGTTTCCTGTAACTGAGAGTTCTTCCTCTCGGCTGTATGCCGAATTGATCCCTTAGGACATTAGTGATAGCTTCGGTCTAGTCGGCTTCCCTAGGTGGTGCATCGTGGGCTGGAGGCATTTGTCGACCAGGCTCATGGCGATACCCCCGAGAGCAAACTCGGGGGATCCATGGCGATGCTCCCCGAGTGCCAACTAGGGCGGTTCGTGGCGATGCCCCCCAAGTGCAAACTTGGGCTAGCGCAGTGGCATGGGTTGTGACTGATCTTGTAGCGGCTCGTAGCTGACAGGCTGATGCCTTACCGGCTCCTGCAGTGGTACGAAGGGCTCCGAGTACATAACGACCCTGTATAGACTTTGATATAGGGCCATTTCGACATACCGAGTGACTTTGATCGCCTGCAGAGCCGATCCAGGGAACCATTGTGGTGGCATGCCTTGAGGTAGGCTAGACGAGCACCCTAGCTTGGCGCCATCTGTATGGTCGTAATATTACCTGACCCCACTCGGACTGGGACCTTGCGGCAAGATCGCAGTTGGTTGTGGTAGGGCAGGAGTCAGGACTGCAACCGATGGTTTATTTTCAACCATTGGCTTTACACCTTGGGTGTTTAGCCCGATAGAGAATACCGGGTATGTTGGCAATGGCCGTAATGGTTCGTAAAGGTGAAAGACCGAGATGGCGATCAGAGGGGGGGTGAATGATCTCAAATAAAATTATCCCCTACTCAACGTACTCCAAACAATCCCGCAAAGAAACTCGGTGCTCCTCAAAATTGCAAAACCCGCAAAATCGGGAACGACTAGATTAATGCTCAATCATCTCTTTAAATGCAAATTTTTAGACTAATGCTCATAAAACGGTATGAGAGAGTTAGGCTTAGTGAAGCACATCCTCAACTAGGAGCCATCGACAAAGGCCTCCTAAGCTTCACTCTCCTCCACAAACCTTTGAGGGTTTAGAGAGTTTATTCTAGAGAAACACAACCTCGACTAGGAGCCATCGACATAGGTCTCCTAGGCATCACTCTCTTCCTCTAGTTCTTTTTGCATTTTTCGGTGTATTGACTCAAGCCATTAGCAACCATCTCAAGCAAGAAGCTTAAAAGAGTGGTTTTGGCCATACACACTTTATTCCAAGTTCATGCCAAGTGCAATGGGAAGCAGTCTCGTGAATGAAGAGTGTTGAGTTCAATTTTAGCACAAAAGAGTCAATTTGTATTTTCAACACTTAGATTCATGAGCATTGTTGAGGATTCTAGAATGAAACAATGTAGCTAACCCAAGTTGCTCTAGGGACTCTAGTAGAAACCCACTATTTCAATAAGCATGTCATAAGCATCTAGCGAAGAAGTATAGCAAGTAAAAGCCAAGTTCATCAAGTTTTCAGGAAAGCTCAATTTTAAAATGTTGGCTAGTTTCACATGATATACCAAATTGGATATGACCTAGATTAGCAAATATCTTCAGAAAAGTAGCTAGGTGCAACATATCTCAATTTTATCAATTGCATAATAGACAATGCTCGTAAATGAAAAACAAGTCTATATGTAATGCAAGAGAATCAATTCCAAGCTCCCCCTCAACAAGTGAGTCGATTAAGCACAAAATCTGATTGAAGTTGAGTTATTAGTAATTTTAGATTCAAAAAGATAAATTGAACTCAACTGAAACCAGAAAGACAGAAATGATGAGAAGGAATCAAGAAACTGACAAATGGGTAGTCTAGGAGCATAGATAACATGAAGAGAAACACTAACAATCAGACTCGCTCTCACCTTCCCCATATGACTTATATAGGAAAGCTACATCTCCAACTCCAACCCAGGAGCAAACACATACCCTGTCTACCCAGGGGGCCCAACACCTGCTAGACCTAAAAGACTGTGAGTGAGCTCAACCGAGAAGAAGAGAGGAATAACACCCTAAAGCATAAGGTGAGAGGTCCATGCCGAGGCATGCCAAAAGTCTAGGTGAAGTGGACTCAACCAGATGAAAACCATCCCAAAGATACCCAGAAAGAGGAAATGCTGAATACATATAAACAAATAATACAAATCAGCTCCCCCTCAAGATATGCCATAGGGGCTCATAATCCCAAGCTCTCCTCTCAGGGCAACAAACCTGGAGCTATCCAAAGGCTTGGTGAAAATGTCAGCCAACTGGTGGTCACTCTCCACAAGCTGGAGCACTAGGTCACCCTTCTCCACATGGTCTCTAAGGAAGTGATAGCGAATGTCAATGTGCTTGGTCCGAGAGTGCTGCACTGGGTTCTTAGCAATGTGAATGGCAGACGTGTTATCACAGAAAAATAGAACACAATCTGCTACTAACCCAAAGTCCCGCAAGGTCGATCTCATCCAGAGAACCTGGCTACAACAACTGGCTGCAGCAACATACTCGGCCTCAGCGGTGAACTGTGCAACACCGAACTGCTTCCTAAACGACCAAGAAACAAGAGAAGTGCCAATGAATTGGCAAGTGCCAGAAGTGCTCTTCCTATCTATCCTACAACTGGCAAAGTCTGTATCGGAGAAGGCTCTTAGAGATAGACAGGAGGAAGAAGAGTACCAGATACCATAGTCAATAGTAACTCGAAGGTACCTGAAGATGCGCTTCACCGCCTAACGTGCGTGGAGCTTGCCGCCGTTCGCAGGGGGAGGCGGGGACAGGGGCGGGGGGGGTGTTGATGTGCGTGGAGCTGCGAGGTATCCCTTGGATGGGGAAGTGACAGGATACTATGCTCTAGTTGCTCTCTTTTATAATATTATAACAGATGTGCAGATTTGTCTCGAAAGTATTTTTATAATATTATAATTTTATTAGATTTTATAAAATATACTATAATATAAATTAGTGATCAAAATCATGTTTAGGAAACCACTCGATGTTCACGGTAACAACTATTTGTGAATCATGAGGGCGTTTGCAGGTTCACAATTTCGACGAAAACCAGTCAATTTTCACGATTTTCGACCGTATTAGCCCAGCTCGAGAAAGAGAACCAGTTGATAAACCGGTTCATTTTAGGCCTCGTTTGGCAACTTGGAACCGGGCCGTTTCTAGATTCTGGAAACGAGCTAAAGCTCGGAACGATTCTCCTCGGATCATTTCTTCTTTTTCCACTCTGTGCTCGAATCAGTCTCAACCCCGTTCCACCCGATTAACAGAATCCTACCTGAAACGTTTCTTCCAAGAATCTGGAATCGTTTTCATTTCTACTAGAATCTGAAACCGTACCAAACAAGGACTTGAATTCAAAATTTCAAAAAAAAGGAAAAATTATCCAGATGTTTCCTATAAATAGTATTAATAGATTTTGACATCTACCATAATTTTTTTTTGAAAAACCAAAATTTTGAGACGTTTATGCGCAAAACTGAATACATGTAATGTTTCATTTCATGACAACTCGGTTTTTTACTAAAATAGTATTCATGTAGGTTCAACATGGCATATGTATTATTTTTTATCGTTAATTTCTTTTACAATACTTTATTCATTGCTACAAAATCATAACCATAGGATTGACAAACTACTCATGTGCAACAACTAATTGTATATACACCATCCACACCCTAATTTTCGGTAACATGGTTCAAACTAGATTTTCGCCTACTTGTATTTAAACACTTGCTTTAGCCCACAAAGTGTTAAGCTAAAGCAGAAAAAAAAATCATTACAATTAGTAGGAGTTTGTTTCATGAGAGCAATATTCACCATTTAGATAGGCATGGCATTAAACATACTGCCCTTTGATTAAGTGAGTTCGAGTCATTCTAGTCAGGGTTCATTTTATTTTTCAGCATTTTTCTTATTTTCTTTGACTTTTTTAAAATTTGAGCAGTGCTTATGTGCCTTTTTCTTCTAATACAAGCTGTACAAATCTTGAAGCAAGCGAAGGGGTAAGTAATCATCATCTACCCTTCATTCATGCTTTTAATAGTTGTGCAACTTTTAAAAGAAAGAGTATAGAAGCACCTCTTTTTAATTTTTTATTGAGTGCCGATTTTTGATGTCAATCAACCGAAAATCGGTAAAATCGGTCGGTTTTCGATTTTTTTCGTCGCTATTTGGTCACTGAGTTAAAAAGTTTGACTTCAAATTTTATTTAGTTTCTACTGATTTTCGGTCAGTTTTTGAAGAAAAAAAAAACGGTATTGACATATGGATAATTTCTGACATCGATTCGATAATGAAACCCTGGGCACATGCAATCTCAATTTGCATTTATGCTTGGGATTTGACAAACTTCATCCGAATATTTTTATTGCTAAAATCACCTACATCTAGGACCATCAGATCATTGTTGAGATTCGGGAGTATCGATTACATCCGATCATATGATTTGATCTAACGGCCCAGTGATATTCGGATGAGGTATCCAACGATCCAAAATTTAAATATTAGCTAAAATAAAAACATCCGGATAATACCTACACCCCTTTATGCTTTGCACGAGGAAGCTACGAAAGCAAGTATACAAGTCTCAATTCCACCAAAAGGTCGTCCAGAAACCTGGCCAATCCCGTACGTGATCAAATCAAACACACGTGCGGTTCTGGAAACATCGGCTACGTGCGCGGGTCGGCATCAACTAGAAGGCACAAATCTCGTCGAATTGAGTTGGCACGCAAGTACTTTTTATGTCGAGGCCAAGTTTCTCACGAAAGCAGTGAAAACTGCTTGCTTGCTTAGAGCATCTCCAAGAGGGATCCTAAATATGATCTAACTTGAATTATAGGATTTTTAGGAGAAAATATCAACTCCAGCAAAGATCTTAAATTGTTAAAATTTAGCAAATTGTTTTAGGACCCCTAGGAGAGTAGCTATATTTAGCAACTCTATGGGTGAGCCATATCTTCGTTGGGTTTTAGGGCCTAATTGCTGGAGTGAATATTTCGTTAGAACCCTAGATCAAATTAGTTGGGGTCCTAAATTAAAGTTTAAGGCTTATTTTTAGGGCTCTTTTGGAGATTCTCTTATAGGTCTGTACAAAACCAGTGATAGTCCGATACGGCCATCCTCTCAGATCCCATTCATCTTGTTGTCTTTTCCTTTCTCCTCCGTCCATTGACCAGCTACTTTCCTCCTGTCCTACTGTACCTGATAATCTGATATGGGGTGCACCGCAGACAACGCACGATTCATGCCACGAGGAGAGAACCATTTGATAGAATGGACGATGCACGATTCATGCCGCGCGAAGAGAACCATTTGAACTCGTATGTTCCGATCTCTGTATCCGCAATTCTACATGGATGTAGTGTTGGGGATGTTGGCGTTTCTACTGCAAATTGTTATTTTTTTTTTAAAAAAAAAAGAGAAATATGCGGTGTGCATTTTCTACTAATGCTTAGGAACAAATCAATCCCGTGACCCAAATTCCCATTTATGCGCTGTATTGGAATTGGATTGCCAGATTTGGCTGGCCAGACCCAGTATTGTGTTTGGCAGTTCGAATTCTATTTTTTAAGGTTACAAAAGTCAGGAACAACTGTAGCTCTGTTGGGGAGTTATAGTTTTTATTAAAAGTTGTTTTTTGGTTTTCTAGGTTGAAAATCAGACGTAGCTTTTTACAAGAGGTCATTTAGCAAAAAAAGAAAGAAAGAAAAACTAATTCCTGGTCATAATAAGCCTTAAAAGCACATTCCATCTAGCTTTTGACTCTTGCTAGTTATATATAGTTTCTATCTTATGCCTAAGGCCGTTTATAGCTAACCTGTTTTAAGTATGTACTATCTTTTTAGATGCTGAGGGTGATTTTAAGCCCCCTAAACAGGGACAATATTTGGTGTGTTCCGTTGTTTGAGCCAGATTGACTCTATTCAACTGTGCCAAGATTTAGCGTGATCAAATCTTGCTACCTCTACTATTCTAAGGCCATGTTTGGATGGGCTAAAACTAATTGTTAGCTGGTTAATGGCTAGAGCTAATTGTTAGTCAGCTAATAATTAGTCCATCTAAAATTAGTCCAGGGCTGTTTGGATACATGACTAATGGTTGGGCTAATTTCTTAGAAAAGTCATGTCTGCCCCCTCATAATGGGTGAGGAAATGAGGATAAGGCCAGCGCGAGGGTATTTCAGACTTTTCTCAGCGTGTTACATGCTATTAGCCCAAATTAGCTCCTCCCCACCAGCTAATGGACTAATTGTTAGCTAAGGGGTTGGCTAAAAATTAGCCCACCTATTAGTCTTCCTGTTTGGATAGACTAGAGCTAATTTTTAGTCAGCTAACAATTAGTCCAGGGATCCAAACATGGCCTAAAGCAGCACTTGGTGGCAGTGGTCCGTTCTTCCCACGTCATTAATTGCCCCTTAATTGCTCTGCTTAATTGCCCTACTTAATTGCCCTGCTTAATTGCCCTACGCAAGAAACGAAGCGTTGCTTTAATTAGCCAGCTTTCGCAATAAACGAAGCGTTAAAGATAGATGTTTGATCTTGTGAAATTTTTTATTTATTTTTTAATCTTTATTTTTCGTTATCAAATTTGTTTTTCGTAGCAACGCACGGGCATGTAACTAGTATACTCCTATTAACTAGCAGGCATTACTCCCGTAGAATTGTTTGAAAGTCTTTTTCTTGCTAATCATCAATGGATGCCATGTTACTCACTAAAGGCTAAAGCTACGATCTTACTTATCACAAGATTCAAATAATAGTCCAATGCGACCACGACCTTGCTAACTCTTACAAATCTCAATCATCATACAATGTAATAAAAGTATGTGGCATTACATTTGCCTTCTCCGGTTCGATCATCCCCGTACGTGTTCACGAGTTCCGTATATATCGCACGTATGTACTTACCGATTAGTGAAGCATCGCAGGAGGATTTTTAAGCTTATAGCCGGTTATTTGGCTTAAACATCTTAACAATAATCGGATTTTATACGTAATAGATACAGATAATTTTAACTGACTTCAACGGTATTGGTCTAAAACCAATCCTCAGAAAGTAAATAAAAATATCTCTCTAAAAACTTTTGTCCTTTAGTTATATAAAAATTTATGGATTTTTTTTTTAAAAAAATCCAATTAAAATCTATCCCTTTAACTTTCTAGTTCTTAAGTAAAAGAAAAAATCCAAACCAAAGACGACCGCAAGTGGCACTTTAGCACGGTGCACGTATTTTGACTCTGCCACTGAACTCATAGGCTTCTCTGCATGGATGTACCACTAGGCACTAGCTAGTGTGTGGAGCAGACGGCACTAGAACGTCCAGAGCAGGGTTCACAAAACCGACGAAAATCGCTCGAAAATCGCGGTTTTCGACCGTATCGAGCCGGTTCGAAATCCTAAACCGGTCGGTAAACCGATTCAATTAAAAAAATAATTCAAAAAAATCAAAAAATTTGAAAAAATTTATGCGATGTAAACCGATCGAAAACCGGTGAAAACCGAGCGATTTTTTCGAAAACCGATTTAAAATCGCTCCAAAAACCGATAGCCTAAAACGTTCACCTCGTCGATCGGTTTTTCGAGAAAACCGATGGGTTTTCGAGAAAACCGAATGGTTTTCGTTTTTTTAAAATTTGTTTTGAATGTTTTTTGTTCAAATGCTCGGTTTTGAAACTCTTCGGTTTCTAACGATTTTCGAGCGGTTTTTGGCTCGATATTTTCGAATTTCCAATTTCGGTTTTCCATCGGTTTTTTCGGTTTCGGTTTTGTTAACCCTGGTCCAGAGTGCAATAGGTCGCAGGTGCTTGTACGCCACTGTAGCAAGCAGCGTCCCCCCTCTGCGGCTGAGCCGATGAGGCAGTTTCAGGTCATGTTTGGATGGGCTAAAACTAATTGTTAGCTGGCTAATGGCTAGAGCTAATTATTAGCCTGCTAATAATTAGTCCATCTAAAATTAGCCTAGGGCTGTTTGGATACATGACTAATGGTTGGGCTAATTTCATAGAAAAGTCATGTCTGCCCCCTCATAATGGGTGAGGAAATGAGGATAAGGTCAGCGCGAGGGCTTGCTGGATTTATCTGGTTTGTTTGAGCCAACTCTTGCCTTTTGCACCAAGATTTAGCATGATGAGATTTCGGTTATAAGATAACCCAAGATTTTGCACGTTTTGGTAGGGCAATAAATTGAGATGGCAAATGTGAGTAAAATCTTGCCAAAACTTTTACTCCCTCACTTCAATGCCCCTAATAAATATCCAGATTTTTTAATACTTTTTTAATGTGATATTCACAAATATAAAGTTTGCATCTATATTTAATTGGACATTTCCTTTTATATCCATATTTATTCTCTCTTAACCATGTGCATTTATTCATTACAACCTATACAAAAGTATATCTTTCATCTTCCAAGATAATTAAGTGCGAGCATCTAAGTCATTTTCTCTTGTATCTTTCTCAATTTTAACATAATCTTAATGCTTGTGCAAAGTCAAAATACACCTTGTACTCCCTTCGGTCACAAATAGTAGTTGTTTTAGACATCGACACAATCTCCAAAATTCAACTTTGACTACTAATTTCTATTATAATATATTTAAAAAATCCAATAAAATTACAATATTATGAAAGTACTTTTCGAAATGAATCTACACATATGATTTTTATCCATTCATCTAAATATTTAAAAATATATTAATAGCTAAACTTTTAAAAATTTGATTGCACGCATCCTAAACCGACTACTATTTATGACCGAAGGGAGTAAAAGTGGACGGAGGGAGTATTTTCTATATGCATGCATTGAATATAGTGCTTAGAGATTAAAGATAAAAATTAGTGGTAATCTAGTAATTTTTAATACGTAATTCCTTTAGTATATATGCCAGAGAAAATAGGTCATCTTAAAATTGGACCGACGGAGTACAACAAATCAACCCTCCCTGATTCCGGTAGTCTTTCGCGAATCTGTTCCCAGTCACTGATTCCAAAACCAAGTGTAACAAACGTGGAGAGTAAGGCCCCGTTTGGTACGGTTCAAAATTCTAGTAGAAACGAAAACGGTTCCAGATTCTTGGTAGAAACATTTCAGGTAAAATCAGAATAACTTTCTGCAAACCGTTTGGTACAGTTCTAGATTCTAATAGAAACTAGTGAAACGGGGTTGATGGTGATTCAACCACGGTATGGAAAACGAAGAAACGTTCCGAGGAGATTCGTTTCGAGTTTTAGCCTGTTTGGCTGGGTTTCTCCCAGATTCTAATAGAAACAGCTCAGTTCCAAGTTGCCAAACGGGGCCTAAGGCTCTGTTTATTGTTGTTTTGAATTCTCTAGAAACTGATTTTGAATTGTGGTGGTAAAGAAGTTGAATCTTTAAAAACTAGAATCTAAAAGTACATACGAAGTGGATTATGGATTTTAGTGTATATGAATGGAGACCGATTCTTAGAATCAAGTTATTTATTTTTAATTCAGTTTTTAGGACCGGAATCTAAATGAAAAAGAAAAAAAACAATCTTTGCCCTCCGCGCCGCTCTCGGTCTCGGGAAGATAGCGCTTGGCCGTTGCCTTCGCGCCCACCGCGCGTGCCCCCCACAAATACCACCCGTCTCCCACCGTGCCAGTGCGGCAGCGCCTCCTCCTCCTCCAAATCCACCCACGAAGGAAACGTTCGCGTCACGCCGTCACCGCCGCAGGCACCGCGCGTCCGGTTCACTGTCACGACCCTTGGCACCGGATCAACCAGCACGTGAGCTATGAGCAACTCAATCGAAGAAGCTTGGTACAGAAGGAAGAAACAAGGGAAGCAGACGCTGGGAGAAGAGGAAGAACAGAGAGCGTGGAGAGGAAGAAAGAAGCACAAGGTAAAGTTTGTCTATATTTCTTTTCCTGTCTGATACAATTGGCACTTCCTTCTCTTATAAGCTATCTATCTCTCTCTCTCTCTTCTCTTACATGTGGGTCCTTAGGGTGTTACTGTTAGGAAACCGGATTCGTATCCGATATGGACTCTTCCTTATCTCTAAGCAGAACCGCTATATATAGGAGGCAGGGGGTCACCCCATTGTACACAAGCATACAGAATAATAAAGCAGACCCGTTCCTCCTCATATTGTGTCTCTCGCCCTCTCTTTCTGTTCTCCAGTTTAGATCTATTAGGCAACCCCGGACTATTCGATAGCGAGGTTGTCTAACACGTTATCAGCACGAAGCTCTACCGGAGATTAGATTGGAAAGGTGAGAAAGGTGAGACGCGGGATTGTTCTAATCTCGCATGAATACTTGTATGCATCTACTTTACGCATCTACGTGGCGCGAAGCTAGATATGAAGCGATTTTGCAAATTATAGTATGAATCTACTGTACAATGAAGTTACGGTATGAGAAGGAAATTGTATGGCATGAAGCCGTCATTGCCGTTCGGCACGAAGCCAACGATGAAGCAACCAAGGCACGAAGCCATTGATCTACGGATCTAGCACCATTATCCAAAATGCTGTAGCACGAAGCTACAGATCGCTCCCGAGCATGAAGCTCCGCAACTCGGCGACACCGGAAGAACAGATTGGAAAGGTGAAAAATGAGTATGAATACATCTACTGTAGCACGAAGCTATAGTACACATCATTGAATGGCTCGAAACCGAAGCATGGTCGCCAGGCGCCTCAAATAGCCGTGACGCGAAGACACCACCGCTGAGCCGGCCGCCGGCCACCCGCCTGGCGGCTCCACCCACCGTGCGTTTCACCAATGCTCACGACTTGAAGCACCGCCGAGCCGGCGCGCCAGATCGCCGCTGGCTCGCGCTCACGCTTACCCAAATTAACACGCCTCGCTGCCTGGTCATTATGGTCGGCTCCTCGCAAGCGCTCGAAGTGTTGTGGTCCATGCCGTGCAGCCGCATGACCACGCGACACCGGTGATGGCTCGTCTCCGCCCCAGCGCCATGCCGCCGACCGGCCACCGCTTTTCCTCAGCCCCGGTGCCCGACCTTTCGGCCAGATGACTCTTGCACCGATGGAGCCGAAGTGAACCATCGCCGCTCGGCCGCCCCGGCGCCATCGCTCGCCGCTTCTCCGCTGGCCACAAGCCCTCGCAGCCGCCGTGACGACGCTGCGGAACGGCACGAAGCCGCCGACTTGGCCTTCCAGCTTGCGCCGCATGGCCGACTCGCAGACCGCACGCGACCCTCGGTTTCGGCGCCACCACCCCAGGCTCGAGGTCGCGCCGCGCCGGCCGATGCCGCCGACGGCTCCCACGGCACGGTGCCGCCGAAGCGCCTCAAGAACGGCTCGGCCGCCTCCGCTGTTCAGCCCATGCACCGGCCGCCATCGGGCCCGCGGAATCGCCGCTGCGCCGCCAGTATGGCGCTGCAGCGCTGGCTGACGCTACCGCCACAAGACGCCGCTGGCCGCGTCGCCGGCGACGCCAGCCGCTGATTACCATCGCTGCGGTCGCCGGCCACGGCGCCGAAGGCCGCCGGCTAGACCATGAACGCCTGAGCCATTACGCCACCGCCGGAGCACGCCAGACGGGGCCCGCCGCCACGCCGGGTCGGCCGCCGCTACCGCCATGCCGATCGCACCAAGAGCGCCGCGCCGCCGCTTGCGGACGCAGAACCCCACCTCGCCTTGCTCCCTGCGAGCGGACGGCAAAGGACATGAAGTCCTTTTGGATAAGGAAGTCCATGCTTCCATGGAGAGGAAGTCCAACACGGGACCGAGCCAGATGCAAAAACCGGATTGCATCCGGACCTGGCGCACGGGAAGCGGTTTTTACCCCTTTGCCCTTTCCCATTTTTCCTCGTTTTCTGTTTTATTATTTTCTGAAAATTGATTAGAAACTTCCAGAAATTCAGGAAATTGCCAGAAAAATATGAAAATATCTAGAAAAATTCAGAAAATTTATTGGCTCTGTTTTAATTTTTTTTCTTAAGCCATATTTTCTGCATTTATGATTTTTTGTATGAATTTTTGCAATAATTGCCCCGTTTAGAATATCGGAAATTCCTGAGAATTTATTTTCCGAATTTATAAATTTATGAATTATGTCATGTTGATATTTGCTGAAATTCAATTTCCTGTTCTGAAAAATGCTTGGAAATTAGCAGAAATTATGAAAAGTGTTAGGAGAATTCCAAGAATTTCTCATACAACAGTTTATGAGAACATGAGTGGTTGGGATTTGATTTTGGTAATGAATAAACAGATATGAGACAATTGGTGTCTAGGAAAACACACATGAGGCTTGGTTCTTTAATTGGCACTTAAAGCGGGAAGTGCTCCCTCCTCATGTGAGCCCTAGGGGCGTTGACTGGCCGAGAGTCAAATTGACAGAGATATTCATTACTGCTGCTCCCACCAACAAGAATTATATAAGTTGTAATTAGACTTATGACATGTTTAATTCATGTTGCAATTTATTTTCTGTTATCAAGTGATGCTTTGGAAAATTGTCAGATAATTAATGTAAAATTGCCAAATACTAAGAAAAATTCGGAAATTTCTGAGAATTTTTTTTCCGTATTTATGAATATTTATGAATCTGTGTATATATGAATTTTGCATTTATGAATTCCGTACTTATGAATCTTGTACTTATGAATTTTGCATTTATCTTTCTTGATATTATTGCTTTCTTTTAGTTTGCTGGAAACTCATGAGAATTCAATTATGCATTTTATTGAATCTAGCAGCCATTTCCTATTAGATTGCACGTAGTAATCTAATGGAAGAACCTTATGAATGTGCAAAGGTGTGGCATTATCTAACGTGAGTTTTTGAAGAATTGACATGAATTGTCAGAATTATCTCACATAGACATCAGATTGCATAATGAATAGTAAGCTCTCGAAGAGCATACTCTTTCTCATGAATAGAATTGCAATTTATTCTTTATTCCAGTATTCTTTCTTTACAAGCAATTTTTTAATTACTTAGCCACTTTATGATTAGAATTATTTTTCTTTTCATCTAGAAATCGTGTAGCGCCCAATGGAGGAAATATGCATTGTTGATAGTGGCACAACAAATACCATCTTAAGAGAGTCGAAATACTTCCAGACGATCACGAAGAACGCTGGAAGGATTACGACTATCGCAGGAAGCAATACGCATATAATAGGCTCAGGAAGAGCCACAATTATATTGCCAATGGGTACAACTTTGGTAATTGAAGAAGCCCTCTTGTACCCTGAATCAACCCGCACTCTCTTAAGTTTCAAAGATATCCGCGCCAATGGGTTTCACTTAGAAACCAATGAAGAAAATGGAAAAGAACACTTGTGCATTGTGAAGCACGCGGAATATGAAAAGATGGTACTAGAAAAATGTCCCTCATATGAATCAGGTTGTACTACACGAAAATCAATGCACTCGCAGTGTATACTTCTTTGAAGACCTGTCTTGAAGCTCGAATTATTTTCTTTATGGCATTGTAGATTAGGTCATCCTGGTCTTAGATTGATGAGAAATATAGTTAACAACTCACAAGGTCATGGCATTAATGTTAAAAATTTCCGAATCATGAAGATTTTGTGTGCCATGCATGTGCCACGGAAATTAATAACTAGACCCTCTGTTATGAAAGTGCAACATGAAATCCCTGCATTCCTGGAACGCATTCAAGGATATTTGCGGTCCGATTCAGCCCTTGTCGTGGCCGTTCGATACTTTATGGTGCTCATTGATGCTTCCTCGAAATGGTCGCATACATGTTTGTCGTCAACAAGGAATCATGCATTCGCAAAGTTGATCTCGCAGATCATCGCAATTAAGAATGTTTTTCCCGATCATCGCGTGAAGTCCATTCGATTGGACAATGCCGAATTTACTTCCAAGGCATTTGATGATTATTGTACAAAGAACGGAATAATCATGAGCACTCTATACCGCACGCCCATACGCAAAATGGGCTAGTGAAGCACTAATAAAGAGGATTAAGTTCATTGCCGCACCACTCTTGCAGAGTTGTAACTTGCCCAACACTTGTTGGGGACACGCAGCCTCGCACGCAAAGAAGACTCATCAATTATAGACCATCGGCCTACAACATCCATTCACCAATGCAATTAGTGCAAGGGGTCATCCCGAAGATTTTCCATCTTAGAAAATTTGGTTGTATGGTATATGTACCTATACCACCCCACAATGATCGCAATGGGCCCTCTCCGCAAGTCCGATATACGTTGGTTATGAGAGTGCATCCATAATCAGGTATTTGGAACCCATGATCGAGACTTGCACACACCGATTCGGATTGCATCTTTGGCGAGGACCATTTCCCGTCATTAGGGGAGAGAATCAACCATTGGATGAAAAATGCCGGAAATAGTACGGCATTCCACTCGATCCCCGCATGACCCTCGCACTAATGAAGCAAATCAAGAAGTCCGTAAGATAATTGATTTGCGTAATTTAGCAAATGAACTCGCTCGATCATTTTTGTGATCTCAAGAGCGTGGTTAAGTCGCATGTACCAAAGCAAGAAATGCACCAGAGAGGGTGGAAATACCAAAGAAAGCAGTAAGGTATCCTCATCCTGCTCAGAGGCCTCAAAGAAAAGAACAGAGATCCGCTTCTCAAACCCAAAGTACCCGAGACGTCTGGGAAAATCAAGCAGAGGACTTACCACAGCCAATCACAAAAGTGCCCCAAAGCAAGAAGGGGAGCCAGTTGAGACCTGGCACTGGAAAGAAGCCTGTGGAAAAGGTAATTCCAGATCTGAACCTTCCATTGGAAGAAGCCGCCGGAAATAATCTGTGCGCACACATTGGCGGAGAAAAACTAAAGGAACTTGCTCCTGGAATGGGAAATAGCAATGAAGAGCAAGTAGAAGTGCACGAAGCACCCCATGATGAAATGGCCATAAACTTTGTAATAACGGGAGAATCAATGAATAGAGCAACAGCCAATATCGATGCATACTTTACAAAGAAGATTGCCACGATCATTAATCATGATCCCGAGCCCGCATCTCTCGCAGAGTGCAAGAAAAGTATCTATTGGGAAGATTGTAAGATTGCAATCACCTCAGAGTTAGTCTCTCTGAACAAAAGAGAGGTGTTTGGGCCTTTGTGCCGCACGCCTCCCCATATAAACCCCGTAGGTCACAAATGGGTTTTTGTTCGCAAGAGAAACGAAAACAATGAAGTTGTAAGGTACAAGGCAAGGCTTGTCGCTCAAGGTTTCACTCAACGTCCTGGGGTTGATTATGAAGAAACCTATTCTCCTGGTCATGGGCGGAATTACCTTTAGATACTTGATCTCAATGGCGATCAACTTGAAGTTGAAAATGAAGCTAATGGATGTTGTCACAAGATATTTGTATGGAAACTTGGATTCGAGATTTATATGAAAGTACCTTAAGATATCCCTATCCCGAACCAAGACAGAGCAAACAGAAACCTATACAAAGGTGAAATTGGAGAAATCACCGTATGGGCTAAAACAATCGGGAAGAATGTGGTACAATCGTTTGAGTGACTTTCTCTGCAAGAAAGGCTACACGAGCAAATGAAGATTGTCCATGTGTATTTATACAACGATCCACGAATGGATTTTGTATAATCTCCGTCTATGTAGATGACTTGAACATCATTGGGACGGATGAGGAAATTGAAGAAGCATGCACATACTTGATATCCGAGTTTGAAATGAAAGACTTGGGTAAAACCAAGTTCTGTTTAGGCTTGCGGCTTGAACATGTCCAAGGCGGAATCTTGGTACACCAAGTATCCTACACACGTAAAGTGTTGGAGAGATTTGGCTTTGAAAAGGCATACCCCGCAAAGACCCCAATGGCTCAAGGTCACTCCAAGCGGCACCTAGACCCACAGCCTAAAGAAGAGGAGGAAGTCCCGGGAGCGGAATTCCCATACTTGAGTGCAATTGGAGCGCTCATGTACCTTGCGAATAGCACTAGGCCTGACATTGCGTTCGCCGTGAATTTGCTAGCACTGCAAAGGCGTAACCCACCAAAAGGCATTGGAAAGGGTGAAGGACATCTTCCGTTACCTTCAAGGAAGCAAAGACCTCGGCTTGTTTTACGTAAGAAACAATGAATTGAATTTAGTTGGCTACGCCGATGCTGGGTACCTTTCGGACCCGCATACTGGCAAGTCACAAACTGGGTATGTTTTCCTTTGCGGTGGAACAGCAATTTCTTGGAAGTCGTCTAAGCAGACTCTTGTCTCGACGTCGACTAACCACTCAGAAATCATTGCATTGTATGAAGCCTCTCGGGAATGTGCATGGCTTCGAAGAATGGTTCACCATATTCAGAAGTCATGTGGTCTGAACATGGAACAAACCCCCACTATTATCTATGAAGATAATGCAGCTTGTGTTGCACAAGTACAAATGGGATATGTGAAGAGTAACCTTACAAAGCATATCAACCCCAAGTTCTTTTATGCTCATGAAATGCATAAGATGAACGAGATAAAGATACTGCATACTAAGTCGTGTGAAAATCTCGCAGATTTATTCACTAAGTCACTCCCGGCATCTTCCTTTGAAAGATGTATTAGAGAAATCGGGATGATGAGGGTTAGAGAAGTGCAGATTTCAGAGGGAGATTTTTCACATACTCCTACATAAATCACATTCACCTCCCCGCTTCCAGACGAGTCTGTTCGGGCAGAGTCCTTTTCGAGGCTGCACTTTCGGAATCGGCACATAACGGTGACGGAAAACCCGCCTGCTTTCTTGGCTGGCTCCCCCTGCCCGGTCGATCTGCCGGTATATACGATCTGATCTTGGTTTGTGCGTGCGTGCGAGCGAGGAAGGAAGAAGGGCGGAGTTTGATTCTTGGATGGTCCTTGCTGCTGGGCCGGATCGATGGAGTTCTGGCCGGAGTTCTTGGCGAGCAGCTGGGGGAAGGAGTTCGCGGCGGGGGGCGTCGGCGGGATGGCCGGCGTGCTGGCGGGCCACCCCCTCGACACGCTCCGCATCCACCTGCAGCAGCCGACGCCGCCCGTCAGCCCCGGGATCACCGCCGCGCGGCGCCCGACCTCCGCCGTCGCGCTGCTGCACGGCATCCTCCGCGCCGAGGGCCCCTCCGCGCTCTACCGTGGCATGAGCGCGCCCCTCGCCTCCGTCGCATTCCAGGTGAGCTACCTCGTCTCCTCCGTGCATGGATTCTGGGAATGTTCAACCTTTTCATGCAGCTAGATTCTTGATTTTTTTTTTACGAGCCCGTGAGATTGCAGACACGTCTTTTTTTTCTCTTTCTTTTTTTGTCTCCAATCGGTTCGTCTAAAATCCTGTATTATTACGTTTTCGAAAGGGAATTTCGATTCGAACACATGACATCAAAATCCTTGGCACGACTAACTGATTGAGCTAGCCATTAGCGGACGGCACTAGCTAACGAGTCTCTTTTTGCTTGTCGCGTTTGTAGTCTTCTTCCCATTCTGCCTCCTCTCTTTGCTTCCTTCGTCTGTTCCGTAAGATAACAACAGGTGGGGGAAAACTACACATCAAGCACTAGTAAAAAACCTGTCGAAAATGTTCGCTGTGGATCAGTAAAATCTGGCGAACATCGCACCGGTGCAACTTTGCAAGTTGGGGATCGTTCGGTGAGGTGCAGTTGCACTCAATCAGGGTAGATCCGCGGCTTTAATTCGTGTTGGGAAGCTTAGATGAGCAAAAAGATGACGGGCCTCTCACGTGTTTGCTTCAATGCACTGTTGCCCTGCGCCCTCTGCTTCTGGAGGTTCACATGGTGTGGCCTCTCGTCTGTGCAGTTGCGCTAGCCAATGAAGGCAGTAACGTACGCTGATGCGCACGTTTCGTGTTTGTTTGTGATTAAGCTTTGTGCAGTAGTGTGGTATCTCTGATGCCTCATAGTGGTCATTAAAACTGTGAAGTCTCGTACTTGGCAAAGTTGTAAAGCTGAGCTAACATCCTGTTGACCTAACGTTTTCTGTTGTTAGTTGCACGCCAGTGCATCACTACGGATACATGTCAGTCTCGGTTTACGATGAATCTGGAATATGTTTTTTGCAGACATAGATTCCACGTGCACCATGACTAGTCATCCTAAAGGATACAGTTAAAGTGATGTTAGAATATTTACTCCTATGACTACAGTCTACAGTAGTCGGATTGTACTGATCAACTTCACCCCGGGACATGGCAGATGGCACGTCCGCACTTGGATGTTGAATCTAGGATCCTAGATAGTCATAGAGACAACCATCCATGCTGTGTGTCAGTGTCACAGTGTGTGGTGTAGTATGTGATGTTAGCAATTGAGTTCCAAATCCTCCTTTTTTTGTTGCAGAATGCAATGGTCTTCCAAGTCTACGCGATCCTGTCGCGGTCGCTCGATCCACGGAGCTCCATATCCGACCCTCCCTCCTACAAGAGCGTGGCACTCGCCGGCGTCGGCACCGGTGCGCTGCAAACGCTGATCCTATCCCCCGTTGAGCTCGTCAAGATCAGGCTGCAGCTGGAGGCGGCGGGGCAGAAGCACCGCCGCCCGGGCGGCCACCACGGGCCGGTGGACATGGCCCGGGACATCCTCAGGAAGGAGGGCCTCCGCGGCATATACCGCGGGCTCGCGGTGACCGCGCTCCGAGACGCGCCGGCGCACGGCGTCTACTTCTGGACGTACGAGTACGCCCGGGAGCGGCTGCACCCGGGGTGCCGGCGGACGGGGCAGGAGAGTCTCGCGACGATGCTCGTGTCCGGCGGCCTCGCCGGCGTTGCCAGCTGGGTCTGCTGCTACCCGCTGGACGTGTTGAAGTCTCGGCTGCAGGCGCAGACGTTCCCACCGAGGTACCGCGGCGTCGTCGACTGCTTCCGGAAGAGCGTGCAGGAGGAAGGGCTCCCGGTGCTGTGGCGCGGCCTCGGCACGGCCGTCGCGCGGGCGTTCGTCGTCAACGGCGCCATCTTCTCGGCCTACGAGCTGGCCCTCCGGTTCTTCGTCGGCAACAACGACCAGAGGCTGGTCATGGAGGAGAACTGAGCTGTGCAAGATTCTGCACAGCTAAACTGCAATTGATGCAATGACACCCATTTGCAAGATTCGAAGTTGCTCGCAGCGGCATGCGTGTCTGCGCGGTTGTACATAGGCAAGTATTCATTGGGAGTGGTTATGGGGCTCATACCATTACAGCAAGGTGATAATTTTTGCAGAGTATCGTAGCTGCAGAATTCATACAGATTGGCCTTATAGGTGTGCCTCTTGATGATGACGATCATTTTCCCAATGGGTGGGGAAATGCACATTTGCTGGTGTATTGCTACCACAGATACAATAGTAACATATTTGCGCCACTACTATCGGCAAATTCTGCCCATTTACCCCAGCCAAGCAGGTGTAGATTCTGATTCTAGGAAGAATCCTGCTGATTTGAGGTCCCAGATCCCTGGAGAACGGAGAACGAAGATACCCGTGCGTTTGGTTGGAGGTACGAGGGTGAACGGAACAGGATGGTACAGAATGGATGGAATGATCCTGGATGATCTTGGATGAGATGGTTCAGGGAAGATGTTTGGTTGTCTGAATGGGATGGTACAAGTTTTTGTTTGGTTGCCTGAATGGGATGATCCTGGATCGTTCAAAATGCTATTTGGTTTAAAGGATGAGGTAGGTATGAAATAGTGTTGTATTATCTGCAGATAGAATACCCTTGAGTGATCAAAAAGCCAGATTAACCACGTGCTTATCAAAGAAAAACAATGGCAACCTAAGTAGCTAGCAGCAACAACTATGCAATGTACATGATATGCATGATATACAACTATGCAATGGCGTGCGACGAAGACGGCGCGGGAGCGGCGGAGTGAGGGCACGGAGTGAGGCCGCCCGTGAGGAAGACCACGGGGAGTGGCCCCGAGAGGAAGAACGCGTCCGGGACGAGTTGGTTCGGCCAAATTGGGCGAACGGGATGGTACAGGATATCTGAGGAATATTCCCAGAATCTGTACCATTTCATCCTGGATGAGATGGTTCCATACACCCAACCAAACGCATGTACCAAAACTTATACTGTACCGTCCCGTTCCGTTCACCCTCGTAGCTCCAACCAAACGCACAGTGTTAATCCATTGCTTTGTCACGAAACTTTACGGAAGCTTTCTTTTTTTCTACCTCTATAATACCTTTTTTTGGGGTTGCCAAGTTAGCTCTTTTTTCGAATAAATTTACAAAATTGGTTGTCTCCTAGACCACGAAAAGTGTGGTATATGACACATGTCACCTACCGCGCTGCAAGTACGCAGCAAGTTTTCCTGCCGAACATCGATACATCAGCAAGTTCATTAACTAAGAACCTTGATTAGTCACTTTAATAATTTAATCACTTAATTAAGTAGCTAATTAAGCCACTAACGAGCAGTGAAGCTCGGTACATGCCAACCGAGCTCCGGTAGCTTGGCAGGTCCACTACCGAGATCTGAAAGTGCTGTTGTCGTGATGGAAAGTGCTGCCGAGAGCTTGGTAAGTAACACGTATCGTTTATCGTGTTTGTCGCGTTCGAAGAGAGGACTATTTTGTAAATTTAGTCGGTAGGAGTTTGGATTTACAAAAAAAAAAGTGTCGGAAAAAAACTAAAAATTCAACTTTAAGTCCTTGTACGCGCACCATACATGCTATCCCTTCAACTGGATCTGCGTAGTAGGGCTACACCGGCGAAAGGCGGAACGGTTGAGTTCATCATTTCTTACTGCTGGCTCATTACACGCACTATCCTAATTTCTGCCACGAGCCGCAACTTACAATCCTTTTTAGATAAAAACACCTTGGGTATTAACTAGTAAGTAAGGGATTACGTGGCCAACTGTTGCATAGCCCAACAATATGTCACATTGTCACGTCGCCTCTCTGGTTGCTTGTGACGGCCCATCTTTTTAGGGCAAGTTAGAACATCACAACAGCTACCCAGAAAGACTAGCTGTTGGAAAAAGACAAGAGTATTTTATTCAATATAGGGCTTAACGGCCAAGTTTTTACAAAAGAGGGCGTACGTAGCAGGGTCCGAATATACTACAACTAAAACACCGCACAGGCAGTGCCTGAGCAAAAGACTAAGACTTAAAACCAGACAAGATCGCCATCTACGTATTTCTGATACGCTCCAGCTTCTTTATACTCTGAAACGGGTCGAGGGTTTGCAAGGGTGAGTATGGGAGTACTCAACAAGTCGTACGGAGAATATTGAATACTACGTGCAAGGGATTAACAAAGGAAGGCAATAGGGTCTAAGTATCTGGATGCAGTTTTATTTGTAACATCATTTTACATTTGAAGCACAAACCATAAAGTAAATAATAAGGGAGGGGGGTTCACAAGTTTGACAACACTTAGCCATATTCACAAATTCGACAAAGTTACTTGAGCTTAGCGACGGGTAATCACCCTAATTCAAACTTAACTTCATTTACCGGAAGTACAGCGTATTCGAATACCATCATGATTAACTATGCAGATGTGCTCAGCTTTACCCACAAGATATCTACGGCCATTAATGCCAAGCGCTTGAATTACATGCAACTTAAATGCATGCGGCCAGGCCGAGACTATCACAACATTTCATTAAATCATTCCTGTGTTTAGTTGTTAACCGATAGGTATACAGCTACCTTGGACTCGCAGTCCCCATTAGCACCTACCGTTGTGAGTCCATTCCTATTCCACCCCTTCGGTATACTCCCTTGCTAGGGGGCCGATCCCTATTCTCCTATGAGAATAGTCCACCAGATTAATCAATTTTAATTCAGGAATGATTAATTTACTGAGCTATGTCAGAGACAGGCCCACGTACCAGTCCGACTTGTGGTTGTGCGGAAACTTAAGTTATTTACTTTGCTCAAGAGGGTTATTAACCTTATGTTGCCAAAGATCAAGCCACACAACCACAAACCAATCCGGTACTAACACTACCGGCCACCAAACCAACCATGGCAATAATCATCAGCCGGGGATCGGACTTAACTCCACCACGTGGATAGCCCAATACTGTCCCCCAGACTGTATCACTTTTATAAACATCCGAGCCAACGGTTCGATGGCACTTTATTTCCATTTTAAAAGCATTTGAACTAACCAACAGGGATAATAATAACTAGCAAGGTATAAATAATCATCTAGGGTTAACAAAGGAGTTAATATGGTTCAATATTTTTCAAGGAAATTCCATGAGCAATTCGGCATTATCTAGGTATCAGGTCATTCTAAAATAGTGGTTTTGAATAATTCAACATACAATAAAATAATGCAGTAGAAAATAATTACTGATTATAATAGGCATTAATAGGTTTAACATGATCAATGGTGTACGGCTTGCCTTGCTCGACGATCGGATCGGCTAAACCGTAGTCGACGTAGTCGTACTTGGCTCCTATTGCGTCCGGC
The DNA here is from genome assembly GCA_036346355.1 of Rhipidocladum racemiflorum. NCBI lineage: Eukaryota > Viridiplantae > Streptophyta > Magnoliopsida > Poales > Poaceae > Rhipidocladum > Rhipidocladum racemiflorum. The sequence continues at coordinate 10,202,792 of CM070570.1, read as the reverse complement.
TCCTGCTCCGGGTACTACTGGTGCTCCTCGAACTGTCCAATGACCGGATCTAGCGCGAAAAGGACGAACGACAATAAATAAACGGAAAACAAAAAGAAAAAAGGAAACGAAAACTGAAAACGGAAACCAGAACCAGGCCGAAAGAGAGAACGGAGGGTAGAATGGTCATTTCGGAATTTTGGTGACTTCGGATTGCAAAGCGGAGGGCATTTTTGGACTCAGTGGATCGAAACGGTTCGGAAAAGTATATTTGGAGCTTTTGGGAATTCTTGGGAATTTTTGGGATTTTTCTGGACATTTTCTGGAATTTAAAACGATATTCAAAATTAACAAATACATTAGAAATTCCAAAAACCGGAAAAACTGTCGGAACAGTAACAGGCCAAATTTGGCTGGCCCATTCGGCCGTTCGGCTCGGGCGGCACGCGAGCGAGGCCGAGCTGGGCCGTGGCTGGCTCGGCCCAACCGAGCGATAGGTAGGGGGGCTATGGTTTGCAAGGGGCGGCGGCCGACGCCGGAGACGGAGCGGGGGAGGGGAAGCTCACCGAGGATTGGAGGGAGCGGGGCGAGGAGGAGAGCTGGGGCGGGCTTTATAGCCAACGGAGAGAGAGAGAGAGAGAGAGAGAGTGTCAAGGCCCCAAGTTCCAAAAGTTCTGGGACATCCGGAGTATCCGGATCAGCATCCGGAGTGTCCGGATCCAACCCGGAATGTCCGGAGTATCCGGATTGGGCTGACCGAACACCCCAACCCGGAGTGTCCGGACCAAACGTCCGGAGTTTCCGGGTTAGTGTTACCAAAGACCCCAACCCGGAGTCTCCGGGTTAGCGTCCGGAGAGTCCGGTATTTGCGGGGGTTTAGTATAAAAGTCCCATTTCGTGGCTCCCCTCCATTCTTTCTCCTCCATGTTGTTTCCCCACTCCTTGGTGCTACTCCCCTCCACCCTAGCTTCACTCCGGTGAGCTCCCACCGGCCGTTGACCCACCGTGGCTCCTCCCCGGCGTCCCCTAGCTCGATCTCAAGCCGGTGTTCTCCTTCCTCTACCCGGCGTTGTTCTCCTCCATCTTCCTTTGGAGGTAGGTCTTTCTATAAGGGGTTGATTCGTGGGTTTCTTGGGTCCTAAGGCCATCCATGGTGGGTTTGGGACTTAGGTTTGGGTTTGAGAGTTTGGGGAAGAACTTTGGAGTTCTAGGGTTTTGGGAAGTGGTGGTTCTTGGGTTGGTTTTGGGGTTGGGTTTTGGGAATGTAGGTTGCCTAGGTTAGAGATCGGGTAGTAGCAAAGCCATTGCGCGGCTTGGAGCTAGTCTTGGTTGGGCTAGTAGAATGTAAATGCGTTTCTAGGCGGTTTGAGCTAGTTCGGGGTTTCTCCCGGCTTGCAAGTTGTAGAAAAGTCGTGGATCGGGTCGATGTGAAGCCGTAGAAAGTGGTAGGGCTCCCCTCCTCAAGTCGCGTTGGGCCAGATGCTCCAGGTCCGGAGTGTCCGGCCGCGAATGGTCCGGAGTGTCCGAGTCGTCCGGAGAGTCCGGACAGAAACATCCGGAGTATCCGGCTTGTCCGGAGAGTCCAGATATAAAACCCGGACTGTCCGGGTTAGGCTAATCTGTTCGGATTCGTTAACCTGTCCGGTCGCGTTGTTTCGTCGGGTTTTTCCTTTTGTGTTCATTTCATTTGCATGGCATGCATCTCATTATGCATTGTACTCGTGTAGAGAGCGATCCCGCGGGACTTGACGCCGCGGTGACCGAGGGTGCGACCGGAGAGCCAGTTACTGCCGACCTACAAGCAGAAGAACAAGGCAAGCACCTAAGCATATTCAACCTTTATGTAAATGTATTTTTGTGAATAAACTGCTACATGATTGGTTAAGTGATGCATTAGGAATTTAATTGAGGATAGGTCTAGATCCCACTTGCCGCACATCCATCCGTTGAAATTGTGCATACTTCCGCTGGAACTAGCTTAGGGGTAATACTATGAGTTCATGCTTAGTCTTGCTTAGAGGTTGGGGTTCGGGCCAAGTGACGGAGGGTTCCGCCACTTGCAGTTATTATTATTACACACCTACTACTTTATGTTGGTTTGGATTTGGGAAAGGTTTTGAAAGAAATGAATTGTGGACCGGGCGGGAGTTGGTTCATTTGGGTATGGAGACTCAAATGTGTAGCCCCGTCTGTGTCGATTAAGGACCGATCCGTAAGTGGAATAAGATTGAGCACACCCGGTTGGTCGCATGCCCGATTATGGTACAGTAAGCCACTCTTTCTCTCATACGGAATCGATGGACCGTAACTTCCTGTGGTTGGACGTGGTTGAGGGCGAGGCTTAGGTCGACTCTCGAGCGCCAAGCCGGGCTTGGGGCTGCTCGAGGGTGCTAGGTTTTCGGGCTACGTGAGGACGCTTCAGCGATTGGGTATGATTGGGAGGGGTTGACACTAGGCCCTTGTGGTAAGTGTCGTGCGATCAATGCTTCCTGCCAGGTTAAATAAGCGATTCGAATTGCCGCTCTCGGATATGAGCAAGCTTGATCCGAACTTCTTCTGCGTAGTAAACAACTTGAACTTGTGGTTCGCCGTTGGGCTTGAGCTAAATTTTGATATGAGATGACTTGCTTTACATTCATTAATTACCATATCCTGTTAGAAGTAGGGTCTTTATTACAACTGCTAGCTATATTGAGAAAAACTTGAGTAGATGACAAAAATTGAAACAAAGTTAAGCATTTCCGCACTTTTAACCTAAGCCTGATTACCTTGCTACCGACAAATGCATCTCCTTTGGAGTCGGTCATATATGGACCCCGGGTAAGTCTTGCGAGTACCTTTTGTACTCATGCTTCTGCTTTGTGGTTTTCAGGTGAGGATCAGTTGGGCGGATGCGAGTTCTGCCCTTCGCCTCGGTGACCAAGGGCACCGAGTAGAGGCTTAGCACGTCGTTGTTTGCGCCCGGGAGTGTTCAGGAGCAGAACACTTCCGGAGATGTCTTATTTTGCTTAATATGGTGGTTGATCTTTTGTTGTATAGATAGATGCGATTCGATGGGCTTTTGGATTTGAAAAATGGATGGTCGTGTGTATGTCGGGCTCCGTATGCGTTTTCTTTGACTATTGATACTACTGTGGTGCTGTGGTTGTCGTTTTTACTTTCCATATATATATATATTCTGCAGCTGTGTATTTCTTGTCTGCTGAGTGGATGTCCGTATATTCTAGGAAGGTCATGCCGAAATTTTCTCGTTTTTCTTGGCTTGGTTGCTTTTTTTTTGGGGTTTTGGCTAGTCGTAGGGCTTTGTGGGTTGTTTTCCGTTTGGTTGGTGGTTTGTCGGGTTCGTCTTTGTGCCGTGTGTTTCCGCTTGCGTGTGGTTTGGAAGGTTTCGGGTTCGTTGCCCCCTTTGTGCAAATTGAATTGATAACGGCATTGGAAACCGGTATGTGGGGATCCTGGGCGTGTTTCGGGTCGCATACTGGGGGAATACCGGGATGGTTGTCGAATTGTTAGGATGTTTTTGGAGTTGTCTCGATTGGGCTTGGGTGTTAGCACTGAGATCACCTTCGGTGATTCGTTGCTAGGATCCAAATCCGATGGGGGTGACTGTTCATCCAACAACTCGAGGACGATCTGGGCGGCTCCTCACAAGGCTGGTATCAGAGCAAGGTGCATAAAGACGAACTTAAACTTGACGACCACTTAGGTGATTGATTAGGACTGTCATACTGCATTAGGTAGAAGATAACACTATCCCCGCCCTAGGTTATAGTGGTGAGTGTGAGGGTTACGTTGGAATCGTGCATTTCATCCCATCTCATGTCATGCATGTGTCATGCTGTCTTGCATCAAAGTGTGTTTTGGGTATGTCGGACTTGTGGGACCCCAGTGCGGGGTGCTGCAGTCGGAGTGGGAGTCAGTTGAGGTTGTCAGGCTAGTGTGGTGTGTCGTTTCCATTTGGAGTCTAACTCTTGTCGTCGGCTTTGGTTAACGACAGAATGCGGACCCGCGGGGCTTCCACCTCTGGGGGTGATGGAGGTGCCGAGCGACAGCGGCCAGAGGGTGCTGATCCGCCGCCGCCTCCCAACGTGTTGGACATTCTGCAGCGGACCGAGCAGTACCAGGAGGCGACAAATCGGATCCTGGAGATGCTAGTCCAGGATCGGGTCCAGCACGGTGGCCGCGGTGATGGGCGAGGTCGGCCCACCGGCTATCTCGACTTCCTGTACACGCAGCCACCGGTCTTCTCACGGGCCACCAATCCGTTGGAGGCCGACGATTGGCTGCGCACGATAGAGCAGAAGTTTGCTCTTATCGACTGTGGGGAGCTCCAGAAGGCCCACTTCGCGGCGCAGCAGCTCCAGGGCCCTGCCGGTGCTTGGTGGGCTAATTTGCGGGTGATGCGACTGCCGCACCGATTTACTTGGGCTGAGTTCCGGAGGCGTTTGGGCGTACCACATCCCGAAGGGCCTCATGGACATGAAGAAGCGGCGATTTCGCTCTCGGCGATTCGATAAGTCGGTGGTTGACTACTCGCAGGAGTTCAACTACCTGGCGCAGACACCGGAGGAGGTCGACACCGACCGTAAGAAGCGGTGGTCGGTTTGTGAGTGGGTGACAACGAAGATGCAGGATAAGTCGTCCGTCTGCGACTTCGCCGACTACAATGACCTGGTGAGTCGCGCGATCATCGTTGAGCTCAAGATGCGGGCTCATCAGGAGGAGAAGAAGAGGAAGCGGCGACGCCAGATTGGGCGGCAGCGACTCGGGCGGTCTCAGATCGCCGCCGAGGCCGTCGCTTCCATCGCTGCCTCGCCGGTCCGCGACAGCCAGCCGCTTGGTTGCCGCTACCCGCCATTTACCACCGCTACCGCCATCGGCGAGCAGCAGCTGGTCCTGGCCCGCTCAGGTTACAATTGCGACGCTACGGGCCACTTTCGTCGGATCGCCCATTCCACGCCGGGCAGCAGACCGCTCCACGGCCAGGGCGCGACGGCACCACCGCGTTTACGCCGAAAGCCGAGGCAACATTACCTTCGCCGACGCCGAGGCGGTTCCCTAGGGCTCCGCCGCGTTAGCCGGGCACGTTCCTTGTTGAGGGCATGAGGCTAGAGTGTTATTTGATTCGGGGCCTCTCATTCTTTTATTCGCACGGGGTTTACTGAGCAGAGTCGATGAGGGTCGATGGCAGTGTCACCTCTTTTCTGATTGAGGCACCGGGGTCGAAGATCACGGTCAGGCAGATGGTTCAGAAGGCAGTAGTTCAGATTCAGGGGGTTCCGTTCACTGTTAGTTTGCTGCTTCTAGATCTTCGGGGAATAGATGTCATCCTGGGGATGAGTTGGCTGACACGACAGCAGGCTATTTTGGATTGCTGTAGTCGTACCCTGTCACTTCGAAATCCGAAGGGCGGCCGACTCACTCTACTCCTTAACGAGAACAAGACCACCTTGTGTTCACTAAATGGGACAGAAGTTGAAGAGCTGGACTTGATTCCCGTGGTGTCCGAGTTTCCCGATGTGTTCCCAGCGGAACTACCGAGGATGCCACCTGATCGAGATATCGAGTTTGTCGTCGAGCTTCAGCCAGGGACTGCTCCGGTTTCCAAGCGGCCGTACCGAATGCCACCCAATGAGCTAGCCGAGCTGAAGACTCAGTTGAAGGGGCTAATGGACAAAGGGTTCATTCGTCCGAGCTCTTCACCTTGGGGTTGCTCGGCTCTGTTTGTGACCAAGAAGGATGGTTCTCTGCACCTCTGCGTTGATTACCGTCCCCTGAATGCGGTCACCGTCAAGAACAAGTACCCATTGCCCCGGATCGACCTCCTGTTTGATCAGCTGACTGGTGCACGAGTATTTTCCAAGATTGATCTGAGGCTCGGCTACCATCAGATTAAGATCCGAGCCGAGGACATCCCAAGATCGCTTTCTCCACTAGATACGGGCTCTCTGAGTATACCGTGATGTCGTTCGGCCTCACGAACGCGCCGGCGTACTTTATGTACCTGATGAACTCCATATTTATGGAAGAGCTGGATTCTTTTGTCGTCATCTTCATCGATGATATTCTGATATATTCAGCCAGTGAAGAAGAGCACGCCAGACACCTTCGCATTGTTCTCGGGCGACTCAGGGAGCATCGCCTGTATCTGCGGTTCAGCAAGTGCGAAGTTCGCCGAGAAGTGTCATTCTTGGGACACGTCCTTTACGAGCGAGGCGTGGCGATTGACCGAGCAAGGTACAGGATGTACTCAAATGGGGGCAGCCCAAGATCGCTACGGACATCCGCAGCTTTTCTTGGATCGGTGGTATTATCGCCGCTTTCATCCAGGACTTCTCAAAGATTGCGGCCGATGACCGAGCCGCTCAAGAAGGGGTTGAATTCGGATGGTCGATCGTGAGAGCGCCTTCCGCACATCGAAGCAACGCGTCGACTACGGCTCCTGTCCTCACTCACCGGATATCCACAAGTCCTTTTGAGGTGTATTGCGTCGTCGAGGCATTGGGCTCGGTGTGTGCTTATGCAAGAAGGCCGAGTCGTTGCCTCACGCATCTCGGCGATTGAAGCATCACGAGGAGCACTACCCCACCCATGATTTGGAGCTTGCGTGATGGTGCATGCCTTGAAGATCTGGCGCCACTATCTCCTAGGGAATAAGTGCAATATTTATACCGATCATAAAAGTCTCAAGTACATCTTCACTCGAGCAGATCTGAATATGAGGCGGCGGAGATGGCTTGAGCTGATCAAAGACTATAGTCCTGAGGTGCATTACCATCCCAGAAAAGCGAATGTGGTAGCCGACGCGTTGAGTCGTAAAGCTCAATGCAATCGCTTTATTCTCCAGTCCCCGAGTGTCTCCCTCTGTGCCGAATTCCAGAGACTCGGCCTGGAGATGGGTGAGCAGGGATTCATAGCTAATATCGAGTTGAGGTCTACATTGCTCGATCAGATTCGAGAGGCACAGACGGAGGATGAAGAAGTTGCCCAGATCCGGGATAAATTAGATTTGGGGCAAGCCGCTGAGTTTCGCCTGGATGATCAGGGAACCTTGTGGTTCGGCGACCGCATAGTTGTCCCTGATGACCAGGAGTTGAAGCGAAGGATTCTCGATGAGGCACATAACTCCTTGCTTACCATTCACCTGGGCAGCAACAAGATGTATCAGGACCTGAGACGGCAGTTTTGGTGGGCTCGCATGAAGCGCGAAGTCGCTCGCTATGTGTCTGAGTGCGACGTCTGCAAGCGGGTAAAGGCCGAACACCTCAAGCCAGCCGGTACTCTTCAGCCTCTTCCTATTCCAGTTTGGAAGTGGGAGGGTGTTACCATGGATTTCATTACCGGCCTGCCGACCACTTCCTCAGGCCATGACTCAATCTGGGTGATCGTCGATCGACTGACGAAGTCCGCGCACTTTCTGGCTGTCCGGACTACTTTTTCGACCAAGAGATATGCAAAGCTATATATCTCTCGAATCGTGTGTCTCCATGGAGTACCTGAGCGGATAGTGTCAGATCGAGGCTCTCAGTTTGTCTCTCGGTTCTGGAGAAGCCTGCATGAAGCTTTGGGCACGAAGTTGCTCCGCAGTTCAGCATACCACCCTCAGACTGACGGTCAGACTGAGAGGGTCAATCAGATCCTCGAGGACATGTTGAGGGCCTGCGTCCTATCCTACGGGAAGAAATGGGGAGAATGTCTCCCGTACGCCGAGTTTGCGTACAACAACAGCTACCAAACCAGTATTCAGATGTCTCTGTTCGAGGCGCTTTATGGTCGCAGTTGTCGAGCGACGCTGAACTGGTCAGAGAGTGGGGAACGCTCATTGATTGGGCCTGAGTTGGTTATGGAGGCGGAAGACAGGGTCAGGACTATCCAGGAAAATCTGAGGATAGCGCGGTCGCGACAGAAGAGTTACGCTGATCGCCGTAGGAGACCCCTCGACGACCTTTGGCGACTTCGTCTACCTGAAGGTTTCTCCTCTCCGTGGCACCCGTCGATTCGGAGTTAAAGGAAAGCTAGAACCTCGCTACGTAGGGCCGTTCAAGATCCTTGGAAAGCGCGGCCAAGTAGCATATCAGCTAGAGCTTCCTCCTTCGCTCGGAATGGTTCACGACGTGTTTCACGTCCCCCAGTCCCAGCTGAAGAAGTGTGTTCGTACTCCCTTCGAGCAGATTGCAGTGGATGAACTCGAGGTTCAGCCTGAACCGGATTTGTCCTATCCAGAGCATCCAATTCGGGTTTTGGAAGAAGCGGAACGCAAGACTCGACGGAGAACTCTCAAGTTCTATAAAATTCAGTGGAGTAATCATACTGAGGATGAGGCTACTTGGGAGCCCGAAGATCGTCTAAAGACCGAGTACCCTGATTTCTTCGATGCCATGTAAGTGCGAGCGTACAATTCCCAAGGTTTAGAGCATGTCCGTTAGGGTCCTAACCCGTGTATGCGTTTGTTCTGAATCTCGGGGCGAGATTCCCTTAAGGGGGGAGGATTTGTCAAGGCCCCAAGTTCCAAAAGTCCTGACATCCGAGTATCCGGATCAAGATCCTGAGTGTCCGGATCCAACCCGAATGTCCGGATAAATGTCCGAGTATCCGGATTGGGCTGACTGAACACCCCAACTCGAGTGTCCGGACCAAACGTCCGGAGTGTCCGAGTTAGTGTTACTGAAGACCCCAACCCGAGTCTCCGGGTTAGCGTCGGAGAGTCCTGTATTTGCGGGGGTTTAGTATAAAAGTCCCATTTCGTGGCTCCCCTCCATTCTTTCTCCTCCATGTTGTTTCCCCACTCCTTGGTGCTACTCCCCTCCACCCTAGCTTCACTCCGGTGAGCTCCCACCGGCCGTTGACCCACCGTGGCTCCTCCCTGGCCCCCTAGCTCGATCTCAAGCCGGTGTTCTCCTTCCTCTACCCGGCGTTGTTCTCCTCCATCTTCCTTTGGAGGTAGGTCTTTCTATAAGGGGTTGATTCGTGGGTTTCTTGGGTCCTAAGGCCATCCATGGTGGGTTTGGGACTTAGGTTTGGGTTTGAGAGTTTGGGGAAGAACTTTGGAGTTCTAGGGTTTTGGGAAGTGGTGGTTCTTGGGTTGGTTTTGGGGTTGGGTTTTGGGGAATGTAGGTTGCCTAGGTTAGAGATCGGGTAGTAGCAAAGCCATTGCGCGGCTTGGAGCTAGTCTTGGTTGGGCTAGTAGAATGTCGCTGCTTTCTAGGCGGTTTGAGCTAGCTCGGGGTTTCTCCCGGCTTGCAAGTTGTAGAAAAGTCGTGGATCGGGTCGATGTGAAGCCGTAGAAAGTGGTAGGGCTCCCCTCCTCAAGTCGCGTTGGGCCAGATGCTCCAGGTTCGGAGTGTCCGAGTCATCCGGAGAGTCCGGACAGAAACATCCGGAGTATCCGGCTTGTCCGGAGAGTCCGGATATAAAACCCGGACTGTCCGGGTTAGGCTAATCTGTCCGGATTCGTTAACCTGTCCGGTCGCGTTGTTTCGTCGGGTTTTTCCTTTTGTGTTCATTTCATTTGCATGGCATGCATCTCATTATGCATTGTACTCGTGTAGAGAGCGATCCCGCGGGACTTGACGCCGCGGTGACCGAGGGTGCGACCGGAGAGCCAGTTACTGCCGACCTACAAGCAGAAGAATAAGGCAAGCACCTAAGCATATTCAACCTTTATGTAAATGTATTTTTGTGAATAAACTGCTACATGATTGGTTAAGTGATGCATTAGGAATTTAATTGAGGGATAGGTCTAGATCCCACTTGCTGCACATCCATCCGTTGAAATTGTGCATACTTCCGTTGGAACTAGCTTAGGGGTAATACTATGAGTTCATGCTTAGTCTTGCTTAGAGGTTGGGGTTCGGGCCAAGTGACGGAGGGTTCCGTCACTTGCGGTTATTATTATTACACACCTACTACTTTATGTTGGTTTGGATTTGGGAAAGGTTTTGAAAGAAATGAATTGTGGACCGGGCGGGAGTTGGTTCATTTGGGTATGGAGACTCAAATGTGTAGCCCCGTCTGTGTCGCTTAAGGACCGATCCGTAAGTGGAATAAGATTGAGCACACCGGTTGGTCGCATGCCCGATTATGGTACGGTAAGCCACTCTTTCTCTCATACGGAATCGATGGACCGTAACTTCCTGTGGTTGGACGTGGTTGAGGGCGAGGCTTAGCCGACTCGAGCGCCAAGCCGGGCTTGGGGCTGCTCGAGGGTGCTAGGTTTTCGGGCCACAGGAGGACGCCAAATGATTGGGTATGATTGGGAGGGGTTGACACTAGGCCCTTGTGGTAAGTGTCGTGCGATCAATGCTTCCTGCAGGTTAAATAAGCGATTCGAATTGCCGCGCTCTCGGATATGAGCAAGCTTGATCCGAACTTCTTCTGCGTAGTAAACAACTTGAACTTGTGGTTCGCCGTTGGGCTTGAGCTAAATTTTGATATGAGATGACTTGCTTTACATTCTGTTAATTACCATATCCTGTTAGAAGTAGGTGCTGTTTCAACTGCTAGCTATATTGAGAAAAACTTGAGTAGATGACAAAAATTGAAACAAAGTTAAGCATTTCCGCACTTTTAACCTAAGCCTGTTTACCTTGCTACCGACAAATGCATCTCCTTTGGAGTCGGTCATATATGGACCCCGGGTAAGTCTTGCGAGTACCTTTTGTACTCATGCTTCTGCTTTGTGGTTTTCAGGTGAGGATCAGTTGGGCGGATCACGAGTTCTGCCCTTCGCCTCTCGGTGACCGGGGCGGGGCACCGAGTAGAGGCTTAGCACGCGTCGTTGTTTGCTTGGGAGTGTTCAGGAGCGAACACTTCCGGAGATGTCTTATTTTGCTTAATATGGTGGTTGATCTTTTGTTGTATAGATAGATGCGATTCGATGGGCTTTTGGATTTGAAAAATGGATGGTCGTGTGTATGTCGGGCTCCGTATGCGTTTTCTTTGACTATTGATACTACTGTGGTGCTGTGGTTGTCGTTTTTACTTTCCATATATATATATATTCTGCAGCTGTGTATTTCTTGTCTGCTGAGTGGATGTCCGTATATTCTAGGAAGGTCATGCCGAAATTTTCTCGTTTTTCTTGGCTTGGTTGCTTTTTTTTTTGGGTTTTGGCTAGTCGTAGGGCTTTGTGGGTTGTTTTCCGTTTGGTTGGTGGTTTGTCGGGTTCGTCTTTGTGCCGTGTGTTTCCGCTTGCGTGTGGTTTGGAAGGTTTCGGGTTCGTTGCCCCCTTTGTGCAAATTGAATTGATAACGGCATTGGAAACCGGTATGTGGGGATCCTGGGCGTGTTTCGGGTCGCATACCGGGGGAATACCGAGATGGTTGTCGAATTGTTAGGATGTTTTTGGAGTTGTCTCGATTGGGCTTGGGTGTTAGCACTGAGATCACCTTCGGTGATTCGTTGCTAGGATCCAAATCCGATGGGGGTGACTGTTCATCCAACAACTCGAGGACGATCTGGGCGGCTCCTCACAGAGAGAGAGAGAGGCGGCGGGCGGCGCAATGGCGGCGGCGCTGGAGGCGACATGCGCGGGCGCGCGACGGGGACAACGGCGTCGGCTCGTGGTCCGGCTTGGCGCTGGATCGGCGAGGCGGCGAAGCGCGCGAGCGGGCGCCAGCCAGGAGGCGACGGACAGTGGCCGTCGGGCCACGCAGTCGCGGCTCGGCTACCGGCCGAGGGAAACGGGCCGAACGGCCCAAGGATGCGAAGGAAATTGGCCCAAACCAAAACGCAATTCAAAAACCAAATTCACAAGCAAATAAAATCCAAATGAACTTCAAATAAATTCAAATTTAAATTCTTTTGAATTTTGGGGTCATTTCATTGCTGACGAGAGTTCGATTCACATCAACCGTGGGTTATTTTGTATAGACTGTCCACTGTTCTCCAAGTTTATGAAATGACTTGTAGGCAAATTTGCGTAGGAGTTTAATTCCCCTTATAACTATTTTTGTGACACATTCATCCCTACTAGTACGCTGTTGTTTGAAACTCATCTTTGTCGCCTGTTTTTCATGCTATTTCTAATGGCATGGCCAACCTAGATCTTCAGTGCGGCGATGTGTCCTTTCAATGTGACGAAGTGATTTAAACCAGAATCTTTTAATACATACTATTTATTTTACCCTACCGAATCAGTTCGGTCTTCCTCTCTAGTCCGGCTAATCCGTCAAATGATCAATATTATAAGTAAGTGAAAGCAAACAATCAATTATTTCTTTAAGGAAGAGTCGATTATTTACTCCGTTTTAGTTGGTGCAGTTGATTATTTGTCCTGTATATTTTACTGATATGTGGCCTTAGGGTCGTATGTCAACGAGGTATTATAGGACAAATGATTAATAGCATAAATATTTTTTTAACGTGAAGAAGCATAAATATTTTTTTAACGTGAAGAAGCGAGGAAGCGTGTGAACAGGTGACACGGAGGATGTGACCTAGGGAAGCAGCGTGGCTCTTCATGTTCGTCGCGGAGCACGTCGTGCTAGGAGGGAAACGGTTTGGCTCACTAGAGAGCCAAGTTGAAGATGCGCGGCAGAGCGGAGTTTCAAACAATCGCGTGCTAGTGAATGAAGGTTTTGTTTTGTTGAGCTCTAGATCTTAATTTTATTTTAGATCTAAAATTTATATGTTAACATAAAGTAATTTAAGTTTATATTTTTATTCTAATATGTAAACAAGATAATCCATCTAAACACTTTTAATATAACTACAATTTAACTCCACAGATTTAATAGAACTAGAAATATCCAGCTCTATTAGATTCTAGAGCTTTGCCAGATACCTCCGAAAGGGCCATAAAAATGGTTATTCGAGAAATCAAACTCCGACATGCTTCAGAGTTGGTGGTTTTTGTAATGTAAGTTTCTTCTTTTGTCAATGAAAAAACAGTCAACTGCCATTTCGTAAAAACAATCAGAAAAAAAAAAGTTGAAAAGGAAAGGAAGGAACAAGAAAGTATGGCCCAAAAAAGTTTCTCCGTTAACTATTCTTCTGCAACTGGGCACCCATCTTGCCCTGTATGAGCCGGAAGAAGTGCAGTGGGCTACCTTTACAAAACGCCGGCCGCTCCCTTCCTGGACACCTTTGCAACAATTTCGACATCTAAAAACAGGACACCGGCGTTGCGAGGCAAGGAACATAAGTATACACAGCAGGACACCGGCGTGGCTAGGTATGGCAATTTTATCTATGGATTTAAGTATCTGTGGATATTTGATTCAATAATGGAGATTACGGATAACGTTTTATATCTATGGATTTTCGGATTTAAGTACCTGATAAGACCATATAATAGGCATAGGTGCCAATTTGTACTCATGGTACCTGATGAGTATCCTATGACATATACTCAGTTTTATAATATATAAATTAAAATATAAAACGCTAACCCGCAGTCATTCACTAGTTTTTAGAAATAAAATATGAACATCATTTTATTACTTGAACTTCTATTTTTATAGTAGCATTTAATTATATGTTTATCGTTAAATTGAGATAATATAGAAATTATTTGGGTCCTTTATTGAATAAGCTATGAGCACAGCTGTAGCGGGTATGTGTACCCATTGGGTTTGAGCGTGGGCACAGATCTGTGCCCGATAAGCTTAGTGGGTTTGAGCGAGCGGCATGAGTTCGGGTTTCAAATTTGGGTCTGAGACAATTGTACCCGGAGGTATCCACTCGATTGCCATCCCTAAGTGTTGCTACCTGCAAGTGCCATATGACTTAAGGACGATAATTCCCCACCACATAACTGGATAATACGATTCGGATCAACATTCTCGGTCTCTCGGTACAAACATGGCTCTCACTTGGTACATTCCGGCTAGTGCAAGTTTGATGTACTCCGTTTATTTTTATAAAGCTTTTTTTTTGAATAATTTTATTAACAAATATAAAGATTGCACATAGATTTAACGAGGTCTTTCCTTCTATACCCATATTTATTCTCTTTCAATCGTGTACATTTATTTATTATCTCTCACACAAACTATATGTTTCATCTTCCAAGATAGTTAAGTGAGGACATCTAAGTTATTTTTTTTCATATTGTTATCAATTTCAACATAATCTTAATCTTTACACAATGTTAAAATACATTTAATAAAAATGAACCGAGGAAGTAACTTCCTTAATCTAGTTCTCGCGGGTTGCCTGAATATTTGACCTCAAGAATCCACTGGCGACGGAGAGTTAGACTATCTCCAGCAATTTTCCTTCATTTCATTCCCTTCTCTATTCCCTTCCCCATATTCATTCCCTCTATTTCCTATCATCTCCAGCAGCATCCACTCAAGGGATTTGTGAAGGGATTGGAGAGAGAATCCCTTTCTAAAGGGATTCACTGTTTGAATCCCTTCCGAAGGGAATCGTGAAGGGAATCCGCTGAAGCACTTAGGATCTGTTCGCGAAGGGATTTGAAGAGGAAAGGAAGCTGCTGAAGATAGTCGTAAGCGTGCAAATAGCTAGGTGCTGTGCGAAGGGAGGAGCACCCCGTCCACCACCACCACCGCCACCACATAACTATGCTGTGATCTGACGATGTGATGCAATGATGAGCAGCTGAAAGGATCTCTGACGCGACGCACGGCCCCCACCACGCCGGGGGGCCGGCCGCCGGAGCCGACAACCGGCTTGTCATGTCCCGGCCCCATGCGTGCGCTCGAGCCTAAGAATGGCAGGAGGACACGATCGCGGAAAGTTTCAAGCTGCGCGCGGCCTTTTCCATCATTTCAGGTTGCAATCGCGTCCGCATCAACCCCCAACACCAACCGGCCCCGCGCGCCCGGCCGAGAGAGATCGACGGACGCATCACGCCGCCCCGGTGATGGCGTTTTTGCCTACGTGGCGCTGCACTATGCACGTATAATTGCGCACGCATGTGCGTACCGGCCGACATGAGCAACCCGGCCAATAGGGCGGCCGCGTCGTTGCCGGCGGGCTGGCTGCTGGCCACTACCAGACCCTGGATGGCTGGATCCGTGGACGGATGTAGTGGGTTGCGAGGCATGCACCGACATTCTCGAAATTTTTAAAAACATTAAGAGATTATTTTTTTAATAGATTAAGGTCCTGTTTGGTACGGGTCCAGACATGGGCGGAGCTAGCCCAGGCTCAAGCCCTGGGCTGAGCCAGCAGATTTTAGATTAAATATCTGTTTTTAATGATTTTTCAATAGTTTTTCGTAAAATTTTAGTGGGCTTTATTGCACTCTGCCATGACCTTACTCGCCGGCCCTGGATCCGCCCCTGGGTCCAGATCTAGTAGAAACGGAAACGGTTTCAAATTCTTGATAGAAACGTTTCAGGTAGAGTCAGAATCACTTCTGCAAACCGCAAACCGTTTGGTAGTGAAAATTTTAAAAACATTAAGAGATTATTTTTTTAATAGATTAAATTTATTGATTGAATTGATTTGAGATTTATATGACTTTTATAACTATTTGTATGTATTTTTAGCATATTTTGAATATATAT